>JAZHRO010000024.1:30495000-31745000 GCA_037157565.1 Thalassia testudinum
GTGGAGGGTGAGCGAAGGGTACTGTCGTCACTGGAGACGAAAAGACCTAGGGGAGAGATGTTGGCGAGGACGAAGTGGGTCAGAGGACGCGCGCTAGTACGGCGTGGCGCGGAAGAGAACAGCGGAGCTGGCTCTGCCACTGGTACAGTGGCAGAGCGACGAGGAGAGGGAGGAAGAGTCGTCGGAAGCTGCGGGCAGTTGGCCGGAGTGAGGGGGAGACGAGATTGGGGGTAATCTTCGGCCAAATTAGGCTTGAAGGAAGTGGCGAGGTCTGGACTTCCTTAACTAGGTGTAGGTAGAGTAGGAAGTGCATGGAGGAGGCGGGAATGCCACGCCAGAGGTAAGGTCGGAGGGTGACCCATACCTTTCGAGCATTCGCACGATAGGTATGGGGGGTTTCAGGGCATGGGGAACTGCCATGCAGTAGGGGGCTTCGTAGGGAGCTGCCCTTTCAAATTTGGGGGCGGCTCCCTGATGAGAACCTCATCATGAGCCATAACTAGCTCATTTTGACCTAATACAAAGGATAAAAGCTCCTACATAACTTAGCAAAGGGCTTAATTGAGGAATACGTGTTCTGAGAAGAAAACATGAAATAAAGTTAAAAACTGCAATTTCACCATTGCAGTACATAAAAGGAATTTCTCAAAAACCGAACATAGGTCAAATGATCTAAATAAGATAAAAAGTGGGTTGAATCAATCAGAAATGGGTTCATGAGCAATTTAAGAATTAAATGACATTCTGTAACCCTAAAACAAATCCACTTCAATTCACGAGATTCGAGGCAAATTAAAAATGGAATAAACCCTCTAAAATTTATAGAAAAATAATCTCTAGTGTTTAAAACCTTCAATTTAGCCTTAGGAACCCATTTTGACCTACATTGAGAACCATGCCCAATTAACAACTTAATTTGGGTTTTTACATAAATTGACCAGCCAAAAAAGGTTTAACTTAGAAATAAAATTCACCATCAGAATCCTTAGGTCCTAATTAGCCATGTATAAAAACTTGAGCCTAAGAAGAAACCTTCTTGACCAACTTTACACTTTGGTCCTCATATATTTACTTTCTGGCCCTCAACTTTTGAGCCCTCACATTTTGGCCCCTAACTCTCCTTCATTCTTTGCATTTAGGTCCCTCCTGCAAAACCTGAGCAGCACCATGCTCCGGCGACCTTGCGCGGAGCATGGCGCCGCGCAGGGTAAGGGAGGGAGTCTGCCAAGTCAAATGGGGGTGCCCTGCGTTGTCAGCCACCGTAGGAGCACCCCCCTGAGCTCTGCGACCACCCATACCGGCCGTGCGAACGCACGGACGGTATGGGTCTCCATTTCCGACGTCCTCCGACGAGGGAGGCACGTCGTCTCCCTCCGCCCTCCTCTCTGATTCTGCCCCTATAAATACCCCCGTCGCTCTGCCATTCTTCGGAGCTCGGATCTGACGGAGATACCCCCTCACTTCCTCTCTTCCCACTCCGACAGACGCCCCCTTGCTCCGACGGTTCCTCCTCCTCCTCCTCTTCGCTCTGCCGCAATACCAGCAGCAGAGACTTCCTGATTCTCCTCCGCGTCGCGCAATACCGGCGCGCGCTGCCTCTGCCCCGTCGCCGCCGCCGTCGTCCCCCCACTGGGCATTTCTTCTCCAGCTCCGGTAGGTACGAGCCGGCAGCCTCTTCGTCCCCTTCGCCACTTTAGCTAGGTTAGAATTAGTCTTCTCTATCCCCTCTTTCTTTTCCTCCCTATTTTACAGTCAATTACTCCCTCGACCGACCCGACCACCGTCATCTTCCACGCCTCCGGCCACACTCCGGCGACCCGCTCCCATCACTCCAGCAACCCACACGGCTCGCCGACCACCGCAGAACCTTCGCCTCCTCACCCTGATCCTCTTCTGCCCCTCCTCTTCCCACCAAACGCCCTCTGCAGATCCACCGAACACACCCACTTCTCCGCCCGCAGTTTTGACCTAGGGCGACCCTTTTGCTCCACCACGCCCCCTGCAGACCCTTCGACCACCTTCGCCGTGCCACGGCGAAGGTCCTCCGCATATCTGATTAGGCCGAGAGGCCGTGTTGTTGTAAACAGGGTCTGTGCTCGCCGCCGCCATTGACGAGTGAAGAAGCTCCGCCTACCTGCTGCTCCAGGCACGCCACGCCTAGATCAGGCTCCCAGGCTGCATGGGGTGACTTTGCGAAGTGCCAGGCTGCTGCTGAGGCGAAGTCCTCGCGCGAAGCCCTCGCATTGGCCCTCGACTGCTCGCTGCCTTCTCCACACGGGCGCTCACATTGGGGTGGGACATTTAGTCCCACCTCGGAAGGCTCTGAAGCGGCACGCCGATATAAATTGAAAAAGTGCTGTAGGCTTATCGCCTCAGCACACGGGGTGAGGTCCCTCTCACACCGCTTCACCCGGCCCGTCCGCGAGCTCATCACGCGGATCCGGCCGACCGGACCCGACTTGACTACCACTCCTCACCCACCACCGCACACCGGTGGGCCTGGACCCGGGCGCGACTCGTACCCGATTACCCGGTTGCTCTGGGAGAGCTATCCTAAGAGCGAATTCTGAGAGAGAAAGAGACGCGCGGGGGAGGGGGGTAGCGTAGGTTTTTGCCCTCTGATGCTGAACTCTTAAGCGTGCAGGCACAGGTGAAGAAGAAGAAGGACTGCGGAAGAAGAACGGAATCAACACTGTAGCATCCGCAGGTTAAGTCGTCTGATTGAGAAATCAGACAACGTCCTGAAGACAGGTGAAGGCAAAGAAGAAGAAGGAAGGTGAGGCAGAGGAAAGAGAGGAACACAGAGAAGCCAAGTGAAGACTCTGTAGAGATCAGAAGACAAAGAAGAAGAAGAAAAGAAGAGAGAAGGAGCAGCCAAGTGAAGAAACAGAAAGCAGAAGAAGAAAAGAAGCAAGAAGAAAAGAAGAAGAAGAGCACGGGAGGAAGATCTGAAGCAAGAAAAGAAGAAACAAAGAAAATAAAAAGAAGAAAAAGACAGGATCGTCCAACCAAGAAATAGAGGAAGAACACGAAGAACAAAAGCCAAAGAGGAGAGAAGACAAAGAGGAAGAAAGAAGAGAAGAAGAAGAGCCAAACTTTCATCTCTCTCTTTCTCTCTCTTTATTTTTGTAATAGAACATGTATATCTCTAGAATACGACTTGCTCCCTAAGTTCGACCTCAGGAGAACTGTATTTTCCGAGTAACAAATATTAGCAAATGATGGCAATAACTATCTGTACTACAACGACTTAAGAAAAGCTAGTTGCTGCCTCCGTTCGCCACTCCCTTTGCAAGCGTGGAGAAAACTTTCGTGTAAGGTCGCCGGATGTATGGTCCCTGCTGAAATGGTAGAGGGACCGAAATGAAGAAAGAGACGAAGAAGTTAGGGGAATTTGTAAGGGTTTCAAAAAGTTGGGGTCTAAATGTAATTTGGTGGACCAATTTGCAAAGTGGGTCAAGACGACCTTCCCTTTGGTCCAAATTTTGGTATAAACCTAATTTGGACCTAAGGAATCCAATGGTAAAGTTGGATTTTAGGTTTGACCCCATTTGACTGGATATTTTGCACAAAAATATGAATTAGGTCAAATATTTGGCATGGAACCCAATCTAAGTCAAAACAGGTTTTAAAGGCCAAATTGAAGGTTTTAAATCCTAGAGGATATTTTTCCATGAATTTTAGAGGGTTTAGTTGATTTTTATCTTGCCTGAAACCTTGTAAATTTAAGTGGGTTTGTTTCAGGGTAATAGAATGTCACTTAGTTCCTAGATTTCATAATAACCCTTTTCTAACTGAACCATCCCACTTTTTCTCTTATTAAGTTCAATTGACCTTGTCTAGACCCTTAGAAATCCCATTGATGCACTGCAATGGTAAAATTGCAGTTTTACCCTTATTTCATGTTCTCTTCTTAGATGAGTAATTCCCTGAATTAGGCCCTTCTTTTGGTTGTGTAGTAGCTCTTGTTCACTTTATTAGGTCAAAATATGCTATTTAGGACTGATGATGAGGTTCTCATTATACCCCCATGCCTAGCTTTTGCTAGTCCCTTAGCAAAATCTTAAGGTTTTAACTTCTGTTCTAGACCATGAGTTCCCTTCATCAATTATTATAAGTGCTTTTTCTTCTTTGATTAGATCAGAATGCCGACAATGGGCCTAAAGGTACCTCTAGTATCAACCAAGATCCAGACCTGTCTAGCTTTAGCCTCGGTCCTTAGCGAAGGTTTTAACCGCAGGAACTACCCTAAGGTTTATTGGACTCCATGGTTAAAGCACCTGTGCTTGAGACATAATTTTAGCCTTGGTTCAGTTTGCAGTATGTTTTTGGAGGAGAGAGATGATTTATTTGTTTGGAGAGTTTTCTCTCTCTTTTCTTTTTATTTATAGCTTCGGATTGACTTCTCAACACTGTCTGTATCGGATTCCTCGTTCCCATCATCAATCCTTAAAGGTCCCTGGCGATCAATGTTTCATGATAGCACCGCCCGTGGTAACCCTCAGAACCCTGGTTTTCGAGTTTTTGAGATAATCCTGTCCATGGCATTTCGTGGTCGAATCCAGTCCCTGGCGATTGACATTTCGTGATAATGCCATCTATGGTGTCTGAACCAGCAGAGTGGTTACATGCCCTCAGTAGGATATGTAAATATCCTAAGAGACAAGCACCGAGGAGGCAATATGTTGCGCATCTTCGAGGGGAATTTCCCACCTCTCCGCGTCAGGAACTCGTCCAAATCAACTTGTGTTGATTGGCCGCTCCTAATTTAGGTAACATTTTCAGAACATTAAACTGCTTCTGTATGATTTTGATAGTTATGCTCACTGAACCAGACTCTGTGTGAATTGGGGTGTTTAGGTTACCGAGTCCCACAAACAGAAGGTCAGTTAATGAGGCCGAATACTCCCTAAGCCTTAGACCTAATACTTAAGCTTTGCATTTTCCTCAACCTCTTGAGGAATATCTAGATTTTAACGGGTACTAAGAGTCTAGCCAAAAAGGCATAAGGTTAGCGTTCTTGCTAATCTTTTTGTGTTTCTTTAGCACTTTCTCTTTACTTTTCTTAATGTGGTCTAGAACTTCGGTTAATCCGTTAATCTCTTACTAATGACTCTCTTTCTTTTTCATTTTGTGCTCATTTTTAGCATTTTGCTCTTTTTCTCCTCCTTTTGATTATATAAAGCCGACAAAAATTTCTTCCCTCCAGTGTTTTTGGTCTTTTTCAAAATTTTTTTTTTATTTTTTTGGTGTTTCAAAAATTTTTTATTTTTTATTTTTTGGTATTTTTGACATATGTGATTTTTTGTTGAAACCTTTTATTGTTATGAGTTTTCATTCATTTTGCACTTTCATACCCCCCATGCCTATGATTTACAATGTCATTGTAAATTAGGTGGGTTTGTATTCAGCTTGGTTTATTCATTAGGACAGGTGTTGGGTGAGTGGACAGATCGAAGTGACTGTTGCGGATGATTTCTAATCTCCGGTATGGGTACTTGAGGTGGAGTCAGCTGTCCTAAAGGATGAACCCTAAAGTGCAAAGAAATGTCAGTAAAGGCTTCGGGTTTTTGAAAGAATGACAGGTTGCCTCCCATTAAGCGCTGAGTTTTACGCCATCGGCTGGGCACAATGAGCTCAGGGAGAATGGAGGATAAAGGATGACTTAGCCAAATCTGTATTGGTCATGTCAATGAACGGTTTGAGTTTCTGACCATTCATGACAAAGGGTTCGGAATCGTGGCTGAGTGGACTGATCTCAACGGCTCAATTTCCAAAGATTTACCGGACTAAGTATGGTCTGATCCACTTGGATCGCAGCTTTCCTGGGAACAGTTTGAGTCGGGCATCAAAGAGGAGGACCTTTTGACCAGGGTGAAAGATCTTTCTAGATATGTGCTTGTCATGAAAGGCTTTAACCCGCTCTTTGTAGATTCACGAGTTTTCATACGCATCGAGGCGTAATTCATCAATCTCGCTTATCTGAAGCTTTCTGTGGGTTCCTGCCTTAGAAAGATCTAAGTTGCAATTCCGTACTGCCCAATAGGCTTTATGCTCCAATTCGATGGGGAGGTGACACGCCTTCTCGTACACTAGTCTGAAAGGAGACATGCCTAATTGGGTCTTGTGGGTGGTCCTATAAGTCCACAAAGCTTCCGGAAGCCGGGATGACCAGTCCTTCCTATCAGGTCGAACAGTAACCTGGAGGATTTTCTTAATCTCCCGATTTGATAGCTCAGCTAGACCATTAGTTTGGGGGTGGTAGGGAGTAGAGATTCGGTGTGACACTCTGTATTTGGTCATCAGTGACCTGAACTGAGCGTTTGTGAAATGGGTCCCTACATCAGAAATGATCGCTTGTGGGATCCCGAACTGTGAGAAGATGTTTTGGTGAATGAATTTGAGAACAACTTTGTGATCATTGGTTTGAGTCGGAATGGCTTCGATCCATTTGGACACGTAGTCAACAGCGAGTAAGATGTACTCGAAGCCGTCCGAGATAAGGGAGTGGCCCATAAAATCAATCCCCCGAATGTCAAAAATCTCGCATACGAGAATCGGCTGTAAAGGCATCATGTCACGATGGCTCATGTTGCCCAAAGGTTGGCAACGGTTGCATGTCTTACAGTGATTGTATGCATCCTTGAAGATTGTGGGCTAGTAAAAGCCACACTGGAGGACTTTTGATACGGTTTTTTCCGAGAGAAATGGCCATCGCATGCCTGGTCATGGCAGAAAGAGAGTATGTCTTTGCTTTCAACTTCTGTGACACATCACCGGATAATTTGGTCAGCACCTATGCGGAATAAGATACGGGTCTTCCCAAATGTAATACTTGGCATCAAAGCGCAATTTGTCTGTCTTGGCCTTCGGCCAATCAGACGGGATCTGGTGTGATGATAAGTAGTTTACTATATCAGCAAACCATGGTAGCCCTGTATCAATAGTCAGGTGGCGCTCATCAGGAAAATTCTCCGTGATGGGTCCAGAAGGGTCGATGATCTCAGAAGGAAGGCGGGACAAGTGGTCAGCTACCACGTTCTGTCTTCCTGCTTTGTCACGAATCTCGAGGTCAAATTCTTGCAACAGCAAGATCCATCGGATTAATCGAGGTTTTGCATCCTTCTTCGCAAGGAGATACCTTACAGCTGTGTGATCCGAGTAAATAATAACATGGGAACCTAGGAGGTAAGATCTGAATTTTTCAAGGGCAAATACTACGGCTAGCAATTCTTTCTCCGTAACCGTGTTGTTACACTAAGCCTTGTCAAGTGTCTTGCTAGCGTAGTAGATGACCACAGGTTTTCCGTCAATTTTCTGCCCTAAAATCGCTCCTACAGTGAAGTCAGATGCCTCGCACATGATGTCAAAGGGTTGAGACCAATCAAGGGACTGTAGGATCGAGGCTTGGGTAACTCGATCACGAAGGATCCCAAATGCTTGAGTGCATTTCTTAGAGATTTCAAAAGGTACATCCTTGGAGAGAAGAGTGGTTAGGGGATGTGCGATTTTCGAGAAATCTGGGATACATCGACGGTAAAAACCGACGTGCCCCAGAAAAGATTGGATGTCTCTTATCGAGTTAGGCATAGGGAGCTTGGAAATCAAGTTAACCTTAGCTCGATCGACTTGGATGCCTCTCTCTGAACTCAGATGTCTCAATACGATCCCCTCAGGCACTATGAAGTGGCTCTTTTCCCAGGAAAGAATTAAATTCACGTTAATACAATGCCTGAGTATTTGAACCAAGTGGTTGAGGCAATCGTCAAATGATGTCCCAAATACTGAGAAGCCATCCCTGAAGACTTCCAGATAATTACCTACCATATCAGAGAATATGGTAAGCATGCATTGCTGAAAAGTCGCGGGTGCATTGTAGAGACCGAAAGGCATCCTTTGGAATGCGTACGTCCCGAGGGGGTAGGTGAACGTGATCTTCTCTTGGTCCTCTGGATGGATCACCACTTGGTTATAACCGGAGTACCCGTCAAGAAAGCAGAAAAATCTATTTCCCGCTAGTTTTTCGAGGATCTGATCAATAAACAGTAGTGGGAAATGATCCTTCTTCGTGGAGGAATTGAGTCTTCGGTAATCAATGCAGTCTCTCCAGGAGTTGGCTATACGGGTCGGTATGACCTCTCCAGTTTTAGTCGTGATAGTGGTGAGTCCTGCCTACTTAGGCACAACCTAGATTGGGCTCACCCATCGACTGTCGGAAATCGGGTAGATGATCCCTGCATTTAACCACTTAATGATCTCCTTTTTCACGACCTCCTACAGATTAGGGTTCAAACGTTTCCGCATCTCATGCGAAGGTTGTGCGCCCTCTTCGGAATAGATGTGGTGTGTACAATAAGAGGGGCTTATCCCAGTCAAATCATCGAGAGTCCATCCAATGGCTCTACGATGTTGCTGGAGAACAGTAATCAAATGGGATTCCTGGTAAGGTGTGAGTTGGGAGTTTATAATCACAGGAAATGTCTGATTGAAATCCAAAAAGACGTATTTTAATGATCGGGAAGGGGCTTGAGTTCCAAGATAGGATTATCAGCAATAGAGGGTGGTTCGGAATGGGTGTGAGGAACAAGGGAAGGAGTTATGGGTATACTGGGTTTATACTCCTCTAATTGCAGGTTTAGATCTTCTTGTGGTTGATTGGGGATAATCAAGTTGTACTCAATATACGGTTCATCAACTACGGCTCTGATATCATAAATTTGTTCTTCCACACTACAATTAATCCCTTGTTTGGCCTTGAAGATGTCAATATTAAGGGTTTGGTTCCCAAATTTCAACTCTATTTGGCCCTCCTCACAGCTTATGTTGGCTCTAGCAGTGTCCAGAAAAGGTCTCCCTAGTATAATTGGTGTATCTCTTAGGTTCTCAGGTGCATCCATATCTAGAACTATAAAGTCTACTGGGAAGTAAAAATCCCGCACCCTAACAATAACATCCTCGAGTATTCCATTAGGTGACTTAATGGATCGATCAACTAACTGCAATGTCACCTCAGTTGATTTAAGCTCGGATTCTTCAAGGTGGTTAAGCAGGGATGTGGGTATTAGGTTTATGGAGGCACCTAGGTCTAGCAATGCTCTATCAAATTGGGTTTCACCAACCTTACATGAAATTAGGGTAGTGCTTGGGTCTTTTGCCTTGGGTGGGAGTTTACTCAAGATTACAGAGCTGGCTTGCTCTGATAGTATGATCGGACTCCCACTCTTGGTTCGTGGCTTACGCTAGGGTGTACACACGTTTTTCAAGAATCGTGCATAAGTCGGTACGTGGTGGATTGTATCCATCAAGGGGATGTTTATCTGGACCTGTTCAAAGAGATTGTTCAGGTCCTCCTCAGGAGTCACGAGTTTGGTTATCCTTTTTCCCTTGGTCAAGACCTTGGGAAATGGAACCTAGGTTGGTTCCTCTAGAATAGGTCCAGGTTTTTGATCTGGGACAGGGGCATCCTGGATAACTATCCTAAGTCTTGGTTCATTACCAGGCTTGGAGTGGTCTGGGGATAAGGTGGGTCTTGGGCTGCTTTACCACTACGGGTTGTTACAGAGTTTAATTCTGCCTGGTTCGAGTTAGGGTTTGGTAAAATGGGTGGCTGCTGTTGATAACCCGTGTAAGATGTTGAAGCTTCCATTTCGTCAAGTGATGGTACAGAAGGGGCCTGATAAATCATGTGTGCGTGGCCTGGATTCAGGTTCATAACTCACCTCTGCGTCGGCATGTTGTTTGGGTTTGGCAGAGGTTGCGACGGAAGTATGCCCGGTTGGCGGGAATTCGCCTTCTAGGTGAGTTGGTTGCGGAAATCTGTGATCTCGTCCTTGTGCTGTTTTTGGATAGCCGCATTCGATCTTTAAATGTCAGCCAGGGTTTGGAGGATGAGGGACATTGTGTCTTAGTTTGGCCTAGATTGATAGGTGGGGTTGGGCCGAGGCTGAGGCAGCTGATATGGATGAGGGGCTTGTGGGTGGGGTTGATAAGGTGGTCTTTGGATCTGAGAATTTCCCGTCCACTGGAAATTGGGATGATTTTTGCCATCCAGGGTTGTAGGTGTTGGAAAATGGGTCATTCTGGATGGCGTTGTGGTCCTCGTAGGTCTGAGGAGCCTCAGGAAAGTCAGAGTATGGGGGATCAGAGTTCCCTCGACAAGAATAGAGAGGATCGGAGGTCCCTCCGGTTTGGGAGTCAGATGGGGGTGGATATGGTTCCATCCCTGGAGAAGATCGGTGGAAGATGCTTTGCACAGTTTCCCTTGTGGGAGGTGGCTGTGCGAAGGAGTTCTGCGCAGAGGTGGCTCGCTGTAAATGCCGAGTCTTCTCGTCTACCTTCTTCTTGATGATAGAGACCTTGTCCAACCGACTGGCCATCAGTTCCAAGTCGACGGATACGGACAGGCTCTGCGTCTCATGTGCTCCCCTAAGATTCGTCGATGCGCGGGTATTTGTCCGGTCGAATAAACCCATGGAGTCATTGTTGATGGAGTTCTCGCATATATTCTCAAGAGTCTCCCACACTGTGTCCTCATGCTAACCTATGATATTTCCTCCGCAAGTTGCATTGACGAATAGTCTATTGTCCTCACGGAGTCTCTGGTAAAAAGACTGGACTTGTTCTCATTTAGGAACTCTGTGATGGGGGCACTTTCGCATGAGATCCAAAAATTGGTCACATTCCTCATGAAGAGGTTCTCCCGTTTGCTGAGTGAAATAAGTAATCTGATGGCGCAAGGAGTTTGTCCTACCAACGGGAAAGAACTTCAAAAACTCAGATTGAAGTTCGTCCCATGTGTTGATCGGACGGGTCTGAGTTTGGTACCAATAAGCCACCTTGTCAATGAGGGAGAAAGAGAACATCTTCATGGGTAAGATATCCCAGTTTTGCGCATTTGATCAGAAGGTCTGGGCCAGATGCTTGAGCTGTTTGATATGCTGGAATGGATCTTCGGAGTTAAGTCCATAGAATTTCGGTATGGCATGAATCATATTGGGCTTCAGTTCAGAATCAGGTCCTCCAGTTGGGATTCGGACTCGAGGCTCGATTGCCACCGCAGTGGGATTATAGTGATCTCGCATCATGGGATGCTGCGGTGGGTTCGTGAAGTTCTGGAGGAGGTCATTTAGACGCTGAAGCTGGTGCTCAAGATTGTTTTCTTCTTCAACAGGCTGTGCCATGATGGAAGGAGAACTAGGTTCAGAATCAGATGAAAGGTCTATGTGGTGGGGTTGCTACACAAATAGAGGTACCGAGGCTTGGCCTCAGGGAGAGTGAATTTCTAAAGGAGGTTTCAAGGACCTTTTACCAAACATGCACCGATGGATTGGATGAGATTAGAATGTGCTGGACCCAATCGAGACACCCAAAATATTTTGGGTGACTATGGAGGTTCGGGGCGGATGATACCTCTTAGTCAAAAAGGTCGTCCACCTGAGAATTACCTGGGCAGCCAGAGAGGGAGAGTCCCGCGAAGACTCCTCTTGTTATTGAGATTCCAGGTAGACTAGAATGGGGACCTTGACCTCTTAAGTCTACCACTTTTAGTTAAGATCAAGGTGCTTAAGATTTAACTTGAACTTTAAGCCTTTTGTGTGCAAAGTGACCTAATTTAAAGGTTGGTTGACCCCAAAGGATCAACTTCACCTCTTTATTCCTTTGAGAGCTTCTTAAGTCCTTTCTTTTAGGGTTCAAGTAGTTTAAGAGCCTGATTTGCTTAGAGTTTCTCTTGGATAGGTTTTTTTTCAAACAAGGCTTAGGCACATCTCTTTTTGGAATTTTTGATTCTTTGTTTAGAAGAAGATGTGTCTCTAAAACCCTAGCTTGTAATCCTTAGGTTCGCTCTAGTTGGTCCAAGTTAGTTGCCTCAGAAATTGGTACCTAGGGCTCACATCAAGAAGGTCTTAGCCTTAGTTACCTTAAGTGATGTGTAATTAGAAATGTGTTGAAATTAAAAATCAGGCAACTCGTATGGATTACTAAATATGGAAAACAGGTAACCCTAGATTGATTTTTCTTTGTTTCTCCTTTTCAGATTTTGAGGGGATTAAGAGAGAGGGTTAAAGGTTACCTGTTCCCTGGTGTGGTTGTTGTGCGGCTACTTTGCTCTTATTGACTTTTTTTCCTGCAACAAACACAACAAAAGAGAGAATTTAAGTTAGCAATGAATCAGAAATTGTGATTAATGCTTCTAAAATGTCCGCTGCTCCTCGGCAACGGTGCCAAGAATAATTGCTTGGTTTTCGCAGTTCAAAAAGATGTGTTGTAGTATACCGCAAAAAATGATTATTAAATTTTATTTATTTATTACTAGAAATTTAAAAACATTTCGAGGTTGAACTCAGGGAGCAATTCGGTATTTAGAAGCCAAAAATCACAAAACTTGAAAGATAATGTTTAGTAATAATGTGTATATAAAGGCTAGAGAGTAAAAACATACAAGGAAATAAATTCTTTTTCTTTTCTTCCTTCTTCTCCTCTCTTTCTTTTTTCTCTTTGCTTTCTCTCTTCTCTTCTTTGTTTGTCTTCAGATGTCTGATTCTGTTAATCAGACGCCTTAAGTGGTGTTCTGCTACAGTGCTTCAGGCTTCTTTTTCTTCCTTCTCTGTTGCGGCAACTCCTTCCTTCTCTTTTCTTCTTTTCCTCTTTGGCTTCTTCTTCTCTTCTTGAGCTGCTATGCCTCCTCCTTGGCTTCTGTAGACCTTCTCCTTCAGATGCCCTTCTTCTGCTGTCCTCTTCTTCTTCTTTGGCTCCATCTGCCTTCTTCTCTCTTGTGCGGCTAAGTCCTCTGCTTCCTCTTCCTTCAGCTGGCTTCTTCTTCTTCTCTTCCTCTTCTTGAGCTGCTGTGCCTCCTCCTTCCTTCTTCCCTGCACAACACAGAGAAGCAAAACCTACCTCTACCCTCCCCATGTCTCTCTCTCTCTCTATTTCGCTCTTAGGACACAGCTCTCCTGGAGCCTCTCGGGTAAACGAGTCGGGTATGCCCAGGACCAAGCCCACCAGCGTGCGGTGGTGGGCAGGGTGTGCTAGTTGGGTCGGGTCAAGACCTGGTCCGTGGGGCGTGGTCGCAGACGAGGTCGGTCGGTCGGGTGAGAGGGACCTCACCCCGTGAGTTGGAGGCGATAAGCCTTAAGCAGTTTTTCAATTTATATTGCTGCGTCCTCTCATCCACTTCCGAGGTGGGACTAAACGTCCCACCTTCCTGTCGCGTGCGCCCACAGAGGTTGAGCTTCTCAATTGCAGCTGTTGTGAGGGTCCTCGAAGCCAATCAAAGGCCTGGGTGTGTGCGCGAGACTAAGCCCCGCGATCTGGGACTGTGTCCTGGAGTGGGCACAGCTTGGGGAAGCTTGCAAGGAAGCTTCGAGCTGCGCGTAAATGGCGGCGAGCCCCTGGAACCTGAAAGCACCAAAACGGCCTCGCGGCCACGTTAAAAAGCTCAAGGAGCTTCGCCAAGGTATGGCGAGTGTGCAGAGGTGGTCGGCGAGGCGTGGGAACGCTTGTGGGAGCGTGCCTAGGGCACACTGTGTGCGTGCAGGTGGGTGTGGTCGGTGGAGGTGTGCAGAGTCTGTAGCGGTTCGTGAAGGTGCGGAGGAGGATTTGTGAGTTTGGGGCGGTGCTTAGGGACCAGTCGGCGAGGAGGGAGGTGGTTTGTGGTGGTGGAGTGGCCTCGCTGGAGTTGGTGGCCGGAGGTGGGAACGATGGTGGTGGTAGTGGCAGTCGAGGGATCGAAACTAGAAATTAATATGGGGAAAATGAAGAGGGGAGGAAGAGTAACTTAACCGACAGGTTTGGAGCGAAAGGGGGATGTGGAGGACGAGCGACGGGTACTGACATCGCCGGAGACGAAAAGGCCCAGGGGAGAGATGTCGGTGATGACGAAGAGGGTCAGAGGACGCAGTTGGTACGGCATGGCGTGGAGGAGAACGGCGGAGCTGGCTCCGCCACTGGTACGGTGGCAGAGCGACGAGGAAAGGGAGGAAGAGTCGTCGGAAGCTGCGGGCAGTTGGCCGGAGTGAGGTGGAGACGAGATTGGGGGGTAATCTTCGGCCAAATTAGGCTTGAAGGAAGCGACGAGGTTTGGGCTTCCTTAAATAGGTGTAGGCAGAGCGGGAAGCGCATGGAGGAGGCATGATTGCCACGTCGGAGGTAAGCCTGGAGGGAGACCCATACCTCTCGAGCGTTCGCACGAGAGGTATGGGGGGTTTCAGGGCATGGGATGTTACTCACGCGGTAGGGGGCTTCGCAGGGAGCTCCCATTTCAAATATGGGGGCGGTTCCCCATGTAAGCGAGGAGAAACCCTAAGGGGATCGAATTGAGGAAAGAGACGAAGAAGTTGGGGGGGAATTTGCAAGGGTTTCAAAAAGTTGAGGGTCTAAATGTAATTTAGTGGACCAATTTGCAACGTGGGTCAAGACGACCTTCCCTTATGTCCAAATTTTGGTATAAACCTAATTTGGACCTACGGAATCCAATGGTGAAGTTGGATTTTAGGTTTGACCATGTTTGACTAGACATTTTGTACAAAAACCCAAATTAGGTCAAATATTAGGCATGGACCCCAATCTAGGTCAAAACAGGTTCTAAAGGCTAAATTGAAGGTTCTAAATCCTAGAGGATAATTTTCCATGAATTTTAAAGGATTTAGTTTATTTTTATCTTGTCTGGAGCCTTGTGAATTTAAGTGGGTTTGTTTTAGGGTTTACAGAATATTATTTAATTCCTAGATTTCATAATAACCCTTTTATGACTGAACTATCCTACTTTTTCTCTTATTAAGTCCAATTGACCTATGTCTAGACCCTTAGAAATCCCGTTTATGCATTACAATGGTAAAATTAGAATTTTACCCCTTGTTTTATGTTCTCTTCTCAGATTAGTAATTCCCTAAATTAGGCCCTTCTTTTGGTTGTGCAGGAGCTCTTGTTCACTTTATTTGGTCAAAATATGTTAGTTAGGACTCATGATGAGGTTCTCATCACTGACCGTTTACGATAAAGGGTTTGGGATCGTGGCTGAGTGGACTAATCTCAACGGTTCCATTTCCAAAGATTTGTCGGACCAAGTAAGGTCCGATCCACTTAGATCGCAGCTTTCCTGGGAACAGTTTGAGTCAGGCATCAAAGAGTTGGACCTTTTGACTAGTGTGAAAGATCTTTCTAGATTTGTGCTTGTCATGAAAGGTCTTAACTCGCTCTTTGTAGATTTGCGAGTTTTCATATGCATCGAAGTGTAATTCATCAATCTCGCTTATCTGAAGCTTTCTGTGGGTTCCAGCCTTAGAAAGAACTAAGTTGCAATTCCGTACTGCCCAATAGGCTTTATGCTCCAATTCGACGGGGAGGTGACGCACCTTCCGGTACACTGGTTTGAAAGTAGACATGCCTAATTGGGTGTGTGGGCAGTCCTATAAGCCCACAAAGCTTCTGGAAGCTAGGACGACTAATCCTTCCTATCAGGTCGAACAATAACCTGGAGGATTTTCTTGATCTCCTGGTTTGATAGCTCAGCTAGTCCATTAGTTTGGGGGTGGTAAGGAGTAGAGATTCGGTGCGACACCCCGTATTTGCTCATCAGTGACCTGAACTGAGCGTTTGTGAAATGGGTCCCTCCATCAGAAATGATCGCATGCGGAATCCTGAACCTTGGGAAGATGTTTTGGTGAATGAACTTGATAACAACTTTATGATCATTGGTTTGGGTCAGAATGGCTTCGATCCATTTGGACACGTAGTCAACAGCGAGTAAAATGTATTCGAAGCCGTTTGAGATAGGGAAGGGTCCCATAAAATCAAACCCCCAAATGTCGGAACTCTCGCATACCAGAATCAGCTATAAAGGCATCATGTCTCGATGGCTCATGTTGCTCAAGGTTTGGCAACGGTTGCATGCCTTACAGCGATTGTATGCATCCTTGAAGATTGTGAGCCAGTAAAAGCCACACTGGAGGACTTTTGATGCAGTTTTGTGCCCGGAAAAATGGCCTCCGCATGCCTGGGCATGGCAGAAAGAAAGTATGTCTTTAACTTCCACTTCCGTGTTACATAGTCGGATAATTTGATCAGCACCTATGCGGAATAAATACGGGATGTTCCCAAATGTAATACTTGGCATCAGTGCGCAATTTATCCTTCTTGGCCTTCGGCCAATCAGATGGGATCTGATGTGATGCCAAGTAGTTTACTTTGTCAGCAAACCATGGAAGCCTGATATTGATAGTTAGGAGGTGCTCATCAGGAAAATGTTCTATGATGGGTCCGTAAGGGTCAATGATCTCAGAAGGAAGGCGGGACAAGTGGCCAGCTACCACATTCTGTCTTCCCGCTTTGTCGCGAATCTCGAGGTCAAATTCTTGTAACAGCAAGATCCATCAAATTAGTCGAGGTTTCGCATCCTTTTTTGCAAGGAGATGCCTCACAGCTGTGTGATCTGAGTAGATGATAACATGGGAACCCAGGAGGTAGGATTTGAATTTTTCAAGGGCAAATACTACAGCTAGCAGCTCTTTTTCAGCAACAGTGTTGTTATGATGAGTCTCGTCAAGTGTTTTGGTAGACCACGGGTTTCTCATCAATGTTCTGCCCCAAAAGCGAAGTGAGATGCATCATACATGATCTCAAAGGGTTGAGACCAATCAGGGGACTGTAGGATTGGGGCTTGGGTAGCTCAGTCACGAAGGATCTCAAATGCTTGAGTGCATTCCTTGGAGATTTCAAAAGGTACATCATTGGAGAGAAGACTGGTCAGGGGGCACGTGATTTTCAAAAAATCAGGGATGAATCGATGGTTGAAACTGATGTGCTCCAGGAAAGATTGAATGTCCCTGATCGAGCTAGGCATAGGGAGCTTGGAAATCAGGTTAACCTTGGCTCGATCGACTTGGATGCCGTCTTTCCGAAATCAGATATCCTGGGATGATCCCCTCAGGCACTTTGAAGTGGCTCTTTTCGCAGGAAAGAACCAGATTCACGTCAATGCATTGCCTGGGTATTTGAACCAAGTGCTGGAGGCAATCGTCAAATGATGCTCCAAATGCTGAGAAGTCATCAATGAAGACTTCTAGATAATCACCTTCCATATCAGAGAATATGGCAAGCGTGCACTGCTGAAAAGTCGCGGGTGCATTGCAGAGACCGAAAGGCATCCTTCGGAAGGCGTACGTTTAGAAGGGGCAGGTGAACGTGGTCTTCTCTTGGTCCTTTGGATGGATTGCCACTTGGTTATAACCGGAGTAGTCATCAAGAAAGCAGAAGAACCTATTTCTCGCTAGTTTTTCAAGGATATGATCAATAAACGGTAGTGGGAAATGATCCTTCTTCGTGGAGGAATTATGTCTTCTGTAATCTATGCAGACTCTCCACGAGTTGGCTATATGGGTTGGTATGACCTCTCCGGTTTCAGTCGTGATGGTGGTGAGCCCTGCCTTCTTAGGCATAACCTAGATTGGATTCACCCATCGACTGTCGGAGATCGAGTAGATGATTCCTGCATTTAACCACTTAGTGATCTCCTTTTTCACGACCTCCTATAGATTAGGGTTCAAACGTCTCTGCATCTCACGTGAAGGTCATGCACCTTCTTCGGAATAGATGTGGTGTGTGCAATAAGAGGGGCTTATGCCAGTCAAATCATCGAGAGTCCAGTCAATGGCTCTACGATGTTGCTGGAGAACAGTAATCGGATGGGATTCCTGATCAGGTATGAGTCTGGAGTTTATAATTACAGGAAACGTCTGATTGGAACCCAAAAAGACCTATTTCAGATGATCGGGAAGGGGCTTGAGTTCCAAGACGGGATTATTAGTAGCAGCCGGTGGTTCAGAGTGTGTCAGGAACAAGGGTAGGAGTTATGGGTGTATCTATATCAGGTTCAGACTCCTTTAATTGCGGGTTTTGATCTTCTTGTGGTTGATTGGGGATAATCAGGTTGTCCTCAATATGTGGCTCATCAACCACGGCTTTGATATCACATATTTGTTCTACAACACCGCAATTAATCCCTTGTTGAGCCTTAAAGATGTCAATCTTAAGAGTTTGGTTCCCAAATTTTAATTTTATTTAAACCTCCTCACAGCTTATGTTGGCCCTAGCAGTGGCTAGAAAAGGTCTCCCTAGTATGATCGGTGTATCCCTTAGGTTCTCAGGTGCATCCATATCTCGAACTATGAAATCCATTGGGAAATAATAATCCCGTACCCTAACAATAGCATCCTTGAGTATTCCTTTAGGTGACTTGATAGATCGATCGGCTAACTGCAATGTCATCTCAGTCGGTTTAAGCTCAGACTCTTCAAGGTGATTAAGCAGGGATGTGGGTATTAGGTTTATGGAGGCACCTAGGTCTAGCAATGCTCTATCGAATTGGGTTTCACCAATTTTACATGAAATCAGGGGAGTGCCTGGGTCATTTGCCTTGGGTGGGAGTTTACTCAAGATTATAGAGCTGGCTTACTCTGACAGTATAATCGGACTCCCACTTTTGGCGCGTGGCTTACGCTTAGGTGTACACACATCTTTCAAGAACCGTGCGTAAGCCGGTATGTGGCGGATTACATCCATCAAGGGGTTGTTTATTTGGACCTGTTCGAAGAGCTTGATCAGATCCTCCTCAGGAGCCATGGGTTTGGTTGTCCTTTTTTCCTTGGTTAAGGCTTCAGGAGATGGAACCTTGGTTGGTTCCCCTAGAATAGGTTTAGGTTCTTGATATGGGGTAGGGACATCCTGGATAACTATCCTAGGGCTTGGATCATTACCAGGCTTAGAGTGGTTTGGATAAGGTGGGTCTTGGGTTGCTTTACCACTACGAGTTGTTACAGAGTTTAATCTTGTCTGGTTCTGATTTGGGGTTGGTAAAATGGGTGGCTACTGTTGAACTCCCGCATAAGATGTTGAAGCTTCCATCCCGTCAAATGATGGAACAGAAGGGGCTTGATAAAACACGTGTGCGTGGCCTGGATTCATAATGTGCCTCTGGGTCGGCACGTTATTTGGGTTCGGCAGAGGTTGCGAAGGAAGTGTGCTCGGTTGGCAGGAATTTGCCATCTGGGCGAGTTGGTTACGAACCTCTGTGATCTCGTCCTTGTGTTGTTTTGTTATTGCCGCATTCGTTTTCTGAATGTCATCCAGTGTTTGGAGGATGAGAGACATTTGGTCTTGGTTTGACCCAGATTGATAGGTGGGGTTAGGCCGATGCTGAGGCGGCTAATATGGACAAGGGGCTTGTGGACGGGGTTGATAAAGTAGTCTTTGAGTATGAGAATTTCCCGCCCACTAGAAATTGGGATGATTTCTCCATTTGGGATTGTAGGTGTTGGAAAATGGGTCATTTTGTATGGCGTTGTGGTCCTCGTAGGTCTGAGGAGCCTCGGGAAAGTCAGAGTATGGGGGTTCAGAGTTCCCTTGACTAGCATAGAGTGGATCGGAGGTCCCTTCGGTCCGGGAGTCAGACGGGGGTGGATACGGGTCCATCCCCTGAGAAGATCGGTGATAGATATTTTGCACAGTTTCCCTCGTGAGAGGTGGCTGTGCAAAAGAGTTCTGTGTAGAGGTGGCTCGCTGTAAATGCCAAGTTAGCTCGTCCACCGTCTTCTCTATGATAGTGACCTTGTCCAACTGACTGGCCCTCAGTTCCAAGTCGACGGATGCGGACAGGCCCTGCGTCTCATGTGCTCCCCTAAGATTTGTCGATGCGCGTGTATTCGTCTGGTCGAATAAACCCATGGAGTCATTGTTGATGGAGTTCTCGCACATATTCTCGAGAATCTCCCACACCGTGTCCACATGCTGACCCATGATATTTCCTCTGTAGGTTGCATTGACGAATAATCAAATGTTCTCACGGAGTCCCTAGTAAAAAGATTGGACTTGTTCCCATTAAGGAACTCCGTGATGGGGGTACTTTCGCATGAGATCCAAGAATCGGTCTCATGCCTCATGAAGAGGTTCTCCTATCTGTTGGGTGAAATGAGTGATCTGATGGCGCAAGGCGTTTGTTCGACCAATGGGAAAGAACTTCAAAAACTCGGACTGAAGTTCATCCCATGTGTTGATTAGACGAGTCTGAGTTTGATACCAATGAGCAGCCTTGTCCATGAGGGAGAAGGAAAACATCTTCATGAGCAAAATATCCCAGTTTTGTGCATCTGACCCGATGGTCTGGGCTAGATGCTTGAGCTGTTTAATATGCTGGAGTGGATTCTCGGAGTTAAGCCCATAAAATTTTAGTATGGCATAAATCATATTGGGCTTTAGTTCAGAATCAGGACCTCCAGCCGGGATTCGGACTGGAGGCTCGATTGAAAATGTTCATAACACTTTCTCGTATTTTAAATTAACCTCATTGCAGTATAGTTGAACAAGCATTTGAACGAATAACAGTTTTATTTACTCGAAATTCAAAATATTCCGAGGTTCAACTCAGGGAGCAATTTGGTATTCTTAGAAACTTTAAAAGTACAACTCTCAATAAAAAAAAAGACCAATTCAATCAAAATTAAGTAATGTCAAATGTTGAACTAATGCCCAAAAATTGGATGTCTGATGAAAAATCAGATGTCTTAAAAGGGTTTTGCTACAGTGCTCGATTTTGTGATTTTTGGCCTTCTCTTTCTTCTTCTCTGCGGCTGTGCTTCTTCAACCTTCTTTCGCTTCTTCTTCTTCTTCTTCTTTCTTCTCTTGGCTTTCCTCTGTCTTCAACTTTTCTTCTCTGCCGCGCCTCTGCTTCTCTCTTTCTTGTTCTTCTTCTGCTCCTCTTCTTCTGCCGTCTCTTCCTCTTCGCCTTGGCTTTCCTCTGTCTTCAGCTTCTCCTTCCTTGGCCTTTGCAGTCTTCTTATTCTGCTTCTCTCTTTCTTCTGCGGCTTCCTCCTTCTCTTTTCTTTAGCTACACCTTCTCCTTCAGTTTCTTCAGCTACTTCTCTTCTTCTCCCCTACACACACACAGAGGAGCAAAACCTAGCCCCTACCCTCCCTGCGTCTCTCTCTCTCTCTATTTCGCTCCTATTACTGCTCTCCCAGAGCCTTCTTGGGTTATTGGGTCAGATTTGCATGCTCGGGACCAAGCCCACGGGCGTGCGGTGGTGGGCGAGGAGTGCACGGGTAGTCGGGTAGTATACTAGGTCCGCGTAGGTGTGCGTTGCGGACGAGGCGTGGTGGGCGAGGGGACTTCACCCTGTGTCAGGAGGCGCTAAGCCCTTGGCACCTTTTCAATTTATGTTGCGCCTCCCGCTTCAAAACTTCCGAGGTGGGACTAAATGTCCCACTTGCTTCTCGCGCATGCCCCCAGCAGGTCGTCGCTCAATCGCAGAGGCTGCAGATGCTTTGGTCTCCAAGTGTTGGGTGTGATTTGTTCGCGAAGGGTGCCCGTGCATTGGGGACCTGGAATCCTGATGCTTGGAGCCGAAGATGAAGCTTGCGAGCTTCTTCAAGCTTGCTCCAATGGCAGTCAAGGCCTTGTACCTGTCAACGAGAAAACGGCCTCGCGGCCTTATCAGATCACTCAGGAAGCTTCGCCGTGACACAGTGAAGGTGGCTCGGTGGTTGGCGTGGTGCGAGTCGGCCTGGGTGTGCATGCCTAGGTCACCCTGCGTGTGAATATGGGTGCGTTCGGGGGGCATTCTGGGTGTGTGGCGGAGAGATTGGAGTAGGGGGAAATGGTCAGTGAGGTGTTGCGGAGGTCGTAGGGTGGTTGGCGAGGTGGATGGAGGCGTGAAGCGACGGGAACACCTCGCCGGTGATGTGGTCGGAGGTGGAAATGATGGTGGTGGTGAGTGGCAGTCGAGGGGTTGAAAGTGTGAATTAAAAGAGGGGGAGAGGAGGAACTTATCTAGGGTATTTGGAGCGAAGGGGGGATGCGGAGGGCAAGCGGCGCGTGTTTGCCGTCGCCGGAGACGAAGGGCCTGAGGTGAGGATGACGGCGACAAGGAAGGGGTTGGAGGGGTGCGTGTGGGTACGGCGCGGCGCGGAGGAACACGGCGGAGAGGACTCTGCCACTGGTATGGTGGCAAAGTGATGAAACAAGGGAGGGAGAGTCGTTGGAGCTTGCGGGCAGACGATCGGAGATGAGGAAGATGAAATTCAGGGGATATCTCTAGCCAAATCAAGCTTGGAAGAAGCGGCCGGACCTGAGGCTTCTTAAATAGGTGCGGATAGAGGTAGAATCTCAAGGAAGAGGCCAGAAGTCGTCGTCAGAGGTATGGCCGGAGTGAGACCCATACCTCTCGAGTGTTTGCGCGAGAGGTATGGGGCGATTCAGGGCATGGGGAGCTGCTTTTGCGGTAAGGGGCTTCGCAGAGAGCTCCCCTTTCAAATCTGGGAGTAGCTCCCTGGGGAAACGAGGAGAGAACCTTCTCGCAAAGTCACCGGTGGTATGGGTCCCTGCTGCAATGGTAGAGGGTCCAAAATGAAGAAAGTGACGAAAAGTTGAGGGGGTATTTGCAAGGGTTTCTAAAAGTTAAGAGTCAGAATGTAATTGGGTGGATTATTTTGCAAAGTAGGTCAAGATGACCTTCCCTTAGGTCCAAATTTTGGTACAAACTTAATTTGGACCTAAGAAATGCAATGGTGAAGTTGGATTTTAGGTTTGACCACGTTTGATTGAACATTTTACACAAAAACCCAAATTAGGTCAAATATTGGGCATGGACCCTAATTTAGGTCAAAACAGGTTCTAAAGGCCAAATTGAAGGTTATAAACCCTAGGGAATATTTTTTTCATGAATTTTATAGGGTTTAGTTAATTTTTATCCTACCTGGAACCCTGTGAATTTAAGTGGGTTTGTTTTAGGGTTACAGAATGTCATTTAATTCTTAAATTTCACAATAACCCTTTTCTGATTGAACCATCCCACTTTTTCTCTTCTCAAGTCCAATTGACCTATGTCTAGATCCTGAGAAATTTCGTTGATGCACTGCAATGGTAAAATTACAGTTTTACCCCTTGTTTCATGTTCTCTTCCTAGATTAGTGATCCCTTAAATTAAGCCATTCTCTTAGTTATGTAGGAGCTTTTGTTCACTTTATTAGGTCAAAATATGCTAGTTAGGGCTCATGATGAGGTTCTCATCAAGGGCTCACCGCAGGGATCTTGTCCAGCTTTATTTAGCTTTTGGACGTCTGGACACGTCGCCAGACGTTTGATCGTACCTCCAAACGACCAGAAATAGAGTTCGACGTTTGAAACTCACCTCAGACGATCGCGGAAGGGGACAACCGTCCGAGGTAGCCGCAAGAAACCCAGGGTGAGTTTTGACATCTTTCAAGATGTTTGGGACTAGACCCTGACGCCTGATTTTGGACAGTGTGTGTTTTTGTCCCGTTTAGGGCCCAAACGGAATCAGATATCTGCAAATGAAGTACCGTTGTTTTTCGCTTGAGTTTCATTACGAGTTAGTGTCACTTGTATATGGTTTTGGATTCGTTTGATGTGGATGGTCAATTGTATAGGTCTCTAGCCTGTCTAGTACGCGGGATCTAGGGAGGCAACAGGATCTGCGATTCGAGCCCCCATTTCTCCCATATTTGCTGGTTGAGTGGTTTACATAATATTATGATTTAAATAATTTAACTGCATGCTTAGAATAACTTAAATGAACCCTAGGATTAGAATGAACCATAGGGTAGGAACAAATGAGTATGGTTGAGCTACATTGCTTATTGAGGTGCCTGTAAAACTTCTAATGTACTGGTTACTTAATATGATGCCTTGTCAGTAGAAAAGCACGAGCTGCCTGTTTTAAAGAATGGAAACAGAAATGTAAATAGAGAAATATGAAAGTTTGGAATATGGAATGAAAGGAATACCAGCATGAATCCTACGGGAAATTAGGAGAACTCCTGTAGATGGGAAGTGACCTGGCCCTTGTGTACGTGGTACCAAGGAAAGGTACTGTCCCTTTAGTATAGAGGGATACTAGCCGCCTGTTGGGATGAGTCCTGAGGTCAGGCCTAGACACTCTACACCGACTTAGTTTGGCTCTCGTGTACGTGGTACTGAGGTGAGCTACTTAGTGTGAGGAGGGAGCTAATCGCCCCAGGGGACTCGAGGTTAGGATTAGTCACCCTACACCAACTCTTGTTAGTCCCATTAGGCAAACCGAGATGGTCAGACGAGGGTACACAGACTGTAGTGAGACCCCTATTCTGTTTTGAGAGGGCAAGGCCCTGTACTGTTCCGTGCTGTACCTTTTGGTGTATCCGCTAGCGGAAATGACTGACCGTGTGCCAGTGCGGGATAGCTACTCGTGCATTTATCATGCATGCCGTTGTCACCGCTACGTCGCAATCGTGACCTCGAGAAGTTGACTGGGTGTAGGATTACCACGAGGGACTCTCCTGGCCAGGAGAGCACCACGTGTACCTCCTACATCATGGAAAAGATTGCAATAAAGATCGTTCTCGTGAGGAACAGGCTAGATCAAGAAATGATCTATGTGAATAAAGGAACAACAAATTAGAAGTACTTGGTTGAACTAAATGAAAATGGATAGTTGTTTAATTGCATAAATTAACTACTTGTGTTAATTACATGTAAATGGCTAAATTATCACTCTACTTAGTGTTCGCTGACTCCGAAAATTTTATAAACTTATTCAGGTTGGGGAGTTGAGCAGCCAGCACCACTGGCTACAGAGGGAGCTGGGCCTAGTTGAGCCCAACCTTAGCTGCGATTTCTACTGTTTTCCTTAGCCCCTGTTGTAGTCATGAGTATTTTGTTCTAAGTAATACTGTTTCAGTTACCTTTCTACTGTACTTTCCTCTGTCGTAGTTGTGATGGCTTGTAATATTGATAGATTTTTCGCTCTGTTTCTTTTACTGTCTCTTATTTTCTTTCTACCTAGTTACATTGCATGTGTGGATGTGAATTATTTCTTGCTTTTGGTTATTTCTCGTTGGACGACTAGGTCTTGGGATTAGTCGTGGCGGGTCAGTCTCGGGTCCTGTAAGGATCTGGGATCAGGTCGTAACATCAGGTATCTGCCCAACATGCTTGTAATGCATGCCAAGTCTGGTCTAGTACAGACCTAAGCATACATTATACTGCCAACGGGAGATGCATAAGTGACTGTTTACATCTGCCGCTTGTCCAAATCACTTATGGGGTACTGATTGAGATTAAACTTGTCTTCCTTAGCCACCGGAGTGTTCAGTGGCTTGCAATCTTGCATGTCATACCTTTTGAGTACCTTATCTATACAGCTTTTTTGGGATAAACCAAGAATGTGACGAAAACGATCTCGACATATTTTAATCCTTAACACAAATGAAGCATCTCCAAGATCTTTCATGTCAAAGTGTTTGACAAGAAATTTCTTGGTATTTAAAAGGATACTCATATCATTAGTAGCAAGTAAGATATCATTAACATACAGGACCAAGCAGATATACCTGCTCCCACAGAACTTATGGTATATGCATTCATCAACCAGATTTGCCTTAAAACCAAAAGAGAGAATCACCTAATGAAACTTAAAATGCCATTGTCTGGATGCCTGCTTGAGCCCATCGATGGATTTTCTTAATTTGCATACCATACTCTTTGGATGACCCCTTACAAAATGTTCGGGCTGAGCCATATAAATGGTTTCCTTAATGTTACCATTAAGGAATGCAGTCTTTACATTCATCTGATGCAACTCAAGATCAAAGTGGGCCACAAGTGCCATTACAGCCCTTAATGAATCTTTAGAAGAAACATGAGAGAATGTCTCCTTATAGTAGATGCCCTCCTTTTGGGTAAAACCCTTAGCGACAAGACGCGCTTTATATCACTCCACTTTTTCTTTCGAATCTCGTTTGGTTTTAAAAATTCTTTTACAATTAACGGGTTTCGTACCTTCTGGTAATGGAACAACATCTCAAACATCATTGTCTTTCATTGATTTCGTTTCTTCTTCCATTAATGTAAATTCCCTACTTGGAGGGGGTGAGATATGCGTGACATATAAAATATGAAATTAAAAAGGATACCATCTCACAAAATTAGCAATTGCACAAAGTACACAAGTATTTTTAGGTGGAAACCCAAACCGGGTGAAAACTACCACCCAACCCTCTCGAGTTAGGATTTCCTGATCGATCTAGTCAATCAAATCCACTATACGAACTACTTAAACGAGGGTAGTTCAACCTTAATTACAATCACGCTACAAGTACGAGGGTAGCGTTCCTCAACCTCTCCTCTTCATAAGGAGGATTTTGTCCCTCGATCGAGACGAGAATTCGCAAAGCGAATACTCAAAGTAAAGAACAATGAAAGCACAATCCTATAGAGCTACAAATATTAAAACCTAGCTTTTACAGGAGTTAGGAAACTTCCCTTTGGTAGAAGTGCATCGGCATGACGACGCGGGCACGTGAACCACGCTTTGGCACAACGACGCTCTCGTAAATGCGGAGGGAGAGCGGGTGCACAACTCAGATGAAGCTCTCTGGATGTAGAATTAGGCTTGGAGAGCTAGAGCTTTCTTCTCAAGATCAAAAGACACAAATTGATATGAAAGTATGCTGCTTGGTGTGTCTTGGTATATCTTGGTGTGTCTTGGTGTATATTGCAAGCTAAGGGATCTTCCTCTATTTATAGAGGGCTTAAGAAGGCTTTGGAAGGCCTTGGAAGGCTTCCATACCCGTTGGGTGCAAATCCAAGGTAAATCAAGTCAGAATTAGGTTCAATCATGACTCTGACAGGGTTATTAGACGTCTGGTCCGGGCATCAGACATCTGGAAAACCTGTTTAAGATGTCTGGGAACTAAGTCAGACGTCTGATTCTAAGCGGGTTTCCTTTCTGACTTGAATCAGACCTAAACAGGGTTCTAGTGTATGGCCATCAGACGAGATACAGGATGTCTGTCACAGGGTCTGGACGTCTGGAAACCTATTTGTTCTGCGGAAATGGATTCCCAAGGAAGGTAACGGCTAGAAAATCTCTCAAAGGAGATTTTGGGTCAGTCGAGGCAAAATGGTCACATATTAAACGTCTGGGATCTTTTACGGATGTCTGATATAAGGATAACGGTCATTTCCCTCAACGTGAGTGTAGGCAGCTAACGTTCCACTAATTGGACGTTTGGCAAAGGCATCAGACGTCTCCTAAGACGTTTAGACTAAGGTCTGGACGACGGATTCTAACAGACAGAGCCTATTAAGTCCAGCCTAGATGTTTTGGACGTTTGATCAAACAGTGAGACGTCTTAAAAGTCAATATCAGATGTCTGATTTCCAGATTGGACGTCTGATAAGACTGTCTGAACCCTATTTTGATTTTCTAAGTTCTCTACAGAAAACCTAAGTATCTTTGGGTAGTGCTGGTGTTCCTAGGACTACTTTAAGGGTTCTTTGAGGGTCTTTAACATAAGATCTAAGAAAGAAACAAAATTACATAGAACAAGATCAAATGAAATCTATCATATTCTTCATCTCATTCCTTCTTCAAGCTTTCGCTCCTTGTGGAGCTCCTTCGCCTCTGTCAAGTTCCTCCAATCCGCCATGGATGCGAGCTCGAACTCCGTCTGAACACCTGTCTCCATTTGCAATTTGACCTGAAATCTAGGACTCAAAAGCAAATGTTAAAAGGCACGTGTTTTGTTGTCATCAAAATAAACGATCGTGGTGGTCTAGCACCAACAAGCCTCAATCCACTTTTCATGATTCGGACTTTTCATTGCTTGATGGAAGTTGATTGGATCATCTTCCATTACCCTAATGTCTGTCTCATGCTCTTGAAGGGATACCATATAATCAATCGAAATGGCACTCTTTCTTTCTCTAGTGGATCTCCTTAATGGCACATTTTCTGTATGTGTCTGAGGCTGCTCTACAGGGGTTAAAACTATATCATTGTCTTCATTGGAGTTATTTTGTGGTATGTCAAAGATATGCTCCTCATCAACCTGAGTAACTCGAGGAGGAATAACTACATTTTCCTCTTCAAAGACAAAGTCTTTAACCCTGTCAACTTGGGTAGACTCAACACATCCAAAGAACTTGGCATTACCAGACTAAAAAATAGCCTTAGTTGTGGGATCATAAAATATATATCATCTTGACCTCTCAGAATACCCAACAAAATAGCAACTAACAGTCCTTGTATCCAGTTTATTTTCATTTGGACTACGATGAGAACCTCACCATGAACCCTAACTAGCACATTTTGATCTAAATAAGTGTATAAAAGCTCCTACAAAACCTAAGGGAAAGCTTAAATTAGGGAATTACAAATTTGAATATAAAATAATTCACAATGGGTAAAAGTGTAATTTTACCAATGCAGTACATAAACGAGATTACTAAGGGTCTAGACACAGGTCAAATGGGCTTAATAAGAGAGAAAGTGAGATGATTTGGTCTAAAAAGGGTTATAGCAACATCTAGCAATTAAATGACATTCTACAACCCTAAAACAAACCCACTTTAATTCACCAAGTTTCAGGTAGGATAAAAATTAACTAAACCCTCTAAAATTCATAAAAAAATATCCTCTAGGGTTTAGAACCTTCAATTTGATCCTTGGAACCAGTTTTGACTTAGATTGAAGTTCATACCCAATTTCTGACCTAATTTGGGTTTTTGTGCAAAATATCTGGTCAAACGTTGTCAAACCTAAAATCAAACTTCACCATTGTTGCCGCCGCCATTGTTGCCGAGCTTGGAGCAAGCTTGCTGGCAACTCCAGGCCTCTGCAGTCCTAGGTTGAAGTCCCAGGCAGTGCGGAATTGAGTCGCGCGCGCATCCAGGCTGCTGATTAGCGTCGAAGGACTCTGTAGCCTCACCAATTGAGGGAACCATCTGCTGTAGGCGGTCGCGAAACGAAGGTGGGACGTTTAGTCCCACCTTAGAAGCTGACAAACAGGAGGGGGAGTTTAAATTGAAAAAGTGAATTAAGCTTACCACCTCAGAACACGGGGTAATGTCCCTCTCACCCGCTTCACCCGGCCTCGTCCGCGACCACCCTCCCGCAGACCTGGCTTGACTCGTATACCCGACTTACACTCCTCGCCCACCACCGCATGCCGGTGGGCCTGGTCCCGGGCGCGTGCACCTGACCCATATACCTGCGAAGGCTCTGGGAGAGCGAACCGGAGAGAGAGATAAAGAGAGAGAGACGCGGGAAGGTTGGGGGTTAGGTTTTGCCTAACCTTACACTGTGCAGGGAAGCAGGAGAAGAAGAAAAGAGAAGGAGCGGCTGAGCACTTAGCTGCACAGAGGAGCAGAAGGAGAAGAAGGAGGAGGGAGTGCAGCAGAGAAGAAGTTGAACGTGTAGCAGAAGAAAGGAGGAGGAGGCGCAACAAAGAAGAACAGAAGAAGAAGAAGAAAGGTGCCGCAGTCAAAGCTTGAGGCAAGGAAGGAGCCAAGAAGGCCAAGTAGGGAAGAGAAGAAGAGAAGAAGAAAAAGCCAAGGAGAAGAAGCAGCAGCAGCAGCCAAAGAGAAAGGAAGAAGGAAACGAGCACTGTAGCAACCGCTACTTAAGATGTCTGATTCATGGAATCAGACGTCTGAAGACTGAAAGAAAAAGAGAGAAGAAAAGATGAGAAGAAAAATTTTATTCCCTTTCTCCAATTTTTTGTAAAACAGTATATTGTTGTGAATTGTGATTTTCTTTGCTTCTAAAATCAAGTGTTGCTCCCTGAGTTTGACCTCGGAGATTCTCTATTTTCGAGTAATAAAAACAAAAATACATGCTGGTCTCGACCAAACGATCGTTGACCAGCATTTTGACGCCGTTGCCGGGGAGCAATGGGCATTCTAGAAGCTGTTAAATCACAATTTCTGATTGACTACTGATTTAATCTCTCTTTTGTTGTGCAGGCACAAGAAGACAAGAAGGAATAAGCAGCCGCACAACAACCACACCAAGGGACTGGTAATCTTCTATCCTCTCTCTTTTAAGCCCCTTAAATCCTAAAGAGGAAGAAGAAAAAGAAAATCAATCTAGGGTTACCTGTCTTTTATGCATAGTAAGGCACAAGAGTTGCCTACTTTTTAATTTCAACATATTCTATCTGCATATCTACTAAAGGTAATTAGGGCTAAAACCTTCTTGCTTGAGCCCTAGTTACCTCATCCTGAGGCAACTAACTGGACCAATTAGAGCCAACCTAGGATTCAAAGTTGGGGTTTTAGAGACACCTTCTAAATCAAGAACTGAAAATTCCCAAAAGAAGTGTGCTTAAGCCATTGCTTGAAAAGACCTAATAAAGAGAAACCCTAAGCAATCTGGCTCTTAAGTCACTTGAACCTTAAAAGAAAGGACCTAATAAGCTTTCACAGGAACTAATAGGTGAAGTTGATCCCTTGGATCAACCAACCTTTAAACTAGGTCACTTTTTGCATACAAAAGGATAAAGTTCAAGTGAAACTCTAAACACCTTGATCCTTGACAACGGTCTGGGGTTTGCTGTCCGGTTAGCTTGTTTGCGTTTGTTATATGTTAAGTTACAGTTGTTGTGGTAATAAGATAGCTACCAGGTTATCATTACAAAATTTTTTTACTCGAAAATGATTTTCCCGAGGTCGAACTCAGGGAGCTACTGGAATTCTAGAAATACAAAGCTTCTCTATTAGATTACAAAAATAAGGGAGAGAGAGAGAGAAAGAGAGAGAGAGGGAGCTTGTCTTGGCTTCTTCTTCTCTTCTCCTTTTCCTTCTCCTTTCAGCTGCTTTTCTTTTCTTCTTCTTTCTCTTCTTCTCTGCTCATGGCTGTGTCTTCTGTCTTCTTTTCTTCCGTAGAGTTCTTCTTCTTCTTCTGTTCTTTCTTTGTTCTTCTCTTTCTTTTTCTTCTCTTCTTCTGCGGCCGTGACAATCTTCTTCTTCTGACTTCTTCTTTTTCTTCCGCCTTCTTTCCTCTCTTGCTTTATCTCCTCTGGCCGCTGCTCAACGGTCATTTGATGCAGCGGTCAGACGACTTAACTGTAGGTTTGCTACAGTGCTTCTCTTCTTCTGTTTCTTCTCTCTTGCTTCTTCTTCTTTGCTTCTTCTTCTTCCTCTTTGCCCTGAGCGGCTAAGGCTTCGACCGCCTTCCTTCTCCTTCTGCTCCTGCACGCTCACACAAGGATCAGAAAGCAAATCCTACCCCTACCCTTCCCCGCGTCTCTCTCTTTCTCAGATTTCTCTCATAGGATCGCTCTCCCAGAGCCGGGTATTCGGGTACGGGTATCGCGCCCGGGACCAGGCCCACCGGCGTGCGGTGGTGGGCGAGGAGTGCGCGGGTTAGGGTAATCGGATCCGGCCCAAACCCGCGGGGCGTGAGCGCAGGCGAGGGCGAGCGCGTGGCGCGCGGCGTGCATGAGGGACCTGACCCCTGTGTTTGAAGGCGATAAGCCTACAACACTTTTTCCATTTATTTGGCTGCGGCGCTTCCAGAATTGCCAAGGTGGGACTAAATGTCCCACTCCAAATTGGCGCCTGCAGTTGAGGAAGCTGCAGGCAATCGCAGCAGCTCGCAAGGCCTTCGCCCCAGTTGCAGGCCTGGGATGCTTCGCGGAGGCAAGCCGCGCGTCCTGGGGCGTGAGCCTAGGTGAGAGAGCACCTGCAGCTGTAGGTGAAGGAGCTTTAGAAGCTCGGTAATGGCGGTGAAGGGTCGTCGACCTGAAAACAAGAATACGGCCTCTCGGCCCAATCAGAGGATGCAGGGAGCTTCGCCGGAGTGTGGCGAAGGCAGTGCGGGTGGTGGCGAGGCGTGAGGCGGCGTATGGTGGTGGCCCTAGGTCGGACTGTGGCCGGAGAGATGGGTCTGTTCAGGGGGTCTTCAGGTGGCGTCTGGCAGTGGATGGGAAGGGGGGATTTGTTCAGTGGAGTGAGGGGAAGCTTTTAGGGTAGTCGGCGAGGGGTGAGAAGGTCTGTGGAGGTGGGATGAGCTTACTGGAGAGGGTGGTCGGAGATGGAGCAGGCGGAGGTGGAAGTCGTGTGCGGTGAGGCAAAAAGGTAAATTGAGAGAGGGAAAATGTAAGGGAGGAGGGGAAGCTAATTACCTAGGTTTTGGATGAAGGGGGAGGGCGTAGCCACCGGCTCGTACCTGCCGGAGTTGGGGAAGAAAGGGCCCTGGAGGAGAAGTGCGGCGACAAGGAAGCAGGCGGAGGGTGCCGGCTGGTGCAGCACGGCACAGACGAGAGGGCTAGGAGAACCCTGCTGCAGGTAAGGCGGTAGAGCGACGAGGAGGAAGAGGTGGGAGTCGCCGGAAGCTGCGGGCCGTCTGACGGAGGAGGAGGGGATGAAGTGGGAGGTTGTTCTCCGTCAAAGAGAGCTTGGAGGAACCGGTAGGGGGTGCCGGCCCTTATAAAGGGGTTGGCGCAGAGGGATGCGCGGGCTGGCGACGTGCCAGCCTCGCCGGAGCGTGGGTGGAGAGGGGACCCATACCTTCCGCACGTTCTCGCGGAAGGTATGGGGGCCGACAAAGAGCATGGCCGGGTCCCTGCGATAGAGGATGTCACAGGGAACCTCGCGTCTACTTTGCAGGGCGGTCACCCCTCTCTACGCGGTGCCATGATCCACGCAAAGTCGCCAGAGAATGGTGCTACGCAGACTTTTGCAGGTGGGACCGTTCTGCAAAGAACGATGAAAAAGATGGGGGCCAAAATGCAAGGGTTTCGAAAGATAAGGGTCAAAAAGTAAATGAAGAGGATCAAATTGCAAAGTCAGTCAAGGAGGTCTCCTCTTAGGCTCAAGTTTTTATACAAGACTAATTTGAACCTAAGGATTTTAATCTTGAATTTTATTTTGGTTGGACCATGTTTGATCGGCTAATTTACGTAAAAACCTAAATTTAGTCATTAATTGAGCAAGGTTCTCTTTGTAGGTCTAAATGGGTTTCTAAGGCCAAATTGAAGGTTCTAATCCCTAGAGATTATTTTTCTATGAATTTTAGAAGGTTTAGTTGATTCTTATCCTGCCTCGAACCTCATGAATTGAAGTGGGTTTGTTTTAGGTTTACAGAATGTCATTTAATTTCCTAAAGTTGCTATAACCTTTTTTAGATCCGACCATCCTACTTTATTTCTTATTAGGCTTGTTTGACCTGTGTTTGGACCCTTAATTACCCTGTTTGCAAACTGCGTTGGTGAAATTACAGTTTTATCCCTTATGATTTATTTTATTCTTAAATTCAGAATTCTCTGAGTTAAGCCTTTCTTTGGGTTATGTAGGAGCTTTTTCTTACGTATCTGGGTTAGATTATGCTAATTTGGGTTCATGATGAGGTTGTCATCAATCCTAATTAAAAGTGGTAGACTTAAGAGGTCAAGGTCCCCATTCTGATCTACCTGGAATCTCAACGACAAGAGAGGTCGGGTGGGGGAAATCCTGTAACCCGTGGGGGCGCTCTACCGTGTATGGGTCTTCGTGGGAATCACCCTCTCTGGCTACCTAGGTAATTCTTAGGAGGACGACCTTCTGATTATGGGGTATCATCCGCCCCGAACCTCTATAGTCACTCAACATTTTGGGTGTCTTGATTGGGTCCAGCACCTGCTAACCTCGTCCAATCCATCAGTGCATGTTCGGTAGGAGGTCCTTGAAGCCTCCTCTAGAAATTGACTCTCCCCGAGGCCAAGCCTTGGTACCCTTGTTTGTAACACAACCACTTCGCATAGACCTCTCTTCTGATTATGAACCTAATTCCCCTTCTTCCACAATGGCTCAGCCAGTTGAAGAAGAGAATAATCTTGAGCACTAGCTCTAGCGACTCAATGATCTCTTCCAAAACTTCATGAACCTACCGCAGCGCCCCATGATGCGAGATCACTATAATCCCGCTGCGGTGGCAATTGAGCCTCGAGTCAGAATCTCGACTGGAGGACCTGATTTTGAATTAAAGCCCAACATGATTCATGCCATATCTAAATTCTATGGGCTTAACTCTGAAAACCCGTTCCAGCATATCAAACAGCTTAAGCATCTGGCCCAGACTTTCGGGTCAGATGCACAGAATTGGGATATCTTACTCATGAAGATGTTCTCTTTCTCCCTTATGGACAAGGCGGTTCATTGGTATCAGACACAGACCTGCCCGATCAACACTTGGGAAGAACTTCAGTCTGAGTTTTTGAAGTTCTTCCCCGTTGGTCGGACAAACGCCTTGCGTCATCAGATTACTCACTTCACGTAGCAGATAGGAGAACCTCTTCATGAGGCATGTGATCGTTTTCTGGATCTCATGTGAAAGTGCTCCCATCATGAAGTTCCTAAATGGAAACAAGTCCAGTCTTTTTACCAGGGACTCCATGAAGATATTAGACTGTTCGTCAATGCAACTTGCGGAGGGAATATCATGGGTCAACATGAAGACATCGTGTGGGAGATTCTCGAGAATATGTGCGAAAACTCCTTCAACAATGACTCCATGGGATTATTCGACTGGACGAATACTCGCGCAGCGACGAACCTTCTGGGAGCACATGAGACACTGGGCCTGTCCGCATCAGTCGACCTGGAATTAATGGCCAGTCGATTGGACAAGGTCTCAATCATTGAGAAGAAGGTGGATGAGTTGACTCAGCACTTGCAACGAGCCACCTCTGCGCAGAACTCCTTCGCACAGCCCCCTCCCGCACAGGAAACTATGCAGAACATTTTCCACTGACCTTCTCCTAGGATGGACTCTTATCCACCCCCATCTGACTCTAGGACCGGAGGGACCTCCTATCCTTTCTATCCTTGCCAGGGGAGCCCTACTCCCCCATTCGTCAACTTTTCTGAGACTCCTCAGACCTGCGAGGACCTCAATGCCATCTAGAATGACCCATTTTCCAACGCCTACAATCCTGGATGGCGAAACCATCTCAATTTCCAGTGGGCGGGAAATTCTCAGAATCCAGGATCACCCTTTCAGCCTCGTCCACAAGCCCCTCGTCCCTATCAGCCGCCTCAGCCTCGGCCCAACCCCACTTATCCATCCGGGCCCAACCAAGATCAAATGTCCCTATCCTCCAGACTCTGGCTGACATTCAGAGAATGAATGTGACTATCCAAAAGCAACATAAGGAAGGAATCACAGAGTTCCACAACCAACTTGCCTAGTTGGAAAATTCTCGCCAACTAGGCACACTTCCTTCCCAATCTCTTCCTAACCCGAATAGCGTGCCAACCCAGCAGCGCGTTATGAAGCCAAACTCTTGCCAAGCACACATGGTCTATCAGGCCCCTTCTGTTTCATCACTTGATGGGATGGAAGCATCAACCTCCTATGCGGGTTACCAACAGCAGTAGCCTATCCTGCCAACCCCCAACCAGAACCAGGCATGAATAAATTCTGTAACAACTCGTAGTGGTAAGGAAACCCAAGATCCACCTTATCCAGACCACTCGAAACCTGGTAGTGACCCAAACCCTAGGATAGTCATCCAGGTTGTTCCTATCCCTGTCCCAGATCAAAAACCTAGACCTATACTAGAGGAACCAACCAAGGTTCCATTTCCCGAGACCTTGACCAAGGGAAAGCGGACAACTAAACCCGTGGCTCTTGAGGAGGACCTGATCAAGCTCTTTGAGCAGGTCCAAATAAACATCCCCTTGTTGGATACGATCCGCCACGTACCGGCTTACGCACGATTCTTGAAGAACGTGTGTACACCTCAGCATAAGCCGCGAACCAAGAGTGGGAGTCCAATTCTATTGTCAGAGCAAGCCAGCTCTATAATCTTGAGTAGACTCCCACCCAAGGCAAAAGACCCAGGCACTCCCTTGATTTCATGTAAGATCGGTGAAACCGAGTTTGATAGAGCATTGTTAGACCTCGATGCCTCCATAAACTTGATACCGACATCCCTACTTAACCATCTAGAAGAATCTGAGCTGAAACCGACAGAGTTGACATTGTAGTTAGCAGATCGATCTATCAAGTCACCTAAGGGAATTCTTGAGGTTGTTATTGTTAGGGTATAGGATTTCTACTTCCCTGTAGATTTCATAGTCTTGGATATGGATGCACCTGAAAACCCAAGGGATACACCAATCATACTAGGGAGACATTTTCTGGCCATTGCAAGGGCCAACATAAGTTGTGAGGAAGGCCAAATTGAGTTGAAATTTGGGAATCAAACTCTTAAAATTGATATCTTTAAGGCCCAACAAGGGATCAAATGCAGTGTCGTTTAACAAATTTGTGATATTAGAGCCGTGGTTGATGAACCACAAATTGAGGACAACATGATTACCCCTCATCAACTACAAGAAAATCTAAAACCGCAGTTAGAGGAATCAGAACTTGACCTAGACAGACCCATAACTCCTACCCTTGTACCTCACACCCACTCTGAACTACCCGCTGCTGCTGATAACCCCATTCTTGAACTCAAACCCCTTCCTGATCATTTAAAATACGCCTTTTCGTGTTCCAATCAGGCGCTTCTTGTGATTATAAACTCCAAACTCACACCTGACCAGGAATCCCGTCTGATTGCTATTCTCTAGCAACATCGCAGAACCATTGGTTGGACTCTCGATGATTTGACTGGAATATGTCCCTCTTATTGCACACACCGCATCTATTCTGAAGAGGGCGCACGACCTTCACGTGAAATGTAGAGACATTTGAATCCCAATCTGTAGGAGGTCGTGAAGAAGGAGATCATTAAGTGGTTAGATGCAGGGATCATCTACCCGATCTCCAACAGTCGTTGGGTAAGCCCAATCCAGGTTGTGCCTAAGAAGACAGGACTCACCACCATCGCGACTAATACTGGAGAGGTCATACCTACCCGTATAGCCAACTCGTGGAGAGTCTGCATAGATTACCAAAGACTCAATTCCTCCACGAAGAAGGATCATTTCCCCCTACCATTCATTGATCAGATTCTCGAGAAATTAGCGGGAAATAGATTCTTCGGCTTTCTTGACGGGTACTCCAATTACAACCATGTGGCGATTCATCTAGAGGACTAAGAAAATACCACATTCACCTGCCCCTTCGGGACACACGCTTTCTGAAGGATGCCTTTCGGTCTCTGGATTGCACCCGCAACTTTTCAGCGGCGCATGCTTGCCATATTCTCTGATATGGTAGGTGATTATTTGGAAGTCTTTATGGATGACTTCTCAGTTTTCGGGGCATCATTTGATGATTTCCTCCAGCACTTGGTTCACATACTCAGGCGTTGCATTGACGTAAATCGGGTTCTTTCCTGGGAAAAGAGCCACTTTATGGTGCCTGAGGGGATCGTCCTGGGACACTTAATTTCTGAAAAAGGCATCTAGGTGGATTTAGCCAAGGTTAATCTGATTTCTAGACTTCCTATGCCTAGCTCGATCAGGTACATCCGATCTTTTTTGGGACACGTCGATTTTTACCGTCGTTTCATCCCTGATTTCTTGAAAATCGCATGCCCCCTGACTACTCTTCTCTCCAAGGATGTACCCTTTGAGATTTCCAAGGAATGCACTCAAGCTTTTGAGATCCTTCTTGACTGAGTCACCCAAGCCTCGATACTACGGTCTCCTGATTGGTCTCAACCCTTTGAGATCATGTGCGATGCATTTGACTTCGCTGTAGGAGCAGTTATGAGGTAGAAGATTGACGGGAAACCCATGGTCATCTACTACGCTAGCAAGACACTTGACGAGGCTCAGCATAACTACACGGTTACGAAGAAAGAGCTGCTAGCGGTAGTATTTGCCCTTGAAAAATTCAGATCTTATCTCCTGGGTTCCCACGTCATAATCTACTCGGATCACACAGCTGTGAGGCATCTCCTTGCTAAGAAGGACGTGAAGCATCGATTAATCTGATGGATCTTGCTGTTGCAGGAATTCGACCTCGAGATTCGCAACAAGGTAGGAAGACAGAACGTGGTAGCTGACCACTTGTCTCGCCTTCCTTCTGAGATCATCGACCCTTCTGGACCCATCACGGAGCATTTTCCTGATGAGTACCTCTTGACTATTGGTACCAGGCTTCCATTGTTTGCTGATATAATAAACTACTTGGCATCACACCAGATCCCATCTGATTGGCTGAAGGCCAAGAAAGACAAGTTGCGCTCCGATGCTAAGTACTATATCTGGGAAGATCCGTACCTATTCCGCATAGGTGCTGACCAAATCATCCGGTGATGTGTCTCGAAGGGCGAAATCAATGACATTCTCTCTTTCTGCCATGACCAGGCATGCGGTGGCCATTTTTCTGGGCACAAAATCGCATGAAAAATCCTTCAGTGTGGCTTTTACTAGCCCACTATCTTCAAGGACACAAACAGTCACTGTAAGGCATGTAGTCGTTACCAAACTTTGGGCAACTTGTGCCATCGCGACATGATGCCTTTACTGCCGATTATCGTATGTGAGATTTTCGATATTTGGGGGATTGATTTTATGGGCCCCTTCCTTATTTTGGACAGCTTTGAGTACATTTTACTCGCTGTGGACTACGTGTCCAAATGGATCGAAGCCATTCCGACCCGAACTTGTGATCACAAGATCGTCATCAAATTCATTCATCAAAATATCTTTTCACGGTTCGGGATTCCTCGTGTAATCATCTCTGATGGAGGGACCCATTTTACCAATGCTCAGTTCAGGTCACTGATGACCAAATACGGGGTGTCTCACCGAATCTCTACTCACCATCCCCAGACTAATGGTTTAGCTAAGCTTTCAAATTGGGAGATCAAGAAAATCTTGCAGGTAACTATTCGACCTAACAGGAAGGACTGGTCATCCCAACTTCCAGAAGCCTTGTGGGCTTATAGGACCACCCACAAAATCTAATTAGGCATGTCTCCTTTTAGACTGGTGTATGGGAAGGCGTGTCACCTTCCCGTCAAACTGGAGCACAAAGCCTTTTGGGCAGTATGGAGCTGCAACTTAGATCTTTCTATGGCTGGAACCCATAGAAAGCTTCAGATAAGCGAGATTGGTGAATTACGCCTTAATGCGTATGAGAACTCATGAATCTACAAGGCGTGGGTTAAAGCCTTTTATGATAAGTACATATCTAGAAAGATCATCCACCTTGGTCAAAAGGTCCTACTCTTCGATGCCTGACTCAAATTCTTCCCTGGGAAACTGCGATCCAAGTGGGTCAGACCATATCTTGTCCGACAGATCTTTGGAAGTGGAGCCGTCGAGATTAGTCCACTCAGCCACGATTCCGAACCCTTTGTCGTGAACGGCCAGAGACTCAAACCGTTCATTGACGTAACCATTACAGATTTGGCTGAGTCATCATTTATCCTCCATTCTCCTTGAGCTTATTGTGCCCAGTCGATGGCGTAAAACTTAACGCTTAACGGGAGGCAGCCTGTCATTCTTTTTGAAAAACCAAAACCCTTTCTGATATTTCTTTGCACTTTAGGTTCATTCCTTAGGACAGCCAACTTTACCTCAGGTATTCGTAGCTGAGATTAGAAATCATCCGCAACAGTCACCTCGATCCATCCACTCGCCCAAATTTCTGTCCTAATGCTTGAACCTAACCAAATAAAAATCCACCTAATGAACAATGAGGATATTGCAAACCTTAGGCATGGGGGGGTATGAAAGTGCAATGAAATAACATAACAAGAAAATGTTTCAACAAAAAAAACCTGCATATACGAAAAAAAAAGGGGCATAATGCTAAAACGGAGCACAAAATGAAAAAGAAACGAGATAGTCATTAGTAAGAAATTAAGGAATTAACCAAAGTTCTAGACCACATTAAGAAAAGTAAAGTGAAAGTGCTAAGGAAACACAAAAAGATTAGTAAGAACGCTAACCTTAGGCCTTCTTGGCTAGATTCTTAGTACCCGTTAAGATCTGGATATTCCTCAAGATGTTGAGGAAAATGAAAAGCTTAAGTATTAAGTCTAAGGCTTAGAGAGTATTCGACCTCGTTAACTGACCTTTGGTTTATGGGACCCAGTAACCTAAGCACCCAAATTCACACACACAGTCTGGTTCAGCGGGCATAAATATCAAACTCACGCAGAAGCGTTTCAAATATTCTGAAAATGTCACCTAGGTTAGGAGCGGCCGATCAACACAAGATTTGGACGAGTTCTCGGCACAGAGAGGTGGAATATTCCCCTCGAAGATGCGTAACAACATATCATCTCCTCGGTGCTTGTCTCCTAGGATATGTACATATTCTACCGGGGGCATGTAAGTACTCTGCTGGTTTAGATTCCATGGATGACATTATCACGAAGTGTCAATTTCCAGGGTCTGAATTCGACCACGGAACACCATGGACGGGATTATCTCGAAATCTCGAAAGCCACGATTTTGGGGGTTACCATGGGTGGTGCTATCTCGAAGCATCGATTGTCAGGGACCTTTGAGGATTGATGATGGGGATGAGGAATCTGATACAGACCGGGTTGTGAAGTCAATCCTAAGTTAGAATTAAAAAGAAAAGAGAGAGAAAACTCTCCAAGCAAATAAACCTTCTGTCTCTCTCTTACAAAACGCACTGCAAACTGAACCAAGGCTAAAAATGTCTCAAGCACGAGTGCTTTAACCACGGAGTCCAATAAACTTTAGGTTAGTTCCTGTAGGCCTTAAAAACCTTTGCTAAAGACTGAAGTTAAAGCTAGATAGATCTGGATCTTAGTTGGTACTAGAGTACCTTTTAAGCCTATGATTGGCATTCTGACCTAATCAAGGATACAAGAGGAAAAGAACTTATCAAAATTGATGAAAGAAATTCATGGTCTAGAATAGAGGTTAAAACCTTAAAATTTTGCTAAGGGACTAGCAAAAGATAGGCATGGGGGTATGATGAGAACCTCATCATGAACCCTAATTAGCACATTTTGACCTAAATAAGTGTACAAAAGCTCCTACAAAACCTAAGGGACAACCTAAATTAGGGAATCACAAATTTGAATATAAAATAATTTACAAGGGAAAAAACTGTAATTTTACCAATGCAGTACATAAACGGTATTTCAAATGGGCTTAATAAGAGAGAAAGTGGGATGATTTGGTCTTAAAAGGGTTATAGCGACATCTAGGAATTAAATGACATTCTACAACCCTAAACAAACCGATTTTAATTTATGAAGTTTCAGGCAAAATAAAAATCAACTAAACCCTCTAAAATTCATAAAAAATATCCCCTAGGGTTTAGAACCTTCAATTTGATTCTTGGAACTGGTTTTGACCTAGATTGAGGTCCATACCCAATTTCTGACATAATTTATGTTTTTATCCAAAATGTCCGGTCAAACGTGGTCAAACCTAAAATCCAAGTTCACCATTGGGTTCCTTAGGTCCAAATTAGGTTGATACCAAAATTTGAACTTAAGGGAAGGTCGTCTTGACCTACTTTACAAATTGGTCCTCAATAATTACTTTCTGACCCTTAACTTTTTGAACTTTCCCGTCGTTCTCTTCAGACCGGTCCCTTTGCCACCCGCAGTAGCAGGCCATACCTCTGGCGACTTTGTGCGGAGGATGGCACAGCGCAGGGCATGGGAGCCGACCCCAGAAACGAGAGGAGGATCCCCTGTGTTGTCCTTTTCCGCATGGATCACCTCCCATGCCCTGCCGGCACCCATACCTTTCGTGCGAACGCACGATTGGCATGAGTCTACGACTGCCCACGTCTCCGATGGGGTTTTTCCCCCACTCTCGCGTGCTTACTGGCCTGCCCTCGCCTATTTAAGAAGCAGCACGCTCTGTCGCTTCTCCCAAGCTTGTCTGGGCCAGAGTTCCACCCCAATTTCGTCTTCTTCTCCTCCAGCCAAGTGGTCCAGCAAACTCCAGTGAGTCGCCCTCCTCGTCGCTTTGCCACAATACCAGTGTCAGAGGTGTCCTCACCATCTTCCTCCGCTTTGCGCAGCACCTGCGTGAGCATCTCTAGCCCCGTCGTCGCCGCCATCTCCCTCCACTGGACATCGTCTTCTTCGGTGACAGCAGGTACTGCCAGTTGCCATCTCTCCCCCTTCGTACACTTAATCAGGTTAGACTCACTCCTCTCTATCCCCTCTTCAATTCCCCTCAATTTATTTCACAAAGTACCCCTCGATTCCATTGTCCACCATTGCCATCTCCACCTCCGGCCAGACCTCCGGCGAGGCGTCCCCACCGCTCCACACCTCCATTCGCCTCCCCAACTGATCCTTGAGCTTCACCACCTCCCACTGATCACCTCTCGCCTTTTCACTCACCGTGCCACCCACTGAAATCGTCCCCCGAACAAACCCATCTGCACGCACACAGTGTGCCCTAGGCACACGCGCACAAGCATCTTCATGCCTCGCTGACCCCCGTGCTACCTTCACCGTGCTCCGGCGAAGCTAGCTAAGCATTCTGACGTGGTCACGAGGCCGTTTGCATGACTATAGGTTCAGAGACTCGCCACCATTGTTGCCGAGGTTAGAGCGAGCTTGCTGGCAGCTCCAGGCCTCTGCAGTCCCAGGTTGAAGTCCCAAGCAGTGAGGAATTGAGTCGCGCAGGCATCCAGGCTGCTGATTAGCGTCGAAGGACTCTGCAGCCTCACCAATTGAGGGAACCATCTGCTGCAGGCGGTCGTGAAATGAAGGTGGGACATTTAGTCTTGCCTCAGAAGTTGACAAACAGGAGGGGGCGTTAATTGAAAAAGTGAATTAAGCTTACCGCCTCAGAACACGGGGTGAGGTCCCTCTCACCCGCTTCACCCAGCCTCATCCGCGACCACCCTCCCGCGGACCTGGCCTGACCCGTATACCTGGCCTGCAGTCCTCGCCCACCACTGCACGCCGGTGGACCTGGTCCCGGGCACATGCACCTGACCTGTATACCCACGAAGGCTCTGGGAGAGAGAACCAGAGAGAGAGATAAAGAGAGAGAGGCGTAGGAAGGGTAGGGGTTAGGTTTTGCCTGACCTTACACTGTGGAGGGAAGCAGGAGAAGAATTAAAGAGGTGCGACTGAGCACTTAGTCGCATAGAGGAGCAGAAGGAGAAGAAGAAGGAGGGAGTGCAGCAGAGAAGAAGAAGCTGAAGGTGCAGCAAAAGAAAGGAGGAGGAGGTGCAACAAAGAAGAATAGATGAAGAAGAAGAAAGGTGCCGCAGTCAAAGCTTGAGGCAAGGAAGAAGGAGCCAAGATGGCCAAGCAGGGAAGAGAAGAAGAGAAAAAAAAGCCAAGGAGAAGAAGCAACAACAGCCAAAGAGAAAGGAAGAAGAAGGAAACGAGCGCTGTAGCAATCGCTACTTAAGATGTCTGATTAATGGAATCAGACATCTGAAGGCTGAAAGAAAAAGAGAAAAGAAAAGAAGACAAGAAAAATTTTATTCCCTTTCTCTAATTTTTTTGTAAAACAGTATATTGTTGTGAATTGTGATTTTCTTTGCTTCTAAAATCAAGGGTTGCTCCCTGAGTTCGACTTTGGAGATTCTCTATTTTCGAGTAATAAAAACAAAAATACGTACTGGTCTCGACCAAACGATCGTCGACCAGCAGCCTATAAGGCCTAGCCTCAGGTGAACATCCCCACACATGAAAGTACTTAAGAGTAGGTTTCCACCCAGTCCGTAGCTCATATGGGGTTTGGTTAGTTGCCTTAGTTGAGACTCTATTCAGAATATAAGCTGCAGTCTTTAAGGACTCTCCCCAGAGCGAATCTTGTAAGGAAGAATGAGCAATCATACTCCTTACCATGTCTTTAAGCATCTTATTTTGTCTCTCAGCAACACCATTCATAGTGGGCGAGTCTGGCATGGTGTACCGAGGAACGATACCGCATTCCTCTAGAAACCTGACAAATGGTCCTAGATGTTGTTCACCTGATCCGTCATATCTGCTGTAGTATTCACCACCACGGTCAGATCTAATAGTTTTAATCCTTATATCGAGTTGATTCTCAACTTCGACTTTATAATTTTTGAACGTGTCCAGTGACTGTGCCTTTTTATGAATTAGGTAGATGAATCCATATCTTGAGTGGTCATCTATGAATGTGATAAGATATTGTTGACCATTCGACGCAAGCTTAAGAAATGACCCACAGATGTCCGTATGAATCACATTTAAGACACCATTTGACCTATTAGCTTCAAAATTCCTATTATTGGTTTGTTTCGCCTAAATACATTCTATATATTGATCAAAATCAAAAAAGTCTAAGGGTTCCAAAATACTGTTTGACACAAGTCTTTTAATTCTCCTTCTGGAGATGTGACCTAATCTCTTGTGCCATAGTGTAGCTGAGGATTCATTATTTAGTTTCCTTTTCACTCCCTGTGTATTCAAAAGAGAAGACTCATTATAAGAAGTTACATTATCCAGGCAATATAAATTATCATGACATGAAAGAAAACCAATACCAATAATTTTGGAATCATGAAACAAAGATACTTTTCTGTCACCAAAACTACAAGTGAATCCACACTTATCCAACACGTAAACAGAAACTAGATTACGTCTAAAGGATGGTACAATAAAGGTTTCATTCAACTCAAAATACATTCCAGTTTTCATTAATAATTTAAAATGGCCTATAGCATGAACTTCTACTACCTTCCCATCCCCAACATAGATTAACCTCTCAGCTTCAATTGGCCTTTGGCAGCTTAGCCTACCCTGCATAGACACACTTATGTGAGTTGTAGCACCTGAATTCATCCACCAAGTGTGCTAAGGAATCGAAGCTAAATTAATTTCTGAACAAACCAAACTATGAGCCGTACTTTTCTTCACACGCCAAGCGTGGTAGTTGGTACAGTGCTTCTTCTAGTGCCCCTCAGCTCCACAAAAGGAGTATCCCGATTTGGAAGACTCTGCAGCCTTCCCCTTCTGCTTCTTTTGTAAAGTTGTATCTACAACTTTTGTAACTCTCTTTTTAGCCTTGTTATTTCCTTTAGAGGAAATGGCAACATTAGCATTCTTTGTCCTATCTTGCTTCATTCTCTCCTCCTCTTGAACACAATGTGAGATGAGCTCGTTCAGAGACCAAGTCACTTTCTGGCAGTTATAGTTTACCTTGAACTAGTTAAATGTAAGAGGGAGAGATATTAAGATCAAATGCACTAACAGATCTTTAGAAAGATCTAGTTTAAGTGCTTTCAATTTTAAAGCAACATGGGATATCTCCATAATATATTCTTTAATGTTGTCCTTTCCCTTATACTTTATTGAAATTAGATTAGCCAAGAGTGTGCCTATTTCTGCTTTTTCATTCTTAGCAAATCTCTTTTCAATTGCAACTAAAAATTCCTTGGCTGTGGCTATATCACTGGACATAGTGCCCTTAGAAGCCTCAGGTATGGACCTCTTCATGATCATCATCGAGATTCGGTTAGATCTCTCCCACCTTTCCTTTTGTCTCTTTTGATCGAGAGTACTGGTGTCTGTAAGGATAGGAGAGTCTTCCCTAATCACTAGATCAAGGTCCATTACCCCTAAGACTATCAGTAGGTTTTCCTTCTAGGACTTAAAGTTGGATCCACTCAATATAGGAATGGAGTATAAGGTGGTAGTAATGTTTGTAAAAGACATTTCTAAAAAATAAATGCAGATAAATAGGAAATTAGCTCCTTTAAAACATAATGTGTCTGATTAATTTAATGATTACATCACATGTCTTAGTTAACACCATCAAGAGTCTTATCTTTGGATAAGAGGTTGACTTGTAATTAAAGACATGGTGTGGTATGTAACGACTGTTGGTTCAAATCCAAGTCAATCATGAACCTTCCTTTGGGTTGATTCTATGACTACCCAAAAAATCTAATAACCAACACACCATTACTCCCATGCAAATGAGTGAAAGTATAACAAGTATGCACTTTCCTTTGGGCCAATGCAAACTTACCTATTAACACCCATTCATTCGTTTATTATTTATGGATAATTCCAGTATTCATATGAGAGCTCACTTTGGCGAGATGTTGCTTCAATTATATTACCATAGAATAATGTAGCGTATTAATCAGGCTAAACTTAATTATACTAAGCAGAGAGTGGGTTGGCTCTGATACCACTTGTTGGTATTAATTCCTTAATTCCTTCGGGGCTTAACTGAAATTAACCCACCTCTGACTTCAGATGGACCTATATAACATCTTGTCTTAACTGGATTGCATATAGACTGGGTACCGGTACTGATAGATTAGTACCGGTATCCATGACTTACAGTTATGGGTTCCATATTCAATGGATACTGGCACTGATGTCAAGTATCGGTACCTATGGGTTAGTATTTGGAACTCAAACTCAGATAGGTATTCATCCAGTACTCACTATGTACCGTTACTCATGATGAGTACCGGTACTTAGTGAGTACTGGTATCCCTCAAGAAGCTAACTGATCTCAACGAGTATTGGTACTCATGAGGAGTACCAGTACTTTTTAAGTATCGGCAATACCATATGTAGCTACTAGTACCGATATTTATGATGAGTACTAGTTCTTTTAAGTTACAGGTCCTGGTGACTTCAAGTCCAGAACTTGATTTGAGACTCATGTGTACTGGTACTCATAGTGAGTACCGGTACATGTAAGTCTCAGTTTAGGACTTAAGTCGTCCTAGAGTCGATCTGGAGCTAATAGTATCGGTACTCATGAAGAGTACCGGTACAAGCTAACTACAGTTCACTTCATAGTTGATAAACAGTATTGCAATAGTACGGATACTTGACTTTAGTATTGGTACTTGTTGACGGTTATAGAAATGCTTCTGAGTTTTGCAGGAATACGAAATGATGGTTAATGACTTGATAACTTGGGATTTAACCTAGACATGATATCTGAGTATTTGAATAGATAAAGATCTATGTATGAAGCTAAACATATCAAGATGCTAGAACACAGAGTTACCTTAATTTTGTCATCGGTCTCATGCACAGAAACAGAGTGCTATCTATGAGAAAAGGTCATACCTATGCTCATCCTTTTAAACAAGACGGGAGAGGCTGTGGTTGGAGGCCTTTCAATAGATTCCACCTTGGATCTTGTCGAACTGCAGTAGAAGAAGATGTACTTTTCTTCTCCAACCGTCCACCTACTCCTTAGAGGTCTCTCCCTCTTTCTCTCTAGGTTATGATGGGGGCAATCAGAGAGTGGTATGTTGGTGGGTCTATTGAGGGCCATGACCCCTTTAGAAAAATGCAATTAGTCTCACTAATTGCATGGGTGATTTACACTTCTGTCCATCGAGTAAGTGTTAATTATAAAATAGGTTTCTACACATGTTTTTAATACACCACACCAAAACATTTGTATTTATGTCTATACACTCAAAACAACTTAATTTGATCATTCTAAAATGAGCTTAAAATGACTGTCATATAACTTGTTATCATTTGATCATATCTATTTACATATACTAATTCATATGTTAAATTTTAATCCAACATTAAATACAATAGATATAACATGTAACATTACTAAAGTCAAATGTTGCAATATATCTCCAACCATGTATCTAGCGAGGACTTTGGTTATTGCATGTGGTTGTTCTACAACTTCAAGATAAATGGGAAATTGGCATTTGACATTCCTATTTACCTTGACATTTACCTTTAGTCCAAGTAATTTCTTACATTTCATTCTACAATCACTTTCTAGAGTTTTAGTGGTAGAGTCCAACATGGGATACGATAGAGTGCACACTCGATAGGAGAATTGGTGGAGACAAGGATCTTATCGTGTAACGACCTTAAAAGTATCATCATTGCATATAAAACACTGCCTGCCTAAGTTTTGAAACTTTTTTAGAATGTTTCATTTCCAGAAAAAAATCTTTGCTAAGATTTTCAAAATCGATTTCCTTTCATATGACTCGCTCAGTTCGATCTTCTAACGAATTAGTAATATACTTTGACGACTCTACATTTGACCCTGCAGAGGAAATTTGTGCCCCTCATTTTGACGAGAGAAGAGAGACGTGGAAAGGGCTGTGGGAACGGCCGTAAAATTTTCAATTTTCTAATCTAAACGCCTTCTAAAATATGAAAAGTGTCGGTGCTGTACGTCAGAGACCATGAAAGAGAGACAAAGAATGACAAATTCCACCGACTATCAAAGGTTTTCAAGGAATTCATGAGAGTACCGTTTCCAAGAAGTACGGTTTATTATTACTTTTTTTTCATACTTTAATGTTTCCAGGCTAATCTCACGGAATCATATAATTTAGAGGAACAAGTGCGTGATCATCTCTTTCTTCTATCTTATGTTGTATCAATCCCATGCACGATGCAAGCCATATCCCAAAGCAATGTTTTAACATCCGGAATAGTGGAACCCTAAAAATTGCACATCCACACAAGCCCCCAACTAGCCTCGTTGTCTGTGGGAGATCCCGTTCATCTCTTTCGCTCCCCTTCTCACCCTAGTTGCTCTTGCATTGCTGCTTCCTCTCGTCAGGCCTCGACAGTTGTTGCTTCCTTCCTTAGATACTTGGCGATAGCAGCTTCCTTTTCACAATGGAAGATGCAGCTGAGCATGGAAGTTATAGCCCCCATTTCCTAGCTTAAGGGATTCATTGTGCATGGAAGATGTTGGAGTTGCTCCCCCTCATTGAGGCTCAGCTTCTTGCCCTGTGTTAGGATCCCTTTCGTCAGTCTGTGAGGTTGCCTCAACGTTCAAGGAGTTTGCCATTCCCATTTCATCAACTGTGACGCTTGCCCCCCTTCGACTTCTCTCCTCCATCCATCATCGAAGTCCCTCTCCACAATCTTCCTCGATTGAGATGCTATTGGCTATGCTCTTTCCATCAATCGTTCGGCTTCGTCGTGATGGATTTCACTCCCTATCATCCCATCTTAACGAGCTTCTTGTACTTTATTCGTTGTTTTTCACGTGACATGGTGTTTATGGCCCGGAAGCAGTTGGTTCTTGGCTACATTTGCCTTTTGGGGGAGGTTGATATGGCACAGAATCAGTGTTTGAAATTTCTCTAGCTAGGATGACTGGATTTGATTATTGGAAAGGTGAGGAAGTTTTGGGTGCTTCTCGACTTAAGGCGAGATGCTGTGTAGGGGTTTTCGAGTTAAAGGATTGAATTTCATGGTGCTCGAGCTTCACCTTCACATCGGCAGTTACCTTTTCTTGATTTTCCTTTTTGTAGGTTTTAACATTGGGTGCTCTAGGAGTGGTACTAGATCTGAGATCCATTGCAAGGTTGTTCAGTGTTATCCACAACTTGGTTCGTAATGTTGGTAAATTAGTGTTGAGCTGATTTGCAAGATGCATCTTTTGTTTGCTAGAGTGCATACATGTGGATGTATTAGGTGTACAACTTCTTTTTATTTTTTCCCACATTTTCTCATCTATGCTTGCGCAAAGTGCTATCTTAGCTCGCCAAGCACACTTGCGTGCATCCTTTTGTTCTCGTTGACGGGTAGGTTGTAACCTCCTATTATGGGCAAGCTTGTCTCTTTTCCTCCTTTGATTGTATTCCCTCCTTGGTCATGTGGGATGACTTTATTCGATTTGTTGTTCTCTCTCATCTATTTGATTTGAACATTGCTTAACAAAAAAAAAAAAGAACAAATATTAAATTAATAAGTATTAATTTAATTTTTTAGTGATTCAACCGAAAATTTATATCTGTTGAACCAGTAAGATGTCAACACGTGAAAAGATTAAACAAAAAAAGAATCATAAGTTCTTTGATTTAATTTGTGTTGATTCATTTGGATCTAATGGATTAGAATCAGTACTAAATAAAAAATTAATGAAGATAGGTAGTATGAAAAATTATTTTGCAATTCTAATTCAATTAAAATATGCATACTTTTAGTAAATATTAAATAAAAATAAAATATATAATCGAAATTGAGAGCAAATAAAAACACATAGATTATTAAATCTTTATTTTAAAATTTTAAAGTCACATGAATATCCCTTTTTTTATTAATTTTTAAATTCTTAATAAAATGATAAATCAGATGACCAATTTAATAAATTGGATGATCAACCTAACTTTAATCAATTTACCTCAATTGTGAAATTTATTATTTAAATTGGTGAATTCAACCACTAAAACATCGATTTTCGATTCTTAGGTCTCTATTTGGTAGGAGGTTTGAGTGTAGGATAGAATGTAGGACTATGTAGCATATGAAATTGAAATGAGTAGAGGATGAAATCTAGAAAAGAAAGTAATCATTAACTATCCATCATTAACATCATATCAAAAAATATTATCTTACTTTAAACAATAAAAATTAAATAACTATCTACTAACATTACACTGCACTACCAATGATTTTATCCTGATCCTTATCTTTGCATCACAGTTAAACAACTTTCATCTTATCCTATAATATATTATCCCAATATAATCTTTATTTACGATCAAACATAATCTTAACGGTTCAACCGATCAATCTAATCAGGTTTTAAAATATTATACTATAGGCTCCGATCGTCTCGTCTTGGTTAGCCCAAGGGGCACGGCGCCAAACCGGCGTCCACGGTACCGGTCGCCAACCGGTGGCGACGGACACGTGAGTTGTGCCCCCCTCTGCTCGCCTCGCGTGCCTCGACGTAAGCACGAGATCGTATCCGTACGCCTCCCAGCTTGCGCCCGCGGATCCTCACCGGATCTCTCCGGTACCAACCCCACATCCATCCCACGCCCCCGTACGCCCCACTCCCCTCCCGGTGGCTTCACCTCCAACGCTACGGTCCAACGAGGGGGTGGGGTGGGGGTTGTCCTGACGAGGGAGTGGGGTGGGGCCCATCGCGAGCGGCAGATTGGTGGGGCCTAAAATACCCCATCCGACGGCCCCGATCGATTCGATGGGCTCGCGCCCTCCTCCTCCTCCCCGATCCAACGTGGGCGACAAAGGCTGTGAGGGATCACGTGGTTCTTGTAGCTTTGCCGCGGTTGATGAAGGCTGGAGGGTACGGATGATGGCGCTTAGGAGGATGATTGACCACTCTTTCTTTTCAAAGAAGGTTTTGTTCCATTCGTACGGTGCTACTTAAATTAATCATGGCAGCATCTGATTGCAGGCCGAGATGGTAATTTATTTGGGAAACTTGTACAGGTGCCCTTGTTTTGCACAATTTTGTATTCATAGACCCTTTACGTACCATCATGTATCTGCGCATACGTACTCCCAATCAGGTAGTCTGCAGGTTTGTAGCCAGAGGTATGAGTAACCGCACTCACGCAGATACAACTGGCACTATTGGTAGGTGAGGTTGTGAAAAGGGAGACGTAAGTCCACTGGGTTTAGAATTAGATTGAATTAAGGTAGATAAGATGTCTGACATTATCTCCATTTATTTTTTTATATATTTTATTTATTTTATGATTTGATTTACATTTTTTTAAATATCTTTCAATTTCATTGTTTATTTTTTTTTAAATCTCTATTTATCTTATGATTTGACTCATACCTTCTTAAATATTAAAATTAATTTATCTTAGATTTATCTCTCAATTTTATCATTTACAAAATTTATCCCATTAAATAAACAAACTTTAAGAGGTTGCATTTGACGGGAAGTTTAAGTACACTCGATTTAGAATTAAAGTGGATTAAGTTAGATAAGATATTTGCTTGGAAGGTTTCGCTGAAGGAAATACTGTTATTCATGAACCATTGTTAGTTGGTGTGGAGAAGTGTGTGTTGCGATGTAGCTTGTGCAACGGTTATTATTTAAAATTTTCGTGTATATTTGTTAATAGGGATGATTTTCAACCGTCGATTGTATTATGTAAACGACGATTTTATTTTAAATCATCGTGTAAGAGTACAGACGTCAGTCAAAATAGCATCGTTTATACTGTTAAGAGTTATAATCATATCAAGTTGTCATGATTGATACGATGATGTAATGTTAATAGATAATTTTTTAATATTATAATATGAATGTGAGTTGATTTAATCTTGTGAATGTATTTTAATAGATATATTACATTGGAATGAATATAATTTAGTATATATTAATATTGACATGGTATAAGAAATAATAATAATTTGTATGAAATGTAAGAAAATTAATTCTTTGACCTCACCTCTAAACCAACCAGTATGTAAAAGAGGAGGGTTGTTTGAGAATGATACATGTTGTAAAAAATGTATGTATGCAAAATTATGTGAGAGAATACATATGCAAATGGGTGATGCTTCTTGTACATGGGGGTGTACTCGAAAGTATACGCATGCCCTTACTAAAAAGGCAGAGTCGGGTAAGGAGAGGGTGTACACTCTTGTATATAATCCAGTGGATAAGAAAAGCTTCCTTGTATTTATTAGGATCATAATTCGAACCTACATTTATTATTATTACGGAATTATATGTTAAATGTATACACATATTTAGACATCACATTTATGGTCATTAAAGTGATCTAATTATGTAAATTGACCATTCATGTCTCATTAGAGCATGCGATTTAATGCATAGAAACCTTAAGGGTAAATGTAATTCCATGATGGGTGGAATTTTCATTTTTATTTTAAGCAATTATAGTCCCTTGAGGGGTGAGGGTGAAGTGGACATTCGATTTTTTGCATCCCATCGCAGAAAAATTATAAATAGAGTCCATGATAGAACCCAAAGGGTACACTCCCATTTAGTTCTCTTCCACTCTCGTTCTCTGAATCCTCTGGAAGTACCATTGCCACCGCCTCTTGTTGGAGAAGCAAGTCCACGACTCCAGAGGATCTCTGTGATCTCATCGCTTTCGCTATGATGGATTCAGGTATCCTTCTATCGTTTTCTTTACATTTTCATTTTGGTTGATGATATAGGGAATAGATAGTTCTTGAGATTATAAAATTACATGATTTTGATTTTATTCCCCATAAAATTCCATCAAGTGGTATCAGAGCTTTTCTATTCATCATATTGTTGCCTTAATGATTCGTTTCTTGAGAAAAATAATTTTCCATTTGGTTTTGGGAATTGTTCTTCATTTAGTTTTTTGGATTGATTCACTCCCATCTTCATGAATCAATGAAACTAGTGTTTGTATTTTGATTTTCATGATTGTTTGTATCTTATATATGATCATAGAATCGAGTTTTTCGATCGAAATCGTGATTTGGGGTGTTTTCCCCAAATCTCGACTTTAGATCGCTGCCGTGAAATCGGGTCGTGATAAGTCCGATACGAGTATCAGTACACGCTGGGCACGGGTACTGATTGGGTGTTTCCTAGAGCGTCGCCAGTATTGGTATAGTACCAGTATAACTATCAGTACATGTGGGATATTGGTCACACCCAGGATCACAACCAGTATTGAAGGAGTACAGGTACTCATCACGAGTACCGGTACATGAGGGATACTGGTCGGGCTCAAGATTGTTCTAGTATTGAGGTAGTATTGGTACTCATCATGAGTATCGGTACATGTGGGATATTTGACACGCTACAGGAGTATTGCTAGCATCGATGGAGTACCGGTACTCATGATGAGTACCAGTACATGTAGGATATTGGTCATGTCCTAGGATTGGTCCAGTATTAGTGGGGTATCGATATTTATCATCAGTATCGGTACATGTATGATATTGGACATGGTTCCAGGATCGGTCCAGCAGTGATGTTGTACCGGTACATAAGGTCAATACCAGTACATCATTCTGGTACTGGTAAATAAGGACCAATATTGGTACTTGGTCATTGCTGTTGGTACCGGTACTCATCATGAGTACTGGTACTGATGTGTTGATTGGGATACATTGATCATGATTATTTTGGTATGAACATTAGTAATAGGTTTTAATGTATTAAATACTCTGCTACATTTAGTAATTCTTGCCAAAGCGAGTTGCTTCTTGTGCCAGTTTATTTAAAACATTAAAGAGACTGTGTATGTTGCATTCCTATATGGGGCGCTTAACCTAAAAGTGAATCGCCTCATGACTGAATGCATATGTACACGTTTACTGATAAATTATCTATTAAATTATTAGGTTGCATGTGGGTAGTTAAGTTAATCCCAAGATGGCTTAATTACTTACATCAGTGTTTTTAATAGTTATTTATTATTCTTAAGATCGCTCTTTACAATATTAATGTTTATTGTCCAAAGACTAAATATTAATGGTTGTATTGTTTAGTTTACTTTATTCTAAGCATGTATTTCGTTTATTTCCTTTGTTTTCAATTAACTCTGCATTTGCCATAATTGTCAACTTAAATTCTATTCTAGAACTAAATGGATCTAATTTTAAGTTCTGGAAAGAAAGTGTCCTTATTGTTCTGGGATGTATGGATCTGGACTATACACTTTGAGTTGATCCTCCCTCCCCTCTTACGGATAAGAGTTCTTTTGATGAAATAAAGAACTTTGAGAGGTGGGAGCGATCAAATCGTATGTGTCTGATGATTATGAAGCGTGCTATTCCAGAAAACTTTAGGAGTGCTATCTCAGAGGAATTAAATGCTAAGAAATTCCTTGATGTGATTGAAAAAAGATTTGCTAAGAATTAGAAAGCTGCGACAAGCAATTTCCATAGCACACTTGTCTCAGTTATGTACAGGGGTATTGGAAACATTAGGGAGCATGTTGAAGTTTCCCTACCAGGAGGGGGTGACGTAATAATTGTAGGATTAAAATATAAACAATCTCACAAAATACAATCGCACAAAAGGCACAAAGAATTTTAGGTGGAAACCCAAACCGGGTGAAAACCACCACCTAACCCTCTCGAGTTAGGATTTTTCGATCAACCAAGTTGATCAAAATCCACTAAACCAAATCACTTTAAAATGAGGGTGATTCAACCTCAATTACAACCACGCTACTTAGACGAGGGTAGCGTACCTCAACCCCTTCTCTTCACGAGAAGGATTTTGTCTCGCGAAGGAGACGGAAATTCGCAAAGCGAATACCCAACCAATAACAAAGATAAAACAAGTAATCCTATAGAGCCAACAAAGTAATATTTAACCTAAGCTTCTATAGGAAATAGGATGCTTTCCTTTGAAAGGAGTGCGTCGACGACGCGGATGCGTATACCACGCGACGGCGCAACGTCGCTCTCGTGAACAACGGCGGGAGAGCGGGTGCACAACAGCTTGATGCTCTCAAGAGAATGGAGCTTGAGCTTGGAGAGCAAGAGCTAGCTAGGACACAAGAGAGTGGAAAGTGTATTACAAAGTGTTTCTTGTGTATCTTGGTATCTTTTTGTGTTGCAAAGGTTCACCTCTATTTATAGAGGCCTTAGGAAGGCTTTGGAAGGCTTAGAAAAGCTTCCATAGTCGTTGGGTGCAAAGCCCAAGTGAATCAGCCCGAAATCAGGAACAATCATTGTTCAGACAGGCATATCAGACGTCTAATTCTAGCATCAGACGTCTGGAAGTTCGTCTGATTTTGAGCGGGTTCCTTCCTGACTTGAATCAGAACTGAACAGGGTTCTTGTGCAAGTCCATCAGACGACATATAGGACGTCTGGAAACACTTTATGTCCATCAGATAGAACTAACTATGTCCAGCCTAATAGTTATCAGACGTCTGAATCAATAGTCAGACGTCTTAAAACACTTTATCAGACATTTGATTTTGTAATTAGACGTCTGGAAACTCTGTTTGAACCCTATATTGGTTTTCTAAGTATTCTACAGAAAGCCTAAGTATCCTAGGGTTGTGCAGGTGTTCGTAGGACTACTGTTAGGGTACTTTGAGACTCTTTAACATAATGTTCTAAGGAAATAAAAAGAGCAAGCAAAATAAAGATAAAAGTACATGAAAGGATTAAACAAAATTCTATCCTATTCTTCTTGTCCTTCCATCTTCAATCTAGCGCTCCTCGCGAATCTCCTTTGTTTTCCATCAAGCTCCTCCAATCCGTCCTGGATGCGAGCTCGAATTCCGTCTAAACACGTCTACATTTGCAATTGACCTGAAACCTACGACTCCAAGTACAAATGTTAAATAACACGTGTTTTGTTATCATCAAAACAAATGATCGTGGTGCTCTAGCACCAACACATGTTATGGAAATGTCCCATTTAACCTCGAAACTAAAGGCACTTGAGTTGAAGTTGTCAGATGACCTCCTCGTGCATTTAGTTTTGATCTCCCTCCCTGCACAATATGGGTAGTTTAAGGTCATTTATAATTGCCAAAGGGAGAAGTGGACTCTTAACGAGCTCATTTCTCATTGTGTGCAAGAGGAAGGATGAAACATGGAAAACCAGAAATTGCTCATCTGATTTCTGGGCCCAAAAGGAAGCAGGCTAAGGATATAGGTACTGCCAGTTCATCCTCCTCCAAAGGGAGTCAGAAGAAGCCTAAGACATCCTACTTCTTCTATAAGGGAGGACATGTGAAGAAGGATTGCATTAAGTATCACGCTTGGTGTGAAAAGAAAGGTCATCACTTTCTTTGGTTTGTTCAGAAGTTAATTATGCTTCTGTACCCTCAGACATTTGGTGGATAGATTTGGGAACTACTATTCACATTAGTGTTTCTGTGTAGGGTTGCCTAAGTTGCCGAATGCTAGGTGATGGTGAAAGATACATCTATGTGGGCGACAACAAGAAGGAGGAGGTAGAAGCCATTGCAGATTTCAGGCTGCCACTGACTACCGGTCACCAGTTAGATTTGAAAGAAACGTTCATTGTATCGTCATTTAGACGGAATTTATTTTCTGTTTATCTATTGGATGAATTTGGTTATTCTTGTTTATTTGGAGATAGACAATTTCAGTTGTTTCTTAGTTCAATTTTAGTTGGTTCTGATTCTTTGCATGTTAGTGATAAATTATATATGCTACATACTTTTTCCTCAAATTTAGAAACCTTTAATGCAACTTTGAGTGGTACAAAGCGTAAAATAACTCAGGAGAATTCCGCTTTACTGTGGCATAAGCGTTTAGGCCATATCTCTAAATAGAGAATGGATAGGTTTATTTTGAGTGGAATTCTTGATTCCCTTGATTACATGGATTTGGATGTTTGTGTAGACTATTTAAAGGGGAAAAGAACAAACAAAAGATGTATAGGTGCCACTAGAGCTACAGATGTCTTGGAACTAATACATATGGATTTTTGTGGTCCATTCCCTACGGCTTCCTAGAATGGGTAACGGTATTTTATTACGTTCATAGATGACTACTTTAGATACTGGTATCTATTTCTTCTTCATGAAAAGCCACAGTCTTTAGATGCGTTCAAGTCCTATAAGGCCGAGGTGGAAAACCAACTTGGGAAAAGGATTAAGGCTGACAGATCTGATCATGGTGGTGAGTACTATGGCAGATATGATGGATTAGGAGAATAGTGTTCAAGATTATTTGTTTCTTTTCTAGATGAGTGCGACATAGTGCCTCAGTGCACCATGCCTAGGACACCAAGCATGAATGGTGTTGCTGAACGCTGCAATAGGACCCTTAAGGATATAGTACAGAGTATGATTAGTGATTCTTCTTTACCTGAGTCTCTACGGGAGAAGCACTCAAAATACTGTATATGTTTTCAATCGAGTACCAACTAAAGTAGTGTTTAAAACTCTATATGAAATGTGGACTAATAAGGTATCTAGTTTGAAACGTTTTCATATCTGGGGGTGTTCAACTAAGGCTAGGTCATACAGGCTGCTGAAAGGAAACTGGACTCTAAGACGGTCACCTGCTATTTTGTAGGATACTCTAAGAGGTCGAAGGGTTATAAGTTTTATGACCCAAAGACTTGCTCATTTTTTGAGACTAGGGATGCCCACTTCTTTGAGGATGTTGGTTTGGGAGGTGATAGTCGCCACATTACATTTGAAAAATTAGATCCTATTCATAAGGAAATCATTGAATAGAGTCAAGTTCTTATTCCAAACATTGTTCCAACAACATCAACGGAAGAAAGTAATGTGGATAATCTTTCCATTAATCAAATCGAACAACCTCAAAATATTCAAGATCCTGCACCCATTAGGAGATCCAATAGAGAAAGGAGAAGTGCAATATCTAGTGATTACGTTGTATTTCTTCAGGAACTAGATGCAGACCAAATGGATACGGATCCCATTTCGATCACTCATACCTTGAGAAGTTCTCATTCTCAGGACTGGATCAATGTCATGAATGAAGAGATGAAATCCATGAGTAACAACAAGGTTTGTGATGTTGTCCCATTGCCTGAAGGTGTGAAGCCCATTAGTTGTAAATGGATATTTAAAACCAAATGGAATTCACAAGGCAATGTAGACAAATATAAGGCTCATCTTGTTGCCAAGAGATTTACTCAAAAGGAAGGAATAGATTATAAAAAGACATTTTCGCCAGTTTCATCTAAGGATAAATTTAGAATCATAATAGCTTTAGTAGCTCATTTTGATTTAGAGCTATATCAAATGGATGAAAAGACAACGTTTCTTAATGGAAACATTAATGAGGCAATTTATATGGTGAAACCAAAAAACTTTACATTAGGAGACGCAAAAAAAATAATTTGCAAATTAAAGAAAGTCATTTATGGACTAAAGCAAGCTTCAAGGCAGTGGTATTACAAATTTCATTAAATAATTGTCTCATTTGATTTTAAGATAAATCTGGTTAATGATTGTGTATACCATAATTTTTGTAGGGGAAAATATATTTTCCTGGTTTTGTATGTGGATGACATCCTCCTTTCCTGTAATGACAATGGTTTGCTTCAAGAAACCAAGACATTTGTCTCTGGTAATTTTGAAATGAAAGATCTTGGTGAAGCCTCTTTTGTATTAGGAATTCGGATACAACGAGATCGTTCTCGGGGTATCCTTGTGTAATGACACGTTACCTTTTTAGCCATTTAAGATGTTTGGAGTTTCAGTGGACAGACATCTGGACACGTTCCTGGACGTCTAAAAGTGAGCTTTTCGTATTGCGCTTTGCGCTCTGTGCATGGGCGACACGTAGAGGCCACTCCCCTTCTCTATCCTTCACCCCCCTGAACCCTAACCCCTCTTCTATATAAACCCCCCTCCCTTCTCCTCTCCTCTCCTCCTCACACCCCTCAGCCACTGCCACCTCCTCCTTCTCCTGCCAGCCACGTTCCCCTCCGCCTCTGCTACAGCCGCGGTAGGGATGGAGATCCGTCGGCGAGGGGAGAGTGGGGAGGAGCGAGAGCGAGAGAGTGCAAGGGAGTGAGAGTAGGGGAGGAGGAAGGCAACCGCGAGAGCTTGGTGGAGCTCAAGAAGGAGCCGCAGGAGAGAGGAGGGTGTCGGCGAGGGGCTGCTCAAGCTCCTGCAACGGCTGAAGCTGCCGCCGTGGGTGGAGGTGCGAGCGAAGCGAGCTACGAGGAGGTTCTGGTACTGGAAGTTTTCTAGTATCAGACGTCTGGAGTGAAGTCCAAACGACTGGCGAGGGACCCGGACGTCTGGAGCTGAGGCCAGATGTCTAAAAGCACGTATATCGCCGGGTACATATCTTCCTGTGCCATGCATATCATAGCACGGGGGGTGTCGGTTGACCGTTGTGCCTACGGGTGACAGTACGCAGGTGCAGGCTTTGGGAAGGGTGCGGTTCGCTTTCCCACGTACTTTTGGACGTCTGATCACATCACTAGACGTCTAGAGGTGCTTCCAGACGACCGGAGGCCTTGTTCGACATCTAGAACTGTCCCTAGACGATCGCAGAGGAGGTCTGGACGTTTAATCAGCCGCAGGGAAGAAAAGGTGAGTTTTTGATGTCATTTAAGACCTCTGGGATTAGTCCCAGACGTTTGATTTTATCAGTAACCGTGTTTTTGGCCTGTTTAAGGCTCAAACGGAATCAGATTTCCGCGAACGAAGTACCGTTGTTTTCTACTCGAGTTCCTCTATGCGTTCGTGTCGAGTATCTACTATTTTGAACTCGTCTAATGTACATTGGTCGCTGGTACAGGTTACAGCCAGTGGCATGTTTGAGGCCCATGGAGACGACGAGATTTGCGGCACAGGCCCCCATTCCACCCGTGATACCCGGTAGAGTGGTTTAACTCAGTTGTTAATATTTAAATAAGGATGTACTTGGTTGGAATAGTTGAATTGAACTCTATGATGTTGAATGAACCCTAGGATAGAAATGAATGAGCCTGTTTGAGCTGTACTGTTTACTTGAATGCATGATTAAGATAAAGTGCTAGTAAATGACCTTAATATAATTACGAGATGCATATTAAAATACGAGCTGCCTATATATAATTGAGAAATTTCCTGTGAAACCACCAGTTGCATGTTTTTGAGAATTGAATTATGGAAACATGAGCTGCCTGTATATGGATGAGGAATGAATTATGAAACATGAGATCTTGATTCTGGATAAATGAGGTGAACATGAGCATGAACCCTACGGGGAATTAGGAGTAGAACTCCTGTGGATAAACAGAATCTAGAATGTAGATGGGAAGTATGCTGGCCCTTGTGTACGTGGTACCAAGGAGAGCAACTATCCCCTTTTAGTGTAGAGTGGAGCTAGCCTCCCTTGGGTTGAGATCCGGGGTTAGGATTGGCCACTCTACACTGACTCCTGTTTGCCCTCGCATACGTGGTACCGAGGCGAGCTACTAATGCAGGGAGGGAGCTAGCCACCCTACGGGGTCTGAGGTTCAGCTAGCCACCCTACACCGACTTTGTTGGGCCCTCTAGGAAAATCGGGGTAATCAAACGAGGGTGCGCGGACTGTGGAGGGGCGAGACCCCTGTTTGGTTCTGATGGGCGAGACCCCTATTTTAAGAGGGCAAGGCCCTATACTGTTCCATGCTATACTTTGGGCGAACCTGCTAGCAGAAATGACTGATTGCTTGTCAGTGAGGGTAGCTACCAGTGCGCTTATCATGCGTGCTGTAGTTACCGTTCTGTCTTGACTGTAACCTTGAGGTGGTTGACTGGGTGTAGGACTACCACGGGAGACTCTCCCGGCCAGGAGAGCACCACGTGTACCTTCTACGTTATGGGAAAGACTGCAATCAAAATCGTTCTCATGAGGAACATGCAAGATCAAGAAATGCTGGATACTTTGAGAAATAGATGAAACAGAAACGCATAAATGAGATAAATAGAAAGGAGAAATAAATCTGCTGTTGTTTTTAGTGTACTTGTACTTAAATAATATAAACACCACTCTACTCAGCATTCGCTAACTTTATCTTTTCGTACCCTGTTCAGGACTAGGAGTTGAGCAGCCCGAGTTTCCAGCTGCAGAGGGTGCTGGGCACAGTCGAGCCCAGCTTTAGTCGTTCTTTCAGCACTTTTGTTTACCTTACTGTTGTAGTGAGTAATGGACATTTAGTTTACTGTTTCTGCTACTTCTGTTTCCTTTCCGCTTTTTGTTGTTATTGTGGTGGCATGTACTGAGATAGTTGTTCTACTTTCTTTACTACTTCGTACTTTTCTTCTGCTTAGTTATATTGCATGTGTGAATGTGGTTTATTTTTCTACTTTTGGTTATTTCTTGTTGGACGACTAGATCTTGGATTAGTCGAGGCGAGCCGATCTCGGGTCCTGTAGGGATCCGGGAACCGGGTCGTAACACCTTGGATTATAACAAAGGTGATACATTGATACCATTCTAAGGCATTTTGGCATGGAGAATTGCAAACTAGGAGATACTCCAGTAGCTAAGGGTGATAAATTCTCTCTTAACCAATGCCCCAAGAATGAGTTTGAAGCTAAAGAGATGGAAAATGTTCCCTATGCATTGGCAGTGGGAAGTTTGATGTCTGCCCAAGTCTGCACGCAGCTAGACCTAGCATACATTGTTGGCATGTTAGGCATATATTTAAGCAAGTCGGGACTTGATCACTGGAAGGTAGCCAAATGGGTCATGCGTTACCTACAAAGAACAAAGGATTTCATGCTCACATATAGGAGATCAGATCATTTGGAGGTCCTCGGATATTCTGACTCTGACTTTGCGAGATGACAGGATACTTGAGGATCTACTTCAGGATATATTTTTTTTGCTGGCTGGAGAGGCTATCTCGTAGAGGAGTGTAAAGCAAACCTTGATAGCTACCTCCACTATGGAAGCAGAATTCATAGAGTGCTTCGAGGTCTCAAATCATGGAGTATGTCTTAGGAATTTTGTCACGGCACTACGAATCATTGATGGTGTCGAAAGACCACTTTGGCTTTACTGTGACAATAATTCGGCGGTGATGTTCTCCAACAGAAACAAAAGTTCCTCGAGGTTGAAGCACATTGATATCAAGTATTTAGCGGTCAAGGAAAGAGTTCAAAGTAGACAGGTGTCCATTGAGCACATTGGGACCAACTCTATAGTTGCAGATCCGCTCACTAAAGGGCTAATGCTAAAGGTTTTTCATGTGCATGTTGTCTGTATGGGTATTGTATTTATTCTGTAATACAACAATTCAGTGGGAGTTTGTTCTATTTTGGTATTTCATGTATGGACATATTTTGTATTATGCACATGATAATAAAGTTTTCATTCTTTGAACTCGTTAGTCCTTGACATATGATCTCTTGTATTATAAGGTTTTTTGGACCAGTCGAAAATTAGCATGTCTAGATCACATTAACATGCAATTTTCATACTATGTACCTATATTAGATCTATGCCATACTTGTGTTAGTGTATGTGATCATTGTTTGGTCTAGTAACAGAGTATGGATGGGATTCATGGAGATGTGGTTTATTGTGATGTATTAACGAGCTCATACATGTATATATGAATGTATGATTATAAGGATGATATATGTGGTTCGAGTGGGAGATTGTTAGAATCATAATGCGAACCTACATATATTATTATTACGAAATTATACGTTAAATATATACACATATTTAGACATCACATTTATGATCATTAAAGTGGTCTAATTATGTAAATTTACCATTTACGTCTCATCAGGGTATGGGATTTAATGTATAGAAACCTTAAGGGTAAATGCAATTCTGTGATAAGTGGAATTGTCATTTCTATTTTAAGCAGTTATGGTCTCTGGAGGGGTGAGGGTGAAGTGGGCATTCGATTTTCTACATCCCATCGCAGAAAAGTTATAAATAGAGTCCATAACAGAACCCAAAGGGTACACTCCAATTTAATTCTCTTCCGCTCTCGCTCTCTGAACCCTCTGGAAGTACCATTGCCACCGCCTCTCATTGGAGAAGCAAGCCCACAGCTCTAGAGGATCACCGTGATCTCCTTATCGCTTCAGCTACAATGGATTCAGGTATCCCTCCATTATTTTCTTTATGTTTTCATTTTGGTTGATGAAATAGGGAATAGATAGTTCTTGGGATTATAAAATCATATGATTTTGATTTTATTCGGCATTAAATTCTATCAGTATTAACGTAACTGCTAGCATTTTGTCTCAATTTTGCAGATTTTATTCCTTGTTGGGAATAATTGCCATAATGCTATTTAACTTCATGGACAACCATTTCTCTTTCCATGTAATTTAGTAGCTATGGAATGCATGTTTTAAATGATCCAATCATGAAAGTTAGCAAGGTATCGTTGAAATCTGAACATTTTCCTGTAACCTGATCATAGTACCCATCCCACACCCTAATCCATGCATGCAAGTCGTTTACGATCAGAAAATTAAGAAATATAGGAAGTAAAGAGGCAACTGGTGCATGGATGGGTGAAGCATGGTTACACCTATTAGATCGATGGTTGGACAAAAATGTATTGAATTGAATTGCATGGCTTGAGATCAATTGAATCGATTAGCTTCTGCTTGGTTCACTGGCCTAATCAACTGAATTAGCTGATCTGATCCAATTTTTAGCACACTATTCTTCATTCCCCAAATTCAGATAGTTGTCTATAAGTGAGAAAAATAGAAAAAATCTAAGATGGTTTATCTATTTGCACTTTTTCTTGGTTGCTTGGTGCATCTTCCATTGTTATCTAGCTCATCAGCCCCAGAGAACCTAAATCCTTGCTTTTGCCAAGCTTATGACTCTAAACCTTTAAGGTAAATTTTCGTTAGCGAAAATAGCAGGGTGGACTTGGAAGGAGGAATTGCCAATAACTGGAAAGAGATTAGAAATTGGAGCCTTTTGGTACTTGACTTTGTTGGGATTTAAATCGAAATTAAAATAAATCTCACTTGATGGGTTCAGTAGTGAGCCACCAAAACTACAAATAAACTAACCACAATCAATCACCATCACATTATGCACGTAATTGTTAATGTGGAAAAATCTCTCAAAAAATGAGGATAAAAAGCCATGGGATCCACATGACCCAAAATCAATTCACTATGATCAGAGAAAAATGTTCTCCCCCAAGGGGCTATGCAATTCCAATCCTCTATCAAGAAGAAATCACAACAACCACTAATCTAGAAGATAAATGGAATAATATTAATGAGATGGATGCGGCCTTAACAAAACACCTCCCTGGTTGACGTTACCTTTGTTTCCTTGCTTTTCTCTACCTTGAGCAACGAGCACCTCCTGTCTGCACTTCTCTACCTTGTGTTATATTGCATCATTCTCCTCTCTAATACTTCTATATATATAATTAGAAAACTTGCCAAGTACCTTCCATGAATGACGTCCCCAAATTTCTCTTAGTTGTCCATCGGTGAAGCTAAAAATAGAAAGGGAATATTATAATCTCAAAAATAGAGGAAGAAGTGATGTTGCCTTCACCATTGTCAACAAAAAGACAACAAAAAATTGTTAAACCATAGATTAGTTGTATCCAGGCCCATGGAGAAGTTGCAAAAGGCAACCATTTAGATTTTCCATGTTATAATTGGATCCTTAAAAAAGAATCTAAAAATATGGGTTAAGTTCCTACATAGAATGGGACCTACCCTACAGACTCTTCCACACATCACTCCAAGGAATTAAGTGAATTTTTGCGAGGAAAGTCCATTGAGGTGGAATTAGGTTGAATCATCATGATTATCACCATTGACCAACTGCTCGTGTGCAATTGTATTTGCCACCTTGGCACTTGAAGTATCACTACCATGTTGTTAAGACATTCAAAATCTATATGCATGTCTAAGGATTATGACTATGTAGGCTCAAATGGTGTACGATGATTGTGATAAACCATTAGGAGGTCTCGATGTCTAGGAGGATCTAAAGTGATAGAGATTGGAATTTTCTCTAGCAGGGTGGAAGGAATAGGCATTGGCACCATATCAAGAAACATTCTTACATGCAACTCTAATGTGGAGAAGTATAGTATAGACTAAAAAAAATCACATTGTATTAGCATCATAGTGACATTAAGGAGGATTATAATTTCGATACCCTTATGTAATTTGGAATATCCCAAGAAGGCACTCTTTGATGCTTTAGGGACAGTCTTATCCTTACTTGGACCAAGGAGATAAACAAATGTTACACGTCCAAATATACGAGGCTGAACAAAGAATAACTTTCCATTTGGATATAAGAGCTATATTAGGATCTAATAATCAAGCACCAAGGATGTCATTCGATTGATGAGGTATCAAGTTATCAAAATTGCATTACATTGCTTTTGTCGGTTAGGGGATGAGTTGTTAATGGGTAAAATATGGTGCTGTGGTGATTTGTGGAGAGGGAGGAAGGGGTGGTGAGGAGGGGAAGAAAGAGAATAGCGATTATTGGGCATGATAATAAGGATAAAATAGGGTATTTTTGGAAGATAGGGTGCGGGTATGAGATAAGAGGTGTGAAATCTGTGGGCAAAAGATAGGAGGAGGATGTTGTTATAACTTAACCTAAAATTATAAAATTTTTGGATGTTTTGGGTGGGCACTTGGCCACAGTCCTTCATCAAAGATATCTCCTCTATTGACCATGCCTTATATGTTGATGTGTAATAATCTAATTAGCTTAAAATATCTATTTATGCATGTTCTTAGTGTCATAGAAGCATCATGCATTATAAATATTGCATAACATGTATCATCTTGCATTTAGGAGGTGACAATTGTCAGGACTGCGGGGGTGGGTTTGTCCGAGCCCCGACCGACCCGCAAAGGCATCTTGTCAGCCTGAATAGGCGATGGTATAAGGGAGTGTTGTGCGAGCCTATTTGTGTCGACCTTAAGAGGCGGTTGAGCAGGTCCCGAGGGACAGCAGTGCGTCTGCTCGAGCCTGGGCTGACTTTTAGAAATGACCTGCCATCCTTGGGAGGTGGCAGGGAGAGGAACGTCGGGCACATCTGCCCGAGTTTTCGCCAACTGTAAGAGGTGGTTTGCCATCCGGAAGAGGTGGCAATGTATGGACACGCCAGTTCGAGTTCTCGCCACTAAAAGAGGTGGCTTGCCGGCCTGAAGAGGCGGCAATACATGGAACGTCGGACACGTCTGATGAGGTATGGCTCATCCTAACTAAAATGCCTAAGTTACGCTAGAAACTAGGTTAAACACTATACAATTAACATATGAAAAGGGTTAAGTGTGGGAAATAGCGGAAATGACCTAAAATTCCAATTTGTGTAAAAAATGCGAAATTAGGTCATAAAATGAGATATTCTATTCATTAATACAAATTGATGATCTATTTGCAAATTGAACACACATTTGAGTTCAAAAGTATAAATCACAAGTGAAATCAACTTCTAAAATGTTCAATTGAGCCTTGATAAAAATTTGGTAGCATTTGGACATCACTAGAACCCTGCATTTAGAGTTTTACATATAGGTCCTCAGGTCATAACACATTTTATTCATTTAAACTTATCAAGGACCTAAGTGCAAGCTATCAAGGACCATTTTGTAAGCCTCTAGGGACTTACTTGTAAGATCTAGGGACTGCTTTGTTATCCTTCTTCACCACTTATGGGACTGCTTGCAAATCTTCTACCCCTTCACCTTATTAGGGCTTCTCTACAATTTCACCAAAACACTTGGCGCAGCATTTGCACTATCGCAGCTCAAGAACAGGCGCGATCGCGACCGTTGATTCCATGCTCTCCTGATTTAAGGGTTAAACTCAATTTGATCTTCCCGTGCTTATGTGCATAAACTTACCATTAAACCTAGATCTCATCCAATGGCTACTTTTTGGATTGGAGCTTTGCGTGCCTCTCTCACAAATCCCACCGTCGGTGTCCTAGGCATTTGATCTCATCCTCGCGGTGTTTGGAATCACTACCTTTGCTACTTAAGCAGCTCCAAGACATCCTCGTGCACTCATCGACTCCCACCTACATCCCTTGAGCTGTTCATTCATCCACTCTAGCTCTCTTCATACTGTCTCTGTTTCATTGCCATTGGTGGTGAAGCCCCACCTTCCTATGATCACTCCTCACCGCAAAGGACTCCGTAGCACCTGAGGGTGACCCTGAACTCCACTAGCGAGTTTTCCATCCGCTGGAGCACCTCCTCCCTCTCTTTGAAATGACCCTTCCCAAGGGTTGGTATGCCTCTTTCAGAGACTATGGGGGGTTTCGAGCAAATTTTAACCCTCTAAGTATTTGGTGGAAGGAGTTATGGGAGTTTGGGAATGTTGTGGGACATTCTGTACAATTTCCCGGGCTCACACCCATACCCCACGCACACCACTGCCTCCCCCTAACCCTAACCCTAATCCACACCTATAAAACTACCCCATTTCTTGGTTCCCGTGCCCTACACTAACCCCCTTCCTCTCCCTACAGCACTGTCTCAACCCCCTTCCTCCCCCTTCTTCCTGTGCTCCCTCTGTCGTGGAGTTGAGCTGTTGGAGCTCGAGCTCACGTGGAGGAGTTGCTGGGGCTTGCGTGGAGGAGTTGCTAGAGTTCGACTGTGAGGAGGAGTTCGTGAGGCGCCACTGTTGAAGCTCCTGCGTGAGGTGGGAGGGAGTTGGCATGAAGATGAAGTCTGTTGCATGGGGAAAAACCTCATAGACAATTTTGTAGAATCATTTTTCCCCAGAATTGGTTGTCTGAGAGGAACCTCAGACGTCTTATAGGACATTCGGAGCTGCATCCAGACGTTTTATCCTACACAAAAATCAAAGGTAACACCCTACTTGAGGTTTGTACTTTTCGTACCATCTCCCCTCACCCTGCTGTAGACCTAAGTGCATTGAGGGTCGTGCCTGTGCAGCAGAGGACAAGGGGATGACCCCCCACGAGGGAAGGAGGGTTCGCGAAGGGTTATGGGAGGAGTTTCTCCGCTTATCAGACATCTGCACCACTAGGAAAACGTATTATCGGATGTTTGGAGTTAGAATCAGATGTCCGAAGAGGTGATTTTCAAACGGTAAAGTCCTGACCCTGTGTGATTTATGTGTACGTTTTGTCGTCACGTGACCGTACGAGTCAGTGTGCGCATGCAAAGTTGTTGGGAAGAGGTGCAGGAGCAGCTTTCGAGACGCTTTAGGATATTTGGGCGCATCTACAGACGTCTGATAGCTACCCCAGATGTCTGGGTGAGTTGACAGACGTTTGGAAGGACCCTAGGACAACCGTGAGGGGTTCTAGACGTCAGGTATTAGCACAGAACGGAAGGTGAGCTTCCTATTGCCGTTTAAGACGTTTGGGTCCTCTCCCAGACGTTTAATTTTAGTTGGATTTGATGTATTCAGGCACCAGGCGGTCGGTCCAACTGGACTAGCGTGCCTGGTCTGATTCAAGTGAACCAGGAAGTGTGTTTGGCCTAATTTAGGATGCAAACGAAGTCGATTTTTCGTAAATATGGTACCGTTGGGTTCTTATTGGAAATTCCCATGTGATGGAGCCTTGTTCTAGCTTTTCGAACTCTTTTTCCTATCTCGAGAAATATTGAAATGGTTGGTTTGACCATCCGTGCTAATAGGACACTCACCGTGGTGTGCACGGGACTCGCAGAGGCTACGCGGTCTGCCGTTCGTGCCCCCACACCTCCCGGTTACTCTGGTAGAGTGGTCTTTACTATCCCTTGTGAATTAAATGATGAAAGTGCATGTTATTTGGAACTAATTGGCTGAATCCTAGGATGTACAATGAATCCTAGGGCTGAGGTAGAAAAATGAATAATTATACATGCTGTGAATGTTAAATGGTGGTAATATTTCCTGAATATGCCGAATTACGAGCTGCCTGTTTACATTCGTTAAATCATGGCTTGAACTAAAATATATGTATCCTGTTTAGCTTAATTGATAAGATAAGTGTTGAATTGTGAAAGTATGAGCTGTCTGTTATACCCTAAATTTATCATGATATGAATAGAGGCATGTGTACTGTACGGAAGTAAGAAATTCCTATGTACGAACCCTACGGGGAACTAGAAGAGGAACTCACGTGTACGGAATAAACATCGGATGTCGATGGAAAGTAGCTAGACCTCCGTACACGGTATCGAGGAGAGCTACTGTAGGGGGGAGCTAGCCACTCCACGGGGCCTAGGGTTAGGACTGACCCCCCTACACTGACTCTTGTTAGGCCTACTGGGCAAACCGGGATAGTCGAATGAGTGTGCGCGGACTGTGGAGGGGTGAGATCCCTGTTCTGAGAGGGCAAGGCCCAGTGTTGTTCCGTGTTGTACTTTTGGGCGTATTTGCTAGCGAAAATGACTGACCGCGTGCTAGTACGAGATAGCTACCCGTGCACTTTTCGCGAAAGCAGTAGTCACCGCTACATTGTGACCATGACCTCGGGGTGGTAGACCGGGTGTAGGACTACCACGGGGTGCTCTCCTGGCCAGGAGAGTGCCACGTGTACATCCTACATCGTGGGAAAACTGCAATCAAAATCGTTCCCTTAGGGAACAGGAAGATTGAGAGACATTGTGAACCTTTGCTAGAAAACTGACTCGTAAACACTAGTTGTTAATATAAATGTTGTTTAGATAATTAGATAATTACATGTAAATCTGTGATTTTCTTTACTGCGTAAATGATATAACTGTTGTATATGCCACTCGACTCAACATAAGCTGACTCTCTGCTATATATAACCATGTACAGGTTAGGAAGTTGAGCAGCCAGCTCCACCGGCTGTAGAGGGTGCTGGACTCAATTGAGCCCAGCCTTAGCTTCCAATACTAGTTCTCTTTCAGCTTTTTTTTTATTGTAGTGAGTGATTCTATTTCATGTTGGACTCGATGGTGTGAACTTTTATTGTCATGATGGATAGTTTTGGATTATGTTTAATTGTCTTTTTGAGATCCAGTTACTTTCGCTGCTTCCTTTAATTATTCTAGCAAATTGCATGCATGGTTTTTGTTGGTTTCGTGCATATGGGTTAGTTTCTCGTTAGATGACAGAGTCTTGAGATTAGTTAAGGCGAGCCATTTCCGAGTTCCCAGAGGGGCCAGATTCGGGTCGTAACACTCTTCTTCCTCTCCATCCATCAGGTGAAGATCCAAAGGTCCCATTCTTCTGTTAGACTAGGATTTTAATCTCTTTCTAGATTAATTTTAGTATAGTTAGTGTAATTTAGATCAATATGAGTAGATTAGAAATCAAATTCTGATAAAAGATTAGTGTAGCTAAGGAGTAGAGTAGCTTAGATCCAATCTCGTCCTCTCTGATCAACTTAGATCAGAGAGGTATTTTTCCACCTCCATTTCGACTCATACAGCTTTCCCTACGCATCACAATTCGTTTTTTATTTTCCCTTGTAGTCTATTCATCATCCACCCATCCATCAAGGTCAAATTCAGATCTGAAGCCATGGTTTATAGATTTGAATTTGTGCCAAAACTTCACTCTGGGGGTCTCCTATTCGCATCATAAATTCACAAAGACCCTCGATCTGGATTCAAATGTATTGGAATTGCTCGATGTATTTGTATTTTGATTTTAAGCCTATTCGCAAGATTTTGTGTCGATTTGAGTTGTAATGGATTTAATCTAGCGATTCAAGTTTTCATTCACTCAATTGGGTGCAATGCGATGAATCTAGGGTGTGTGATGTGGTTTTTAATTTTCAGATGAGCATAAACCCAATTTGAGCTGCAATTTGGGTAGTTTAGCCAAGGAATTTCAGATTCACTGAAAAGAGGATAAATAATGACCCAATTGGTTTTTCTAGGATTATCTAAGATTCTACGCACTGAGTTCTAGTAAATAGGAATCTCTGGTGATCAGATCACCTAAGTAAATCCTAAAGCAAATGCCTAAATAAGGCTACATGACCCGTACTCCAATTTGATTTCATTATGATCTTTCTGAGAATCACAAGATGTTTTTAAGATTTTAATGGAGATTTGGATCTATTTTGAAATGATTTCAATACCTAGTGTGATTTTTCTCTTTACATTGTCTATAATGTAGAGAGATCATATTAAGGTCTTTTACGGATTTTAAAGAATGAAAATTGGCATATAGATTTTAGATCTTCATACATGGTTTTAAATGGATTTTTGGACAACCATAATTTGCTAGAAAATTGATTTGGATATTCTCAAGCTAAGATTAGACCTTCTCAAGTCAGATCTTGGTTGACTTTTAATTTGGTAATAGCTCCTAACTGTTGAAACCAGCAGCAACTGCTGGGTTTCATGGGCAGCAGCTATATAAGTTGCTGTGTTTGTTGGGAGCTACAGTAACTGCTGAGATAGTAGTAGCAGCTGCAACTTTATATTGTAGGATGACTGAGCAACTAGTTCATCATTTGATTTGAGCTGCAATTAAATTGACAACAGCTATAACAGCAGCAGAAGCTTCTGGTTTTAGCAGTTCAGCCACTGTGATAGATTGAGTTGGCTGGTCTAAGAGAAATCTGAAGTGGATTTTGGATGAAGATATGACGCTGACCTGTGTTTAGTGTTAGAACTGTTTGCACAAGTATTCATGTTCTGAAATTGGATTTTAATTTAACTTGAATTACTTGTAATCTCATTTTATATCCTTTGTCAGCTACTTTTAATGTACATAATTGTTTAAAACCTTAATTTTAGTGAAATTGAGTAAAAAATTGTGTTTGAATGATCAAACATATTTCAGAATGCATGTTGAGTATTTGTGAATGTTTAAACTGCTTGTTTAGCCCTTAGATCTAATTCTAGTGCCTTAAGTTCTTAGGTTAAAACACTCATTAAGGCCTAGAATTGGTTTGTTTTGTTTATAAATTAAAATGATAAAAAAAATCACAAAAAAATAAAATAAAGGTGTCTTGAGTAGGATTATGTATATTTTTAGGTGTATGCCAAGTTTCAAGGTAATTTGAACTCCCAACTTTGTAGAACATATCAGCCGACGATTCAGTATACCTTGGAACTTAATAAAAGATCAAAACCCAAAAACATCAAAAATAACTCTCTCTCTCTCTCATCTCACTCTTTCTCTCTCATATTCTACCTCTATTCTATATATAAAAACTATAAAAACCAGAAACCCCAAAAACACCCAAAAATACTTTGTACATTATGTATATACTTGTATATATAAGTTAAATCTAAGCTAAGTATATATAATGTATAATATGTACATACTGTATATATCTAACTTATATATGTATTATATATATTAAATTAAGTATTTAGAATAATTTATTAGTTATATAATCTTGTTGTATTATTATCTATTAATTTATAATATCTTAAATGTATAATAAACTAAGTAATTCTATAAATATATTTACATGTACATAATTATACCTAATATAATACATAGGAATTTATATATGTATTATGTAATATACAATATCTGTAATTTAATTTAATTAAGTTATTACAGAAGGTAATTAAGTTATTAAGTTAATTATGTAATTTATTAACTTAAAATAAAATAAATTAGTAATTTAAGCTAATACTGAGATAATTTATAGTGTATACTTGTATTATATTATATTAAGTATTTTCAACTCATTTATATTATATTTATACTTTATTATAGTATTTATAGATTATTTATATGTAAAACTATCTATAATGTATATTTAATTGTAAATGAATTAAAATAAAGCTCCTAAAATATAAAAAAAAGTGAAATAAATAATTTATTACGTATATTAACTCTGTACAAAGTCAATTGTACCATTAAGTCACTAATTTATACATTAATTAACAAATTAAACTTTAATTTAACTTGTACAATCAGCCAACTTTACCTAATTTTATTTTATATTTAGATAACTTATTTATGCAAAACTAATTATATAATTATGTAGCCTTATATAATGGCTTTACAATAATATAATTTAATTTTAATTTACACTAATTTATGACCCTTAAATCGAGGGCCAAAAACCTCAAATCAGGATGCAGCCGAGGGATGGTAGTAGCGCTAATTGGATGCTTGTTTAGCGCCATATCGTGCGTGTACAACTGTGCACAGGAGTATAAATAGAATTTGTGCCCTTGTCTCTTCAGTCGTTAGGTGTTGGGCATGAAACATTGCATACAAGTCTTGGTCTCGATTCGCGTGTTGCGTGCGCCTGTAGGCATGAGTGGGTGTGTGCATGTGTGCGTAAGCGTGCAGGTTTGTGCGGGCATATGGGCCCAATAGTGGGCCTGAACAGGGTAAAATGTACAATTAAAGAACTTGAACCGGGTTTAGTAGTGGTCTGGTCTCACCAGAGTGGGTGCTGTGTATCCCACAAAAGGCCAGTTTGCCAACTAGAAAACCTATTTTTTGTTAAGTGAATCGAACCTAGTGTTGAGAAACTAAGAAGAGAAAGTGGAGAAGAGAGGCCGTTGAGCGGCTAAGTGTTGGGAACACTTGAGTGCCTGTGCCTGTGCCTATGCGTGTGTGTTGTGTTTGTGTGTGTAAATATGTATAACGTATACAATAATAAGTATATGTGTATAAATAATGTAAATAAATAAGTGTATGTATGTATGGTGTCTATATATATATATAATTAATATATATGTGTAATATAAGTAGAATATAGCTTGTTGTTTGAGCTCATATATGCATATAAATAACACTTAGAGCTTTAGTGATAGATATATATGTCACTGTACATTTGTATATATGTTAGTGTAAGTAGCACTTTTTACCTTAGGTTATGTAAATATGTTACTAAGGTTTTAGTAATGTATGTATATGTCATTGTAAATATACTTATATGTTTGTATAGATAGCTATTTTGCCTTATGTTATATATATATTTTACTAAGGCTATAGCAACACTTAAAATATGTCACTGCATATATAACATATGTTACTATAGATATTAATATGTTAATATAATTTAGTATAATATATATTAGTAACTATTTTGTACCTATAGTTAGGTATTCTTTGTAGTAGTTGTATATAACTAACATATTGTAGTAGTAGTTAGTTTTTTATGCTTGTTTGTGTATATATGTTTTTAGGCATTATAACACTGATTAATTGATTCTTTTGTAAATAATTAACCCATTTATTCATTATTTGATTGATTCATTCATTTTGTAAATAAAATTAATATTTTTGGAATAAAAGAATATTTTTGGACTTAGAGAGTGATGTATATTAATAACTTCCTCCTAGTAAACGACCTGTAAACAAACTAGTAAAAATAGTAAATAAATAAAATTGACGCGACATCTATTTACATTTCGTGACATACATTCTACAACAATGACATTTAAGCACTATTTTTATTGCAAATCGAAAGTCAACAAGAAAAATTCTGGTGCCATTGTCGGGGATAAAAACTCAACAATAGTGCTTTATTATAATTGTTGATGCCTTCTCTCATCAGCGTTCGTCCGAGTTCTTGCCCACCTTAAGAGGTCGCCTGCCAGCCTGAAGTAGCGATAATACATGAAACGTCGGACGCGTCTGTCAGAGTTCTCACCCACCTTAAGATGTGACCTACTGGCCTGAAGAGGCGGTGATACATGGAATGTTGGACGTGTTCGTCAAAGTTCTCTCCCACCTTAAGAGGTGGCCTATCGGCCTCTCGTCGAGTCAGAATCTTGTCCTTGCCATCCTCCGGAGGTAAATTGCCGGATGTGGGCTAAGAGTAGCTGCTACCTTTTGCGAGTGGCAGTAGCTTGTCGTGGGGAGTAAGAGCCTATCTGTGGCAAGGCAGGTCAGGCCTCTTGCTACCGTTGCGGTAGGGTGTAGGTCTTTAGCACCTATTTTGTCGGTTACGGGATTGCTCACTGCATGGCTGGGGTGCATGAGGAGGGGGCATCCGGTGCTGGCCATCCTCGAAAGTCTGTTGTTGTAGGGACATAGAGGGATACCACGGTTCCTAATAGCCTTACAAGGTTTCCCTTGGGCGAGTGGGCCCCACTCTAGGGGGCTGCCATCCCTAGTCCTTTAGAGGGATTGAGATCCTTCTAGCCTTGACGAGCTTAGTCGTGTCATGAAGCAAGAAAAGAAGGTGGGGAGTGTCGAGACTACATAGTCTGGCTTTGGTCCCAGAGTCGCTTGGCAAATCAGCTGGGTTAGCCCCTCATTGGATTACTCGGACTGGTTTCCCTTTTCCTTTCTTAGTGCGAGAACCTTTTTCTTAGGAATACTTACCATAACTTAAGATTGATATGACATAAACCACCTCTCGACCAACTAGGACTCTCGATGTTTAAACCGTAAGTGTGATTTCCAAGACTCAGAATGTTTTACAAAACTCAGAAGCTAAGTGGTTATGGTTGTGCGTAGTGGTAGGTCAGGACTAACCAGGTGAACTTCAAAACTCAATCCTGGGGTTTCATGTCTTTTTAAGCCCAGGTTGATTCTAGTTTTAGCTCATGTTCTCGGATTGACTCTAAAAAATGAGGAAGACTTAAACCCAACTCTTATTGCGTTGTGGCTCAAAAAATATTTGGTGGAAATAGGGTATTTGTAATGTCCCCTAAAAATATTTTTGGTGGAAAACTATTTACAGGACTTGGAGAACATACTTGACTTATTCTAAAGAAAGTTTTTTCTACAAATTCTTTTTGACTTTTTCTGATTTTTTCTTTTTACAAATAAATATTAGTATGTCTCCGATAACTTTATTTAGTAGAGCACGCTTACTTGGTGGGTGAGTTCTTTGGTGGAAAGAGCTTCTCCTAAACATAAGGCTAAAGACTAAGACAAAGAGTCTACCTGCACATACAGGTAAGGACTCTACCTTCCCTAATGAACACTAGGGTTGAATTTCAAATTCACAAGGTCTTTCCCGACACTGTGTAGTGTGAACCAAGATTACGTAGACTCTTAAGCCAAAGCAAACTAGCGAATCCCGTACTGGTGACTTAGGTACAAGAATACATCCTAAGTTAGGAGAGATCATGGTGTATCTTATCAAAGCTTAAAGTGTATTAAGCCAAAGCATGAGCAAATCAAACTATAGTGGCTTGGAAAGTCTAACCAGCAAAGGTTGAATGTCCATAAACACTTATTTTATTTTTGTTTTTAGCTACAAGATCATAATTAAACACTTAAATTCTTTCAATATTTTTTTCCCTCTCTAGTGTTTTCAATCTTGGAGTTCTCCCTCAACAATAAAGATCAGATCCCTTATTGTATTTTTACAATTTTTGTTTTTGTCATTTGTTTGTATTTTTGACTCTATAATTTTTTTTAAAATTTTCAAATTTTCAATTTTTTTTGTATTTTTAATAATTCTATACTATATACACTACAGATGTGTCTACGATTGCATTTCAGTAAATAATTCATCATTTATGCTCCTTATGCTTAAATGATGCAATGTTCTCATTGTATAAATAGGGTTGATGCAAATGCATGCTCTGCTTTTCACTATCTTAGACTGGGTGACGGAAGGAAGTCAGAATGAGGTGATAAAAATCTTTGTGCGGATGATTTCATGTCTGATACAAGATCAGAGTAGAAAGTCAGGCTAAGAAGTGAAATGCATGAGATATGTGATAATGAATGTATGCTAAAAATGCAAGGGTAGACACCTATTGAAAAAAATGAAAAATAAGAAAGGTGAAAATAATTATATACAAAAGATAGGTTGCTAAGTTTTATGCCTTTAGCTAGGCGCAAACCCAATAGAAGTTGTTAAGAATGTAGAAGCCAAAAGGATGGGTTGAGAATTGACAAGTCAATGAAGCTCAATGAAGGATACAGATCATGGTGAATATAGTGGAAGTTTTGTCAATCTCAAGGGTGAAAAATAGCTCCATAGTGAGTATGCATCAAAATCAGATACTTGGTGCAAGGCCCAAGTAAAGAGTGGGTATCACATCAAAGATACTTGGCTCAAGGTCGAAGTAGACAGAATCAAATCATCTCAGAATTACTTGGTTGAAGGTCCAAGTAAAGAAACATAATATCTAGATAAATTAACAGCTTTCACCTCTTCAATCAATGAATGCAGAGTCAAGATGAATAAGATGAATTTGGGTTGGGAAGAAGAGGTGGTTGCTGATCTGAGTAAGGTGCAGAAGGATCATAATATTGAGGAACAAAGGTTCCTCCAGGACAGTAGTGTCACAAATGGATCGTTCACAATTTCTTCCTTGAAGGAAACTGTGAAAAGGGAGAATGTGTAGGTGACTTGGGCATCAGTACGCAAAAGAAGTACTAGTGGTTGGTGTCAAGAACATCTTCTGTCCATAAGTTCGATTTTTGAAAACATTTTGTAAAGCAGTCACAAACTCACAGCAAAATCAATCCAATTAAACAAAATCTCCATCTCTAAATCAAGGCCACAACATTCAAGCGAGACAAAAGTCTCAATCCACCTAGACGAGAAACCACAGTCTCTCTTATCAATGCAATCGTACGCATTCTAAGAGAAACCTAACGATGTGCAAACCTCTAAATCCACCTAGAACTTGGATAAGACTAGCGTGCGAATCCAAGCTCTTGTGGGTACACAGAAAATGAGATGAAAAGTGTGTTTTTGTGTACCTTATGTGATCGTGTAGTTTGTACACGATAGAATCAATCAACAGAATCTCGATGAAAAACCGCACAAGTTTTCAGAGAATTTAATTGAGTCATACTTTGAATAAGGCTCTTCTCTTTAAGAGTGTTTTTCATGCAGCTAGTCTCACTTTTTAATCTTTTGTAAATAAGTGGTGGTCTTGCTTAATTATGTTCAATGCAAAGATAGTAGGAGTTTAAGAAAGTTAGAAATCATACCTAACTCCAGCACTCGACATTTAATGCACATTGACATAAAGTAAATCTAGCAAGAATTAATGCAAACCTAGGATGACATGCCTATGTCATGCTGCTGCTAAATAAGTAGAGATGAAATATTTTTGATATTTTCAATTTTGCAATTTTTTAATGCAAGGAATCAAATCAAATCGAAAAATAAAAAATTGAAAAACTTAAAATGAAAAAGAATAAAAGAATAAGTGTTCACAGTCCACATTATTACATGAAATGTGCGAGAACATGCTCTCACAACTTATGACTATACAAAGAATCCTAAATCCTAATGTCTATACTAATCTAAACATGACTCCGTCGAAGAAGTCTTGAAGTCGATGAAAAATCAGGAAGCCAGTCCACCAAGAAGTACCCATTCTCCTCCATCTCCTCCTCAGGTACCATGAAAACAAACAAAAGAAAAATGATTAGTCAAAATCAATAAATACTAAACAAAGAATATGAATAAGAGAATGGAAATATACAAAGAAAAGAAAAAATATGTACAAATAAAAGAATAAAAGAAAAAATTTTGGCATATAGAGAGTTGCCTCCCCGACAGTGATGTCAAAAATATGGTCGACATCACTCATATTATGATGGACGAGACATCAACAATCATAGGAAAGAGTTGTTAACGGGTTTTGTCCTCGACAACGGTACCAAAAATAATTGTCGTCTACTGATTTGCACTAAAAATGGTGTTTTAATTATTGTTGTTGTAGTTTATGTTACAAATGAAAATCGATGTCGTGTCAATTTATTTATTTACTTAATTTTTACTAATTTATTCCAAGTCGTTCACTAGGAGGTAGTTATTAATATACATCACTCTCTAAGTCCAAAAATATCCTTTTATTCCAAAAATTGTTGATTTTATTTACAAAAATAAATGAATGAAAGAATTTGGTTACTTAATTACGAAAGAATCAATTACAACACATTATCATGCTTGAAAACATATGGGCATAAACAAGCATTAAAAATTATATATAATTACTGTATGTTAGTTATATACGACTACTATAAAGAATTTCTAAGTATAGGTACAAAAGTAGTTAATAATATTTATTATGCTAAGTTAGATTAATATACTAACATCTTTAGTAACATATATCATACATATAGTAATAGATATATATGTTACTAAAACCTTAGTAAACTAAATACATAACCCAAGACAAAAACTACTATCTATACTAACATATATATACATAAATAGTGACGGACACAATTGTCACTAAAGCTCTAAGTGTTATATATATACATAAGAGTTCAAATATGCTTACTTACTCTACTTATATTACACACACACACACATATATATACTATACATACGTATACTTATTTATTTACATTATATTACATTATTTATATACATATATATTATATACTTGTACTTTACATATATTATACATATACACATATACACACACAGGTCTCAGGACTCTTAGATAAAAATTAGATTATTTAATTGGCGGGTGACTTTTTCGAGGGATACGCAGTACCTTTCGCAGAGTGGGACCAGACCTCTATTAGGGCTACCCTAGTTCATATTTAGGTTCATTAAATATAGTTCAAGCTCATCCTACGACCCACACAGGCCCATACACCTGCACGCTCACACGCACACGCACGCACCCATGCACGACCACACGCTCACACTGTACGCATATCGAGGATCAGTAGCATAGAATTTCTTTGGTGTCGAGCACCTGACGATTGAAGTGGCCATATCAAAAATTCCTTTTATACAATGTGGCGCTATCCATCGCCCAATTTGGTGCACTATCGAGGCTGCATGCTAAATTCACTACATTGGCCCTCGATTTGAGGACCATAATTTAATCTAAATTAAAATTAAATTATAGGGTTACAAAGCCCTTATATAAGGCTACATAATTGTAACGAGCGTGTGGCGTAGACATCTGTTAAGACATCTGGAGGGTTGTACAGACGTTTGGAGGGTTGTCCAGACGTCTGACCAGACGTCTGGGATAGTTTCCAGACGTCTGGAAATCCATTATTTTCGACACACGCGAGTCGTCTGCGCGCCTGAGCGCGCAGACCGCATGTTCGCCTTCTTCCCTCCTGCGGCTGCAGGATTCCCCTACCGCGAATCCTTCTCTCTCCTCTCCGCGCGGCCTTAAAAGGGCACGCCTCCCCTCCCGTCTCCACCGTCTCCTCCTTCTCCTCCTTCAGCCAGTGAGCGTGAGCGTGAGCGCGAGCGCGAGGGCGGCAGCGGCGGCCGCAGTGAGCGCGGAGGAGGTGCAGCGTGCGAGAGCGGAGCTCTGCCGTGAGGGCGAGCCCGCCGGAGCGGCTTGGCCGGCCGGCAGAGGGCGCAGGGGGCGCGGAGCGACGCAGAGAGGGACCTGCTGTGGTCTGAGCAGCAGATGCGCGGGTACGACGTGGGCGGCGTCGCGAGCGGAGGTCGAGTAGCGCCCTGATTCTGGAAAAATTTCCAGAATCAGACGTCTGTGTTGATAGGCAGACGGTGAGGACGACGACTGGTAGCTCCTACAGATGTCTGAAAGGTGAGTATTCCGCCTTCTTCTTCCTTCCTGTCGACTGACCGTACTGAGGGAGGCAGTTGGCTGTGCGCAGGTTCGCTGATTCGCCATCCTTTGCGAATCAGACGTCTGGAGGTTGTACCAGGCGGCGGGAGTGACCTCCAGACGTCCGGGCTGACTATCGGACGTCTGGGAGCTAGGACAGACGTCCCCGCAGACTTCTGGACGTCTGGGAAACCACGCTGGACAGGTAATTCTCTGATCCACTCTTTAAGACGTCTGGAAGAAGTTCCAGACGTCTGATCTTGCACAGTATCGTCTTTTTCGACCCGTCTAGGGCCCGTTCGGGCTCCGTTTTCCGCGATTCGAGTTGCGTTCTTTTCAGAATTAATTCCTCTACCCGTCTACAGTAGCTATACACTGTTTTGAGACACTCCTTGTGTTTGATCCTTGTGATAGGACCTCGTTCAGTTGCAGTCTTGAGAGTCGCGGAGGCACGCGGGATTCCCGATCACGCCCCCATTACTCCCGTTGTACCTGGTAGAGTGGCTTAAGTTTATTATTAAAATCTGTTAAAGTATGGAACCATAACTAGAATCTAGGACATTGCATGAATCCTAGGAATGAGAAATGTATGGAATGATAGCTCCTAGGTGATGCATGAATCCTAGGGCTGGAAAACTAGTTGTATGCTAGATCCTAGGATGTGGCATGAGCCCTAGGATGGAGAAACTAGGGGAATGTATAATACTGCAGTCTTGGAAAAATGGAAAGGAATATAAAGCTGCCTGTAAATTGAATTAACAGCTGCCTTTTATGAATAAAGAAACATGATTGAGATCATGGATTGTGAGAACGTGAAACTGGAAAGTGAAACATATGATGTTCTGAGATAAAGAGCTGGAACCCTACGGGGAATTAGGAGTGGAACTCCTGGAAAGAAAAAGGAATGGAACTGAGATGTAGTTTGTACTGTCTCTTGGGTACGCAGTACCAAGGGAAGTACCTGTACCTGTTTAGTGCAGAGTGGGGCCAGCCACCCCAGGGACCCGGGGTTAGGATTGGCCGCTCTGTACCGACTTGTTGGCTCTCGTGTACGTAGTACCGAGGAGAGCTACTAGTGTTAGGAGAGTACTAGCTACCCCACGGGCCCCGGGGTTCTGCTAGCCTCCTTCACCGACTTGTTAGGCCCACTAGGGCAAACCAGGGTAGTCAGGCGAGGGTGCGCGGACTGTGGAGGGGCAAGGCCCCTGTTTGGTTACTGTGGAGGGGTTGGACCCCTGTTACTGAGAGGGCTCTGCCCTGGTTCCGTGCTGTGCTTTGGGCGCACCCATTAACGGAAACGACTGACCGCGTGCCAGTGCAGGCTAGCTACCTGTACGTTTATCGCGCATGCCATAGTCACCGTTACGTCTGTCAGTGACCTTGGGGTGGTTGACTGAGGGTAGGATCACCACGGGGGACTCTCCCGGCCAGGAGAGCACCACGTGCTACTTCTACTTTTGGAAAAGACTGCAATCAAGATCGTTCCCACGAGGACATTCGAGATCAAGTAAAGGATCTGAGAAATAAATGAAATAGTGAGAAAATTGAAAGATGTGAATAAAGGAAGTAATAGAACATAACAGCTACTGTACACTCTACTGTTGCCTTTAGTTAGTTTGCCACTCTACTCAGCGTTTTGCTGACGTGTTACACTCGTTATCTTTTTCAGGACCAGGTGTTGAGCAGCCAGGGTCGGCGGTTGCAGAGGACGCTGGGCCGAGTAGGGTCCAGTAGAGTTTACCACAGTCTTTTGTACCTCTTTTGTTTCTGTTCTAGTGAGTAGTTTTTGTTTCCACTATACTTTCTTTACCTGCAGTTCTTGTTATATGATAAATGTTGTTCTACTGTTGTGGTGGTATCTACTGTAGTAGTTTCTTTCCTTACTGCTGTACTTCCTTACTGTTAGTTATATTCATGCTGAATGTGGTTTATTTTACTGCTCTTTTGGTTACTTCCTCGTTGGACGACTAGGTCTTGGGATTAGTCGAGTCGGTCCGGTTCTCGTGTCTCGTAGGGACTCGGGAACTGGGTCGTTACAATAATTATGTAATTACCTGACAAAAATAAGTTATTTAATTATATAATAAAATTAGGTAAAGTTTTCTATTTATACATGTTAAATTATAGGTTAATATGTTAATTAAAGTATAAATTAGTTAATTAATTATATAATTGACTTTATACAGTGTTGATATACATAATAAATTATTTATTACACATTTTTATTATATTTAATAATCTTTATTTAAATTTATTTACAATTAAATATTGGTTTAAGATAGTTTTCATATAAATAATTTATAAATACTATAATACAGTATAAATATGATTTAAATAAGTTGAAAATACGTAATATAATATAATATGATATAAGGATACACTATAAATTACCTCAGTATTAACTTAAATTAATAGTTTATTTTATTTTAAGTTAATAAATTACTTAGTTAGCTTAATAACTTAGTTATTTACTGCAAATATATAATTAAATTAAATTACATGTATTATATAGTACATAATACATATATAAATACGTATGTACATATGAGATATAAATATGCACATTTAAATAGGTTTTTCTAATTACTTAGTTATTATACATTTAGGTTAATATAAATTAATAGATAATAATATAATAAGATTATATATACAATAAATTATTTTAAATACTTAATTTAATCTATAGAATACATATATAAGTTAATTATACACATTATGTACATATTATACAACATTTACATATAACTTAGATTTAAATTATACAAGTATATATATAGTATACACGATATTTTTGGGTGTTTTTAGAGTTTTTCTGACTTTTGTTGGTTTTATATATATAGTAGAGGTAAAGGATGAGAGAGAAAGTGTGAGATGAGAGAGATAGAATTGTTTTTGTGATTTTTCATTTTTGGTTCTTTTATTAAGTTCTAAGGTATACTGAACCGTCGGCTGGTATATTCTACCAAGTCGGGGGTTTAGATTACATTGTAACTTTGTATACACCTAGGAAAATACTTAATCTTACTCAAGACAAGTTTATTTTATTTTTTTGGAAATTTTTTATGATTTTAATTTATATTACAAGTTAACCAATTTTGAGCCTTAAAAGAGTGTGTAGAGTGAAACCTAAAGTCCTAAAATGGACTCTAAGAGTTGAAATTGAGATATAAATGTAACGACCTGATTCCCGAGTCCCTACGAGACACGAGAATCGGACCGACTCGACTAATCCCAAGACCTAGTCGTCCAACGAGGAAGTAACCAAAAGAGCAGTAAAATAAACTACATTCAGCATGAATATAACTAACAGTAAGAAAGTACAGCAGTAAGGAAAGAAACTACTACAGTAGATACCACCACAACAGTAGCACAACATTTATCATATAACATGAACTGCAGGTAAAGAAAGTACTACGGAAACAAGAACTACTCACTAAAACAGAAACGAAAGAGGTACAAAGACAGTGGTATCTCTACTGGACCCTACTCGGCCCAGCGTCCTCTGCAGCCGCTGACCCTGGCTGCTCAACACCTGGTCCTAAAAAAGGTAACGAGTGTAACACGTCAGCAAAACGCTGAGTAGAGTGGCAACTAAAACTAAAGGCCACAGTAGAGTGTACAGTAGCTGTTATGTTCTATTACTTTCTTTGTTACATCTTTCAATTTTCTCGCTATTTCATTTATTCCTCAGATCTTTTACTTGATCTTGATTGCAGTCTTTTCCAAAAAGTAGAAGTAGCACGTGGTGCTCTCCTGGCCGGGAGAGTCCCCCGTGGTGATCCTACCCTCAGTCAACCACCCCAAGGTCACTGACAGACGTAACGGTGACTACGGCACGCGCGATAAACGCATAGGTAGCTAACCCGTACTGGCACGCGGTCAGTCGTTTCTGTTAACGGGTGCGCCCAAACCACAGCACGGAACCAGTCCAGGGCAGAGCCCTCTCAGTAACAGGGGTCCAACCCCTCCACAGTAACCAAACCGGGGCCTTGCCCCTCCACAATCCGCGCACCCTCGCCTGACTACCCTGGTTTGCCCCAGCGGGCCTAACAAGTTGGTGTGGGAGGCTAGTAGAACCCCGGGGCCCGTGGGGTAGCTAGTACCTCCCTACACTAGTAGTTCTCCTCGGTACTACGTACGCGAGGGCCAGCAAGTTGGTACAGAGTGGCCAGTCCTAACCCCGGGTCCCTGGGGCGGCTGGCTCCGCTCTGCACTAAACAGGGGGACAGTCGCTCTCCTTGGTACTCTGTACTCAAGGGCCAGCTCACTTGCCCAATACTATTCCATTCACTTTCCAGGAGTTCTACTCCTACTTCCCCGTAGGTGAGATTGGCATTTGCTTCGTAAGATAACCGGGTTTTATTGTTATAGCGTTGTAGTATAGCCAGTTATTGCCATCATTTCAAATATATAAAAATTTTTTTACTCGGAAAAATAAAAGAGAGTTCCCGAGGTCGAACTCAGGGAGCAAGTTGTATTCTAGAGATATACATGTTCTATTGCAAAAAAATAAAGAGAGGGAGAGAGAGGGAGAGAGATGAAAGTTTGAGTTCTTCTTCTTTTCTTCTTTTCTTTCTCTTTGTCTTTCTCCTCTTTAGCTTTTGTTCTTCCTGTTCTTCTTTTGTGTTTATCTCCTTGTGGTCCTCTTCTTCACCTGTGTTGTTCTTCCTTGTTCTTTCGTTCTTCTTCTTCTGCTGTTCTTCCTTGTTCTTCAGATCTTCTTCTTTCTTCTTTTCTTTTACCTGTCAGGACGTCGTCTCTCCTTCCTTCTTCTCTTCCCTTCAGGACGTCGTCTGATTTTTCAATCAGACGACTTAAACCGCTTGTTGCTACAGTGTCTCCCTTAGCTTTCTTCTTCTTCCGCGGTCCTTCTTCTTCACCTGTGCCTGCACACTTCAGAGTTTACGTCAGAGGACAAAACCTACTCTACCCTCCCCCCGCGTCTCTCTCTCTCACAGAAGCCACTCTTGGGAAAGCTCTCCCAGAGCTGCCGGGTAGTCGGGTACGGGTCGCGCCCGGGTCCAGGCCCATTGGCGTGCGTGGTGGGCGAGGAGTGCAGGTCAGTCTAAGTCGGGTCGGGTCAGGTCCGCGGGGCGTGAGCGCGGACGAGACCGGGTAACCGGGCGGGTGAAGGGGACCTCACCCAGTGTGCTGAGGCAGTAAGCCTCCAGCACTTTTTCGCTTTATACCGCTGCGCCTCTTCAGAGTTTTCCGAGGTGGGACTAAATGTCCCACCCTAATTGAGCGCCCGCAGCGGAGAAAGCAGCGGGCGATCGCGGCTTCATGCGAGGCCTTCGCCCCAGCTGCGAGACTGATGCTTTGTCGAAATGCCTCGCAAGGCCTGGGAGTCGAATCTGGGCGTGGCACGCCTGCAGCTGCAGGCGGAAGCAGCTCCTTCTGCATGGCAATGGCGGCGGAGGTCGGGTGACCTGTTCACAGCAAAGCGGCCTCTCGGCCTAATCAGAAGGTGCCGGGAGCTTCGCCAGAGTGCGGCGAAGCTCGTGTGGGTGGTGGCGAGGCGTGGGGCGGCGTGCAAGGGCTGCCCTAGGTCGGACTGTGGGTCGGAAGATGGGTTTGTTCGGTGGGGTTGCAGAGGGTGATGTGGGGGAAGTGGAAGGGCGGGGGTTGATCAGGGTGAGGAGGCGGAGGTTCTGCAGTGGTCGGCGAGCCGTGTGGGTTGCTGGGGTGATGGGAGCGGCTCGCCGGAGGATGGCCGGAGGCGGAGAAGGTGAGGGTGAGGGGTCGGAATCGAGGGCGACAGTAGATGTTTAAGGTGAGGAAAGGGAAGAGGGGAGGAAGATGAGGAGTTCTACCTACTTAGCAGGAGGAGGAGGGGCCGGAGCGGGCGACAGTCGTATCGACTGTCGCCGGAGAAGAAGATGCCCGGGGGAAGGGGCGGCGGCGAGCAGAGAGCCGGAGAGGCGCCAGCTGGGTGCGGCGTGGCGCGGGAAGAGCAGGGGAAGAAGTCTCTGCTGCTGGTATTGCGGCAGAGCGAAGAGGAGGAGGAGGAGGAACCGCCGGAGCTGGTGGGCGTCTGCCGGAGTGAGAGGAGAGGAAAGTTGGGGGTTTTCTCCGTCAGATCCGAGCTGGGAAGAACGGTGGAGCGATGGGGGTATTTATAGGGACCGAATCAGGGAGGAAGGCGGAGGGAGACGACGTGTCTCCCTCGCCGGAGGACGCCGGAGATGGAAACCCATACCGTCCGTGCGTTCGCACGGCCGGTATGGTGGGTTACAGCGACCAGGGGGGTGTCCCTGCGACGGCTGACGACGCAGGGCACCCCCGGTTTACTTGCCAGGCTCTCCCCCTCACCCTGCGCGGCGCCATGCTCCGCGCAAGGTCGCCGGAGCATGGTGCTGGCAGGTTTTGCAGGGGGGACCTGAACGCAAAGAACGAAGGAGAGTTAGGGGCCAAAATGCGAGGGTTCAAAAGTTGAGGGCCAAAAAGTAAATATATTTGGACCAAAGTGTAAAGTTGGTCAAGATGGTTTCTTCCTAGGCTCAAGTTTTTATACATGACTAATTAGGACCTAAGGAATTTGATGGTGAATTTTATTTCTAGATTAAACCTTGTTTGACTGGTCAATTTACGCAAAAACCCAAATTAAGTTATTAATTGGGTATGGTTCTCAATGTAGGTCAAGATGGGTTCCTAAGGTCAAATTGAAGGTTCTAAACCCTAGAGATTATTTTTATATGAATTTTAGAGGGTTTATTCCATTTTTGCTTTGCCTTGAACCTCGTGAATTGAAGTGGGTTTGTTTTAGGGTTACATATTGTCATTTAGTTCCTTGGAATTGCTGTAGCCCTTGCTAGATCATCTCATCCCACTTTTATTCTTATTAAGTTGCTTTGACCTATGTTTGGACCCTGAATTACCCTAAATGCAGATTATACTGGTAAAATTGCATCTTTACCCTTATGACTTGTTTTCTCCTTAAACTCAGAATTCTTTGAGTTAAGCCTTTCCTTGAGTTATGTAGGAGCTTTTATCCTTTGTATTGGGTCAAAATGAGCTAGTTATGGCTCATGATGAGGTTCTCATCAGTAGGGTTCCATCCTTTTTACTCGAACATCCAGGTTTCACTTTCCAGTTTCACATTCTTACAACCCATGTTCTCAACCACGTTATTTATTCACAACAGGCAACGGTTAATTCAAATTACAGGAAGCTTTATATCTCCTTCCATTTTCCAAGGCTGCAGTATTATACATTCCACTAGTTTTCCCGTCCTAGGATTCATGCCATATCCTAGGATCTATCATACAATCTAGTTTTCCAGTCCTAGGATTCATGCAATGTCCTAGGTTCTATTTATGGTTCCATAATTTATCAGATTTTATTAATAACTTAAAGCCACTCTACCAGGTACAACGGAAGTAATGGGGGCGTGATCGGGAATCCCGCGTGCCTCCGCGACTCCCAAGACTGCAACTGAACGAGGTCCTATCACAAGAGTCAAACACAAGGAGAGTCTCAAAATAGTGTATAGCTACTGTAGACGGGTAGAGGAATTAATTCTGAAAAGAACGCAACTCGAATCACGGAAAACGGAGCCCGAACGGGCCCTAAACGGGTCGAAAAAGACGATACTGTGCAAAATCAGACGTCTGGAACTTCTTCCAGACGTCTTAAAAAGTGGATCAGAGAATTACCTTGTTCTGTGAGGTTTCTCAGACGTCCAGAAGTCTGCGGGGACGTCTGGCCTAGTTCCCAAACGTCCGATGGTCACCCCGGACGTCTGGAGGTCGCTCCCGCCGTCTGGTACTACAGTCAGACGTCTGATTCGCGATGGATGGCGAATCACCGAGCCTGCGCACACCCATCTCCCTCCCTCAGTACGGTCAGTCGACATGAAGGAAGAAGAAGACGGAAAACTCACCTTTCAGACGTCACCCTCGCCGTCTGTCTATCAACCCAGACGTCTGATTCTGGAAATTTTTCCAGAATCAGGGCGCCACTCGGCCTCCGCTCGCGACGCCGCCCGCGTCGCAGCTCGCGCGCCTGCTGCTCAGACCGCAGCAGTCCCTCCTGCGCCGTTCCGCGCCCCCTGCGCCCTCCGCCGGCTAGCCCTAGCAGCCCCGGCGAGCTCGCCCGTACGGCAGAGCTCCGCTCTCGCACGCAGCACCTCCTCCTCGCTCACTGTGGCCGCCGCTGCCGCCCTCGCGCTTGCTCGCTCTCGCACACAGGAAGGAGAAGAGGAAGGGGTGGAGACGACGGGAGGGGAGGCGTGGACTTTTTAAGACCGCGCAAGGAGGAGAGAGAAGGAGCGCGGCAGCGGTCTGTAGCCGCAGAGAGAGAGGGAATATCGAATATGCGGGTCTGCGCGCTCAGGCGCGCAGACGACTTGCGCCTGTGAAAGATAACGATTTTTCAGACGTCTGGAAACGATCCCAGACGTCTTGTCAAACGTCTTGATGTGATCCCAGACGTCTTATAAGACGTCTGGGTGCACGCGTTCGTTACAATAAACATCTGAAAACATTCAGCACAACACATCAAACATGTATGAGCAATTAAACCAAATTTTCATCTCAAATTTCACTAAAACTAAGGTTTGGGTAGTGATGCACATTAAGAAGTAGCTGACAAAGGAATTGAAATAATATTACAAGCAATTCAAGTTAAATTAAAATCCAATTTCAGTTCATGAATGCTTGTACAAATAAGTTCTAATTTAATGCACAGGTCAACCCTAGTACAACAAAAATTTCCATCTCAATATCTAAGCTCAAACTACTTAAATCTAGACCTATAGTAGCTACAGCAGTAGCTTCATCAGCTGCTGAAATTCAAATTCAGCAGCTACTGCTGTTGCATTTCAGACAAGACATTTGAGTTGCTGTTCGGACAACTTAAAAACACAACAGTTGCTACTGCTGCAGCCGTTCTAGCAGCCAATATTTCAAATAAAATCAGCAGCTAAGAGTTGTTATTTGGATGAGATTAGACGGCTTAAATCAAACCAAATCAGGTTTGAACTGAGTCAAATCTAAATTCCAACCTCAGATTCAGTCCCTGATTAAATGCTTAGATGGTAAAAATTCCTATGTGATTCTTGAAAGTTCCCTACCAGGAGGGGTGACGTAATAAAATTGCGGAAATAAAAATATATAAAGCAATATCACAAAAATAAATCAATCGCACAATGTACACAGGTATTTTTAGGTGAAAACCCAAACCGGGTGAAAACCACCACCTAACCCTCTCGAGTTAGGATTTTCCGATCAACCTAGTTGATCAAATCCACTAACCGAATCACTTTGAAACGAGGGTGATTCAACCTCAGTACAACCACGCTACAAGTACGAGGGTAGCGTTCCTCAACCCCTTCTCTCCACGAGAAGGATTTTGTCCCACGAAGGAGACGGGAATTTGCAAAGCGAATACCCAACCAAAATACAAAGATAAAATAAAACAACAGTCCTATAGAGCCAACAAAATTAAACCTAGCTTCTATAGGAAATAGGAAACTCCCCTTTGCAAGGAGTGCGTCGACGATGACGCGGTGCGTGTGCCACGCGATGGCGCTACGTCGCTCTCGTTATCTACGGCGGGAGGGCGGGTGCGCAACGGTTGAATGCTCTCAAGAAAATGGAGCTTGAGCTTGGAGAGCAAGAACTTCTTGGACACAAGAGTGTGAAAATGTGTAGCTAAGTGTATCCAAGTGTATTTCTAAGTGTCTCTTATGTTTCTCTTCTTGTGTGTTTGTGTTACAAAGGTTCCCCTCTATTTATAGAGGCCTTAGGAAGGCTTTGGAAGGCTTGGAAAAGCTTCCATAGCCGTTGGGTGCAAAGCCCAAGAGAATCAGGCCGAAATCAGGACAATGATTGCATTTGACAGGGTTATCAGACGTCTAACTCTGGCATCAGACATCTGGAAGGCCACTTTAAGACGTCTGATTCCAAGGTCAGACGTCTGATTCTATGCGGGTTTCTCCCTGACTTGAATCAGATCTAAACAGGGTTTTTGTGCAAGTCCATCAGACGACATACAGGACGTCTGGTACTATGTCTGGACGTCTGGAAACCTACTTTTACTGTGGGAATTGATTTCCAAACGTTGCAACGGCTAGAAAATCTCTAAGAAGAGATTTTGGGTCAGCCGAGGCAAAACGGTCATTTATCAGACGTCTGGTAAGTCCTATGGACGTCTGATAAGGCTCTAACGGTCATAATCTTGAGTGTTTTCTAAGCCAGCCAACGGTCCACTAATTGGACGTCTGGCAAAGTCATCAGACGTCTCCTAAGACGTCTGGTCTAAGGTCTGGATGTCTGATTTCATCAGACAGAACTAACTATGTCCAGCCTAACAGTTATCAGACGTCTGAAACAACAGTCAGACGTCTTAAAATACTTTATCAGACGTCTGATTTTGGGATTAGACGTTTGGAAATGCTGTTTGAGCCCTATATTGGTTTTCTAAGTATTCTACAGAAAACCTAAGTATCCTAGGGTTGTGCAGGTGTTCCTAGGACTACTTTTAGGGTACTTTGAGGCTCTTTAACATAATGTTCTAAGGAATCAAAAAGAGCAAGAAAATAAATACAAGAGATACATGAAAGGATAAAAAAGAATCTATCCTATTCTTCTTTTATTCCATCTCCAATCTTTCGCTCCACGCGAACCTCCTTTGTTTTCCGTCAAGCTCCTCCAATCTGTCCTGGATGCGAGCTCGAACTCCGTCTAAACACGTCCTCATTTGCAATTGACCTGAAATCTAGGACTCAAATTGCAAATGTTAAATAACACGTGTTTTGTTATCATCAAAACAAATGATCGTGGTGCTCTAGCACCAACAATCTCCCCCTTTTTGATGATGACAAAACCGTAAATAATACATAAAAATCCTCCCCCTTTTTGACATTATCAAAAAGGTTTAATTGATTTTATATTTCCTATAACTCCCCCTTAAAACATGCTCTTCTATGAATTTATTTTAACAATGGTAATATTCTCCCCTTTTTGTAACAACAAGATAGCTATTATTTTTCTCCCCCTTACTAAAGGAAATTTAGCTACCTTATTTCTTCCCCTTAAAAATTGACAATTAGCTCATCATTTTTTTAACTCCCCCTATCTAAATGCTTATGATAATAAGATAGGGTTAAGAATTTTTACCTCACCGACCATGGCCAATAAAATGGCCCGAATGGTGGTGGTGGATGCCACATCGGATGGGGCTCCCATCCGTAGCTTGGAGGCCCGGGCATCGGCGCCGGTCTCCAATCTGGTGGTCGACGTGCGGCGGGTCCGTCGTTTGTTCGCCGTCTCGTCGGTCTTCTTGTTCTCCTCCTTGGTCTACTCATTGGTTCTCCCAACTTGAGTTGACCAGCCTTGAGCTTGTAGGTCCAGTCCTTTATGTTGTAGTCATCCCTGAATCCTACAAAACAAGATTCTAATTCTTTCTTCGGTATCCAAGTGAGCTTGGATCCGGATTTGTTAGAAGGTCTCCTTGATGGAGATCCTTTCTCAACCTTAGGGCTATAAAACTTATCTACTTTGTTGATTAATTTGTTAGAGTTTTCCCTAAGACATGTGATTTCTTTTTCTATAATATCTATCTTAGTCTTTAAATCAGAAATTTCTAACTTTAGACTATTATTTTCCTCAATCAATTTATTATTTTCATTGATGAGATTTTGATTTTCTAATAATAGGTTATCATTTTTAGGAGTAGCTTCTAGATCCTTAAGTTTTATTTCTAACCTATCATTTTCATTTCTAAGAAAACTAAGGTTCTTTTTAATGCCTTTATTTTCTACCCTAAGTGATTTACTAATCTCAAAAAGTTCATTAAAAGCTTCTTGAAGATCATAACTTACCTCATTGTCGCTGTCGCTATTGCTTCCTCTGGCCATGAAACCAAAGCAAGCGGTTTCTTCCTTTTCTTCTTCTTCTTCCTCCGAGCTGGAATCGTCATGAGTGCCTTCCAACCTCCTCCATATCTCGTGGGCGGTGGTGCACTCTTGGATTTTCTTGAACTCTTCCGGACTCAACGTGCAATACAGGGCATTCATTGCCTTTGCGTTGAGTGAGAGCTCTAGAATCTGCACCTGCGAATAGCCTCCTTGGGGTTGCTTCGGGATCTCGTATGGGGTTTCACAACATCCCCATACCTCGAATTCAATGGCTTGGAGCCACGTCTTCATCCTCAACTTCCAATAGCTGTAGTTGTTCCCGTCAAAGTAGGGCAGACGGGTTGTGGACTGCCCCTCGGAAATCCTACTTGTGGAACAGCTTCCCTCCATGTTTAGATCCTCGCCGGTTTGTAACGCCGAAAATGCGAGACCTGCTCTGATACCAATTGAAAGTTCCCTACCAGGAGGGGTGACGTAATAAAATTGCGGAAATAAAAATATATAAAGCAATATCACAAAAATAAATCAATCGCACAATGTACACAGGTATTTTTAGGTGGAAACCCAAACCGGGTGAAAACCACCACCTAACCCTCTCGAGTTAGGATTTTCCGATCAACCTAGTTGATCAAATCCACTAACCGAATCACTTTGAAACGAGGGTGATTCAACCTCAGTACAACCACGCTACAAGTACGAGGGTAGCGTTCCTCAACCCCTTCTCTCCACGAGAAGGATTTTGTCCCACGAAGGAGACGGGAATTCGCAAAGCGAATATCCAACCAAAATACAAAGATAAAATAAAAACAAACAGTCCTATAGAGCCAACAAAATTAAACCTAGCTTCTATAGGAAATAGGAAACTCCCCTTTGCAAGGAGTGCGTCGACGATGACGCGGTGCGTGTGCCACGCGATGGCGCTACGTCGCTCTCGTTATCTACGGCGGGAGGGCGGGTGCGCAACGGTTGAATGCTCTCAAGAAAATGGAGCTTGAGCTTGGAGAGCAAGAACTTCTTGGACACAAGAGTGTGAAAATGTGTAGCTAAGTGTATCCAAGTGTATTTCTAAGTGTCTCTTATGTTTCTCTTCTTGTGTGTTTGTGTTACAAAGGTTCCTCTCTATTTATAGAGGCCTTAGGAAGGCTTTGGAAGGCTTGGAAAAGCTTCCATAGCCGTTGGGTGCAAAGCCCAAGAGAATCAGGCCGAAATCAGGACAATGATTGCATTTGACAGGGCTATCAGACGTCTAACTCTGGCATCAGACGTCTGGAAGGCCACTTTAAGACGTCTGATTCCAAGGTCAGACGTCTGATTCTATGCGGGTTTCTCCCTGACTTGAATCAGATCTAAACAGGGTTTTTGTGCAAGTCCAATCAGACGACATACAGGACGTCTGGTACTATGTCTGGACGTCTGGAAACCTACTTTTACTGTGGGAATTGATTTCCAAACGTTGCAACGGCTAGAAAATCTCTAAGAAGAGATTTTGGGTCAGCCGAGGCAAAAACGGTCATTTATCAGACGTCTGGTAAGTCCTATGGACGTCTGATAAGGCTCTAACGGTCATAATCTTGAGTGTTTTCTAAGCCAGCCAACGGTCCACTAATTGGACGTCTGGCAAAGTCATCAGACGTCTCCTAAGACGTCTGGTCTAAGGTCTGGATGTCTGATTTCATCAGACAGAACTAACTATGTCCAGCCTAACAGTTATCAGACGTCTGAAACAACAGTCAGACGTCTTAAAATACTTTATCAGACGTCTGATTTTGGGATTAGACGTCTGGAAATGCTGTTTGAGCCCTATATTGGTTTTCTAAGTATTCTACAGAAAACCTAAGTATCCTAGGGTTGTGCAGGTGTTCCTAGGACTACTTTTAGGGTACTTTGAGGCTCTTTAACATAATGTTCTAAGGAATCAAAAAGAGCAAGAAAATAAATACAAGAGATACATGAAAGGATAAAAAAGAATCTATCCTATTCTTCTTTTATTCCATCTCCAATCTTTCGCTCCACGCGAACCTCCTTTGTTTTCCGTCAAGCTCCTCCAATCTGTCCTGGATGCGAGCTCGAACTCCGTCTAAACACGTCCTCATTTGCAATTGACCTGAAATCTAGGACTCAAATTGCAAATGTTAAATAACACGTGTTTTGTTATCATCAAAACAAATGATCGTGGTGCTCTAGCACCAACAATTCTCACCTTCCACTATAGACAGTGTGAAGATAAGCATCAACCATAGGGGTTCAAACTCATTGAATTCTCCTTCAAATGCATCACAAACCTCATTCAAAAGATGTAGAACTCAAAAGCCAATTAGACTTGGGATCCAAAGTGTAAAAACTCCAATATAATCATTCTGCTGCTACTGTAGACAATAGAGTAGGAGAGATCAAATCAGACCATGAATTTCACTGAAAACCATATTTAAACATTCAATGCTTGAAATAAGGGTTAATCTCATAAAATGTTGCTGCTGAGCTGCTATTTAATGTACTGAAATGGGGAATTTCAGATCAAAAATCACACGTTCAAGCAATGAAAACTCATTCAAATGCAAGTTCAAGTGATGCAATCATCATCAAATACTTTTAAAGCTCATGAGACAAATATGAAAACTCTTCTAATCGGCGAGAAAACCAAGAGAAATTCAGATAAATCTTCCCCACAAATACCTTGAAACCCTGGTATGCTCCTCATCTTACATTATATAGACAATGTAAGATAAGGATGCAAATCAGGATTTCAATGCAATAAATCCACAACAGAAGTACCTCAAATATTTTCTGAAAGATTTGGGATTCATTCCCTCTTGAGGGAAGCTCAAAAACCATGGAGAAATCTGATTTACTTTCTCTCTTGCGCCATAGACAACACAAAGAGAGAGTTTAAATCCCATGATAAAATCCACTGAAATCAAACCCCAAATCCTCATATCTTCATTCAAAACCAATAGAGGGTCATTATGAACAAGTGGAGTGAATGGAGTGACCCTCAAGTGAATTTGAGCGATCAAATCAGATCTGAATGCTCAAGAGCATTATATCTGATTTGATGCTCTGTTGAGTGGGTGATTGGCGAAAATCATGTGAAAATCAGTGAAGGTGTTCAATGAGATGCGGAGGGAGATCAGGGAAATCAACATGAAAGTGGGAAATCACCTCTCTGATCTGAATTGATTAGAAAGGGCGAAAGCGCTCTAAACTACTGTAATCTACTCCAAACTAATCCATCATTCGATTCACTAACTAATTCTACTCCTAGAAAGCAGTAAATCTAATCTATGAAAGCGGTAAATCTATCTACTCAGAAGAATGACATCCCTGGATCCACAGCAGGTTGTTGTGGCGACGAATGGGGATGCGAGGGTCTCCAACGAAGAATGAGGTCCCTGGGCTACAGCTAGTCACTACAACAATGAATTGGGGAGGGAGAGCTGCACCCATGTCACAGGCGCTGCTGGTGAAGGAGGAAGGAGAGCTGGAGAGTAGAAGAAGGGATCGGCTCAGAGGGAAGGAGTCGATGGAGCGTGCAGGGAGCTGCAAGGTGCTTAAGTAAGCCAGAGAGAGAGATTGTACTCACTATAGGGTGAGATCAAGCTTCTAGGGTATGGGCGGTGGAGATGAAATCGGGGAGCACGCGAACGTTCAAATAAAAATGCCATTGTGGGATGAGATCTAGAGGGGAAGATGATCACATGCGTCAAAGCGTGTGAAGCTTCGATTGGAGATTGGCCATTGGATCAAGAGAACATGAGATGAACGGCCTAGATTGGGCGTGTTCTTGCGGTGTGAACAGTGCAGGTGTGCTCGCAGCTGTGTTGGTGACTTTGCGCACAAGCCCTTTAGGGCGAAGGGGTAAAGAAATTATGGTGAGGCCCATAAGTGTGTGAAATGAATGTGGCGCAGTCCTTAGGAATTGCAAGAAGGTCCTTGGCGGCTATCAAATCGATCCCTGGAGGTTTTAATGTGAATAAATGTTTATGAATGATGTAAACACATTTACACTACTTAAAATGTCTATTTATGCATGTTCTTAAGCATAGGATTGCATTTCATGATATAAATATTGCATTACATGCATCATCTTGCATTTAGAGTAGTTTGAATAAAATGGAGGTTAATTGTCTCCTTTTATGTGCTTGGACAGGGAAAATATTTTATCAAGGCCTCGGATCAAAGATCCAACCGTATGGATATGATCAGGGCGACGATTGGAGTTCAACGACTCCAAGATCGCCCTAATCAGGCATCCGTAGCATCAGATAGAGATCGGGGAACCCTAGAAGATCAAGGGTCGGGATGGTGTAAATCCACACTTCAGATGATAAATCCGACCACACGGATGAATTCGGATCGACGATCGCAGCCCAATCGGCCGCATGCATCTTGTGAAGACCGCGCACCGTCTCCTCTCCGCCGTCGGATCTCGATCCAACGGCTGCGGTCGCTCGCGCTTAAAAGCGTCCGCGCGACCATTTCGCCCGCGTAGCGCAGCGGCGACGCAGCTGCGGGCGAAGCGGAGGTCGCGGGTTCGAGCCGCGGTGAGGGGGTGGAAGGCGCGGGCGAGCGGGCGCGGACGAGCGTTAGATGAAGATCCAACGGCTGCACGCGCTCAATCAGGACGACGCGCGATTGGACGCCGGGCGTAACGCGCGATCACATGCGGGCGGTGCGCTACGCAGCGGGCGCGGACGCGATCTAAGCCATCCGATCTCGCGATCGGACGGCTGAAAATCAAGCGACGTGCGTAGGCGTTACGCGCGGGCAGCCGAGCGGGCGCGCGTGGGCGCGGCGGCTACGCCCACGTTGAGGGCTTTAGCGACGGTTTTATCCGTCACTAAAGACCCCTTATTTATTATTTTGAAGATGTAATGTCCATTTTGCCCCCACTCCTTGCAACTATAAAAGAAGACCCCCTCCATACGAAATTTGCATCCCTTCCTTCTCCTCTCTACCTCTCCAAAGCTCAAGAGAAGCTTGTCCCACACCCGGGATGCTTCTCGCGAGATAAAGTCCAAATTTTCGTCCCCCTTCGGAAGTGGATCCCGCGACGACGACGGCGTGCTGCTTCGTTCCCGTTCTTCTGCTTTGTCCTTCTTCGTCCCGCTTCGTTCTCCTTCGTCCAGGCGTCGTCCCGTCCGGCTCGTCCTCCAAGCGACCGTCGAGGAGGATTCTCTCTCCCTATTCTTTTTACTGCTTTCTAGTATAGATTTACTGCTTTCTAGAGTAGTCTATTCGTCCTCCGAGCGATCGTCGAGGAGGACATTTCTCCCTCCATTCTTTTAATGCTTTCTAGAGTAATTGTTTAATGTTTTCTAGTTGTAACGAAAGAACTCTTTTATGATAAATTCCTTGTCTATTCTACATCTCATTTTGATTTCCATGTATAGTATTCCTTCTCTCTCTCTTACTCCCTCTCTCTCTTTTATTTGTTGTAGATACTTAGATAGTTTAAATTGAATTTCTTTGTGACAAAATAAAAAGAAACGCGAAGTTTTTAAATCAAACGTTCGCTTCCCTGTGTTCGACCCGGAATTTTAATTTCGGTATAAATTTTATTTGTTGAACACGAATCCTTCGCTTTCGAACTACAACGACAGGTTTTCCAAAACCGAACACGTTAGCGTAGCTTCGTAAATCGTTCAACATTTTGGTGCCGTTGCCGGGGAGGCAACGCTCTTTGATTTCTCTTTGCGTTTTGTAACTTACAAATCATTTACCTCACTTTTCTCCTTTCTTATTGTAATTGCAGGTACTCTTTCGAGACAGGCAAAAGCGGTAGATCGGAGTAAAGTGCTGTGGAAGGTTTTGTAAGTTATCCCCCACCTCCCACCCATTAGATTTTATTTCATCACATAATAATTCAAACATCAATCAACCTAGGTGTTCTTATAAACTCTAAGGTTAGATTGTTTGTTGTTTGACATCCATACTCACTCCAACCCCCACATTAAAAAAAGAAAAAAATAAAAAAATCTCACAGAGGTACACAACCTCATCTGATTTTCTAACTCAACCGGTAAACCAATCTTAGGAGCCGGTACACACATCCAAACACATAATCGAGTAGAAATCAGATTGGGTAATCATTTGTGTGCCTAATTAGGTGGTGCATCAGGCCAGTTGTTTGAGTTGTTTAGGCCGCACCACTTCAAATAAAATCAACTCATCAAGTAGCTGCCAATTAGGTTCAACTCTTAGGGATCTACCAGGCACTCCACATTCTTTTTAAACTTTAAAGGAAAATATCTTCACCTGTGCTTGCAAAACCTGGTGTGCTAATGAAACTTGATTGAAAACACCTAAAGTTGAATCCTAAAAGCTACTAAGCAAGATTTGAACCTTAAAATTCACCACATCAAAAATAATCTTGCTTGAAAACCACTGGTTGTGCACGCACACACCAAGCAATCAATCATTAAGGGCACAACCCATTTAAAGGGCCCATCACATTCCAAAGCACATTCAAACCTAGCCCTAAATAAAACAGAGTAGACGTTGGCCTTAAGGATTGGACTTGCTCTTCAGAACTCAGAACGAGATTATTTTCGATTAGTCTGTTTCTACTGTTCAATCTGATGTCTAGCTAGGGGAGCAGAGTCAAACGATCGCGGCTGGGGGGTACACTAGGAACCGGAGGCGCAAGCCGAAGGAAGAACCTTCTCCCCAGTCCCTCCTTCTAACTGGTTGGATTGAACAGACAGAAGTAGATCAAATCGTTCCTTTATCTCAAGACGGGTTTTGGGAGTCTGTAGGTCTGTAGGCTAACCCATTTAAGGACAGGTTTGATTGTTTGTATTGCAGGGCACCTTTCTTCCTCCCGTGTCTCATGAATCCTTCAACATATTTCACGCATTCCCGCTCTTTCCCTCCTGTTGTAAATTATCCTCAACATGACAATTATCCCAACTCGTATTGTAATCGACCATCAGTTAGTTGTGATAATTCGGATTGGGGATACAATTCCGGACCCCCGTGTTTAGGGTCTAACCCTGAACACTTTGATTCTCAATTCTATCCTTCTCAGAGTTGCATCGATTATAGATCGTCCTCCTTTCATGAACAACCTAATGCGATCTACAATCAAGAAGGATACACTGATCCTTACCCATCCTCTGATTTCACTGCCTTTAGGTCATCACCATCCTTTGAACATTCTGAAATGACCTATTTTCAGGAAGGGTATAACGAATCTCAATTCGTTAATTCCTCTGCTTTGACGTCAAACCCGCCCAATCCTGAACCAACTCATTTGGTTCAGGTTAATCAGGTTCAAGATAAGGTTCTGGCTAACATGAGAAATATCATACAATCTTTAGAAGTTCAGCCAATACATTGCATTGAGAGATTGGAGCCCCTGATTGAAATGATTGATGATTTAAACAAGTCTTTGTTGGATTGGCTCCAGGATGTTAATGATAAGAACCCGGGTGAGTTTCTACTCGGGAAATTAGCGAAATTGAGGATGAGATTCGTGGTTGCTTTGATTCAATCTTGGGATGATTCCCAGGATGAACCCTCTTCAGGAAAGCCAATGACAGAACCCGCTCAGGCACCTGTTGGGGGGAACATGTGTTACGAGGCTGACCAGATTGAATTAAAGCAACCAATTAAGGATGATCTGATTTCTTCACCTGAGATCCCTGAGCTGGGCTACGAGAAAACGTATGTCTCCTGGGAACACAAAGTGACAACTGATTTTGGGACATACATTGATACGGATCCTGATTTCTTTGATGGTGAAGATTCAAGTTGCGAAGTCTCACACGAGTTTTCAGATCATGATTTTTGTGAGACGATTGGGCCTGAGGAATCTGATAGATCATTTGATAGCCCAATAACTGAGGAAACTGATCTTATTAGGGCACACGATACAGATCCAGAATCGCATTTTCTGGAGGAATCAATTCAATGCCCTGATTATCAGTTACACCCTGTTGAGCTTATTGATGATTCTAATTCTGAGATAATTATACCCAAGTCAATTTTGATTTTGCCACATCATCTAGACTTGGAGATTTTAGACGGGGTGATGAATATACAAGAGGTCTTGGAATTTGATACACTAATGAGGAGGATAGGAGCGGGGAAGTTCTAATTTGGGAAGTTAATTTTGGAGGATATGGAAGATTGAGTCGAAGGGTTCCTTTTAAGCTGAAACCATCAAATCAGAACCCTTACGACATTTGTTTCGAGGATGTCAAACTCAAGCACACATTTAACGATTATCCTTTTGAGCTTCAATTCTCTGTAACCCGACATTTTGGCCTTGGGTTGCATCCTCACAAATCGCAGGCCCGACCCCGCTTGCATTCTGATTTTAGGTTTTGGGTAATTTTTATCCAGAACCTAAGATATTCTCAATTATGGGGGATGGGTCTGCACCACAATCTGGTCCACATCTGTGGACCTCTGTTGACAGGTCGGAGGATTCTTCTGTTTATTCTAATTTTGACCTGCACTTCTGAATTCTTCATTTCTTTTCTTTGTATAGTGTGCCTAGCTGAAGGCACTAAACTCAGCACATATACAGTTCTTTTTCATTTTCATCTCGGAGCGGACCCGATATCCACTCAATTCAGGTGCTTTCTACGCTTTTCCACTCTGTTTTATGTCTTTTTAATACAATGAGGACATTGCATTAGATAGGCATGGGGGGGTGGATATTTATCTTTGAATTCATTCGTCAGCTCCGTAGATTTGTTTTATTTTATAAAAAAAAAAAAAATCAAAATTAGGAAAGAGAATTTGGGTTTAAGAAAATTTTCGATCTTAAGAAATACTATATTATGGTTTGAACACAAAGACCCTTCAGGTCTTTGGACTTAATCAGCCTATGTATCCACTAAAATGTGGATTTGTTTTTCGAGTTCTCGCCATCTTAATTCTATTATAATTGGAATAAATAAGTTTGGGTGATAAGTACACGACTTATCAACCCGCCCTCTGATTTGAGGGAATTTCGAGTCTTAAGCATCTACACACTTTCTTTGCACTGACTCGTTGTTCGGCGATTTTTACGGAAATTGGGTAGCTAATGAACCTTCTAGGGTGATATGGCTGGCAAGTTATCGTGGGTAACAGCCCATAGGTAGGTTGTCCAGAGCCCAGTCACTAGACCTTTCTCTTTTTGCTGCCTTTAGGTAAATCTTAGACCAGGGAAGCCACCTACTTAAAAAAAAAAAAAAAAGATCAAAAAGGAGAAAAGAACAAAAAGAAATAAGCCACACTTCGTCGCACGAGTATGGCTGGCAAGTTGTCGGTGGTAACAGCTCATCGACCGGTTGTCCAAAACCCAGCTCAGAAAATGCACTAAAAATTTTCAAAACACTTAGGAAGAAGCGGAGAAGTAGAATAAACCGGGGAGATATACACTGGATTCACCCTTGTGTTGACCCCGTTAAAAAATAAAAGTAGGGAGAAAGCTACCGGTTGTAAAGATACACCTTCAGGCAGAATTCTTTTTGAGGTCACCTAGAGGTGTAGAAATCCGAAGTCTGTTCTAATTGCCGGTCAACGAGTCTATTACAATCACAATAAGATTCTTAAAACTTAGGATTCTCATCAAATCTTAGGTGAGTTGAATGGTCGTAGAAAGCCACTCTTGAACCCTAAAATTTGAAAATCCAAAAAAAAAAAAAAAAAAAAATTAGAAAAGAGTAAAAAGAGAAAAAGAAATTTTTCTTTGAATAAGGCGAGGCTTGAGGCGGTCTGCATTTTGGCTGATACCCGGGCACTGTTGTGTCTTTGAAAGTTCAGTTCCTAAGTAGACAATTTCTTAATGATTGAAAGTGACTCAGGTCCAAATAATCTAACCTAATTCTTTTATAAATAGCATATAGTTTTTGCTAGGGACTAGCAAAAGATAGGCATGGGGGTATGATGTAAACACATTTACACTGCTTAAAATGTCTATTTATGCATGTTCTTAAGCATAGGATTGCATTTCATGATATAAATATTGCATTACATGCATCATCTTGCATTTAGAGTAGTTTGAATAAAATGGAGGTTAATTGTCTCCTTTTATGTGTTTGGACAGGGCAAATATTTTATCGGGACCTCGGATCAAAGATTCAACCGTATGGATATGATCAGGGCGACGATTGGAGTTCAACGACTCCAAGATCGCCCTAATCAGGCATCCGTAGCATCAGATAGAGACCGGGGAACCCTAGAAGATCAAGGGTCAGGATGGTGTAAATCCACACTTCAGATGATAAATCCGACCGCACGGATGAATTCAGATCGACGATCGCAGCCCAAGGACACAAAAATCGAGTCAATCCGACATCCGTGGCACCATCTACAACTTCCAGAAGATGGACGGCCAAGATGGCGCCACGTAGCGCCATCTCAGCCGCCCAATCGGCCGCATGCATCTTGTGAAGACCGCACACCGTCTCCTCTCCGCCGTCGGATCTCGATCCAACGGCTGCGGTCGCTCGCGCTTAAAAGCGTCCGCGCGACCATTTCGCCCGCGTAGCGCAGCGGCGACGCAGCTGCGGGCGAAGCGGAGGTCGCGGGTTCGAGCCGCGGTGAGGGGGTGGAAGGCGCGGGCGAGCGGGCGCGGACGAGCATCAGATGAAGATCCAACGGCTGCGCGCGCTCAATCAGGACGACGCGCGATTGGACGCCGGGCGTAACGCGCGATCACACGCGGGCGGTGCGCTACGCAGCGGGTGCGGACGCGATCTAAGCCGTCCGATCTCGCGATCGGACGGCTGAAAATCAAGTGACGTGCGTAGGCGTTACGCGTGGGCAGCCGAGCGGGCGCGGCGGCTACGCCCACGTTGAGGGCTTTAGCGACGGTTTTATCCGTCACTAAAGACCCCTTATTTATTATTTTGAAGATGTAATGTCCATTTTGCCCCCACTCCTTGCAACTATAAAAGAAGACCCCCTCCATACGAAATTTGCATCCCTTCCTTCTCCTCTCTACCTCTCCAAAGCTCAAGAGAAGCTTGTCCCACACCCGGGATGCTTCTCGCGAGATAAAGTCCAAATTTTCGTCCCCCTTCGGAAGTGGATCCCGCGACGACGACGGCGTGCTGCTTCGTTCCCGTTCTTCTGCTTCGTCTTTCTTCGTCCCGCTTCGTTCTCCTTCGTCCAGGTGTCGTCCCGTCCGGCTCGTCCTCCAAGCGACCGTCGAGGAGGATTCTCTCTCCCTATTCTTTTTACTGCTTTCTAGTATAGATTTACTGCTTTCTAGAGTAGTCTATTCGTCTTCCGAGCGATCGTCGAGGAGGACATTTCTCCCTCCATTCTTTTAATGCTTTCTAGAGTAATTGTTTTATGTTTTATAGTTGTAACGAAAGAACTCTTTTATGATAAATTTCTTGTCTATTCTACATCTCATTTTGATTTCCATGTATAGTATTCCTTCTCTCTCTCTTACTCCCTCTCTCTCTTTTATTTGTTGTAGATACTTAGATAGTTTAAATTGAATTTCTTTGTGACAAAATAAAAAGAAACGCGAAGTTTTTAAATCAAACGTTCGCCTCCCTGTGTTCGACCCGGAATTTTAATTTCGGTATAAATTTTATTTGTTGAATACGAATCCTTCGCTTTCGAACTACAACGACAGGTTTTCCAAAACCGAACACGTTAGCGTAGGTTCGTAAATCGTTCAACAATGAACTAATGACCTAAATATAAAGCTCTAAATGCTAGGTCCTAGTGATGTCTAAATGCAACCAAGTTTTTATTAAAGTTCAATTGAACATTCAAGAAGTTGATTTCACTTTTGATTTGAAATTTTGAATTTAATTGTGTGTTTAATTTGCAATTAGATCAAAAATTTAAATTAATGAATAGAATATCTCATTTTATGACCTAATTTCACATTTTTAACACAAATAAGATGTTTTAGGTCATTTATGTTATTTCCCACACTTAACCTTTTTCATGTGTTAATTCAGTAGTGTTTAACCTAATTTCTAGATTAACTTGGGCATTTTAGCTATAATGAGCCATACCTCATCAAGGGTACATCCATTGAGGAATCTTATTGCCCCACGTGCGGGCAATCCTTTGCGGACTGATTTGTCTTAGGCACGTCCGCTTGGCACGCGGTCGAGGGAGTGCATTCTTCTTTAGATGAGGGACCTCGCTACCCAGTGCAATCGTCAACTATGGCCCTTTGGGGGCCGGCTGGTATCCCTGAGGCGCCTCTTCCTCAGTTAGGTATCAGGGCTTGCTTGTTTGGGGGCATGCCTGCCTTTGGCGGCGGTTGTCATCGGCATCGTGTCCTTCGGGTGATCCACAGGGTAAGTCACCTTGCACCACGGCTCCTCGATGGGTATCTGGGCACATGGCCGGGGGCATTACGCCTGTGTTCGCGAGCCAGACGGACCGGCTCAGAGTGCTATGGGTTTATCGCCCCATGGGGCTTCCTTCGTCGTGGTGCCAAGCCTCGAGCCAAACCGGGTAGGACTGAGTGGGCTCGATCCATGGCTACTCGACTCCCGATAGCCTCTTGGGGTTTCCCCCGGTCCCTGAGTGCTTGGTGAAGCGCTCCTGGGACTCGCCCTTTACACCTTTTGAGGGGTTGTCCTATTAGCTGGGGAACAATCCGCACGTAGCCCCTCACTGGGCGAGTGCCGCTGGAGGAGCCTGGTGGGAACTTCCTTTGGGATGGCCAAGCGCTGGCTTACCTCAAGGATTGCTCCTTAGGGAGTGCTGCATGAGGTAGGATTCACCGTGGTTTCGTGCTGGGCCTTGGCATTCCAAGCGCCTCCAACGGGGGACCTCCATTACTTCGTTCCTGTGTGTGCAGGCAACATGTGCATGGGCATGTATCTAGGACTGCAGGACATAGCTCCCAGTTCCTCTTGACCGGGCTACGTCTCCGGGAAGGAGGGTCCAACTTGGGGGACCTTGGGCAACGAGCCGAGGTCACCAGGGCGTGTAGACTTCGTGCCCCTACCGAACTCCTCCGAAGGGAGGAGGGCCTCGAGTGGAACCGTGGGTGGTTACGACCACCGCAAAAGCTCTCACTAATGGGGGTCATAGTATGGTGTCGAAGGGGCCCTTGCTCCCAGCGATCAGATGCTCTGCAAAGCGATGGCTCTTTTATTGATGCTTCCCACAGACAACACCATTTGATGGGCCTCGGAAGGCCTATTGAAAGATTTATTAGTGTAGGAGGTGCTACATAGCCATTAACATCCACCGCTTAGGGGGAGAGATCGACCATCGCCAAACAAACATAAGGAAAACAGGGATTCGGTGACCTAGTTTCACTATAAGGGGAGTATGTCTGAGGGGAGGACGATACTCTCAACTATGCACTAGAAATTTTTGGATACATATTACATGATCTCGCTCCCTCTCTCAGAGGGTTCCCTCTCTATTTGTAACATGGGGATCTCTCTCATTGACGAGCTATGGTACCCCTATTTGTTAGGCTATGTGATAGCTGTTAGGGTGCAGGTGGTTAGGCGCATCATTTCGTATCTTCTACCCTTGCTGTGCAAGATCTTTTGGCAGATCGGGCTTTGCATTGATTGGGATCCAACTGGTCTTAGGCGATACAGGGTGCCGGTTCCGCCTGTATACCGCAAGTCCGAGTAGCCGAATCCTTTGCCAGGTTGGGTGCGGAGTTTTAGATCTGAGTGCATTTGTTGCCCCACTTCAGATGGGTGAAGCATGCTTACACCTATTAGATCGAAGGTTGGACAAAAATGTATTGAATTGAATTACATGGGGCTTGACCTTAGGTGAATTGATTAGCTACTACTTGGTTCACTGGTCTAATAAGCTGAATTAGCGGATCTGATCCAATTTTTAGCATACTATTCTTCATTCCCCAAATTTGAGATAGTTGTCTATAAGTGAGAAAAATAGAAAACATCTTAGATGGTTTATCTATTTGCACTTTTTCTTGGTTGCTTGGTGCATCTTCCATTGTTATCTCATCAGCCCTAAAGAACCCCAATCCTTGCTTTTACCATGCTTATGGCTTTAAATCTTTAAGGTAAATTTTCGTTAGTGAAAATAATAGGGTGGACTTGGAAGGAGGAATTGCCAATAACTTGAAAGAGATCAGAAATTGGAGCCTTTTGGTACTTGCCTTCGTTGGGATTTAAATCATAATTAAAATAAATCCCACTTGATGGATTCAGTATGCCACCAAAATTACGAATAAGTAAACCACAATCAATTACCACCACAATATACACGGTAATTTTTAATGTGAAAAAATCTCTCAAAAAATGAGGATAAAAAACCATAGGATCCACATGACCCAAAACCAATTCACTATAATCAAAGAAAAATATTCTCCCACAAGGAACTACACAAAGCCAACTCTCTATTAAAAATGAATTACAACAACTACTAAATCTAAAAGATAAATGGAATAATATTAACGAAATGGATGCGACTTTAACAAAGCACCTTAGTCTCTACCCAACCGACGTTGTCTTTGTTTTCTTACTTTTCTCTATCTTAAGCAACAAACACCTCTTATCTGCAATTCTCTACTTTGTGTTATATCACACCGTTCTCCTCTCAAATACTTCTGTATATAATATTACAGAACCAACTCAGTACAACTAAGCATCATCCATGAATAACCTCCCCAAATTTCTCCGGGCTGTCAATCGATGGAGTTAAAAATAAAAAAAAGATATTATAATCACAAAAATAAAGAAAGAAGCGATGTTGGCTTTCCCGTTGTTAACAAGACAACAACAAAAAAATGATTAAAAGATAAATTATTTGTATCCAAGTCCATGAAAAAGTGCAAAAGAAAATCATTTAAAATTTTTATGTTATAATTAGATTCTCAAAAAGGAATATAAACATGTAGGTTAAGACTCTTCCACACGTCCCTCCAAGGAATTAAGTAGATTTTTGCAAGAAAATTCCATTGAGTTGGAATTAACCTATTGCAAAATTGAGGGCCGAAAATTAGAATAACCTAATTTCAAAATTGAGGCATCCAAACAACAAATTAACAAGCCAATTTTGGGAAATGAACGGATCCTAGATATGGGAATGAAGAAAGGACAAACCGTAGGTTATTTCTTTTATAATGTTTAGATGGTGGTGAATTTCGTGCCATAAAATAAGAGTATCACATCCAAAGATGAGTTTGAATTGTTATTTTAGTTGACCACCGTAAAGATGATAACAATGTTGATGAGGTAGTCACATCAGGTTGACAAAGGGTGGAATGTGGTCATTTCAAGGAGTGGGTGTGAAAACTCCAAACGATAGAACTTCTTCTTGGTTTGTAATGTCAATGGATATTCCCACCGAAAGCGACTCTTCCAAAGAGATCCTCGTATCCAAAAGGGCCCCATACTCCCGACAATTCCACCACATGTCCCTTTTCCCTATTTTTTCCTTTACACTGTCGTTCCTCTTATTTCTTTTGGCTCGGTGTCTCTGTAGCTGACTCGACTTTTCTCTCCATCTTGTAATATGCACAACATCGACGTGTAAGGTAACCATTTCTTTGGGATTGATTTGCGAGTGCTTCCCAGGGTTCCTGCTGCTTGTTTTCGTGAATGTCATCTTTATTTAACGTATTTTTTTAATGTAATAAAAATATTCACATGCAATGTAATCTTGAAATCGATAATTTTTTTTTATGTGGATAAATTATTTAAATCACTTTCATAATTATTTTACATTATTGTAAAATTATTTTTCACTAATATAAAATTATCATATCACTTTCGAAATAAATTTCTACCGATGTAATCTTATTTTATATAATGTAAAGTAAAATTATAGCGATACAAAATTTAATTCTAAATGTTTCTTTAACTATCAAAAGTGAATTTTCACTTTAAGTCGTAGGGTTTAGTTTTTAATATTTAGGATAGGTTCCTAAAATTTTAAATCCTAAATCTTAAATCTAAACCACTTTTCATAGGTAAAATCATTTTTTATAAACCTAAACCTTAAACCCTAAATCTTAAATCTAAAACCCATAAGTCAAAATCACTTTGCACGGGTGTAAAATTACTTTACACCGGTACAAAGCCACCAAATCATCTTCTAAATAATTTTGCACCGATACAAAATCACCTCAGAATATTTATCACCAATGTAAAATTACTAAGAAAAATTTATCATTTGTGCAAAGTGATTTATCACCGATATAAAGTTATTTATCACCTGTGCAAAAATGATTTATCATCTGTACGTTTTAGTTAAAGTGAAGTGGTGATTTTTTCAATGTAGTTGTACTTACCACGAAACAAATTTTACATGCTTTTGTTTCTTTATATTAAATATCAATTATCAAGTGGGACCATGTTCACATCACATTCCATTGCAAAATGCATCACCTCATGCGGTTCCCTACATTTTGACTATAAAAAAATGCACAACGTGGTGGATTTTACGGTATACATACATGATGAATGCGGTTCATACCATACAATTGGTATTTAATATAAAGAAATAAAAAATAACGTAAGTTTTGTTACCAGGTAGGATCCATCTTACTTTAAAAGGCCACCACCACTTTTTAGTAGGCTAGATGTGATTTTTTATTTTGAACTAAAATATACTGATGCAAAATGATTTTGTAGTGATTTTACATCGATGTAAAATGATTATATAGTAATTTTACAACGGTGTAAAAAAGTTTTGAAGTTGATTTTGGTTATTTTGCACCAATGAAAAATAGGTTTTGAATGTGATTTTGATGATTCTATACCAATGCAAATGATTTTATTTTTGATTTAGAAGTGGTGATGATTTTTTTAAATGATGATGGATCCTATCAAATGACAGTACTTGTGTTACTTTTTTATGTAAAGAGGAGATATGTGATGTGATCCTTACTTCTAAATTTACTTTTTTTCTATTTCTCTCATTCCCTTGTGATGCAAAATGTGTTACCTTTTACAATTTTATGCCAGCATCCAAATAACAAAAATGTCCGAAAATGAGCAATGTGCTTTGTTTTGTAATGCGTAAACGTGGTGAATGTAGTCCCCATCGTATAATTGGTACTTATTGTAAAAAAATTAAAAAATAACATAAATTTTATTGCATGATGGGCCACCACACTTAAAAGAGGTTCGGAGAGATTTTATATTGGTGTGAAATAATTTTGGAGTAATTTTTATGTTGATATTTTAATTATTTTATATTAATAAATAATTTTATATTGATATAAAATAATTTTAAAGATAATTTTATTTTGGTGTAAAATAATTTTAATTTTTTTTCAAAAATAATGATAATTTCTTTAAGAGATGATAGACCTTATCATATAGTAATATTTACATTATATTTTTACGTGAAGAGACATGCGACGGGATCCTTATTTTTTAGTTTACTTATTTATTACTCTTACCCTTTATGTTACAAATTACGTCAAAATTTACATTTTTATATATGCGTCGTTATTAAAATCTTACTGTCTAACTTTTTGGATATCTGATTCTTGTAAGTAATATTAATATGAGAGGATCTGGGGAGCCATTATTACCGGTAGAAATCAAATTTATTAGTACCCACTCACCATAAAGACTTGAGCAAATCCTCCCTTAAGAAGCATTTGTGCAGAGGATGAACAGTTTCCAGGCTAAGTGGATATGAAGAAAATGCAGATAATCTTACGGTGAACTTCTACATCGATTTGTATGCACAGACTCGCAAAAAAATAGTATCTTGAATGACGAAGTAATTAATTAACCAGCCTGCCCAATGATTATGTCTGTTGTAATTAAACATAAAGTAATTAATGTGGATTAATTAGTAGGAATTGGAAATGGTTATGATCGTCGACCTTTTGCCGTGGTTAAATATGACAGGTTTGACCAGTATCTCGTATATATTGTTCATCAATTAAAATGCTTATCCATTTTTAGTCTAATATAGAAAATACGTCAGCACGATTCCTGAAAGCAAAATTTCGAGTTTGATTGCATGCTTATATCGGTGCAAATGGTATTTTGGAGAGATTCTTTGGTATTTATGGAACGAAAGATGAGCATTAGAGCATCATGTCGGGCGACTACCCCGAAAGAACCTTACCGGCACGACCTCCCCCCTCTCCTTCTCTTCCTCTCTTCTCTTCCGACCTTTCTTGCTTCCTAGATCTTGACTTTGGCCTCGTCGATCGTGGTTGCCTCGCTGCAGCTCTTCCTCGCCTCTTGACATCGTGATGCGTGCTTCTCTGGAGAGGCATCTACGAGGTTGACGACGACTCGAGGATGGGCCACCCGATGTTGGCTTGCTGTTGCTTGTCGTGACAGTGCTTATGGTTGTGGTTGTGGTGATCACTACAGAGAGGTTCACGTGTCCGGCGGTGCTAGAGTTTGATCGAAGGAGGAGGGGACAACCTTTCTTTTTTTTTTTTTTTTTCTTTTTTTTACAATGTTGGGATCACACGAGACCCGATGCCAATTATGATCGAGATTTCCCAACCCTTGTTAGCTGTCGATGTTTATTGATCATCTCACTAACGTGAATTATGTCGATCACCAGAACTATATCTTCGTGGTGTTGTTTCTACGAATGTAGGATTTGCAATTCTTTTAAAATTTAAAAGAACTCAACTAGAATCTAAATATCTTTTTTTATGTTATTGTATTTTTTATTTTTTTCTATAATAGTATATACCTCCATTTCGATTGAATTTCTTTATTTCTATGGGATGCAATCTCTTCCCTTTGACGAGAGCAATCAGATTTTTCTTTCTCCTTTTCCCTGTTGGGTTACGTCATAGTGTATTAGATTTTAAAGAAATGCTTATCTTGAAACAAAAAAAAAAATATATCATATGTACTAATACACTAAAATATGCACCTCACGGAGATTCTGTAGTGCACTCCCTCTTTTCGTATTTGCTGGGCAATAGCGTTTACATTGAAAAAGAAAAAGACATGTACCAGACGGAGAAGTTTTGGTCATGGTACTTCCCAATTTGATGCTCGTGCGTAAGCATGTACTGCCTCACAGTCACAGCCACCTTCTTGTTGTTTAGTCAAAATATCTCACCATTCCACTTTCAAGTTTGAGTGCCCACTTTCCCATCGTTTGCAGTACTAACGTGCACGAATTGGGATGTGTGATAAAATTGAAAATAACTTTGGGTAAAGGATAGATCCAAGTCAAATACAATTTACGTTTGGGTAAGGCACCGTTTGGCACGTGAGACAAGCAGGGCGTGGAGTAGAAATTTACGTTGGGAGGGGGCGAAAGTCAAGAGAGATTATATTTATCAATAAAAATCTAATTGTTACCCCTCTCGGGCTTCACCCTTGGATAAGGGAGGAGATCCCACATGTGGAAGGTTGTAATTTCGAGATTTTGTAATTTCATAATTGCTTGATTTCTCGTGTTTTTTCCTAATCGCACCTTCTTCTTGAAAATAGGATGTGAGATAGCTTCTCCTGTTATCCTCTCACAAACATCGACTTCTCTTACATTCTTAACAAACAATGCATGGGATAAACCCAACTTATCCTAAGAAATAGTAGCTGGAAGAACTTTTGGTGACGTTTATTTAACGTCAATGTAAATAAAATAAATATTGCTCTAATTTTTTACAGTCCTTAAACAAACGTTGCCATAAATGTTACCCCAAGTGTATTTTCTTAGGTTTATATCAACAATGACATATGTTACGGCTAAACATATTTGTATAATTCATGCAAGGATGTTGTATGATCTTCTTTCTACCATATATGTATCTCCCTTGCAATGATCATGAACAGATATCAACCTTAGCTTATATGCATCTATTCTCTTATTTTTATCCATCCAAGCATATTGATCAATTGGACCCACTATCCTATAAGAGGTTAAATTAGGTTAGACTTCAAGGTGAATGTTTTCTAAAGGGTGAAATGAAGAGGAATGTGTGATCTCAATTCTCAAAATTTGTATATGACTGATTGATGATAACGCTTTTCAATAATTAAGGTAGGATAATTAAAATAATAAACATTCTACTAGAGCCAAATCGTGTATAATGGAGTAAAATCAACATTCTCTGTGAGGTGCATTTGGCAATGAGATAAGTTGATGAGTGAGATTAAGTTACTTGGGTATGGTAAAATAGTGGTAAATTGCAGTAGTTAACAACTTGTGTGAAAGTTGTGATGCAAAATATTACATATGAAACCAAACTTCATCCCCCACACGTAACCTATTGGGACCGTAAAGGAAATGTTGCACATGGATTAGCAATAGAAATATTAGGCAAGAGATTATGTGAATCCCGATGCGATTCACCTTATTACATATATTATCGTAAGATTTCTTGGTATCTCATATGAGGTTTTAACCTATGCTTCAAGCTCCGAGAATTGAAATACAGTCGCCCAACACAGCCTGTTGACGACATTATCTAATTGAACCATGCACTATGATATACAAAAGGTATTTATTTGCGATATCGAAAGTTTAGAAATTAAATTACGTAGTACATATAGAAAACTTTAGTTTAAAGAACAATTAATTGTTGTTGGTTGAGAAGTGGAGGAGAGTGCCATGGTGGGGGGAGGGGAGGAGGGTGGTTGGGGGTCTAGATGGGGTCAAGGGAAGATGGGGTGGCGAGGGAGGTGAGGGGGTCATGATGAGGTGACTGATGGAGGGGAGGAGGGTGATAGGTCGTGAGGAGGAGACGTTGAGATCATGTTTGATAAGGAGGATAAGTTTGTGAAATAAACAAATGAATAGGAAAAGAGTGGAATAAATGATTTAATCTGTTTAGATATTTTGACAGGTTAAAGTTATTACACAGAGAGGACGAAATAAGTTTACCCTTGATTAAATTCACTTAATTCGATGCAAATAGGAGGCGAGTTGACTGGTGGGTTAATTAAATACTTAACCTGCTATAATCAAACACCCCTTAACCTTGATCGAGGAGGGTTAGTAGAAGTCGTCAAAGAGGGAATAGGGCAAGGTAGAGGAGGGCAAGGGTGCTAACAATGACACAAACGAGAAGGTCAACGAGGTGAGGAGGACAATGTTGTGGAGGAGAAGTGGGTGTCGCCACGAATCGGGTTGGAATTGTGGGATTGGGAAAAGGGTTTTATGTTTGCGATGAGAGGGAAGGGGAAGGGAGTGGAAGGGCATGCAATTTTGATAGAAATTCAACCTCGTTTTATTTTTAATGTTTGTATAAATTTTCTTTCAACAACATTTGATAAAAAGGTGTTGGCATTGCTAGAATCCATGTTGCTTGTCATTTTGGCCATATTAATTTAGAAACATCCTCAAAGATAATAATGATAGGATGAATTAAATGTCACATTAGATCTTTTTTGTTGCAGTATCATTCCTTGCATCCAAAGAAAAAGTGTCCATATCCCATACCATGGGCTTCTTTTACAATCCAATAAAACGTGTCCTACTTTTTCAATTTCACTCGCCAAACCCTATCTGCAATAAGGTGGAAAATGCTACTGATTGAAAGAATAGAAAAATCAATTTTATTACTATACTTACATGTTCCATCTCAATTTTTCTTCTTGTTCCTACATTCTAGGCGGGGACATTGGTCGACTCTAGTCAGATGACTTGGCTAGCAATCTGATCCCAAGTCTGGCAAATTTTTGTCCACGCTTGCCCTTTCCCCTTCCCCTTCCCCTTTTCTAAAAAATAAGCTCGTCACCTTTGGGGGTCCCTATTGGCCACTGTGCTGGCTGGGGCCCCTCACTTTCGTTTGTCGACTTCCATCTCTCTCCACTCTTTCATATGGAGATTTAGCATTGGTCGCGGCGGATGGTGGCTTCCTGCGTTGGATCATGGTACCCTCAGGTCATATCTGGTAGCAGGGTGGCGCTAGTCGCCGTCATGGGTCATCTCTATTTGGGGGAAGGCTTCGGTTGTGGCGTATGGTCGTCAGCGAGTACATCTAGTCGTGATGTAGAGCCTTATTCCACACTTTTTGGGGAGGTTTATGCCAAATCGTGGCGGTTGATTCACAGCTGTGGCCTGTGGCATCTCCTATGGGTTGCGACATCTCAGACGCTGCTCTTGTTGGATGGTGGGCTTTCTTTTTGACGTCGATCATCCGCCTCACCTTCCACTTGATCGACGTCATTTTTGTGGTGGGGACTACGTTGAAGCCAGGCTAAACACGACCTTGTGGATGGTTAGCTTCTTGCCAGCCTATGATTCTTTTTCCGACTCAAAAATTGTATGACGCTTCTTTTTCCTTTTAGAACTCAGGCTGGGAAACGCAAAAGTTGACGCAAAAAGTGACGTAGAGGGTTGTGAACATGGTCCTCACTTGATGTTTCTCCTTTTTATTAAAAAAAGTACTCACACGTGATGGGATCCACCATTGTTGAAACCAACAACAAACAAATTTTCTACAGGTTTAAAATGGTACAACTTTCCTGTTGTACCATTTTCATTCCTTTAATGAAGTAGTTCTATTTAGCACTACTGCCATGTTTAGAGACCTCTCCGATCCACCGCTGTTACGGCCTGGTTCCTGGATCCCTATAGTAGCTGAGGCCGGCTCGCTTCGACTAATCCCAAGACCCAGTCGTCCAACAAGAAATAACCAAAAAATAGGAAAGTAAACCACATTCACACATGCAATATAACTAAGCAGTAAAAACGTACAAAGCAGTAAAGGAAAGTAAAACTGCCACTCCAATACATACCACCACAATAACAGAAACAACGGAAACGAAAGTAACAGTAGAGACAACAATAGCTAAAAAGTCTGATACTTACTATAACAGTAAGGAAAACAACAAGAAAGTGCTGAAATTACGGCTGGGCTCGACTGGGCCCAGCACCCTCCGCAGCTGGAAGCTTGAGCTGCTCACTCCTGGTCCTGTGCAATGTTACAAAAGACAGAGTCAGTGAACGTTGAGTAGAGTGATATCTATACTATCTAAAACAGTAAAAACAACAGGTTTAATTCTCTTTTCTATTTATTTTATTTTATGTGTATTTCCTTTTCACCCATTTTTCTCAGTATCCAGATATTCCTGATCTTACATGTTCCTCGTGAGAATGATCTTGATTGTAGTCTTTTCCGACGAGTAGAAGGTACACGTGGTGCTCTCCTGGCCGGGAGAGTCCCCCGTGGTATTCCTACACCCAGTCAACCACCCCGAGGTCACTGTCAAGACGTAGCGGTGACTACAGCATGTGTGATAAGCACATGGGTAGCTATCCCGCACTGACACGCGGTCAATCGTTTTCGCTAGCGGGTACACCCAAAGTACAACACGGAACAGTATAGGGCATTACCATCTCAGAACAGGGGTCTCGCCCCTCAAAATCAAACAGGCCCTGAAAAGGGTTATGAGTAACAAAGTCAGTGAACACTGAGTAGAGTGACAACCAACTAACTAAAGCAGGAAAAGCTAACAGGTAAACTATCTATTCTAATTACTTTATTTGACAAGTTATTCTTTTTCATCCATTGGTTTATTTTTCAAATCTCTTTCTTGATCTCGAATGTTCCTCATGGGAATGATCTTGATTGCAGTCTTTTCCGAAGAGTAGATGTTAAGACCCAAGACATCAAACGCTTTTTAAGACGTCTGGGAGTTGGTCCAGACGTCTGGTCAGACGTCTGGATGCCTTCCCATATGTCTGAAAATAAAATTTTTATGGCGTACTATTGCGAGTCTGTGCACGTACGCGCACAGACTGAGCCCGCCAACTTGCAGGCGCTTTTTCTCCCTCCCCACGCCTTCAAATACCCTTTCCCACTCCCTCACCCACCACCCCACCGTCCCCTCCTTCTTCCAGATTGAGCACGAAAGAGAGAAAGTGTGGGCAGCAGCTGCTGCCGGGTGCGTGAGAGAGGAAGAGGTGCAGCGAGAAGGGAAAAGAGGGAGAGCGCGTGAGGAAGAGAGAGCGAGCTCGCCGGAGTAGCTTAGGGCTGGCCGACGGGTGCGCAGAGGGAGCGTGGTGCTAGGGAGGTTACCTCGGTGCTGCTGCAGCTTAGGCAGCAGGCGGGTGAGCACGGCATGGCCGTGCACAGCAGGAAGAAGGCGGGGAGGTTATGATTCTGGGAAATCTTCCCAGAATCAGACGTCTGGACCTACGTCCAGACGACGTGGGCGACATCTGGAGGGAGATCCAGACGTCTGAAAGGTACGATATTTCTCATCTTCTTCCTTTTGCGGATATGGCCATGCAGGCCGTTTCGCCGAAAGTTCTGTCTCATGCTGTGTTGAGAGTGTGTTTGCGTACGCGTGCAGGTTTCGCTTCGGGAAGGCTCAGGGCATGCCCTCCCATGCGATTTAGACGTCTGGGCGAAGCACCAGACGACGGAGAGAGTCTCCAGACATCCGGAGTGATAGTCGGACGTCTGGAACTGGGTCCAGACGGTTCAGCAGGATCCTGGACATCTAAGGAACAACTCAGAGTAAGGTATGACCTGGATCGCCTTTTAAGACATCTGGAAGGTGTTCCAGACGTCTGCTTTGAGTCATAGTTGTCGTTTTTGACTCGTTTAGGGTCCGTTCGATGTCCGATTTCCGTGTTTAAAATTTCGTTCTTCTTAGAATTAGTTCCTCTACTTGTTTAAAATACTTGTATCCGATTCTAAGTGGTTCCTTGTGATTGATCCTTGTGTTAGGACCTCATTCCGTTGCGGCTCTGGGAGTTGCGGAGGCACGCGGACCTGCCGATCACGCCCCCATTACTCCCGATTTTGTGGGTAGAGTGATTCCCCTTAGTTATTTTCCAATATTAATGCATCTCTGAGATCAATGATAGATCCTAGGGTATGGCTTGAATCCTAGGACCTGAAAACTAGATGAAGGATAGATCCTAGGGTATGGTATGAATCCTAGGACCTGAAAACTAGGTTCAGGATAGATCCTAGGGTATGGCATGAATCCTAGGACCTGAAAACTAGAATGAATGATAGATCCTAGGGTATGGCATGAATCCTAGGACTTGAAAAACTAGATTGAATGATAGATCGTAGGGTATGGCATGAATCCTAGGACCTGAAAACTAGATGAAGGATAGATCCTAGGGTATGGCATGAATCCTAGGACCTAAAAATTAGATTGAATGATAGATCCTAGGGTATGGCACGAATCCTAGGACTTGAAAACTAGATTGAATGATATATCCTAGGGTGTGGCATGAATCCTAGGAACAGAAACACTGAAACGAATGTCTTGAATACCTGAATTGCAGTCTTGGATAAGTAGATATAATAATGATAATTGCCTGTAATTGGATAACAGCTGCCTGTGAAATGTAGAGTACTGTTGCTAGTAGTTACTACGTGTAATTCCTGTTGTTGGAAACTAAATTTGAGTTGCTTGTACATAAACTGATATTAAATGTTAGAAACATGGGCTATATGCGAATGAAACTGAAATGATGAAACCTAGTATGGCTTGGCCTGAGAAATATGAGTATGAACCCTACGAGGAATTAGGAGTAGAGCTCCTGGAAAATAAATAGAATGGAACTGGGAAAGTGGATGGGAAAGTGAGCTGGCCCTTGAGTACGGAGTACCAAGGAGAGCAACTGTCCCCCTGTTTAGTGCAGAGCAGAGCTAGCTGCCCCAAGGACCCGGGGTTAAGTCTGGCCACTTTGTACCGACTTCTGGCCCTATCGTACATAGTACCGAGGAGAGCTACTAGTGTAGAGGAGAGAGCTAGCCACCCTACGGGCCTTAGGGTTCAGCTAGCTGTCGTACACCAACTTGTTAGGCCCACTGGGCAAACCAGGGTAGTCAGGTGAGGGTGCGCGGACTGTGGAGGGGTAAGACCCCTGTTTGGTTACTGTGGAGGGGCAGGACCCCTGTTACTGAGAGGGCTCTGCCCTATATTGGTTCCGTGCTGTGCTTTGGGCGCACCCGTTAACGGAAATGAATGACCGCGTGCCAGTGCGGGGTAGCTACCCATGCTTTTATTGCACGTGCCGTAGTCACCGTTACATCTGTCAGTGACCTTGGGGTGGTTGACTGAGGGTAGAACCACCACAGGGGACTCTCCCAACCAGGAGAGCACCACGTGCTACTTCTACGTTTCGGAAAAGACTACAATCAAGATCGTTCCCACGAGGAACATTCGAGATCAAGAGAAAGATCTGAGAAATAATTCAAGAAAGAGTAAATAGAGAAATAAAGAAAGAAATTAAAAACAACAGCTACTTGTTCACCTTTACTGTTTTCTTAGCTAGTTGGTTGCCACTCTACTTAGCGTTTCGTTGACGTGTCACCTTTGTCACCTTTTCAGGACCAGGTGTTGAGCAGCTAGAGCATGCGGCTGCGGAGGGTGCTGGGCCTAGTAGAGCCCAGTAGTTGTACTTTTATTGTATCATTTTTCTGTTGTAGTGAGTATATTCTGTTACACTTGTACTTTTTTATTGTAAGCATCATATTTCTGTACCTGTTTTAATTCTCTACTGTTGTGGTGGTATGTACTGTAGTAGTTCTTTTCTTTACTGCTGTACTTTTGTTACTGTTAGTTACTTGCATGGTGAATGTGGTTTATTTTATTGCTTTTTGGTTACTTTCTCGTTGGACGACTGGGTCTTGGGATCAGTCGAGTCGGTCCGATTCTCGTGTCCTGTAGGGATTCGGGAATCAGGTCGTAACAGTAGAAGGTGCACGTGGTGCTCTTCTGGTCGGGAGAGTTCCCCGTGGTGATCCTACACCTAGTCAACCACCCCAAGGTCACGGACAGATATAGCGGTGACTACGGCATGTGTAATAAGCGCATGGGTAGCTACCCCGCACTGGCACGCGGTTAGTCGTTTTCGCTAACGGGTACGCCCAAGTACAACACAGAACAGTATAGGGCCTATCTCTCTTAGTAACAGGGGTCTAGCCCCTCAGAACCAAATAGGGGTCTCGCCCTTCCACAGTTCGCGCACCCTCGTCTGACTACCCTGGTTTGCCCAGTGGGCCTAACAAGTCGGTGTAGGGTGGCTAGCTGAACCCCGGGCCCCGTGGGGTGGCTAGCCCTCTCCCTACACTAATAGCTTGCCTCGGTACCATGTACACGAGGGCTAACAGGAGTCGGTGTAGAGTGGCCAATTCTAACCCCGGGTCTCAACCCAAGGGCGGCTAGCTCCGCTCTACACGAAAAGGGGACAGTCGCTCTTCTTGGTACCACGTACTCAAGGGCCAGCACACTTCCCGTCTACATTCCAGGTTTCCAACTAACCACAGGAGCTCTACTCCTAATTCCCCGTAGGGTTGATGCTCATTTATTCTGATTCAGATTCCACCATTCATAATTTAGTTCTCATTTATATGCAGGCAGCTCATGTTTCCATAATTCAATACATGCCACTGATGATTTCACAGGAAATTGGTTATGAAATACATGCAGCTCGTATTCTTACAGGCAATCCATAATTATTTTACAGGCAGTTGCTAGCAGTTTATCTCAATTTTTACATATAAGCACCTTATACCATACAAACGGTGCATTCATTTCCCTACCCTAGGGTTCCAGTCAGTAAATTCTACAACACATGCTTATTTGAATATTATTAAAGGCATTAAACCACTCTATCAAACAATTCGGGAGTACTGGGGGCTCGAACCGCAGACCTAGGCATCTCTGCGAGCCCCACAAACGTAGCAGGCTGAAACCCTATATCAGGGAATATATCACAAATGGAAGGTTCAAAACAAAGTACAAAGGTCTCTAGTACGTAGAGAAACTCACAAGGAAACTATAGGTACTTCGTTAGAGTAAATCGGATCTCGATCGGACCCCAAAAGGGTCAAAAATGTGTCTACTGTCCAAAATCAGATGTCTGGGAATAAGTCCAAACATCTTAAAAGATACAAGAACCTTACCTCAAGTCCTTGCGGTGTCCTTAGATGTCCAGGCCTCCTCTGCGATCGTCTGAGGGCAGTTCCAGACGTCGGGCAACTCCTCTGGTCGTCTGGAAGCACCTCCGGACATCTGGTGATCTGATCAGACGTCCGAAAGTGCGTGGGAGAGCATTTTGCGCTCTTTCCCAAGGCTGCTTCTGCGTATGACAGTTGTAGCCACAAAATCAAGTCCGACAACTACTTCTGCGGTGAGGCTTACATGGTCGTAACCACGAAAAGAACGTACCTTCGCGATAAATAAGCTTTTAGACGTCTGGTCTTGACTCCAGACATCTAGATGCTCTGCAAGTCGTCTGGACTCCGCTCCAGATGTCTGATACTGGAAAAATTTCCAGTATCAGAACCCGCTCCCAACGCTCTCCGCCACGCTCCTCCTCGCCCCGCCGTAACTCCAGCCGCTGCAAATGGTCGAGGCCACCTCTCCGGAATCTCTCCTCCTCCCACATGCGCCCGCGGTGGCCGTGCGAGCTCCACCAAGCTTCCACCGATGCACTTCGACCTCGGCCTCCTCCTCCTCCTGCACTCTCTTCCTTCTCGCCCTCTCGCTCTCCCTCGCTCGCCTCCTCTCACCACTCCCGCAGCTCTGAAGGTGGAGATGGTGGTGTGTGGAGTGGAGAGGAGAGGAGGGGAGGGGGGCTTTTATAGATGGTTGGGGTTTAGGGTTCGGGCAGGATGGGAGTAAAGGAGAGAGAGGAGGAAGACGTTCTGCGCACCGCCTGCACACAAAGTGCAGAGCGCGTACGAAAATTTCATTTTCAGACGTTCGGGAAAGGGTCCAGACGTTTGGACAGACGTCTGACTGAGACTCCGGACGTCTTAAAAGGCTAAAAGTGGGATGGGTCTTTACAACCGCCATGTATTGCTTAGGGGGCCTTGCAATTGTCTGCATTCACTACTAGAAAAATGGGATATGCCGTCGGTTACTTGCTGTCGGTTTATAAAACTTACGGCAAAATTATTTTTACCGTCACTTATTCAAATAAGCTACGGTGAAGAATTGTACTCAAACCGCCATCAATTGAAGAAAAGCGATTAGGCACGCAGTTGGCATTAATATTTTCTGTCAGTTTATTAAGCGATGACAAATATATTTTTACCGTCGGTTGGTTTAATAAGTGATAGTGACAAGATGGTTAAAATTTGCACATAAAATTTGGGCTGGATTAGTGACTTTTGTCATCGGTTAGTGGAATAAGCGATGGAAAAAAGTAGGTTAAAATTAGCAGCCAAAATTTGGGCGTGATGGAGGAGGGATTTAATTCATCCTTCGCCATCGGTTATTGATTAAACCGACGGCGTATGTCGCTTCATCTATCACGCGAGACGTCGACCTCCTATCACTTTTCATCTTCCTCGCCAGAGTGAATGCAAAACCCAAACCCTCAGCGCTAACCACCTCCTCGCCACTGACATCCCTGCCGCAGCTCGCCACCTCTCCTCGCCATCTCAGGTGAGACCCTTCTCCTCCGTTCCTCCTCCCCACCCCCTCTGCCTCTCCTCCTTGACCATCGTCCTCCCCGCCCCCTCTGTCTCTCCTCCTCCTCCAGCGATCTGTCCCCTCCCCCTCCTCCTACGATCTGCCCCCCCTCCTCCTCATTTGCTAGCACCCCCCTCCTCCTCGCCCCTTCCGCCTCTCCTGCTCCTCGTCCTCCTCCTGCAATCCACACCCTCCCCCTCATCCTCCTCGACTCCTCCCTCTCCTCCTCCTCGGTTCTTGACCCTCCTCCTCCTCCTCACCTCCTCCTCTTCCTCTACACCTCCTCTGAGTCCTCCTCCCCTCCCCCCCTCTTCCCTTCCTCCTCCTCCTCCTCCTCCTCTTCCTCTACATCTCCTCCTCCTCCTGCAAGTCCTCCTCCCCTCGCTCCCTCTTCCCTTCCTCCTCCTCTTCCTCCCTACCTCCTCCTTCTCCTCCTCCTCCTACAAGTCCTCCTCCCCTCTCCCCTCTTCCCTTCCTCCTCTTCATCCTCCCTACCTCCTCCTTCTCCTCCTCCTCTTCCTTTGCACCTTCCTTAAATTAAGTCCTTAAGTTATTAAAACCATAATAGGTAGGTATTTAATTAATTTTTTGTTATTGAAATTACAGGTAGTTGACAATGATCACTCTTGAATTCTTTAGATATATATTTTCAATTTTTGCAAGTTATTTTTGTGATATTTTAGGGTGTGTTAGATGTGGGGTGTCCCCACATATTGTCTTTTATGTGTTTTTCTTAAATTGATGGTGGGGTGTGCCCACTTTTACTTGTGTTTTGAATAGCAATTTAACATTTTAATAGATGTGGGGTGTGCCCACATAGTCTTTTATTTATTTTTGTATCCATTTATGTATTTTATTTGTTGCACTTTTACTAGGTGGTGTGATGTTTCGAAATGCACTTTTATGTGAGAAATGAAATATTTAAGGAGAAACTCTGTTAAATTTTTTTAAAATTAATTAATGTTCAATATATTAGTCGGTTGGGGTTTTATTAGGTCAGGGTTGACTTGGGGTAGGGTTTGAACATTTGTGTTGTGTTAGGATCTAGGAATATGATTAGGTTGGTTATGCTTTTAGTTATTGAGTTTTTTTTGTAATTAAAGTGATATTTATTATAATTGTTAGATACCCACACTTGCATAATTTTGGAATGAAGGTTTGCTTTAGAAATTTGGTTTGAAACTAAAATAGGAGGGAAACACATAAACAATTTTGAAACAGATCGTGGGTTTGTTAAATTTTTTAAAAATCTTTGTTGATTAACAGCATGATTAACTTAGGATAAGGATTTGGTGAATCGATTTCACCTAAATGGATGTGCATTTGGAGAGGATATATATGATCACTTGTACATTTTTACCAAGTCCTTAGAATGTGAATATATTTGTTATTAACATTTAAGATTATAATATGTTTTTAATTAATTTTGCTTTTGAAATTGCAGATTATCAGTGTCGAGTACACTCGGAAGCTTGAATAGTTTGAGGTATATATAAATTCAATATTTTTAATTTAATTGAATGATATTTAATTTAATGTGAAAATTAGTTATTATTTAGATACACACACTTAATAAAGAAGATATATGTACGCGAGACCAAACATTAGATATTCTTACCCCTAGGGTAAAAGTCCTTTAAGTCAAATTGTGTCCAAATTACACATCCGTCGGGACTTATGATTATGTTAAACAGATAATACAAGAAGTGTATGTATACCTCATATGCATGATGTATTGTCTTTGTAGCATACCATAAGACTTGATTGACTTTAGTTTGGTGAAGTACCGAACTAAAGAAGGTCCTTAAAGATTTGATCACAACTTAGTTTTACTCGTTACATGTAACCTTGTGCGTTGAAATTTCGGTTACTTCTTCTTGTTCTTCTCTAGTATACCAACTAATCTTAACTAGTTTCCTACGGTGCCCTTAATTGGGTGTTAAAGGAAATTTAGCTAAGGTTAGTATTGTGAGCTATACTAGAGAAGTGCAGGGAGATGCTGCTGAAATTTCACCGCACCAAGGTTACATATAACGAGCAAACCTAAGTTGTGGTTAAATCTATAAGGATGAGCTATAAAGTGAAAATCTTAATCAAGATACATATCATTCAATCGCTTTCCTTCCTAATAAGTGATTTGTTTACATTAAATCTTATGTTACAATGGATAAATCTTAGATTGGATGGCAGGATTTAGATTACACCAAATATAAGGATGGAGTAATTTCATTCCTGGATTGGGCCTTTAATGACGATAGGAAGATATTTAGGCGAGGAGGTCAATTTGATAATATGTTCTGCTCATGCAGAAGATGTTTGAATGGTTTCTTGCATGATCGTAATACTGTGCTCGAGCACTTGATTTGTAATGGGTGGTGGCGGCATTACACTACTTAGGTAGCTCATGGAGAGGAGTTGACTAAGAAAGTCATAAACAATGAGAACACTGTTGATGAATAGATCGACGAGGAAATTGTTGATAGCGGAGGTGAAGAAATATAAGAAATGTTGAACAAGATGAGAGCAGGAGATGATATAAATACAGATGAGGAAGATCCATTCAGTTGTGATTCGTTCTATGATGTTGTTAAGGGTGTTGAGGATCCTATTGCTCCCGGTGTTACGAAAATGTCAAAGTTGTTTTCGTTGAAGATGTTTCAATTGAAGGTTATGAATAGAGCTAGTGATAAATTCATATCAGAAATACTTCAGTCTATTGCTGAGCTGTTGAATAATCCTAATGGATTTCTGGCTTCATGGTATGAGGCAAGGAAACAGATTCGTAAGCTTGGTTTGGACTATCGGAAGATCGATGCATGTCCGAATGACTACATTCTTTTCATAAATGAATTCGCAAACTTGAGTAACTGTCCTGAATGTGGACTTGAGAGATATAAGGTAAAAATGAAAGTAAGAGAAAATAACCTCAGAAGGTTCTTCATTACTTCCTACTGACACCTGGGCTTTAACGCCTTTTTATATCAATTAAAACTGCATGGTGGATGACATGGCATCAGGATTGTAAATCTTAAGATAGAAGAATTTGTCATCCTACTAATTTAGAGGAGTGGAAGAGATTTGATGAAAGAAACAATTCATTCACTTTAGAAGCAAGGAATGTGCGGTTGGGTCTTGCAAGCGATGTATCTAATCCATTTAAGAGCATGTACTCGTCGTACTCTATATGGCCAGTGGTAATGGTCACTTATAACTTACCTCCCAAGTTGTGTATGGGATCGTCATTCATGATGCTAACCCTATTAATCCCTAGTCCAAAACAATCAGGAAATGCAATAGATGTTTATCTCCAGCCATTAATTGATGAACTAAAATAGTTGTGGTACACTGGCGTGAAGATGTATGATGCAGAAAAGAAAGAATTTTACAATATGCATGCAAAATTGTTGTGGACCATAAACGACTTCTCAGCGTACGCAAATTTTTCTGGTTGGAGCACTAAAGAAAAGCTTGCTTGTGCAGATTGTATGGAAGACACTCATCACATACGACTGTCGAAAAGTAAGAAATTCTGTTACTTAGGACATCGCAGATTTCTACCTATTGAACATAGATGGTGAATGTTTACGATTCGAAGAGCGCATATTTGATAGGAAAAATGTTATAGTATAGTGCGCAATACGATCAAACAAAAAATATTTATAAAAAGATAACGAGACTTTGAGTCCCGGTCGTTCGCCTCTGGGATGCGTTTGTTTAATTCTGAGATCAATCTTTTATCTCTCTACTTTATTTAGAATCGCACACCGATTCCCAATCGTTGAATTAAAGTTTCGCCACTTCTATTATGAGTTCTGATTACATGCGCGTGTGTTAGATAGACAACGAAAGTGAAAGTATGAGTTTCAGTGCGCACAATTCTAGTGATGTGGTGGCTGTTTACATAAAATGCATTTATAGTTAGATCTTGTATATTTTCCGGAACCGACATGCTTGTTGCAAAATACAAATAAGTGAAAAACAGACAACTTGAATCACACAAATCAGATGGCAACCAATAAGCTCGTGATGATTTCAAATATGGAGATGTGTATAAAAATATATCTTTTATTCATTCATTTAGAGGATGTTTGTAACATGGAATGTAGAGGAAAGCTTGAAAAACATAAAACTAGCTAACAGAAAATGATCGCATACAGGAATCTATGGGGAAATTTTGCATGCATCATTGGGGGAGAACAAGAGCTACACTACTAAGCAGTAAATGAAAGCAGTAAAACTACGAAGAGCTAAGTTACTAATCTAGTAGAAAGGAAGGGCATTCGGAGGTGGCCTCCAATGGCCTCTAAGTGGCTGAGAGAAGAAGGTGGGGCGGCCAATGGTGCTTAGGCCGGCCCTTGGAGAGAGGTTGGGGAGATGATCCAGCATCCTGGCGTGGAGATGGTGGCCTCCATGGTAGTGCTCCTCGTGGAGGTGGAGTGGAGATGAATGTGGCTAGCCTAAGTGGAATGAATGCCAAGAATGGGATGGGTACAAATGGCCACCCCTTAGGTCTTTTTATAGACCTAAGGGAGTCTCTATAGAGAAGTGTGGAACTCTCTAGAGAGAGTCCCATAAGTGGCCGGCTATGGAGAGAGGTGATAGTTCTTAGATCCATAAAAAGTGGATTTAAGAATTGAATGACTCTTGGTTGCTAAATTTGGCAACCAAGAGTGGCGGCACTTGAAGAGAGTTCTAGAGAACTCTAGATGAGTGTGTGTGCGTGAATGTGTGTGTGTGTGAGTGTGTGGTCATGCCCTAGGTGGCTAAGTAGTCTAGGTTAGGTCCTATGGGGTTTGGGTAGGTGTAGGCCTTAAATTAGGGTTGCAAACCCTAATTGCTAAGGGGGAATAGCAATTAAACTTAACCCAAGTTTAATTGAATGAGTGTGAACTTAATTGAGAGTGAAATAACTCAATTAGGTTGAGCTTAGGTCAATTGGATTCTCTCTAAGTCTGATTGGACTTGTGTGGGTTGAGATCTGAGCTCAATTGGACCCTATGAGTCCAATTGACTTAGGTAATGGTAATTGACTATGATCTAAGTCAATTGGGTTTGGTGAGGACCTAATTAGGTCCTTAGGGAGGTCTAGAGGTGGTGTACTAGGGTTAGGGTACCATAATTTAGGTTCCTATGGGGTTGAAATTAGGTTTAGGGAGCTAGAGATCCAAGATCAAGGCTTGAATCTCAAAACAGGAATTGGAGAACAGTTCCAGGCATCCAAAAATGGAATCAGACATCTTATACTCAAAAATCAGAAGTCCAGACTTGTTGTCTGGATGTCCAATCAGAGTTAGGAAGAATTCGAGGTTCTCTCTTGGGTATTCTGCAGAAATTGGACGTCTGACAAAGTGTCTGGATGTCCAATAACACTGTAGAAGTGGGTTTAAGGTGTGCGGGAGTTGGCTAAAGGTTATGGACATCCTATAATTCATTTGGACGTCCAGATAAAGGTTGGAATTAGGTTTTTAAGGTTTCTTAGGGTGCGGTGACCTAATCTAAGGGTGACTAAGGCTTGGGGAAGTCTCTAGGCTATCCTAAGGTTATGATGAACCTAAGCTCTTCATATTTTACTGCTTTATTTCTACTTAATAGAGTAGCATACCTTAACTCCCTTACATTATTATATTCTACATCTAATTTAAGTCTTCTGCTCCAGCTCTGCTGCAACACCCATTATTCTTGATCCAGCTTCAGATCCAGCTCCAGATCTAGCTTATTACCTGTAATTGGCATAATGCACTTAATCAGCACATTATAATATTATTTTATGTATAGCTAAAGGAAAGCAGTAAAGATGCAGATAATGCTTATGCATGCATGAATTACCCTAACTTATGCTAAGTTCTAGCCTAATTTAGGTCAATTAAGACCTATGATTGCTATGCAATCAGTGAACTTCAAATTCAGGAGTAAATTTGATGGTAGGATGTGTCTGTATTCAAAGAAAAATCCAACAAATAAACTTAGTACATATTCTATCAGGTTACCAGGTTAGGTTATAATTGAGAGATTACAAGAAATTGGTGAGATACGGTTGGGTCGACCATTCAAACAAGACCAGACAGCCTCGAGGAATTCTAGATTTCGAAAGAAAAATATTTTCTTTATGGAGCTGCCATACTGGAAAGATTTTACAGTATGTCATAATTTAGATATTATGAGCATTAAAAAGAATGTGATGGATAACATCTTAGACGTATTAAATCTGAACGATGATCCAAAGAACACAGTGAAAATAAGAAAAGACATAAAGAGTTTGAGGATATGTCCGGAGTTGCATATTCATGTGGATGATGGCTACTTCTCACCTTCTATTTACAGCTTCAATCAGGACCAGAAGAGTAGACTGCTCTCCTTCTTAAAGGAAATTCGGGTGCTAGATGAGTTTTCCTCGCAGCTTTCCCATTGTGTGAATAAAGCGCAGAAAAAGATATTTGGCTTAAAAAATCATAACTCCCACGTTTATATGTAAGTATTGTTGCCACTGGCGATACGGGAGATACTGCTAGAGCCAGTTGTTGATTCATTCACAGAGATGAGCAGGTTTTTCAAGGCTGTCTATTCGAAGACGTTACAAAATGATATGCTGGATCACTAGAATAAACAAATAGTCATTACTCTCTATTAGATGGAACAAATTCTTCCCCCAGCCTTCTTCGATGTAATGATTCATCTCACGCTGCATCTTGCAAATGAAGCAAGAATTAGTGGACCTATAGAATTCAGATGAGTGTATCGTGTGGAGCGCTTTTTGAAAAAACTTAAATATTATGTTTTGAATAAGGTAAAGCCGAAAGAATCAATTGTAAAAGGCTATCTCGTGGAGCGGTGTATAAATTTTACCTCCATGTACATGAATGAAACAGACAACCGCTTTAATAAACTTCAAATGAATTATGAGGGGGAATATAGTGACTGTGATGAAGAATGTTTATCAATTTTTGATATCATAGGAAGGTCGATCTTTCATACAGAGTACAAGGCTATTTTACAAAATGACAGACGTTGCATACATCTACATATTTTAAAACAAGTTCCTAAAATTGATCCATTTTACAAGGACTTTGAACGATTACCTCTTTCAAGTTCAATCGAATTTGGCTTCTTAGATTGGTTTAAAAGTCGAGTTCATCAATTGAAAGAGGATAAGGACCTACGATGGGTACCAAATTTTATTGTAATTGTCTATTGACCATTACATTATGCATATTACCACTCTGAGTATATAATAAATGGGTTCAGATTCAGAATAAAAGAAATTGATGATGGGAATGTTACAAAACAGGTTGAAGTTGTTGTTGATTCAGATTTTTTCATCAGTCTAGATAAATACTATGGTAAAATCAAAGAAATTGTGGAGATCAGCTTCAGATATGATCGCAGAGTTGTTCTATTTAAATGTCATTGGTTTGATGTTTTTAAAGAAGTCACTAGTTTCAAAATTGACAAGAAACACAATTTCTTGAGTTTAAATTCTAATCGTCAAATTCTTCAGTTTGATGAACCATTCACATTGGCATATCAAGCGTCACAAGTTTTCTATGTCCCCGATAATTGCCAAAGGGGATGGGTTATACCAATAAGAACAGTACCACGTGATCATTTTGACGCACAGTCTGAAGCATACCAAGAATTAACGGAAGAAGGTTGTATTGATTCAAATGCAGTAGATGTGGACATCTAAGGTTAGTAACAATTTCTTTACCTTGTTTCATTTTTGTTTATATATATCAAATTCATATTCAAATTTAAGAAACCTATGCTACCAAAAGCAAATAAGAAGAAATAATCATGCTCAAAAGCATTTTCTAGTCTTGGCCATAATCAATGACACCAAATCATTTGTTGAAACTTGGATAAATTGGACGATCAAAGGAAAAAGGAAGGAAAACTATGCCAGTTATTTGACGCATCAAAGTAGAATCAAAGTTGTGGAAAATCGCTAATCAAAATAATTAAAATAACCACTCAATAAGGAGCAGGTCATGTCCACAAGGAGGCAATGGCCTATTAAAAACTCGTAAAAGTCGAAATCAATTATTTACAAATAATATCACCAGGAAACAATGCCAAAATCCAAGTTAGATATGAGTTTAAATGAAAGCACAACCTGATTTAGCAATTATGAGAAAACAAAGGGGAACACCTAAAATTTCACTCAAATAATTTTACCCAAAAAAATGAGTTTGGCAATGGCATATCCTGTAAAAAGAAATACAAAGGGAAACAGAGGATTCCCTTTAAATCACTTGTGCGTGCATTTAAGGATGCAGGGACCTTTTTGCAAGCCTATAAGGAAGTCTCTGTAACCATTCATAACCACTAATGGGTTGCTGCGCAATTCTTCTACCCCTTCGCTGAGGGGCTTCACCTGTAAAAACACCAACACACCTGAAGCCATTTGCAAATACTGTAGCTGCGAAGAACTGAGGGTATCATGGCTATCCATTCTCTACACCTCTTTATCTGCGGCTCACCTTGATTGGAAGCTTCGCACGAATTGCACGTGCGGCACTTCCTCACCCAGATCCCATCCAACGGTCTCTTTTTGTTTTGAGCTTGTGCGCGCTCTCTCCTCAAATCCGCACCGCCTACGCCCTAATAGCCTAATTCCACTGCGAGGTGACCTGATTCACTCTCACACTCTAATTAAGGAGCTCCACAGCTACGCGTGCGGGGATTGCTCCCTTCTACACCTCTCGAGCCGATAATTCTTCCCCTCCAGCTCTCCTCTCCACATTTCCCCATTTCACAGCCATCGGCTGTGAATTCCACTTCTTCTCCGACTCTCCTCGCTGCTAAGGACTCCGTAGCACCTGAGGGTGACCCAAAACTCCACTGGCGAGTTTTCTCTCCACTGGAGTGCTTCCTCCCTCCATTCTTTCTCTCCATCCACCGGGTGGAGATCCAAAGGTCCCATTCCTCTGATTAGATTAGGATTTACTATTTTCTAGAGTAGCTGTAGTGTTAATTAGAGTAGTTTAGGAGTAGAAATTAGACGTATATTCGCACTGATCTGATGTGTGAATGTAGTTAGCTTAAGAGTAGATTTAGTGTGGAAAATCACACATTCCACCTCTAATCACTTCAGATCAGAGGAGACGATTTCGCCCATTCACTGACCACTGTTTTCTCCTGTAACGAACGCGTGCCCCAGACGCCTTTTAAGACGTCTGGGAGGTGGCCCAGACGTCGGAACAGACGTCTGGGATCACATCCAAACGTCTGACCAGACGTCCGGGATCGTTTCCAGATGTCTGGTAATCCGTTATTTTCGACACACGCGAGTCGCCTGCGCGCCTGAGCGCGCAGGCCGCATATTCCCTCTTTTCTCTGCGGCTGCAGGCGGCCTGCCGCCTTCTCTCTCTCCTCTCCGCGCGGCGTTAAAAGGGGGCGCGCCTCCCCTCCCGTCTCCACCGTCTCCTCCTTCTTCTCCTTCCTGTGCGTGAGAGTGAGCGGACGCGAGGGCGGCAGCGGCAGCCGCAGTGAGCGCGGAGGAGGTGCGGCGTGCGAGGTCGGGGCTCTGCCGCGAGGGCGAGCTCGCCGGAGCGGCTTGGTCGGCCGGCGGAGGGCGCAGGGGGCGCGGAGCGACGCGGAGAGGGACCTGCTGCGGGTTGAGCAGCAGACGCTCGAGGTGCGACGCGGGCGGCGTCGCGAGCGGAGGCCGAGCAGGGTTCTGATTCTGGAAAAGTTTCCAGAATCAGACGTCTGGGTTGATATCCAGACGGTAAGGTCGACGTCTGTAAGATCATACAGACGTCTGAAAGGTGAGTTTTCGCTTTCTTCTTCCTTCTTAACGACTGACCGTACTGAGGGAGGGGGGTTGGCTGTGGGCAGGTTCGCTGATTCGCCATCCTTTGCGAATCAAACGTCTGGAAGTTGTACCAGACGGCGGGAGTGATCTACAGACGTCCGTGTGGACCATCGGACGTCTGGGGTATAGGAAAGACGTCCCTGCAGACTTCTGGACGTCCGGGGAACCAAGCTGAACACGTAATTCTCTGATCCACCGTTTAAGACGTCTGGAAGGAGTTCCAGACGTCTGATTTTGCACAGTATCGTCTTTCTCGACCCGTTTAGGGCCCGTTTGGGCTCCGTTTTCCGCGATTCGAGTTGCGTTCGTTTCAGAATTAATTCCTCTACCCGCCTACAGTAGCTATACACTGTTCTGAGACACTCCTTGTGTTTGATCCTTGTGATAGGAACTCGTTCGGTTGCAGTCTTGAGAGTCACGGAGGCACGCGGGATTCCCGATCACGCCCCCATTACTCCCGTTGTACCTGGTAGAGTGGCTTTAAGTATTAATAAAATCTGTTAAAGTATGGAACCATAACTAGAACCTAGGGCATTGCATGAATCCTAGGAATGAGAAATATATGGAATGATAGCTCCTAGGTGTTGCATGAATCCTAGGGCCGGAAAACTAGATTGTATGATAGATCCTAGGATATGGTATGAATCCTAGGATGGAAAAACTAGTGGAATGTATATTACTGCAGTCTTGGAAAAATGGAAAGGAATATATAAAGCTGCCTGTAAATTTAATTAACAGCTGCCTGTTATGAATAAAGAAACATGTTTGAGATCATGGATTTTGAGAACGTGAATCTGGAAAGTGAAACATATGATGTTCTGAGATAAAGAGCTGGAACCCTACGGGGAATTAGGAGTGGAACTCCTGGAAGGAAAAAGGGAATGGAACTGAGATGTAGTTGTACTGTCTCTTGGGTACGCAGTACCAAGGGAAGTACCTGTACCTGTTTAGTGCAGAGTGGGGCCAGCCGCCCCAGGGACCCGGGGTTAGGCTTGGCCGCTCTGTACTGACTTGTTGGCCCTCGTGTACGTAGTGCCGAGGAGAGCTAGTAGTGTTAGGAGAGTACTAGCTACCCCACGGGCCCCGGGGTTCTGCTAGCCTCCTTCACCGACTTGTTAGGCCCACTAGGGCAAACCAGGGTAGTCAGGCGAGGGTGCGCGGACTGTGGAGGGGCAAGGCCCCGGTTTGGTTACTGTGGAGGGGTTGGACCCCTGTTACTGAGAGGGCTCTGCCCTGGTTCCGTGTTGTGCTTTGGGCGCACCCGTTAACGGAAACGACTGACCGCGTGCCAGTGCGGGCTAGCTACCTGTGCGTTTATCGCGCGTGCCGTAGTCACCGTTACGTCTGTCAGTGACCTTGGGGTGGTTGACTGAGGGTAGGATCACCACGAAGGACTCTCCCAGCCAAGAGAGCACCACGTGCTACTTCTACTTTTGGAAAAGACTGCAATCAAGATCGTTCCCACGAGGACATTCGAGATCAAGTAAAGGATCTGAGAAATAAATGAAATAGTGAGAAAAATTGAAAGATGTGAATAAAGGAAGTAATAGAACATAACAGCTACTGTACACTCTACTGTTGCCTTTAGTTAGTTTGCCACTCTACTCAGCGTTTTGCTGACGTGTTACACTCGTTACCTTTTTCAGGACCAGGTGTTGAGCAGCCAGGGTCGGCGGCTGCAGAGGACGCTGGGCCGAGTAGGGTCCAGTAGAGTTACCACAGCTTTTGTACCCCTTTTGTTTCTGTTCTAGTGAGTAGATTTGTTTCCGCTGTACCTTCTTTACCTGCAGTTTTTGTTATATGATAAATGTTGTTTTACTGTTGTGGTGGTACCTACTGTAGTAGTTTCTTTCCTTACTGCTGTACTTTCTTACTGTTAGTTATATTCATGCTGAATGTGGTTTATTTTACTGTCTTTTGGTTACTTTCTCGTTGGACGACTGGGTCTTGGGATTAGTCGAGTCGGTCCGGTTCGCGTGTCTCGTAGGGACTCGGGAACCGGGTCGTTACATCTCCCCCTACATATTTCCATTTCACTTTTTGATTTCCTCAAATTTTAATTCGCAATTCACCCATCCATTTGGAGTCAAATCCCCATCCTATTGCTTTCAAGCTTTGAGATGATGATTTGCACTCAAATCCATCCAGGGGTCACCCATTCATTTCAGAAATCCACAAAGACCCCTGATCTTGATTTAAAATGGAATCGGTTCGCTTGATCTGATTTTAATTTGATTTCCAATGCAAGATTGTGAGATTTTGATTAGATTGAGTTTTCAAGGGTTTTGATCAAGCGAATTGAAATATTTTTTTAGTTCATGGCACTGAATCTAAGTTGTTCTTGATGAAAAATCTTTCCTCAGATAGGCCATGTCTGAATTTGGCATGAATTAGGGTTTTAAGGAGTGTGGTAGAGCCAAGGAAAATCAATCATGTTGATTTGAGGTTCTATCAAGAATTTTTGAGTTGTTTTGCGTGAGAATCTGATCTCTAACCTAAGGAATTTTCAGTATTCCTTAAGGTTTCGGGGTAATTGGGATTCAGAATTGGTTGAATTTAATGGCATGTTCTAAGATCCTCCTACATGCTATCTATAGCGTTAGGAAGGTGTTAGATCAGTAGTTTTTCCTTGTTTGAATTGAATATCATTGCTGAGAATTTGTTGATGAGAAGTTTGACACCTCAATATAGTTTCAACGTGATTTTCAGACTTTGTCGGACTTTGAATGTGTTTTATGTTGTTTATAGAATCCCAATTAATTAACACAGTAAAATGCTGCAATAGCAGCTACATATCTATGGGTTTTTCAACCCTAAATTCTATGATATGAGGGGGAGCATTTGGTCTGGACAGTAATGATTCAAGATCAGACTTTTCAAGTCTGATTTTGAATGATTTTTTTTTTGTACTGAAATCTCCAATGGATCTACTGAATGGAGCATTGGATGCAACAGCAGCCACTGGAATTTTCTTAAGACGTCTGAGCTTAGGTGTTTGGCTGCTGAGATCTTGGCTGCTCAATTAGCAGCTGATCAGGCAGCAGCTGCTGTGCTGTCCTTGTTATGTTGCTGCTGTAGCAGTACTGCTTGATGGGATGAAATTCAGTAGGACAATAACTTGAATTTAGATTTCCTGAGATAGCTGATATGTTTTACTTGTTATATATACTGTATACAAGCTTTCATGTATAACCAATGTATTTTTAATCTCTTTTGAATGCTTGTAATTTGACATTAAATTCTATTGTCTGCTAAAATTTATGTATAACTGTCCAACATCGAAAATGAATGGAAAATTGAAGTGAAAACCATGGTTATCTGTGGGAATATCTTCTATTTGATTTGTTAAACATATATAAGGCATCCCACTGAACTTTTAGATCTTATAACTGAAATTTAGGGCTTAGGATTGACTTGAACACACCCATTAAGGCCTAAAATGAGCTGAATTTGTAATTAAATAAAAATGATATAAAAAATATAAAAAAAATAAAATAAACCTGTCTTGGTGAAGATTAGGTATATTTTTAAGTAAATACCAAGTTTTATGGTATTCTGAACCCCCGGCATGGTAGAGCATACCAGTCGACCGTTGTATACCTTGAAACTAAATAAAAATCCCTTAACACAAAAACACAAAAAACATCTATTCTTTTCATCTATCTCTTTCTTTCTCAACCCCTACCTCCATAAAATATATAAAACCCATAAAAATCAGAAAAACCCCATAAATACTCAAAAATACTATGTATAGTATGCATATACTTGTATATATAACTTAGACTAAGCTACATACTTGTATATAATGTAAGATATGTACCTAATAGACATATATAACTTATATATTTATTATATAATGTAAATTATATATTTAAGATTATTTAAACTGTATATAACTTAATTATATAACTAGTTATTATTTATACTAACTTATAATTACTATAATTTAAATAAATTTATAAAACTCTATATATAAATGTAATCACTATTTATACTGTGTGTATACATCTATCTATTTATTATGTATATTAGAAACCTTGTATCATAATTTAATTATGTATATATAATAAACACTAAATTTATTAAGTTATTACCTAAGTTTTTAAGTTAAATCAAAATAAATTAGTAAATTAAGTTATAACTGAACTAACTTATACTGTACCTTTATATTAATGTATTTTACATAAATTAAGCTAATTTAACTATATTTATAATGTATTATACTATTTAAACCTAATTTATATATAAGACATCATGAAATAAGCTATTTAAATGTAAAATCAACAAGAATAAATGTTGTAAAATGTAATAAAAATATATAATAAATACTTTAATATGTACATTAACATTGTATAGGGTCAATTAGGTTGTCCATTAATTGATTTATACATTAATTAAGAAATAAATCTTGAAATTAGGTTGAAATATTTACAAATTTTAGCTAATTTATTTATATAACAAACATAGTTAATTTTGTAAATTAATTATACAATTATGTAGTCTTATGTAAATACTTTAATATCATATAACTGAATTTTAATTTATAATAAATTATGGCCCTCAAATCGATGACCAAAATCATGAAATCAGCACAACTGCTCTGGGATTCCAGCATTGAGAAGGCACTGAATAGCGCCACATCGTGAGTGCCAAACCATCCACACTGGCTTAAATTATTTTCTTGTTATGGGTTAGTTAGTCGACACGTGCTGGGTGCGAGCATACCATGACCTTATACCCCTTTCGAGCATATGTTACGAGCTATGTGTTGTGATGCGATGATGGTGTGCGGTGTGTGACTGGGAGCCATGCACTGTGCGAGGGCTTGAACGAGCCTAAATTGAAATTAAGAGACCTAATTAACGAATTAGGGCGGCTCTTAGTAGAGGTCTGGTCCCACTCGAGAGAGTGCTGTATATCCCTCGAAAAGGCCGCCCACCAACTAATAAACCTAATTTTTAAACTAAGGCCTAATAAGAGGATTAAGAAGAGAGAGTGAACGGCTAAGTGTTAGCCGTTCTTTAAGAGTGAATGAGAGAGCCTTGGTTAAGTGCTAAAAAGATAAAAGAAACAGAGTTAAGAAGAGAGAACTTAAAAGAGAAAGAAGAGTTAAGTTTATATGTATATCCGTATAGTGTATATGTATATATATATCTAAGTATACTGTAAATAATAAGTATCTGTATATTAAATATACGTAGTATAGGTAATGTTTGAGCTATATATGTATATTAATAACATAATAGCTTTACTGACAGAATTATCCGACACTGTAGATAGAATAAGTGTCACTATAGAGTCTAGTTTCCACTTTAGATTATGTATATAGTTTTGCTGGGGTTTAGCGACGTTTATATCTGTTGCTGTACGTATTATATATGTTACTGTATATGTTACTATATTAAGTTAAGTTAGTATAGTATATATTATTACTTATTATTGTATATATATGTAAATATTAGTATTATAAGTTATAAATAGATAGTATATAGTATATAGGTATAGTGTTTGATGCTTGTTTGTATATTTATGTTTGCAAGCATTTCACTACATAAATTAATTTAATTCTTTCATTCATTAATTTATTCATTTATGATTGTACATAAAATTGATCTTTTTGGAATTAAAGAACAATGTTGGACTTAGAGAGAGATGTATATCATTAACTGCCTCCCAGTGAATGACATGGAATAAACCAATAAAAATTAATTAAATAAAATTGACGCGATAACGGTTTGTATTTGTAACATATACTGCAACAACGATGATTTTTTTATACGAACTGCGATCGATTGCTTCAGCAGGCGTGCACGGTGGTATGGCAGAGGGGCATTTGTTGTGCGTGGGCTGAAGGTGCAGTGAGGAGCTGATGGTGCACGGTTGAGGAGATGGTGGCACACAGCAACTGCGGGCGTGGCGAGAGGGGCATGGGCGTGCTGCTTTCTGTGCACGAGAGGTGCACGTGCGCGAGAAGGATGGCAGTGGCACGCTGCATGCATGTGAAGGAAGTAGCTGTTAGTGATGGTGGTGGTGGGTTTTGTTGAGTTGGAGGAGAAACATCGTTAGAGGAAGAATGAAGAAGGAGATGGAGAGTGATGAGGCATGGAGATGGGAAGGGGAGGGGTGCAAGGTTCTGTTGGCGTTTGAGGTAAGGGTGGTTGCCTGAGGTGGCGGTTGTGAGCGGGAATGGTGGTGGAGGTTATGGGTTCTTTGGTGGTAATAGAGAAAGAAGATGGGGAAGATGAACGGTGGTGTTGAGTTGGAAGCATGCACGACTGTGTGTGATTATGGTGGAGTAGCGTGCATTCATGGTGATGTGAGCAAGCTCCGGATGGTGGTGCGGCTTGTCACACCACACGCCCACGGTGGTGGAGGCTTGCCACCACAGTTGAGGTCAGCGGTGGTAGAGGTGAAGCACAGTGATGGAGTGGATGGTGGGCCCCTGAGCATGGTCTCTTCCTCTCTTTTATAGTTGCAGCTAATGGATTTGAATTGTAAAGAGGCGGGAGCAGATCCACTCTTTCCGTCGAATCAATGCTGGCAGCTGTGAGAAGTGAATGGGTGCAGGAGGAGGAAGCGGAGCCGTTACCTATGGAAGAAGAGGAAGAATAATAAAATAATAAAATATTAGGATTATTTATGCACAAACCCTTAACTTCTATGTTAAATTAAAACAACGCATGTAATGCACCTAATTGGTTAACTAATCAAATGCATGCAATTCTAAGTTAATTCTAAATGCATTTAGATATGAATGCAACGCATCAATTATGCAATTAAGCTAGAAATATGAATTAATTTATTTACATCCTAATGTATGTTAGCTAAATGTTAAAGATATTTTAATGTTTAGGCATTCATATACTTAAATAGCCCAAAATATAGGATAATCATTATGCACAGAATAGACTATACTATATATGCATAGAATAGCAAGGAACATCACTTTTTTTTTCTTTAATGGTAATTCCTCTTTCTGAAATTTCCAAGTCATAAGGTAACTATTACCCTTTGTTAACACAAAAGGAATTTATTAAAGATTAGAATGTTATATGTTTATATTTATGTCAAATGATCAGAAGCTTATAATTCTACGATGTTTATATGAGGTTATATGGTATGGAATTAGGTTCAACATTCAAATGAGTTAAGGAACTTGAAAAATGCTTCACATATAGAAAAGTTGATGATATGGTGGATAAGCAAAGACACACCCTTTGTCTTTGCAGGTTTTTTTTATGTGGGGCATGCCCACTTTAATTTTAATATGCAGGGATATAGAGAAACCTCTAAATTTAAAGGAAAACTCTACCAAAATTTTTAAATATTTCTTTTTTGTTTTGCAAACTTTTTTCATTGATGATTTATATATTAATGATTTTCAACTGTATTAATTATTGCATTTTATACTTGTTATAGATGAAGTTGTTTAAGAAAAATCCCAAAAAAAAGGATCCTCTTGAGACGCAGCCATCCACTCAGTCTGATTTGTCTCCTCAGGCTCAACCACCCCCTCGGCAGCAGACTCCCTCTAGTCATGTTTCGTACGTCCTGAGGAAATGTCATGATTACTACATGTAGGGGGAAGGGAAAGGGGAAGGAGATTGCTCAGACCTTGCCAGAGCGAGTAGAGGATGATCCAGATTATGGAGCATCAGATGAGGAGGGAGAGGAGGTGAAATGACCCACGTAAGGACCCCATTGCACTTAAACCTGAGCCTAGGGTGGTATCCTTAATTTCCCCGCACCACCTCAGCCCTAGAATTCCCACCCGAATGACACACCAACACCCCTCTTCCCCAGCGTCTTGTTCGATGCTTCCACCACCACACATTGAGGAGAGGAAGCCGATTGTAGCAGCCCCCTTCCTCACTTCTCCTTCCCGCACGCGTGGTCCTGCATCAACGCAGCAGCTGGCACAAGTGACGAGGCACGTGTGGGCGAGTGTCACTCGCGAGGTGGGGAGGGAGAGCATGCACTCTCCTCCTTTTCCCTCCCATCGCGAGGGAACGAGGAACCACGCTCGTGTGAGGCTTCTCGGGCTCGTGCGCCTACATGGAGAGGAGGGGGTTCTGACGCCTTCAAACACTGTGCAGAGAGGGAAAACAGTGAGGGCATGATTTTTCCCCATGGAGGTGTGCTACCACCTTCCTCTCACATGCCTTCCTTCCCTTTCTCATAGTGCACCGCGAGGCGAGCTACTAGGCGCAGCACCAGGTGCTAGCAGCGAGGTGCTGTGCAAGGGAGTGTGAGCGCAGCGAAAGCGTGGTGGCTGTAGGTGGTGGAGTCGGTGGTTGTTGGGTGTTGGTGGTGTTGTGTCGTGTGGACAAGAGGAGGAAAAGGAGAACATGGGAGGGAGGAGGTTGAAGGAGAGAAGGAAACAAAGCGTGGGAGAGGGGAAGGTCATGAGCTGCACCCTCCTCTCCTTTCTCGCTCGTGCGTGGCTATCGGGAGGCACGAGCAGACCATCCACACTCCCTAATGCCTTGGAAGTACCAATCATCTTGTGATTAGGTTGGATCTTCGAATAAACCTCTAATTTGGATCACCTACCCTCGTAAATGAAACTAAGTGGATATGTGAGGTTACACACATGCATGTGCATGTACGTGATTATGTATATGTGTTGGTTTTTTTACATATGCATGTGTGTGTATGCACCCACCCTCGATAGTTTTATTTTACCGTTGCTTTCGATCAATTCTAGCAAGTGATTATTATTCCTTTGTCTTGATTATTAGAATGACGACCATCTGATATGAATTCAATGGTTGGGACTACCTTTACAACATAAGAAATATGCAACACTAACTACTTTATGGGACCCTCTAGAACACTTTCTACCCAGTTCTTCCTTATGATCGATCAATGATAGTTCTTCAAGCAATTTTTATAGCCAAAGCATCAAATGATTGGTTTTTTTTTTATGAACTCCTTCAATGGAGTACGATATCTGCTCCTATCATAGATCATGCATTTTCAGAAAGTTCCAGGAGTATGACTCATAAATCATTAAGTGCTTTATTTTATGAGAGTAGCTAAACTGCATTCACAGACGGACAATTAGCTGATGTTTACTAGAAAGTTCTGAGGGGATCCTACAGTACGAAGATGATTTTTATAAATGTTAATAGAAGTTCTTAACCCATGTTAAATAACCTCAATATTTTGCCAAGAGTGGCCTTTCTTATTCCGGTGTGTTTAGTTCCATTCTAAATTGATGTTACAAGCAGCTAGTTAATCAATTATTAAGATTCTGTAAATGTGACTTCTGAATGAAATAAATGAATGCATTGTCTTATAGACGCACATACATGCATGTATGCCCTAGCTCTAAACTGATGAACTTTATACTTGTTATACATGTGAATAATGAATAATGCTTGTCGTGGGAAAATGACAACCCTAAAGGTTGATCTATTTGTCTATTCCATGTTTTAAATCTAAATTATGAATGGAGATGCATGTTATTTCTATTGTTTGAAACATAATTAAAGGAATTATAAACACACCTTAGTGAGAACTAGAAAAAAATATTATCCGCTGTGGTATGAAACTTTGATAATAATGGGATAATTCGTCTACTGTGAGGCACACCTGTTGGTTGGGTTCTAGTATGGGGGTGAGTTGGCCCTCGGGTACGCGCGTACCGAGGAAAGCTAATCACCCATTGTGTAAGGAGAGAGCTAGCCTTCCCTTAGGTTGGGACCCAAGGAAGGAATGGCCTCCCTACATCGACTCCTGTTAGGCCCCACGGGGCCAACCAAGATAGTCGGGTGAGGATACGTAAACTGGTGAGGGGCATGACCCCTATTTTGTTCTGTGTTGTACGACTTGGAGCGTACTCGTTAGCAGAAATGACTGACCGTGTGCCAGTGCGGGGTACCCCTATGCATTTATCGCGCGTGCCGTAGTCACCGCTACGTCGTGACTATGGTGTAGGACAGACGCGAGGTGTTCTGTCGACTAGGAGAGCACCGCGTGCACGTTCTACATCGTGGGAAAACTACAGCGAGATCGTTTCGTTAGGGAACATTTGAACCAAGAGATAATGGGACCGTTTGTTAGAATAACTGAAATCACAAAACAACTACTACCTGGAAATAGAAATAAAACATGAAAATATCTGAAATGTTTACTGCTGCCTGAAATGCTTACTGTTTTTCTCTTCAATTAAGTTGTGTTGAATGTACATTTATCACTATACTCAACTTTTGCTGACATCCACCAGTTGAGTCCAGGACAAGGAGGTGAGAAGCCAGTTCCACCGGCTGCGGAGGGAGCTGGGTTTAATCAAGCCCAGCCTTAGTTTGTTCCTTTTCCGTTCTGTTGTAGTTTAACTCTCCTTTTGTTGTCGTGAGTATCTATTTGGATCTAGTAATTCAGTTTCCATATTTAGATTATGTTGTGATGGCTATGGTGTAAACGTGTTATTCTCCTGTGGCACTGTTTTCACTTACTGTCTACTTTACAGCTTTCTATCTTTATTATACCTCTATCTATGGTGCATGTGTGAAAATTATTACATTTTGGTTTATTATTTGTTGGGTGACCGGGTCTTGGGATAGTTGAAGCAAAATGACTCGGTTCCAGGTGAAGCCAGTTCGGGTTGTAACAGAATGGTATCAGAGCAAAGATGTCCCGAATAATAAATTAGAATAGATCCCGAAAAACCACTCATGCCGTTATAGCAAACCTAGCCATCACAAACTCTTTTTTATCTCGATTTTGAGTCTCGTGTTGATATTCTGGTGCCATCTACTCGTTTTCACGAGTTTTGCCATCAGCCTCAGACATGTTAGTCCACTACTAGAGGACCCATTTCTGATTAAGGACCCAAGGAGACAGTTATTTGTCACAGTGGCAGCCGCTCTTATGATCTATGAGCCTTTTTCCCTCCTTTTAATTGTGTTTATATTTCTCGTATTCCATTGTCATTGTTCATAAGTTCACATCTCTCTCACTCTGTGTCATGGTCTTTCTTTCTCCTCCAAGTTAAGAACAAGTTTGGTGTCTGCGTTACTTATCTCCATGTGTACTTTTTTTTTTTATTTTATTTATATGCACTTGGTAAGAATGATAACGGAGCCATGTTGCCAAACAGTGGTTGAACAAATCACTCTTGTTCTTGGAAAAAAAAAAAATAATAATAAGCCTAGGAAAATAGTATTCCTGTGAAAATTGAAGCTCTTTCATTGGTAGTGCTGCAGTGTCAAGTTGGCCTCGCTCCGTAATCTCGATCGTCCATTTCACTGGAATTGTTGAAATAGGTATTTCTCCTGTTATACCATGCTAGCTTACAATAGCCTGCACGGTATTGCATTCTATGTCAGGCTAACAAAGCACGTGGTTCGTCTTGAATTTTACCAACTTAAGCTGACGTTGGGTGCACTTGGTCTCTCAATATACCAAATGATTCCTTCCCTCCCTTATGATCTTTTATTTCCTCCCTTGTCATTAGGATTTCTGTCTATGCACTTGCCATTGGTGCCACCATCAGTTCAGTTTTCTCTACTAAACGAAAAATTTTTAGCAAGTTCTGCGTTTTGCAGTTCATACTCTTAGGTTATAATGTCAACCTTGATGCAAGACCAGACCACGTCAATATTTGTGAAGTTAAATGTCTGGCTTGAGATTTTAGAAACTGATTTGAAAAAGCTTTTAGATTGTTGAAGTAGTTGGGTTGATATGAAGGGCTAGGAAATGTTGTGAAATTGCCGGTTGACGTTGTGGCTGTCTTTTATCTTAGATGCTGATAAATTATCTTTTATTGCCTGTTGATGTTTTCAGGATAAGTCACCATAAGAATATTTTTATCGTTATATATATATATATATATATATATATATATATGTGTGTGTGTGTGTGTGTGTGTGTATTTACAGTCACATTTATGCTATCAATCTTAATATGACTGTAAAAAAACATTTGTTATCGCTCACATAAGTGAAGGTAAGTTACTTAAACATCAATGAAAAAAAAAAAAAAATGTAAATATAAGAAAAAGCGACTTACATATACCATCATTTTTGAGAAATTCGATGTCAAATGCAATTGCTGTTGATTTTGAAACAACGTCGAAATATCCAATCATCCGATGGTCAAATAATATTTTGACGTCAGATGTGTCTTCTATCCAATAACAAAACAAAATAGGGATGATAATAACAATGTCCCAGAATTTCATCAATTATCTCAACTTTACCGTCGATTTTTAATCAAATATAAAAGCAAGACATGTTATGGTGATTGCATGTAAAATTTTCAGATTTCACGAAGTCGCCGATGCAGGGATGCAGGGTTAAGATTATGTCTCGACTACTCTCATATGTTAAGAAGGAAACCAAGTGAAGTAGGATATATTTATTCATAGAAGATATAATTATCTAACGTGGTTAAGGTTCAAATAAATAATTTGAGACACTACGAGCACGTTTTGAAGTATAAATTAGTTATAATAAAGTAAAATAAAATAGATCAAAATTAAAAAGAATTTGAAATAAAAATAAAGAAATAATTTAAAATCTATGACAGAAGACAAAGACACCTTGATAATAAATTTAATAGATGTAACTAAGTTTGAGGGTTGAAGGTAGGGCTTGGTGGATATAGGTCGGCTAAATGGGTCGGATCTAGTTGGATTTGGCCTATTAAGTCAACACCTAATTATAAATGGAATGGGTCAAGTTTGACTTGATTGATAAATGGATCATAAAATTTCAACTCAAACCCAACTTGTTTATATCTACTTAAACTTGACTTGAGCCATTTAAATAAATAGGTTAATGGGTTAGATGGATAAATATGTTAGGCAGGTTTAATAGATCTGAAAATATAAGTTGATTTTTGCTTTCTTATTTTTAATATTTTTTGTTAATTGGGTTCATTGGATTGGGCAGATTGGTGAGACAAAATCCACACCCAACCTCTTTGCGCAAATGGGTTAACTAGGTTTCAACCTGTTTAACTTAAATGGATTTGGGTGGGCTAATTGAATCAAAGATGTGTCCGGTGGGTTGCTTGGGACTTGGCAACCCTAAGTGATTGTGTGTGCGTGTGCTATTAGTGTGCGGAAAGATTATCTTTTGGGGAAAAACTTTTGTTTTGGTATTGTATTTGATTTGATTTTGGTAATTTCAAAATCACTTGAAAAAATTGAGGAGGGTAGTATTAAAATTTTACACACATGTATACAACCAAAGACAATGGTGACATTCAACCGGTGTGTTTTGCATTCTCATCCAATCAAATACGCCAGTGATATTCAACTCATGTGTTTGGATAAATTTTGATTTTTAAATGATTTTCATCTATTTCAAATGATTCTTCACTTGTGGAAAGTTATTTTTTATCTTAGTATTTAACATTTAGGGTCTAAATACTAAAGATTAAATCTTAAATCCTAAGGTGAAAAATCACTTTCCAAGTGAAAAATCATCTTCCATAGGTGAAGAATCACTTTCTATAAATCTAAACCCTAAAACCTAAACCCTAACCCTAAATCCTAGACCTAAATCCTAAATCCTAAATCAAACCCATAGGTGAAATCACTTTTCATTTTTTAAGTGAAAATCTATTTTCCACCAGTTAAAAAGGAAAATCAACTGGTTGAAACTTAAGTAGATCAAAACACACCGATTGGAAACTCATTTTCCACCCTTTGAAAAGTAAAATCAATCAGTTGAAAATCAAATAGATCAAAAATATATCGATTGAAAATGATTTTCAACCGGTTGAAAATCTAAACATACCAGTATATTTACCTTTTTACAGGTGAAACATAATTTTTTACTTAGAACGTAATTTTCACTATGAGGAGTGGTTTTACTTGAAGAGTAGGTTTTCATTGGTGAAAGTTAGTTTCCATTGGTAGAAATTTAAAATACATCGGTTGAAACGACATTCTCATCCGTGCATTACAAAATACTTTGCAAAGTATATTTCTTTACTTTTTTACGTAATGAATATCTTCTTTTTTAAAAAAAAAACTACATAGAAATATACATTAACCTTCCGATACAAGGTTAAAAGGTTAATCCTCAAGTTAAGGATAACTCTCTTCACATAGAGTGAAGTATAAATCTTTTTCAGAGGTGGGGTTAATCTTAATTTTATCTTCAAAGTGAAGCCCTTCCTCTCAACGCTTTTATATATATATATATATATATATATATATAAAAGGTTGATTTTCAAATAAGATCTTAAATGTAAAGGTCACTTGATTTTCAAATAGATTACTCTTTCAAAATGTTCAATAGCTTGACGTGTTCTTGTAACAGTACTTGAGGCGGCATTATATTTAAAATTTTGATTTTTTAAATATTTGAGACATGTACTTAATTATTTTATATTTTTAAATAAAATTACAAAATCATATGTTCAATCGCATATTCGCTTGCATGTCACATAGTCTCTGCATGATAACCCAACCAAGTGAATACTGCATGGGGGGGGGGGGGTTGTAGGGGTGGGCATATTGTCAACTCACTTGGAATAGTTCTTCGATAAAATACTTAAATGCCCTCCTTAGTTTAATTGTAATCCACTTTAATAATGGAGTTTGATGTGGAACCCACTAGCTTTACGATGGTTGAACATAAGTTAGAACAGGTCGAATTGAGCTTAACTAAGGGGATACAAGTTACAATTCTATATACGGCCTAACTATATCAAGATTATTGCTAATTAATTAGGATATTAATATCCACCTAATAAATTAATCCAATAAAAATAACAAAACTAACAAAAAAAAAAAAAAAAAAGAGTATTTACTCTTTAAGGTCGAGATAATTCACAAGCTTAAAGTAGTCGTGGACTTACATATGAAGTGCAAGATTGATGTTATCTTTAGGTACTTAGTTTTTTCTCTAAAAAAAGGATATTAACCAGGACACAATCGAGCTGGGGAAAACGTATTTGTAATTGATCTTTCGATGGAGTTTAATTAATGGACATTTATGTAAACGACTTCAACTCCATTAAGTTTTTATCTGTATATAAAAAAAGTTAAGGGGGTACCATGCAATATCCATAGGGTATGGGGCATATCAAAAGCCATATTTACTCACACTCTAGGGAATTGGAAGTACACCTGTAACGGAATGCAACATGAAGTTACACTTGATTGGATTAATTGGATATATAACCTATGAATATATCAAGTTGTCAACCACATATACGAGCATGGCGTTGGCATGTTTGGGCAATAGTCAAGCACGCACGGATTTGAAACCTTGGAATAAACATATCGGAGATGAACATTTCCGTTAGAATAACTACACGGAAGGTGGTAACTATTCTCCGCTTAAAAATATAAAAAACTTTAGAAAAGTGGTAACCATTCAAGTAATGACTCCTTAAAATGGAGGTCCTAAACAAACAAATCACGTGTTGTTTATTCATTTTCCCCTTTCAGTTATGTATTCTTGCAATATGGTCTTTATAATTGTTAGGGTATACTACTTTCATAGATATCTTTACGTCTTATTTTTATTATTTCGTTTATCCTCTTATCCTCTTTTGTATTTGACCTAAACTTCTCATTCTATATAAAGAGGTATATGATTTCTTTAAAATAATAACTTACTTACAACGACTTGATATCAGAGCAATGGTCCTCGATCGGAGCTCTCGATATCCTACCCGAAAAGGAGCCTCTGAAACCCTAACTACCAAACCCCCTTTCTCACTCTTTCGTGCGTCGGCAGCTCCACCCAATGGCCTCCTCGCATCCTTATCCAACAGCGGTGGTGCAAAAGGGGAGGCTAGAGCATTCGGCGAAGGTAGACTGACAAGAGAGTTGTGGTGCTCCTTGTGTATGTTGATGATCTTATCATTACAGGAGATGATACATAATGAATTGGACAGGTCAAGTAGGAATTGGCATCACAGTTTGTTATGAAGGTCTTAGGTCCTCTACGACACTTTTTGGGCATTGAGGTGGCTAGAGGAAAAGAAGGAATTGTAGCTAGTCAGAGGAAGTATACCCTTAATGTTCTTCAGGAGACTTGGATGCTTGGGGTAAAGGCACCAAATGTACCCATGGACCCCAAGGTCCATCTGTATGCCACTGAGGCACAACAGGTGGAGAGCAAGAGCGACAGACAGTTGGTTAGTCAGTTGATGTACCTAATCATTACCAGACCAGACATCTCTCTTGATGTGGGGAGGTCGAGCCAGTATATGGATAAGACAATGAAGCAACAATGGGTTGTTGCTATACAAAGGTGCTTAAATACCTAAAGAAAGCACCTGGACAACAGTTGTTGTTCAGAAAGGGGTGTCCTATGACAATTATGGCATATTCAGATGCTGATTATGCAGGTTGTCTTACTGATAGAAAGTCTACTACTAGTTTCTGCATCTTTGTTGCTGGGAATGTAGTCACTTGGGGGAGCAAGAAGTAGACCGTTCTGTCCAGATTGAGTGCAGAGTCAAAGTATCATGCCATGGGACAAACTACTGTAGAAATGGTGTGAATTCAGTCTATCCTGAGAGATTTGCATGTTCAGATAGAGGAGCTGATGGAGATGAGGTGTGACAACCTAGCAACTACTTATATTGCCAACAATCCCATGTTTCATGAGTGCATTAAACATGTGGAGAATGATTAAAATTATACACGAGATCTTATCCATAAGGGGATCATCTACACTACTCCGATCTCCTCAGAGGATCAGACTGTAGATATTTTCACCAAGCCTCTTGGTCGAACTTCATTTAATAGCTGCTGTGACAAACTGGGCATGATTGATGATGACAATGCCATCATCATCATCTGTTTCTAGCTCAATTTGACTAAATTTTAGAGCTTAATTCACTTAATTTATACATTAAAAAGGGTATAATTCAATCAGGAAGGATTAGAGGAGAAGAATGACCAAATAAACCCTAAAGGTAGCTAAATAGGACCAAACTAGTCAATCTAGGATTTTTTTGAAAATCAAGCTAAATAATGAATAGTTAAACCCTAATTTCGACCTAACTCAAATTGATAAGGTTCAAACGAAAATAAACGTAACTTAACCCTACTATAAATCATCTAAAAATATTCTATAGGGGTTAGGATAATTAATTAGGGCAAAGGAACCCATTTGGACTATAATTAGAGACCAAGATAATTAATTAATGCATTTTGAGTTAGATTATAAATTTACCATGAAAATGACATTGAAACCTAAAATTGAGATTACAAAAAGATTCCCTAGGTTCTAATTAAGCTACCATAAAATGTTGGGTCGAATTTGACCTCAATTGCACTTATTTTGCATTTCAGCTGTTAATTTTCAAAATCTTTTCAAATCGGTCCAAAATTATTACTTTTAGGCCCTTTTCTATTGCATAACGGTCCTTGGTTGACGTTATGCTGGCATCAATCATCTTCCTCAGCCACCATTGATAGAGCTTGACCAGCGAGATTTGAGCTTGAATTGCGACCGACTTAGGCGCTAGTCAGCCATGAAACTCAGAGGACTTCCTCCTCAACCTTCCCCGCATCTGCCGATGGTCATTTCGCCACCAAAGATTGCCCTTGGAGCCTAATTTTCTTGGTCAAAGTCTGTGTGATAGTTTCAAGCTCCGCAGAGCTTTTCTTGCAGCCGTTAAGGCTCTCGAGTTCAACTTCAAGGCTATAAAGCCTCGCGCACGACTAGAAATCATGCAGCCTAACCCCATCTTCCTCTGTGAGCTACCATTGACAGACCTTGGGGCCTGCCTCGACTCCTCGCTCTGCTGGTTCTTGCCACCAAACGAGAGCATGGTCGCCTTCCCTCCTTCCTCATCGTGCTCCCCATCAAAGGCGACGATGTCTGTGACCCTTCCTAGGCCTCAATTTCTTCCTTGTTTTTTCTTCGGAGGTCCACCACCACCACCGGTCTCCTCGTACCCTTCTTTCCAATAGCATTAGGGTTTTTACTCCGCCTCTCCTCCTTTATCTTCTCGACCCTTCACCTTGCTGTTTCAATCACAAATCAAGTCCAGTGACCACCTCCAGTAGGAGCTCCAACGAGCTACTCCGCCACACACGAACACACATCCAACAACTCCATTCGTTTAGGTTTTAGCTTCGGGGCTTAACCCCGAAGCTTTTGAGACTAATTTGGGGTTGAAAGACCTCGTGTTATGCTTGTAGGCCATCGCTGGAGCCGCATCGTCATCTTCAACTTTGGCGACCTTCCACACCTCCACCACTGCTCTGATCGCCGAACCACCACCACCACCAAGCCGGCGAGCCCACAACGTCCTTCTCCTCCGTTCACCGACATCAACTAATGGTCGGATTGTCTTCTCTGGCGAACTCCAATCGCCCTTGTCGGAGGTGAAGGAGAAAGGATGAAGAAAAGGGTCAGGGACCTTTTTGTAGGAAAAGGCTAATTTGCAAACATTAATAGGGATCTAATCAAAATTTTCAGGGGCCAAAGTAAAATAATGCAAGGCCAGTTCTGAAAATAGTGTTGATTTTTGTTTCAAAGTCTGTTCTGAGTGATTTTAACTGTTTGTCAACCGTTCTTATTAATGCTCATTTGTGCCCAATTAAGTGAATACTTGAACATTATTTAATTATTAATTTTTATTGAGCATTAATAATTTTTGTGATAACATTGTTGGACTTGATTTCATCGCTTTAATTTGTGCAGTAAAGTGCAATTGTGAACTTGTTTAATTTTCAAGTTTGACTCCGTATTACAAGTTTACCCAAGTAAATTGTGAATAATTCAGATACTGGCATTCGTGCATTAGCTTGCTCCTTGTATTCGACCTCGAAATACACTGTTTTTTAAGAATATAAATTTTAAATGTTAATTGCATTTTTATCGTCTATTCTACAACGCATCCATTTTTAAAATCATGGTAGAAGTCAGTTAATCATTGACATCTATACTCTAGCTCAAGGGGAAGTGTTATAATATAGCGCTCCTATATATACCTTTATGTCCTATTCTTACTATTTATTTTATTCTCTGATTCTCTTTTGTATTCTACCCACACCTCTCCCTCTATATAAAAAGATATAGGATTTTCTTGAAATAATAACTTACTCATTTATACCGACTATAATATTTACAACATTCACCAAAAGGGTTGGCAAAGTAGTCAACTAACGTGCCCTCCATATCATAGACAAAACAGTTGACACAATAAGTAGTTGTCCAGCTCGTTGAAATGATTGGATACAGTTTTATTGTTTTAGTTAATTTTGTATGAAATAATGGACTTGCTATTTATAAATTCTTGTTATTTTCCTCAATGAATGAGGAGGGCCACTTCTTTATAATCAAAGTATAGAGATTCATAAATGTGCCCAAGATTAGCAAAATGTAGCTCCCCTAAATAGCATTTTTAAGAGTCAACTTTGCTTCTCACTTAATAAAAAAAAAGTGCTTTACAGCAAAAGACGTTAATAATTCAAAAATTAGGTTATTAAGGCTAAAAATTTGTGTGATAATTTGCACTTTATACTCATAGAATCAAAATTGTTTTGTTGAATGAAGAAGAGAAGGGCATTCATTTACCTAAGTAGATATTTACTGGAACTTGATAGATTGACAAAAGGTGGGAAAAATATATTTAAATGGTTTTGAGAGTCAAAAGACATTGAAGGTGATTAACGGCTCGCTAATGGGACATTGTAGAGTAGATAGAGGTTTTCCTTCATTTTTGAGAATAGTAAACATGATGGTCATGGGAACTAATATCCTATGATTCTAGATGTCGATAGAAACGTTCTACGTACCACTCTATCAAGCTCTTGGTAGTAGAGGCTTTTCTTTTAAATGGATAATGTTATGGCTCCTCCTTCCCTTTAGGAGGCACTGAAGCAACCTTTGAAGGGTGGCCAATTACTCTTGGAGATGCCTAGCTGAGCCTAGAGGGCTCTAGCCTCCTCTTCGACCTTTCCTCACCCCTCATAATTGGGATTAAGCTTTTAGGAAAGAACCAAGCTCCTACATTGGGCTTCCTTCTTCACCCCTTTCATGTGGAAGGCATCAAAGAGAATAGAGGAGATGAAAAGGGTGCTAGAAGATAGGTGTCCTTGAGCGCTGACAAGTGCAAGGACAAAAAGAGATTACACTTCACAATGAAGAAACGATATCCAGGAGACCCAAATGAAAAAAAGGAAGAACTTACTGTGCATGATGTGTCCATGCAACTATGATCCACAAACAACTCTTCACCTTACGTCCAAGCTTCTTGGTGAGCCTGAAGGTTTAGTTGAGGCCTTCTCCCCTTTTAGAAGATTTCTCCTCCTCCTCGGGGGAATCGTACGGTCAACAAAAACGTTACCACATTTACAATTTATAGAGTGCTCGAAGACAAAGATGATGAGTTCGAGGTCATTTGCAAGAAGTAAATTGGAAAATTCACACACTAATCGCAATATAGAAATAATGAGCATAATACTAAGATGTTCAATGAATAAAAAGTATACTCATAAATATATTCAATGTAGCATAAGTTATTGGGATAAAAAGAAATAAAAAATTCTAAAAAGAATGGTGATTTAAATCACCACTTAAATCCCCACATTAAGCATATATCCCACAACTCAAATCAATATTCCAACAGTAGTCTTGAACCACTTACTCAAATAGCCACATTAGATAATAACTCAAATGTTTCAACAATGCCACAATCAGATGTCGCAAGGGTGCTTCAAACGCCTCAAGTGTCAAGGCCTCAATAGACACAAAGCCAACACCTCAACCCAAGCATAATGCCTCAGAAACGCTCAAGTGTTGGCGTGTATGGAGGCATGCTTCTTGAGGCAATAGTGCAAAAGCTACCCCTAACCTCCTTAGATTTTCTCTTCTTCTCTTTCTCTAAATGGGTATACGGGTCTACACAGTAACCAAGTCATCGGGTCGCAAACAGAGTCCAAGCCCACTGGCGTGTGTGATGGGCAAGGAGCGAGAAGATCAAGTAAGTGGGGACCTCACCCCCAATGTCTGAGGCGATAAGCCTTAGGCACGAATTCCTTTTATATACAACAACTCAATCACCTACGCACGAGGTGGAACTATCTGGTCCTCCTCCTCTTCGTGTGCGCTGCAGGCAGATGTCTTTGTTGATTACCACTGTAGTGAGGCTTCCTTCGTCTAATTGGGGCTGTGTCTAGGTTCGTGGATGTAGTCCGTAGCACCTGGAGGTAGAGTCAAAGCCGGGGATGGTCGGAAAGTGGCGGTCGGAGCTAGAGATGATGGCAGTGGCAGTGGTGCTCCGATTAAACACCTGAAATACAAAATACGGCCTATCAGCCCAATTAAAATTGCTCAGGAGAGTCGCTGTGAGTTAAGGAGAGCAACGATGGTGTTTATGAAGTGTGAGGAGGTGTGTGGTGATCTGTCAAAGTCAGAGAGGGCTTGCGAAGATGGTCTGTTCGGTGGGGTGCTTCAGTGGCGGTAAGGTGAAACTGAGTAAGGGGTTTTGGTGAGTGAGATGAGGCGGAGCTTGTGGAGGTGGTAGTGAGTGAATTGGTGGTCAGATGTGGTTGCACGGCCTCGTCGGGGGCATGGCCGGCGTCGAGGAAGAAAGGGGATAACGGGGAGTGTGTTGGTCAAACTTAAGATCTAAATAGGTGGAAGTGAAGTAGAGAGAGAGGAAGAGAGAGATTAACTACGGACGAAGGGGAGGAAGGTTGGCACCAGCTGTGATTGGTCGACGCTAGAGAAGGTGAAGTCTCCTGTGGGAAAGATGGCGAGGAGGAAGGGGTCTGGGAGCCTTCTCTTTGGCCGGCGAGAGGGGGAAGAAGCTGAGGAAGAAGATCCCTCTACCTATTGTACATGGCAGAGGGCGACGACAGAGATTTGGAGCGGCTCACCGAAGTCACAGCAGAGATGGCCAAAGGGAGAGAAAGTCGACTAAGGAGGACGGTCTGAAGTTGGGGGAGTTCTTATAGAGCTCAGACCAAACTCTAATTGAGGAAAGGAGGTCAATTGGGCTTCGATTTAGAACTAAGAAACCCACAATTTTCATGGGTTCAATGGAGCTTTATGGTGGGAATTTGGAGCCAAGATCTTGTTCAAATGATTCCTTGTAATGTAAACACCAATCCTACCAAATTTGGTGGGATTTGGAGTTGATTTGATGATGTTTTGGTTAGGTCAAAGTAGGTGCTTAGGTTGGCTGACCTAGCAATAACGACAAGGACCTAACTGTGAAGAAGATGAAGAAGTTGGAGACCTATTTGCAATAAAATCAAAAGTTAGGGGTTTAAGGGAGAGAAACAAAGATCTTAGGGACTAAATTGCAAACTAGGTCAAGATATACTCCGATTGGACCCAAATTTTTTCCTTAACCTAATTTTGACTCAAGGAATATAATGGTGAAGTTATATTTGAGTTTTGACCACATTTGACTGGGAAATTTGCACAAAATCCCAAATCAGGCAAAATCTCGTTTGAAACTTTGTTCAAGGTCAAAATGGGTTCACATGGTCAAACAAAGGAGAAAAAATCCCTTAGAATATATTTCTATGAATTTTAGGAGGTTTAGATTAATTTTATCCTGACCAAAACCTCTTCAATTTAACCGGGTTTGAAATTAGGGTTTTGTGTTCTGATTTGGTTCTTGAAACCTGTGAAACCCTGTTTCTAACTGTGTTGACCAACTTTTTAGACTTTAATGCTCAATTGACCTTAGATTAACCCCTGGGTGACCCCGTGGTTACTCTGCATTCATGATGTGATGTTAAAACTACAGAATTAACCCTTTTTGTTATTTTTCTTCTCAAAATGAGTTTGCGTGGAATTATTGTGCTCAAGCAATTATTCAGGAGCATTTATCACTCCAAATAATTAAAGATAGTTATAGCTAATGATGGTGTTACCATCAAAAAGGTCCAAATTTGATTGTTACTTAAGTTAGGTGATGGGGGGACTTTAGTGGTATCAATTATACTGGTCTACTACCTTCTTCACTATTGAGAGGAGGTATTGGAAGGGCCTACCTCCTCGTGCCCATCGTCTACATGAGCCTTGATGAATGACTCCCTATCAAGAGGGTTGAGTGGGGTGAATTTATTTAGAGCAGTATAGTTGGGTTTAGACAGTGATATTTTCTTTGTAGATTAATCATAAAAGGAGAAATCACACAATAACGAAAGATTTTTTATCAGATTACACCTCAAATGGGTGTACATCTTGGGGCAGATGTAGCTTCCAATTCACTCTCTTCACTGGAAAAGTTTTTAGGTAATGGTATAAGATTGTATGCCTCAAGTGCAAGACAATCTCCCTATATAGTAAGGGGATTGACTATCTGGTACAACAATAATGACATGTTTAGAATAATTATTGAAGAAAATTAGAATTGTGTTGTGTTAGCACCATTACTATGAGTTAAGCCTTCTCATAATGATTGTGGTATCGTGTTGAACATGGTTAACATGGCTTCTTTGGATAGGTGTGTTGTTATATCTCAAGCTTCCTTACTTAACCCCTCAGCAACTCCCGACTAGGCTTTTCTCTTTGTCATGCTTGCCATGGGTTAGGCAATTAAGAACATGTCATTGTTGCTCTAGCAGTTCTTCTCTTGTTGAGAGAGCCCTAAATAGTGAGTTAGATTAGATGGATTGGCTTTAGTGATCATCCACCAAAAATGTTCAATTGATCTTTGGTGGTCTCCCTCTAGGGTTGTCTGATTGACCCATCAAAAGTGTAGTTTTGTTTGGTAGTTACTTTTAGCGCCCCACTAGAGCTTAATGTGCTTTAGGTCTTATGATTGCATTGAAGTGATTTTGGACACTTACACTTTTTGTCATGTGCCTAGTATGTGACTTTGTTGTGAGGGTCAAATCCTCCCTCATTAAGGGTTGTTGCACCGCTTGCATCTTTTCCACCCTTGGCCAGGGTTGAAACCTTTGGATAGTGATAATTGTCTGATCTTAGTGTCATTCTATACATAATTTTGCTAATTTCAAAACAATTTGTAAATAAATAATCATAATTAGCATAATATTTGATTTATAAGTTCAGGTTTCTAATTATTGCATTTTGTTACTTGTAGTAATAAGGAGAAGAAATTTTGTGAAAATTGAGCTCAAAATCTTTTAAAAGTTTAAAGTAGCATTTTGGAGGCCTAAGAAAATCAGAGATGGTCCAAAACATTTATGGAGGGATTTTAGAAGAGAAACCCTATTTGAGTTCACCAAATCAATTTTCATTTATTTTGGACTCAAATACATTAGTCCCACCAAATCCCTAATTTCTACCTTAATTACCCCCTTACCCCTAACCCTAGCACATATTTGCCATAGATGCCACCCTTGAACATCCAGTGTAACCCTTTTTCAAATGTGTTTCATGTTTAAGAGTAAATCCCCTCCCATCTCTCTCACTTTCCATATGAAAATCAATCAAGAAAAGAGAACTAATTCTATTCCCACTACTAATTGAGATCAATTTAATTTCAATCTCCCTTACCAAATCACATGTTAACCCTTTCTCGAGAGAAGCTTATGTGAAAGACCTCTCTCTCTTCATTCTATCCATACTCATAGCCAATCAAGAGAGAAATCCTAATCCTAATTTTGAAATGCAAAACTGCCTGATACACCATTAGTATTTTTGCCATAGCTTTCTCATTCAAAGTCCACATTCTGATTCAATTTTCATTTGAAAGCTAATTTCAAGAACTACGACTTACTTTTTATATACAACTTGAGATTTGAAAATGAAAGGGGTCAAAATTAGAAAAAAAGTTGTGATTATCCTAAAAACCTCTTCCAAAATCCTTTATATAAACCACCTCAAGACCCCTTGGCAAAGGGTTCCTCTCTTAGTCTTCTTCCCCTTCTCTCTTCTCTCTTCTTCCCCTCTCTAATCTCTCCCATTCTCGTTTTCCTCTCTCTCTCTCTCTGGTATGGGGACTTCGAAGTAACTCAGCCTCTTCACCATTGTGATCGACATCTACCCTCACTCTCCACTCATCAGCACACTGAGAATCTCCTTTTGATCTTTTCTCTCTCTACTCTCTTTCTCTAGTTGTAATTTTGACATTGTTTTCTTTAATTAAAATTTTTCTTAGACAATTTCTTTCTTTTCATTAGTTTAGTATTTACTTTGCCATATTCTCCTAGTTCATAGTTAGTTAGTTTCTCAATTTTTGTGCAATTTTATTTGTTAGTTTAGGATTAGTCTTTAGAATTGGAATTGATTCTTATCTCTCATTATAAAATGCCAGAAAAACCAAAAGAATTCTCAAAAAACCTGAAAAAAAAAGGTTTAAGATAGTAATTACTAATTTAGACAATTTTAAGTCTTCAAGAACAACTCAAATTCCCGCTATACTATTCCTACTTATTTTCAAGAGTTTGGAATTTTGTAAATAATCATGTTTTCATACATTGTAACACTTCTTATAACACTTGAGAATTTCATGGTTAGATAGGGGGCAGAGGATTGGAGATATGGTTACAATGGTTGCAATCCCCAGAGTTGAAATTAGAGCAATAGGTTGCTCCATGTTCCCCACATTCCACCTCTTCAATAGAGGACCTTTGAAGCTTGCTCCTTTATCCCTCCATGTTAGAAAAGGGATATTCCCCATCCCTTTGGTTCTCTTACCCTTTTCTTCACACTTCTATTGAGGGTTGGGGGCTTGGGAGTTGTATTTGAGGAACCCACAGGATCATCTTTGAGTAGGAATCATGGGTTTGTGGATATTTGTAGGTAGAGTTTAGGGTTGGATGAAAGGACCCAAGACATCCCTATAGAGCCCCACATCCTCTGTTTGAGATGTGATCACCCAGGTCCCACAAATCAAGTAAATCCAATAAGACTCAAGTTATCGACTACGAATCATCAATCAAAATATAGGATCATAGTCACCTAATGAGTAGTTAGAAAACATCAATGGCCAAATAACAATTCATAAAGCATTAAATAATAAAATTGCCTACCATAAAGTAAATAAAAGTTCACAAATTTAGAAAATAGAAAAGAGAGAGTGCTAAGTATATCAAAGTACATCAACTAGAAAATTGGAAAAAAAAACTTAATAAACTAAAGAGAGGCTATTGTCTGCATAGATTGTCTCCTAATATTGAGCTAGGTCCCGGATCACAAGCACTAAATGTAGTTGCTACATCCAACTGCTTAGCTACACTAGAGTACGAAGCCCAAAGAAAACACTAGCAAAAACTGAGTAGAATAGAACAAAATGACAATGTAAAACAACACAAAGAGTGGGTGCTATTCATGTGTTAAGTCATTTATAAAACATTGCAGATTATTTAATCATCCATTTATTGTTAAGTACTCTATCTATTCAATTATAGTCGTGATTATCATAATCTATGCCTTGGGCATGAGATGATCTCAATGCGACATCCCGAGAAATGCAACTGATAAAAGATACCCTCTTGGCCAAGTCAATGACTTATACCTGTTTCACACCTCAGTCCATCATCCTAAGCTCATTGTGAGGAGGGGTGGTGGCTAGTTGTGTAGAGTGAACATGTGTTAGCTATAAACTATGAACCACAAATAGCCATTCATCTAGTCATCAACCAAGTACAGTACAAACCAGCTCTAACCCTCGAGCCATGCACTCCGCTATCTCAATTGGTCATTAAGCCAACTATGAGTCGTAAAGAGGCCAACAACTCCCTAACCAATGCAATCAATCTAAAACCAAATCAATGCTATAGCTAATACTCTGACAAGTAGAAAGAATTGAATAAGTTATCCTAATGTTCATAATTGCCTGACAAACCCGTTATTAATTTATCTCACAGTGGTTCATCAGATAAATAAATTATTAAAACATCAACTCATGTCTCATTTATTAATCAAATGGTATGCCTCTTCATTTAAGTCAAGTGTTTAAATATGGTCATTCAAATAGATTCATGATTATTCTTTGGGCTTCTCAAGTAAATAGTAAGCAATCACTTAGTTATAGGAAGAACAAGGAAATCAATTCACTAAATAATGTTTGACCATGATTTATTAGAGTCCAAATGACATATACAACAGGAATTATCAGATCTGCATGTCATCAATTTGGATCCATAGTATTCAAGCATATTAACAATGTTACTTGTCAACATTAATTCAATTAACTCAATCAATTTCAATCATCATTAATTTATGGTCAAGTACCCAAGCAACAACAAAAATAACCAATTGAGGACTCCAAACACAACAAGGAACAAATGCAAAATAGTGATACACATGAAGAAAATCGCGACAACGGGCCAAGATATGAGGAAGAGAGTGACTACTCTACCTAATGTCTCCAAAGGGTAACGTAGACTCCGAAATACATGTTCAAGGTCTACGGATGCAAGTTGAGCATCCCTCATAGTCTGCGCACACTACATGCCAAGTCCCTAGGGAATGTGTAGTGAAAACTGAGGTCCTAATCACATTAGAACACATTCTTAAATTTTAATGTTTGAAACAGTATTCAAAAGGGATTTTGGGACTTGTTAATGTGTAGTACGCGTCAAGACGATTTCAACGATTCCTTGCTTGCAAAAAGCGAACGTTATGAAGGCCTTGAACCACTCATAAGAAGTGAAGGTAGCTTGAACCAAACCCCCAGGCTGGTTCGGTTCACCGAAGCCATGCCCTAGCCCGCCCTGCCACGTGGCAGGCTTTGATTGGAGCGCACGCCATCCATAAGTTGCTACAAGGCACCTTAGATGTTGCCAAGTGTTGCGTATTTGTGCATGGGGCGCCGCCTTCCCACATCCACTATGCATGTGTTAAGCATGAGAACAGTCATCCTTCCTCGACACCACGTGTTGCCTGTGCAGTGTTCTCACTGCCACTGTTGCCACCAAGTGGCGAAACAATATCCTGCCACGACATACCGCACAAATTTTGTAGGAAACATCCCACATCGACCCTAAATCGCAAAGGCCTCAAAGGCCTCCTTCCTCCTTTTTCTCTTCTTTATTCTTCCTCTCGTTTTCTCCTTAAGTTGTGTGCAATTTGGAGAGGCAAATGACTGTCTAAAACCATAATTTGGGCCTTATATAGACCACTAATCAATATTAGGGTTGAGGAGAGCCCACGTTTGACGAAAATGCCCTAGGTGTTGGTTCATTCATGCCTCAAATCTATTTGTTTTGTTTTGAGCATAACTTGAGTTACATATCTGAAACAAGTACTGTTGAAAAGCTTAGGATAAGAGGAACCCAACGAAACCAAATATGATCCATTTTAAAAATTTTTGATTGAGGGTTAACCAAAAACATGAATGTTTTGCATTTTACAAGGTTCTCTGACCTGACCTAACCCTAATGGGTAATGATGTGTCCGGAGTGATGCAATCAACTTCAAAATGACATGAAATCCAAATTTTGGATCATTACAAGTGAAACTTCTGGTAGGGTTGTACAAGGCGGTAAGTGCAGTGCTTGCATGCATGTAATGATTACAAGTCAAAAATCAAAATTGAGAAAAGTTTGACATTATTCTGTACAATTGGTATGCATAGGTGGAGGAAGGATGTTGCATGCCATCTTGTTGACCCTCCTCTGGATACCAAGTAATGGCCACTTGCATTACCCAATTGTACATGCCCTCCCTGAAGATAGGGGTCATCTCCCTTGCAAGACACCTATAACCTCTCTCGCAATGTACTCATAGAGCTCATTGAGCAAGCCCTTCATGTTGCTTCTGTAGGGAAGGTCCCAATAATCGAGGATCCCCTAAGATTCATCACACCTTAAAAAGAATCAATACTTCTTGTACCCTTTATTGGAGTTTAGGGGGATCATTTGTTGTTGGTCATGAAAAGCGGCGAAACCCACCTTCCACCATGAAAGGGCACAAAATGCCAGACCAACTATAGGTATATAACAACCCCATTGTCAGCCAGACACACTAAATGAATGCCAAATAGAATAAGGCATTAAAGAGGAGCTAGTAACTGTGATTGACTATAAGAGGATGACCCCAAGATGGTGCAATAGTTGATATTGAAAAGGGTTAAAGGGAAACTTAAACCAAAAGGAAACTTAATATTGTACCCCAGGGATTAGGCATAGATGCCAAGCAGCACTAAAGGTGTGTTGTCTACTATATAGTCATCACAGGTTCTACCCTTTAAGCCTATCATACACCCAATATTTGAGTATGCCCACGTTAAATTTCATGTTGGGCTCTTTTTGGTGATGAGAAGATGACAATTGATAGTAATACCATCATTCTCTACATCTGACTCAATTTGACTAATTTCCAAGGCTAAATTTCACATAATTAATATATAAAAGGATATAATTCAATCTTGGCCAAACTAAGAACAATGAATGCAAAATAGGTTAATTCTGCTATTTTAACAGGCAAACACAAGTGCAGAGGGTGAACCTATGATTAATTAAAGGTTCAATTAGCTTAAATTTCCAAGAAGTGCATTGATATTGATTAATTTAGGATTTCCATTCAAATTGAAGGAGATTTCTTAATTAAAAATCGTAATTTCAGCCTCACTTAAATTCAAAAGGTTTGATGGAAATAAATGTAATCTAAACCTTATAAAAATCATTGAAAAGTATTTTATAAGGATTAGAATAATCAATTTGACAAAACCACCTAGGTGAATATTTAATATATTTTAGGTTAAAACATAAATTGACCAATCAAACTTCATCAAAAAGTAAAATTAAATTCACCATTAGATTCCTTGGGTCCAAATTAGGTTACCCTAAAAATTTGAAACCAATTGGACTTCAACTTAACCTACTTCGCAGTTTGGTCCACAACTTTTGAATTTCTTACTTTTTGGTCCAAATTCCACTCCTTTAGTCCTTGGCTGACTTAGCATGATGTCACCTTCTTCTCCAGCCAGATTGAGCAAGAGAAGATCTTCTCCTTTGCACGTGAATTTGCAAAGGCCATAAGTGGCTCAAATTGCAATCAAATCCTACCAAAATTGGTGGGTTTGACCCTCGAATCATGCCAAACACAGCAACCATGTTTTAAAGCTCATTTGTTGCCAAAATGGCTATTTTCTCGATCGAAGTTGTGGGGTTTACCACCCAATAAGTTCCCATCCAAATCCCATCATGTGATCCTAAAATCAACACAAATCGCCTCTATAAAGCCTCGTCGTTCTCCTTCAAATCTCTTCATGCAAATTTAGACTCGAAATTCCCTCCTCTTCTTCCTCCCCACGTGACATTGAAGCATCATTGGAGCTTCTTCAACCTTTGTCTTTGGCACACCTCGCCATCAACCGAGACTGTGGATAGCCTCCTCCCGTCGTTGCCATGCTTCTAGCCAACGGAGCTGGTTCCTCTCCCTCATTCTTCGCTCCAATTTTCGTGTCAAATTCTTCATCCCCTTCGCATCCGACAGGCCAACACTAGTATGACGTTGACTACCGGTTTGCATTAAAAACGTTTAATTATGTGTCGTTATTGGTCCCGTAGAGGCAGGTGAAGGTGGTCTTCTCTTGGTCCTCAGGATGGTTTGCCACCTGATTGTAACCGGTGTACCCATCCAAAAAGTAGAAGAATTGATTTCCCACTAGTTTCTCGAGTATCTGATTAATGAATGGAAGTGGGAAATGATCCTTCTTTGTTCCCTCCATGAGTAAGAGACCACCAACCAAATACCTTGTTTCAGCACACATTAGTATATACATTTAAATACCATTATCACTTTTTATTGATATTTTATTATTATGAACATTGCATTGAACTCCCTTTTGATTGTCATAAATACAATTTCAACATGTGCTTTCATTAAAACACATATCTAATGCGGTATTGACACAATATTTTTGGGAAATCAATAGTGAACATTTGTTTTTGGACCCGTACGAGTTTTAAATAGGCCATTGCTTTTCTGTGGATACGACCCGCTCATAATTGAGTGGTTATTTCTATTGTTTTGATTAGCGGTTTTCCACCACTGGCATACTACAACACAACATTCTTAATGTGAAACAACGAGAGTGAAAATCAACTTATCAGTGGCGAATTCCATCCATCAACGGGATGTTTATTTGGATATACTAAAAGAGCTTGACCAGGTCCTCCTCGAGAGCCACAAGTTTGGGTTTCCTCTTTCCTTTGGACAAGGCCTCCAGAAATGGAACCTCTGCAGGTTCCTCTAGAATTGGTCGAAGTTCTTGATCTGAGATAGGGGTATCCTGGATGACCAACTTAGGGTTTGGGTTTGAACTACTAGGCTGAGAGTGGCTTGGGTAAAGTGGTTCCTGAGTAACAGAATTCAGTCCTACCTGGTTCTGGGTTGAGGTAGGCAAAAGAGGAGATTGCTGCTGATAACCCACGTATGAAGCCTCATCCCATCAGGTGATGGAGTAGAAGGGTCCTGATAGACAGAGTGGGCCTACCCCTAAGTCAAGTTCATAACACGCCTCTGGTTCGGCACGTTATTTGGATTAGGCAGAGGTTACGAAGGGAGTGCACCAGGTTAGCGAGGATTTACCATTTAAGCGAGTTGATTGCGAACCTCTGTGATCTCATCTTTGTGCTATTTTTGCATAGCCACATTCATTTTCTGAATGTCAGCCAGAGTCTGAAGGATAAGACTCATTTGATCTTCCCGAGTTGGCCCGGTTTGCTAAGTTAAGTTGGGCCGAGGCTGAGGCGGCTGATATGGATGAGAAAGTTGTGGTCGGGGCTGATATTGAGGTCTCTGATTTTGACTGTTCCCGGATCACGTGAAATTAGGATGATTACGCCATCTAGGTTTGTAGGTGTTTGAGAAAGGATCGTTCTGGATGGCGTTGAGGTCCTAGCAGGTCTGACGAACCACAGAGAAATAAGAAAATGAGGGTTCAGAGTTCCCCTAACTAGAGTAGACAGATCCGGAGTTTCCTCCGAACCCTAGATCAGATGGGAGTGGGTATGGATCCATCCCCTGAAAAGATCAGTGGTAAATTTTATGCACAGCCTCCCTCCCAGAGGGTGGTTGTACGAATGGGTTTTGTGTAGAGGTGGCTCACTGCAGATGTCGAGTCAGCTCAGCCACCATCTTCTCAATGATCGAGACCTTGTCCAGGCGATTGGCCATTAACTCCAAGTTGACGGAAGAGGATGGGCCCTGCATCTCATGTGCTCCTCGCGGATTCATCAAAGCACGGGCATTCGTCCGGACGAACATGCCCATGGATTCATTATTGATGGAGTTCTCGCACATGTTCTCGAGAATCTCTAAGACTATGTCTTCATGTTGACCCATGATGTTTCCTCCATAGGTTACATTGACAAATGATCGAATAACCTGTTACGAACGCGACTTCAAGACGTTTTTAAGACGTCTGGGAGGTGGCCCATACGTCTGACCAGACGTCTGGAACCCCTTCCATACGTCTGGGATTTAATATCTGTGGCACGCAGGATTGCGTCTGCGCACCTGTGCGCGCAAACCTGCGAACGCCACCCTTTTTCCCTCTCTCCTCCTGCAGGCGCAGTGCTGCGCTCTCTCTCTCTCTCCCTGCGCGGCCTTATAAGGCCCTCGCCCTCTCCCTCACTCTCATCTCCTCCGCTCCCTTCTTCTCCTTCTTCCAGCCGGTGCGAGAGCGAGCGAGCGGCGGCAGCGGCAGCCGCGGCGACGGTGCGGGAGGAGGAGCTGCGCGAGGGAGGAGACGCTCGACCATGAGGGCTTGAGCTTGCCGGGGCAGCTAGAGCCGGCCGGCGGGGGAGCAGCGGGCGTGGAGTGACGCGGGAGGGCTGCTGCAGCTCGAGCAGCAGGCGGACGAGGCGCGGCGCGGCCGTGTGTCGTAGGCGGAGAGCGAGTCGAGCTCTGATTCTGGAAATTTTTCCATAATCAAACATCTGGGCTTCCAACCAGACGACGGTGAAGTCGTTTGGAGGACTGTCCAGACGTCTGGCAAGTGAGTTATTTTCGTCCTTCTTCCTTTTCTACGACCGTTCGTACTGAGAATGAGGAGTAGGTACGTGCAGGTTCTGAGATTCGCCATCCAACGCGAATCAGACGTTTGGCCGCAGTGCCAGACGACGGGAAGGACTTCCAGATGTTCGGGGTGACCATCGGATGTCTGGGAACTAGGCCAGACGCCCCCGCAGGCTTCTGGACGTCTGAGAGACTACGCAGAACAAAGGTACCATCTGACCCACATTTTAAGACGTCTGGAAGAGGTTCCCGACGTCTGATTTTGGACTGTTTCGTAGTTTTTGACCCGTTTAGGGCCCGTCCTCTACCCGTCTACAGTAATTATATACTGTTATGAGAAACTCCTTGTGTTTGATCCTTGTGATAGGACCCCGTTCCATTGCAGTCCCGGGGGTTGCGGAGGCGCGCGGGATTTCCGACCACGCCCCCAGTACTCCCGTTGTAGCTGGTAGAGTGGCTTTTAAAATTATTAACATAATTTGTTATAATTATGCGACAATTAATAGAACCTAGGGCATTGCATGAATCCTAGGAACGAGAAACCAGATTGAATGATAGATCCTAGGGTATTGCATGAATCCTAGGGCTGGAAAACTAGATTGAATGATAGATCCTAGGGTACGGCATGAATCCTAGGATTGGAAAACTAGTGATATGAATATAGATATTGCAGTCTTGGAAAATGTGGAAAGGAAATAATAGCTGCCTGTAAATTGATTTAACAGTTGCCTATTATGAATAAATGAACACGATTAAGAACATGGGTTGTATGAACGTGAAACTGGAATGGTGAAACCTGAATGTGCTGAGTTAAAGAGCTAGAACCCTACGGGGAATTAGGAGTAGAACTCCTGGAAAGAGAATGAAATGGATCTGAGAAGGAAAGATGTGGAGGTGTGTTGTCTCTTGGGTACGTAGTGCCAGGGGAAGCACCTGTTACCTGTTTAGTGCAGAGCGGAGCCAGCCGCCCCAGGGACCCGGGATTAGGTCTGGCCACTTTGTACCGACTTTTGGCCCTCGTGTACACAGTACAGAGGAGAGCTACTAGTGTAGAGCGAGTACTAGCTACCCCACGGGCCCCGGGGTGCTGCTAGCTCACCTACACCGACTTGTTAGGCCCACTGGGCGAACCAGGGTAGTCAAGCGAGGGTGCACGGACTATGGAGGGGCAAGACCCCTGTTTGGTTACTGTGGAGGGGCTGGAGCCCTGTTACTGAGAGGGCTCTACCCTATACTGGTTCCGTGCTGTGCTTTGGGCGCACCCGCTAACGGAAATGACTGACCGCGTGCCAGTGCGGGGTAGCTACCCGTGTGTTTATCGCGCGTGCCGTAGTCACCGTTACGTCTGTCAGCGACCTTGGGGTGGTTGACTGAGAGTAGGATCACCACGGGGGACTCTACCGGCCAGGAGAGCATCACGTGTTACTTCTACTTTTCGGAAAAGACTGCAATAAAGATCGTTCCCGCGAGGAACATTCGAGATCAAGTGAAGGATCTGAGAAATAGATAAATTGTGAAACAATAGAAAGACGTAAATAAATGAAGAAAGAAAATAAAACAGCTACTGTACACTTTACTGCTTCTTTAGTTTAGCTGCCACTCTACTCAGCGTTTCGCTGACGTGTTACACTCGTTACTTTTCAGGACTAAGTGTTGAGCAGTCAGGGTCAGTGGCTGCAGAGGACACTGGGCTGAGTAGGGTCCAGTAGAGTTACCACAGTTCTTTTGTACCCCTTTTGTTCTACTATACTGAGTAGTTCTTGTTACTCTTTGTACTTTTCTTTACTTGTAGTTCATGTTATGTTATAAATGTTGTTCTACTGTTGTGGTGGTACATGCTGTAGTAGTTCCTTTTCTTACTGCTGTATTTTTGTTACTGCTTGTTATATTCATGCTGAATGTGGTTTATTTTACTGCTCTTTTGGTTACTTCCTCGTTGGATGACTAGGTCTTGGGATAGTCGAGTCGGTCTGGTTCTCGTGTCTCGTAGGGACTCGGGAATCGGGTCGTTACATCATGAAGTCTCAGGTAAAAAGACTGGACTTGTTCCCATTTAGGAACTCTGTGGTGGGGACACTTTCGCATGAGATCCAGAAAGCAATCCCATGCCTCATGAAGCGATTCTCCTGCTTGCTGTGTGAAATGTGTGATCTGGTGCCGCAGAGCATTTGTCCGACCAACAGGGAAGAATTTTTTTAGAAACTTGGATTGCAGTTCAGCTCACGTGTTGATTGGATAAGTTAGGGTTTGGTACCAATGAGCGACCTTGTCAATGAGAGAGAAGGAGAACATTTTCATGAGCAAGCTATCTCAATTTTGAGCTTCTAACCCAAAGTTCTGGGCCAAATTCTTGAGTTGCTTGATATACTGGAAGGGATCTTCGGAATTAGGCCCATGAAATTTAAGAATAGTATGAATCACGTTGGGCTTGAGTTCATTATCAAGACCTCCAGCCAGGATTTGGACTCGAGGTTCAATCGCCACGGCAGCAGGATTGTAATGATCTCGCATCATAGGATGTTGCGGTGGATTCATAAAGGCCTGGAATAGATCGTTGAGTCGCTGAAGCTGATTCTGGAGATTATTTTCTTCTTCTGCTGGTTGTTCCATGAGTATGGAGGAACGAGATCTAGGCTCAGAGGAATCAGAAGATATGTCAATATGGTCAGGTGGTTGCACAAACAGGTTAGTCGAGGCTTGGCCTCGATGAGAGTGAATAGCTAATGGAGGCCTCAAGGATGGTCTTAGGGACCTCCTCCCAAACATGCACCGATGGAGAAGGCGAGAGATAAAAGGTGTGATGGACCCAATCAAGCCACCCAAATATCTTTGGATTACTATAGAGGTTCGCGGCAGATGATACCCCTAGGTCAGAAAGTCATCCACCTGAGAATTACCTGGGCAACCAGGAAGGGAGAGTCCTGCAATGACCCCTACACGGTAGAGCGTCCCCGCGGGTTACAGGATTTTCCCCACCCAACCTTGCTTGTTACTGAGGGTCCAAGTAGACCAGAGTGGATAACTTGACCTCTTAAGTCTACCAATTTTAAGTTTAGAACATGGGTGCTTAGGATTTCACTTGAACTTTAAGATGTTTTTGTGAGTGGTGACCTAATTTGAAGATTGGTTAACCACGCAAGGCGGGTCAACTTCACCTGATTTGTCCTTGCTTATTAGGTCTCACTTTTAGGATCCAAGTGAGATTTAGAGCTTGATTCTTAGGGTTTGTGAAATGACCCTTTCCATGGACCGCTCGGAGGTTGATTCTTGAGGGCGTAAATGAAATTTTTGACCCCTTGAGTTGAGTGTGTAGGCTTTGCAGGAACAAGAGAGGAAAGCGAGGGGAGATTCCACAATTTTTCCCTTTCTCTCTCCCTTCCCACACACACACTAACGCACACACACACACGCACATCTCTCCTTCCCCCTCCCCTCCAAGCCCTAACCTCCCTCTACTTAAACCCCACCACCCTCTCCATCTCCACACCCTTCACACCACCACCTCCACCTCCATCTCCTTCATCGGCGAGCCACCAGCCCCCTTCCCATCCCCTTGAAGCCACAAAGAGGAAGGAGAATGGTGGAGCATGGAGGAGAGGGAGAGCGAGGGAGAGAGGGAGAACGAGGGCGTGGGAGAGAAGAGAGAGCTCGGGGGAGCTCGAGAGTATGTGGTAGGAGGTGCTCAAGCGGGAGAGCTCACATGAGGAGCGCCTTTGCTACGGGTGCAACGGCGAGCGCCCGAAGTGCGAGGGGAGGAGCCACGGGATCTCGGAGGAGCTCGTGTGGGAAGAGACGAGGATGCGCACGAGGAGGAGCCCATGGAGAAGGGTTCTCGACCTCCTACAGCCATTGGAGCAACTACTGCTATGCTGCAGGTGGAGCTCGCGAGAAGACGAGCGTCCGCGAGGAGTTTTTCGTATTGGATTTTTCCAGTATCAAACATCTGGAGCATCTGTCAGACGTCTAGAGCAACAGCAGACATCCAGAGCTGAAGTCGAACGTCTAAAAACTCGTAGAGTGCCGAGGTAAGCGTCCTGAACGCTCATGCATGCGCGGACGTGAAGTACGTGGTGTACGCTGTCATGGTTTTGAATCTGCGAATGTATGCACAGGTACAGGCCTTGGAAAGGCGCACAAGTACGCTCTTTGAGGTGCTTTAGGATGTTTGGACGTCTCCACAGACGTCTAATAGACCTATCGGATGTCTGGGTGCACCAACAGACATCTGGAAAGACCCAGGGCGGTTGTAAAGGGGTTCCAGACGTCTGCTAGCAATGCAAGGAAGCAAGGTAAGGTTTTGAGATCGTTAAAGACGTCTGGGTCTAGTCCCAGACATCTAATTTTAGATAGTATGCATGTTTTTGGCCCGTTTAAGGCTCAAACGAAGTCGGATTTACGCAAACAAAGTACTGTTGTTTTTTGCTTGAGTTTCTCTACGTGTTAGTGTCAATTATATACTATTTTGAACTTGTCTGATGCAACTTAATCACTGGTATAGGTCTCTAGCCTGTAGCATGTTCGAGACCCACGGAGACGACAGGACCTACGATTCTAGCCCCCATTCCCCCTGTGTTTCCTAGTAGAGTGGTTTACTTTAATATTAAGATTTAAATAAGTAAAGTGTATGTTTAGAATAACTTGATTGAACCCTAGGATGTGAAATGAACCCTATGGAAGAAACGAATGAATTTTGCTTGAGCTACACTGTTTACTTTGAGATGCATGTTAAACCCTAATTGCTCGCAAGTGTATTAATTACTTGATGTGATGCTTTCTCAGTTATTAAAACATGAGTTTCCTGTTATAAAAATGAAACCTGTGATGTGAACAGTGAGATCTGAAGGTTGAGAAATGGAATGAAAGGAATATAAGCATGAACCCTACAGGGGAATTAGGAGAAAAACTCCTGTGTACGGAAAGAAACTAATAAGTAGACGGGAAGTGAGTTGGCCTTTGTGTACACAGTACCAAGGAGAGCAACTGTCCCTTTAGAGTAGAGGGGAGCTTACCGCCCCTTGGGTTGAGATTCGAGGTGGGTTTGGCCACTCTACGTCGACTCCTGTTTAGCCCTCGTGTACGTGGTACCAAGGTGAGCTACTTAGTGTAGGGAGGGAGCTAGCTGTCCCACGGGGCCCGGGGTTAGGACTGGCCACCCTACACCGACTCTTGTTAGGCCCACCGAGCAAACCGGGATATTCAGACGAGGGCACGCAGACTGTGGAGGGGCGAGACCCCTGTTCTGAGAGAGCAAGGCCCTGCGCTATTCCGTGTTGTACTTTTAGGTGTACCTGCAAATGGAAACAACTAACCACATGCCAGTGCAGGGTAGCTACCCGTGCGTTTATCGCGAGTGCCGTAGTCACCGTTACGTCGCGACCGTGACCTCAGGGTGGTTGACTGGGTGTAGGACTACCATAGAGGACTCTCCCGGCTAAGAGAGTACCACATGTACATCCCGCATCATGGGAAAGACTGCAATCAAGATCAATCCCTTGAGGGACAGTCAAAGTCAAGAAATGACCAGATTCTTAAGAGAATAAACAATTCAGAACTACTTAGTTGAGTTAAATGGAAATGAATAATTAATTAGTTTCTTGTCTTAAGTTAATCGCATGTAAATGGCTTAACCACCACTCTACTCAGCATTAGTTGACCTCGGATTTTATAACGTTGTTTAGGTTAGGGAGTTGAACAGCTAGTACCACCGACTGCAGAGCGAGCTGGGCCTAGTCGAGCCCAGCCTTAGCTGCTGTCCCCTTTTTGTTACCAGCTTCTATTGTTGTCGTGAGTATTTGATATCTGTAATACTGTTTCTGCTACATTTCTACTTTATTTTCCGCTATTGTAGTTTTGACGGCATGTAATATTGTGAGATATTTCATCCTGCTTTCCTTTACTGTCTACTTATTTATTTTCAACCTAGTTACATTGTATGTGTGGTGGTGGATTATTTTATACTTTTGGTTGTTTCTCGTTGGATGACTGGGTCTTGGGATTAGTCGAGGCTAGTCGATCTTGGGTCCAATAGGGATCTGGAACCGAGTCGTAACAATTTACTTAGGTAAGTTCACTCAAGGCTTATGACACACACAGTTTGGGAAGATTGATTCTTGTTTTAAGCAAGTGTGTCTCTAAAACCCTGGAATGGAAACCCTAATTGGCTCTAATTGGTCAATCAATTAATTCCAAATCTAGCACCTAGGGCTCAATCAAGAAAGTGGTAGCCGTAGGTGTCTTAAATTCCTTAATTGGTGTAGAAATCAGGTTTGGGATATTTCTAAAAATTAATCAAATCAGGCCACTTGTTGTGATTGAATCTAAATATACAATACAAGTTGGTCCTAATTGATTTTCTTCCTTTTTTAGCTTTTCAGAACCAGGGGCTTAATGAGGATGGAAAATGAGATTACCTGCCCCTAGAGTGGCTATTGTGCAGTTGATCTTGCTCCTTAGGTAAATCCCTGCACAATCGCAATCGGTTCCTCGGCAATGACGCAAAAATGTTAACGCAAAATCATTGTTGTTTAAGAAATGCGTCATAGTATAGGACAAAATCACATTGAACACTTAAATTTATAACTCAGAAAAGTTTGAAATCGAATGCAAGGAGAATCAGCCAATCAATCTCAAGATCACAATTCTAAGTAAGAGATATAAATAATTGCAATCAGAATTGATTCAAGAATGATATATCAAGATTCAAATATCAATGTGCAAAAAATGATGGGTTAAAATGGTGATTTGAATCACCAATTAACCCTTGTTAATTAATCTCAAGTATTTCAAATAAATGAACAGTGAATCTAACCAAATATTCCACGTCAACTTAAGTATTTCAATAATGCAACAGTGACTTAGAACCAGCAGAAGAGCCAAAGGCCTCTCTTTCCCTTCAAGCCTCAGGGAGAGGCACAAGCACAGCACAGCATCAACGGAGGCGAAGGCCTCGTAAATTCTCCAAGTGTAGAGAGCAACAGAGGGCAAAAACCCCCCCCTCCTCTCTCTCTTTCTTTCTCTTCTCTCTCTCTCAGCATTAGGCAAACCAGACCAGAGCCAGGTAACTAGGCAAACAGACCAAGGCCTAGACCCGTGAGGCGTGAGTGTGGGCGAGGGCATGTGTATGCACGTGTGTGGGAGGACCTCCCCCTCGTGCTTACTGAGGCGAAGAGACCTCTTCACAAAAATAATATAACCCATGTGGAGACTTCTGAAGTTTCCAATGTGGGACTATGTCCCACACCCTTCTTCATACAGTTGCAGATGGGGAAGTTCCTGAATTGAGGATGAAAGGGCGATTGGCTTCTCCAATTGATGACCTGAGCGTACACCTGGAGCGAAGCTGCTTCACCTGGGTGGGGAAGCAAGGAAGAACATAGTGTAAACAAGACGGTCGCAGTCGGAGAAGGAGGGCGCAGAGGCGAAGCTCCGGTGGTGACCTGAAAATCACAAAACGGCCTCGCGGCCTGGTCAAAATATCTCAAAAGGAACGTCGGAGCACCGCAAATGTGGTGGTGGTGATTTCGTGATGTTTGGGGGTGTGTGTTTGTGTGGTGCAAGGTTGGCGCAGAGTTGCGAAGGTGATGGTGTTCGGGGTGATGGGAGAGTGGCTAATCGGTGGAATTAGGTTAGGGCTTTAGTCGGCGGGGTCGCGACGAACCTTATGATGGTGGTAGCGGCAAGATTCGTGCGGTGGAGCGGCGAATAGGCGTCACTGAGGCTTTGTCAGAGCAAAGGAAGGCTTGGGCGTAGGGGGTGCATTGAGTGGTCGATTGGGAGTGTCTGTGAGGGGGAAGTGATGCAGAGGGAGAGAGGAAGGAATAAGGGATCTTAGAGGAGAGGAAGGAGGCCAGAGAGCTCCGGTCGTTAATCAACTTTTTGCGACATGTTAATTAATCACTCACAATAAAGCACTGTTGTCGGGTTTTTATCCCCGGCAATGATGCCAAAAAATATGGTGCAATCAACCATGGTTCGTATAAAAAATCGTCGTTGTTGTAGTATATGTCACAAATACAAATCATTATCACGTCAATTTTATTTAATTACATAATTTTTACTGGTTTATTCCAGGTCGTTCACTGGGAGACAGTTATTAATATGTATCACTCTCTAGGCCTAATATTATTCTTTAATTCCAAAAAGATCAATTTTATGTATAATTATGAATGAATTAATTAATGAATGAAAGAATGAACTAATTTATGTACAAAAGAATGTCCTTAAATGCTTGTTAACAGATTTATACAAATAAACATCAAACACTATATTTAAATACTATATACTATCTATTTATAACTTATAATAGCAAGACTTATATATATATAATAATAAGTAATAATATATACCATACTAACTTAACTTAATATACTAACATATACAGTAACATATATAGTATGTACAACGACATATATAAACGTCGCTAAACCTTAGGAATAAGATGTACATAAGCTAAGGTAAAAGTTAGGGTCTATAATGACACTTATTCTATCTACAGTGACAGATTAGTCTGTTACTAAAGCTATACTGTTATTAAGGTACATATATAGCTCAAACATTACTTATACTACGTATACTTCTTATACATATTATTTATTTACAGTATACTATATACATATGTTATATTTATACTATATACTTGTATACTATACATATTAAACACATGCACAGCACTTTAACTCTCTCTTCTCTACGCTTCTTCTATTTTTCTTCCTAACTTAGCATCTCAGACTCACTCTTTCTCTCTTCTTCTCTCACCCTTAGTAATTCAGACCATGGTTACTGTCCATCTAATCAAAAATTAGGTTATTAATTGGCTAGCGACCTTTTCGAGGAATACAAAGCACCCCCTCAGGGGGGACCAGACTTCTACTAAGGCTACCCTATTCATTAATTAACTTCTTAATCAAGTTTTCTGCTCAATAATGGTCTCACACAGGCCCTCGCACAGTGCATGGCCCCCAACAACACATCGTACACAATCATCAATGCTAAACCAAGGTCATATGCCATATGCTCGAAGGGTATAAGAGGTAATGGGTTTCGAGCGCCCGGAGCCCATGATCACTAATAAGCCATAGCAAAAAATCAATTAAAGCGGTGCTAGGCATCCTCATGTCACCGATGTGGCACCAAATTTAAGTGCCCTACAGGCGCTGCTCCATGTAAAGCTACATGCTTAATTTGGTACATGTCGCCCTCAATTTGAGGCCCAAAATTAATTCCATTTTTGAAATAAAATATATATTTGGAAAGCTTTTATATAGAGCTATATAATTATTTTGTTTATTTGCAAAAATAATTATATTTACTATATAAATAAATTAGCTAAAGTTTGTAAATAATACATCCTGATTTCAGGGTTTATTTCTTAATTAAAGTATAAATTAGTTAATTAATGGTCTAATTAACCTGTTACAGTAATAATATACATATTAAAGTATTTAATGCATATTTTTATTATATTTTACATGATTTATTTATATTTAAATATGGGAATTCAGGGTGTTTTCAAATAATTTAAGTTATAAATAGCATAATATATTATAAATATAGTTAAATTAGTGTAATTTACTTAAAATATAATAATACCAACGTACAATATAAATTATCTCAATTATAACTTAATGTACTAATTTATTTTGATTTAATTTATTAACTTAGTAGTAACTTAATAAATTCATTATTTATTACATATATATAATTAAATTATATTACAGGTGTTATAATGTACTATATACATATGTAAATATATATATATACAGTATCATTAGTAAATATAGTTATTTACATGGTTTATATATTTACTTAAGTTATAATGCTTATAAGCTAACATAAATAATAAATAATTATACAATTAAGTTATAAACAGTTTAAATAATCTTAAATATTTAATTTACAATATATAATATATATATGTTATTTACATCTATTATACATCTATTTTACATCATATACATATAGCTTACTATATAACTTATATTTACAAGTATGCACATACTATACATAGTATTTCTGTGTATTTTTGGGGTTTTTCTTATTTTTATGGGTTTTGGATGTTTTATAGAGTTAGGGGATGAGAGAGAAAGAAAGAGATGAGAGATGGAATGTGTTTTTGGTATTTTTATAGGTTAAGGTTTTTTATTAAGGTTTAAGGTAGACTAAACCGTCGGCTGGTATGTTCTACCAAGCTGAGGGTTTAGAATGCCTTAAAAATTTGCATATGTGTAGAGAAATAGTTAATCCTACTCACTATACCTTTATTTTATTTTTTTTAAATTCTTATATCATTTTATTTATTTACAAGTTAAGCACACTTCTAGGTCTTCAAAGGGTTTTAAAGTGAAACCTAAACCCTAGAATTCTAAACTAAAAGCTGGAAAGGTGGTTTAAATGCCTCAGAACATCCAATAAGATAAAAAGGAGGTGTTCAAGTAATTAAACATGATTTTCCACTTGATTACATTCAATTTCTAAATATAGGCGTTTATACACATCTATAGCTGACAAGAGAGTATTTAACAACAAATTACAAGTAATTCTACTTAGGTTAAGGTTATTTACAGTACATGAAAGCTTGTACAACATTTTTACAAAATATAAAATATGTCCGCCATTCAATTAACTCAAATCCGACATCTACTGCCCATCTAATTTAGCCTACTGCCCAATTCAAGCAGCAGCAACAACTGCAAATGCAGCAGTTGCTACAGTAAATCTCAGCAGCTCATGTCTAAAACACTACCCAGACGTCTTAAAATGTGCATCTAAACATTAATCCAGCAAATCTGAATAAGGAGTTCAGTAAGAGAAATGCATTCCCAACAACTTAGAAACGGGGATTTTTTGAAATTAACTAATCTAATCCCTTATCTTTGTCATAGACAACAAAGATAATGGAATTAGATTGGAATTTAATCCAACGAAAATGTTGCTGCTATGCAGCATTTTAATGTGTGAAGTTTGGGATTCAAAACTCACAATGAACACTCCAGCAAAACTGATGAGGCCTTGAATTCTAATCTAAAAATCACTTTAAAACATTGAATCCTCACTCAAGAAAACTTTAAATCTTGATCCCCAACTCAAATCAGAGAGTACATTGATTTTATCTCTCCCTTATGCTATTGACAGCATGAAGGAAAGGTTCACATCAGTCCATTAAACTACTAACTTGAATCCCAAATGTTTAAAACCTTAAGGGATATTGAGAATCCCTTAGGTAAAAAATCACAAGTTCAAATACTAATACTCGCACAAAAATATTAAGTAGAGCCTCGAATCAACAAAGTCTATTCTCCTTGACTCTACCTTACATTGAAAAACCATCAAAATCCAATCTCTTAACAACCTCAACCATGGCTCATCTAAGGAAAAATTCATCATTAAAAATTATCTTAGATTCACAACCATGGACTAATTTAGCTCAAAAACAAATCGATTCACTTGATAAAAACCCATTCAAAATCCAATTTGATCAAAATCTCACAATCTTACTTTGAAAAACCAAACTGAAATCAAATCAAGCAAGCCGATTCCATTTAAAACCAGGTCAAGGGTCTTTATGGAAAATCTAAAATGGATGGGAGACCCCTAGATGGATTTGAGTGCAAATCCTCGTCTCAAAGCTTGAGAGCAATAAGATGAGGGTTTGACTCTAGTGGATGGGTCAATTGCGAAACAAAAATCGAGGGAAATCAGAATGCAAAATGAAAAACATGAGGAGAGGGAATCAATGATCAGTAGGGGGTGAAATCATCTCCACTGATCTGAAATGATCAAAGGAGGTTGAATGCGTGGATTCTACACTACACTACTCTAAACTAGCTACAATCACACAATTTGATCATTTAATCAACTATACTAAACTAATTACTAATCTAACTATTCTAGAAAGCATGTAAAGTCCTAATCTAAAAGAGGAATGGGATGCCTGGGCTGCAACTGGTCATTGCAGCGACGAAGGGAGATGAGGAGGACACCAGTGAGGAATGGGATCCCTGGCCTGCAGCTGGTCACTGCAGTGACGAAATTGAGGAGCAAAGCTGCGCCCCTGTCACTGACGCAGTGATGAATGAGGGAGAAAACTGGAGTGGATGAAAGTGATCGCTCAAGGAGGAGGGAGCGATCCAACACGCGCGAGGCAGTGGAGGTGCTTAAGTAGCGAGAGGGAGTGATTCTCCTCACCGCAATGGTGTGATTAGGTGCTAGGAGTTTGGGCGGTGAGGATGTAGCCACAAGGGTGCGGGAAGATTCAAATCAAAGGAGCGCCATTGGATCAGATCTGGGGGAAAGGGTGATGCTACGCGCCAATTCACTCAGCTTCCAATCAAGGAGAGCCACAAATCGAGTGGGCCAAGAGGATCAACGGTGAGGATTTCTCGTGTTCTTGCGGTGCTACAATGCACGTGCGGCTGCAAGTGGCACAAGGTTCTGTTGGCGAAATTGTGGATAATGACCCTACGCGTAGGGGTAGAGAAATAGTAGGGACGCTCATAAGTGGTTAGAAATGATTACAAGAGGTCCTTAAGGGCTTGCAAATAGGTCCCTTTGATTTTCAAAAAGGTCCTAAGAGGATTTTTCAATGAATAACATGTGATGAAAGGAGGACCTAAATGTAAATCTATAATTGCAAGGTTCTAATGATGTCCAAATGCACCCAAGTTTTTATAGAAGCTTAATTGAACATTTAGGAAGTTAATTACACTTTTAATTTGAACTTTTGAACTCATGAGTGTGTTCAATTTTCAATTGGGTCTCCATTTTACATTATTTAATAGAATATCTCAATTAATGACCTAATTATACATTTTTAGCACAAAATTGATGTTTTAGGTCTTTTTCTTTATTTCCCACACTTAGCCATTTTTATGTGTTAATTTGATAGTGTTTAACATTATTTCTATCTTAACTTAGGTGATTTAGCTATGATGAGTCGCAACTCATCAGTCGTGGCTTGACCGGAACTGGAGAAGAGGGTAGAGATGGCGAAGCGTCAATGGCGATTGAGGCAGAAGAACGCCCTCCCTTTGACCGGAGAGGTGTGCAAGGAAGAGAGGAAGACGGTGGCACCACCTATTTGATGGTTGGAGGTACGGAGGAGTAGGACGAAGAGAGGTCGCTGGAGCAAGGACGATTGGTGGTCGGAGAGGGTAGATTAAGGTGTTTTGACACACCAAAATTTGCTGAGGAGGTGAGGAACTTGATGTAGAATCATTTATAGGCCATCGAACGGAGTTTTAAGCTTGGAGAGCAAGATTGCGAATTCCAAGACTTTTACTAAAGTCGGATACCCTTCAATTCAAAGAGTTCAAATGAGCTTTTGGGAAGGAGTTGGGATCCAAGATAGACATTATTTGGAAGGGAATTTCACAAGCAAACTCTGGTTCAAATTTGAGATTATTTGGCTAAGAATCGAGGCTAAAAATCTCGCTCGAATCTTGTTGCAGCTCAACATGTTCACACCAATGGCGATAGGGACCTAAATGTGAAGATGATGAAAAGTTAGGGACCTATTTGTAAATAATTCAAAAATTCAAGGGCTATTACATGATAAACAGAGTCCGTCTGAACTGGAATGCAAACTAGGTCAAGGTGATCTCTGATTAGGTCCAAGTTTTGGTATAAACCTAATTTGGACCTAAGGAATTTGGTGATGAGGTTGGATTTAGGTTTTGACCAAGTTTGACTAGGTAAATTACGGAGAAACTCAAATTAGGGCAATTGTCTGTCTGAGACTCTATTTTAGATCAAAATGGATTCAAATGGTCAAATAAAGGATGCCAAACCCTAGAGAATATTTTTCTATGATTTTTGGAGGGTTTAGGTGAATTTTATCCTGACTAGAATCTCAGTTAATTAAGCAAGTCTGCTTTTAGAGTTTCAGATATCCATTAATTCTTGAAATACGTGAAAACTCATTTCTGTCTGTATGAACCCACTTATTAGATATTAATGACCATATGACCTTCAGTAAACCCCTGGCATACCCCGTGGTTATTCTGTATTTGTGATAAGATGGTAAAATTACATAAATAACCTTATTTTCATCTTTTCTTTTCAAAATGAAATATTAAGCACTTAGGACCCCCTGAAGGTTATGTACGAGCTTTTATTGACTTTATCAGACTAAATTGAGCTAGTTATGACTCATGATAGTGTTCCCATCAGTGTTGGAAATGAAGTTGAAGCCTTAAAAACACCGAGCAAATAATGTACAATATGATTAAACAATAAAACATGCCTTCTAACCTCAGATTTCAGAAAAATTAAGACTTGGACAATTTATGACTACAAAGGCTACTGACAAAGAATTTAAAGTTGAATTATAAGCTATTCAAATTAGATTTAACTCAGGTACTTCTACATGAATGCTTAATACATGTAGTTCTAAAAACACGGTACACCAACAACTCACAAAGAATCTCAAATCAACTCAATCTCCTTTCAACACAGTGACTGTTGCTGCTCAGAAGGGCAGCTGAATTCAACAGCTCAAATTTGCTGCTACTGCTACTCGTTAAACAAGATCAACTCACAAATACATTTGAGATTCAAATATCCAAAAATATGTGTAATCAACTGATGGAAACACCATAATGAGTCATAACTAGCTTAATTTGATCTGATAAAGAGAATAAAAGCTCCTACATATCCATCAGAAGGTCATAAGGGCACAAAACACTAATTTAAGAAGGAAATAAGAAAATAGGGTTATTTCTGCAAATTTGACATTCTATAACAAATACAGCATAACAGTGGGTTTCCTCAGGGATTAAACAAAGGTCAAATGTGCTTTAGAGTCTATTAAGAGGGTTCATACATAATGAAACGGGTTTTCAGGCGTTACAGGAATTAATAGACATCCGAAATCCTAAAAATATACCCGCTTAATCTACTGATTTTACAGTCAGGATAAAATTTATCTAAACCTCCTAAAATTCATAGAAAATATTCTATAGGGTTTAGTATCTTCAATTTGACCATTAGAACCCGTCTTGATCGAAAATAAAGCCACAGACAGACCTTTGCCCTAATTTAGGTAATTGTGCAATTTCTCCAGTCAAACATAGTCAAAACCTAAATCTAACTTCACCATTGGATTCCTTGTATCGAAATAAGATTTGTACCAAAATTTGGGTCCAATCTGAGATCATATTGACCAAGTTTGCACTTGGTACTGTCTAGCTATTTTGTTTCACACCCGTGCCCCTAACTTTTGAACAATCTGCATTTGGGTACCTAACTTTTTTCATCTTATTAACAAGCTGGTCCCTGCCGCCATTGGTGTGAACGCACCTTTCTCCTATGAGATTCAAGCAAAGATTTCTCACTCGATTCTCAATCAAACCTTCCCAAACTTGAACCGGAGATTCTTTGTGAAATTCCCTTCCACATGCGATAAGTCTTAGGCTCCAATTCTTTCCCAAAAGGTCATGAGAACCATTTGAAGGTTCGGGTATCCTATTTTGTGAGGACCTTCCACTTAACTCGCCGTCGCCGCTTCGCCGATCTCTCCGTCTTCTCCTATGCCGGTCAACCAAAATCGGTTACCTCCACCTCTCTTTCACCTAACTAAGTCCCTCTATCTCTCTATCTCTCTCTCTCACTCTATTCTCCCCAGCAACGGCGCCAAAATGTTGAACGCTCTAATTGCTACGCTAACGTGTTCGATTTTGGAAAACCTGTCGTTGTTGTTTGAAAGCGAAGAACTCGTGTTCAACAAATAAAATTTATACCGAAATTGAAATTCCGGGTCGAACACAGGGAAGCGGACGTTTGATTTAAAAACTACGCGTTTGTTTTTATTTGTCACAAAGTAATTCAATTTAAAACTATCTAATTATTTAAAATAAATAGAAGAGAGAGAGAATATTACATACAGAAATCAAAATGAGATGTAGAATAAACAGGGAATTTATCATTAAGGAGATTGTTCATTTCACTATCACAACTAGAAAGCATAAAACAATTGCACTAGAAAGCGATAAATTTAATCTAGAAAGCATTAAAAGAATGGAGGGAGAAATGTCCACCTCGACGATTGCTTGGAGGACGAGCAGAACTACACTAGAAAGCAGTAAATCTATATTAGAAAGTAGTAAAAAGAATAGGGAGAGAGATATCCTCCTCGACGATTGCTTGGAGGACGAGCCGGACGGGACGACGCCTGGACGAAGGAGGATGGAGCAGGACGAAGGAGGACGAAGTAGAAGAACAGGGACGGAGCAGCACGCCGTCGTCGTCGCGCGATCCACTTCCGAAGGGGGACGAAAATTTGGACTTTATCTCGCGAGAAGCATCCCGGGTGTTACGAACAGGGGCATCAGACGTGTTTAAGACGTCTGGGAAGTGTCCCAGACATCTGGAACCCTTCCCAGACATCTGGTATTTAATTTTTTCGGCATACGGGTTCGCGTCTGCGCGCCTTCGTTCTGCTCTTTCTCTCCCTCCCTGTAGACAACGCCGCTTCTCTTCTCTCTCTCCCCGCACTGCCTTCAAATAGTGCTCCCCTCTCCCTCACCCTCACTCCATCCGCCTTGATCTTCTCCTCCCTGCGAGCGAGCGAGTGCGGCAGCAGCGGGCGTGTGGGAAGGAGTGTTGCGAGAGGAAGAAGAAAGCTCTCCCGAGAAGGTGCGAGCTTGCCAAGGCAGCTAGAGCCGGCCGACGGGGGAGCAGCGGGCATGGGGTGTCGCAGAGGAGCTGCTGCAGCTCGGGCAGCAGGCGAACGCTTCGCGGCGTAGCCGTGCGTCGCGGGCGGAGGACGAACCGAGTCCTGATTCTGGGAAAATTTCCCAGAATCAGGCATCTGGACTTACGACCAGACAACGCGTAAGACGTCTGGAGGAAGGTCCAGACGTCTGACAGGTACTATATTTTCCTACCTTCTTCTATTTATGCGTGTACGGCCATGCAGTCACCGCCGTGTTCTCTGCGCCTCTTCGTGATGAGAGTGGTTGCATGTGTGCACAGGTGTTGTTCGGGAGGGCGCGAGGGCTCGGCATCCCACGTGGATCAGACGTCTGGCCACAGTACCAGATGACAGAGTGGACCTCCAAACGTCCTGGGTGACAAACGGACGTCTGGAAACTGACTTCAGAGGATCTAGAGAGCTTCTGGACGTCTGAAGGACTGCGTAGAACAAGGTATGGCATGATCGACATTTTAAGATGTCTGGAAGAAGTTCCAGACGTCTGATTTTGGGCAGACTCGTCGTTTTTGACCCGTTTAGGGTCCGTTCGGAGTCCATCTTCCGCATTTCAAGTTTCATTCTTCCCAGATTTATTTCCTCTACCTTTTTACAGTAATTGTATACTATTTTGAGTAGCTCCTTGTCTTTGATCCTTGTATTAGGACCCCGTTCTGTTGCGGCTCTGGGGGTTGCGGAGGCGCGCGGGATTGCCGACCACGCCCCCAGTACTCCCGATTTCGCGGGTAGAGTGGCCCTTTAAATTAATTAACAAAATTTATACAATTACGAAATAATTAATAGGGTTTAGGGCATTGCATGAACCCTAGGACTAAGAAATTAGATTGAATGATAGATCCTAGCGAATTGCATGAATCCTAGGACTGGAAAACTAGATTGAATGATAGATCCTAGGGTATGGCATGAATCCTAGGATTGGAAAACTATTTGAGTATATAAACATTGCAGTCTTGGAAAAGTGGAAAGGAAATGATAACTGCCTGTAAATTGGTTAACAGCTGCCTGTTATGAATGGATAATTACGGTTGAGAACATGAATTGTATGGACATAAAGCTGGAATGGTGAAACCTGAATTGGCTGAGTTAAAAGAGCTTGAACCCTACGGGGAAATAGGAGTAGAACTCTTGGAAAGTGAATGGAATAGAATTGGGGAAGTGAGCTGGCCCTTGAGTACCGAGTACCAAGGAGAGCGACTGCCCCCTGTTTAGTGCAGAGCGGAGCTAGCCGCCCCAGGGACCCGAGGTTAGGTCTGGCCACTTTGTACCGACTTTTGGCCCTCGTGTACACAGTACCGAGGAGAGCTACTAGTGTAGGGAGATCACTAGCTACCCCACGGGCCCCGGGGTTCTACAAGCCCTCCTACACCAACTTGTTAGGCCCACGGGGCAAACCAGTGTAGTCAGGCGAGGGTGCGCAGACTGTGGAGGGGAAAGACCCCTGTTTGGTTACTGTGGAGGGGCTGGACCCCTATTACTGAGAGGGCTCTACCCTATACTGGTTCCGTGCTGTGCTTTGGGCACACCCGTTAACGGAAACGACTGACTGCGTGCCAGTGCGGGGTAGCTACCCATGCGTTTATCTCTCGTGCCATAGTCACCGTTACGTCTGTCAGCGACCTTGGGGTGGTTGACTGAGATTAGGACCACCACGGGGGACTCTCCCGGCCAGGAGAGCACCACGTGTTACTTCTACTTTTCGGGAAAGACTGCAATCAAGATCATTCCCACGAGGAACATTCAAGATCAAGAGAAGGATCTGAGGAATAAATCAATAGTTAATTAATGGAGAAATATAAAGAAAGAAAGTAAAAATATAACAGCTACTGCCCACTCTACTGCTTCTTCTAACTTTTAGTTGCCACTCTACTCAGCGTTTCGCTGACGTGTCACCCTTGTTACTTTTTTAGGACCAGGTGTTGAGCAGCCAGAGTCAGCGGCTGCGGAGGGCGCTGGGCCTAGTAGAGCCCAGTAGTGTTACCTGTAGTACCTCCTGTACTTTTCTTTCCGCTGTAGTGATTAGTTTCCTGTTACTTCCTGTACTCTCTTTATTGCAAGCTTCATGTTTATGTATATGTTTATTTCTCTACTGTTGTGGTGGTGTATACTGTAATATTTCTTTTCTCTACTGCTGTATTTTGTTACTGCTTGTTATATACATGTTGAATGTGGTTTATTTTACTGCTCTTTTGGTTACTTTCTTGTTGGACGACTGGGTCTTGGGATTAGCCGAGTCGGTCCGATTCTCGTGTCTCGTAGGGATTCGGGAATCGGGTCGTTACACCAGGTGTAGGACAAGCTTCTCTTCAGCTTTAGAGAGGTAGAGAAGAGAAGGAAGAGATGAGAATTTCATGTGGAGGGGGTCTCCCTTTATAGTTGCAAGGAGTATGGGAAAATTAGTCATTACATCTTTAAAACATTAAATAAGGGGTCTTTAGTGACGGATAAAATCGTCGCTAAAGCCCCAACATGGGTGTAGTGGGCGCTCCCCACGCGCGCCTCCTAAGCTGCCCACTCTCAATGCCCGCCGCACGTTCATCCATCCACAGTCGTCCAATCGCGAGATCGGACGGCTGTGAATGCGCCTGACCCGCTCGCTGCGCGCCTGCCCAACGCGTACGATGCCGCGTGGCCACTATTGGAAGATCTGAGCCACCCGATCACGATCCAACGCACGCCCATGCTCGGTCGCCCGCGTCCTTCTCCCCTTCGCTGCGGCTCGAACCCGCGACCGTGCTCGCAATACGCCTTCGACCGCTGCGCTATGGGGCGTGGATGGTCGAGCGGACGCTTTTAGGCGCGGCTCTCCACAACTGTTGGATCGAGATCCAATGGCGGAGAGAGGGCGGATACGGAGGCTTCATTGGTTGCACGCGGGCATTTAGGCGGTCGAGATGGCACCATGTGGCGCCATCTTGGCCGTCCATCTTCTGGGTGTTGTAGATGGTGCCACGGATGTCATATTGACTCGATTTTTGCGTCGTTAGGCTATGATCGTCGATCCCAATTCATCCGTGCAGTCGGATTTGTCATTTGAAGTGCAGATTTACACCACCCTGGCCCTTGATCTTCTAGGATTCCTCGGACACTATCTGATGCTACGGATGCCTGATTAGGGCGATTTTGGAGTCGTTGAACTCCAATCGTCATCCTGATCACATCCATACGGTTAGATCTTCTATCCGAGGCCCCGATAAAATGTTTTTCCAGTCTAAGCACATAAAAATAGACAATTAACCTCCATTTTATTCAAATTACTTTAAATGCAAGATGATGCATGTTATGCAATATTTATAGCATGTAATGCAATCCTATGCTTAAGAACATGCATAAATAGATATCTGAAGTAATGTAAATGTGTTTACATCATACCCATATGCCTATCTTTTGCTAGTCCCTAGCAAAAACTATATGCTATTTATAAAAGAAATAGGTTGGATTATTTGGGCCTGAGTTATTTTCAATCATTAAGAAATTGTCTACTTAGGATCTGAACTTTCAAATACGCAACAGTTCCCAAGTATCTGCCAAAATGCAGATGGCCTCAAACCCTTCCCTTATTCAAAGAAAAATTTCTTTTTCTCTTTTTACTCTTTTCTAATTTTTTTTTATTTTCAAATTTTAGGGTTTAAGAGTGGCTTTCTACGGCCATTCAACTCACCCAAGATTTGATGGGAACCCTTAGTTTTAAGCGTCTTATTGTGATTGTGATAGACTTGTTGACCGACAATTAAAACGGACTTCGGATTTCTATGCCTCTAGGTGACCTAAGAAGAATTCTGCCTAAAGGTGTTTCTTTACAATCGGTAGCTTTCTCTCTACTTTTATTTTTTTACGGGGTCAACACAAGGGTGAATCCAGTGTATATCTCCCCGATTTATTCTACTTATCCGCTTCTTCCTAAGTGTTTTGGGAATTTTCAGTGCATTTACTGAGCTGGGTTCTGGACAACCGGTCGATGAGCTGTTACCACTGACAACTTGCCAGCCATACTCGTGCGGGGAAGTGTGGCTTATTTCTTTTCTCCTTTTCTTTTTGATTTTTTTTTTTGGCGCCGTTGAATGCTCGAATTGCTACGCTAACGTCTTCGATTTTGGAAAACCTGTTGTAGTTTGAAAGCGAAGAACTCATGTTCAACAAATAAAATTTATACCGAAATTGAAATTCCGGGTCGAACACAGGGAGGCGGACGTTTGATTTAAAAACTACGCGTTTGTTTTTATTTGTCACAAAGTAATTCAATTTAAACCTATCTAATTATTTACAATAAATAGAAGAGAGAGAGAATATTACACATAGAAATCAAAATGAGATGTGGAATAAACAGGGGATTTATCATTAAGGAGATTGTTCATTTCACTATTACAACTAGAAAGCATAAAACAATTGCACTAGAAAGCGATAAATTTAATCTAGAAAGCATTAAAAGAATGGAGCGAGAAATGTCCACCTCGACGATTGCTTGGAGGACGAGCAGAACTACACTAGAAAGCAGTAAATCTATATTAGAAAGTAGTAAAAAGAATAGGGAGAGAGATATCCTCCTCGACGATCGCTAGGAGGACGAGCCAGACGGGACGACGCTTGGACGAAGGAGGACGGAGCAGGACGAAGGAGAACGAAGCAGAAGAACCGGGACAGAGCAACATGATGTCGTCGTCGCGGGATCCACTTCCGAAGGGGGACGAAAATTTGGACTTTATCTCGCGAGAAGCATCCCAGGTGTGGGACAAGCTTCTCTTGAGCTTTGGAGAGGTAGAGAAGAGAAGGAAGGGATGAGAATTTCGTGTGGAGGGGGTCTCCTTTTATAGTTGCAAGGAGTATGGGCAAATTAGTCATTACATCTTTAAAACATTAAATAAGGGGTCTTTTGTGACGGATAAAACCGTCGCTAAAGCCCCAACGTGGGTGTAGTGGGCGCTCCCCACGTGCGCCTCCTCAGTTGCCCACTCTCAATGCCCACCGCACATTCATCCATCCACAACCGTCCAATCACGAGATCGAACGGCTGAGAATGCGCCTGACTCGCTTGCTACGCGCCCGCCCAGCGCGTATGATGCCGCTTGACCGCCTCGCGTGAAATAGCACGTGGCCGCTATTGGAAGATCCAAGCCGCCCGATCACGATCCAACGCATGCCCACGCTCGCTCGCCCGCGTCCTTCTCCCCTTCACTGCGGCTCGAACCCGCGACCGCTGCTCGCAATAGCGCCTTCGACCGCTGCGCTATGGGGCGCAGATGGTCGAGCGGACACTTTTCGGCGCGGCACTCCATAGCCGTTGGATCGAGATCCAACGGCGAAGAGAGGGCGGATGCCGAGGCTTCAATGGTTGCATGCGGGCGTTTGGGCGGTTGAGATGGCACAACGTGGAGCCATCTTGGCCGTCCATCTTCTGGGTGTTGTAGATGGTGCCACGGATGTCAGATTGACTCGATTTTTGCATCGTTAGGCTACGATCGTCGATCCCAATTCATCCATGTGGTTGGATTTGTCATTTGTAGTGCAGATTTACACCATCCTGGCCCTTGTTCTTCTAGGGTTCCCCGGTCACTATCTGATGCTACGGATGCCTGATTAGGGCGATCTCGGAGTCGTTAAACTCCAATCGTCGCCCTGATCACATCCATACGGTTCGATCTTTGATCCGAGGCCCCGATAAAATGTTTGTCCTGTCCAAGCACATAAAAGGAGACAATTAACCTCCATTTTATTCAAGCTACTTTAAATGCAAGATGATGCATGTTATGCAATATTTATAGCTTGTAATGCAATCCTATGCTTAAGAACATGCATAAATAGACATCTTAAGTAGTGTAAACGTGTTTACATCGGTTCGGGTATCCTATTTCGTGAGGACCTTCCGAGCTTGGAAGCTTCTTTCCAAGCTGGGAAAGGCCTCTTATGGCCTATATAAGTACGATCAATGCCTCACCATGCTTCTCAGCATGTCTCGGTGAGTCAACAACCCCTAAATCACCTCATCTAGCCACCAACGACTGCTGCTCTGGCGACCTCCTTCGATCCCCTTCCTCCGGCAGTCTAATGACCAAATTGGTCGGCCCTCTCGACTCTCCTCTTTGTCACGATCCTCCCTGACCAAAGGGAGGACGTGCCTCTACCTAACTTGCCGTCGCCACTTCACCGATCTCCCTGTCTTCTCCAGTGTCGGTCAACCAAAATCGGCTGCCTCCGCCTCTCTTTCACCTAACTAAGTCCCTCTATCTCTCTCCCTCTCTCACTCTACTTCTCTTTTCCCGCACTCACCACTCACTCACACGTGCTGCACCACCCACACCCTCTTCATCTCCCTCCACTCCGACGATTCTCCAACGATGCTTACACGCTGCTACACCGCTCAAATCTTGCCACTCTCACCACCACGAGCTCTGCCATCAAACACAGGGCAAAAGCCCTTTATCTATTTCACTGATTTTCCACTCCACGAGTCCCCCGAACACCACTCTCACCGCACCTCCGTTCCGATTTCACCAGACCTCACACTCTCGCACACCAAACCGACGCCACCATTGCACTCGTCGGTCCTCGACGATCCTCCTGACCGCTTTAACTAGGGCTTATTTCCTATATTTTTGTCTCAGGTACCTTCATCAGACCTCTGCCACCGCCTCAAGTTCTCTGACAAAGCCATCAGTCCTCCGATCACGATTCTTCTAGATTTCATCTCCAAGTTCCACGATTGAGTCCTAGGCTTCGCTCCAGATCTTCAATTGTAATCGACATACGCAGCTATTGCCTTAATCAAAAGCCATCTTCAACTGCTGTTGTGTGACAAGTTGCAGGGGACAACATAGTTCCACATCAGAAAGCACAGACACCCCCATGTGATTTAAATTGATTTTGTGCATCTGGCTTATCGCTTCAGCACGCACAGGGGGTAAGGTCCCCACACGTATGCCCATACACACTCCTCACCTGCAGTCATGCTACGCAGGTCTGGTCAGACCCAGTTAGCTGCCTATTTCACCGGTTAGAGCAGGTTTCTGAGAGGGAAGAAAAGAAAAGAGAGAGGAAAGGGGGTTTTGCCTCACGCCCTTTCTACACTTGGCCGATTAAGAGGCCTTCTCCTCTGAAGCTACTATGCCTATGCCTCTCCCTGAGGCTTGAAGAGAAGGAAGGAAGAGGCCTTTGCCTCCGTCTGCTGAGCATCGGTTAAGGCATCCAAGCGCCTATTCTGTCATATGATATCTACTCAAACCTTGGTTCTATTGGTTAAATTGAGATTTGCTTGCCTTATACAATTCTGTTACTTGAGTAACTTGCAAAGCTTAACATTATAGGGTAATTTGGTGATTCAAATCACCATTTTACCCTCTTCTTTTTGCACATTGCTACTTGAAATTATTGCTATATCAGTTTGATTCAATTCTGAGTGTAATTGCTCTTATCTTTTACTTAGAATTGTGATTTTGAGATTGAATTGCCACTTGCTCCCAGTGAACGACCTCGGATTTCTTTCGAGTATAAATATTATTTAATTTTTCACGCTGATTCAATCTATACTGCAACGCAATGATTCTAAAACCCAATTCAGAGCGATTAACATTAAATCCTCTACATGTCTGTTGCTCAATGAAACTAGCAACTTATGTTGTTGCTATTGCTGCTAAGATTAATCAGCAGCAAAATCCAACTTTGAAACCTGATCCAAGGATCTTTAATTCTCATTCCAGTTTGAAACAAGCTAGATCTAGATATCATTAAGCCCAAAAAAAATAACTTAGATCATAAAATCATCAGAAATCAAGTCTGAGATGTATGAATTAAATCTCATAGAAAATCATTTCAAACACTCTCCAAACACCTCAAAAATTAAATGAAATTCTCAGAAATCGTTGAAATCCTAATCTGATCTCCATCTCATACTATCTAAACCAAGATCGCAAAAACAATGTCAATTCAATTGACCTTTTGATGTAGGATTGTTGTGGTGACCTGATCACCCAATAAATCTGCATACTATGGTTTAGTATTCAAATTTATTATAATCCTCCTAAACTTCCTAAGATCATTGCCTAGACTTCAAATCCAGACTTCAAATTTTCATCAACCCAGACTCCATAGAGAAGAGCAGGAACTTCGAAGAGTTGAAGCTAACAGAATCCAATCAAATGAATCTAAGGTAATCGCAATGCATCCAGTGAATGCAGATAAACTCCATTTCGGCAGTTAAACCCAAATCAGTTGCAATTACTCAAACTCACTCAATTGGCCATTGAAAACAAATATGATAAGATCTTCCAATCAGCTCAATACAATTGCAAGAGAGGGTGATTGTTGCTTAATGCCATGGATGAGATCACCCTCAAGTGATTTTTGGCGTGATTTAGATCTGAAAGCTAGAAAAGTTCAGATCTAAATCAGCTCAAATGGATGGAATGATTAGATGATTGAAACCATAAGTGGATCAGGGAACATGGATTGTGAGGTGAAGAGGAAGAAAAATGAGTCACAATGGAGGTGGAGAAACACCTCTCTGATCTGAATTGATCAGAGAGGGAAAAATCGATGTAATCTACTCTATGTCTAATCTAAACAAACACATTCAGCCAAATTTGACAACTAACTACGCATAACTAATTTGAATCACACTAACTAACACTAAAACTAATCTAGAAAGAGATTAAAATCCTAATCTAATTATAAGAACGGGACCTGTGAATCCAAAGCAAGTGGCTGAGGAGGAAGGAGGGAGGGAGGAGGTGCTCCAGCAGAGTGAAAGTCCACTAGTGGGACTCAATATTGCCCTCAGATGCTATGAAGTCCGTAGCAATGAGGATTGATCGGAGAAGATGGAATTCCTCCGACATGGGTGGTGGAATAGGGGCTAGGTGGGCGGGTAGCTGGAGAGGACAAAGGGATCAACTCAGGAATGTAGGAGAGGAGCTGATTGCGCACACGAGGAGCTAGGGTGATGCTTAAGTGGACGAGTGAATCAAGGCACCGTGAAGTGGATTTAGGCAAGATTAGGGTAAACCATGGTGATTGGCTAAGAGGAGGGTGGGAACTCTAGGATGAAATCTGACCATAGTATGATCTGGGCGAGGGGTGATCCTGCACGCGGGAGCACACGAAGATTCGATTTGGATCGGCCCTTGGATCTAAGGAGTAAAGAATCGACGGTTGCGATGGATAAGTTCTTGCGGGTGAACAATGCACCCATTGGCTTCAGCTATGTTGGGAAATTTGTGAAGATGCCCTTTAGGAAAAACTATCACGACCCATTCCCGACTCCCTATAGAACCTGACAACGGCTCGCCTCGACAAACCCCAAGACTCAGAAGTCCAACAAGAAACAACCAAATGCATACTCATTCCACAACCACAAGAGTAATGTAACTAAGCAGAAAATATATAACTGACAATAAAAGAAAGAGAGTAGCAAACCACTAGATTTCTACAGGATACAGCGGAAAATTACACTTACAAATATAGCCATCACAACAAGGAACTGGTAGAAATATAACTGAATATAACCACAAGATACAGGTACTCACTACAACAAAACTCTTTACCGTGAAACAAAAGAAAGGAAACTATGGCTGAGCTTGACTGAGCCCAGAACCCTCAGCAGCTGGTGGCTCTGGCTGCTCGAATCCCTGACCTGAACATGGTTACAAAATCCGGGGCCAACTAATACTGAGTAGAGTGGTGGTTAGTTATTTACATGCAACATAATTAAACAGTAATTAGTTAAACATTCAATTGTCGGTTATTTATTTTCACCCATTTTCAATTCTCTGGTTTGAGTTTTTGAGTTGAGTACGCTAATCAGGTTCCATGATATTGCTCAATCTTCTTGTTCCCTAAGGGAACGATCTTGCTTGTTGGTTTCCTGCGATGCAGGATGTACACGTGGCACTCTCTTGGCCAGGAGAGTCCCCAGAGGTAGTCCTACACCCGATCTACTACCCTGAGGTCACGATCGCGACGTAGCGGTGACTACGGCACGTACAATAAGTGCACGGGTAGCTACCCCGCACTGACACGCGATCAGTCATTTCCGCTAGCAGGTACGCCTAAACGTACAGCACGGAATAGCATAGGGCCTTGCCCTCTCAGAACAGGGGTCTCGTCCCTCCATAGTCCACATACCCTTGTCTGACTATCTCGGTTTGCCCAGCGGGCCTAACAAGAGTTGATGTAGGGTGGCCAGTCCTAACCCCGGGCCCCATGGGGTGGCTAGCTCCTCCCTACACTAAATATCTCACCCCGGTACCATGTACGCAAGGGCCAAACAGGAGTCTCCACCCAAGGGGCGGCTAGCTCCCCTCTACTCTAAAGGGATAGTTGCTCCCCTCGGTACCACGTACACAGGGGCCAGCTCACTTCCCTTAACCAAGTCCGAATAGCTGCCCGTAGGCAATATGTTCCGAAACCATCAGGTTTTCTATACTACAATATTCTTGGTTTCTTTCTAAATTTCCCGTAGGGTTCGTAGAAGGACTTTCTTATTTCCATATCTAGTTTGTTACATATAGAATAGGTAACTCAAATTTCACCATCGATTACTCAATACAGGCAGGTATTTCCATTCATGACATGGTTCATTACAGGTTGTATAGGCAGCTCATGATTTATTTCTTTTTAGGAAGCATCACGGTAACTCAACCATTCATTAACTACACATGCATTTCTTCCGACCCTAGTGTTCATTCCAAAACCTAAGGTTCAATCGAATATATTCTAAAGTAGCATGCATTTGTTTCTTTTTAGTCCAAGGGTTCATCTCACAACTTAGGATTCAAATAATTCTACGCATGCAATTTAATTATTAACTCCTTGATTAAGGTGAAAATCACTCTACCAGGTTAACCGGGTGGAATGGGGGCTCGTATGGTAGCTCCCAACATCTCCGCAGGTCTCGAATGCTCTACGGACTGGAGACCTATAACATGGACCGACAAGTCAAACGAACTCAAAACTGTATAGACACTATATATTATGTAGAGAAACTCAAACGAAATCCAACGACGTTTTGTTTGCGGAAATCTGACTCCATTTGGGCCCCGAACAGGCCCAAAAAACCAACTCTAACCAAAATCAAACATCTGGGAAGAGTCTTAGACGTCTTAAAAGAACTCAGAGACTTACCTTGCTTGGGGTGCCTTTTTCGAACGTTTGGATCTCCATGCGAGGTCAGAACTCGGCGGGGAGAAATAATTGGAAAATATGCGCTATTAGACGTCTGGTATTACCTCTGGACGTCTGGACAGACGTCTAATGGTCTCTCCAGACGTCTGATTCTGCGAAGAAATGACTCCATAAAATCGTTTGCGAGCTCTCTCTCCCCACAGAAGCTACAGCAACTGCAGTACCTCCCCGTCTCCCTAACGAACCCTCTGCTCTCAGGCCTCTGGTCTCCTCTGCTCTTCGCTTTCCCCTTCTCCTGCTCCCCGCTTTCCCTCTCCTATCAGTTGCGATGTGGGATGGATGGAGGAGGAGCGAGGGGGTTTATATGGGGATGGGAGGTATGGGAAGAGGTAAGGTGGAGGTGGAGGGAATGGGGGGTGTAGTCGTGGGTGTGGAGGTAAGGGGGTGAGGTACGATGGAGGGGTGTGTGTGTGTAGGGTAGGAATGGTGTGGGAAAATTGCGGGGGCACCCTCACAAGCTCTCTTTTTCCCTCGCATATCCACAATAAAAACATAGGGGGTTAAAATTGCATAAAACCCCCTAAAATTTTCAGAAATGCCAAATGGCCATTAGGAAGGGTCATTTTAAAAATGGTAGGAATTTAACACTCAGGCCCATTAGTGGTTAGGAAGTTTTGCAGAGCGTTCCTTAGGTCATGCAAAGAGGTCCCCATGAATTGCAAAGGAGTTCTTGAAGGCTTAACTATGAACAAAATTCTTATGTACTAAGGACCTATAAGTAAAACCCTAAATGCAAGGTCCTAGTGATATCCAAATGCAACCAAATTTTTATTGGAACTTAATTGAACATTTAGGAAGTTAATTCAACTCTTGATTTATACTTTTGGACTCAATCATGTGTTCAATTTGCAATTAGATCATCAAATTACATCTTTGAATAGAATATCCCAATTTATGACCTAATTTTACATTTTTAACACAAATTTGCTATTTTAGGTCATTTCCGTTATTTCCCATACGTAACATTTTTCATGTGTTAATTATGTAGTATTTAATCTAGTTTCTAGATGAACTTGAGTATTTTAACTATGATGAGCCACACCTCATCAGCCCTCGACCTCCTCATCATTTAGGCCTCCTATCCCTCTGTAGCATATCATAGGCCTCTTAGATTTAGGTTTCAACCTTAAACACCTCCACCCTTGCTGTCGACTTCCTCTCCTCTGGTGAAGCACAGGCGAACGCCATCTCCATCTTCCACGCAACATCGACAACCGTCATACACCTCACGAGCTTCGCCACGATCAAGGCTCAAAAGCCCTCAATACAGTTTGGGTTTCGACGCCCCTAGATCGCTATCGAACTCTACCATCGACCTTCACCACTGCCGCGTCCCCTTTGTCATCGACAGCCACAGTCCAGCCTTCTCGCAGCTGCTAAGCCTCATGAGAAGGCTTCTATGTTAGTGATAAAGCACCACGATCATTGATTTTGATGATAACAAAACATGTTATATTTAACATTGTATTTGGAGAAGAATCTTTCAAGCTTAGGGTTGGATGAAGCTTGATGAAAGCTTAAGATCAAGGAAATGAGGAGATGAAGATAGAAGGAGATGAGCATCAAGGAGATGAGGAGATAGAAGGAGAGATGTAGTTAAATTTGTTTATTTCATTTTTAGAATATAAATGAGCCTTGCATTATCCTTAGGATGCCTTTAGAACGTTTCTATCCTCACTCTTCTAATTTAGCATTCAAGACTTTATTTCTGATTGTTTCTTAGACATCCTATGTTTCCTTCAGACGTCTAAGTATGCCTATTCATACGTCTGATCTACTTCAATAGACGTCTAGCTCCTGTCCAGAACATAGATTCTTGTCCAGTATCCTTGACCTCTATCACCTAGGATTTCAGACGTCTATGCCCATATTCAGATGTCTAATAGTGTCTTTCAGATGCCTCTTCGAGCTTGTGATATCTCTAACTTCAGTAGAATAACGGTCATAATTTTAGTGTGCAGACGTTTGTCGTCTTCTTGAGATGTCTGAAAATGACCAACGTTCATTTCTTATCCAACATTCAATTTGACCGCAATTGATTATGTTCGTTACTCCTTGATTTTGGAACATTGTAGGCCATTAGACAGCTTTGCATTTATTCAAACGTCTAATTCTTCTTTTTAAGATATCTACATCTTTTACCAGACATCTGACGTCAGAAAATGCATGAAGATAATACGTGCATTGTAGCATGCGTTACGACATCAATTTTAATGAGAAGATGATTAAGTGAGTCCAAGTGTCGAACACGAGGAGGCATGACACCAACCACTAATACTTCTTTTGGGTGTTGATGCCCAAGTCACCTACACTTCCTTCTTTTCATAGTTTCCTACAGGGAAGGAACTGTGAACGATCCATTTGTGACACTACTGTCTTGGGGGAACCTTTGTTCCTCAATATTATGATCCCTCTGCACCTTACTCAAATCAGCAACCACCTCTTCTTCCTACCTAAATTCATCCTCTCCATCTTGACTCTACATTCATTGATTGAAGATGTGGAAGCTGTTGATTTTTGTTGATATATTGTTTCTCTACTTAGACCTTGAGCCAAGTAATTTTGAGATAATTTGATTATGTTTACTTGGACCTTGTGCCATGTATCTCTGATTTAATACCCATTTTCTACTTGGGCCTTGTACCGAGTCTCTAATTCTGATTCTAATTAACTATGGAGCCATTCTTCACCTTTGAGATTGACAAAACTTCCATTCTATTTACCATGATTTGAATTCTTTCATTGAGCTTCATTGACTTGTCAATTCTCACCCATCCTTTTTGGCTCCTACATTCTTGACAACTTCTACTGGGATTATGCCTAGCTGAAGGCGTAAAACTCAGCAAACCTATCTTTTGTATATAGTTGTTTTTCACCTTTCTTGATTTCCATTTCTTGCATTAGGTGTCTACCTTTGCATTTTAGCATGCATTCATCGTCACATATGTCATGCATTTCACTTCTTAGCTTGACTTTCCACTCTGATCTAGTATCAGTCTCGAAATCGTTCGCATAAAGATTTTATCTCCTCATTTTGACTTCCTTCCATCACCTAGTCTAAGATAATGAAAAGCAGAGTATGTGATTAGCCCATATTTGTAAGCTATTTAAGTATTTAAGTGCCTAGACATTTAGTTAATTTTAACATTTAGATAGAATACATTAGGATGTAAATAAAGTAATTCATATTTTTAGCTAAGGTGCATAATTCATGTGCGGCATCCATATCTAAATGCATTTAGAATTAACCTAGAATTGAATGCATTTGATTAGTTAATTACTTGGTGAATTACATATATTATTTTAATTAACATAGAAGTTAAGGAGTTATGTATAAATAATCCTAATTATGTCATTACTATTCTTCTTCTCTGTTAAGACCCATGTTGTCTGAGCCTTTTAAGACATCTAGAATTTGGGCCAGACGTCCGGTCAGACGTCTGGACACCTTTCCAGACAACTGGAAATCGAAAATTTGAGTACGAGCTCGTGTCTGCGCGCGTGCTGCGCGCAGACAATACACTTCCCTCGTTTTCTTCTTCTTCTCTCACCTTCTGCCCTACGAAAACCCTAACCCCACACCCTTATATAAGCCCCCTCCTCTCCCTCACACCACCCCCACTTCCAGCTACTTTCCTCCTTCCTCCAGCGAGAGCAGCGAGCGAGAACGGCAGAGAGAAGGAGCAGCGTGAGAGGAGAGGAGGAGCAGCGTGAGGAAGAGAGGAGATCAAGCTTGCGAGCTCGCGTGGGAGCTCGCCAGTGAGCTCACGGCCGGTCGGTGCATGCACAAGGCAGAGGAGTGCATCGGGGAGGTCCTCCCCGACACTGCTGCAGCTGGAGTAGTAGGTGGGAGGGCACGGCGCAGCCACGCGCAACGCGAGAGGGCGGAAGCAGGTTCTGGTTCTGGATTTTTTCCAAAATCAGACGTTTGAAGTGACGTCCAGATGACATAGCCGACGTCTGGGGGAGGTTCCAGACGACTGAGAAGTAGGCCTCGCGAAGGTACGTCTTCCTTGCGGATACAGCCATACAGGCCGTTCCGCCGAGGCACTATTTCATGCCGATTTGAGAAGATTTTGGTTGATTCACGTAGGAGTTGCTTCGAGAAGGCGCAGGACACGCCCTCCCACACAGTTTGGACATCTCGGCGAGGCACCAGATGACGGGAAGCATTTCCAAACATCCGGAGAGGCAATCGGACGTCTGGAACTGGGTCCAGACGGTCCAGCGGAGTTCCTGGACGTCTGTGGAGTGGCGCAGGACTTGAGGTATGGCTCTGGACTCTTTTAAGACGTCTGGAAATTGTTCCAGACGTTTGATTGGAGTCCAAATTACTGCTTTTGACCGTTTAGGGTCCTTTTGAGGTCCAATTTCCGTAATTAAGATACCGATGTTTCCCTTATGTTTTCCCCTACTTGTTGGAATACTTTCTATACCGTTCTGAGTATTCTCTTGTGATTGATCATTGTGATAGGACTTGTTTCTGCAGCGGGTTCGGGGCTTGCTGAGGCACGTGAGCCTGCCGTTCAAGCCCCCACTACTCCTGGGTTTGCTGGTAGAGTGGCTTCCCCTTAAATTAATTACAACTTAAATGCATGTGTGGAATGAATGATTAGAACCTAGGATATGGCATGAATCCTAGGAGTAGAAATATTGGAATTGCAGTCTTGGATGAGTAGATAGAATGATAACAGTTGCCTGTAAATGAATAACAGTTGCCTGCGGAATATATAGTGTTTGTGCTAAATAACTGTTGTATGTAACTTTCCTGTCGCACATGTGAAATAACGTTATATGAGCTGTATGTACATGAATTGGAAAAGGAAAGGTGAATGTTAAAAACACGAGCTACCTGTGAATAACCTGAATATGGGAATGTGAACACTGGAATTACAATTTGCATGTGTATAACTTGAGAGTGGAACTAGAAATCATGAAACCTAGTATGGAATGGCCTGAGGAATATGAGCATGAACCCTACGGGGAATTAGGAGTAGAGAGCTCCAGGAAATAATTAGAATGGAACTAGAAATGTGAGTGGGGAAGTAAGCTGGCCCTTGAGTAAGGAGTACCAAGGAGAGCGATTGTCCACCTGTTTAGTGCAAAGCGGAGCTAGCCGCCCTTGGGTTGGGACCCGGGGTTAGGATTGGCCACTCTGTACCGACTTCTTAGCCCTCGTGTACACTGTACTGGGGAGAACTACTAGTGTAGGGATAGAGCTAGCCACCCCACGGGACCCGGGGTTCAGCTAGATGATGTAAACACATTTACACTACTTAAGATGTCTATTTATGCATGTTCTTAAGCATAGGATTGCATTTCATGATATAAATATTGCATAACATGCATCATCTTGCATTTAGAGTAGTTTGAATAAAATGGAGGTTAATTGTTTCCTTTTATGTGCTTGGACAGGGAAAATATTTTATCGAGGCCTCGAATCAAAGATCCAACCATATGGATGTGATCAGGGTGACGATTGGAGTTCAACGACTCCAAGATCGCCCTAATCAAGCACCCGTAGCATCAGATAGTGATCGGGGAACCCTAGAAGATCAAGGGTCAGGATGGTGTAAATCCACACTTCAAATGACAAATCCGACCGCACGGATGAATTCGAATCGACGATCGCTGCCCAACGATGCAAAAATCGAGTCAATCCGACATCTATGGCACCATCTACAACATCCAGAAGATGGACGACCAAGATGGCACCACGTGGTGCCATCTCGGCCGCCCAAACGGTCGCATACAATCTCTGAAGGCTCCACATCTGCCCCCTCTCCGCCGTTGGATCTCGATCCAACAGATGTGGATGTGGCTCGTTGAAATCGTCCGCACGACATTTTGGGCGAGGCAGCGCAGCGGTCCAGCGCCTTATTGCGAGGTGCTGGTGCGCGTTCGAGCCTCGCCACGTGAATTCTAAAGCGAGCGGGCGTGCCGTTATCAACCGTCAGATCGCAATCCAACGGCCGCGGGCGCCCGATAGCGTTCACGCGCTATTGCACTCACGACGTCACACGGCATCGCACGTGCTGGGCGGGTGCGCAGCAGCGGGGTTAGGCGCATTTTTAAGCCATCCTATCGCTGTGGATGAAAGAACGTGGGCGGGCATTGAGAAAGAGTGTAGCTAAGGAGGTGCGCGTGGGCGTGGGTACTACACCCACGTTGGGGCTTTAGTGACCCCTCATTTATTGTTTTGAAGATGTAATGACCAATTTGCCCCCACTCCTTGCAACTATAAAAGGAGACCCCCTCCATACGAAATTCTCATCCTTTCTCTTCTCTACCTCTCCAAATCTCAAGAGAAGCTTGTCCCACACCCGGGATGCTTCTCGCGAGATAAAGTCAAAATTTTCGTCCCCCTTCGGAAGTGGATCCCGCGATGACGACGACATGCTGCTCCGTTCCCGTTCTTCTGCTTCGTCCTCCTTCGTCCAGGTGTCGTCCCATCCGGCTCGTCCTCCAAGCAATCGTCGAGGAGGATAACTTCTCTCTCCCATTCTTATTTACAGCTTTTCTAGTGTAGAATTTTCCTACTTTATAATGTAGCTGATTTTCTGCTTTTTAGTGTAACTTTTATTTTGTTTGATTGTATAAACAGTTTGAAATATTGAATGCATGTTCTCTCTCTCTCTCTCTTTCTTTTAGTCTGATAGCTCCATTGTAATTATATCGCCTCTCTTTTCAAAAATTCTAAAAAATATATATAATTACGAATATAGATCAACGTAGCCTCCCTGTGTTCGACCCGGAATTCTTTTCGGTATAAATTTTATTTGTTGAATACGAATTTTTTGCTTTCAAGCTACAACGACGGGTTTTCCAAAACCAAACACGTTAGCGTAGCAATTCGAGAGTTCAACATTTTGGCGCCGTTGCTACGGAGGCAACGATTTCTGATCTTCTTTTCGCATTTCTTGCACTTTATTGTTTTCTAACTAGCTTTCTCTTGTGTCTATTGTTTTGCAGAGACCTCCATCAAGGAACCAACAAGCGGTAGACTGGAGTAAAGTGCAGTTGAAGACAACTGTAAGTGCTCCCCTATTCTTTCCCCCTCCATAGATTTCATTCACCACATTAAATCCAAATTCCAATTAACTTAGGTGTTTGCATAAATCCTAGAAATAGTTTGGCTATTTGGATTTCCACTCACATTCATTCCACCCTCATTCATAAAAAAAAAATAACAAAAAGATAATCTTGTGGGGTAATTTTCAACAAACACACAACACACACCCACATTCAAGGCACTTAATCAACTTGATTTGTTTCTACTCAACCGGGTTCTGATCTGTGGAACCGATACACACAAAGCAACACATAACAGAGTAGAAATCATTCTAGATTAACCATCTTTGAGTGCCTAACTTAGTGGTGCATTTGTGGCCAATTGTTTGAGTTGTTTGGACCGCACCACTTTATTTAAAACCAACTCATCAAGTAACTCCTCCTTAGGGTTTTCAATCTAGGTCTATTCCAGGCACTCCACTTTCTTTTTTATTTTAAAGGAAAATAATCTTCACCCGTGTTTTACAACTTGGTTTGCCTAGAAACTTGATTGCAATCCGCCTAATTTGAAACCCTAAAAGTTACTTAAGCAAGATTTGAACATTAAAATTCACACATTATAAATAATCTTGCTTGAAAACCCTGGTTGTGCATGCACTTACACAAATCTCAATCAACCATTAAGGGCACAACCCATTTTAAGGGCCCATCACATTCCATAAGCACCACAATCCCAGGCCTTAATAAAATTGAGTAGACGTTGGCCTTAAGGTTTGATTTGCTCTTCAGGGCCTAGTCTGAGATTGTTTTTGATTAACCTACTTGTACTGATTAATCTGATGTCTAGCTAGGGGAGTAGCGTCAAACGACCGCTGCTGGGGGGTACGCTAGGAACCGGAGGCGAAAGCCGAAGGAAGAACCTTCTCCCCAGTCCCTCCTTCTAACTGGTCGGATTAAACAGACAAAAGTAGAGTAAATCATTTACAGCCTTAAGGCAGGTTTTGGGAGTCAGTAGATCCTTAGGCTACCCCACTTAAGGACAGCCTTGTTTTGTTGTGCTACAGGGTCCCTATCCCCAGTCCTTCCAACCTTCTCCTAGTTTATGCTAGGAAGACGGTCATTGAATCCCCGATTGGAAGGACCGTTAGAACATTCTAGGAGGCACAAGTTGGATTTTGGTCAATTTGATCCCATGGCCGAACAACTGCCTCCTCTGCTTGGAAATCCACAGGAAGAATTTCGAAGGCAATTGGAACAAATGTAGAGAATGCAGGAATGGTTCTAGAGAATGCAGGGCGCTCAGCCCATGAAGGATTTTTATGATCCTTCAAATTACGAGGAACGTCCCGGCGTCCAGATTCCAGCCAGTGATGTAGAAATCAAGCCCCAAGTGTTAAGCCTAATTAAACATTATCATGGGCTTGGCTCCAAAGATCCGTTTCAGCACTTGGAGGACTTGACCACTTTGGTCCAGACCACTAAGGCTCGAAACGTAAATGAGGAGCAAATGATAATGAGGCTCTTCCCCCACTCTCTCTGGGAAGACCAATTACAACTTGGAATGGGTTGAAATCGGCCTTTCTAAAGAAATTCTTCCCAGTCGGTCGTACCAAAGCTTTGAGACGGGCAATCACTACCTTTACCCAGCGGCCAGGGGAGCAGTTTCATGTGGCTTGGGAGCGATTCCAGGACTTATTGTGGAGGCGTCCAGACCACGAGGTGCCGAAATGGCAACTCGTGCAGATCTTCTATCATGGGTTGACTAAGCAACTCAGAAATCATGTGGATGCTTCTTGCGGAGGCAATTTCCTCAATAAAGATGCAGATAGTGCACATGATTTATTTGAGGAAATGAGTGAGAATTCAATTAATCATGCCTCCATGGATACTTTTAACCGGTCCCAGCAACCCAAATCAAATGTCAATGAAGTTCATGACTCTCATTCATTTGATATGGAATTGATTTGTAATAAACTTGATAAGGTGGACTTGGTTGCTAAAAGAATGGAAGAGTGGATGGTTGGCAATTCTATGAACAACTCTCGATCCACTCAATCCCAAAATTTGGGATTCCATTCCTCACGAGCTCCTTCTAGACGGGAGTTCGTAAATCAACTCGATACAGCTCAACCTGTGAGTCAGTATTTTTCGGAGCCCCATGGGTTCCAAACTGGGGCCTTTGATCCCAGTTTTTCTGATCCTTCCCTTTCTTTCTCTCCATCCTCACCCTATGAGGATGCCTATGCTGTACAAGAGAATGTTAGATCCAACCCCTACTCGAATGCCTATAATCCAGGTTGGAGAAACCACCCTAACTTCTCTTGGAAAAATCCAGGGCAACAGACCCAATTCTGACCCGGCAATTATGCTCCGCAATGACCAATGAGTCAGGGTCAAGTATATACTCAGTTGCCTCCGAATCAGGTCAATCAGCCAGCTTGGAATGCCCGTCAACTCGCAGGGCAGGCTGATTTGAACCGTCAAATGGTAGAGATGCAAGGATCTATGCTCCAGCTCATGCAGCAAATGAAAAACTCGCTGGACAACTTGCAATTCAAGCTCATTGCTAAGTCTCATCAACTCGGATCTCTACCATCCCAACCCGTACCCAACCCGCGAAACATTATGAATTCGGGCAATCAAGCCCAAGGGTACAGAAATCAGAGGGACCCGCACGCACATGCTCAGGTGGTTGAGCAGGGTTCCTCGTCTTCTTCTTCTTCTGCAAATCAACAATTCATGGTCAATCAAGCCCCCCCAATCTTTCCTAACCCTCCCCAGACCTTACGCTTCTGCAAATTCTGTAACTTTGAGGAGTGGTAAGAAGACTCAGGATCCACAACCACACTATTCTGATCTTTTGAATCCTGAAGAACCTGAGGAGAGAGAGGAGAATTCTAGAGGAGAAATCAAGGCTCAGGAACCTGATTCCAAAGATCTAACTCATGTTCCTTTTCCTGAAGCCTTAACCAAATCAAAGAAGAAGTCTGTTGATAGCAATGAGGAGCTTCTGAATTTATTTAAGAATGTTGAGATCAATATCCCGCTCCTTGATGCTATCAAACACATACCGGCTTACGCAAGATTTTTAAAGGAATTATGTACACAAAAGCGTAAGTCGAGAGAATCTATTCCGAGGAAGGTGGTACTCTCCGAGCATGCTAGTTCTGTTATCCTGCACTACCTCCCTCGGAAAAAGAAAGATCCTGGTGCTCCATTGATTTCTTACGTTATCGAAGATTACACATTTGATAGAGCACTTTTGGATCTCGGTACATCCATCAACCTAATTCTGACTTCTCTTTATGAGAAGTTTGGGTTAGGTGAACTTCGGCCAACTTCAGTAACGCTACACTTAGCGGACCGTTCGGTCACAAACCCGCGAGGCATTATTGAAGATGTTATAGTTAAGGTCAAGGATTTCTATTTTCTTGTAGATTTCCTTGTCCTTGACATGGATTACCGGATAATCTGAGGAACACGCCCATCATTCTGGGGCGTCCATTCATGGCTACCGCAAAGGCCAACATTAATTGTGAACGCGGTAGCATGGAAATCGCCTTTGGGGATCAACGAATGAAATTGGATATTTTTAAGGCGATCAATAAATTTGAGGATTGTGGATTTATTGAGGAACTTGATGACGATAATGATAATATTGAAACTTGTTTGACAATTTCTTCAATTGAAAGTTCCTCTTTGGATGATGAATTTGACCTGCAACCCTCTTTAGCTGACCTAACATCTTCGGAAGAGGTTACTAATTTTGTTCACTCACAACCTCTTCCTCTTGTTGAATCTTCAGCATCTACCCTACCATCAATCATCATCCCACCCCAGCTCGAATTGAAACCATTGCCCGAGAATTTGAAATATCAATTTTTAGGACCTCAGAATACGCTCCTAGTGATTATCAGTGCTAAATTGACAAAGGATCAAGAGATTAAATTGATCAAGGTCCTAAAGGAACATAAGGAGGCAATTGGTTGGACCATTCATGACCTCAAGGGGATCGAGCCATCTTACTGTAATCATAGAATATTTTTGGAAGATGGATCCCGCCCTTCTCGCCAGATGCAGAGGAGATTGAATCCAAATATGCGAGAAGTGGTCAAAAAGGAAATCATCAAGTGGCTCGATGCAGGAATTATTTATCCAATCTTTGACAGTCCCTGGGTAAGTCCCGTTCAGATTGTTCCAAAGAAAGCCGAGATTACTGTTGTGACTAATGAGAGAGGAGAATCTGTCACAACTCATTCAACTTCCTCTTGGAGAGTTTGTATTGATTACATGAAGCTAAACATAGCCACTAAAAAGGATCATTTTCCCCTACTCTTCATTGATCAAATCTTGGAAAAATTAGCCAGGCAGAAGTACTTCTGTTTTCTTGATGGCTACTCCGGATACAACCAAGTTCCTATCCATCCCGAGGATTAGGAATAAACTACTTTCACCTGTCCCTGCGGAACCTTTGCTTTTTGTAGGATGCCTTTCGGGTTATCAATGCACCTGCGACTTTTCAAAGGTGTATGCTAGCCATATTTTCCGACATGGTGGGAGAGTTTATGGAAGTCTTCATGGATGATTTCTCTATTTTCGGAGAATCATTTGACTCTTGTTTGGCTAATTTGGAAATGATTCTTAAGCGATGTATCAAGACACGACTGGTCCTTAGCTGGGAAAAGAGTCATTTCATGACCCAAGAGGGCATCGTTTTGGGTCATGTAATCTCTGAACGGGGAATTGAAGTGGACAAAGCTAAGGTTGATGCTATCGCTAAACTCCCTCCTCCCACATCTGTTAAACAAATCAGATCATTTCTTGCCCATGTGCGATTTTATCGAAGATTCATCAAGGATTTCTCAAAGGTTGCTCGTCCTTTGAGCAATCTTCTTGCCAAAGAAATGCCATTTGTTTTTGACGAATCATGCCGAAAGGCATTTGATTTCCTGAAAACGGCAGTCACCTGTGCTCCAATTTTCCAACCACCAATTTGGACAGCCCATTTTGAGATCATGACCGATGCTTTTGATTATGCAGTCGGGGCTATCCTGGGTCGGAAAATTGATCGAAATCCCTCTGTCATTTACTACGCTAGTAAAACTCTGGATGAAGCTTAGAGGAATTGCACTGTTACTGAAAATGAATTACTAGTTGTAGTATTTGCTTTGGAAAAATTCAGGGCTTATCTCTTAGGGTCTCATGTTATCGTTTATATCGACCACTCGACCTTAAGACATCTCTTGGCTAAAAAGGATGCTAAACCCCAGCTTATTCGTTGAATTCTTCTTCTTCAGGAATATGATCTTGAAATCTAGGATAAAATCAAGGTACAAAATGTGGTGGCAGATCATTTGTCGAGACTCCTAGGTGATTCTTCTTGTCTGGACATTCCGATTGCTGACACTTTTCCGGACGAAACCATTCTTATAGTTTTAGTTGTCCACACCCCATGGCTTGCTGACATTGTTAACTATTTGGCCGTTGGTCAAATCCCCCAGGAATGGATCAAGCAACAACATGATAGACTCAAATCTGAGGCCAAATACTACTTCTGGGAGGACCCTGAACTGTATCGCATCGGCTCTGATCAAATTATTCACCAATGCATACCAGAGAATGAATTCAACAGTATACTCGAGTTCTGCCATGCATTTGGGTGTGGTGGACATTTCTCTGGGAAAAAGACGGCTGCAAAAATCTTGCAATCTGGCTTCTATTGGTCGTATTTATTCAAGGATGCTCAAGATTTCTCAAGGTCATGTTCTCGATGTCAGGCGCTTGGGAGCATAACTAAGAGAGACATGATGTCCCTAAACCCTATTCTTCCTGTCGAAATTTTCGATGTTTGGGGCATCGATTTTATGGGACCCTTTATCCCTTTATTTGGACGTCAGTACATTCTTGTTGCTGTTGATTGTGTGTCCAAATGGATTGAGACGATTCCCACCTGAACCAATGACCACAAGGTTCGGGATTCCGAGGGCTATCATCAGTGTTGGTGGCACTCATTTTACTAATGCCCAATTCCAAAATTTATTGGCCAAATATGAGGTTAATCATCTAATTTCCACACCTTACCATCCCCAGACGAATGGACAAGCCAAGATCTCCAATCGAGAGATCAAGAACATTCTGCAAAAAATGGTTAGGCCTGATCGCAAGGATTGGACTCAAAAGCTTGAGGACGCACATTGGGCCTACCATACGGCATATAAAACGCCCATCGACATGTCTCCATTCCGTTTGGTGTATGGAAAGGCGTGCCATCTACCCGTAGAGATTGAACACAGGGCATTCTGGGCAATCAAACAATGCAATTTAGATTTGAATAAAGATGGGAAGACAAGAAACTCCAACTATCTGAGTTGGAGGAGCTTAGAAATGATACTTATGAGAATGCCAAGATCTACAAGGCTTGGACGAAAGCTCTACATGATCAATTGATTTCCTGCAAGAGCTTTGAGCCAAACCAGAAGGTCTGGTTATTCGATTCTAAACTTAAGCTCTTTCCTGGAAAACTTAGATCTAAATGGAATGGCCCATTCATAATTGATCAGATTTTTCCAAATGGTGCCGTTCAGATTTCTGACCCAAAGATAGGTAACACTTTTAAAGTCAACGGTCAACGTCTGAAGCTCGTTGTAGGCCATCTCAGACTCTATTACTCTAGCCATTCTGTGACTCCTTTGGCTGGACTTCGCCTAGCTAACGGCATTAAACTCAACAGTTGTACATATGACACAAGGCTGATACGAGCTTCATATCCAGGTGACATCTTTCATATTCCACCCTTTCTTTCATGTCTCTTTTTCAATGAGGACATTGCATTAGCTAGGCATGGGGGGGTGGATTCATTTTTGAATTATTTGGTCAACTTTGTAAAATCCATATAAATGGTCAACTCGCATGGGGGTGTCACGCGGCTTCGCACGCGCTGGGTGGGCGTGCAGTAGAGGGGTTAGGCGCATTTTTAAGCCGTCCAATCTCACGATCGAACGGCTGTGGATGAAAGAACGTGGGCGGGCGTTGAGAAAGAGAGTAGCTGAGGAGGCACGCGTGGGCGCGGGTACTACGCCCATGTTGGGGATTTAGTGACGATTTTATCCGTCACTAAAGACCCCTCATTTATTGTTTTAAAGATGTAATGACCAATTTGCCCCCACTCCTTTCAACTATAAAAGGAGACCCCCTCCATACGAAATTATCAACCCTTCCTTCTCTTCTCTACCTCTCCAAAGCTCAAGTGAAGCTTGTCCCACACCCGAGATGCTTCTCACGAGATAAAGTCCAAATTTTCGTCCCCCTTCGGAAGTGGATCCCACGACGACGACGGCGTGCTGCTTCGTTCCCGTTCTTCTGCTCCATCCTGCTTCGTCTTCCTTCGCCCAGGCGTCGTCCCGTCCAGCTCGTCCTCCAAGCAATCGTCGAGGAGGATAACTTCTCTCTCCCATTCTTATTTACAGCTTTTCTAGTGCAGAATTTTCCTGCTTTATAGTGTAGCTGATTTCCTGCTTTCTAGTGTAACTTTTACTTAGTTTGATTGTATAAACAGTTTGAAATATTGAATGCATGTTCTCTCTCTCTCTCTCTCTTTCTTTTAGTTTGATAGCTCCACTGTAATTATATCGCCTCGCTTTTCAAAAATTCTAAAAAAAAAATATAATTGCGAATATAGATCAACGTAGCCTCCTTGTGTTCGACCCGAATTCTTTTCGGTATAAATTTTATTTGTTGAACACGAATTCTTCGCTTTCAAGCTACAACGACAGGTTTTCCAAAATCAAATACGTTAGCATAGCAATTCGAGAGTTGATTCATTTTTGAATTATTTGGTCAGCTTTGTGAAATCCATATAAATTATTTTTCTCTTCTTATTTATTGAAAAAAAAATCAAAATTAGGAAGGATTAGTTGGACATTAAGACTTTTCAATCCTAAGAAATTTTACATTAGGATCTGAACACAAAGACTCTTCTGGTCTTTGGACTTAATTAGCCCGTGTATCCACTAAAATGTGGATTTGTCTTTCGAGTCCTCGCCATATTAATTCTATCGTAATTGGAATAAATAAGTTTGGGTGATTAGTACACGACTTATCAACCCACCCTCTGATTTGAGGGAATTTCTAAGTTTTAAGCATCTACACACTTTCTTTGCACTGACTCGTTGTTCGGCGATTGTAACGAAAATTGGGTAGCTAATGAACCTTATAGGATGATATGGCTGGCAAGTTATCATGGGTAACAGCCCATAGGTCTGATTTGAGGGAATTTCTGAGTTTTAAGCATCTACACACTTTCTTTGCACTGACTCGTTGTTCGGCGATTGTAACGAAAATTGGGTAGCTAATGAACCTTATAGGATGATATGGCTGGCAAGTTATCATGGGTAACAGCCCATAGGTAGGTTGTCTAGTGCCCAGTCACTGGACCTTTGTCTTTTTCCTGCCCTTAGGTAAATTTTAGACCAAGGAAGCCACCTACTTAAAAAAAGAAAAAAAGAAAAAAAATCAAAAGGAAAAGGAGAAAAGAAAAAAAGGAATATTCCACACTTCACCGCACGAGTATGGCTAACAAGTTGTCGGTGGTAACAGCTCATCGACCGGTTGTCCAGAACCCAACTCAGTAAATGCACTAAAAATTCCCAAAACACTTAGGAAGAAGGGGAGAAGTAGAATAAACCGGGGAGATATACACTGGATTCACCCTTGTGTTGACCCCGTAAAAAATAAAAGTAGGGAGAAAGCTACCGGTTGTAAAGATACACCTTTAGGCAGAATTCCTGTTAGGTCACCTAGAGGCGTAGAAATCCGAAGTCTGTTTTAATTGCCGGTCAACGAGTCTATCACAATCACAATAAGATGCTTAAAACTTAGGGTTCTCATCAAATCTTGAGTGAGTTGAATGGCCGTAGAAAGTCACTCTTGAACCCTAAAATTTGAAAATCCAAAAAAAAATTAAAAAAAGGCAAAAGAGAAAAAGAAAATTTTCTTTGAATAAGGCGAGGGCATGAGGTGGCCTGTATTTTGGCTGATACTCAGGCACTGTTGTGTCTTTGAAAGTTCAGTTCCTAAGTAGACAATTTCTTAATGATTGAAAATAACTAAGGTCCAAATAATCCAACCTAATTCTTTTATAAATAGCATATAGTTTTCGCTAGGGACTAGCAAAAGATAGGCATGGGGGTATGATGTAAACACATTTACACTACTTAAGATGTCTATTTATGCATGTTCTTAAGCATAGGATTGCATTTCATGACATAAATATTGCATAACATGCATCATCTTGCATTTGGAGTAGTTTGAATAAAATGAAGGTTAATTGTCTCCTTTTATGTGCTTGGACAGAGCAAACATTTTATCGGGGCCTCGGATCAAAGATCCAACCGTATGGATGTGATCAGGGTGACGATTGGAGTTCAACGACTCCAAGATCGCCCTAACCAGGCATCCCGTAGCATCAGATAGTGACCAGGGAACCCTAGAAGATCAAGGGTCAGGATGGTGTAAATCCGCACTTCAAATGACAAATACGACCGCACGGATGAATTCGGATCAATGATCGCCGCCCAATGATGCAAAAATCTTGTCAATCCGACATCCGTGGCACCATCTACAACATCCAGAAGATGGACGGCCAAGATGGCGCCACGTGGTGCCATCTCGGCCGCCCAAACGGCCACATACAATCTCTGAAGGCTCCGCATCCGCCCCTCTCCGCCGTTGGATCCCGCGACGACTACGGCGTGTTGCTCCGTTCCCATTCTTCTGCTTCGTCCTCCTTCGTCCTACTTCGTCCTGCTTCGTCCAGGTGTTGTCCCGTCTGGCTCATCCTCCAAGCAATCGTCGAGGAGGATAGCTTCTCTCTCCCATTCTTATTTACAGCTTTTCTAGTGTAGAATTTTCCTGCTTTATAGTGTCGCTGATTTCCCGCTTTCTAGTGTAACTTTTATTTAGTTTGATTGTATAAACAGTTTGAAATATTGAATGCATGTTCTCTCTCTCTCTCTTTCTTTTAGTTTGATAGCTCCATTGTAATTATATCGCCTCGCTTTTCAAAAATTCTAAAAAAAATATATAATTGCGAATATAGATCAACGTAGCCTCCCTGTATTCGACCCGGAATTCTTTTCGGTGTAAATTTTATTTATTGAACACGAATTCTTCGCTTTCAAGCTACAACGACAGGTTTTCCAAAACTAAACACGTTAGCGTAGCAATTCGAGAGTTCAACACTAGCCGTCATACACCGACTTGTTAGGCCCACTAGGCAAACCAGGGTAGTTAGGTGAGGGTGCGCGGACTATGGAGGGGAAAGAACCCTGTTTGGTTCATAGGGGCTAGACCCCTGTTACTTAGAGGGCTATGCCCTATACTGGTTCCGTGTTGTGCTTTGGGTGCACCCGCTAACGGAAACAACTGACCGCATGCCAGTGCGGGGTAGCTACCCGTGCGCTTATCGCGCGTGCCGTAGTCACCATTATGTCTGTCCATGACCTTGGCGTGGTTGACTTGGTGTAGGATCACCACGAGGGACTCTCCCGGCCAGGAGAGCACCACGTGTGCCTTCTACTCTTCGGAAAAGACTGCAATCAAGATCGTTCCTACGATGAACATTCGAGATCAAGAAAGAGACCTGATAAATAAACTAAATGGTGAAAAAGAATAAGTAGTTAAGGACAGTAATCGAAAAATAACAGCTACCTATCCACCTTTACTGTTAGTTAGTTGGTTGCGACTCTACTCAGCGTTCATTGACTTCGTGCCCTCATAACCCTTTTCAGGTCCAGGTTTTGAGCAGCTAGAGCCTACGGCTGCAGAGGGTGCTGGGCCCAGTAGAGCCCAGTAGTTGTAGCTTTCTATTGTACTCCTTTTCTAGTTGTAGTGAGTAGTTTATTCTACTTCTGTACTCTTTCATTTTGAACATTATATTCCTGTACCCGTTTACTTTTCTACTGTTGTGGTGGTGTGTACTGTAGTAGTTTTACTTCTTTACTGCTGTACTTTTGTTGCTGTTAGGTTCTTAGCATAGTGAATGTGGTTTACTTTCCTGCTTTTTGGTTACTTTCTCGTTGGACGACTGGGTCTTGGGATCAGTCAAGTCGGTCCGGTCTCGTGTCCTGTAGGGATTCGGGAACCGAGTTGTAACAAGATGGTATCAGAGTAAGGTCATCCTGAGAAGTGAACCAACTAGCTTGAGAATAACCAATTCACGTGCTCGTAACTAGAGTAACCACCACAACGTACCTTTGGACATTTATTCTGAGGTTCTTTTGCTGAATGTTAGTTAGATTTGACGTCTTCCTATTCTATGTTCGCGTCTCCTTACAGGAGATGCCTCGACGTGGAGCCATTGAGGCGGGCCGCGGATGCGGTCGTGGATGGGGTCGGAGGGGCGGACGTGTTGAGCCCAATGTTTCGGTGGACCAGCCACTACTTCCGGGCTTTCAGGCCCAGGACCTCGCCCAGCTGATATGGGCGATCTTACGAGAGGAGCTTCACTCGCCTCCACGGGCGCCTCTCCCTGGGGTTGCAGAGGGGGAGTCCTCCGTGGGACCGCTAGACAGACACAGTGCTGGACGTGGGGGAAGGGGTGGTGGTCCTCCACCGCTCCCACCATCCTCTGACACTTCCGAGCACGAGCCCTCCTTGCCTAGAGGCGTACCAGTTTCCCCACTTCAGTGCCATTATCAGCTTTTTAAACAGTTCCGGAAGCTGAAGCCCTCCTCCTTCAATGGGGATGAGGACCCGACCGAGGCAGAGGACCAGCTCGAGCCGATCTAGAAGGTGTTTGACACCCTTCGCCCCCCTGTGGAGTACCGCGTGGCCTTTGCCACGTACCAGTTGGAGAGCGCGGCACACAGGTGGTGGAGGGCGGTCAGAGGTCAGGAGAGGGCCAAGCCGACATGGGACCAGTTTGTCACCCTCTTTTGCGAGCAGTACTTTCCCCAGACATGGCAGGATCAGAGCAGGCGAGAGTTCCGCACTCTCCGCCAGGGGACGATGACCGCGAGCGCGTACCGTACGCGTTTTCTGGAGCTGTCTCGTTTCGCTGCTACAGCTGTAGCTACTGAGGAGGAGCGCTTGTAGTGGTTCACTGCGGGGCTCCGGCCTGCTATTCGGGGGTATGGCAAACCCCTGAAGCTGCCTACGTTCTCTAAAGTAGTGGAGGCAGCAATGACATATGAGGAGACCAACCCGACCGCACATGACATTGACAGCGGACAGAAGAGGCCCTACCATCTAGACTACTCACAGGGTCGGTGAGAGGGGAGGCACGCGGCGCCCGCAGGAGAGCCGTCATGCTTTGCGGGGCCGTCAGTGGCCTTTGGGGGCCCCGACAGGGGCTAGCTGCCAGCATTGGACCCCCGCCCAACCATCAGCAGAGACCTACAGAGGGCGGGAGTCGGGTTCCCCTTTGCTACCAATGTGGCCAGCTGAGCCACATTATGAGGGATTGCCCATCTAGTGCTAGAGGTCTGCAAATGCTCCCCGCATCGAGCGTTGGAGGACGAGCAAGAGGTCGTGGTTCCCAGGCGCGTAGGGGAGCTCAGCAGTCGCGGGGAGGGTACCGGCCAACGACTACCCGTCCGACGCAGAGTGTGGCTGCTTCGTCCACACCTAGAGCTAAGGGGCGTATCAACGCCCCGACACACAGAGACGCTAGAGCTTCAGGTTTAATGGTGGTTGGTGTGGTTACAGTTTTCGGCAGACTAGTTTACACACTTTTTGATTCCGACGCCACGCACTCGTTTGTTGCTGCTAGTTTTGCTGTCAGTTTGGGATAGGACTGTGTGTTGTTAAAGGATCTGTTTGTGATCAAAGGTCCAGGTGGTTAGCTATTTGTAGCTAAGGAGGTTTACACAGGCTGTGAGGTCAGTGTTGGGGGACACAGTTTCCCTGCTGATCTAATTGTGATACCGATGGAGGACTTTGGCATGATTCTGGAGATGGACTGGCTGTCCGCTTACCACGCTTTGGTGGACTGTTTTGAGAGGAAGATCGTCTTCTCCATACCGGAGTTGCCTTCTTTTTAGTTTCACGGATAGCCGGTGGACGGAAGCTTTAGGTGCATTTCTGCACTTCGGGCGGTGAGACTTTTGGGCCAGGGGTGTGAGGGCTTTCTGGCTTGTGTAGTGGCAGAGCCCTTCCCTGTGGCAGACTTTCAGAGTATCTCGGTAGTCAGAGAGTACCCCGACGTGTTTCCAGAGGAGCTACCAGGACTACCGCCTGAGTGTGAGATCGAGTTCAAAATCTCACTGGTACCGGGACCAGCCCCATTTCTATAGCACCTTACAGGATGGCACCACTTGAGCTGCGAGAGCTCAAGTCTCAGTTGCAGAACCTTCTGGAGAAGGGCTTTGTGAGGCCCAGTGCGTCTCCGTGGGGAGCCCCGGTATTATTTGTGAAGAAGGATGGTACCCTACGCTTTTGTGTGGATTACAGACAACTGAATAGGGTCACCATCAAGAATAGGTATCCGCTGCCAAGGATTGACAACTTGTTTGACTAGTTGCGAGGTGCCGCAGTCTTCTCCAAGATAGACTTGAGGTCTGGCTACCACCAGTTGAGGATCAAGGAGACCGACGTCTCCAAGACAGCATTCCGCACCTGGTACGGACACTACGAGTTTTTGGTCATGCCGTTTGGGTTGACCAACGCCCCTGCTACTTTCATGGACTTGACGAACTGAGTGTTCAGACCATATCTGGATCAGTTCGTGGTGGTATTTATCGATGATGTGCTCATCTACTCGCAGGACCAGGCGCAGCACGAACAGCACTTGCGGATTGTTTTGGACACATTGAGATGACGTAGGCTATATGCCAAGTACAGCAAGTGCAAGTTATGGTTGAGGGAGGTGACCTTCTTAGGTCATGTGATTTCAGGGAATGGCTTGGCTGTGGACCCAACCAAGGTTGAGGCAGTGCTCAGGTGGGAGAGACCACGTACAGTGACAGAGATCTGCAGTTTCCTGGTACTGGCAGGGTACAACCGACGGTTTATCAAGGGTTTCTCGTAGATTGCTTGTCCTATAACACAGTTGACTCGGAAAGACGTGCCCTTTTCTTGGGCAGATGCTTGTGAGGCATGTTTTTAGGAGTTGAAGGAGAGGCTGACTTCGGCTCCTGTGCTTACCATTCCCTACAGCAGTGGCGGGTTCGTTTTGTACAGAGACGCCTCTTTGCAGGGGTTAGAGGGTGTGCTCATGCAGCGGGGTCACGTTATCGCATACGCTTCGTGGCAACTGAAGCCCCATGACCATAGCTACCCTACCCACGACCTAGAGCTAGCAGCTGTCGTCTTCGCACTGAAGACTTGGAGGCACTACCTGTACGGTGAGACTTTTGAGATATTCACGGATCATAAGAGCCTCAGGTGTTTATTTGATCAGAAGGTGCTCAACATGAGACAGAGACGTTGGTTAGAGCTCCTGAAGGACTATGACTGCAGCATCTCCTACCATCCAAGGAAGGCCAACATGGTGGCTGACGCCTTGAGCCAGAAGGCGCCCGCCCACTTGGCCAGTTTACAAGCACAGAGTTGGAGACTCATGGAGGAGATGGGCAGCTGGCAACCCTTAGAGTTACTAGGGCACTGTGGGGCAGTGACTGTGACACGAAAGATGAGACCAGAGCTGATAGACCGCATCATCACAGGACAAATGGCAAACCTGTACCTACAGTCGTTGTGTGACAGAGTACTGTCAGGGGACCCTGGAGACTTCTCCTTTACTGACGGGTGCTGCGCATGAGGGGACGTTTGTGCGTTCCCAGGGACGAGGAGCTATTGAGAGAGCTCCTGACTGAGGCACACGGTTCCAGGTTCACAATACATCCCGAGAACACAAATATGTATCATGATCTGAGACATGACTTTTGGTGGAGGGGAATGAAGGGGGATGAAGGTGAGTTCGTACAGCAGTGTTTAGTGCACCAATAGGTGAAGGCCGAGCATCAGAGGCCTGCAGGGCCATTGCAGCCACTTCCAGTGCCAGAGTAGAAGTGAGAGAGCATCACCATGGACTTTGTGGTGGGCTTGTCCAATACCCAGCGGGGACACGATGCAGTCTGGGTGATTGTAGACAGATTGACAAAGACGGCACTTTTCTTGCCGATCCGAGTCACCTTGGGACCAGCACAGTTGGCAGAGAGGTATATCCGTGACATGGTACGTCTGCACGGAGTTCCACAGGATATTGTGTCCAACCAGGATACCCGCTTTACGTCCCAGTTTTGGGCTGAGTTTCAGTAGGCTTTGGGGACACGGTTGAGGTTCAGCACAGCATACCACCCCCAGACGGATGGACAGTCGGAGCGCACGATACAGACGCTTGAGAACCTTTTGCATGCCTGTGTATTGGACTGGAGGGGCTCTTGGGAGGAGCACTTGCCCCTGGCAGAGTTTGCATATAATAACAACTACCACTCGAGCATCGGCATGGCACCCTACGAGGCTTTGTATGGACGGAGGTGTACTGCACCCTTGAGTTGGGTTGAGGTGGGGACCAAGTGGGAGGTTGGCCCCAGGCTGATCCGGCAGAGTCAGGAGGTGATTGAGCAGATTCACTAACGGCTTCGCACTGTCAGGAGCAAACAAAAGACCTATGCCGATCGAAAGTGCAGACAGGTACAGTTTGAGGTTGGGGATCACGTCATCCTTCGCGTTTCGCCCATGAAGGGCCTGTAGCATTTTGGGGTGAAAGTGAAGCTCGCGCCGAGGTTTGTGGGGCCCTATGAGGTCCTGGAGCAGGTTGGACCAGTTGCTTACAAGCTTGCCCTTCCTCCCCAGCTTTCTGGTGTGCACGACGTGTTTCATGTGTCCAACCTCAGGAAGTACGTCGCCAATCCCAATCACGTTCTGAGCCACGAGATTGTCGAGGTGGGTGACGACCTGACCTACCCCGAGCGACCAGTGAAGATACTAGACAGAGCCGTCTGGAGTTTGAGACAGAAGCAAGTACCCCTGCAGAAGGTCTTGTCGAGGAGCCAGAAGTACGAGGAGGCCACCTGGGAGCCTAAGGCGGAGATGCGAGAGCGGTACCCGGAGCTTTTTGAGGGTACATCTTTTCAAACCGGCTTCGGTCCTCTTTGAGTTTGTTATGCGTATGTTGTTCTTTTTCCGCACCCTAGCTAGATCAAGTTTCGGGGACGAAACTTCCTTTGAGTTTGTTATGATGTTAAGACCCGTGTTGTCTGAGCCTTTTACGAGCTCGCATTTGCACGCGTGCTGCGTGCAAACGGTACACTTCCCTCATTTTCTTCTTCTTCTCTCTCCTTCCGCCCGACGAAAACCCTAACCCCACACCCTTATATAAGCCCCCTCCTCTCCCTCACACCACCCCCACTTCTAGCCACTTTCCTCCTTCCTCCAGCGAGAGCAGCGATCGAGAACGGCGGAGAGAAGGACCGGCATGAGAGGAGAGGAGGAGCAGCGTGAGGAAGACAGAGCATGCTTGCGAGCTCGCATGGGAGCTCACCAGTGAGCTCACGGCCGGTCGGCGCATGCGCAAGGAGGAGGACTGCGTCGGGGAGGTCCTCCCCGACACTACTGCAGCCGGAGCAACAGGCGAGAGGACACGGCGCAGCTACACGTGGCGCGAGAGGGTAGAAGGAGGTTCTGGTTCTGGGTTTTTCCCAGAATCAGACGTTTAAAGCGACGTCCAGACGACGTAGCCGACATCTGGGGGAGGTTCCAGACGACTGAGAAGTAGGCTTCGCGAAGGTACGTCTTCCTTGCGGATACGGCCATGCAAGCCATTCCGCCGAGGCACTATTTCATGTCGATTTAAGAAGATTTTGGTTGATTCGTGCAGGAGTTGCTTCGGGAAGGCGTGGGACACGCCCTCCCATGCAGTTCGGACGTCTGGGCGAGGCACCAGATGACGGGAAGCATTTCCAGACGTCCAGAGAGGTGGTCGGACGTCTGGAACTGGGTCCAGACGGTCCAGCGGAGTTCTTGGACGTCTGAGGAGTGGCACAGGACTTGAGGGATGGCTCTGGACTCTTTTAAGATGTCTGAAAATTGTTCCAGACGTCTGATTTGAGTCAGAATCACAGCTTTTGACCCGTTTAGGGTCTGTTTGAGGTCCGATTTTCGCAATTAAGGTACCGATGTTTCCCGTATGTTTTTCCCTACTTGTTGGAATACTTTCTATACTATTCTGAGTATTCTCTTGTGATTGATCATTGTGAAAGGACTTGTTTCCATAGCAGGTTCGGGGCTTGCTGAGGCACGTGAGCCTGCCGTTCAGGCCCCCACTACTCCTAGGTTTGCTGGTAGAGTGACTTCCCCTTAAATTAATTACAACTTAAATGCATGTGTGGAATGAATGATTAGAACCTAGGATATGGCATGAATCCTAGGAGTAGAAATATTGGAATTGCAGTCTTGGATGAATAGATAGAATGATAACAGTTGCCTGTAAATGAATAACAGTTGCCAGCAGAATATGTAGTGTTTGTGCTAAATAACTGTTGTATGTAACTTTCCTGTCGCACATGTGAAATAACGTAATATGAGCTACATGTATATGAATTGGAAAAGGAAAGGTGAATGTTGGAAACACGAGCTACCTATGAATAACCTGAATATGGGAATGTGAACACTGGAATTACAATTTGCATGTGTATAACCTGAGAATGGAACTAGAAATGATGAAACCTGGTATGGAATGGCCTGAGGAATATGAGCATGAACCCTACGGGAAATTAGGAGTAGAGCTCTTGGAAATAATTAGAATGGAACTGAAATGTGAGTGGGGAAGTAAGCTGGCCCTTGAGTACAGAGTACCAAGGAGAGCGACTATCCCCCTGTTTAGTACAGAGCGGAGCTAGCCGCCCTTGGGTTGGGACCCGGGGTTAGGATTGGCCACTCTGTACCGACTTCTTAGCCCTCGTGTACACTGTACTGGGGAGAACTACTAGTGTAGGGATAGAGCTAGCCATCCCACGGGGCCCGGGGTTCAGCTAGCTGCCATACACCGACTTGTTAGGCCCACTGGGCAAACCAGGGTAGTCAGGCGAGGGTGCGCAGACTATGGAGGGGCGAGACCCCTGTTTGGTTCTTAGGGGCGTGTTACTGAGAGGGCTATGCCCTATACTGGTTCCGTGTTGTGCTTTGGGCACACCTGCTAACGGAAATGACTGACCGCGTGCCAGTGCGGGGTAGCTACCCATGCGCTTATCGCGGGTGCCGTAGTCACCGTTACGTCTGTCTGTGACCTTGGGGTGGTTGACTGGGTGTAGGATCTCCACAGGGGACTCTCCCAGCCAGGAGAGCACCACATGTGCCTTCTACTCTTCGGAAAATACTGCAATCAAGATCGTTCCCACGAGAAACATTCGAGAGCAAGAAAGAGACCTGATAAATAAACTAAATGGTGAAAAAGAATAACTAGTTAAAGACAGTAATCGAAAAACAACAGCTACCTGTCCACCTTTACTGTTAGTTAGTTGGTTGCCACTTTACTCAGCGTTCGCTGACTTCGTGTACTCATAACCCTTTTTAGGTCCAGGTGTTGAGCAGCCAGAGCCTACGGCTGCAGAGGGTGCTGGGCCCAGTAGAGCCCAGTAGTTGTAGATTTCTGTTGTACTCCTTTTCCAATTATAGTGAGTAGTTTATTGTACTTCTGTGCTCTTTCATTTTGAACATTATATTCCTGTACCCGTTTACTTTTCTACTGTTGTGGTAGTGTGTACTATAGTAGTTTTACTTCTTTACTGCTGTACTTTTGTTACTATTAGTTGCTTAGCATAGTGAATGTGGTTTACTTTCCTGCTTTTTGGTTACTTTCTCGTTGGATGACTGGGTCTTGGGATCAGTCGAGTCGGTCCGGTCTCATGTCCTGTAGGGATTTGAGAACTGGGTCGTAACATTCTCCTTCTGGAAGTAACCGCTCCGCCTCCGCCTCCTCCACCTGCGCATTCACACTTCACAGCTACCAGCATTCACTCAACAGTGGATCTCCTCCCGCCTATTTGGATTTCAAATCCTTATAGAAACAGCTACAAAGGAGGAGGAACGACTGCCATTCAGAGGAGACCTCCAACCCCACTCCTCACCGTGCAAAGAACTTGTTCTCATCCGTTCCACTACCACTAGCCAACAACGGCGGAGCCTTGCCACTGTGGGCGTGCGGGGTGACAGCCCGCACCACCATCGCAAAGCTCTGTATTACAGATCACCTCCCACAACGACCGCCACTGCACACATTCCCGCCAACTTAAGACGTCCCTGCCTTTGTCCACACATCACACCACCACCAGTATCACCCACATCCTCCTTCCCACGCACAGCCAGGAGGGCATCCGCACGTGCACCAGCCCACAACCTCCTACTCGTGCCTCCTTGCTGCATCCCCGCATGACCGCCCTCCAGCTCCACCGCGATAGGCACGCACATGCCCTCGCTGCGCTCCCTCGCCATTCCCGCACACACACACCGCCCGCAGCAGCAACACCGTGTGCACCCCCTTGCTGCCCCTCCGCCCCGCAGACGCAGTAGCATGCTTTCGTGTGCTCAACAGCAGAGCATCGCGCACGCCCAGCGGCTCACGCCCCTCACCTTCGCGAGCTTCAGCAACAAACAGAGCTGCAGCTCCCTGCAAGTCCAACAACAGCTCCGCCCACGCACCGTGATAATGGCGTATTTGTCGACCGAACCGTGGCTAGTCTTTGTTTGTTTTAGTGCTTATTACAGAAATATCGTTGTGGTATAGATAAAATAGCTACGGTTGTCGTTGCCACTACAATTTTACTCAGAAATATTTTTCCCGAGGTCGAACTCAGGGAGCTACTGGAATTGTAGAAGTACAATGTTCCTTTATTACAAAAATAAGAGAGAGAGAGAGGGAGAAGTAGATTTCTGTTTCTTAGCTTTTTCTTCTTCTCCTCTTTCTCTCTTTGCTTGCCTTCTTCTTCTCTTCTTTTTCTTCTTTTCTTTACGAGGCTTCTTCAGTTCTTCTTCTTCTCTTCTTTATCTTCTTTCTTTCTTTTTCTTTCTTCCTTCTCTTTTTTTTCTTTCAGCTGCGGAACCTTTTCTTTTCTTTTTCTTCTTCTCTTCTTTCTCTTCAGAGCTTCATCCGTCGTCTGATATCTCAGTCAGACAGCTTAAACGGTGGTCTGCTACAGTGCTTCCCCTTTCTTCCTTTGCTTCTTCTCCTTCTGCTCTTCTTCTTCCTTGGCCTTCTGCAGTACTTCCTCTTCCTGCGGCCAAGTGTGAACCTTCTTCCTCGCACCCTGTCCCTGCACAAAGCAAAACCTGACCCTTCCCTCTACCCGCATGTCTCTCCCTCTCTGCAAACCGCTCATAGGAAGCTCTCCCAGAGCTGGGTTATCGGGTCGGGTAGCGTACCCGGGACCAGGCGTACCGGCGTGTATGGTACGTGAGGAGTGCGCAGGTGGTGTCGGGTCGGGTCTATAGGATCCGCGTGGTGAACTCGTAGACCGGGCGGGTGAGTGGGGTGCGGGACCTCACCCCAGGTGTCTCAAGGCGATTAAGAGAAAACACAAAATCAATTTAAATCAGCGCGGTGTTTCGAAAACTTACGATGTGGGACTATTTTGCGCGCCCTTCTCGCGCGCGCCCGCAGGAGAGTCACGACCTGGCCTCAGCAGCTGCGTCCTCGCCTCTCTTCCAAGACCTGCTCGTTGCCTTCGCCCAAGTCCCTGCAGCTCGCGTCAGCTGGGATCCTATTGCGGCAGGGCCTGGAGCTCACGTAGAAGCTCCTTCAGTCGTTGTCAATGGCGGCTAGGGCTCCGACCCTGTCAGACAGAAACACGGCCTCTCGGCCTAATCAAACTACAGGGTGACCTTCGCCGTGGCACGGCGAAGGTGATGCGGGGTGTAGCAGGTCGCAGGACGGCCTAGGCGTGCGTGCCTAGGTCGACCTGTGACCGGGAAAGTGGGTGTGTTCGGCGGGGCTTTGTGTGAGTGTGGAGTGGCAGTGAAGGGGCGGAAGTGGTTCAGTGTGATGAGGCTGAGGTTTTGGGTCGGTCGGCAAGTCGTGTGGAGTGGCGGAATGATCGGGGCGTCTCGTCGGAGGTTGGCCGGAGGCGTGGAAGACGAGGGTGGTCAGGCGTTGTCAAGGGGCGGTTGAACAAATTGAGTTGGGGAATAGAAAGAGGGGAGGAAGGGAGATAACTGTTACCTACTTATAGGGACGAGGGGGGCCGGAGCAGGGCGGCAGTCATACCGACTGTCGCCGGAGAAGAAATACCTAGAGGGGGAGGGCGGCGGCAAGGAAGAGGGCAGGAAGGCGCGCGCTACGTACGACGCGACGTGGGAAGAGCCGGCGAAGGTGGCTCTACTGCTGGTATTGCAGCAGAGCGATGAGACAGAGGAGGAGGAGTCGCCGGAGCTGGTGGGTTTCTGCTGGAGTGGGAAGAGAGGAATGGTAGGGGTTTTCTCCGTCAAGACCAAGCTACCCGAGTCGGCTGGCGACGCTGATCCTTATAAAGGCGGTGGCGGAGGGGTGGGCGCAGGGAGGCGACGTGCCTCCCTCGCCGGAGAATGGCCGGGATTTTGAGCCAGATATTCCGCGCGTTCGGACGGAAGGTGTGGGCGAGGACAGACGGCATGGCGTTGTCCCTGCAACAGCAGACGTCGCAGGGAACACCGGGTTCATCCTGCAGGACGCCTCCCTCACCCTGCACGGCGCCATGCTCCGCGCAAAGTCGCCGGAGCATGGCGCTGCACAGAGATTTGCTGGAGGGACCTGTATGCAAAGAATGACAAAGAACCTAGGGGCCAAAATGCAAGGGTTTCAAAAGTTGAGGATCAAAAAGTAAGAGATGAGGACCAAATTGCAAAGTCGGTCAAGAAGTTCTCTTCTTAGGCTCAAGTTTTTATGCATGACTAAATGGGACATAAGGATTCTAATGGTGAATTTTATTTCTAAGGTAGACCTTGTTCGATCGACCAATTTACGTAAAAACCCAAATTAAATCATTAATTGGGCATGGTTCTCAATGTAGGTCAAAATGGATTTCCAAGGCCAAATTGAAGGTTCTAAACCCTAGAGATTATTTTTATATGAATTTTAGAGGGCTTAGTCGATTTTTACCCTGCCTCGAACCTCGTGAATTGAAGTGGATTTGTTTTAGGGTTACAGAATGTCATTTAATTCCTTGGAGTTGTTGTAGCCCTTGTTGGATCAGATCATCCCACCTTCCTTCTTATTAGGTTAGTTTGACCTATGTTTGGACCCTGAGTTACCCTGTTTACTGATTGTGTTGGTGAAATTGCATTTTTACCCCTTGAGACTTATTTTCTTGCTAAACTCAGAATTCTCTGAGTCAAACCTTTCTATGAGTTATGTAGGAGCTTTTTCTTGCATATCTAGGTTAGATTGTGCTAGTTAGGGTTCATGATGATGTTCTCATCTTACCCCCATGCCTACCTTTTGCTAGTCCCTTAGCAAAAACTTAAGGTTTTAACCTTTGTTCTAGACCATGATGTTTTTAAAAACTTCAGATAATTGCTTTTTCATTTGAACTTAGATTAGGTTAGAATGCTGACCATAGGCTTAAAAGGTACTCTAGTACCAACCAAGATCCAGATCTGTCTAGCCTCAGCTTCAGTCCTTAGCAAAGGTTTTTAAGGCCCACAAGAGCTAACCTAAGGTCTATTGGACTCTGCGGTTAAAGCACCCGTGCTTGAAATGATTTTAGCCCTGGCTCAGTTCGCAGTGTGTTTTGTAAGAGAGAGAGATAGAAAATTTTTCTGTTTGGAGAGTTTTCTCTCTCTTTTTTCTTTTTAATTCTATCTTAGGATTGGCTTTTCAACACGGTCTGTATCAGATTCCTTGCTCCCATCATCAATCCTCAAGGGTTCCTGGCAATCGATGCTTCGAGATAGCACCGCCCATGGCAACCCCCGGAACCCTGGCTATTGAGATTTCGAGATAATCCCATCCATGGTGTTCCGTGGCCGAATCCAGACCCTGGCAATTGACACTTCGTGATAATTCCATCCATGGAATCTGAACCAGCAGAGTGCTCACATGCCCCCAGTAGGATATGTAAATATCCTAAGAGACAAGCACCGAGGAGATGATATTTTGTTACGCATCTTCGAGGGGAATTTCCCACCTCTCCGCGCTACGAACTCATCCAAATCAACTTGTGTTGATTGGCCGCTCCTACTCTAGGTGTACTTTTCATAATTTTGCGATGCTTCTACGTGATTTTGATTTTTACGCTTACTGAACCAGGCTGTGTGTGAGGTTAGGGTGCTTAGGTTACTGAGTCTCGTAAACCAAAAGTTAGTTAATGAGGTCAAATACTCCCTAAGCCTTGGACCTAAGACTTAAGCTTTTCATTTTCCTCAACCTCTTGAGGAATGTCTAGATCTTAATGGGTACTAAGAGTCTATCCAAGAATGCCTAAAGTTTGTGTTCTTACTAATCTCACCATGCACTTTTCATTTCTTTTCTTGAATGAGGTCTAGAACTTAGGTCATTTCCTTAATTTCTTACTAATGACTATCACTTTTTTTTTACATTTTTGTGCTCCTTTTTCATTTTGTTTCTTTTCCTTCTCCCACAAAATTTCCTTTCTCCTCTTATTCTTTTATTCTTTCTTGAAAATTTTTTTAATTTTTATGGTGTTTTTGGCATATGTGAATTTTTTGTTTAAAGCCTTTTCTTACAAGTTTTACACTTTTATACCCCCCCATGCCAAAGGTTTGCAATGTCCTCATTGTGACTTAGGGGGTTTTTTATTTATTTAGTTCATTCCTTAAGACAGATGTTTTGATGATTGAATGGGTCAGGATGATTGTTGCAGACGATTTCTAATCTCAAATGCAAGCGTATGAGGTGGAGTCGACTACCTATAAGTGCGAACCTTAAGTGCACAAAGGTGTAAAGGTTTTAGGTTTTCAAGGAAAATGACGGGCTGCCTCCCGTTAAGCGCTGAGTTTTACGCCATCGACTGGGCGCAATAAGCTCGAGGGGAATGGAGGATATAAGATGATTCAGCCAAATCAGTAGAAGTTACATCAATGAACGGTTTGAGTCTCTGACTGTTCACGATGAAAGGTTCGGAATCGTGGCTGAGCAGACTGATTTCGATGGCTCCATTTCCAAAAACCTGTCGAACTAAGTATGGTCCGACCCACATGGATCGAAACTTTCCAGGGAAAAGTTTGAGTCGGGCATCAAAAAGTAGGACCTTTTGACCAGGATGAAAGATCTTTCTCGAAATATGCTTGTCATGGAAGGCTTTAACCCGCTCCTTGTAGATTCGAAAGTTCTCAAACGCGTCTAGGCGTAATTCATCGATCTCGCTGATTTGAAGTTTTCTGTGGGTTCCAGCCTTCGAAAGATCTAGATTACAGTTCCGTACTGCCCAATAGGCTTTATGCTCCAATTCGATGGGAAGGTGACACGCCTTCCCATACACCAGTCAAAGGGAGACATGCCTAATTCGATTTTGTGGGCAGTCCTATAGGCCCACAAGGCTTCCGAAAGTTGGGACGACCAGTCCTTCCTGTCAGGCCGAACAGTGACCTACAGGATTTTCTTGATCTCCCGATTTGACAGCTCAGCTAGACCATTAGTTTGGGGGTGGTAAGGAGTAGAGATTCGGTGAGACACCCCGTATTTGGTCATCAGTGACCTAAACTGAGCGTTTGTGAAATGGGTCCATCCATCAGAGATTATAGCACGAGGAATCTCGAACCTTGAGAAAATGTTTTGATGAATGAATTTAAGAACGATTTTGTGATCACAGGTTCGAGCCGGTATGGCTTCGATCCATTTGGACACGTAGTCCATAGCAAGCAGAATGTATTCGAAACCATCCGAAACAGGAAAGGGACCCATAAAATCAATCCCCCAAACATCAAAGATTTCGCATACGAGAATCGGCTGCAAAGGCATCATGTCGCGACGGCTCATGTTGCCCAATGTCTGGCAACGACTGCATGCCTTGCAGTGACTATATGCGTCTTTAAACAGCGTGGGCTAGTAAAAGCCGCACTGGAGGACTTTTGATGCGGTTTTATGCCCAGGGAAATGGCCACCGCATGCCTGGTCATGGCAGAAAGAGAGAATATTGTTGATTTCCTCTTCCTGGACATCTCCGGATGACTTTATCAGCACCTATGCGAAAAAGGTACGGGTCTTCCCAGATGTAATACTTGGTATCAGAACGCAATTTGTCTTTCTTGGCCTTCGACCAATCAGACGGGATCTGATGAGATACCAAGTAGTTTACTATATCAGCAAACCATGGAAGTCTAGTACCGATAGTCAGCAGGTGCTCATTAGGAAAATGTTCCGTGATGGGTCCGGAAGGGTTGATAATCTCAGAAGAAAGATGGGACAAATGGTCAGCTACCACACTCTGCCTTCCCGCCTTGTCGCGAATCTCGAGGTCGAATTCTTACAATAGCAAGATCCATTGGATTAGTCGGGGCTTCGCGTCCTTCTTGGCAAGGAGATGCCTTACAGCCGTGTGATCCGAGTAGATGATGACGTGGGAACCCAGGAGATATGATCGGAATTTTTCAAGGGCAAATACTACGGCTAGCAGCTCTTTCTCCGTAACCATGTAGTTACGCTGAGCCTCGTCAAGTGTCTTGCTAGCGTAGTAGATGACCACGGGTTTCCCGTCAGCTTTCTACCCCAGGACCGCTCCTACAGCGAAATCAGACGCATCTCACATGATCTCAAAGGGTTGAGACCAGTCAAGGGAATGTAGGATAGGTGCCTGGGTGACTCAGTCACGAAGGTTTTCAAAGGCTAGTGTGCATTCCCTGGAGATTTCAAAGGGTACATCCTTAGAGAGAAGAGAAGTCAAGGGGCGTGCGATTTTCGAGAAATCAGGAATGAAACGACGGTAAAAATCGACGTGCCCCAGAAAAGAACGGATGTCCCTGATCGAGCTAGGCATAGGAAGGAGAGAGATCAGATCAACCTTAGCTTGATCCACTTGGATGCCCTTTTCCGAAATTAAATGTCCCAGGACAATTCCCTCAAGCACCATGAAATAGCTCTTTTCCTAGGAAAGAACCAAATTCACATCGATGCACCGCCTGAGTATCTGGACCAAGTGTTGGAGGCAATCGTCAAATGATGCTCCAAAAACTGAAAAGCCATCCATGAAGACTTCCAGATAGTCACCTACCATATCTGAGAATATGGCAAGCATGCACCGCTGAAAAGTAGCGGGTGAATTGCAAAGACCGAAAGGCATCCTTCGGAATGCGTATGTTCCGAAGGGGCAGGTGAACGTGGTCTTTTCTTGGTCCTCAAGATGGATTGCCACCTGGTTGTAACTGGAGTACCTGTCAAGAAAGTAGAAGAACCTATTTCCCGCTAGTTTCTCAAGAATCTAATCAATGAAAGGTAGTGGGAAATTATCCTTCTTCGTGGAGGAATTGAGTCGGCGGTAATCTATACAGACTCTCCACGAGTTGGCTAATCGGGTAGGAATGACTTCTCCGGTTTCAGTGGTTATAGTGGTGAGTCCTGCCTTCTTGGGCACGACCTGAATTGGGCTCACCCAACGACTATCGGAGATCGGGTAGATGATCCCGGCATCTAGCCACTTCATGATCTCCTTTTTCACAACCTCCTACAGATTGGGGTTCAAGCGTCTCTGCATTTCACGAGAAGGTTGTGCGCCCTCTTCTGAATAGTTATGGTGAGTGCAATACGAGGGACTTATTCCAGTCAGATCATCGAGAGTCCACCCGATGGCTCTGCGATGTTGCTGGAGGACAGCAATCAGACTGGATTCCTGTTCGGGATTGAGGCTGGAATTGATAATCACAGGAAGGGTCTGATTAGAACCCAAAAAGATGTATTTCAAGTGAGCAAGAAGGGGCTTTAGTTCGAGGATGGGGTTATCAGCAGCGGCGGATGGTTCAGAATAGACGTAAGGTTCAAGGGTAGGAGCTACTTGGTTGTCCAAATCTGGATTCAACTCCTCCGTTTGCGGGTCAAGATCTTTCTGCGGTTGATGAGGTATAATCAGGTCATTCTGGAAGTGTGTTTCATCAACCAAAGCCCTAATGTCACAAATCTGTTCGATGACACCGCAATTGATTCCTTGTTGGGCCTTAAATATATCAATTTTCAGGGTTTGATTCCCAAATTTGAGTTCTATTTGGCCCTCCTCACAGCAAATGTTGGCTCTAGCAATAGCCAAGAAAGGTCTCCCTAAAATGATTGGTGTATCCCTAGGGTTCTCAGGTGCGTCCATGTCTAAGACTACAAAGTCTATAGGAAAGTAGAAATCTCGCACTCTCACAATAACATCCTCGAGAATCCCTTTTGGTGACTTTATAGATCGATCTGCTAATTGTAATGTCACCTCAGTTGGTTTTAACTCAGATTCTTCTAGATGGTTAAGGATGTGGGCATCAGATTTATGGAAGCACCCAAGTCTAGCAATGCTCTATCAAATTGTGTATCACCTATCTTGCAGGAAATCAGGGAAGTACCAGGATCTTTAGCCTTGGGTGGGAGTCTGCTTAGGATTACAGAGCTGGCTTGCACTGACAGAACAATTGGACTCCTACTCTTGGTTCGCGGCTTACACTGGGTGTACACACATTCTTTAGGAATCATGCGTAAGCCAGTACGTGGCGGATTGCATCCATCAAGGGGATGTTTATGTGGACCTGCTCAAAGAGCTTGACCAGGTCCTCCTCAGGTGCCACGGGCTTGGTAGTCTTCTTTCCCTTGGTTAAGGCCTCGGGAAACGGAACCTTGGTTGGTTCTTCTAGGATGGGTCCAGGTCTTTGATCTGGGACAGGGATAGGAACTTCCTGGATTACCGTCCTAGGCTTGGGATCACTACCAGGCTTGGAGTGGTTTGGATAAGGTGGATCTTGGGTTTCCTTACCACTACGGGTTGTCACGGAATTAAGTCCTGCCTGATTTTGGTTGGGATTAGGTAAAATGGGTTGCTGCTGATAGCCCGCAAAAGAAGTGGAAGCCTCCGTCCCGTCGGGTGAAGGAACACGGGGGCCTGATAAATCATATGGGCTTGGCCCAGTTTTGGGTTCATAACGCACCGCTGTGTTGGCACATTATTTGGGTTAGGAAGAGGTTGGGAAGGAAGAGTGCCTGGCTGGCGAGAATTTGCCAATTGGGCCAGCTGATTTCGGACCTCTGCAAGCTCATCCTTGTGTTGTTTTTGGATAGCCGCATTCGTTCTTTGAATGTCAGCCAAAGTCTGAAGGATAAGGGACATTTGATCTTGATTTGGCCCTGATGGATAAGTAGGGTTGGGCCGAGGCTGAGGCGGCTGGTACGGACGAGGGCGTTGTGGGCGGGGCTGAAAGGGTGGTCTTTGGGTTTGGGAATTTCCCGCCCACTGAAAGTTGGGATGGTTTCGCTGTCCAGGGTTATAGGTATTGGAGAATGGGTCATTCTGGATGGTGTTGAGGTCCTCGCAGGTCTGAGGAACCTCCAGAGAGTCAGAGAAAGGGGGAATGGAATTCCCCGGGCTGGTGTACAAGGGATCGGATGGCCCTCCAATCCGAGAATCAGATGATGGATATGGATCCATCTCAGGAGAAGATCAATGGAGAATGTCTTGCACAATCTCCCGTGTGGAAGGAGGTTGTGCAAAGGAGCTATGCGCAGAGGTGGCTCGCTGCAAGTGCTGAGTCAGCTCATCCACCTTCTTTTCAATGATTGAGACCTTGTCCAATCGACTGGCCATTAATTCCAGGTCGACTGATGCGGACAGGCCCTGCGTCTCATGTGCTCCCCTAAGATTCGTCGATGCGCGGGTATTCGTCCTGTCGAATAATCCCATGGAGCCATTGTTGATGGAGTTCTCGCACATGTTTTCAAGAATCTCCCACACGATGTCCTCATGCTGACCCATGATATTTCCTCCACAGGTTGCATTAGCGGAAAGACAGATGTCTTCACAGAGTCCCTGGTAAAAAGATTGGACTTGTTCGCATTTAGGAACTCCGTGATGGGGGCACTTTCTCATGAGATCCTGAAAGCGATCCCATGCCTCATGGAGAGGTTCCCCCGTTTGCTGAGTGAAATGAGCAATCTGATGACGCAAGGCATTGGGCCGACCAATGGGAAAGAACTTTTTCAAAAATTCAGACTGAAGTTCTTCCCAAGTGTTGATCGGCCGGGTCTGAGTTTGATACCAATGAGCGGCCTTGTCCATAAGAGAGAAGGAGAACATCTTCATGAGAAGAATATCCCGATTTTGTGCATCTGACCCAAAAGTTTGGGCCAGATGCTTTAGATGCTTGATGTGCTGGAAGGGATCTTCGGAATTAAGCCCATGGAATTTAGGTATAGCATGAATCATATTGGGCTTTAATTCAGAATTAGGTCCTCTAGCCGGGATTCTGACTCGAGGCTCAATGGCCACCGCAGCAGGATTATAATGGTCCCGCATCATAGGACACTGCGGTGGGTGCACAAAGTTTTGGAAGAGGTCATTGAGTCATTGGAGCTGGTGCTCCAGATTATTTTTTTCCTCAACTGGCTGAGCCATGATGGTGGAAGAAGAGCTTGGTTCAGAATCAGATGAGCGAATAATGTGGTGGGGTTGCTACACAAACATGGGCGTCGAGGCTTGGCTTGGACAAGAGTGAATTCCTAAAGGAGGTCTTAAGGGTGGTCTTAAGAACCTCCTACCGTACATGTACTATTGGAATAGATGAGTTTAGAAGGTGCTGGACCCAATCGAAACACCCAAAAATTGTCAGGTGACTATAGAGGTGCGGGGCAGATGGATCCCTTGATCAAAAAGATCGTCCAGCTGAGAATTACCTGGGCAGCCAGAGAGGGTGAGTCCCGCGAAGACCCCTACACGGTAGAGCGTCCCCACGGGTTACAGGGTTTCCCCCACCCAACCTCTCTTGTCACTGCGGTTCCAGGTAGACCAGAATGGGGATCTTGACCTCTTAAGTCTACCTTTTTTACTTTAAGATCAAGGTGGTTAAGGTTCCACTTGAACTCTTAAGTATGTTTTTGTGAAAAAGGTGACCTAATTTGAAGGTTGCTTGACCCTAAGGGTCAACTTTACCTAGTGATTTTGATAACTTATTAGGTCTAGCTTTTTAGGGTTCAAGTGTTTAGAGAGCCAATTTGTTTAGGGCTTTTCTTAATAGGTATTTTCAACCAATGGCTTAGGCACACCTCTTTTTGGGAAGATCTTTTCTTTGTTAATAGAAGGTGTGTCTCTAAAAACCCTAGATTTTCAATCCTTGGATTGGCTTTAGTTGGTCCATTTTAGTTGCCTCAAAATTTTAGTATCTATGGCTCAATCAAGAAGGTTTTAGCCCTAGTTACCTTAGTTGGATGGATAGTTAAGCATGTGTTGAAATGAAAATTAGGCAACTCTGATGAATTACTATGTATGATGCAGGTAGCCCTAAGTTGATTTTTCTTTTTGTTCCTTTTCAAATTTTAAGGGAGTTAAGGGCTAATGAGGATTACTTGTTTAGTGGAGTGTTTGTTGTACGGCTGCTCCTCTCATTTTTACTTGCACATAAGAGAGAGAAAAAGATTAGCAATCTCTTAAAAGAAATTCAAAGCTTCTAGAATAGCCATTGCTCCCCGGCAACAGCGCCAATGATAATGGCGTATTTGTCGACCGAACCATGGCTAGTCTTTGTTTGTTTTAGTGCTTATTACAGAAATATCGTTGTGGTATAGATAAAATAGCTACGATTGTCGTTGCCATTACAATTTTACTCAGAAATATTTTTCCCGAAGTTGAACTCAGGGAGCTACTGGAATTCTAGAAGTACAATGTTTCTTTATTACAAAAATAAGAGAGAGAGAGAGAGAGAGAGGGAGAAGTAGATTTCTGTTTCTTGACTTTTTCTTCTTCTCTTCTTTCTCTCTTTGCTTGTCTTCCTCTCTTCTTTTTCTTCTTTTCTTTACGAGTCTTCTTCAGTTCTTCTTCTTCTCTTCTTTATCTTCTTTCTTTTTCTTTCTTCCTTCTCTTTTTTTTCTTTCAGCTGCGGAACCATTTCTTTTCTTTTTCTTCTTCTCTTCTTTCTCTTCAGAGCTTCATCCATCGTCTGATATCTCAGTCAAACGGCTTAAACGGTGGTCTGCTACAAAGCTTCCCCTTTCTTCCTTTTCTGCTTCTCCTTCTGCTCTTCTTCTTCTTCCTTGGCCTTCTGCAGTTCTTCTTCCTGCGGCCAAGTGTGAACCTTCTTCCTCTCACCCTGTCCCTGCACAAAGCAAAACCTAACCCTTCCCTCTACCCGCACGTCTCTCTCTCTCTACAAACCTCTCATAGGAAGCTTTCCCAGAGCTGGGTTATCGGGTCGGGTAGCGTACACGGTACCAGGCATACCGGTGTGTATGGTACGCGAGGAGTGCGCAGGTGGTGTCGGGTCGGGTCCACCGGATCTGCGTGGTGAACTCGCGGACCGGGCGGGTGAGTAGGGTGCGGGACCTCACCACAGGTGTCTCAAGGTGATTAAGAGAAAACACAAAATCAATTTAAATCAGCGCGGCGTTTCGAAAACTTACGATGTGGGACTATTTTGCTCGCCTTTCTCGCGCGCGCCTGCAAGAGAGTCACGACCTGGCCTCAGCAGTTGCGTCCTTGCCTCTCTTCGCAGACCTGCTCTTTGCCTTCGCCCAAGTCCCTGCAACTCGCCTCAGTTGGGATCCTGCTGCGGTAGGGCCGGGAGCTCGCCTAGAAGCTCCTTCAGTCGTTGTCAATGGCGGCTGGGGCTTCGACCCTGTCAGACAGAAACACGGCCTCTCGGCCTAATCAAACTACAGGGTGACCTTCACCGTGGCACGGCAAAGGTGATGCGGGGTGTAGCAGGTCGCAGGACGGCCTAGGCGTGCGTGCCTAGGTCGACCTGTGACCGAGAAAGTGGGTGTGTTCGGCGGGGCTTTGTGTGAGTGTGGAGTGGCAGTGAAGGGGCGGAAGTGGTTCAGCGTGATGAGGTGGAGGTTTTGGGTCGGTCGGCGAGTCGTGTGGAGTGGCGGAATGATGGGGGCGTCTCGTCGGAGGTTGGCCGGAGGCGTGGAAGACGAGGGTGGTCAGGCGTTGTCGAGGGGCGGTTGAACAAATTGAGTTGGGGAATAGAAAGAGGGGAGGAAGGGAGATAACTGTTACCTACTTATAGGGACGAGGGGGGCCGGAGCAGGGCGGCAGTCGTACCGACTGTTGCCGGAGAAGAAATACCCAGAGGGGGAGGGCGGTGGCGAGGAAGAGGGCAGGAAGGTGCGCGCTGCGTACGACGCGACACGGGAAGAGCCGGCGAAGGTGGCTCTGCTGCTGTTATTGCAGCAGCGCGATGAGACGAAGGAGGACGAGCCGCCGGAGCTGGTGGGTTTCTGCCGGAGTGGGAAGAGAGGAATGGTAGGGGTTTTCTCCGTCAGGACCAAGCTACCCGAGTCGGCTGGCGACGCTGATCCTTATAAAGGCGGTGGCGGCGGGGTGGGCGCAGGGAGGCGACGTGCCTCCCTCGCCGGAGAATGGCCGAGATTTTGACCCATACCTTCCGCGCGTTTGCACGGAAGGTGTGGGCGAGGACAGACGGCATGGCGATGTCCCTGCGACAGCAGACGTCGCAGGGAACACTGGGTTCATCCTGCAGGATGCCTCCCTCACCCTACGCGGCGCCATGCTCCGCGCAAAGTCGCCGGAGCATGGCGCTGCGTAGAGATTTGCAGGAGGGACCTGTATGCAAAGAACGACGAAGAACCTAGGGGCCAAAATGCAAGGGTTTCGAAAGTTGAGGGTCAAAAAGTAATAGATGAGGACCAAATTGCAAAGTCGGTCAGGAAGGTCTCTTCTTAGGCTCAAGTTTTTATGCATGACTAAATGGGACCTAAGGATTCTAATGGTGAATTTTATTTCTAGGTCAGACCTTGTTTGACCGGCCAATTTACGTAAAAATCTACATTAAATCATTAATTGTGCATGGTTCTCAATGTAGGACAAAATGGGTTTCCAAGGCCAAATTGAAGGTTCTAAACCCTAGATATTATTTTTCTATGAATTTTAGAGGGCTTATTCGATTTTTACCCTGCCTCGAACCTCGTGAATTTAAGTAGGTTTGTTTTAGGATTACAGAATGTCATTTAATTCCTTGGAGTTGCTGTAGCCCTTGTTGGATCAGATCATCCCACTTTCCTTCTTATTAGGTTAGATTGACCTATGTTTGGATCCTAAGTTACCCTGTTTATTGATTGTGTTGGTGAAATTACATTTTTACCCCTTGTGACTTATTTTCTTGTTAAACTCAGAATTCTCTGAGTCAAGCCTTTCCATGAGTTATGTAGGAGCTTTTTCTTGCATATCTAGGTTAGATTGTGCCAGTTAGGGTTCACGATGATGTTCTCATCACACTGTCAGCACGCAAGCATGTCCGCTTACTGTGCCTCCAGCGAGCAGCACCTCCAACGGCTTCCCGCGCCGTGCGCAACAACCATTCCACGCGCTCGCGCGTCCCCCTGTGCCTCCTCGCCTCCAACCGATGCATTGAGGTGCATCACAGTAATAGCAAGCAACTCATCGCCGCCGCCCCTCTCTACTTCATCCGGCCAACTCCACCCATGCCACACCTCGCTGCCACCACCGCCGGGTGCGCGTCGACCCCGCCCACCTTCGGTGAACACCACGCTGCCGATCATCTCCACCATCGTGCGTGAGAACCCACAAAGGAAATGCTCTGTTTCTTGTGGTATTAGTAATTACATTTCATTGCCATTGCAAGAGTAAGATTTTTGAATTTATTAATTAAATATTATGGCTAATTTATGCAAGTGACCTTTCCTCTTTCTCATAAATGCCATTTCAACGTGATCTCTTGTTGTTTCCTTAATTTGAAGGTGGATTTGGCTCAATTTCTTGACAAAATCAATAGTGAACATTCATTTTTGATATTAACAAGTTTAATTAGACGATTGTCTCCCTGTGGATACGACCCGCTCTTCTGCGAGTGGTTTAATTTTTAATCACTTTGATTAGTCGATTTACCACCACTTAGAAATACAACGACAAATCCTCTTAATCATCATTTTCAAAAGTGAAAACCAACCTATCAGCATGCATTTGCATCTACCATAGTCATATAATGAAGACATTGCATCATTTAAGCATGAGGGGTGTAAATGATGAATCATTTACTGAAATGCAATTATAGACACTACTATAGTATAGTAATATCAAAAATACCAACAAAATTAGAAAAAAAATTGCAAAGTCAAAAATAGAAAAAAATTTCAAAAACAAAAATTCCAAAAATAGAATAAAGGACCTGACCTTTATTGTTGAGGGAGAACTCCATAATTTTTTAGGAGAGAAAAAGCATTAAAAATAATTTAAGTATTTAATTATGATCTTATAACTGAAAACAAACATAGAATAAGTGTTTATGGACATTCAACTTTTGCTGGTTAGACATTCTAGGCCACTGTAGCTTGATTCACTCAGGCTTTAGCGTAATACACTTTAAGCTTTGATAAGATAGACCACGATTGTTAGGAAGACTTGATTGAGTTTTAGAAAAGTCGACTTGTAGTACAGTCGAAAAAGCGTTCAACACAAATACAATTTATTACACAAATGTAAAATCCGAGATCGAACACAGGGAGCAAATTAGGGTTTAGAAATCAATATCACAACTTGATAATTTGAAAGAATATAAAATGCAATAAAATCAATGTTATAGTGCAAAAAGATAAGAATTAATGTAAGGAACTAAAGGAACCAATGTATCTGAATAAACACAAAATTGGACATCTGATTTGTGAATCAGACGCCTTAAAATGTGGATGCTACAGTGATTGATCTTTCTTCTTCTTCTTCTCTTCTCTTCTATGTATCTGGCGGCTACTTTCGTTCTTCTTCTTTCTTTCTCTTCTTCTGATTCCTTGCCTTAGCCTTTCTCTTCCTCTGCCTTCTTTGTCTTGGCTGCCTTCAGCTTCGTCTTCTTCTACCTTCAGCTCTTCAGCTCCATACCTTCCTCTTCGGCCTTGTCTTCTCTTTCCCCTACAGAGCAAAACCTACCCCTACCCGTGCGAGCTCTCTTCTCTTCTTTCTCTCTTAGGTTCGCTCTCCCAGAGCCACTTTCTCCGGTAATCGGGTTAGGTACGCACCTGGGACCAGGCCCACCAGCGTGCGGTGGTGGGCGAGGTGCGTTGGGTTGGGTCGGATCACCAAGTTCGCGAGGGGTGGTCGCGAACGACGCGTTGGGTCAGGTGAGAGGGGTCCTCACCCAGTGAGTAGGAGGCAAAGAGCTTAATGTAATTAGGCTAGACCTATTTGCAAAGTGGGTCAAGATGGATTCCTATTAGGTCCAAATTTTGGTAAAAACCTAATTTGGACCTGAGGAATCCAATGGTGAGGTTGAATTTTGGGTTTGACCACGTTTGACTAGGCAATTTACGCAAAAACCCAATTTAGGGCAAACATTTGTCTAAGACACCATTTTAGGTCAAAATAGGTTCCAATAGCCAAATTGAAGGTTTCAAACCCTAGAGAATATTTTTCTATGATTTTTAGAGGACTTAGGTGAATTTTATCCTGACCAAAACCTTGTTTAATCAAGCGAGTCTATTTTAGGGTTACAATAATTCATTTAATTCCCCGAATTCACATGAACCCTTTTCTATTTGAACCAACCCACTTTCTATCTTGTTAAGACCATTTGACCTGTGTTTAGCCCTTGAGAAAATCTGTTGCTGTACTGCAATGGTAAAATTGCAATTTTACCCCTTGTTTCTTACTTTTCTCTCAGAATGGTTATTCCTTGAATTAGGACCTCCAGTTGGTTATGTAGGAGCTTTTGTTCTCTTCTTTGGGTCGAAATGAGCTAGTTAGGACTCATGATGGTGTTCCCATCATACTCTCATGCTTAGCTTTTGCTAGTCCCTTAGCAAAATCTTAAGGTTTTAGCTTCGATTCTAGACCATGAGTTCCTTGATGTTCAGAAATTATGATGAGTGCTTTCTTCTTTTGATTAGGTTAGAATGCCGATGATAGGCCTAGAGGTACTCATGTACCAACCAAGATCCGGACCTGACCAGCTCTAGCCTCAGTCCGTCGCAAAGGTTTTTAACACCCACAAGAACTATCCTAAGGTTTGTTGGACTCCGCAGATAAAGCACCCATTCTTGTAACATATTTTAGCCTTGGTTCAGTTTGTAGTGGATTTTTGTAAGAGAGAGACGGAGGAATTTCTTTGTTTGGAGAGTTTTCTCTCTCTTTTATTTTTTTTTCTAGCTTCGGATTGGCTTCTCAACACGGTATGTATCAGATTCCTAGTCCGCATCATCAATTCTCGAAGGGTCCCTAACAATCGATGCTTCGTGATAGCGCCGCCCATGGCAACCCCCAGAACCATGGCTTTCGAGATTTTGAGATAATCCTGCCCATGGTGTTCTGTAGCTAAATCCAAACCCTGGCAATCGACATTTCGTGATAATGCCACCCATGGCATCTGAACCAGCACAATGTGCTTACATGCCCCCAGTAGGATATGTAAATATCCTAGGAGACAATCACCGAGGAGACGATATGTTATCGCGCATCTTCGAGGGAAATTTCCCACCTCTCCGTGTCGAGAACTTGTCCAAATCAACTTGTGTTGATCGGCCTCTCCTAATCTAGGCGACTTTTTTTTCAGAATAGTTTAAACGCTTTTGCGTAATTTTGGTATTTATGCGCACTAAACTAGACTGTGTGTGGATTGGGGTGCTTAGGTTACCGAGTCCCGCAAATCAGAGATCAGTCAACGAGGCCGAATACACCCTAAGCCTTAAACCTAATACTTAAGCTTTGCATCTTCCCCAACCTCTTGAAAACTATCCAGATCTTAGTGAATACTTGAATTTTTAAGCCTAAGACTCTAGCCCAAGCGACCTAAGATCAGCGTTTCTACTAATCTCTTCCGTGTTTCCTTAGCACTTTTTTCCTTTCATTTTGTTTTTCTTGATATGATCTAGAACTTAGTTAATCCCTTAATTTCTTACTAGTGAAGATCTCTTCTTTTTCTTTTCATTTTGTGCTCCTTTTACTTTTCCCCTTTTTCTCCTCATGATTTGTATGGCCTTAAAATTTCTCTTCCCTCAGAATTTTTTGTTCTTTTTCAAGAATTTTTTCATTTTTTTAGTGATTTTGTGATATGTGATTTTTTTTGTTGAAACCTTTTCTTGTGGGATGAGTTTTCACGGTGTTTTGCACTTTCATACCCCCCCATGCCTACGATTTGCAATGTCCCCATTGTAAATTAGGTGGGTTCGAGTTTAGCTTATATCATTCATTAGAACAGGTTCTGAGTGGGGAACGGGTCGAGGTCACTGTTGCGAACGATTTCAAAACTCGGGTACGGGTACTTAAGGTGGGGTCGACTATTCTAATGGATGAAACCTAAAGTGCAATATGAATTTAGCATAGGAATGTCAAGAAAGGTTTTGGGTTTTTCAAAAATGACGGGTTGCCTCCCGTTAAGCGTTGAGTTTTACGCCATCGGCTGGGCGCAATGAGCTCAAGGAGAATGGAGGGTAAAGGATATCTCAGCCAAATTTGTATCGGTCAAGTCAATGAACGGTTTGAGTCTCTAACAGTTCACGACAAAAGGTTCTGAATCGTGGCTGAGTAGACTGATCTCGATGGCTCCATTTTTGAAGATTTGTTGGACAAGGTAAGGTCCGATCAATTTTGATCGTAGTTTTCCTGGGAACAGTTTAAGCTTGGCATCAAAGAGTAGGACATTTTGACCAGGGTGGAAGATCTTTCTAGATATGTGCTTGTCGTGAAAGGCCTTAACTCACTCTTTGAAAATTCACGAGTTCTCATACGCGTCGTGGCGTAATTCATCGATCTCGCTCATTTGAAGCTTTCTGTGGGTTCCTACCTTAGAAAGATCTTGGTTGCAATTCCGTACTGCCCAATAGGCCTTATGCTCCAATTCGACGAGGAGGTGACATGCCTTCCCGTACACCAATCTGAAGGGCGACATACCTAATTGGGTTTTGTGGGCGGTCCTATAAGCCCACAACGCTTCCGGAAGTCAGGATGACCAGTCCTTCCTGTCAGGTCGAACAGTAACTTGGAAGATTCTCTTGATCTCCTGATTTGATAGCTCAACTAGACCATTAGTTTGGGGGTGGTAAGGAGTAGAGATTAGGTGTGACACCCCATATTTGGTCATCAGTGACCTGAACTGAGCATTAGTGAAATGGGTCCCTCCATCAGAGATTACAGCACGTGGAATCCCGAACCGCGAAAAGATGTTCTGATGAATGAATTTGATAACCACCTTATGATCATTGATTCAGGTCAAAATGGCTTCGATCCATTTGGACACGTAGTAAACAGCAAGTAGAATGTACTCGAAGCCGTCTGAAATAGAAAAGGGTCCCATAAAATCAATCCCCCATACGTCGAAGATTTCGCATACGAGAATCGGCTGTAAGGGCATCATATCACGATGGCTCATGTTGCTTAAGGTCTAGCAACGAGTGTATGCCCTACAGTGATTGTATGCGTCTTTAAAAATCATGGGCCAATAGAAGCCGCACTGGAGGACTTTTGCTATGGTTTTATGACCTGAGAAATGTCCACCGCAAGCCTGGTCATGGTAAAAGGACAATATGTCCTGAATTTTCGCTTCCGCGACACATCGTCGAATGATTTGATCAGCACCGATGCGGAAAAGATACGGGTCTTCCCAAAAGTAATACTTGGCATCGGAAAGCAATTTGTTCTTCTTGGCTTTCAGCCAATCGGACGGGATCTGATGTGATGCCAGGTAGTTTACTATATCAGCAAACCATGGAAGCCCTGTATTGATAGTCAGAAGGTGCTCATCAGGAAAATGTTCCGTGATGGGTCCGGAAGGGTCGATGATCTCAGAAAGAAGGCGAGACAAGCGATCAGCTACCAAGTTTTGTTTTCGTACTTTGTCGCGAATCTCGAGGTCAAACTCTTGCAGCAGCAAGATCCTGCAGATTAATCGACGTTTCGCATCCTTCTTTGCAAGGAAATGCCTCACAGCTGTGTGATCCAAGTAAATGATAACATGAAAACCTAGGAGATATGATCTGAATTTTTCCAAGGCAAATACTACGGCTAGCATCTCTTTCTCCGTAACTGTGTAGTTACGCTGAGCCTCATCAAGTGTCTCGCTAGCGTAATAGATGACCACGGGTTTCCTATCAATTTTCTGCCCAAGTACCTCTCCTACAACGAAACCAGATGCATCACACATGATCTCAAAGGGTTAAAACCAATCAGGGGACTGTTGGATCGGGGCTTGGGTAACTCAATCACGAAGGATTTCAAATGCTTGAATGCATTCCTTGGAGCTTTCGAAAATTACATCCTTAGATAGCAGAGTGGTTAGGAGGCACGCGATCTTTAAGAAATCAGGAATGAACCGACAATAAAAATCAACGTGCCCCAGAAAAGGTTAAATGTCCTTGATCGAGCTAGGCATATGGAGTTTGGAAATCAAGTTCACCTTAGCTCGATCGACCTGGATGCCCTTTTCTGATATGAGATGTCCTAGGACAATTCCTTTAGGCACCATGAAATGGCTCTTTCCCTAGGAAAGAACTAGATTCACGTCAATGCACCACCTGAGGATTTGGACCAAGTGTAGGAGGCAATCGTCAAATGATTCTCCGAATACAGAAAAGTCATCCATGAAGACTTCCAAATAATCACCTACCATATCTAAGAATATGGCAAGCATGCACCGCTGAAAAGTAACGGGTGCATTGCAGAGACCAAACGGCATCCTTCAGAATGCATGTCCCGAAGGGGCAGGTGAAAGTGGTCTTTTCTTGGTCCTCATGATGGATTGCCACCTGGTTATAACTAGAGTACTCGTCCAAAAATCAAAAGAACTTATTTCCCGCAAGTTTCTCGAGGATCTGATCAATAAATGGTTGTGGGAAATGATCCTTCTTCGTGGAAAAATTGAGTCTTCTGTAATCAATGCAGACTCTCAATGAATTCGCCACACGGGTCGGTATGATTTCTCCAGTTTCAGTCGTGATCACGGTGAGTCCTGCCTTCTTAGGCACAACCTGGATTGGACTCACCCACTGACTGTCGGAGATCGGGTAGATGATCCCTGCATCTAACCACTTAATGATCTCCTTTTTCATGACCTCCTGCAGATTAGGATTCAGACGTCTCTGCATTTCACAAGAAGGTCGTGTGCCCTCTTCGGTGTAGATATGGTTGTGCATTAAGATGGGCTGATACCAGTCAAATCATCGAGAGTCCATCCAATGGCTCTGCGATGTTGCTGGAGAACAATAATCAAACGGGATTCCTGATCAGGTGTGAGTTTGGAGTTGATAATCACAGGAAACATCTGATTGGAACCCAAAGAGACGTACTTCAGATGGTCGGGAAGAGGCTTGAGTTCCAGAACAGGGTTATCAGCAGCAGCGGCAGTTCGGGGTGTGTGTCAGGAGCAAGGGAAGGAGTTATGGGTGTATCTAGGTCAAGTTCGGACTCCTCTGATTGTGGGCTTTGATCCTCTTGTGGTTGATCGGAAGTAGTCAGGTTGTCCTCAATATATGGATCATCAACCATAGCCTTGATATCACATATCTATTCTATAACACCACAATTAATCCCTTGTTGGGCCATAAAGATGTCAATTTTTAGTGTTTGGTTCCTGAATTTCAGTTCAATTTGGCCCTCCTCCCAATTTATATTGGCCCTAGCAGTGGCCAGAAAGGGTCTCCCTAGTATAATTGGTGTATCCCTCAAGTTTTCTAGAGCATCCATATCCAAGACTATAAAGTCCACCGGGAAATAGAAATCCTGCACCCTAACAATGACATCCTCAAGAACTCCTTTAGGTGACTTAATAGATTGGTCAGCTAACTGTACTGTCACCTCTGTCGATTTGAGCTCAGATTCCTCAAGATGGTCAAGAAGGGATGTAGGTATTAGGTTTATTGAGGCTCCTAGATCTAATAAAGCCCTGTCAAATTGGGTATCACCAATGGTACAGGAAATCAGGGGAGTACCTGGGTCTTTTACGTTAGGTGGGTTTGCTTAAAATTACATAGCAAGCTTGCTCTGACAATACGATCAGACTCCTACTTTTGGTTCGCGGCTTACTCCTGGGTGTACAAACGTCTTTCAAAAATCGTGCGTAAGCCGGTACGTGGCGGATCGCATCCATCAACGGGATGTTTACATGGACCTGTTCAAAGAGCTTGACCAGATCCTCCTCAGGTGCCATGGGTTTATTTGTCCTCTTTCCCTTGGTTAAGGCCTCGGGAAATGGAACCTTGGATAGTTCCTCTAGAATAGGTCCAGGTTCTTGATCTGGGATAGGGATATCCTGGATAACTATCCTAGGGCTTGGGCTACTACCAGGCTGAAAGTGGCTTGGATAAGGTGGGTCTTGTGTTGCTTTGCCACAACGGGTTGTTACAGAATTCAATCCCGCCTGGTTTTGGTTCGAAGTTGGTAAAATAGGTGGCTGCTGCTGAAATCCCGCATACGATGTCGAAGCTTCCATCCTGTCGGGTGATGGAACAGAAGAGGCCTGATAAATCATGTGGGCTTGGCCCGGATTCGGGTTCATAACGCACCTCTGGTTCGGCACGTTATTCAAATTTGGCAGAGGTTGCGAAGGGAGTGTGCCAAGTTAACGGGGATTCGCCAACTGGGTGAGTTGATTGTGAACCTTTATGATCTCGTCCTTGTGCTATTTTTGCATAGTCGCATTCGTCTTCTGAATGTCGACCAGAGTCTGAAGGATAAGAGTCATTTGATTTGTTTGAGTTGACCCAGATTGATAGGTAGGGTTTGGTCAAGGCTGAGACGGCTGATATGGACAAGGAGCTTGTGGACGGGGTTGATATGGTGGTCTTTGATTCTGATTATTTTCCGCCCAAAGGAAGTTGGGATGATTCTGCCATCCAGGATTATAGGTGTTAGAGAATGGGTCATTCTGGATGGTGCTGAGGTCCTCGCAAGTCTGAAGAACCTCAGGAAAGTCAGAGTACGAGGGTTCAGAGTTCCCTCAACTAGAGTAGGTCGGATCAGAGTTCCCTCCGGTCCTAGAGTCAGACAGGGGTGGATACGAGTCCATCCCCTGAGAAGATCGGTGATAGATGTTATGAACAGCTTCCCTCCCAGAAGACAGTTGTGCAAACAGGTTTTGCATAGAGGTGGCTCGCTGCAGATGTCGATGGCCACCTTCTTCTCAATGATAGAGACCTTGTACAACCGACTGGCCATCAATTCCAAGTCGACGGATGTAGACAGACCCTGCGTCTCATGTGTTCCCCTTGGATTCGTCAATGCGCGAGCATTCGTCCGGTCGAATAAGCCCATGGAGTCATTATTGATGGAGTTCTCGCACATATTCTCAAGAATCTCCCATACAGTGTCTTCGTGTTGACCCATGATATTTCCTCCGCAGGTTGCATTGACAAATAAGCGGATATCCTCAAGGAGTCCCTGGTAAAAAGACTAGACTTGTTCCCATTTAGGAACTCCGTGATGGGGGCACTTTCGCATGAGATCCAGGAAGCTGTCCCATGCTTCATGAAGGGGTTCTCTAGATTGCTAGGTGAAGTGTGAGATCTAGTGTTGTAAGGCATTCGTTCGACCAACTGGGAAGAACTTTTTCAAAAACTCGGATTGTAGTTCAACCCATGTGTTGATTGGACACGTTTGAGTCTGATACCAGTAAGCTGCTTTGTCCATGAGAGAGAAGGAGAACATCTTCATGAGAAGAATATCTCGATCTTGGACATCTGACCCGAAGGTTTAAGCTAGATGCTTGAGTTGTTTGATGTGCTAGAAGGGATCCTCAGAATTAAGCCCATGAAACTTTGGAATAGCATGAATCATGTTGGGCTTGAGTTCAGAATCAGGACCTCCAGCCAGGATTTGGACTCAAGGTTCGATCACCACTGCAGCGGGATTGTAGTGATCTCGCATCATAGGACGCTGCGGCAGGTTTACAAAGGCTTGAAATAAATCATTAAGGTGCTGGAGTTGGTTCTCAAGGTTATTTTCTTCTTCTACTAGTTGTGCCATGATGATGGAAGAAGGAGAATTGGATTCAGATGAATTAGAGGAGATGTCTATGTGGTGAGGTTGCTGTACAAACATGGATGTCGAGGCCTGGCCTCGGCGAGAGTGAATCACTAAAGGAGGCCTCAAAGATGGTCTTAAGGACCTCCTACCGAATATGCATCGATGGTTTGGACAAGAGTAGAATGTGATGGACCCAATCAAGACACCCAAAAATTTGGATGGCTACAGAGGTTCAGGGAGGATGATACCTGTTACGACCCGACTCCTGAATCCCTACAGGAAACGAGAATCGGACCGACTCGACTGATCCCAAGACCCAGTCGTCCAACGAGAAAGTAACCAAAAAGCAGTAAAATAAACCACATTCACAATGCAAGCAACTAAAAGTAACAAAGTACAGTAGTAAAGAATTAAACTACTACAGTACACACCACCACAACAGTAGAGAGTTTAAAAAGGGTACAGGAATATAAAATTACAATAAAAGAGTACAAAAAAAAATGTAACAAATACTCACTACTACAGAAAACGAGGTACAACAGAAGTACAACTACTGGCCTCTACTAAGCCCAGCACCCTCTGCAGCCGTAGGCTCTGGCTGCTCAACACCTAGACTTGAAAAAGGTGGTAAGTACGACACATCAGCGAAATGCTGAGTAGAGTGGCAACCAGCTAGCTAAGAGAAACAGTAAAGGTGGACAGGTAGTTGTTGTTTGCAATTTCTTTCTTTATCCAACAAATTATTCTTTCTTTCATCACTTGGTTTATTTATCAAGTCTTTTTCTTGATCTCGAATGTTCCTCGTGGGAACGATCTTGATTGCAGTCTTTTTCGAAGAGCAAAAGTAGCACGTGGTGCTCTCCTGGCCGGGAGAGTCCCCCATGGTGGTCCTACACTTAGTCAACCACCCCAAGGTCGCTGACAGACGTAACAGTAACTACGGCACGCACGATAAACGTACGGGTAGCTACCCCGCACTGGCATGCGGTTAGTCGTTTCCATTAACGGGTGCGCCCAAAGTACAACACGGAATCAGTATAGGGCAGAGTCCTCTCGGTAACAGGGGTCTAGCCCCTAAGAACCAAACAGGGGTCTAGCCCCTCCACAGTCCGCGCACCCTCGCCTGACTACCCTGGTTTGCCCAATGAGCCTAACAAGTCGGTGTAGGACAGCTAGCTGAACCCCGGGCCCCGTGGGGTGGCTAGCTCTCTCCCTACACTAGTAGCTCTCCCCGGTCTGTGTACGCAACGGCCACAGAATCGGTACAAAGTGGCCAGTCCTAGCCCCGAGTCCGAACCCTAGGGCGGCTAGCTCTGCTCTGCACTAAATAGGGGAATAGTCGCTCTCCTTGGTACTCCGTACTCAAGGGCCAGCTCACTTCCTCATTCACTTTTCAGTTCCATTCTATTTATTTCTGGGAGCTCTACTCCTAATTTTCTCATAAAGTTCATGCTCATGTTTCTCAGGCCAAGCCATACTAGGTTTCATCATTTCAAGTTTATTCGCATATAGCACGCGTTTCCAACATTCAATCCTTCTTTTCCAATTTTATATACAAGCAGCTTGTATTTAATTTCAAACAACAGGAATTACATGTGGCAGTTACTAACAACAGTACTCAACAATTCACAGGCAGCTGTTATCCAATTACAGGCAATTATTATTATTCTATCTACTCATTCAAGACTGCAATTCAAGCACTCAATACAATCGTTCTAGTGTTTCTAGTCCCAGGATTCATGCCATACCCTAGAATCTATCATTCAATCTAGTGTTTCTGGTCCTAGGATTCATGCCATACCCTAGGATCTATCATTTATTCCAGACATGCTGTTAAGTTTGTAATTAGTTAAGGGAAGCCACTCTACCCGCACAACCGAGAGTAATGGGGGCGTGATCGGTAGGTCCACGTGCCTCTGCAACCCCCAAATCTGCAACAGAATGGGGTCCTAACACAATGATTAACCACAAAAACTACTCAGAACATGATAATAAGCATTCCAACAAGTAGTGGAACTTATACGAAGAAGAACGGAATCTTAAACGTGGAAATTGAACCTCGAATGGACCCTAAACAGGTCAAAAATGACAACTCTGACTCAAATCAGACGTCTGGAACATCATCCAGAAGTCTTAAAAGGGGTCCAGATCCATACCTCACTCTGTGTTGCTCCTCAGATGTCCAGGGATCCTGCTGAACTGTCCGGACCTAGTTCTAGACATCCAACTATCCCTCCGGACGTCTAGAGACTCTCTCCGCCGTCTGGTGCCTTGCCCAAACGTCTGAACCGCGTGGGAGGGTGTGTCACGCGCCATCCCGAAGCGAATCCTGCATGCGCATGCAAAGACTCTTAAACACGGCACGCAACAGACGTCTGCAAATGGAAGCGTAGAACGCAATACGTACCTCTCAATCATCTGGAGCTTCTTCCAGACGTCGTCTGGATGTGGGTTCAAACGTCTAATTCTAGGAAAAATCCCAGAATCAGGACCTCCTTCGCTTTCTTTCTGCTGCGCACGACCACGCAACGCAGCCACGCATCCGCTGCTCTAGCTGCAGCAGCACTGGGGGAAACCTCCCCAGCACAACGCTCCACCTCGCGCATACCGACCGACCTCGAATTGCTCCGGCGAGCTCTCTCTCTCACGGCTCGCACGCTCTCCTCTCTTCCCTCTCACTGCTTCTCTCTTCTCTGCCGCTGCACTCGGCTGCAGCTGCTACTTTCGCTCTCGCACTGGAGGAAGGGGAAGACGGATGGATGTGGGGTGGTGAACGAAGGAGAGGGGAGGGGAGTATTTGTAGGAACGAGGGGAAAAGGTTTTGCAGGTCGGTGAGGGGAGAGAAAGAGAAGAAGGTGGCTAGTGTTTTGTCTGCGCGCGGCACGCGCGCAGACTCGCGGTCGTACGCACGCAAAAATTAATTTCCAGACGTCTGGGAATGTGTCCAGACGTCTGGCCAGAGTCCCAGACGTCTTAAAAGAGATTTGATGGCACGAGTCTTAACAATACCCCTTATTCAGAAAGCCATCCACCTGAAAAATACCTGGGCAGCTAGAGAGGGAGAGTCCCGCAAAGACCCCTACACTGTAGAGCGTCCCCACGAGTTACAGGATTTCCCCCACCCGACCTCTCTTGTCACTGATGTTCCAGGTAGACCAGAATGGGGACTTTGACCTCTTAAGTCTACTAATTTTATTTAAGAGCAAAGGTGCTTAAGATTTCATTTGAACTTTAGATGTATTGAGTGCAAAAGTGACCTAATTTCAAGGTTGGTTGACCCAACAAGGGGGTCAACTTCACCTATTTGTCCTTTGAGAAGTTTTAGTTCCTTTCTTTTAGGATTCAAGTGAGATTAAGAGCTTGAATTTTAGGGTTTTCTTGAATAAGTCTCTTCAACCAAGGCTTAGGCACACCTCTTTTTGGAGGGTTGATTCTTGCTTATGAAGGTGTCTCTAAAATCCTAAATTGAAATCCTTAATTTGGCTCTAATTTTGGCCCAATTTAATTGCCAAAATATGGTATCTAGGGCTCAATCAAGAGGGTGGTAGCCCTAGTTACCTTAAATGGGTGCACAAATCAGTAGTTGTTGTCGAAATTAAATCAGGAAACTTTGGTGAATTAGCTAGAGATGGAAAGCAGGTAGCCCTAATTGATTTTATCTTATTTTTTTCCTTTTCAGAATGAGGGGCTTAAGAGAAAGTGATTAATCAGAAATTACATGCCCCGGACATGTTTGGTGTGCGGCCGTCTTCCTTTAAATCTTCTCCCCTGAAACAATCACACAAAAGAGATATATCAAGTTAGTACTAAATCGGCAATTGTAATCAAGATTTCTAAATCGCCTGTTGCTCCTCGGCAACGGTGCCAAAATATTAGGAACACTTGATCGAGTTGTAGAAAAGTCACGTTGTAGTATAGTCGAAAAAGCATTCAAAACAAATACAATTTATTACTCAAATGTAAAATCCGAGGTCAAACACAGGGAGCAAATTAGGGTTTAAAAATTAAGACACAACTTGATAATTTGAAAGAATATAAAATGCAATAAAATCAATGTAATAGTGCAGAAAGATAAGAATAAATGTAAGGCACTAAAGGAACAAATGTGTGTGAATAAACACAAAATTGGATGTCTGATTTGTGAATCAGTCGCCTTAAAATGTGAATGCTACAGTGCTTGATCTTTCTTCTTTCTTCTTTCTTCTTCTTCTTTTCTTCTCTTCTCTGTCTCTGGCGGCTACTTTCTTTCTTCTTCTTCTTTCTTTCTCTTCTTCTGATTCCTTGCCTTAGCCTTTCTCTTCCTCTGCCTTCTTCTCTGTCTTGGTTGCCTTCAGCTCTTCAGCTCCTTAGCTTCCTTTTCGGCCTTGTCTTCTCCTTCCCCTACAGAGCAAAACCTACCCCTACCTGCACAAGCTCTCTTCTCTTCTTCTCTCTTAGGTTCACTCTCCCAGAGCCACTTTCTCGGGTAATCGGGCCGGGTATGCGCCCGGGACCAGGCCTACCGGCGTGCAGTGGTGAGCGAGGTGTGCTGGGTCAGGTCGGATCACCAAGTTCCCGGGAGGTGGTCGCGGATGAGGCGTCAAGTCGGGTGAGAGGGGACCTCACCCCGTAAGTAGGAGGCAAAGAGCTTAATGCAAAAATCAAGTTATGCGGCTACGGTGCGCCAAGAGTTTCCGAGGTGGGACTATCTGCCCACCTTCCTCGCGCGCGCCCGCAGCCGAATGTCTTCGTTCAATTACAACTGCAGTGATTGCGCTTGGCTTCAATTAGATGCCTGGAAGTGTTCGCGAAAGTGCCTCGCGCGGCCTAGGACACAAGCCTGGAGTGGGTGGAGCCTGGAGCAGCTGTAAACTTGCTTCGAGCTTCGCTTCAATGGCGGTGAGCCCCTATACCTGAAATCACGCAAACGGCTTCACGACCACGTCAGAATGTTTAGAAGGCTTCGCCAAGGCACGGTGAGTGTGCTGCAATGGTTGACATGGTGTGGGACCGCCTGAGGGAGCGTGCCTAGGGCACACTGTGGCTGTGTGAGCGGGTGTGTTTGGGAGCACTTTTAGGTGAGTGGCTATTACGAACGCGCTTTCAAGACGCCTTTTTAAGACGTCTGGGAGGTGGCCCAGACGTCTGACCAGACATCTAGAACCCCTTCCAGACGTCTGGGATTTAATTTCTGCACCACGCACAATTGCGTCTGCGCACTTGCGCGCGCAGACCTGCGAACGCCTCTTTTTCCCTCTCTCCTCCTACAGGCACAGACTGCACTCTCTCTCTCCCCGCGTGGCCTTATAAGGCCCTCGCCCTCTCCCTTACTCTCATCTCCTCTGCTTCCTTCTTCTTCTAGCTGGTGCGAGAGTGCGAGCACGAGCGAGCAGCAGTAGCGGCAGCCGCGGCGAGTTGAGGGAGGAGGTGTTGTGCGAGGGAGGAGACGATCGACCGTGAGGGCTCGAGAGAGACCCAAATCTCTCATGCGTTCGCATGAGAGATTGGGTACCAAACAGGGCTTCTAATTAGGTTCACATTAGAGGAGATTTCTCATAGAATCTCCCTTTCAATTTTGAAGGGGATTCTCTGAGAGATCAAGGAGAAATCGCCCTTGCAATCTCACCGGAGTAGGATTCCCTCCGTTATAACGGTGTAGGGACCTAATTGCAAAGAACGAAGAAGAAGATAGTGGGTCAAATGTAAGGGTTTTTGAAATCTACGAGTGGAAATGTAATTAGGCTGGACCTATTTGCAAAGTGGGTCAAGATGGATTCCTCTTAGGTCCAAATTTTGGTACAAACCTAATTTTGACTTGAGGAATCCAATGGTGAGGTTGGATTTTGGGTTTAACCATGTTTGACTGGGTATTTTATGTAAAAACCTAATTTAGGGCAAACATTTGTCTGAAACCCCATTTTAGATCAAAATAGGTTCCAATGGCCAAACTAAAGGTTCTAAATCCTAAAGAATATTTTTCTATGATTTTTATAGGATTTAGGATAATTTTATCCTGACTATAACCTTGTTTAATCAAGCGGGTCTATTTTAGGGTTATAAGAAGTCATTTAATTCCCCAAATTCACACGAACCCTTTTCTATTTGAACCAACCCATTTTTTATCTTGTTGATGAGAGCCTCATCATGAGCCATAACTATCTCATTTTGACCCAATAAAGAAGATAAAAGCTCCTACATAACCTAGAAGAAGGCTTAACTGAAGGAACAAGTGCTCTGAGAAGAAAACATGAAATAAAGGATAAAACTATAATTTTACCATTACAGTACATAAACGGGATTTCTCAGAAGCAAAACATAGGTCAAATGGTCCAAATAAGATAAAAAGAGGGTTGAGTCAATCAGAAATGGGTTTATGTGCAATCTAAGAATTAAATGACACTTGGTAACCCTAAAACAGACCCGCTTAAATTAACAAGGTTTCGGTCAGGATAAAAATTGAGTAAACCCTCTAAAAATCATGGAAAAACGTCCTCTAGGGTTTAGAACACTTAATTTGGCCGTTGGAACCTAGTCTGACCTAGATTAGGGTCCTAGCTCCTCAATTAACCAAATTTGGGTTTTTACAAAAAATGTCCAGTCAAACGAGGTCAAAACTGAAATCCAACTTCTCCATTGGATTCCTTAGATCCAAATTAGGTTTATACCAAAATTTGGATCTAAGGGGAGGTCATCTTGACCTACTTTGCAATTTAGTACACCCAAATCACAAATAGGTCCCTATCTTTTGAATATCCTTGCAAAGAGCCCCCCAAGTTCTTCGCCCCCTTTGCAATCTGGTCCTGCTGCCATTGTTAGGGCAGAACCGAGCTCCGGCGAGATTCAGAGAGGGATTGCTCTCTAATCCCTCAGAGATTCCCTCCCAGAAATGGAAGGGGGATTCTCTGAGGAATTCCCTTCCTTATAAAGCCAATTACAATCGCTGGTGTGAACTCAATCTCTCGTGCAAACGCACGAGAGATTTGGGTATCCACCTTCCTTCCACCTCCGGCAAGCCGGCAGACCTAATCGCGCTTTCTTCACGCGCTGACAGGAGCGGCCAGCACCTATAAAACACCCCCCAGACCCTGCCACAGGAGCCAAGCTTGATTTTAACGGAGATCCCCTCCAAATTCCCTCTCTCCCATCTCCGGCCAAACGACCCGCAAGCTCCGACGACCTCCTCCCCTCCTTCTCGTCGCTCTGCTGCCATACCAGCAGCAGAGTCCTCTCCGCCTCTTCCTCCCGCGTCGCGCTGTACCCCGCGCGCGTGCTCCTGACCTCATCTTCGTCGCCACTTCTCCCTCAGGGTCTTTCTTCCCCGACGACAGCAGTTACGAGCTGTCCTCTCTACCGCCTCCCTTCCTTCCAGACAACCCCAGATACATTCTCCATCCTCTCCTCTCTCTTTTCCCCCTACTATTTTACTTGAGTACCCCTCGACAGTACCTAACCACCTCCATCGTTCTCGCCTCCGACCACCCTCCGGCGAGCTGCCCACACCACTCCGCCCCTCCACACGGATCGCCAACCCCCTCGTGAGCTTCGCCTCACCACCAGGAACCCATTCCACCCCATCACTACCACTCCAGACCTCCACAAGCACCCCCCGACCAACCCACCATCTCCGACCACAGGTTGACCTAGGCACGCACGCCTAGGCCGACCTGCAACCTGCAGCATCGCCCACCGCCTTCGCCGTGCTACGGCGAAGGTTTCCAGCTATTCTGATTGGGCCAATAGGCCGTTCTGTTGGATGTCAGGTGTACGCCCCGGTCGCCATTAACAGCCGAAGCAGCAGGGAGCTTAGAGCAGCTTCGGGCATCAGGCTTCCCAGGTTGCAGGTGCAGCAGACTCTCGCGAAGGTCGCGAAGCGAACGAGGCCAGCCAGTCGCACAGAGGAGCCATCAGCTTGGGCAATCGAGTGACGAAAGCTCTGCGGGCGCGCGTGAAGGCAAGACCGACCAGATAGTCCCACATCCTGGGATTGCAAAACTCAGGTATCCTATAAATTGTTTTTGTGTTTTCTTCTTACTGCCTCCGTAAGCACAGGGGTGAGGTCCCTCACTGCCCCCACACGCGTCGTCCGCGGCTTGATCTCGCGGATCCTACCCGACCTAAACCTACGCACTCCTCGCGCATCACCACTTGCCGGTGCGCCTGGTCCCGGGTGCGAATCCAACCCGACTACCCTTGTGGCTCTGGGAGAGCGTGCTTGAGTGAACTGCTTGAGAGAAAGAGAGACGCTTAGGTAGAGGGACGGGGGTAGGTTTTTGCTACTGTGTGGTGCGTGCAGGAAGGAAGAAGTGAACGAGGCAGCGAACACTTAGCAGCTGAAGAACAGGAAGAGAAGAAAGAAGAGGCTGTGTAGCAGTGAAAGAAGTCTTCGCCGAGAAGAAGAAGAAGAAGAAGGAAGACAAGGCAGAAGAGAGAGAAGAACAAAGAAGAGGCCAAGTGAAGACTGCAAAGAGATCAGAAGAAAAAGAAGAAGAAAGAAGAAAGGCAAGGCAGGAGAAGAAGGAAGATACAGAAGCAGAAAGGAGAAGAAGAGAGAAAGAGAGATCACATTTAAGACGTCTGATACAGAAATCAGACGTCCAATTCTACTTTTTTTTCACAAATCATTTTTAAAATTCTCTCTTTGAATCAATTATATTTGCATTTAACAGTTGTATTCTTTGGTTTTACAAAGTACTGAGATTGCTCCCCGTGTTCGACCTCGGATACTCTAGTTGTTCGAGTAATAAAATTCTTTATATTTGTTTAAACGTTTTGTCGGTTATACTACAACGTAATACGCTTTAAATCCGCACAAAATCGTTGAGAACACTTGTTAAGACCATTTGACCTATGTTTAGCCCTTGAGCAAACCCATTGTTGTACTGCAATGGTAAAATTACAATTTTACCCCTTATTTCTTACTTTTCACTCAGAATGGTTATTCATTGAATTAGGACCTCCAGTTGGTTATGGAGGAGCTTTTATTCTCTTTTTTGAGTCAAAATGAGCTAGTAAAGTCTCATGATGGTGTTCCCATCAACAATCTCTCCTAACTTAGGATGTATTCTTGTACTTGAGTCACCAGTACAGGATTCGCTGGGTTGCTTTGGCCTAGGAGTCTAAGTAACATTGGTTTACACTACACAGTGTCGGGAAAGACCTTGTGAATTTGAAATTCAACCCTAGTGTTCATTAGGGAAGGTGAAGTCCTTACTTGTGCGGACAAGTGAACACTTTGTCCGAGTCTTTAGTTTTGAGTCTAGGAGAAGCTCTTTCCACCAAAGAACTCACCCACCAAATAAAGTTGTCGGAGACGTACTGACATTTATTTGTGAAAAAAATAATCAGAAAAAGTCCAAAAATAATTTTCAGAAAAAGACATTCTTTGGAATAAGTCAAGTATGTTCTCTAAGTCCTATAAATACATGTCCACCAAAAAGAAAAAATATTTTCAAGGTGCAATACAAATACCCTGTTTTTACCAAATATTCTTTGAGCTACAGCGCAATAAGAGTTGGGTTTGAGTCTTCCTCATTTTTTAGAGTCAATCCGAAAACATGAGCTAAAGCTAAGACCAACCTAGACTTAAAAAGACGTGAAACCCCAGGATTGACTTTTGAAATTCACCTAGTTAGTATTGACCCATCACTAAGCATAGCCATAACCACTTAGCTTCTGAGTCTTATAAAACCTTCTAAGTCTTGGAAATCTCACTTGAGGTTTAAATATCAAGAATCCTTGTTAGTCGAGAGATGGCCTATATCATATCAGTCTCAAGTTCTGGTCAGTCTTCTTAAGCGATAGGTTCTCACAATGTCCAGACATAAACACAGTTGGTTTATCTGAAAAAATGTTTCAGCTTAAAGATCATCTCTAAACACTTAACAATTTGAAAGAAAAGAAAAACTAAATATCTCATCACACTTACCTTACTGATGCTTAAATTGCTTCGCACTTTAATGAGTTGTTTGCTAAGGGACTAGCAAAACCTAAGCATAGGGATATGATGAGGTGTGGCTCATCATAGTTAAAATGCCTAAGTTAAGCTAGAAAGTAGGTTAAACACTACAAAATTGACACATGAAAAGGGTTAAGTGTGGGAAATAGTGAAAAAGACCTAAAACATCAAATCTATGTTAAAAATGAGAAATTTGGTCATAAAATGAGTTATTCTATAAATTGATGATCCAATTGCAAATTAAACACATAATTGAGTTCAAAACTTCAAATCAAAAGTGAAATTAACTTCATAAATGTTCAATTATGCTTCAATAAAAACTTGGTTGCATTTGAACATCATTAAGACCTTGCATTAATAGCTTTTCACTTAGGTCGTTAGGCCATCCTCATTTCAAGCATAAAATATGCCAGGGATTTGTTTAACAGCCGGCAGGGACCTTTTTGTAACACCTAGTGACGGATCTACATTACTTCTTCACCACTTATGGGCCTTGACACAAATAGTCTACCCCTTCGCCTATAAGGGCCTCCGTGCAAAAACACCAATAGAGCTGCAGCCGTCAGGTCTACTATAGTGCACAAAGAACACAGAGCATCTCGACCATTCATCCTTCGCTCTCTTGATCTGATGGCCTAGCTCCAATCGAAGCTTCACGTGATTCAACGCATACAATCACCGTTCCCCTCAGATCTCATCCAACGATCGCGCCACTCTTCTCATCCCCACCGCCCATGCTCTAAGTGCCTAATTGCACCACTGTGGTGCTCTGATTCACTCCCCTGCCTACTTAAGTCCCTACCTGATGAGAACCTCATCATGAACCCTAACTATCACAATCTAACCTAGATATGCGAGAAAAAGCTCCTACATAACTCAAAGAAAGGCTTGACTCAGAGAATTCTGAGTCTAAGAAGAAAACAAGTCATAAGGGGTAAAAATGTAATTTCACCAACACAATCTGCAAACAGGGTAACTCAGGATCCAAACATGGGTCAAACTAACCTAATAAGAAGGAAAGTGGGATGATCTGATCCAACAAGGGCTACAGCAACTCCAAGGAATTAAATGACATTCTGTAACCCTAAAACAAATCCACTTCAATTCACGAGGTTCGAGGTAGGGTAAAAATCGACTAAACCCTCTAAAATTCATAGAAAAATAATCTCTAGTGTTTAAAACCTTCAATTTGGCCTTAGAAACCCATTTTGACCTGCATTGAGAACCATACCCAATTAATGATTTAATTTGAATTTTTACGTAAATTGGCCGGTCAAACAAGGTCTGACCTAGAAACAAAATTCACCATTAAAATCCTTAGGTCCAATTTATTCATGCATAGAAACTTGAGCCTAAGAAGAGACCTTCTTGACTGACTTTGCAATTTGGTCCTCATCTATTACTTTTTGACCCTCAACTTTAGAAACCCTTGCATTTTGGCCCCTAGTTTCCTAGTCGTTCTTTGCATTTAGGTCCCTCCTGCAAGTCTCTGCGCAGCGCCATGCTCCGGCGACTTTGCGCGGAGCATGGCGCCGTGCAGGGTGAGGGAGGTGTCCTGCAAATTGAACCCAGTGTTCCTTGCGACGTCTGCTGTCGCAAGGACACCGCCTTGCCACCTGACGATGCCCACACCTTCCGTGCGAACGCGCGGAAGATATGGGTCACACCTCCGGCCATGCTCCGGCGAGGGAGGCACGTCGCCTCCCTGCGTCCACCCCTCCGCCACCGCCTTTATAAAGACCAGCATCGCCAGCCGGTTCTGGCAGCTTGGTCCTAACGGAGAAAACCCTAACCCTTCCTCTCTTCCCACTCCGACAGAAACCCACCAGCTCCAGCGGCCTCTCCTCCTCCGTCTCGTCGCTCTGCTGCAATACCAGCAGCAGAGCCACCTTTTCCTGATCTTCCCGCGTCACGCCGTACCCAGCGCGTGCCCTCCTACTCTCTTCCTCACCGCCGCTCTCCCCCTCTAGGTGTTTCTTTTCCGGCGACAGTTGGTACGACTGCCACCCTGCCCCGGCCCCCTTCGTCCCTATAGGTAAGTAACAGTTATTTCCCTTCCTCCCCTCTTTCTTTTCCCCAACTAAATTTGCTCAATTACCCCTCGACCGCGCCTGACCGCCCTCACCTTCTCCATCTCTGGCCACTCTCCGATGAGTTGCCCCCATCAATCCACCGCTCCACACAACTCGCCACCTACCCCAAAAGCTCCGCCTCACCTCACCCGACACCCCCCGCCCCTCCACTGCCACTCCACACCTCCACAACACTCCCCCGATCAAACCCATTTTTTCGATTGCAGTCCGACCTAGGGCTGCCGCCAGGCACCGCCCCGCAACCTGCTACACCTCGCATTACCTTCGCCATGCCACGGCGAAGGTTTCCCTGTGGTCTGATTAGGCCGAGAGGCCCTACTTGTGTTCGGCAGATCTGCAGCCCCAGCCGCCATTGGCAACAAAGCGAGGAGCTTCCAAGCAAGCTCCAGGCCCTGAAGCAGCAGGATTCCAGCTGAGGAGAACTAGAGGGACTTGGGCGAAGGCAAGGAGCGGGTCTGTAAAGAGAAACAAGGGCGTTGCTGCTGAGGCCAGGTCGCGCCTTCCTGCGGGTGAGCGCGAGCGAGGGACAAAGTTTAGTCCCACATCGTGGGATTTCGAAGCGCCACACCCATTTAAGTTGATTTTGTGTTTTCACTTAAGCGCCTCAGAACACGGGGTGAGGTCCCCTAGCCCACTCGCCCGCCTCATCCGCGACCCACGCCACGCGAACCTGGCCGACCCGTTTACCCAGCACTCCTCACGCACCACCCACGCCGGTGCGCCTGGTCATGGGTACGCTACCCGACCCGATAACCCGGCTCTGGGAGAGCTTCCTATGAGCGGTTTACGGAGAGAGAGAGAGACGTGCGGGTAGACGGAAGGGTTAGGTTTTGCTGTGGTTTGTGCACGGACAGGGTGCGAGGGAAGAAGGTTCACACTTGGCCGTAGGAAGAAGAAGAAGAGGAGTGGAAGAAGAAGAAGCCTTGCCGCTGAGCAAGGCAGAAGGCCAAAGAAGAAGAAGCGGGAAGAAGAAGAAGAAGAAGAAAAGAGAGGGAAGCATTGTAGCAGACCGCCGTTTAAGTCGTCTGACTGAGATATCAGACGACGGATGAAGCTTCAGAGGAGACAAAGAAAATAAGAAGAAAAAGAAAAGGTTCCGCAGCTGAAAGAAAAGAGAAGAAGGAAGAAAGGAGACAAAGAAAAGAAAGAAGATAAAGAAAAGAAGAAGAAGAAGAACTGAAGAAGAAAGGAAATGGAAGACAAGCAGAAGAACTGAAGGCAACCAAAATACCAAGGAAGAAGACCTGAGAAAGAAGAGAAGAAGAACATAAGCAAAGAGAGAAAGAAGAGAAGAAGAAAAAGCCAAAAGACACAAATCCATTTCTCCCTCTCCCTCTCTCTTATTTTTGTAATACAGAAACATTGTACCTCTAGAATTCCAGTAGCTCCCTGAGTTCGACCTCGGGAAACTATTTCCGAGTAAAATTGTAATGGTAACGACAACCGTAGCTGTCTCATTATATACCACAACGACAACTTCTGTAATAAGCATTAAAACAAACAAAGACAAGCCGCAGTTGCGACGTCGAAACCACTACCTGATAACGCCACGCAAGGGGGTAGTAATTAGGTTGAATATGGCCCATCTTTAGAATAAAAGGCACAACATAAAGCAGAATAGGAGCATTGCATGCATCAAGTACCAAGATTGCTTATAAACTGTATTAATGGCCATTTGTGTAAAGCATTTGTCAAAGCAGGCCTCAGATGAGCAATTGGACCGCACGGATGGATTCAGGACGACGAACGGAGTCTAACGGACTCAAGATCGGCCAAATCCGACATCCGGAGCTCCCACAATGGGCCCAAGAAATCCTGACCGTTGATCTGGAGATCAACGGCCTAGAACACGCCACGTCGCCCCGCCCCCGCCGCCCGCACACCCCCAAGCCAGCCAAGGACGCATCTCGGCCGTTGATCTTCGATCGAACGGCCGAGATCCGCGCGCTCGCCCGCGGTCGCCGCGACAAAGCGCGGGCGTGGCGCAACGGTTAGCGCGCACGCCCGCGTCACGGCGACGCGCGTTCGAATCGCACGGAGCGGAAATCACTTGCGGGAGAAGGGCGCGGCAAAATTGAGCCGCGCGATCAGAAGCGAGCGGCTAGGATCGCGCCACGCGGCGCGACGACAGCGCCCCACCTCCCACGCGCGCGCGCACGCCGGGCGGAAACACGCGCGCGAACGCACGCCCGAAGCGCGATCCCAGCGCAGGCGCGGGAGGATCTCAGCCGTCCGATCATCAATCGGACGGCTCTCGTTCGACGTCCACGGATCGCGCCTGAAGAGAGAGAGGGGCGGGCGGCTGACCGGCGGCAGAAGGCCTTCACCGACGTATATGGAAGCGGTTTTAGCGACGTTCTGGATGTCGCTAAAGCACATTCTTCTTTTAGGAAGCCCTTAACTCTATTTAAACCCCCTTCTACCACCATTCAAGGCATCCTCTCCCACTTGCAACTACTCCACTCCTCTCCTAGCTAGTCTTAGGCACTCTTGTAATCGCCGGAGACGACGAGCCGCCGACGGAGCCTCCTCCACCGCCGTGGCTGCCTCGTCGCTCTCCACTCTCTCTCTACCTCTCTCTCTCTCTCTTTTAAGCTTTCATTTACTTTTGTTGAAGCATGTATTTAATATTGTAAACCATGAACTATGAATGCATGTTTAATGAAATTATTTTTCATTTAGTTGCCTTTTTAATTTCTGTTTAAAGTGCATGATCAAAACCAAGGGCTTTCTAACCCTAAACTCTCTCTATCTCTCGCTTTTCAAAATCGTTTCTTTCGCAAGCAAAACTCCGCCTTTTTCGTGACAACAAGTGGTAAACAAAATCTGATTTCCACGCCTCCCTGAGATCGACACTCGGACTCACCTCCGTTTACTTCTTTTAAAACCGACGTATCAAGTGCAACTATAACGACACCTCTTAACACACACGCACGAAGGCACGTCAGTTTTTGGCGCCGCTACCGGGGAGGCAACGGATTTGTTTTATCACCTCCATTCCACCTTCATTCTCATATCGTCTAATGCCCTATTTTCCTTTTTACTTGACGGTTGCAGGAATTCGGCGCATGGACGGCGAAGCGACGCATTCCACTATGGTAGCAAGGAAGTAGGCGCCTCGAGGACCGATAGTGAGTACTCTCTCTCTCATTGTTTGCTTGCGTGAAAAAGCTAAAAAAATCATAAAAACTGAAAAAATTGGCGTGGCGAATGATTGCTTGACCCACATTCTTAACACACCACCCTACAAAAAAATGTACACTCTAATATACTGGACAAATTCTTGGAGTGTTCTTTTCTTCCTCTCTTGAGTGGTGTTTGCGAAGCCACCGTGAGTTGACCTGGGCCGCACCACTCAACCCTAAAAACTAACTCATCTAATCGAAGCTGCACGATCTTTAGGATGAGTACACTAGGTTTTTAGAGCCTCTACAGAAGAAAAAGGAAATCTACTTTCATCAAATTGTGTGCAGAACTTGACGTGCCCATTGAAACTTGTCTGAAAGCATTAAGACACGTCAACCCTAAAAAATACTAAAGTAAGGATGAAACATTAAAAGACACCACACCCTAAAAATTCTTGCTTGAAAACCCTGTTTTATAGAAGCACACACCTTGAAAAGTGGAAAATTAAGAGGCACCACCCCAATCAACTCCTCATCACATTACCCTAAGCACAAGCACTATCCTAACCCGTTAAAACTGAGTAGACGTGCCTTAGGCAGGACTGAGTTAAGTCTCAAAAGGTGAGGTTTTGTTCGCTAGGCACTTGGCTTTCATTCCCTTGGTATAATCTGGTGGCTAGGCTGCGGGGCAGTGTCAAACGACCGCGGTTGTGGGGTCTATGGAACCGGAGGCGCAAGCCAAAGGAAGAACCTTCCCTGCAATCCCCTCGTAATCAACCTGGCCAGATTAGCCTTGGGAAGGGGAGTCCAGTGTTTACGGACTTAATCAACCTTTGTGAGATTTCTAGGTCTCCTAAGGAATACACCATAAGGATTAGGCTTGTTTGTTTGATTGAGTGCACAACTCTCTCTCATCTGTTCTTCCCGCATTCTCCATGGATTTCATTGCCTATCCATCTTACCCAAATTACCCCCAACAGGATTTATATGCTAACCCAAGTAGACCATACCCACAGCTGACTTGGGCTAACCAACCACCAAGTTGGGGATGCAACCTGGAATATCCCTCTTGGCCCAACTATGACCAAACCGCACCAACCTCTTATTGGAATACACCTAACATAGCCACCCAAGGGTACGATTCAAATTGTGGGGCTCCATATCTCGATTGTCCTCACGATGCCTCCTCATTTAGGTCCGACCCGCTCTACTGTGATAGGACCTACACTTTAGGAGAACACCAAGAACCCTACCCATCTCAGGATAATAACCAAGAAAGGTCATCTGAATTCAACAACCTTGCCTACTTGACCTTTGGATTAGAAGGAGTTCTAGACAAATGGAAATCAGAAAATTCTCAGAAATCTAGGCAAGCCCAGGATCATCAACCTCTGATTTGGTCCCCTGATGAAGAATCTGACTGGGAGGAGGATTTAGAACCTCAACTATTCTGGAGTAGGACCAAACAGAGAATGGTTCCTCTTGAAGAACTGGACCCTGAACATGATAGAATAGAGGACCCACCCAAGAACTTAAACACCAATATGGATTCTGATCCACAACCTCAACCATACTCTCTTAACCTGGATTTCAAGGAGGAAATCCAAAGGACACCAAATGACACCATGTCAATTCTTGATAACCTCCAGTTAGAACTACACAGACAGAATCAAGAATTGGTTAAAGGGCAACATGCCATGTTGGAGTTGTTCCAACAATTGGGGGAAGAAGGCCAAAGAAAGCTGTTGCATACAACGCCATTCATGGAATTCATAAAGCAAGGACCTAACATGACCAATTGGACTACACCCAGTCATCCCGATTTGGTTCAGTCCACCATTGATACCCCTCAGGAGTTGGACAGCTCAGTGAATAAGGACAGTAAGGATTCCTTGGAACACAATTTGAGGGGCATTAAGAATGAACATCAGGAGGAAACTGAGAATGTAAGGGGAGAGGCCTTGGAATCTGAATCTAATCGGCCCAAGAGAAGCAATCCGGTGGGAGCAACAGCCACCATCATAGATGGAGAATGGAGTTACAATTTTAAAGAAATTGATTATGAATCAGTTGGAATCCCCATCACAAAGTTGGAGGAAGGCCGAGAGAAAGAATATGATCTAGAGGATGAAATTGACCCTACCTCTAATATAACCTCAAACAATGAATCTGATACAAAGAAGGTGGCAGAAAACATTCTTGAGATCAAGGGCTTGGAAGGAATGAGCGATGAAACCATAGTTGCGGAAGAGATGGATTCGTCTTTGGAGAGAAGCTTCATGCTTGATTGTAAGGCTCATTCTGAAACTCTGGACCTTATTACCTGCCCTACCAGAATAAAGATCCCCACTGGAATTGATACACTTTCGATGGATTACAATTTTATGGGGACACAAGCTGAATATCAGACCTACATCTTTAGTGTCTGGCATGTCATATTTGGGGTGCGTTCGTCCACAGCAACTTGTTTGCATGACCACAAACTAAGAGAGGATCTGACACAGGCATGCATGATATATCTGTTACAGAATTCCCGCCCCTTTGGAACAGGACTCCACCACAACCTTATTCGCATCTGTGGACTTCTGATTTTGGGTCTGGTAAATTTTGAACATATCTTCTTGACCCAAGCCATTCCTGTTTGTGCACCGCCCAGCTGGAGGCGTTAAACTCAGCGCTTCCTGGGAGGCAACCCAGCGGATTCAGACTGATCTGGTAGTCTACGTCACTCAGGTACTATCTTTTTAAACCCTTCTGCATCCATGAATCTACCAATGAGGACATTGTCCAACTTAAGCATGGGGGGGATGGTAAATTGCATAATCCTGAGCTTAATTAATCAGTCTGAATGAATAAAATCAAAAAAAAAAAAATTGAATTTAGGAAGAAAAACTTAGGTATTAGAAACTTGTCAATAGTGGGAAATAATACAAAAAGAACTTAAACACTTAGACTTTTCAGGCCTTCAAGCTTAATCAGCCCTGGTGTCCGTTAAAATATAGATTTAGCGGTGAGTCCTGGCAACTTTAAGCTATTCTAATCCACCTACTAAATAAGGTGATAAGTATACGACTTATCAACTCATCCTCTAACTTAGGAAAACTTTGAGTCTAAGCATCTGCACACATTTCTGCACAGACTCACTTCTCGGAGATTTTGACAGAAATTGGGTAGCTAATGAACTCTCTAGGGTGGTATGGCTGGCAAGTTGTCGTGGGTAACAGCCCGTTGGCAGGTTGTCCAGAACCCAGCCACAGGCCATTTCTTTTTCACTGCCTCTAGGTACAATTGAGATTAGGGAAGCCACCTACGTAAAAAAAAATAATAATTAAAAAAAAAAAAAAAGGAAAAAGAAGAAAAGAAAATAAACCACACTTCACCGCACAAGTATGGCTGGCAAGTGATCGTGGGTAACAGCCCATTGGTTGGTTGTCCAGAGCCCAGCTCAATAATTGCACAAAAAAAGAAGACCAAAAACACCTAAGGAAGAAGCGGGGAAGTAGTACAAGCCAGGGAGATATACACTGGAAAATCCTTGTGTTGACCCCAAGTAAAATGAACGCAGGGAGAAAGCTACCAATCGAACAAATACACCTTCAGGCAAAAATTTATTTTCTTTTCCGGTCACCTAGAGGCGTAGAAACTCGAAGTCTGTCTCAATTACCATTAAGTTAGTCTATCACAACATTCACACCAAGATGCTTAGCACTTAGGGTTTTGACCGAGTTTTGGGTGGGTTGGGTAGCCGTAAAAAGTTACCAACCCACACTAAATTCTAAAAATTCTAAAAAGACATATATAGATATATACGTATACATAAGTATAGTTATATATACAAAGCAAGGATTCGGGCGATTCGTATTTTGGCAGACACCCGGGCGCTGCTTAGTCTTTGTAGATTAAGATCTTCGTATAGTTCCTCTTATTGACAAGTAACGAAGTGCCTAAGCAATTACTTCTTAAATTCGCCAAAGAAATAAAGGCTAGAATAAACCTTGCTAGGGACTAGCAAGGAGTAAGCATGGGGGTATGATAACGCCACGCAAGGGGGTAGTAATTAGGTTGAATATGGCCCATCTTTAGAATAAAAGGCACAACATAAAGCAGAATAGGAGCATTGCATGCATCAAGTACCAAGATTGCTTATAAACTATATTAATGGCCATTTGTGTAAAGCATTTGTCAAAGCAGGCCTCAGATGAGCAATCGGACCGCACGGATGGATTCAGGACGACGAACGGAGTCTAACGGACTCAAGATCGGCCAAATCCGACATCCGGAGCTCCCACAATGGGCCCAAGAAATCCTGACCGTTGATCTGGAGATCAACGGCCTAGAACGCGCCACGTCGCCCCGCCCCCGCCGCCCGCACGCCCCCAAGCCAGCCAAGGACGCATCTCGGCCGTTGATCTTCGATCGAACGGCCGAGATCCGCGCGCTCGCCCGCGGTCGCCGCGACAAAGCGCGGGCGTGGCGCAACGGTTAGCGCGCACGCCCGCGTCACGGCGACGCGCGTTCGAATCGCGCGGAGCGGAAATCACTTGCGGGCGAAGGGCGCGGCAAAATTGAGCCGCGTGATCAGAAGCGAGCAGCTAGGATCGCGCCACGCGGCGCGACGACAGCGCCCCACCTCCCACGCGCGCGCGCACGCCGGGCGGAAACACGCGCGCGCACGCACGCCCGAAGCGCGATCCCAGCGCAGGCGCGGGAGGATCTCAGCCGTCCGATCATCAATCGGACGGCTCTCGTTCGACGTCCACGGATCGCGCCTGAAGAGAGAGAGGGGCGGGCGGCTGACCGGCGGCAGAAGGCCTTCACCGACGTATATGGAAGCGGTTTTAGCGACGTTCTGGATGTCGCTAAAGCACATTCTTCTTTTAGGAAGCCCTTAACTCTATTTAAACCCCCTTCTACCACCATTCAAGGCATCCTCTCCCACTTGCAACTACTCCACTCCTCTCCTAGCTAGTCTTAGGCACTCTTGTAATCGCCGGAGACGACGAGCCGCCGACGGAGCCTCCTCCACCGCCGTGGCTGCCTCGTCGCTCTCCACTCTCTCTCTACCTCTCTCTCTCTCTCTTTTAAGCTTTCATTTACTTTTGTTGAAGCATATATTTAATATTGTAAACCATGAACTATGAATGCATGTTTAATGAAATTATTTTTCATTTAGTTGCCTTTTTAATTTCTGTTTAAAGTGCATGATCAAAACCAAGAGCTTTCTAACCCTAAACTCTCTCTATCTCTCGCTTTTCAAAACCGTTTCTTTCGCAAGCAAAACTCCGCCTTTTTCGTGACAACAAGTGGTAAACAAAATCCGATTTCCACGCCTCCCTGAGATCGACACTCGGACTCACCTCCGTTTACTTCTTTTAAAACCGACGTATCAAGTGCAACTATAACGACACCTCTTAACACACACGCACGAAGGCACGTCACTACCCAACTCTCAAGCACTCCTATTGACTCCCTCCACATTGAGCCGATCATTTCATCCACCCTCCAATTCTTCTTCCTCAATTTCGTCACCACAGCAACCAGCTGTGGATCCAAGGATCCCATTCCTCACTGGAGTCCTCATCCCCCTTCGTCGCTGCAGTGACCAGCTGCAGCCCAAGCATCCCATTCTTCCTAAAGATTAGGTTTTATCTACTTTCTTGAGTAATTAGAGTAGTAATTAGTGTAATGTAGTTTGGCTAAAATAGATTAGATGTTCAAATTTTGGTGATGGTTTAGTTAGCGTAGGAGTAATGTAGGATAGATTTGATCTCACCCTCTCTGATCAATTCAAATCAGAGAGGTGTTTTTCCACCAACATTTCGACGCATTAATCTTCCCCTTCATATCACTATCGCACCTTCTGACTTCCCTCCAGTTTTCATCATTTTTCACCCATCCATTGAAGCATCAATCAGATCTGATGCTATATAGCATTCAGATCTGATTGAGCGCTAATTCATCAAAGGACTCCTTCATCCACTCCATTATTCACTAGGGTCCTCGTCCTGGTTTTAATTGGATGGAATTCTCTCAATTAATGATTATTTTGATCTGAATGTCTGACTGGGATATTTGGATTTTAATTTGGAATTTTAATCTACTGCATGTTTTTATTAGAGTCCAATTGGGCTTATGGCAATGAATTGGAACTCAATGAATAGGATTTTCATCGAGTGTATGCTTTGCACCCAGTTTGAATCATGGATACTATTTTTTTTTCTTTCTTGGAGAGCCATTCCAAGGAAAGTCAGTGTTCCTAACTTAAGGTTTGAGCAAGGATCCAATTGGTTTTACATGATTACTTAGAACTCTTGTACACCAATCAATGGTGTGCAAGAATTCTAGATGAACAATTCAATTAGGTGATTCTAATCAATAGCTCATTTGGGGTGACATGGTTTTAAATTTTAAAATCAGTTTTGATCTATGATTTCAGAGGAGTATAATGTTGGAAACACTCATCTAATCAGAGTTTTAACTCCAGCAAAAGTTGCAGTTAAGACGTCTAATTAGGTGAATGTTTCATCTGTTCTTGAGTGGTATTGCGACATATAATATCTTATTTGAATTTGAACAGCAACTCAGATGTTTGGACTGAAGAGATGCAGCAGTAGCTACAAAGATTGAATTTCAGCAACTAATCTAGCTGCTGCTACAGCTGCTATAGGTCTAGATTTAAGGGTTTGGCTGGATTTCAGCTGGGAATTGGGTGTCAAAGGAGCTGACTTATTTTGTATAGTAGGAATTATCTGTACAAGCTTTCATGTACTGAGATTGAACTTTAACTTAAGTAGAATTGCTTGTAATTTTTTTTTAAAATCTCATTGCTAGGCGCCGTTTGCATGAATTAACCATCCAAATGAGAACATTAATGGAATTCAAAGTGGAAATCATGCTTAATTACCCATGCATGTTTCATATAGTGTGTTGGACGATCTTGAATGCCTATACCATTTTTCCAGCCACTAAGACTCTCTTCAAGGCCTTAGGATTTACTCTTAAACACACTACAAGGCCATACATATGTCAACTTTGTATATAAATAAAAATCACAAAAAAATTCAAAAAAATAAAATAAATGTGTCTTGATTAATATTACGTATATTTCTAGGTGTGTGCCAAGTTTCAAGATATTCTGAACTCCCAACTTGGTAAAACATACTAACCGATAGTTTAGTATACCTTGAATCTTAATAAAAGAACTTAACCTCAAAAACATCAAAAACAACTCTTCTCTCTCATCTCTCTCTTTCTCTCTCATCCTCTGTCCCTACTATATATATAAAACCCATAAAAATCAGAAAAATCCCAAAAATACCCATAAATACCATGTATACTATGTATATACTTGTATATAATAATTAAACCTAAGCTATACGTAAATATTGTATAATATGTATATAATGCATATAAATAACTTGTATATGTACTCTATGTATTAAATCAAGTATTTAGAGTAATTTAATGTATATATAATCTTATTGTATTATTTTATATTAATTACTATAACTTAAATGTATAATAACTACGTAATCATACAAACCTATTTAAATGTACATATTTGTACCTAATATTGTACATATGTATTTATATATGTATTATGAATAATATTACACTTGTAATTTAATTTAATTATATACTTACAGTAAGTAATTAAGTTATTAAGTTAACTAGGTAATTTATTAACTTAAAATAAAATAAATTAGTAATTTAATGTAATACTGAAGTAAGTCATACTGTATATTTGTATAATGATATATTAAATATTTTGATCGTATTTAAACTGTATTTATACTGTATTATAGTATTTATAGTTTATTTATATGTAAAGCCATCTAAAACATGTATTTAATTGTAAATAAATTAAAATAAAGCTTCTAAAATATAACAAAATATGTAATAAATAATTTATTATGTATATTAACTCTGTATTAAGTCAATTGTATAATTAATTAACTAATTTAGACTTTAATTAATGAATTAAAGTCCAATTTAACTTGTATAAACTGTAAACTTTCATTAATTTTATTATATATATATAATTTATTTATATAAAATAATTAGATAATTAGATAGCCTTATATAAGGGCTTTTCAAAAATATAATTTATTTTGAAATTAGATTTAATTTAGGCCCTCAAATCGAAGGCCAAAATCAGCACAGAGCGTAGCTGCAGTGCTAATTGAGCACCCCCTTTTGTCCCACATCGTGGGCATAGGAGCAACCACAATGCCATAAAAGGAATTTGTCATATTTCCTTCTTGGTCGTCAGGAGCCAGGTGCCCTTATACACATATTCCTCTCCTCTCTCGAACTTGATATGGCATATGAGCTTTGACTGTATGCGGTGCATGGGTCAAGGGCCATGACTTTGCGTGGGCCTATGTGAGCCCATTAACAAGCATAAATCTGAATTAATACACCTAATAACTAAACTAGGGTGGCCGTAGTAGAGGTCTAATCCCACTTAGTAATGGGTGTTGCGTATCCCTCGAAAAAACCGCTCGCCCACCAAATCGAATTTTTGGGTTGAAGTTCAACCAACCAATCCGAGAGAGTGAACTGGCTAAGTGTTGAGAAGTTAAAAAGAGGCTAAGTGTTAGAGAACCCCCTTGTGCTTGTGTGTGTTGTGTATAGTGTGCGTGGGTTGGTGTATGTGTGCATCTGTGCGTGTGTATAATATGTATGTGTTGTGTGTTGTGTGTGTATGTGTATATATCTATGTATGTATATATAAGTACATGGTATATAATGTATATGTATATAAATAATATAATATAATGTAAATAATAATGTATATCGTAAATAATATAGTATAGCATATATAAGCGTATATAGAGTAGAATGTTTAAGCTCTTATGTAAACATATAAACAAGAGCTTTAGTGACAGATTCATCCGTCATTGTATATATATATATGTATGTTAGTATAAGTAGTTTTTGCCTTAATTAGCGTAAATATGATACTAAGGCTACACTGACGTTTATGTATGTCATTGTACATCGGATTTTATGTTAGTATAGATAGTATTGTATCTTATGTTATGTATATAATTTTACTAAGGTTTTAGCGACACTTATATATGTTACTGTATATATTATATATGTTACTATAGATATTAATATGTTATAATAATTTAGTATAGTAAATATTATTAACTATTTTTACACCTATTATTAGGTATTATCTATATTAGTTGTAAATAATTAACATAGAGTAATTATTTATAGTTTTTTATGCTTGTTTAGGTACATATATTTTTAAGCATTGTAATGTGTTTTTATTTATTCTTTTATACATAATTAACCAATTCATGTAATTATTTGATTCTTTCATTCATTCTTGTAAATAAAATCAACATTATTTTTAGGATAAAAAAATCATTTTAGACTTAGAGAGTAATGTATATCAATAATTGCCTCCCGGTGAACGACCTAAAATACACTAATAAAAATTAAGTATACAAATAAAATCCACGCAACATCAGTTTGTATTTGTAACTTATACTACAACAACGACATTCTAAAACCCTTTTTAGTGCGAACCAGTCGTCAACGATCATATTTTTGACACCGTTACCGCGGACAAAAACCTGACAACAACATTTTATTGTGATTATTTGATGAATGTCACAGAAAGTCGATTATCTACTGATGAGAACCTCATCATGAGCCATAACTAGCTCATTTTGACCTAATACAGAGAATAAAAGCTCCTACATAACCTTAGAAAGGCTTGGCTCAGAGAGATTCTGAGTTTGCAAAGAAAACATAAACTGAGGGGTAAAAATGCAATTTCACCAATCCGATCTGAAAATAGGGTAACTCAGGATCCAAACATAGGTCAAAACAACCGAATAAAAAGAAAAGTGGGATGAGATGACTCAATAAGGGCTACAGCAACTCCAAAGAATTAAATGACAGCATGTAACCCTAAAAATAAACCCACTTCAATTCACGTGGTTCGAGGCAAGGTAAAAATCAAATAAACCCTTTAAAATTCATAGAAAAATAATATCTATGGTTTAGGACTTTCAATTTTGCCTTAGGAACCCATTTTGACCTACATTGAGAACCATGCCCAATTAACAACTTAATTTGGGTTTTTGCCTAATTGACCGATCAAACAAGGTTTAATCTAGAAATAAAATTCACCATAAGAATCCTTAGGTCCTAATTATTCATGTATAAAAACTTGGGCCTATGAAGAAACCTTCTTGACCAACTTTACACTTTGGTCCTCGTATATTTACTTTTTGGCCCTCAACTTTTGAACCCTCACATTTTGGCCCCTAACTCTCCTTCGTTCTTTGAGTTTAGGTCCCTCCTGCAAAACCTGCGCAGCGCCATGCTCCGGCGACCTTGCGCGGAGCATGGCGCCACGCAGGGTGAGGGAGGGGCCCTGGCAAGTCAATGGGGGGTACCCTGCGTCGTCAGCCTCCGCAGGGACACCCCCTGAGTACTGCGACCGCCCATACCGCCCGTGCAAACGCATGGAAGGTATGGGTCTCCTTCCTCCGGCTTCCTCCGACGAGGGAGACACGTCTTCTCCCTCCGCCCTCCTCTCTGATTCCGCCCCTATAAATACCCCCGTAGCTCCGTCGTTCTTCCCAGCTCGGATCTGATGGAGACACCCCCCTAAATTCCTCCCTTCCCACTCCGACAGACGCCCCCTTGCTCCGGCGGCCTCTCCTCCTCCTCGTCGCCCTGCCGCACTACCAGCAGCAGGGTTACCTTCCCTCGATCTTTCCGCGTCACGCCGCACCCAGCTGGCGCCTCTCCGGCCCTCTCCTCGCCGCCACCCCTTCCTCTGGGCAATTTCTTCTCCGGCGACAGTCGATACGACTGTCGCCTGCGCCAACCCCTCCTCGTCCAGCTTAGCAGGTAGAACTTCTCCTCTTCCTCCCCTCTTTCTTTTCTATACTGAAAACCCTTACTGTCGCCACCTATTTCCCACCGATCACCCTCACCTTCTCCACCTCCAGCCAAACTCCGGCGAACCACTCCCATCGCTCCAGCACCCCACACGGCTCGCCGACCTGTGCATAACCTCCGCCTCCTCACCCTGATCCTCCTCCGCCCTTCCACTGCCCACCAAACGCCCTCTGCAGACCCACCGAACACACCCACTTCTTCGCTCGCAGTTTGACCTAGGGCGACCTATTTGCTCCACCACGCCCCCTGCAGACCCTCTGACCACCTTCGCCGTGCCACGGCGAAGGTCCCCCGCCTGTCTGATTTGGCCGAGAGGCCGTTCTTCTGTGACCAGGTGACTCGCCCGCCGTCGCCATTACTGAGCAGGCAGAGCTCCTTCACCTGCAGGTGCAGGCACACCTTCGCCCAGGTTCGACTCCCAGGTTGCGCGGGGCGTCTCTGCGAAGCGTCCCAGGCTCGCAGTTGGGGCGAAGGCCTCGCGTGAAGCCACGATTGCCCGCTGCTCCCTCCGCTGCGGGCGCTCAATTGGGGTGGGACATTTAGTCCCACCTCGGAACTTTTCAGAGGCGCGCGGGCGCATAAAGGCAAAAAGTGCCTTATGCTGTTCGCCTCCTGACCACGGGGTGAGGTCCCTCTCACCCGACCCGGCCTCGTCCGTGATCATGCTCCGCGGACCTGGCCCGACCCGATTAACCCGACCTGCACTCCTCGCCCACCACCGCACGCCAGTGGGCCTGGACCCGGGCGCGACTCGTACCCGATTACTCGGTTGCTCTGGGAGAGCTGTCCTAAGAGCGAACTCAGAGAGAAAGAGACGCGCGGGGGGAGGGGGGTAGAGTAGGTTTTGCCCTCTGACTCTGAACTCTTGAGCGTGCAGGCACAGGTGAAGAAGAAGGAAGCTAAGGGAGACACTGTAGTAACAAGCGGTTTAAGTCGTCTGATTTTCAAATCAGACGACGTCCTGAAGACAGGAGAAGGCAAAGAAGAAGAAGGAAGGCGAGGCAGAGGAAAGAGAGGAACACAGAGCAGCCAAGTGAAGAAACAGAAAGCAGAAGAAGAAGACAAAGAAGAAGAAAAGAAGAAGAAGAGCACGGGAGGAAGATCTGAAGCAAGAAAAGAAGAAACAAAGAAAATAAAAAGAAGAAAAAGACAGGATCGTCCAACCAAGAAATAGAGGAAGAACACGAAGAACAAAAGCCAAAGAGGAGAGACGACAAAGAGGAAGAAAGAAGAGAAGAAGAAGCCAAACTTTCATCTCTCTCTCTCTCTTTATTTTTGTAATAGAGCATGTATATCTCTAGAATACGACTTGCTCCCTGAGTTCGACCTCGGGAGAACTGTATTTTCCGAGTAACAAATATTAGCAAATGATGGCAATAACTATCTGTACTACAACGACTTAAGAAAAGCTAGTTGCTGCCACCGTTAGCCAGTTGGCGCCGTTGCCGGGGAGCAACGGCTATTCTAGAGGTAAACATTCTTTTTTTTAGTTCTAATAATCTCCTCTCTTTTGTGCAGCTACAGGAAATCAAGAAGACAAGCAACCACACGACAACCACTCCGAGGACAGGTAATTTTTTTTCCCTCTCGCTATTAACCCCTAAACTCTAAAGAGGAAGAAAAGAAAAGAACAAGCAATATAGGGCTAACCTGTCTTCTATACTTAGTAAACCATAAGAAGTTGCATGTTTTCAACCCATTATTCCTGTACACTATTAAGGGTATTTAGGGGCTAACACATTCTTGCTTGAGCCCTAATTACCCACCAAAGAACTAACTGGACCAAGTAGAGCCAACATAAGATTCAACATTAGGGATTTAGAGACACACTTCTTAAACAAGAATTGAGAAACCTTAAAAGAAGTGTGCCCAAGCCATTATCTGAAAATACCTATCCAAAGAAACCCTAAAATAAGATTGGCTCTTTAAACACTTGAACCCTAAAAGACAAGACCTAATAAGCAAAACTGGCAGGTAAAATTGACCATTTGGGTCAACTAACCTTCAAATTAGGTCACTCTTTGCACTTAAAAGACTAAAGTTCAAGTGGAACCCTAAGCACCTTGCTCTTGAACTAAAATTGGTAGACTTAAGAGGTCAAGATCCCCATTCTGGTCTACCTGGAACCGCAGTGACAAGAGAGGTCGGGTGGGGGAAATCCTGTAACCCGTGGGGACGCTCTACCGTGTAGGGGTCTTCGCGGGACTCACCCTCTCTGGCTGCCCAGGTAATTCTCAGGTGGTCGATCTTTCTGATCAAGGGGGTCCATCTGCCCCACACCTCTATAGTCACCCAACACATTCTTGGGTGTCTTAATTGGGTCCAGCACCTTCTAAACTCATCTCTTCCAACAGTGCATGTACGGTAGGAGGTCCTTAAGACCTCCTTTAGAAATTCACTCTCGTCAAGGCTAAGCCTCGACGCCCGTGTTTGTGCAGCAACCCCCTCACATTATTCTCCCCTATGATTCAGAACCAAGTTCTTCTTCTTCCCCCATCATGGCTCAGCTAGTTGAGGAAGAAAACAATCTGGAGCACCAGCTCCAGCGACTCAACGACCTCTTCCAAAACTTTGTGCACCCACCGCAGCGTCCCATGATGCGGGACCACTACAATCCTGCTGCGGTGGCCGTTGAGCCTCGAGTCAGAATTCCGATTGGAGGACCTGATTCTGAATTGAAGCCCAATATGATTCATGCTATACCTAAATTCCATGGGCTTAATTCTGAAGATCCCTTCCAACACATCAAACAACTAAAGCATCTGGCCCAAAATTTTGGGTCAGAAGCACAAAATCGGGATATTCTTCTCATGAAGATGTTCTCCTTTTCTCTTATGGACAAGGCCGCCCATTGGTACCAAACTCAGACCCAGCCGATCAACAATTGGGAAGAACTTCAGTCCGAGTTCCTAAAAAAGTTCTTCCCTGTTGGACGGACCAACGCCTTGCGCCATCAGATTACACATTTCACCCAACAAACAGGGGAACCTCTCCATGAGGCATGGGATCGTTTTCAGGATCTCATGAGAAAGTGCCCCCATCACGGAGTTCCTAAATGGGAATAGGTCCAATCTTTTTACCAGGGACTCCATGAGGACATCCGTCTTTTCGTCAATGCAACCTGCGGAGGAAACATCATGGGTCAACATGAAGACACCGTGTGGGAGATTCTCGAAAACATGTGCGAGAACTCCATCAACAATGACTCCATAGGATTATTCGACAGGACGAATACCCGCGCAGCGACGAATCTCAAGGGAGCACACGAGATGCAGGGCCTGTCCGCATCAGTCGACTTGGAGTTAATGGCCAGTCGATTGGACAAGGTCTCGATTATCGAAAAGAAGGTGGATGAGTTGACTCAGCATCTGTAGCGAGCCACCTCTGCGCATAACCCTTTCGCACAGCCTCCTTCCACAAGGGAAACTGTGCAAAACATTCTCCATCGATCTTCTCCTAGGATGGACCCATCATCCGAATCTTTGCCCGGAGGTCCTTCCGATTCCTTCTACACCTGCCAGGAAAATTCCATTCCCTCTTTCTCTAACTCTCTGGAGGTTCCTCAGACCGGCGAGGACCTCAACGCCATCCAGAACGACCCGTTCTCCAACACCTATAATCCTGGATGGCGTAACCATCCTAACTTTCAGTGGGCGGGAAATTCCCAAACCCAAAGACCATCCTTCCAACCACGCCCACAACCTCCTCATCCTTATCAGCCGCCTCAGCCTCGGCCCAACCCTACTTATCCATCTGGGCCAAATCAAGATCAAATATCCCTTATCCTTCAGACCCTGGCTGACATTCAAGAACGAATGCGGCTATCCAGAAACAACACAAGGACGAACTTACAGAGGTCCGAAACCAATTGACCCAGTTGGCAAACTCTCGCCAACCAGGTACTCTTCCTTCCCAACCTCTGCCTAATCCTAATAACGTGCCAACCCAGCGGCGTGTTATGAACCCAAACCCGGGCCATGCCCATATGATCTATCAGGCCCCCTCTGTTCCTTCACCTGACGGGATAGAGGCCTCCACTTCTTTTGCAGGTTACCAGCAGCAAGCTATCTTACCCAATCCCAACCAAAACCAGGCAGGACTTAATTCCGTAACGACCCGTAGTGGTAAGGAAACCCAAGACCCACCTCATCCGAACCACTCCAAGCCTGGTAGTGATCCCAAGCCTAGGACAGTAATCCAGGACGTCCCCACCCCTATCCCAGATCCACAACCAGGACCTATCCTAGAAGAACCAACCAAGATCCCGTTTCCCGAGGCCTTGACCAAGGGAAAGAAGACCACCAAGCCCGTGGCACCTGAGGAGGACCTTGTCAAGCTCTTTGAGCAGGTCCACATAAACATCCCCTTGATGGATGCAATCCGCCACGTACCAGCTTACGCACGATTTTTAAAGAATGTGTGTACACCCCAGCGTAAGCCGCGAACCAAGGGTGGGAGCCCAATTGTTCTGTCAGAGCAAGCCAGCTCTGTAATCCTCAGTAAACTCCCACCCAAGGCAAAAGATCCCGGTACTCCCCTGATTTCCTGCAAGATAGGTGCTACCCAATTTGATTGAGCTTTGCTAGACTTAGGTGCATCCATAAACCTGATACCCACATCCTTACTTGACCATCTAGAAGAATCTGAGCTAAAACCAACCGAGGTGACATTACAATTAGCAGATCGATCTATAAAGTCACCAAAAGGGATTCTCGAGGATGTTATCGTAAGAGTGCGGGATTTCTATTTCCCAGTGGACTTTATAGTCTTAGATATGGACGCGCCTAAAAACCCTAGGGATACACCAATCATTCTAGGGAGACCTTTCTTGGCTACTGCTAGAGCCAACATCAGCTGTGAGGAGGGCCAAATAGAGCTTAAATTTGGAGATCAAACCTTAAAAATTGATATATTTAAGGCCCAACAAGGAATTAATTGCGGTGTCATCGAACAGATTTGTGACGTTAGGATTTTGGTTGATGAGTCACACCTCCAGAATGACTCGATTATGCCTCATCAATCACAGAAAGATCTTGACCCGCAAACAGAGGAGTCGAATCCAGACATACACAACCCAGTAACTCCTACCCTTGAACCTCACATCTACACTGAACCACCCGCTACTGCTGATAACCCTATCCTCGAGTTAAAGCCTCTTCCTGCTCACTTGAAATACATCTTTTTGGGTTCCAATCAGACCCTTCCTGTGATTATAAATTCCACCCTCAATTCCGAACAGGAATCCTGCCTGATTACTGTTCTCCAGCAACATCGCAGAGCCATCAGGTGGACTCTCGATGATTTGACTGGAATAAGCCCCTCTTATTGTACTCATCATATCAATTTAGAAGAGGGCGCACGACCTTCTCGTGAAATGCAGAGACGTTTGAACCCTAATCTGCAGGAGGTCGTGAAAAAGGAGATCATTAAGTGGTTAGATGCCAGAATCATCTACCCGATCTCCGATAGTCGTTGGGTGAGCCCAATTCAGGTTGTGCCTAAGAAGGCAGGACTCACCACCATAACGACTGAAACCGGAGAAATCATTCCTACCCGATTAGCCAATGCGTGGAGAGTCTGTATAGATTACCGCCGACTCAATTCCTCCACAAAGAAGGACCATTTCCCACTACCCTTCATTGATCAAATTCTCGAGAAACTAGCGGGAAATAGGTTCTTCTGCTTCCTTGACGGGTACTCCGGTTACAACCAGGTGGCAATCCATCCTGAGGACCAAGAAAAGACCACATTTACCTGCCCCTTCGGAACGTATGCTTTCCGAAGGATGCCTTTCGGTCTTTGCAATGCACCCGCTACTTTTCAGCGATGCATGCTTGCCATATTCTCAGATATGGTAGGTGATTTCCTGGAAGTCTTCATGGATGACTTTTCAGTCTTTGGAGAATCTTTTGATGATTGCCTCCAACACTTGGTCCAGATACTCAGGCGATGCATTGAGGTGAACTTGGTTCTTTCCTGGGAAAAGAGCCATTTCATGGTGCCTGAGGGAATTGTCCTGGGACACTCAATTTCGGAAAAAGGCATCCAGGTGGATTGAGCTAAGGTTGATCTGATTTCTCGCCTTCCCGTACCTAGCTCGATCAGGGGCATCCGTTCCTTTCTAGGGCACGTCAGTTTTTACCACCGTTTCATTCCAGATTTCTCGAAAATCGCGCGCCCCTTGACTTTTCTTCTCTCTAAGGATGTACATTTTGAAATCTCCAAGGAATGCACACTAGCCTTTGAAAACCTGCGTGACCGAGTCACCCAGGCACCTATCCTACAATCCCCTGACTGGTCTCAACCCTTTGAGATCATGTGCGATGCGTCTGACTTCGCTGTAGGAGCGGTCCTGGGGTAGAAAGCTGACGGGAAACCCGTGGTCATCTACTACGCTAGCAAGACACTTGACGAGGCTCAGCGTAACTACACGGTTACGGAGAAAGAGCTGCTAGCCGTAGTATTTGCCCTTGAAAAATTCCGATCGTATCTTCTAGGTTCCCATGTCATCATTTACTCGGATCACACGGCTGTAAGGCATCTCCTTGCCAAGAAGGACGCGAAGCCTCGACTAATCCGTTGGATCTTGCTGTTGCAAGAATTCGATCTTGAGATTCGGGACAAGGTGGGAAGGCAGAATGTGGTAGCCGACCATCTGTCCCGTCTTCCTTCTGAGATCATCAACCCTTCCGGACCCATCACGGAACATTTTCCTGATGAGCACCTGCTTTCTGTTGGTACTAGACTTCCACGGTTTGCTGATATAGTAAACTACTTGTTATCTCATCAGACACCGTCTGATTAACCGAAGGCCAAGAAAGAAAAATTGCGTTATGATTCCAAGTATTACATTTGGGAAGACCCGTACCTTTTCCGCATAGGTGCTGATCAAATTATTCGGAGATGCATCCCGGAAGAGGAAATCAGCAATATCCTATCTTTCTGCCATGACCAGGCATGCGGTGGCCATTTCTCAGGGCATAAAACCGCATCCAAAGTCTTCCAGTGTGGCTTCTACTAGCCTACACTTTTCAAAGACGCATACAGTCACTGCAAGGCATGCAGTCGTTGCCAAACTTTGGGCAACATGAACCATCGTGACATGATGCCTTTGCAGCCGATTCTCGTATGCGAAATCTTCGATGTTTGGGGGATTGATTTTATGGGCCCCTTTCCTGTTTCGGATGGTTTCGAATACATTCTGCTTGCGGTGGACTACGTGTCCAAATGGATCGAAGCCATACCGACCCGAACCTGCAATCACAAGATTGTTCTTAAGTTCATACATCAAAACATTTTCTCAAGGTTCGGGATTCCCCGTGCTATTATCTCGGATGGGGGGACCCATTTTACAAATGCTCAGTTTAGGTCACTGATGGCCAAATTTGGGGTGTCTCATCGAATCTCTACTCCTTACCACCCCCAAACAAATGGTCTAGCTGAGCTATCAAATCGGGAGATCAAGAAAATCCTGCAAGTCACTGTTCGGCCTGACAGGAAGGACAGGTCGTCCCGACTTCCGGAAGCATTGTGGGCCTATAGGACCGCCCACAAGACCCAATTGGGCATGTCTCCCTTTAGATTGGTGTACGGAAAGGCATGTCACCTTCCCGTAGAACTAGAGCATAAAGCCTATTGGGCAGTACGGAACTGTAATCTAAATCTTTCCAAGGCTGGAACCCACAGAAAACTCCAAATCAGCGAGATCGATGAATTACGCCTAGACGCGTACGAGAACTCGCGAATCTACAAGGAGCGGGTTAAAGCCTTCCACGACAAGCACATCTCGAGAAAGATCTTTCATCCTAGTCAAAAGGTCCTACTCTTTGATGTCCGACTCAAACTTTTCCCGGGGAAACTGAGGTCCAAGTGGGTCGGACCGTATTTAGTCCGACAGGTTTTTGGAAATGGAGCCATTGAAGTCAGTCCACTCAGCCATGATTCCGAACCTTTCATCATGAACAGTCAAAGACTCAAATCGTTCATTGATGTGACTTCTACTGATTCGGCTGAATCATCCCTCATCCTCCATTCCCCTTGAACTTACTGCGCCCGGCCGATGGCGTAAAACTCAGCGCTTAACGGGAGGCAGCCCGTCATTTCTTAAAAATCTAAAACCTTTTTTCTGACACCATTGTGCACTTAAGGTTCACCTTTTAAGACAGCCAACTCCACCTCAGATGCTTGCATCTGAGATTAGAAATCGTCCGCAGAATTCAACCCGACCCATTCACTCACAAAAATATCTGTCTTAAGGAATAAATTAAGTAAATAAAAACCCCTAAATCACAATGAGGACATTGCAAGTTTTAGGCATGGGGGGGTATAAGTGCAAACTTGTAGAAAAAAAAAAAAGGTTTTAAACAAAAAATTCACATATGCCAAAAAACACCATAAAAATTAAAAATTTTTCAAAATAAAAAGAATAAGAGGAGAAAGGAAATTTTGAGGAGAAGGAAAAGAAACAAAATGAAAAGGAGCACAAAAAGATGAAAGAAAAGAGTAATAGTCATTAGTAAGAAGCTAAGGAATTAACCTTAGTCTAGATCATTTTTTTTCAAGAAAAGAAATGAAAAGTGCTTAGTAAGATTAGTAAGAACGCAAACCTTAGGAATTCTTGATAGACTCTTAGTACCCATTAAGATCTAGACAATCCTCAAGAGGTTGAGGAAAATGAAAAGCTTAAGTACTAGGTCCAAGGCTTAGGGAGTATTTGACCTCGCTAACTAACTTCTGGTTTACGGGACTTAGTAACCTAAGCACCCTAACCTCACACACAGCCTGGTTCAGCAAGCGTAAAAATCAAAATCACGCAGAAGCGTCGAAAAAATTCTGAAAAGTACACCTAGAGTAGGAGCGGCCGATCAACACAAGTTGATTTGGACGAGTTCTCAGTGCAGAGAGGCAGGAAATCCCCTCAAAGATGCGTAACAAAATATCATCTCCTCGGTGCTTGTCTCTTAGGATATTCACATATCCTACTGGGGGCATGTAAGCACCCTGCTGGTTCAGATTCCATGGATGGCATTATCACGAAGTGTCAACTGCCAAGGTCTGAACGCGGCCACGGAACACCATGGATGGGATTATCTCAAAATCTCAATAGCCAGGGTTCTGGGGGTTGCCATGGGCGGTGCTATCTCAAAGCATCGATCGCCAGGAACCCTTGAGGATTGATGATGGGGGCAAGGAATCTGATACAGACCGTGTTGAAAAGCCAATCCTAAGCTAGAATTAAAAAGAAAAAGAGAGAGAAAACTCTCCAAAAATAGAAAAATTTTCTACCTCTCCCTCTTACAAAACGCACTGCGAACTGAACCAGGGCTAAAATCATTTCAAGCACGGGTGCTTTAACTACAAAGTCCAATAAACCTTAGGTTAGTTCTTGTGGGTCTTAAAAACCTTTGTTAAGGACTGAGGCTGAGGCTAGACAGATTTGGATCTTGATTGGTACTAGAGTACCTTTTAAGCCTATGGTCAGCATTCTAACCTAATCTAAGTTTAAATGAAAAAGCACTTATCTGAAGCTATTAAAGAACTTTATGGTCTAGAACAAGGGTTGAAACCTTAAGTTTTTGCTAAGGGACTAGCAAAAGCTAGGCATGGGGGTATGATGAGAACCTCATCATGAGCCATAACTAGCTCATTTTGACCTAATACAGAGAATAAAAGCTCCTACATAACCTTAGAAAGGCTTGGCTCAGAGAGATTCTGAGTTTGCAAAGAAAACATAAACTGAGGGGTAAAAATGCAATTTCACCAATCCGATCTGAAAATAGGGTAACTCAGGGTCCAAACATAGGTCAAAACAACCTAATAAAAAGAAAAGTGGGATGAGATGACTCAATAAGGGCTACAGCAACTCCAAAGAATTAAATGACAGCCTGTAACCCTAAAAACAAACCCACTTCAATTCACGTGGTTCGAGGCAAGGTAAAAATCAACTAAACCCTTTAAAATTCATATAAAAATAATATCTATGATTTAGGACTTTCAATTTTGCCTTAGGAACCCATTTTGACCTACATTGAGAACCATGCCCAATTAACAACTTAATTTGGGTTTTTGCGTAAATTGACCGATCAAACAAGGTTTAATCTAGAAATAAAATTCACCATAAGAATCCTTAGGTCCTAATTAGTCATGTATAAAAACTTGGGCCTAAGAAGAAACCTTCTTGAACAACTTTACACTTTGGTCCTCATATATTTACTTTTTGGCCCTCAACTTTTGAACCCTCACATTTTGGCCCCTAACTCTCCTTCGTTCTTTGCGTTTAGGTCCCTCCTGCAAAACCTGCGCAGCGCCATGCTCCGGCGACCTTGCGCGGAGCATGGCGCCACGCAGGGTGAGGGAGGGGCCTTGGCAAGTCAATGGGGGGTACCCTGCGTCGTCAGCCTCCGCAGGGACACCCCCCTGAGTACTGCGACCGCCCATACCGCCCGTGCAAACGCATGGACGGTATGGGTCACCTTCCTCCGGCTTCCTCCGATGAGGGAGACACGTCTTCTCCCTCCTCCCTCCTCTCTGATTCCGCCCCTATAAATACCCCCGTAGCTCCGCAGTTCTTCCCAGCTCGGATCTGATGGAGACACCCCCCTAAATTCCTCCCTTCCCACTCCGACAGACGCCCCCTTGCTCCGGCGGCCTCTCCTCCTCCTCGTCGCCCTGCCGCACTACCAGCAGCAGGGTTACCTTCCCTCGATCTTTCCGCGTCACGCCGCACCCAGCTGGCGCCTCTCCGGCCCTCTCCTCGCCGCCGCCCCTTCCTCTGGGCAATTTCTTCTCCGGCGACAGTCGATACGACTGTCGCCTGCGCCAACCCCTCCTCGTCCAGCTTAGCAGGTAGAACTTCTCCTCTTCCTCCCCTCTTTCTTTTCTATACTGAAAACCCTTACTGTCGCCACCTATTTCCCACCGATCACCCTCACCTTCTCCACCTCCGGCCAAACTCCGGCGAACCACTCCCATCGCTCCAGCACCCCACACGGCTCGCCGACCTGTGCATAACCTCCGCCTCCTCACCCTGATCCTCCTCCGCCCTTCCACTGCCCACCAAACGCCCTCTGCAGACCCACCGAACACACCCACTTCTTCGCTCGCAGTTTGACCTAGGGCGACCTGTTTGCTCCACCACGCCCCCTGCAGACCCTCTGACCACCTTCGCCGTGCCACGGCGAAGGTCCCCCGCCTGTCTGATTTGGCCGAGAGGCCGTTCTTCTGTGACCAGGTGACTCGCCCGCCGTCGCCATTACTGAGCAGGCAGAGCTCCTTCACCTGCAGGTGCAGGCACACCTTCGCCCAGGTTCGACTCCCAGGTTGCGCGGGGCGTCTCCGCGAAGCGTCCCAGGCTCGCAGTTGGGGCGAAGGCCTCGCGTGAAGCCACGATTGCCCGCTGCTCCCTCCGCTGCGGGCGCTCAATTGGGGTGGGACATTTAGTCCCACCTCGGAACTTTTCAGAGGCGCGCGGGCGCATAAAGGCAAAAAGTGCCTTATGTTGTTCGCCTCCTGACCACGGGGTAAGGTCCCTCTCACCCGACCCAGCCTCGTCCGTGATCATGCTCCGCGGACCTGGCCCGACCCGATTAACCCGACCTGCACTCCTCGCCCACCACCGCACGCTAGTGGGCCTGGACCCGGGCGCGACTCGTACCCGATTACTCGGTTGCTCTGGGAGAGCTGTCCTAAGATCGAACTCAGAGAGAAAGAGACGCGCGGGGGGAGGGGGGTAGACAGATTTGGATCTTGATTGGTACTAGAGTACCTTTTAAGCCTATGGTCAGCATTCTAACCTAATCTAAGTTTAAATGAAAAAGCACTTATCTGAAGCTATTAAAGAACTTTATGGTCTAGAACAAGGGTTGAAACCTTAAGTTTTTGCTAAGGGACTAGCAAAAGCTAGGCATGGGGGTATGATGAGAACCTCATCATGAGCCATAACTAGCTCATTTTGACCTAATACAGAGAATAAAAGCTCCTACATAACCTTAGAAAGGCTTGGCTCAGAGAGATTCTGAGTTTGCAAAGAAAACATAAACTGAGGGGTAAAAATGCAATTTCACCAATCCGATCTGAAAATAGGGTAACTCAGGGTCCAAACATAGGTCAAAACAACCTAATAAAAAGAAAAGTGGGATGAGATGACTCAATAAGGGCTACAGCAACTCCAAAGAATTAAATGACAGCCTGTAACCCTAAAAACAAACCCACTTCAATTCACGTGGTTCGAGGCAAGGTAAAAATCAACTAAACCCTTTAAAATTCATATAAAAATAATATCTATGATTTAGGACTTTCAATTTTGCCTTAGGAACCCATTTTGACCTACATTGAGAACCATGCCCAATTAACAACTTAATTTGGGTTTTTGCGTAAATTGACCGATCAAACAAGGTTTAATCTAGAAATAAAATTCACCATAAGAATCCTTAGGTCCTAATTAGTCATGTATAAAAACTTGGGCCTAAGAAGAAACCTTCTTGAACAACTTTACACTTTGGTCCTCATATATTTACTTTTTGGCCCTCAACTTTTGAACCCTCACATTTTGGCCCCTAACTCTCCTTCGTTCTTTGCGTTTAGGTCCCTCCTGCAAAACCTGCGCAGCGCCATGCTCCGGCGACCTTGCGCGGAGCATGGCGCCACGCAGGGTGAGGGAGGGGCCTTGGCAAGTCAATGGGGGGTACCCTGCGTCGTCAGCCTCCGCAGGGACACCCCCCTGAGTACTGCGACCGCCCATACCGCCCGTGCAAACGCATGGACGGTATGGGTCACCTTCCTCCGGCTTCCTCCGATGAGGGAGACACGTCTTCTCCCTCCTCCCTCCTCTCTGATTCCGCCCCTATAAATACCCCCGTAGCTCCGCAGTTCTTCCCAGCTCGGATCTGATGGAGACACCCCCCTAAATTCCTCCCTTCCCACTCCGACAGACGCCCCCTTGCTCCGGCGGCCTCTCCTCCTCCTCGTCGCCCTGCCGCACTACCAGCAGCAGGGTTACCTTCCCTCGATCTTTCCGCGTCACGCCGCACCCAGCTGGCGCCTCTCCGGCCCTCTCCTCGCCGCCGCCCCTTCCTCTGGGCAATTTCTTCTCCGGCGACAGTCGATACGACTGTCGCCTGCGCCAACCCCTCCTCGTCCAGCTTAGCAGGTAGAACTTCTCCTCTTCCTCCCCTCTTTCTTTTCTATACTGAAAACCCTTACTGTCGCCACCTATTTCCCACCGATCACCCTCACCTTCTCCACCTCCGGCCAAACTCCGGCGAACCACTCCCATCGCTCCAGCACCCCACACGGCTCGCCGACCTGTGCATAACCTCCGCCTCCTCACCCTGATCCTCCTCCGCCCTTCCACTGCCCACCAAACGCCCTCTGCAGACCCACCGAACACACCCACTTCTTCGCTCGCAGTTTGACCTAGGGCGACCTGTTTGCTCCACCACGCCCCCTGCAGACCCTCTGACCACCTTCGCCGTGCCACGGCGAAGGTCCCCCGCCTGTCTGATTTGGCCGAGAGGCCGTTCTTCTGTGACCAGGTGACTCGCCCGCCGTCGCCATTACTGAGCAGGCAGAGCTCCTTCACCTGCAGGTGCAGGCACACCTTCGCCCAGGTTCGACTCCCAGGTTGCGCGGGGCGTCTCCGCGAAGCGTCCCAGGCTCGCAGTTGGGGCGAAGGCCTCGCGTGAAGCCACGATTGCCCGCTGCTCCCTCCGCTGCGGGCGCTCAATTGGGGTGGGACATTTAGTCCCACCTCGGAACTTTTCAGAGGCGCGCGGGCGCATAAAGGCAAAAAGTGCCTTATGTTGTTCGCCTCCTGACCACGGGGTAAGGTCCCTCTCACCCGACCCAGCCTCGTCCGTGATCATGCTCCGCGGACCTGGCCCGACCCGATTAACCCGACCTGCACTCCTCGCCCACCACCGCACGCTAGTGGGCCTGGACCCGGGCGCGACTCGTACCCGATTACTCGGTTGCTCTGGGAGAGCTGTCCTAAGATCGAACTCAGAGAGAAAGAGACGCGCGGGGGGAGGGGGGTAGACAGATTTGGATCTTGATTGGTACTAGAGTACCTTTTAAGCCTATGGTCAGCATTCTAACCTAATCTAAGTTTAAATGAAAAAGCACTTATCTGAAGCTATTAAAGAACTTTATGGTCTAGAACAAGGGTTGAAACCTTAAGTTTTTGCTAAGGGACTAGCAAAAGCTAGGCATGGGGGTATGATGAGAACCTCATCATGAGCCATAACTAGCTCATTTTGACCTAATACAGAGAATAAAAGCTCCTACATAACCTTAGAAAGGCTTGGCTCAGAGAGATTCTGAGTTTGCAAAGAAAACATAAACTGAGGGGTAAAAATGCAATTTCACCAATCCGATCTGAAAATAGGGTAACTCAGGGTCCAAACATAGGTCAAAACAACCTAATAAAAAGAAAAGTGGGATGAGATGACTCAATAAGGGCTACAGCAACTCCAAAGAATTAAATGACAGCCTGTAACCCTAAAAACAAACCCACTTCAATTCACGTGGTTCGAGGCAAGGTAAAAATCAACTAAACCCTTTAAAATTCATATAAAAATAATATCTATGATTTAGGACTTTCAATTTTGCCTTAGGAACCCATTTTGACCTACATTGAGAACCATGCCCAATTAACAACTTAATTTGGGTTTTTGCGTAAATTGACCGATCAAACAAGGTTTAATCTAGAAATAAAATTCACCATAAGAATCCTTAGGTCCTAATTAGTCATGTATAAAAACTTGGGCCTAAGAAGAAACCTTCTTGAACAACTTTACACTTTGGTCCTCATATATTTACTTTTTGGCCCTCAACTTTTGAACCCTCACATTTTGGCCCCTAACTCTCCTTCGTTCTTTGCGTTTAGGTCCCTCCTGCAAAACCTGCGCAGCGCCATGCTCCGGCGACCTTGCGCGGAGCATGGCGCCACGCAGGGTGAGGGAGGGGCCTTGGCAAGTCAATGGGGGGTACCCTGCGTCGTCAGCCTCCGCAGGGACACCCCCCTGAGTACTGCGACCGCCCATACCGCCCGTGCAAACGCATGGACGGTATGGGTCACCTTCCTCCGGCTTCCTCCGATGAGGGAGACACGTCTTCTCCCTCCTCCCTCCTCTCTGATTCCGCCCCTATAAATACCCCCGTAGCTCCGCAGTTCTTCCCAGCTCGGATCTGATGGAGACACCCCCCTAAATTCCTCCCTTCCCACTCCGACAGACGCCCCCTTGCTCCGGCGGCCTCTCCTCCTCCTCGTCGCCCTGCCGCACTACCAGCAGCAGGGTTACCTTCCCTCGATCTTTCCGCGTCACGCCGCACCCAGCTGGCGCCTCTCCGGCCCTCTCCTCGCCGCCGCCCCTTCCTCTGGGCAATTTCTTCTCCGGCGACAGTCGATACGACTGTCGCCTGCGCCAACCCCTCCTCGTCCAGCTTAGCAGGTAGAACTTCTCCTCTTCCTCCCCTCTTTCTTTTCTATACTGAAAACCCTTACTGTCGCCACCTATTTCCCACCGATCACCCTCACCTTCTCCACCTCCGGCCAAACTCCGGCGAACCACTCCCATCGCTCCAGCACCCCACACGGCTCGCCGACCTGTGCATAACCTCCGCCTCCTCACCCTGATCCTCCTCCGCCCTTCCACTGCCCACCAAACGCCCTCTGCAGACCCACCGAACACACCCACTTCTTCGCTCGCAGTTTGACCTAGGGCGACCTGTTTGCTCCACCACGCCCCCTGCAGACCCTCTGACCACCTTCGCCGTGCCACGGCGAAGGTCCCCCGCCTGTCTGATTTGGCCGAGAGGCCGTTCTTCTGTGACCAGGTGACTCGCCCGCCGTCGCCATTACTGAGCAGGCAGAGCTCCTTCACCTGCAGGTGCAGGCACACCTTCGCCCAGGTTCGACTCCCAGGTTGCGCTGGGCGTCTCCGCGAAGCGTCCCAGGCTCGCAGTTGGGGCGAAGGCCTCGCGTGAAGCCACGATTGCCCGCTGGTCCCTCCGCTGCGGGCGCTCAATTGGGGTGGGACATTTAGTCCCACCTCGGAACTTTTCAGAGGCGCGCGGGCGCATAAAGGCAAAAAGTGCCTTATGTTGTTCGCCTCCTGACCACGGGGTAAGGTCCCTCTCACCCGACCCAGCCTCGTCCGTGATCATGCTCCGCGGACCTGGCCCGACCCGATTAACCCGACCTGCACTCCTCGCCCACCACCGCACGCTAGTGGGCCTGGACCCGGGCGCGACTCGTACCCGATTACTCGGTTGCTCTGGGAGAGCTGTCCTAAGATCGAACTCAGAGAGAAAGAGACGCGCGGGGGGAGGGGGGTAGAGTAGGTTTTGCCCTCTGACTCTGAACTCTTGAGCGTGCAGGCACAGGTGAAGAAGAAGGAAGCTATGGGAGACACTGTAGCAACAAGCGGTTTAAGTCGTCTGATTTTCAAATCAGACGACGTCCTGAAGACAGGAGAAGGCAAAGAAGAAGAAGGAAGGCGAGGCAGAGGAAAGAGAGGAACACAGAGCAGCCAAGTGAAGAAACAGAAAGCAGAAGAAGAAGACAAAGAAGAAGAAAAGAAGAAGAAGAGCACGGGAGGAAGATCTGAAGCAAGAAAAGAAGAAACAAAGAAAATAAAAAGAAGAAAAAGACAGGATCGTCCAACCAAGAAATAGAGGAAGAACACGAAGAACAAAAGCCAAAGAGGAGAGACGACAAAGAGGAAGAAAGAAGAGAAGAAGAAGCCAAACTTTCATCTCTCTCTCTCTCTTTATTTTTGTAATAGAGCATGTATATCTCTAGAATACGACTTGCTCCCTGAGTTCGACCTCGGGAGAACTGTATTTTCCGAGTAACAAATATTAGCAAATGATGGCAATAACTATCTGTACTACAACGACTTAAGAAAAGCTAGTTGCTGCCACCGTTAGCCATCTACCTTGATTTATTCCATTCCAATTCAAATCCCAATGACTACTTAGGCTTAAATCTAACCTCCCACACCTATATATACCCACCAAGGGTTGCTTTAAGCCTACACATAAAGAAAAGAAATATTCTAGTGTTAAATACTTTCTATTATCCTATTTTAAGCTTTCTAAAGCTATTGTGCTCTTTTGTTCTTGGAAATTCTTGAGAGCAACATTACTCCCACTCTGATTTTCAGCATCACATAAGTTTGCAAAAGGAGTATCATAGCCTACTTTATATTATATATCATACAAGGCTCATAGGGTTGTTTACATTATTTTGTTTTGTTAGTTTATTTGGGTGCCCGAGCTATGTGTTTCCCATTTCCTCTTAGTAGAAGGGTTAAACTATCCTTGGGGTTGTCCAGGAGAAGGGAATTATTTTTGGGATTCCCAATGAATTGGTGGCAAAATCTTAGATTGGGAGATCTAGGTAAAGGTTTTTCCTGCAAGGGTTTCCTCTCTAAATACCTATTTATTTTTGTTGCGATTGTTTTTACTGAATATTATTTCATAATTCAACCCCCCTTCTTGTGCCACTAACATCTTGGAACTCAAGCACACCCTCTCCAACCTCTTTGTGTTACCTGAGACACCTTAGAGCTTCCATCCACCTCGCGAAAGATCTGCCCTACAGTACAGCCTCCTCGACAAGGAAAAGGAACCCAAGCTCCTGCAACTGGAAGGGGCTTGTTTGAGAAAAAAAGAATTTTGCAGAGACCAAATTGCAAGCCTTTAGGGACCAAAGCACAATAAACTTAGTTCTTCAAGGATTGATTTGAAAGTTTTTGTTGATGTAATTTAAGATTTGGTTCTTATGGGTTTTCAAAGGAATTTCTCACTCAAACATTACTGATATTATGTATTTAGTGCTTAATTTTTATTAACATTTGATTATTTTTTATTGAGCATTAAATAACAAAATTGTTGATTATTTATTCCATGCCCTTGAGTTCTGAATTTCATCTCTTTATTTGTAGAACCAAATGCAATTTCGAACTTATTTGATTTTTAGAACTTTACACTCAACACAAGTTGAGTCAAATTATTTTGTAAATAATCTTGATAGTGGTATTCGCGCAATAAATTACTCTGAGCGAACGACTTTGGACTCTAAATTTGAGAAATATAAATTTAAAAGTTGGTTTGTGTGATTCGACTATACTACGACACGATTTATCAAATCTCGATTTGCATTAGTCAACAACCCCTTTTTATGAGAAGGCATAGGAGAATTGGAAGTAATGGAGTCACCCGAATAATCTCCTACCATAACATCCCTATAGCTTTCTCTTTCCATGGAGGGGGTGGAGTCCAAGACAATGAAATCAATTGCATTCACCATTGTAAATGGATGAAACACAAGGAATATCAAGGAAGCCATTGAGGGGTAGAACAAATAAGCATAGGATTTTACACATTTGAGACCCCAAATTTTAAACTAAAATGTTCGAGAAGGCATCATTACCACCACTACTAGCTAGATACAACACAATCAAATTATATGATCTTAGTTGCTGACTGAGGTGTAGATTGCAAAGCATGTTAGAACTTAGAGAGCATAATAAATCTACTCTGTAGCAAGCATAGTTGTTGTAGGGGAATATAACAATGCTTGAATCCATTAAAATTTTGATAGTTAGCCATTTTTTCAATTAAAACTAGGTGGGACACCATAAACTAGTGGGCACATAGACAACTGCTCGCACCTGGTTTCTAGAGTCAGCACCCTTAGCTTTAAGAATGAGGTTTGATAGCATCCGTATTGTTAACTTGGAAAAACGCTCATCCAAAATTAGGCATCAAAAGCCTTGACTCATGTCAAGCAACTTTCCCTTGAGTTGAAGAATAGGGGTTGGAACTGATTGTTACCCTACGACTCCAACCTTAGGGAAAAACAATGAGGCCTGAAGCCCCGATTTATCTCCATGCACTATTTTCAAAAGGAGTTTGACCAAGAAGTGCTTCTTGAGAAATATTAAAGTCATTGAAATCCTTTAATTAATGATCCAAGGTCATTACAAGCGTAAGCCTTTGAAAAGCCCTAGAAAATGCATTAAGGATAGTAGGAGAAAAAAGCCTCGTATTAAGTGAGCAACAAGCCTTGAAAAGTTCAAGCAAACCTCATAATCTGGTTATGTCTCCAAGAATGACCTTACTCTTTGCATTGAGCTACGCCATTGTTGTAAGTGTGGGCCGAATGATAAGGATTGAGCGTCAACCCACTCACTTCGATCATATTTGCACTAGGGTGAACCAATTCAATTTCCTAAAAACTCGCGAGATGATTTGCATAACCTAGGCTTAGAAGAGGACTAAACTAAACCAATGTTTGCCAACGAATGGCTCAAGGGACCTGGGACCAGATTCCCTTCCATATAGACAAGTGGAAGAGATTCAAATGGATGCTTATCCTTGGAGGTAGCATTCAAATGGATGCTTATCCTAGGAGGTAGCATGAAAAATGAGGCCTCATTTGGGAAGACAAAATGATACCTACACTAGGGATTTCACAATTGCCATAGAGATCGATGCAATCTCCAACCAGATATGGTGGCCATCATGGCCTAACAACAAATCATTCTTAACAATAACATCTACTCTACATGCACAATAATCATGAGCGACATCCCCACCATGGAGGAGGCCAACGACCAAGGCATCCAAGGGCTGCCGTTTCCCCAAGGGCAAGGCATTGTGTAAGATCCACTCACACTCAATAACCAATTCTCCAAGTCCCTTGCGTGACTAACACTTCAAATCTTTCCTCCTTGTAGGAACCCTTTTTGTTTCGGGATCTCACTTGATGGCGAACCAAGACCTGTTGCTTACCTAATAATAGGATAATTTGGATCGCCTCATAAAGCCTAACCAATTCTTAATTCTACTCGAAGTTGCAAAGGCACTAACTATACCTTGGTAACTTCCTAATGGGGGTAACCTCAGGAGATGTAGTTATTCCCTCCCCAAACAAACTCAACCCACTCACTCCCTCACCATGGATAAAAACCCAATCATCAGGTACATTCTCCCGAATGGATCGTTGGATGAAATCCCCGACCGTTCTTTCACCCGAGAAAGTCCAAAAACGGCGAGTAAAAAGTCTCCCTCCCCTGAACTCTTTTTCTTTTCAAATCTTAATTTATGCAGACGGCATTCAGTGTGACGCATTTACTTTGCACCCCCTCACCTCACTGCCAAAAGGCCACTTGAAGCCTTCAGCTCCCCAAAGCAGCAGCAGCGCGCACACACACACACACACTCTCTCTCTCTCTCTCTCTCTCTTCATTGCCATCTTCCAACAGAGCAGCCACCCCACCTCTCCCTGCTACAACCCTTCTCCTTCAACAGTCCCCCAAAGACCAAAACAACGTTTTCACAGATCCACCACCACCACCACCTTCTCCAATTACGCACGAGCCCAAAGGGCGAGGGAAGATGTCGGAGCCGTTCCAGCAGGTGGCCCAACAAGAGCAACAACACCCATATGGGGGCTCACATGGTGGGTGGGGCCCAGTGGGCCCCGTGCTGGGGGCGCTGGCGGTGATCTTGGTGTTGGGAGCGGCGGCGGTGGCGGTGGGGAGGCTGTGCTCGGGGAGGAGGGTCTTTGGGTACGGGCAGTACGACGTGGAGGGGTGGATGGAGGCCAAGTGCGCCTCCTGCATCGATGGAAGCATCGACCCGCCACTGCCAACGAGAGGAGGAGGAGGAGGAGGAGGAGGAGGAGGGGATGGAGGACCCGTCAATGCGGGTGTGCCCATTGTGGTTCCGGTGGAGATGGCGGCGAGTAGAGTAGTGGAGGAGCAGCACCCACCAGGGCAGAGCCAGGCGGGAACAGGGGAGCCATGAAGTGAAGTGAAGTGGGTTGTTGCCTCCTGTTCTTCTTCTGTTCGTTTGCCTCGTGTTGTTCTTTGGGTCTCTGCGAGTTGTGGGGTGGCGGGAAGAAGAAGGATGAGGAGGAGGAGGAGGAGGAGGAGGAGGAGGAGGAGAGGAGGTCTCTGTTTTCTTTTGTTTTTGTTTTTCTTTCTTTGGGGTGGTGGTGAGGGTGAGGAGAGGGGGTTGATGGAGGAGAGGTGAGGCTATTTTTTGTTTTTTTCGGCTTCTCTTTTTTTTTTTTTTTTTGGGGTTGATTCATGGGTTAATAATAATTCTTTGCTTTTTGTTATGAGAATTATATATGGTTATTTTATGTGCCTATATGCTGCTTTCACTTTTTTTTCTTCTTTTCCGTTTTTTTTTTTTCCTGTATTCGTTGGGTAATTAATAATTATGGATATGGAACACCATGGGACCTTCTTTCTGAAGTTTTAGATGTACTGGTTTTGTTTTTGGGTATTTTGTCGAATTTTCGGAAATCTGCAGGTTTCATTTTCCACTGCGAAATCATGTTGACTTTTTCTTTTATTTTGTTTTGTTTTTGTTTCTTTTGCCATTTCATCTCTAGTCCGTTTTATTTTTATAGAAGGAAAACTATCGAGGAGTTTGATTTAGGAGGTAATTCTTTTTCTCTTTTATTTTGTTTTTGAGAAATAGATGAGATTTTATACCGTAATTTCTTAGGTGTTAGTGAAGTGCTCTACCATGGAACCAATTGGTTGATGACATTTATGAGGTAGTTCTCTGTCACGAGAATAAAGGTCCCTTTGATTTTTGTTGGGTAATTGAGAGACATGATAGGTTCTTTTGATTGGTTGGTGGCTCATGGATATTTTGACTTTTTTTATTCTTAAATTGTAACTTTTTATTTCCTACTACATCTACCGGTTGTTCTTTTTTACTCTTTTTCTTTTTTTTCTTTTTTTTTTTTTTTTTGGAGTTTATGCTATATTTGGGTTTGGAGCGGAAAAGATAGGGGGTTTGATTTCATTTTTTCTTTTTCATGGGGTCGTTTCCGAAGGTCGCTTCTTTGTCCATTTTGAAGGGTAAGGAGTAATTAGAATTTGTTTGTCGAAGGTCCTTTATTGCCGTGTCGTCAGACTGCTGGACGTTGGATCCAAATCCATTCAGATCGGTAATCTCATGTGAAACGCTCACCAGTGTTTGGCTCTGCCTTGCAAATTTGATCGAGCATTAAGGATTTAAGTTGGCAAATACTTCGAATATTGTAGAAGGTAAGGGTTCCATGTCTCCATTGGGGGTAAAATTTTGGCTTGCATGATGATAGTTGAGGGAAATTAAAGTATGGAGGATTAACGTAAGGTGATTTTTTTTTTACCCCTGCAATGCTAACGTATCTCTCACTCGCAAAGGCGTCATCTTGCATGTACCTTTTGAAAGGACGATTGTAAAGGGTTTCATTCATGTGCTCACATTCTCTTCCGACCTCACGCGTTGTAAGGGCGGAGGAAGGCATACTCGGGTGGAAGAAGGGTAGGTAGGTGGGAGAGAAGGCCCTTTTGCCAAAAGGGGAGTAAATTTGGGATCAACCATTCCCCCCTCCCCCACTTGCCAACAATTGGATTTGAGGGACAGCTGGTAGAGGTTACTGGATGATCAGGTAACCTCATCCTCCCGTCCCATTTGCCTTCTCCACCTTATATGATGTTTTATTTATATTTTTGTTGTATGATCTTTCATCCAATTTTTTAAAAATGTTTCAGAGCATATATTTTTCTTGTAAAATGAAAACGACATGTTGATGTCTAATTGTTAAGATTTTTAAGTTTTCAATGAAATATGTTATAATGAAAACTATTGGTAATACTTCAGCTACCAATGTCTTTTTGGTCAAGTACATAACCCTTGTCGTCACATTCTTATTCTTATTCTATTTGATATTGTGTCGATATTGATAGATGAAATATGTGTATCAGTTGATTTGGAGGCATCGGCTAAAATAATTGTATAGATTGTTTCATAAATCACTCCCTCCACTTCAAAAAATTGTCATCCTTTGAAATTTCAAGTTGTTCAACATGTAAAAGAACGACCTAATTGTTATAACCCTTCGCCTAACACCAAAACCCCCTACAAGACATCGCCTTCTCCACCCTTATGCCCTAAATCTCCTCTATATCGCCCTCCCTTGCATGTTGTTTAGAATCATCAATGGATGACAATCTCTTGCTTTCTTGTTGCAAGCTGTCACATCCACTTGCAATGGTGGCAAGATAGCATGGGTGGGCGGAGGAATCAAACAACTTTATAGGTTGCTCTCCACTACTGTTCCTTTTGCCAAAACGGTCGAAAGAGGAGAGGCTGTACCTTCCTAGGAAAATGATACCTTCAGACTTAATTTACTTAAAGGGTTAATCTCTCAAAAGGGAGGTTAATCTCCGTTTACCTGACTATTTAACCCTCAATTTACTAACCCAAGTTTACACATTTTAACACGAGTTTGTCTAACACCAGTTTCAATTGATGTTAGTCAAATCCATATTAAAATTATACATCACTCGTATCTCTGACATCCTTTATATTTTATATATTTAACATCACTATTAAATAAATACCACGAAGATTAATACAATAACTTAACATCAATTCAAACAAATACAAATTGATATTAACACCACTATGTAAGTAAATATAATTACGAATTTACACTAATTTCATATTTTTTAACATTATTTTCTTAATCCTCCAAGTAAATTAACCCTCAAAATCAATTGTAAGTCACCAGAAAGAATAAAAATAGATAATATCATGAATGGAGTATAACACTGATGACAAGCTTTCTAGGAATTTCTTAACATCAATGCAACGAGGATTGTGCATAAATTACGTTTACATGGTAGTGTTGATGGAAAAAGTAAACTACGTGCCTATCATTCGTGCATATGTAAGATTTTGTTCATTTCTCCTTTTTTTTTTTTTTTTAAGCTGTAAAATCGATGACGAAGATCTTGGAAATATTTTATGTTTTTTTGATAACAAAGAATCCTATATATCAATCTCTCAGAGAATATAGAGATGGCTCAAATTTGAACAAACTTTGGAGTTTTCACTGCTTGGCCATATCATGGCAGGCTAATCTTTACAAAAAAAAAAGAAAAAAGAAAAAGAAGTAAAGAGCAAGATTATTGGAGTAATACGCTAAGTTTTTTTTTTCCTGCATTATTATTATTATTTCCTTTTTTTTTTTTTTTGTGTAAACAGACATTTTCCAAGTTAAGGATTCTTGATACGGAGAGTACAGAGGTGTTAACGTATCAATATTTTTCATAAGTTACAGACATTCATTGCAATATGGATTCCTACATAGATACGTAATGCACATAGCAATAATGCATTAGAAACAAGAAATGGACACGCCTTGATCTTCGAGGATACGTGATAATTCCAATCAAACATTAGGACCTAGTTTATTTAGGGGTTAACCCTTCTTTTGAGGGATCAACCTCCATTTACTTAATTATTAAATCTTTCATTTGCTAACTTGGATTTAATTATTTTAACACAGGTTTGTCAAACATCAGTTTCAACTGATGTTAGTCAAATCCGTGTTAAAATCGTATACCATTTATATCTTTAACACCTCTTACGTTTTATATACCTAACATCACTACTAATTAAACACCACAAGAATTAACATCACAACTTAATACCAATTCAAGTAAATACAAACTGATGTTAACACCACTTTACAAGTAGATACAGTTACAGGTTAATAGTAGCTTCAGATTTCTTAACATCACTTTACTAACCCTCCAAGTAAATTAGTCTTAGAAGTTACATATTTCAAATAACTAAATCATATATTCCTTAAGGGATAGTTTACTTTGGGGGTTAACTCCTATTTTGTGGTGTTAAACTCCTTTTACTTGAAGGAATAATCCCCATAATATTAATACCTATTTTAGGAGGTTAACGGCTTGTTTTGCTAACACCAATTCTAACGGGTGTTAGCAGAACAGGTGTTAATTTCGTAACTCACCTACACCTATACTCTACTTTACAGAAATTGATATTTACATCAATTCAAGTAAATATCACAAAAATTAACACTGTAGCTTTACACTAATTTAAGTAAATAAAAATTAATATCAATTTTATATTTCTTAACAATAATTTCTTAACTTATAAATAACTTTAACGTTATTTCACTTTCAATAAAATAACTTTAACTTAATAAAATATTTAAATAAATTAATTCAGTTATCCTACCATTTATTTCATTTATTCTGTATTCTTCTAATTATCTACAAAATTATTCCTCGGAGCAAACGAACCCTAAACCTCCGAATGGTGAAGAAGTACCATTCCACCCTCTACTTCTGCGCCTTTTGTAAGATTGTTGACCTCCTCCACCGAGTCCATCCTAGTAACGAAATCGAAAACAACTACTAATTTACTTGGTACTTAAAAGCTAATAATAATGATCTTTAATTATTGAGCAGGAATATGGTGGGTTATGTTCCGGAGAGTTGAGAGCTACCACTTATGCTCCTCAATGGATCTAGCCATTTCCAATTTAATAGGCACTTGTACATTGAAAAAATAAAAAAATAATAAGAGTTTTAATTTTTTTTTCACCTTATTTTCTTCTCCTCGAAAGAATCGTTCAAGTCATTTGTTAAAATTAAGAGATTTTAACATCAGATAAGTAAATAGAATAATTGATATATTATGAATAAGATAAATAATAGGATAAATAGTGATGAGATTATTTTTTTAATAAATTATAATATATACAGGGATAGTCTAAGTGATAATTACATGTTGATAGATATAATAAACATTACAAACACAAGAGATCAGATCAAACTAAATGAAAATATGTATATAATAAATTTTTTTAATCCCACAAATTATCCTATCCACACGTGAGGGACGCAATCTCCTGCGTGTTGTATGTAGGCTCTTGGACCTGTCTCGTAGGACTTGGCATATATCTTTGCCTCATGATAAGGAAATGAGTTCGTCGTCACTGTTGTTTCAAAGAGAGGTGGGTGTTAGGCGGATGTTAGGCACCCCATGTCGATAAAGGTGAAAATATAACAAGTAAACCCCAAGGGACCATGAGAGATATAACCATCAATTTATGAGGTCGTGAGTAACAAAGAGATCATAATTAAATATAACCATTAATTTAGAGAAATAATTTATGATTATTAAAAGGAGAAAAATGATAGTTCATTAAATTTAAATAAAAATAACCGAACATTAATCCTAAATCATACAATGCATGATTCAACTAATCTCGATTATGCATTCTCTATCTCCCTCTTGCTCTTGTTTATATACACTAATTATGTGTTATATCTCAGGAGGATTTGGTGTACTCCGAAAAAATATAGGAAATCCAATAAAATGAAATCATTTTTATTTGATTAAGTAGTTTTTATCATTTTCTTGGTATTTGTGTAATTTCCTCAACTTTCTTAGGATTTCGTTATTTTTCTTTCATGTATAAATCATTTTGTCTATCACCGTAGGGATGCAATTTTGAGAAAAAGGGAAACCGCTTTCCTTCAATTTTCTAATTTATGCACAATTACAAAAAGAAGTTGGTTAAATAAAATTTGACAGAAAATAAGAAAAATCTGATTCCATTTTCTTTCATCTTCATTTGACGCCTAAATCGATTTTCCTGCGATATCCAGCGTACAAACACAGAAACTCATAAGAAAGTGATAATTTCTACTACTTAAATTATAAGGATCTCTCAAACAGCCTTTTATGAGAGAGTGGTAAAGAGTTAGAAAAGTCAGGAAAGAGGAGTGAAAAAAATGATAACTCTTAGTCGAATTCCTATTTCATGTCCCTTTATATACGTGAGGGGAGAATCCCATCTTTTAAAATGAAAGAAGGACAAGGAGGAAAATTGCGAAATGGATAGAGTTGGCAATAGGAGAGGAATATGTGACAGTGGCAACGTAAGTTCCATTTAAGTTATAAGTAGATAGATATAGATTTTCTATCATATGGAAAGCAAAGAATTCATGTGATCTAATAAGATCCAAATAGGCCTAATAGTTAATATTTCAATTAGATATAACTATGACTTCTATGTTAATTAGATATCTTTCCCAGCAGCATAAATGCCTAACTCAAATATTTTTTTGGACCATAAGTTAACATGCCACATATTATAAGGGGTTGAATGCAGCTTTTGGACCAAAAACTAAGCCTACTCATTACGACTTGATGTTTGCTCAATATGGCCATCAAGCAAGGGGCCATGGTGAAAATGGTTACCAAGGTTTCCTCCAATCAAAAGATGCATGTCAACTTTCAAGCTTTTGCCTGCTCGAGCATGGTTGGATGGTTGCTAGCCCACATCTCCTTACTTTGATAGGAGAGGGTGTCCATTCGAACCTATCCTTGGGATTGTGAGAGGTATGCGAGAGCCCCTTCACCCTTAATTGGTCACCAAAGTGAAATCTGGATCATCAAAAAAACTTTTAAATTATCAATGTGTGCTAACATACAGTATGCATGAGAAAGAGCTAGAGAGTACGTAGGAAAACAAAGAAAAGAGTAGAGAGGAATCAAAGGAGGTGGAGGATTTTGAGGAGACAATTGCAAGAATGAAGAGATCACTCTTTTAGTATGATTTTGTATATAAAGTTGTGTTCTTGAAATATTTTTCTTTTAATACATATAAAATACCTAATTATGACTAAGGTAGGTTTAACGGAGACTAATACATTAATTAATATCGTGTAGGGGTTTGTATGACAATAATGACAATGCGGATGTCATGGACGTAAATGTGTACACAAGGGGTGTATATCTTGAAATTCCGCTAAAAGATATCAAGTGGCAAGAAAAGAAAAAAAATTCACGTCAAGATACTGTGGGAATGATGGGGACTCAAGATAGATCCAAATTTGAGGTCAATCCCTACGTTACTCGGAGAATTTGTGTGCAAAGGATTGCGAATTTTTTTCGTAATCTACCTAAATAAGATTCTGGGTTCTCGGAAAGAAAAGAAAAAGAATTGAAGGCTCCAACAGAGAGACAGCATGCGACGCTGCAGGAAGACCGACGAGCGCCCGACCCGTCTGTAAACGTCAGAGAAAGCATAAAACGCATCCAGCGTTTCTGATCCCCCCATGTAACGTAAGTCCAATGAGGACGCGAGAACCCAAGTGGGAGTTCGGCCCATTCCTTCGGCCGTTGCCTACGTTGGACGCATAAACCTTTTTTGTGTGAGCAAATCGAGTGCCCGTTGTCTCATCGGCATCTTTTTATTGCCTAATTCGAGAAGTCTGCATTAGTAGTTTCCCAAGAGCATTAAAAGTAAGTCATAAATTAATAAAATATAGTTATTGACATAATCAGTGACACGGGATATTAAAGTTGAGAATGTGAGTAACTTAATAATTGATATTTAATATAAAATAAAATAAAATAAAATATATAAGATTTATTGTGAGGTGATTTTTATTATATTTAAAAAAATTATTATATTATTTTAATTTAAAATATATAGGTGATAAATAATTTTAAATCAGTGATAAATTATTTTAAGGTATCTTTACATCAGTAAAATCTCATGTTGTATTAGTGTAAAATTATTTGAAGGGTAGTTTTACCTGTACAAAGTGATTTTACACCCGTGTAAGGTAATTGTGACCTATAAGTTTAGGATTTAGGGTTTAGGATTTTGTATTTAGGTTTATAGAAAGTGATTTTTCACTTGAAAGGTGATTTTTCACGTTAGGGTTTAGGATTTAATCTTTAGTATTTAAGATATCCTAAAAAGTAAAGACTAAACCATAAACATTAAGGTGGAAAATTCACATTTCAAATATAAAATCACTTATCATAGGTGAAGAAACACTTAAAATTTACTTTTAAACCTGTGTAATCTTACTTTGTACCCATGTAAAATTATTTTGAAGTTGCAAAGTGATTTTGCACGGGTGCAAAATAAGATTACACCTGTGTAAAGTGGTTTTGCACCGGTATAAAGTGGTTCCTAAAGTGATTTGAGTGGTTTGTACCCACACCAAAATGATTTGTTGTTGGTTTCAACAGTAGTTAACTCCACAGGTGCCAGCATTTTTTTTGCATGAAAATGAGTAACGCGAGTTGGAATCACGTTTACAATGTGCGTGTCAACTTTTACATTAACTTTTACGTTTTCTAACCCGCATCCTAAAGATAAACAAATCGTATCTTGTAATACGTTTTATAACGTACAAAGTAAAAGTGATGATTTCAACTGGTATATTTTAATTTTCAACCGGTAAAAATTACTTTTTATAGATAAAAATTTACCGTAAAAAAGCATTCCTTGTAATTAAAAAATTAATGTATTTTTATTATCAAGTTTTATATTTAAATTTCTAATCAATATATTTTACTTTTTTAATTAATTAAAAATCATTTTCAATTAATATATTTTAATATATTTAATTTAAATTTTTATTTTTAACCGATTGAATCATTGATTTTGACACCTCATCTCCTTTTTTTTTTCAAAATAACCCATCATATTTTCTTATCTTATGCCACAAAATCTCCAACTGCAGGCAAACGCATCAAGCACGTACGTCTGGACAAATAAATGAAAGGATGATAAGATCCAGGGTTGAAATGGACCGAAGACTTTCACTAAATAATCAGGGTGGATTTTAAGATAATTTCATTAACTACAAAGGAACATTGGAATTTTGCGTAACGCACAGGTGGACGGCGCCACGTCACTGGGAGGGAAATCTCTGGATCTTTTCTTAAGAAAAGGTCGGCTGCATAATGTACGTAGTTATCATGTAACTCATACAATTAATTGTAGGGCAATCGTTTCCCCACGTCATTGCCCACGACTTTTTCCAAATCATACATCTGCTTCCACCATTTCTCCTTCTAACAAACTGTCAGCTGATGGAAATGTGCCTCCCTTTTCGGATAAAGAGGGAGGCGTAGATTTCTTGGTGGGAAGGATTTACGTTTCCGGAACTTAGGTTTTACTGTTCTCTTAACTAAACCATTATTTAGTACCTATCAATTGCTTGCTTCTTTTCCCCCACATTCTCAATAGTCACCTCGGGGGCGTTCGAGTCCATTCTCTCTCGGGAAGAGTCAATTTCATGTCTCGATCATTATCTGGGAGTTGGTGCTGTGAAATCTTCTTTTCACCTAATTTATCCTCAAGGGATTCTGGGTTGCCAAAAAATATAACAAAAAGACACAATTCCTTAGGTTGTGCTTCCAAGTGACTAACTAAGGTCTAAATTCCCGTATAATCGAAAAAATTTAGCACTAACAATTTTTTGAGCTTTGATTTATCCTCGATCCTTTGTATCCGACTGTTCAATTTAATAAATTTTCCATGCATGATTATTTCTATTTTGTTAACAATATTGTTGAGATTAGTGACAAAATTGCTAGGGTCGTGTAGGCCAATCAAATGAGTCAGATCAGGTTAGATCAATCCCATTAAGGTCATATCCATTTATGAATGAGTCGAATCAGGTTCAACCCATTTATTAAATGGGTCTAGATGTCTCAACCCAAATCCAACTCATCTAAATCCACCAAATTCTGACCTGATTTATTTAAATAAATGAGTAAATCGGGTTAGGTAGGTAAGCAAATTAATAGGTTAAATGTGTCGATTAAATAGGTTAAATGAGTTATATTATGCAGCTTAATGGGTTAGACAAGTTGGGCAAATTCATAGGAGTCAACCTGAAACTAACTTGTCTGTGTAAATGGGTTACCCGTTTAACTTAAACAAGTTCAGGTTGGATTCGAATGTATTATTTGAATCAACTTAATGGATTTGATTTTTTTGACAACCTTAAGGCCATGGTCAACCATGTGTGCACTACTGTTTATTATGGTAAAATTTACCTTTAGGTTGTCGAGAGAGTAGAATGTGAATTGTCAAGCTTTAAAAATGTTTCCCACCTCCCATAAAGAAACAAGCTGAGTATTTCTTTCCAAAATTGTGCATAGGTTGGCAAACCCTAATGCTCATCTAACTTGGAATGTAAGGTTCAAGCTGTGGTCTAACCAATATCTGATCAACAGGGTCTTTTTGGAACGGCATTGACTCCCTTGGCTTCATTAACACAAAGCAACATCTTGGGACTTCATAATTGGTCTTGGAGGTCGATAATTTCCACCTTATTCGAATTTGAATCCTCACTTTCCTCTAGTTGTACCCGGGATCGATCGATGCCTAGTTTGCATTTATGTTATTCAATCTTTAATGAACTAACTCTAGGCCAGATTTGGCCCAAAAAAATAAAGTTAAAAACTCTGGGTACCTTTGTACCAACATTATTTTTTGCCCCCTTATGATTCCATAAAATTAGAGGGTTCACCAGCAAGGTGGTTCTTAAATACAAGAGCTTCTGATTTTTAGTCTTTTCTGGTTCGCCCCACACTACAGTGGATGCATCGACAGATAAGAAATCTTATCTTGAAGGTTCTTACCTCCTATCAACCCAATTTTACAAGCTAACATGTCTATTCTACTTGCTTTTTCACATGACATGGCGTTGGTGGGAAGAATTTGGTCTTTACTTGTATCGCCTATTAGTAGAACTCGGTATGATCTAAGATTTACAACAAGAGACCTTCTAAATCAGGAGTTTCTAGGTGTAATATTTGTTGGATTTAAGAACCTAATTGCATCAATCGGGATGCAATTGTTATACAGTGATGTAAGAATTTATGTTGAAATTATTGAGATTTAGGAAATGTTTTTAATCTTATACTGAAAGTAGACAAACCTCTTGGTGGGTGTAAAAGGCTTTTAACTCTTATAGCTTATGTAGCAAAGAATGGAAGGTAAGGCTAAGGAACATGCATGCATGCCTAGCCTCGGCTCGGGCTCGGATGAGAATCAATTTGGAACTTTGAACTTAGACTACGAGGAGGCTCTCATTTGATACATAACAAGAGCAGAAAAGCTCTCGTCACTTTCTCCCCCCCTCTCTCTCTCTCGTTCTTATCTCTCTTTCTTGATGCATTCATTCGACCTGAGATTAGCAGATCTCCAATCACTTTTGTCGATCTTGCACAAGGAGATTGAAATATTCATGAAAAGTTTTTAGTTAATCAAATAATTAAATTGGCAGATCAATCGAAAATTTGGTTGGAAACCAAATTACCTCAACTTCGTTCCCCTAAAGTGATTTTTAAAGACGTCCAAAAACGATTCACCGAATCTTGGAGGTGGATCGTCGTATTCTAAGAGGAGTTCGTTAGACCCCGACATACTAATTTTATAGGGATAATAACTTCTCTACGGATTTGATTTTATTTATTTGTACTATTATATGTTATTTATTTTTTACTTTATTCTGAATCTTACAAAATAATACTTAACTTGTTTAATTTAATATTTTTATTCTATACAAAAACATTAAATGTTTATTTATTTATTTATTTATTTTCTATATATATTTATTTTAATAATTTTTGTGAAGGAAAGAGGTCAACTTGAGTTTCTTCGCTAGAAGTATTAATCAGATGTTCTTGAGATTCACCCATCAAAGTCGTGGTTACCTCTCTCTTTTCTTTTCTTTGTCGTGTCTTATGCTTTTCATTGTCGTGGGAGGGATACCAAACATGTACTTCATTGCAAATCGTTCAACTTTAATCTTATGACTTAATTTGTAGCATCAATGATTCGATCTACGTCATCAGTATCATACGTTTTGCAAGAACCTATTCTCGTGGATTAGAACACATACACGTGATTGTGTAAGATGTATAATTTCCTTTTTATTTTTTTCTGCATATTTTGAATTTACTGTTGTACGGAATATTGTCTTGGCTGACCAACCAGACTTACGTGCGCTCTTTTATTTCTCTTTACAGGTGGATTTTGTCTTCCGACTGCAGAGAAAACGTCTCTTTTAGCTCTTTATGTCTTCTCCTCTTTGTTGTATTCTGTAAGAGCATTTTGGTTTGTGAAATAAAATTTAGTAAAATTGTATAAAAAATTAATATTACGTAGAATAAGATTCTTTTACTGTTTTGATCAAACTTTGATCACAAAAAAAAAATAAAAATTTCATGTTTGAGCAAGAGCGGAATATAATCATTCCAAAAATCTTTTCCAGTACCTTTATATCGTTATAAGCGGATCTAATCTAATATAATTATCTGTTAAATTTTTTCAACTTAAACTCAAAAAAAACTCACTTTATTTCCCCAAACAAACGGGCCTCAACCGACCCTGCAGTGTGCGTCCACGTTGTATGGTCATCTTCCCTTTGTCGCTGCTGTTTGCAGGAGAGAGAGAGAGAGAGAGAGAGGAGAATCTCCCGACGTCACCCTCCTGCAGCTCCTGCCGGTTGGACGTATGTTGTTTATTGCATAAATATGCATACATGGACAGATATATCAAGATGTCATATACGAGTGGGGAAAGTGTGAGTGTTTATGGGAGAAAGGACCCTACAGCTAAGTCACAGCTGCTGGGACTTTGGTGGACGAAACATGATGACGGATCCATGCATATGTATGTGCCTGCTCTACTGCTTCTTCTGCTGCTCCTGATCAAATTATTCCCTTCCCTCTCCCTTTGAGTTTGTCGTCTGTCCCGTCCATGCCCGTTTTTTATTTATACTGTAATGTTTACCTCTGTATCCTTTACGTGGTCAATATCCCTCGGTCCATACCACGCTTATTTACCGCGGAAAAAAAAACATAAAAACATATATATATATATATATATATATATATATATATGTATGTATGTATGTATATGTAACAGCGCGCGCGCGCACGGGTACCTAATTCTAAAAGGTGACGTAAAATATAATACATTGAAGCTTAAATGTGATCTTTATTTATATATTTTTTACCAAAAAAAATAGTGACCTGGAGTGAGATTTATGACCGCTAAAATTAAGAATTACACATATGCATATTTTGAAAATTAATTTACACGTGTATAATAAATTCATCATATTATTTTTAAAATTATTTTATATCTTTAAAATAATTCTACATCTATGTAAAATCATTTATATTAATTTATCATTAATGTAAATTATTAAGAATAATTTATCAATAATATAGAATATTTTATCATATGTACATTTTAATTAAAGTGGTATAATAATTTATTTTTAATGTGATAAAACCTATCATGTATATAACAGATCTTACATTTTTTTTTTTTTCAATGTGATGGAACTATATTCACACCATTTTATGTCTTTAAATCAACTAATATATATATATATATATATATATAATGACCATGAATTCATGTGATAAGGGAATCTAACTGGAACCACCTTTGCCAGGGTCAGGTACAAGCAAACAGCCAGATATGCGATGGTGAACACATGCTCGTTGCTGGTGAATTAGCATCCACGTTTCTTACCAGGAAGTATTATTTTCCAAGGAACTCATTCAGTACGTATCTTGGGCTCTATCCATTACTTCCACCAATTAACTCAAATGGGATGGATATCGATGTGGGAGATGGGCCTGAAACCGGGCAGTTGCTTTGGTTGTTCTACCCCCTATTGAAAGGTAAACAGTGGAGGAAGCGACTGTAAACGGTAACCATTCTCTAAAATCGAAACTAATGCTGTAAAAAAAATCCCCACAGAGGATGCGAGGTATCCTCCCAATGGCAATGAAGGCATATATATCCCACAAAGACGACTGCACTGGACCTTCCTTGCACCAAACACAAGCAATGGCTAACACGAGACACATGATGTCAGGTGACGACGTATCCTCCGCACATCAATATTCCTTGCTGCATTCCCACGTCACAATTACAAAATAGCAACTTCGGTCCCGAAACTTTTGTACCCATTTCATTGTGTCATCCCTCATCCAATCACTTTAAAAAAAAAAAAAATGTACATGCCCTTTTTTCCATCGCGGAGGACCTAAAGGTACCCCTAAAAACTTGGGCGACAAAAAAAAATTTCGAGGGTTGTCGCTGAGCTTGAGTTCAACGATTGAGGACACCTGTGTCAATTGGTCATTACAGGGGTTGCTCATAAGCCCCGTCGTGAGAAGGGGAAGCCAAGCGTTGGGATTGGGTGGAACCCAATGGCAAGGCCTGATCCCTTGCTGGTGGCTTGTAGGTCGTTCAGCCTCCTCACGGCCGCCGTCGGGCTTCTCTGCGTCCTCGTCAACGTTCTCTCCGCCTCTCACTCCTTCCGCGGCGGATCCGACGTGGGACCAACAATGCTCCAACTGATATTTCTTGAGAATTATTCTTGTTAGGATTCGAGTTTCCACACTTAATTAGCATGGTTTGCTTATATCTTTTGCCTCTGTTCGGGACGGCGTGAAGGTGATCGGAGGGATCTTCCGGTGCTACGCGGTCCTAATCGCGGTGGTCGTAACCGCCGCCGAGACGGAGTGGCGGATCGTCTTCAAGTTCTGGCGGGTTCGTCAATTAAGTGGCTATAACTCTTCGATTCTTTGCTACGTAAATTCTCCCATCTAATTTGTTTAGTGGATTATTCCTTCGAAACAAAGATAACCTAATTTAATTGCTAAGATTGATAGGCTAATCCAGGATAATTTATCTTAAACCTCATGCAAAATAAATAAAGTAACTTATGATTTTCCCAATACAAAAATAGGATAATCCTTCGTATTATTTCATTATATTTCAAATAATCACAAGTTAACCTAATAAAATAAATCCTTTTGACTTTCAAACGAAATTACTGAACAATTCTTCAAAATCCCACAGAAGCTTGGCCTTCACATTTGCTGAACCATTTAGAAAAGGCCTAAGAAATTCTGACTTGTGAACCTTTTTTTCTTTCACAACGGGCTTGGGTGAAATTCATATAAAAAAATTTGCATGACCAACCTCCATATAGCCAAATTTACGTACATACGCTTTTTAATGGTTGATTAACTCTGTCCATTTTTTACATAGAAACTGCCATCATAAGGTACATCTACATTATAGGAAAATATTCATTCAAAATCCCACAGAAGCTTGGCCTTCACATTTGCTGAACCATTTAGAAAAGGCCTAAGAAACTCTGACTTGTGAACCTTTTTTCTTTCACAACGGGCTTGGGTGAAATTCATATAAAAAATTTGCATGACCAACCTCCTTGTAGCCAAATTTACGTACATACCCTTTTTTATGGTTGATCAACTCTGTCCATTTCTTAAATAGAAACTGCCATCATAAGCTACATCTACATTATAGGAAAATATTCAGTGTACGTAGAAGTGTATATATCGCTATACATCAAATGCATATGCATTTTTATATACACCTTATCATTATTTTATATTATAAAACGAAAGTTGTCACCCTCGAAGGTCACGTAAACCTTTATTTGGCCCACTCGAGATACGTTCGAATAGGGGAGAGCAGTAATTCTAGTAAAAGAACCTTAGGTCGAGTTTTCATCCTCATGTTACCTGCAAAATTGATGCATTGAGGATAACTAAGTTCTGTCAAGTTTACCTATTGAGATTTTGGGTGGTCGAAAAAATTTTTAAAAAATAGACCTCTATCAGTGCTCCGGTTCGTCTTGATTTATACAATTTATTAGCACCATCGTCAAACAGAACCCATGGAGATCAAAATCAATGGTAGGGATAGCCTTCGAAATTTTAACACATTGATTTGCAGAGATTTTTTTTTTTTTTTTGCGAGGAAGATACTTTCATTTATTGCCTTAGATATTACAAGGGAAGTGAGGAGACTCAGAACATCCCCTACACATTAGATCTAAGAAAATGTCTAGTCAGAGAATACATCGACTGCACTATCGATCTATGAACTTTCTGCAAGGAAAGACCATAATTTTCTTCCAATATGTATATATAGCTAAATGCTTTTGAATGACTGACCTAATTCTCAGGAGGATGGCTAACAACCCAGAATTTGCTTAATCGGATTGATAGCATCTGATAGCACAAGTACAACAGAGAAACCTAACTGAATAGCCATTCGAAATCCTTGAAAATTATAACTCATGCCTCCGCTTCTTCAGATAAAGATGTATCGTAAGATTGAGCGTTAGCTCACAAGCGTTTTCCATCCACATTAAGCAATACAGTAGCAGCATAGGATTGCGAGGAGACTGCTGCGTCAACCAAAATTGTGGCATGGGTAGAGGAGCAATGCTGATCTTGTGCGCAGTCCCTCCAAGCGACCCTATTGGCAGCAATTCGAGGCCGCTGCTCCATTGGGTCGGATAACCTTTGCTCATCTAATTGAAAATAAGTAGAATAGAAAGCAACCATATTTAGTGAACTCTCTACAACGAAAATCGAGTCTAGGGATTCTCCATTCGTAACAGCGTTGTATCTATGCAGCCATATGAAGTGAATGATACGGTAAACCAAAAACTTTAGGTGTCCAATATTCTCAAAAGTTTTGATTCATTCTTCTCTCAAAATCTCACCGTGTATCATCAAAGACATCGATTCTAACTCCCCAATTTAAAAATAAATATGCAAAACCGTAATCATTTACAAAAACATCCTGAAAACAAAAGAATATTCCTCGTTCCAAATGCCGATGGCTATTTACCATTCAATTTTCTGAAGTGAAAATTGGCAGAACAAAACTTCAGATCGCCGCATTTTTCACATAGAGAAATGTTGCTATTTTTCGGCTTCTGCTTTTGACGATCACAACGAAAGTATAGCAGAAGGTTACTACCTTCACAGACAACAATCAACAGGATTATTTTATCATTATTGTATTGTTTAGGCCAGGATGTAAATAAATGCAAAACATACGCGGTTTGCAACGTATGGAGCTCAACTCGTAGGTAGTATTTAACGTAAAGAAATTTAAAAGATATTATATTAAATATTTTTAAAAAATTATTATCTTGTGAGTTAATAATATTCATGGGGATGTTTTTTGATTTTAAGTTAAAATGTATCAATGTAAATATTATAAAATAATTTTAAAAGTGATTTTGATAGTTTTGTATTAGCGTAAAATAAGTTTTAAGGTAATTTGATAATTTTACATGGGTAGAAAATAATTCAGGAGATAATTTGGATAATTTTACATCGTATAAATTAGATTTGAAGGTGGTTTTGTATAAATATAAAATAGTTTTGAAGTTGATTTTTGTGATTTAGATAGATGTATTTTAATTTTACAGTAATATATTTTATTCATAAGTGTGCTTTTTTTTTCTTTTAAATGATCGATGATAACTTCTTTAAAAGGATGATAATGGACCCAAACCCCGTTCTTTCATATAAATTCTAAATTTGCTCTTACTAACATCCTCACATACTTGTGTTACAAGATAAATCACATTGTGCATTTTAACATCTGTGCCCCAATGTTCGGAGGGGTTATCAAAAAGAACTCTAGTTTAGAAGTTTTGAGAAAATATGCCTTTTTATTTCTTGTAATCGTCGAGGAGTTCAGAGTTTCTTCTTAAATTTCTATCAGAATCAAATATCCACTATCACTTTTTTGTTCTCTCTATTTTTGCTGCAGATGTTGGAATATTGGGTAGGAAGGGGCATGCTGCAAATCTTGTAAGTTTACTTGTCATAACTACTAAGCAAGTTTCCAATAGGACCTTCCAAAAAAAAAAAAAAAAAAAAAGCAAGTTTCCAATAGGGAGCAAGACCAGGAGTCTAATAGCATATCAACCACCGATTAGCCTAATCAGAAATTATTCCCGTTGTGTTATGAGCTCGATAAGTTAACGATTTGAAATTGAGCCAAAATTTAAACTTGATACTCTTTAAAGACCACTCAAGCTAGATAACAATATTAAATTACTAGAGGTCTTTTATGTAAATGTCATTGGAAGCTTTTTAGATTACACAAATGCCACCGGTAACTTTGTATATACTTGTATGTCATTGAAAGCATGTCTCTTCTATCAAAAATGCCCTTAAATTAGTGCAAGATTAGATGCCAACCATTACCGAGCGCTAAAAAGTTGAAAAAGGCAATAAAAGGTGGTGGAGATCGTTTCCCTAAGGGTTTTGGATTAGTTTATTATGGTATTTTGCATCTGTAGTGTTAAATTGTAGGATGCAGGAGTGAATGACATAGATATTGGTAAAGAGCAAAAAGTCGGTGGAGAGTGGTGGTAAAATAGCCTCTTTCTTTTTCCTTTGATAAGGATACAAAAAATTAAAAATTAACTGATTTTATAGTGTAAAAAGGTGTAAATCATTTTTAAAATTAATTTTTTTTACAAAATTATTTTTACATCGATTTAACTCCAAAATTATTTTAATTGTATATTACAAAATGCATCATATAATATATTATTATACATTTCTCTCTTCCTTTTAGGTAGTTCGTGATTTAACGATAAAAGATAAGTTAGATAATCATTTCTTGGCATTTCCATTGTAAACGACAGATGGCGGATCATCTTCGTAAAACTCAGTGACATTTTTGCAAAGTCAACCGACTTGTAATGGCATCAATATAAATACGAATATTATAGTGACAATTATGGAGCATCTACGTATACAACAGCATTTATTTGAAAATGCTGAATTTATTGGGAGACAAAATATCCGATGCCTGATTGAGCTACACCTAAGAGGGTTATTTTGTTGGGTCAAATGATTACCAAACCATTAAACTTCAAATCCAATCTTTAGAGATGAGATCTTCCTAGGTTAATTTATTTAAGGGGTTACGAAAGTTACGGTAAAAAATATGAAATTAATATTAATATGCAATTATATTTATTTTAAAAATAATGTGAACGTCAATTTATATTTATTTTAATTGATGATAATCTTTGTAATATTTATTTGATAATGATATTAAGAATATAAAATATAAAAATTATTAGAAACATAAGAGATGTATAATTTTAATATGAATTCAACTGATACCCGTTAGATAAATTTATGTTCAAATAATTAAATCTGACTTATCCAATAAAAACTTAAGCAATCAAGTAAATCGAAGTTAAACTATCCCCTAATGTGTAATTGATCAGTTAATTACACCCAAAGAGTTATTGTGGTAGTGTTGCAGTGATGACGAGAGCCTTCCCCGACGTCGATGGACCAAGGCATTTGGTGCTTCTGCAGAACATAGCGAGCTTCCTTCTTCTATCTTGTGGATTGATATACATAATTTCCGTAAGCCTTTTTTCACGGCCATATTGATAACCCAATATGTACTTGAAATTGACATTCATTTACTACGCGATGGCTAAATTTGTATTTAGAAATTTGTAAGTTCACATTAACTATTTTTTTCTCCTGTTGCATTGACGTTTTTTATCTGTGGGTTGGGGTACCAACTCGGACTGCAGGGTTTCCTGTGTCTTGGCTTGCTGAAGCGTGCAAAGCAACGCAAGGAGACCAGAAGATAGCAGTCCCTTGGATCTGGAGGCAAGTTAATATTTTGCATCTTCCAAACAATTTAGGCTGTACGAATCATATCTTTGATCTTTTTTTTTTTTTTTTTTTTTTGTCAGGAGAGAGTGGAAGCTTTTAAGTAACTTTTTTTTCTTTTTATTAACGGACATTCATAATTAAATATCATTAGGTAAAGTTAATTTTAAAAGTAGGCGTGTGAATTCTAGCATGAGCTTTTGTGTTGGTATCCAAATATTGTCGATAAGAGAAAAAATAAATATACTTTATAATATATTTTATAATGTACAGATCATAGTAGTGATTTTAATCAATATATTTTAATTTTTTATTAGTAAAAAATATTTTTCATAAATGAAAAATTACTTTCTAAAAGAAAATTCAATTTCCATAGATAAAAAATCACGTTTCAAGTAAAAAATCATTTACCACCGATAAAAAATAAAATACACCAATGTAACTTTATTTTCAACCGATAAATTTTGATTTTTAAACGATATATTTTTATTTTCAATCAGTTGAAAATAAATTAATCTATTTTGATCTGCTAAATTTTTATTTTTAACCGATTGATTCTTGATCGCATATTGCACTGTCTTTTACAACGTACATCTCCATATGGATATCCTATCGATAACTCATGCACAACTAAATATCACCAATTTTGGGAGGGGGTGTGGGAAATTTTGTATGAACTTTTGTGACAATCTCCCCTTGATATAAAAAAAAATCAACTATTGACTGTAATCATTTTTAAACCAATAAGGGAATTAGAAACGTTAGTGTGTGTTACGAGCCGATTCCCGAATCCCTACAGGATCTGAGATCGGCTCAACTAGACTAATCCTAAGACCCAGTCGTCCAACAAGAAAGTAACCAAAAAGCAGGAAAGTAAACCATATTCACTATACTAAGCAACTAACAGTAAAAAGGTACAGCAGTAAAGAAGTAAAAACTGCTACAGTACATATCACCACCACAACAGTAGAAAGTAACAAGGTATAGGAACGTAAAACACAGAACGTAAAAGTACAGAACAAAAGGTACAATTGTTTAACTCACTATTACAAGGAGTATAACAAAAGAAACTACAGCTACTGGACTCTACTGGACCCAACACCCTCTGCAGCCGTAGACTCGGGCTACTCAACACCTGGACCTGAAAAGGGGTTATAAGTACACAAAGTCAGCGAACGCTGAGTAGAGTAGCAACCAACTAACTAAAACAGTAAAAGTGGATAGGTAGCTGTTGTTTTCTAATTACATTATTTCACAGATTATTCCTTTTCACCCATTGGTTTATTTATCAGATCTCTTTCTTGATCTCGAATATTCCTCGTGGGAACGATCTTGATTGCAGTTTTTTCCGAAGAGTAGATGGCACACGCGGTGCTCTCCTGGCCGAGAGAGTCCCCTATAGTGATCCTACACCCAGTCAACCACCCCAAGGTCACGGACAAACGTAACGGTGACTACGGCACGCGTGATAAGCGCACGGGTAGCTACCCCATACTGGCACGCGGTCAGTCGTTTTCGCTAACGGGTGAGCCCAAAGTACAGCACGGAACAGTATAGGGCCTAGCCCTCTTAGTAACAGGGGTCTAGCCCCTAAGAACCAAACAGGGGTTTCACCCCTCCACAGTCCGCGCACCCTCGCCTGACTACCCTAATTTTCCCAGTGGGCCTAACAAGTCGGTGTAGGGTGGCTAGCTGAACCCCAGGCCTCGTGGGGTCGGTAGCTATCCCCCTACACTAGTAGCTCTCCCCGGTACCGTATACGCGAGGGCTAAGAAGTCGATACAGAGTGGCCAATCTTAACCCGGGTCCCAACCCAAGGGCGGCTAGCTCCGCTTTACACTAAACAGGGAACAGTCACTCTCCTTGGTACTACGTACTCAAGGGCCAGCTCACTTCCCCACTCACATTCCGGATCCATCCCTACTCCTAATTCCCCGTAAGGTTCATGCTCATATTCCTCATGCCATGCCATACCAAGTTTCATCATTTCTATTTCCATTCTCAGGTTACACACATGCAGCTGATATTGCTATTGTTCACATTTCCATACTCAGGTTATACATAGGTAGCTCATATTTCCATCATTCACATTACCATTCTCAAATTATATACATGCAGCTCATATTATGTCATTTAACGTATACCACAGGAAAGTTACATGCAACAGTTAACTAGCACAAGTACTTCATATTTCACAGGCAACTATTATTCATTTACAGGCAGTTGTTATCATTTCTATCTACTCATTCAAGACTACAATTCAACCATCCAATACAGACATTTCCAGTATTCTCGTCCTAAGATTCATGCCATATCCTAAGTTCTAATCATTCATTCCACACATACATTCAGGTTTATAATTAAATTAGGGGAAACCACTCTACCAGTAAACCCAGGAGTATTAGGGGCTTGAACAATAGGCTCACGTGCCTCAGCAAGCCTTGAATCTGCCACAGAATGAAGTCCTATAACAAGGAACAATCACAAATGAACATTCAGAACAGTATAGAAAACCTTCTATCAAGTAGAGGAACTCACAAGGAATACATCGGTATCTTATTTGCATAAAACGGACCTCAAACGGACCCTAAACGAAAAATAGGATTTCTGACTCAAATCAGACGTCTAGAACAACTTCCAGACGTCTTAAAAGTGCCTAGTATCATACCTCAAGCTCTGTGCTAATCCTCAGACATCTAGAAACTCTTCTGGACTGTTTAGACCCAGCTCCAAACGTCCAACCACCTCTCCGAACGTCTGGAAGTGCTTTCAATCGTCTGGTAAGCTCCCCAGACGTCTAAAATGCATGGGCGAACGTGCCCCGCGCTTTCCCAATGCAAATCCTGCACGAAATCCACCAATCCTCTCAAAAAGGGCATGCAAAGAGTTCCTGCGGAGTGGCCTACATTGTCGTATCCGCAAAGGGAACGTACCTTCGCGAAACTCTCACCTCAGACGTCTAGGACCGCCTCCAGACGTCCGCACCGTCGTCTAGAGGTCACTCCAGATGTCTGATTCTGGAAAAAATCCAGAACCAGAACCTGCTTCCGCTACGCTCGCGTCGCACGTGGCCGCGCCTCGCCCCCTCGCCTGTAGCTCCGGCTGCAGCAGCGTCGGGGAGGACTCCCCCGACGCACTCCTCCTTTTCGCGTGCGCGCCACTTCGGTCGTGCGCTCACCGGTGAGCCTCACGCGAGCTCGCGAGCTCACTCTCCTCTCCTCACGCTGCTCCTCCTCGTCGCCGCTCTTGCTCGCACTGGCTCTCTCGCTGGAGTGGAGAAGTGGGGAAGGTGGCTGGTGTCAGGAGAACGAGAGAGGGGAAGGGGTTTTATAAGGTCAGGGGTCTAGGGTTTGCTGGAGGCAGGGAGAAAGCAAAGAAGGGGAGGAAAAATGAGAGTACTGTCTGCACACAGACACGATCTCGTACTCAAATTTTTTTATTTCTAGACATCTTGGAAGGTGTCCAGACGTCTGACTAGAAGTCTGACCCACAGTCCAAACGTCTTAAAAGGCTCAGGACAGAATGGGTCTTAACAGTGTGGATTGAGCTGCTCTTCGAGGAGCACGTGCATCAAGATAATTATTTTCAAGATCATTGCTAATATGAGTTGATTAATTTTGGATGGTCATCAAAAGATTTGTAAAGATTGTGAGTGCTACATAGTCATGAACATCTATCACTAGGAGGGAGTGGTCGAATCTTCTTGCAATAGGAGGATTCCACCCAATAAACATCAAGTCATCATAAGAGAGACAAGGGAATTTGGTGACCCAGTTTCACCTCAAGTGGCGTACATCTGGGAGAAGGATGACACTCCCAACTATGCACTAAAATTTGAAAGGTTGCAAGATTTCTTTCCCTCACAGCCCCCTTCTCTTAGAGGTCTCTCTATTTATAACATGGAAAGACCTCTAGCCTAGGGGCCTCTAGTGTACTTTTTGTCAAACGACATACATGCTGTCAGGACATAGGTGGTCACTTCCATCTTGTCAGATCTTTGGTCTTGACTACGTCGAATCTTTTGGTAGATTAGGTGGATCCCAATTTGGGTCCAGCTTGTCGCAGGCGAGACTGGTGATCCCGATCCTGCCTACTACCATGTAATCAAGTAACTGGATCCTCTACTAGGTTGTATGCGAAGTTTTGGATCCGAGGGTGGTTTTGCCCCTCATCATATGCCCCCACTGACTAACTAATGTGAGCTACTGAGAGAGTAGTGACAATGCCTAAACTTCGTGGTGGATGATGCCCCCAGATGTTCTGTCAACTGAGGCGTAGCAAGGAGAACATTTGTGACAGAGGAGTTGGGTGGTCTTCCCTTGTCTCCTACCGCTTGCTAGAGGTCTGTGGCATGGGCGTCTGCGCCCGCGCTCATGTCAGCCTTAAGAGGCAGCACTTCGCCGGATCTGAACGTTGGGCGTGTGAGCCAAAGTTTGTGTCAGCCTTAAGGGGTGACACTCGTTCCCTTTGGTTTTGCGTGGAGAACCCACCGAACATTGGACAACGGAGGCGCCATCTAGGGCCCTGGTGAAGGTCACACCTTTGTGGAGGATCAACACTTCTACCACTTTGCTCGACTCCCTTGGTAACTCCACGAGGGTAGGGTAGGGACCGTTGCTGCCAGTAGCTCCTGTGTCGGGAGTGTATTTTCCCGACTAGATGTGGGGCAGAGCTCAATGGGGGCGCTGGTAGGAGTAGGTTCTTTTGGTCAGAGAACGCCCGCAGCACCTGCCTAGGCAGTTGAGCCCAATCGATTATCTCCTGTGGAATGGCCTGGTGAAGGCCTTATGGTACAACTAGGTGGGGTACCTCACTGAAAGATTAGAGGGTAATCCACACTTCCGAGTCACTTCGCCTGCCTCGGGCAACCATCGTGCCTCGTCAAGACTTGTCAGTCCACCAACGAGCTCCTCGATTAGCCATTCTTCCTCTACAGAGAGGGCTAGGGGGGGACCATCCTGCCGATACCTGGGGGTTCGTTGGGTATGTGGGCAAGAGGTGCTTAGACGGGAAGAGACTGGTCTTGACTGAGGAGACGTCTAAGGCGTGTCCGTCAGAGGCTACAATGTTTGCTAATCTTGACGCTGCACTATCACCGGTGTTGCTTAGGGTAGGCAGGCTCAAAGACTTGGGTCGAAACCACTGAGTCCTAATGAAGGGTGTCACTAGTATCTTTGTAGTGTCTTGTCTCTTAAGATGTGGGTTGTTGACCTTGAGAGGTGACAGTATAAAGGAACGTCGGGCTCGTCTGTCCAAATTCTAGCTGACCTTAAGAGGTGGCTAGCTGGCCTTATGAGGCGACTTGTCAGCCTTAAGAGGCGACAAGACGAGAGAACGTCGGGCGCGTCCGCCCGAGTTCCGATCGACCTTAAGAGGTGGCTTGTCGGCCTTAAGAGGCGACAATTCCAAGGAATGCTGGGCACGTCTGCCAAAGTTCCGGCCGACCTTAAGAGGTGGCCTACCGACCTTAAAAGCTAGCTTGTCGGCCTTAAGAAGAGACAATGTGAGGGAACATTAGGCGCATCCACCCAAGTTCCGGCTACCTTAAGAGGTGGCCTGTCGACCTTAAAAGGTAGCTTGTTGGCCTTACGAAGTGACAATATGAGGGAACACCGAGCGGGTCCCCCCGAGTTCCGGCCAACCTTAAGAGGTGGCCTACTGACCTTAAGAGTTCCAGCCGACCTTAAGATAAGGTGTGGGAATTACATCCTCGAGAGGTTCTGACTCAAGCTCATCACAGGTGTTTAGTAAATCAAGGTATGATGGACCAACTTCGTGGTTCTTTATGGCTGGTTCATAATCGGGTACACCTGCAATTGGATCCTTCCAACCCATATTTTGATCAAGTATGTCATTTTGCACAAAGTTCGAATCGTATTCCATTTAGGTTAGGGATCCACAACAACCTCCATTTTCAATCCTGGGCTTTGGGAAATCACATTGATCCTCAATATTGCTCCAAGATGTCTCATCAATTCTGAATTTTGATTTTCTCAATGAGACCCTGGTGTATCTCCCAAAGTTGGATTTGAAAAACATTGTAATTGTAGATTTGATAAACATTGTAAATACTCAGTATTGTGTATTCTCCACAATTCACTATATTCTGATAAAAGATCATCTTAGGTTGACCCATGTATCATCTGTGTAAATATCATTTCAACATAGTTCATAATGAGGTCCATTGTTTTGGGTACATTAATCTGAATGTTCCTAGATGGATCTGAGATCCTGTAATACTCATTATGATGTCTAAGAGCAACCTTGATAATTTTTTCCTTGATGCTCATGCGAGATTCAGGTTTTCTAAGTAGTCTTCCTATGTTGTCAGGTTGCATTTTCAAATCAAGTGGTGGATCAGCATATAGAATCAAATTCAGGTCTAGATTGAATTGATCAAATTAGATCAGATTTTCCCCATAAGGTCAACTCTAATGGAGGCCTCTAGGTCTGACCTAGGGACCTTCCTGTGTATGTGCACTATAGAATAGATGAGGGACTGGATGTGAATTGGACCCAATCAAGGTACCCAAAATATTTTGGCTAACTAAGGCTGTTTCAAGGCAGATGATACCTTTGAATCAGAAATCCACATACCCGAGAATTGCTTCAGCAGTTAACAAGAGAGAGTCCCGCAAAGACCCCTACACGGTAGAGTGTTCCTACAGTTACAAGGTTTACCCCACCCAACCTTCTTTGTCACTGCGGTTCCAAGTAGACCGGAATGTGCGAATTGAAACCTAAGTCTACCAATTTTTGCCTAATTTGTGCCTTAAGTTTCACTTAATTTAGAAGTTGATTCAATTTGTAACCTAATTTGGAGGTTGGTTAACCTACTAAGTGAACCAACTTCACCTAACCTACCCTAAAGTTGAGGATGAAATTTTGGTCAAGACCCAAAATTACCATGAATTGACTCTTAGATTATTAGATCCAAATTTTAGAGTTCAAATGAATTTAGAGCCTTGATTTTAGAGTTCTCTTGGATAGATCTTTTCAATTACGGGCTTGGGTAGCACACAAATGCAGGAGGATTAGTTTCCTTTATTGCATGCAAGTGTGTACTAATACTTCAAAAGCCTAATGTGGAAACCTTAATTGGCTCTATTATCAAGTTCAATTTGAATTCCAAATGTAACACTTTGGACTCAAAAAAGAAAGTGAGTAGTCCAAAATGTTTAGAAATTTTAACACAAATCCCTAATAGGTACAGGAAATCAGGATGGGGATTTTCTAATCAAATCGTCTCAATCTTCAATCTGATATAAATCAATTTCACAAATCAGGAAACGTTGCCTTTAAATGATCTTACTAAGAAAATATGGCAAGTGAATCCTAATTTATTTTGTTTCCTTTTTCTCTTTCCCAAGATTAGGAGGTGATTAGGGAAGAAGAGAAATTTTACCTGTGCCTAGAGAGGTTGATTACGTAGAAGATCTCTTTGTGATGTACCTCTCAAAATCAAAACAAAGCAAGTAGGGCAAGTTAAAAATCAAATCAATCAAATAAGATAAGACTAGTGGTGAATTACGCGTTGCTCTTCGGTAATGGCACCAAAATTTTGTAATGCTTGAGTCGAATGTTAAGAGATGCGTGTTGTAGTACAATCAACAAAAGTGCTACAGCATTTAAATTTATAAAGTGCTCGAAAATAGAAAATGAGTCCGAAGTCGTTCATAGGAAGTAAATTGATAAATTCACACACTAATTATAATTCATAACAATGAGAACAATAAGATATTCAATGAATAGTAGAGATTTACTCAAATCGATGTTCAATAATAGCAAATGCATCTTAAGAAACAATGGGGTAGAAAGAAGAATGAAACCTTAAAAAGAATGGTGATTTAAATCACTAATTAATCCCCATAATCAAGCAGATATCAATCAATTCAATTTCTCAACAGTGGTCCGTGAACCACAAGTCCACAGTTCCTCAAATATAGCAACAATACCTAGATCATACGTCGACCACAATGGGCAGACGCCTTAAGTATCTCCAAGTAGCACAAGGCAAAGCCTTAGAGATGCTAAGTGCTAAAACACAGGCACACATCCCGAGGCATGTGCATAGTGCAAAACCCTCACCCTTCCTCCTCAAATTCCCTTCCTAATCAAAACTCTAATCGGGTTATCAGATCTGGATAGGGGACCAGACCCGCGTGGTGTGTACCATGGGCGAGGTGTGAGGAAGCGCTTATGGAGCTCACCCCCCGTGTGACTTAAGGTAACGAGCCAGAGCACGAAGTTGCTTTTATGTGCTGGGAAAGGCTCATCAGTATCCGATGTGGGATTAATCCCACGGCTCCTTTTCGATTGCTGCTGCTAATGCTTCAAGCTTCGAATTGGAACTGTGGTCGTGCCTTGTTCTTCAATTAGAGCTGCAACTAAGTTTGTGGGAGAGGTCCACGCGTGAAGAGAGTGACATCACGATGATTGACAACGGGATGGTGGATGACGGCAACGGAGATGATGACCAGCGACAGCAAACACCTACGAGCACGAATACAGGCTAAAATCCCCAGTTAAAGAGCTCAAAAGCTCCGTCGTGAAGTGGCGAAGGTGATGCTGGTGTTATTTCGATAAGCGAAGGCATGTAGCGGCCGGACAGTGAAGGGGCAAATGGTGGAATGGTGGGTTCTCTGAGGCTTAGGCTCCCCAGCCAGTGGGTGTGCTTATGGAATTGGTAGCGAGCAGATTGGTTCCGTGTGGTGGTCGCACAGCTAGAGGCATGGCCGGCGTTGGAGAAGACAGAGGGGGAGAGTGTGGTTCGTCGGTCGAATTAAGGATCTAAGGGGTGGAATCTAACCTAAAGAAGGAGAGGAAGAAAAATGACTATTCTATTGGTCGAAAGAGGGAGTGAACCACAACGGCTTGCCTCACCAGTTGCGGGGAAGATGAAACCTCTGATAGGGAGAATGGCAACGATGGAGGAGGAAGGAGCCCCTGCGATGGTAAGCAAGGTGCAGAAGAATGTTGTGACGGTACTAGGCCACCCAATTTGGTTGTTGGGTGGCCAGAAGAAGGTCGAGAATGCCCACCAGAGCCGCGGTAGGAGGTCACTAGAGGGAGAAGACGTTTTATGGCCCAAACCGAGCTAACGAGGACGGTCTAGGGTCCTGGACTTCTTATAGAGCTCAAGAATGAGCTCTAATTGAAGAAGGAGGCCTGATTTGGCCTAGGTTTTAGGGAAGAAAGATCCCTAAATTTCTCGAGCTCGTCCAAGCTTGAGGGCTTGATTTGGAGATCAAAAAGCAGTTCGAGAGATCGGGAATCTCCTCCAGGATCTTCCCTCCAATTTCGGAGGAGATTGGATTCGATTTAAGGGAGAAATCCTCCCTTCATTCTTGTTGTAGGTGTGTTCCCACCGCTAATGGTAGTACGGACCTAGATATAATAAAGAAGATAAAGTTAGGGGGCTATTTGTAATAAACTTGAAACCTAAGGGCTTGAGTGTAGGAAACAGAGATTTTAGGGACTAAATTATAAACTAGATCAAGATGGACTCTAATGGGGCACAAATTTTGGTACTAACCTAATTTTGACCCAAGGAATCCAATGGTGAAGTTGGAATTGAGTTTTAACCATATTTGACTAGATAATTTGCACAAAAGTCCAAATTATGGTATAGTCCCATCAGAAACTCTATTCTAAGTCAAAATAGGTTTAGATGATCAAACCAAGGGTATCAAACCTCTTATAATATTTTTCTATGAATTTTAAAAGGTTTAGATGAATTTTATCCTAACCAGAACCTCTTCAATTTAAGCGGGCCTGAAATTAGGGTTTTGTGTATTGATTTGATTCTCAAAACTCGTGAATCCTGTGTCTGTCAGTGTGGACCCACTTCTTGGACTTAAATGCTTAATTGACCTTAGATTAACCCCTAGGTGATCCCTTGGTTACTCTACATTTATGATGTCATGTTAAAATTACAGAATTAGCCATTTTTATTATTTTCTTCTCAAAATGGATTTGCATCAAATTACGGTGTTCAGGCGATCATTCAAGAGCATTTATCTCGTGATTTTGACTAATTCAAGCTAGTTATAGCGAATGATGGTGTTACCATCACTGGGCACATATCAGGTGGATCTGGCAGTAAGTGTATATTAGGGTCAGTCAGCTGGGCTGGCTAACGCTATCGTCAATCTAGCCAACTCAAGTGTGGCGACCTAGTTGAAGTGTCTATCGTTGTCAAAGTTGGACAAAGGAGGGTTGCTCTCTCCCTTTGGCCTCTCCTCTCGATTGCCAAAGGTCCATTGCTGGACTGGCCGATAAGGGGAGAGCGAAGCGTCGTTACCGGAGTGGTGAAGGCACTTTAGGCGCGCCAACCTGGAAGGGGTGGCTTGTTAGCTTCAAAGGTTGGCCCAACCTTTGTATCAAGAGGCGAGCGTCTTGGAGTAATGCAATCATTGTCGCCGGAGGTCAATTATATAGGTTGTTGACCTATCTCAGGCGACGTTGCTCCAAGAGGTTGCCCCGACCCCTATACTGACGCGCCTAATCAGCTAGAGGTGAGGACCTTTGATAGCTCAAGTGCCCCCGCCAAGATTTCCACCTAGTCCATGGCCGGATCATACTGTCTATTAAGATATATATCATATATGTATCATACATTAAACACTAAATAAGCATTGACTGCTCTTGCTATTTTTTGACCAACAAAACCTTATCCCCCAAGCTCCCTGCAACTATAATTTGCGCAATGTAATCCTACAATCTCATTCGAACTAAATATGAAGCATTGACATCTTGCTATAAAAAAAGCATAAAAATTTAAATTCAAACTAAATATGAACACACAAGATAAGTACTTTTATTTTTTATTATAATTTCCCCTTACTTATTACATTTGGTTGACTTGTCATATTGTTACGACCCGGTTCTCGAATCCCTACAGGACACGAGACTGGACCACTTGACTGATCCCAAGATCCAGTCGTCCAACGAGGAAGCAACCAAAAGGCAGTAAAATAAATCACATTCACCATGCTAGCAACTAACAGTAACAAAAGTACAATAGTGAAGAAGTAAACTACTACAGTACACACCACCACAACAGTAGGAAAGTAATGGATACAGGAATATAATGTGCATAATGAAAGAGGACAGAATATAAAAGTACAAGAATTTACTCACTACTACAAACTAGTACAAAGAACTACAACTACTGGGCTCTACTGGGCCCAGCACCCTCTGCAGCCGTAGGCTCTGGCTGCTCAACACCTAGACCTGAAAAGGGTTATGAGTACACGAAATCAGCGAATGCTGAGTAGAGTGACAACCGACTAACTAAAACAGTAAAGGTGGACAGGTAGCTGTTGTTTTTCAATTTCTTTCTTTCTTTAACTAATTATTCTTTCTTTCACCACTCGGTTTATTTATGAGGTCTCTTTCTTGAACTCGAATGTTCCTCGTGGGAACGATCTTGATTGCAGTCTTTTCCGAAGAGTAGAAGTAGCACGTGGTGCTCTCATGGCCGGGAGAGTACCCCGTGGTGGTCCTACACTCAATCAACCACCCCAAGGTCATGAACAGACGTAACGATGACTATGGCAGGCGCAATAAACGTACGGGTAGCTACCCCGCACTGCCACGCGGTCAGTCATTTTCGTTAGCGGGTGCACCCAAAGCACAGCATGGAACCAGTATAGGGCATAGCCCTCTCAATAACAGGGGTCTAGCCCCTAAGAACCAAACAGGGGTCTCGCCCCTCCACAACCCGCGCAACCTCACCTGACTACCCTGGTTTGCCCAGTGGGCCTAACAAGTCGGTGTAGGGCGGCTAGCTGAATCCCGGGCCCCATGGGGTGGCTAGCTCTCTCCCTACACTAGTAGCTCTCCCCGTTATAGTGTACACGAGGGCCACAGAGTCGGTGCAAAGTGGCCAAACCCACCCCGGGTCTCAACCCGAAGGCGGCAAGCTCCCCTCTACACTAAGAAGTAACATGTGCTCCCATTTGTATCACGTACTCAAGGGCCAGCACAATTCCCAGCACATTCCCAGATCCATTCCATTTATTTTTAGGAGCTCATCTCCTAACTCCTCGTAGGGTTCATGCTCATATTCCTCAGGCCATTCCATACCAGGTTTCATCATTTCTAATTGTTGGTGCTAGAGCACCACGATCATTTGTTTTGATGATAACAAAACACGTGTTATTTAACATTTGCAATTTGAGTCCCAGATTTTAGGTCAATTGCAAATGAGGACGTGTTTAGACGGAGTTCGAGCTCGCATCCAGGACGGATTGGAGGAGCTTGACGGAAAACAAAGGAGGTTCGCGTGGAGCGAAAGATTGGAGATGGAAGAAAAGAAGAATAGGATAGATTCTTTTTTATCCTTTCATGTATCTCTTGTATTTATTTTCTTGCTCTTTTTGATTCCTTAGAACATTATGTTAAAGAGCCTCAAAGTACCCTAAAAGTAGTCCTAGGAACACCTGCACAACCCTAGGATACTTAGGTTTTCTGTAGAATACTTAGAAAACCAATATAGGGTTCAAACAGCACTTCCAGACGTCTAATTCCTAAATCAGACGTCTGATAAAGAATTTTAAGACGTCTGACTGTTATTTCAGACGTCTGATAACTGTTAGGCTGGACATAGTTAGTTCTGTCTGATGAAATCAGACGTCCAGACCTTAGACCAGACATCTTAGGAGACGCCTGATGACTTTGCCAGACGTCCAGTTAGTGGACCGTTGGCTGGCTTAGAAGACGCTCAAGAATATGACCGTTAGAGCCTTATCAGACGTCCATAGGACTTTACAGACGTCTGATAAATGACCGTTTTGCCTCGGCTGACCCAAAATCTCTTCTCAGAGATTTTCTAGCCGTTGCAACGTTTGGAAATCAATTCCCACAGTAAAAGTAGGTTTCCAGACGTCCAGACATAGTGCCAGACGTCCTGTATGTCGTCTGATGGACTTGCACAAAAACCCTGTTTAGATCTGATTCAAGTCAGGGAGAAACCCGCATAGAATCAGACGTCTGACCTTGAAATCAGACGTCTTAAAGTGGCCTTACAGACGTCTGATGCCAGAGTTAGACGTCTGATAACCCTGTCAAATGCAATCATTGTCCTGATTTCGGCTTGATTCTCTTGGGCTTTGCACCCAACGGCTATGGAAGCTTTTCTAAGCCTTCCAAAGCCTTCCTAAGGCCTCTATAAATAGAGGGGAGCCTTTGCAACACAAAAACACACTTGGATACACTTAGACACACAAGATATACACCTAGAGAGACCAAGATACACTAAGATCAAGTATTTCCACTCTCTTGTGTCCAAGAAGCACTTGCTCTCTAAGCTCAAGCTCCATCATCTTGAGAGCATCATTCCCGTTGCGCACCCGCTCTCCCGGCGTTGATAACGAGAGCGACGTAGCGCCATCGCGTGGCACACGCACCGCGTCATCGTCGACGCACTCCTTGCAAAGGGGAGTTTCCTATTTCCTATAGAAGCTAGGTTTAATTTTGTTGGCTCTATAGGACTGTTGTTTTATTTTATCTTTGTATTTTGGTTGGGTATTCGCTTTGCGAATTCCCGTCTCCTTCGTGGGACAAAATCCTTCTCGTGGAGAGAAGGGGTTGAGGAACGCTACCCTCGTACTTGTAGCGTGGTTGTACTGAGGTTGAATCACCCTCGTTCAAAGTGATTCGTTTAGTGGATTTTGATCAACTTGGTTGATCGGAAAATCCTAACTCGAGAGGGTTAGGTGGTGGTTTTCACCCGATTTGGGTTTCCACCTAAAAATACCTGTGTACATTGTGCGATTGATTTTTGTGAGATTGCTTTATATTTTTATTTCCGCATATTTTTACGTCACCCCTCCTAGTAGGGAACCTTCAATTGGTATCAGAGCAGGTCTCGTATTTTCGGCGTTACAAACCGGCGAGGATCTAAACATGGAGGGAAGCTGTTCCACAAGTAGGATTTCCGAGGGGCAGTCCACAACCCGTCCGCCCTACTTTGACGGGAACAACTACAGCTACTGGAAGCTGAGGATGAAGACGTGGCTCCAAGCCACTGAATTCGAGGTATGGGGATGTTGCGAAACCCCATACGAGATCCCGAAGCGACCCCAAGGAGGCTACTCGCAGGTGCAGATTCTAGAGCTCTCACTCAACGCAAAGGCAATGAATGCCCTGTATTGCGCGTTGAGTCCGGAAGAGTTCGAGAAAATCCAAGAGTGCACCACCGCCCACGAGATATGGAGGAGGTTGGAAGGCACTCATGAGGATTCCAGCTCGGAGGAAGAAGAAGAAGAAAAAGAAGAAGAAACCACTTGCTTTGGTTTCATGGCTAGAGGAACCAATAGCGACAGTGAAAGCGAAAGCGACTCCGACGACGAGGTAAATTTTGATTTACAAGAAGCTTTTAATGAATTATTCGAGATTAGTAAATCACTAAAAATAGAAAACAAAAGCATGAAGAAGAACCTTAGTTTTCTTAAAAATGAAAATGATAGGTTAGAAAAACAACTTAAGGACATAGAAGCTAGTCCTAAGGATGATAACCTATTATTAGATAATCATAACCTTATCAATGAAAATAATAAATTGATTGAGGAAAATGTTAGTCTAAAATTAGAAATTTCAGATTTAAAGACTAAAATGAACATTATAGAAAAAGAAATTGCATGTCTTAGGGAAAATTCTAACAAATTAATCAACAAAGTAGACAAGTTTTATAGCCCTAAGGTTGAGAAAGGATCTCCATCAAGGAGACCCTCTAACAAATCCGGATCCAAGCCCACTTGGATACCGAAAAAAGAATTAGAATCTTGTTTTGTAGGGTTCAGGAATGACTACAACATAAAGGACTGGACCTACAAGCTCAAGGCTGGTCAACTTAAGTTGGGAGAACCAATGAGTAGACCAAGGAGGAGAACAAGAAGACCGACGAGACGGCGAACAAACGACGGACCCGCCGCACGTCGACCACCAGATTGGAGACCGGCGCCGATGCCCGGGCCTCCAAGCTACGGATGGGAGCCCCATCCGATGTGGCATCCACCACCACCATTCGGGTCATTTTATTGGCCATGGTAGGTGAGGTAAAAATTCTTGACCCTATCTTATTATCATAAGCATTTAGATAGGGGGAGTTAAAAAATGATGAGCTAATTGTCAATTTTTAAGGGGGAGATGTAAGGTAGCTAAATTTCCTTTAGAAAGGGGGAGAAAAATAATAGCTATCTCATTGTTACAAAAAGGGGGAGGATATTACCTTTGTTAAAAGAAACTCATAGAAGAGCATGTTTTAAGGGGGAGTTATATGAAATGTAAAATCAATTAAACCTTTTTGATAATGTCAAAAAGGGGGAGAATTTTATGCATTATTATTTACGGTTTTGTCATCATCAAAAAGGGAGAGATTGTTGGTGCTAGAGCACCACGATCATTTGTTTTGATGATAACAAAACACGTGTTTTTAACATTTGCAATTTGAGTCCCAGATTTCAGGTCAATTGCAAATGAGGACGTGTTTAGACGGAGTTCGAGCTCGCATCCAGGACGGATTGGAGGAGCTTGACGGAAAACAAAGGAGGTTCGCGTGGAGCGAAAGATTGGAGATGGAAGAAAAGAAGAATAGGATAGATTCTTTTTTATCCTTTCATGTATCTCTTGTATTTATTTTCTTGCTCTTTTTGATTCCTTAGAACATTATGTTAAAGAGCCTCAAAGTACCCTAAAAGTAGTCCTAGGAACACCTGCACAACCCTAGGATACTTAGGTTTTCTGTAGAATAATTAGAAAACCAATATAGGGTTCAAACAGCACTTCCAGACGTCTAATTCCCAAATCAGACGTCTGATAAAGAATTTTAAGACGTCTGACTGTTATTTCAGACGTCTGACAACTGTTAGGCTGGACATAGTTAGTTCTGTCTGATGAAATCAGACGTCCAGACCTTAGACCAGACATCTTAGGAGACGTCTGATGACTTTGCCAGACGTCCAGTTAGTGGACCGTTGGCTGGCTTAGAAGACGCTCAAGAATATGACCGTTAGAGCCTTATCAGACGTCCATAGGACTTTACAGACGTCTGATAAATGACCGTTTTGCCTCGGCTGACCCAAAATCTCTTCTCAGAGATTTTCTAGCCGTTGCAACGTTTGGAAATCAATTCCCACAGTAAAAGTAGGTTTCCAGACGTCCAGACATAGTGCCAGACGTCCTGTATGTCGTCTGATGGACTTGCACAAAAATCCTGTTTAGATCTGATTCAAGTCAGGGAGAAACCCGCATAGAATCAGACGTCTGACCTTGAAATCAGACGTCTTAAAGTGGCCTTACAGACGTCTGATGCCAGAGTTAGACGTCTGATAACCCTGTCAAATGCAATCATTGTCCTGATTTCGGCTTGATTCTCTTGGGCTTTGCACCCAACGGCTATGGAAGCTTTTCTAAGCCTTCCAAAGCCTTCCTAAGGCCTCTATAAATAGAGGGGAGCCTTTGCAACACAAAAACACACTTGGATACACTTAGACACACAAGATATACACCTAGAGAGACCAAGATACACTAAGATCAAGTATTTCCACTCTCTTGTGTCCAAGAAGCACTTGCTCTCTAAGCTCAAGCTCCATCATCTTGAGAGCATCATTCCCGTTGCGCACCCGCTCTCCCGGCGTTGATAACGAGAGCGACGTAGCGCCATCGCGTGGCACACGCACCGCGTCATCGTCGACGCACTCCTTGCAAAGGGGAGTTTCCTATTTCCTATAGAAGCTAGGTTTAATTTTGTTGGCTCTATAGGACTGTTGTTTTATTTTATCTTTGTATTTTGGTTGGGTATTCGCTTTGCGAATTCCCGTCTCCTTCGTGGGACAAAATCCTTCTCGTGGAGAGAAGGGGTTGAGGAACGCTACCCTCGTACTTGTAGCGTGGTTGTACTGAGGTTGAATCACCCTCGTTCAAAGTGATTCGTTTAGTGGATTTTGATCAACTTGGTTGATCGGAAAATCCTAACTCGAGAGGGTTAGGTGGTGGTTTTCACCCGGTTTGGGTTTCCACCTAAAAATACCTGTGTACATTGTGCGATTGATTTTTGTGAGATTGCTTTATATTTTTTTTTCCGCATATTTTTACGTCACCCCTCCTAGTAGGGAACCTTCACTATTTCCATTCTCAGGTTATACACATACAATTTGTAACTCTATTCCAAATTCATTTTATTCACAGATAGCTCATGTTTCCAACATTCACCTTTCCATTTTCGATTTATATACATGCAGCTCATAGTATGTCATTTAACGTAAACAATAGGAATTCATATGCAACAGTTTAATAGCACAAGTGCTTTACATTTCACAGGCAGCTGTTATTTATTTACAGGAAATTGTTATCATTATATCTACACATTCAAGACTGCAATTCAATCATTCCATACAAATATTCTAGTGTTTCTAGTCCTAGGATTCATGCCATACCCTAAGATCTAACATTCATTCCACATATGCATTCAGGTTTGTAATTAAACTAGGAGAAGCCACTCTACCAGTAAAGCCAGAAGTAATGGGGGCTTGATCGGCACGTCCACGTGCCTCAGCAAACCCCAAACCCGCAACGGAACGAGGTCCTATCACAAGGACCAAACATAAGAGACTACTCAGAATAGTATAGAAAGTATTCCAACAAGTAGGGAAAAACATACGGGAAACAACGGTATCTTAATTGTGAAAATCGGACCTCAAACGGACCCTAAACGGGTCAAAACAGTAATTCTGACTCAAATAAGACATCCGGAACACCTTCCAGACATCTTAAAAGAGTCCAGAGCCATACCGCAGTTCTGCGTTACTCCTCAGACGTCCAGGGACTCCGCTGGATCATCTGGTCCCAGTTCTAAATGTCCGACGACCTCTCTGGATGTTTGGAAATGCTTCCCATCGTCTGGTGCCTCGCCCAGACGTCTGAGATGTGTGGGGAGACGTGTCTCGCGCCTTCCCGAAGCGAATCCTGCACGCGTCAACGAAAATCTTCTCAGTAAGGCACGAAACATGCCTCGGTGGAACGGCCTGCATGGCCGTATCCGCAAGGAAGATGTACGATTGCGAAGCTTACCTCTTAGTCGTCTAGAACCTCCTCCAGATGTCGTCTACGTCATCTGAACGTCGGTCCAGATGTCTGATTCTGGGAAATTCCCAGAATCAGAACCTACCTTCACCTTCTCGCACCGCGCGTGGCCGCACCGCGCCCGCTCGCCTGTTGCTCCAGCTGCAACAGTGTCGAGGAGGACCTCCCCGACGCACCTCTCCGCCTCGCGCACGCACCAACCGGCCATGAGCTCTCTAGCGTGCTCCCACACGAGCTCGCGTGCTTGCTCTCCTCTCTTCCCCTCGCTGCTCCTCCTCTCCTCCCACGCTGCTCATGCTCGCCGCTCGCCGCTCGCTGCTCTCGCTGGAGGAAGGAGAAGGGTGGCTGGAAGTGGGATGGACGAGGGAGAGGAGGGGAGTTTAAATAAGGTGCTGGGTTAGGGTTTGCGTCGGCGAGAGGAGAGAGAAGGAGAAGAAAACGAGGTTGCATACTGCCTGCGCGCAGCACGCGTGCAAACGCGAGTTCGTACACGAAAATTTGATTTTTAGACGTTTGGTAAGGTGTCCAGACGTCTTAAAGGGCTCTAACAGCACGGGTCTTAACACATATGCTATATATGTTGAAAATTCAAGCCAAATATTTGCAATGTAAGTAGCTAGATCATTTTGGTTAAACGTGTACCTACGCGAACTTAAAGATCTTTTAATATACACAAAAGGTAAATATAACAACCTCATCATTTACATAATTGAGAAAGTAATTATCCTTTACAAATCTTTTTTTCTTATTTGTACAAAATCATATTATTTTTTATACTTTTAAAATAATTATTTATACGAACTCTACTTACATATTATTTTATAAGTATAAGTGAAATAAATAGTTACACCACAAATAAATGGGTTAAGTCAGGCGAGTTGGCCTGGGATAATTATTTTAGGTTGGAGTTTGGACTGCCTTTTTAATCCATTTATTAAATAAGCTTGGGTCATGTTAAACCTAACCCATAAGGATCTGACCCAATACTCATCCCTAGGTTGAGAGCATGACACCAAGAAGCTCTGTGCTCCACCCGAGAGTTCCTGGATTGGATCCAATCTCTGTAGATAGGGGGTTGATGTTGGGTAGGGTGGTCATTCAATGGTTGATGTGGCTGAATGCAATCCTGTATCATTGTGATAACTGGGTAGCCTCTCGCTATTTTGCTCTTTGGTGATTTATGCCTAAATCGTTTTCTTTTTATTGGTAGATATAGTTACGGTTACTCCTAAAGAAAAACAAGAGTCTTTGTTTTAAGTTCCATGATGAGTTAAATTGGTAGATTCTGCGATATTCTCCGTCACCCTAAGCTAACCATATCATGGAGCAATAATCGAGGTTGCAAAGATTCAAACGGTGAAATAAGGAAAAATTGATGGGTTTTGTATTGCCTAAATCGATTAAAAATAAACTGTTCCATGTTCGTACCAACGAACAGGGAGACAAAATCGTAACAGCTTCTAATTCAAGGCTTTAAGGCTTTAAGGTGTGAAGATGCTGCAAGAGCAAATCTATGTTTACTTTGTATACATATATTTTGATATACAAATAAATACACATATATCATATATGTATTGATATACTATGAATAATAGAATATATCAACTGATCCGGCTTTAGGTTAAGCCAATAAATAAACCGCATAAGCTGAGTTGTAAGTCGAATTAGATTTAGGTCACCCCAAAGCAAATCCAACCTAAATTAACCTCAGACTTATACTTTAGCCAGCCCAATCAAATTGAACCTCAGATTGAGACGGGTCAACTCAACTCAATACTCATCCCTGGATTCAGCCAATCACTTGTGGCCATCAGCGAAATAACCAGGCCACTCACACCAAGGTTATTGCTCAAAGTTACATCAAGATGCGACTGTCAGCTGATCTTTTGCTTGGATAACAACAATCCCAGGAACTCCCTAACTTCTGGACCAGCATCCGTGGAGCCCTTACAGATGCCAACACAATAAGGAGAGCCTTTATCGTGCCGTGGTTCATTAGGCTAGAGAGTAATGGAATCGTAGTTAGACGGGACGGAACCTCCATAGACGCTGTTCTGCGCCACTTTAATTTGTTTTGTAATTATTGGTAAAACTAGTTCTCCCTATCAATGAATTCAAGGGGTTAATGTTAACCCCTTTTTTTCCCTTGTCAGAAAAATTCAAAGAACTCTCCATTCCTAGGATGATGCAATTAAAATTTATTCTTATCATCATCTGGGAGTTCTTATTTGGATTTAACATGATGCAGGAAATGCAGCAGAGAAGAGAAGAATTGGGCGTAGAGCTTAGTAAAATCATCACTGCTGCTCGGATCAGTTCACTCATTATATCCTCTCAAAATCAGACGTCGAGTCTAATACGTTGGCAGGAGGGAGAGTTGTTGGGCTTCATCATCCTGTGGCAAAAAGAAACTTGTCCATACATCATCATCAATGTTGTCACATGCACCTCTGCTCGACAAAACTTTTATGATCAACAGAATATTTTCACAAATACTAATTGCAGAACCACTATAATAACTTGGTATATTTACAGCTAGCTTCCACTTTCCAGTGTGCATCATATTTTACATGAAGTACAACCGGCATTTCTGGATTTAACATACAGCCAAATGGTACATCTAAGATTCTGTTATACAAAGTGGTCAAACCCCTGAAGATGGCTGTTTAGATCACAATGAAAGATGAAAACGTGCCTGAAGCAAAGCTTCAGAAGAAAAAACAAAATAGAGATCCTAGGGGGAAAAAAATAATTAATTATAATGCTGCTGCCCAGTACCTGCTGCTATTGATCTTTTCTCCTTTCACGATCACTAGAGATGTATCAAATCTTTCTTGTTGGATGTCGCCGAGGGAATAATAGACCATACTCTTCCTGAACCCACATGCGCACCATTAAAGGCAATATCTGCTGAGGAGCCAGAAATGCCACTTTTATTGTTTAGAGGGGAATCACCTCAAGCGTAGATCGGGGTGAATACCGACAAGACGCTGTATCAGTTGGTTCTGGGTGGAAATTTGTCGTCCCACTAGAAGAAATAAGCAAATGGAACAACCACACTAATTAAGGAAATGATGGTTCATCTAGAGGCAGAAGATTGGTCTAATTGTTGAACTTAAAACGAGGGAAGCCCAACATACCCATTGGGAAAATGCATGATTTTCGTGGCCCGGTCGTTCCTAAACCTGGTGCTGTTGTTCAAAGAGCCATTATGTGAACTATCCTGCCAAAGCTTCAAAATTCTGGTTACCTTTTATTTCTTGAAGATCTAATAAAAGATAGATGAACTGTAGTACTTACAGGGAGCTTCATTCCTGCAAAAGTCTGAGCAAAATCATTAACATCATGCTGAGTGGAATTGGTGACAAACGGATGTTTGAGCAACTCGCTAGCAGAAGGTCTTTCAGCAGGGTTCCTTCGGAAACATAGCTGAAGGAAATCCTTACCGTCTTCTGACAATGATTGAGGGATTTCAGGTGAGCTGTTCAGGACCTTAAACATAGCAGCAACCTAAGACATTCGAATAAACAATGTCAAAAAATCATGGTGAGAATTTACTCCCATTGATGCATTTAGTCACTGTTAAAAATGTTGTTTGGTCTGGAAAAGTGCCACAGAAGAACGTCATTTAAAGAGGAAAACAAAATTCATATTAGAACAATTAGAAAAGGCTTGCCAAGATCCTGCCTTGATCATACATTCTATTTGTATCTAAAACCCTGTTTCTGTTGCAACTCAAGCATCTCTTCTATTTGTGTCTTTCACAAAAATATGCTACTTCCTGAATTTGTCATAAGGACTACAGAACAAAAAGATGTTGAAAAGCAAGAATCAAAATTCCAATTTTAGTCAACCCCCATTCAAGCAAGTTAAAAGACAAAGGAGAACATGATCAAAGGCCTTCATAGAGCTTGTTCATCTCTTCATATTTGGACAAATAATCCATCGTTGCTTGTTACGTCAGACTTTCTTACAGACGATATTAATAAATCCATCAATACTCTAGACTGCTAGACTAGGGCCATAAACATTCCCATAAAATGCCGGATCACACATTGCAATGGGTAAAACATTACCAAGCAATAGCTTGCAACTTGCAGCAGAAATAGAATGCTCCACTACTGGTAGCACTTTTGTGTGCCATTCAGCAACAGCCAGACCTTGGACTGAACTGAAGGTGAAATGAATTAACATGAATAAGAAGCGGGAAGTAATATCAAGCGTGTATATAATATAACAGGCCGATATATTTTTCTTCTTCCGGATCCATCTTTGTTCTTATTGATTTCCAAACATAGTAGCATGTAAAAATAAAAAACAGCCATAACCTAGTCAGCAAATTCTATTCCCATGTAGTGCATACTGGTTAGTCCCATAATAGCCCTCCAACTAAATATCTTAGTACTAATCTGTTTGAAACTGCTGACAAGTAATCTAACTTTTTAGATGGCAATGGCAAACCTAGTTGCTAACCCACCTATGCACCATTCATCTATTCCAAGAATTCTTACTCTGTTCATCTTACAGCCTTACCTATTTGGACTTTTTGGCTCTAGCCAGCAAAGCCAAAATGTCGACTTGACTAAAAAACTCAATTGTTCACTATTGGAATTGTTAAAAGAAATGATTGGCTTGATTCAATTAGAAACCTAATCTTCCTTATATAGACATCAAGGAAACTTGGAGTTCTTTATTATTGAAACACAAAGACTAATTAGGGGATTTTGTCTCTTTATTCTGGTCCTACTTTACAAATCTCATACAATCTTCTAAAAATAGTAAAACGTATCTCTAGCATTATCAAATCAACCCCCAACGTATATTTTTCTAAAGAGATAATCCTATAACACGAAATCATAAAACATTGAAAATGAATAATAGGAAAAGAGTTTTCTTCTCTTGTACTCAATGCGAAGGATGTTGGAAGATCTCCACAATCTCCAATGTGGAGATCATATCAATCTCCAACAATAGAGAATTGGGGAAAACTACGAGTGGGCCCTCACACAACTAGGAAATAACAAACAAATGAAAATCAATAAAATAAATCAAAACAAAACTATTCTCTAACACTACTCCTCAAGCTAGAGTATAAATATCTATCATGCTCAGCTTAGAACAACATCTATCAAGCAAAGGCTTCGAAAGTGCTTTGAAGAAGACATTTGCTATCATATCCTAGGAAGATACGACAGTGATTTTGATGAGCCCCTTCTCAATCAAATCTCTAATGCAATGCAATCCACCTCTAAATGTTTTGTCCATTATATGACATGGGGTTATTTACAATGTGGTAGGCAACCTTGTTGTCACGCCGCATCTCCATGGGGGAAGTAATAGGAACATACAAGTCACTAAACAAGAACATATCAACACCATCTTTGTTGCAGCCTAAGCCATGACACAATACTCAAACTTAGTACTCGATCTAGAGACAACTCCTTGCTTCTTGTTCTCTAAGTTACAAGGTTCCCCGCAACATACATATAGAAGCATGTCGTGGACTTTCTACCCTCAAGACACCCAACATAATATGCATCTGAGTAGGTGCCTTTTGTGAACACTAAACAATAGTTCCTTCCTTGGTGATGATTTAAGGTACCCAAGTGCCATCGTAGCTACATCCGTATGCACCTTGGTCGGCTTGTGCATGAATTGACTAAGTTTCCCAGGTACCAACAACATATTAAGACAAGTAATAGTCAAGTAGAGGAGCTTTTCCACCAAAGTCGTGAATTGGCCAGCATCAACTAGTACTGCATTCTCATCATAAAGATGAACTTTTGGATCACTAGGAATGTGTGCAGGTTTCACCCCCAACATGCCAATTTCCTGCAAAACATCTGTAGCATACTTTCTCTGAGAAAATACTAGACCTTGCTTGCTACGGGCAATGTCAATGCTAAGAAAGTATCTAAGAGGACCTAAGTCCTTGATCACAAAATTCTTTACCAGGCATTTCTTCAAATCACAAATCCCATCACCACTATTCCCCAAGGAGTCTATTGCTCAAACAAGGAATGATCAACTGACGATCTGCAAAATCCAAGTGTCCCTAAAAAATCAGACAACTTCTAGATCCAAGCTTGAGGACTCTGTTTAAGACCACATATCACCTTCCTTAATCAACATACTTGGAATACTCCCTCTGAGACTTAAATCCAAGTGGTTGTTGCATATATATTACTTCCTATAAATCTCCGTACCAAAAAGCATTCTTCATGGAAAGGCCAATCACATTGCATTACTTCTAAGATGAGAATCCAACTATAGAAAGTCAGGCCACATGAGAAAATGTATCAAAGAAGTCCTCGCCACAAATCGAGGTAAAGCCTTTTGCCATAAGTCCGGCCTTGTACCTTCGAACCGAGCCATTAGGATTATATTTTATAGTAAGGACCCATTTCAAGCCAACCACAATAGCATCAAGTGGTGGTTCCATGAGTTCTTAGGTTCCTTGTGACCTAAATGTAGTCATCTCTTCATTCATAACCTACTTCCACCTCGAATCAAGGAGAGCTTCATTATGTGAAGTATGAGTAGACACAGTTACGAGGGCGGCAGAAAATTGCCTAAATGATAAACCAAGACAAGCCATAGAAACTTGCTTGGACAGTCATCCTTGAGGCTTATAGCCACACGTAAATCATCTACAACAAAGGCACCTGGTTGCATAGCACCCGTGTCACCGATCGCCAACACATTATCACTAGGTAAAATATCTGTGCTTACCTCAAGGGTCGATTGTTATGCTAGCTTAGAAGGGGAGGCACATCGACAACAGGAGATAAACCTACATATGTCTAAGACAAGAATTTCCTCTGAAGCAACAAGAGCAGGCATAAGTGCAACATCAAAAACATGCAAGAACTTTGGACCCAACAAAAGAAAAATAGGGTATGGACTCGTGGAAGGTAACATCAACACTGACAGTGTCATCAATTGATAGGATCATAACAACGATATCCCTTCTGAATTCATGAATACCTAACAAACATGCATTTGACTACCCTTAGTGACAACTTGTCCCTGCTCAAACCAGAAATATGAATAAAGGTAACACACGCAAAGATACAAATGCCAAATAGGGGTCTACTCATTAATCACATAAGGGCATGCAATTTATAAGCCGATAGGGCATTAACATAGCATCTCCTCAATAAGTAAACGAAACACTATTGTGAATCAATAATGACCTAGCAACATCTACAATATGACGATGCTTATCTTAGCATCAAACTAAATCTTTATTTTCGAAATGACTTTTTTAATAAGGATACCAACTTCAAAATTTGACTTCATAAGAAATACTCAACGGAAACGAGAAAAGTCATCAACTATCACAAATAAAAATAATGTCCCAATTGATCAGGAGCACGATTATGACCTCAGACATCCATATGTAATAACTTAAAGAAAGACTTAGAAGCACAACTCTAACTAGATGGTTAAGAACTCCAGTAGTACTTTCCCAGCTAACAATGTTGACATATCCCTAGCATGTTAGCCCCTATGATTTTCCTTATTTGTTATTTCCTTTTTTATTATTTCCCTGTATAATAGTTACCTTAGTTGTGATTCCTTGTATGGCAATTGCCTTTATAGCAATTGCCTTAACCTGCCTCCCTCTGCCTTGTGGAGCACTCTACTCCACCTTTATATATTGAGAGGTTGGACAACAGAATAAGACAACTTGCTCATTTCTTCTCACTTGATATCAGAGCGACGATCCTAGATTGACACTCGAGTATCCCACCAAAATAGGCCTCTGATCCAATCCACCAAATCCCTAAATCCTTCTCCCTGTCTCTTCACACCATCACCACCTCGACTTGCAACAATAGCAATGGCAGGAGCAATGGTGGTGGTGGTGATCTGCAATAGCAGCGACAACAGAGGCACCGCCGGTAGGCAGTAGCGCCGTCGGTGAGCTTATGTTGCCTTTGCGCCGATGAGGGGAGCAGCAACAATCCTTTTAAGGGCCGCTAGGGATCCCTCCTAGCCTTAGCATGCACCTCTTGATCTTCGAAGGAACTGCTATGTGATTCTAACTTGATTTTCAAGGAAGAGATTATTTGAATTTCATGTTAAATCATTCTTTCTTGTGAGTTATGATGATTTTGCAGATTTGAAAAATTGATTTTAGATCTGAGTTCGGAGAGTTCTATTTAGTCGGTTGATCCCATGGTCTCTACTAGGCACAATGTCAGTTTAAGGAGCAGAGATGGCATTGGATACCGCTATTACAACAGGGACGATGGAGTATGCATGCTTAATGCATCAGGAGCATGACAAGAGTCACCATGGTGCAGGATGGTTAGTTGATTCTGGTGCTTCACAACATCTTTGTGCCAATCAGAGTCATTTCCCATCACTCAATTCTGTTACACCAAGGAGAACAGTACATGTAGCTAACGGCAAGCACACTCCTATTGTTGGTCAGGGGGAGATGTCTGTAACCCCCACTTTGCAGCTGCCGAGAGTGCTATATGTGCCAGAGTTTCCCATCAGCCTATTATCAGTGAACAGGATTACGAATGACCTTAATTGTAGGGTAATCTTTGATGATGTTGGATGTATTACTTAGGATAAGTTCACTGGGAAGACTATTACCAGAGATAGAGAATGGTATTTATCATCTTGGGCAGGAACCATTTGCAGGAGCTAGCAGGTATGATGGTGAGAGTGCCTAACAATGGCATGTTGGTCTAGATCACTTGCCTCTGGATCGTCTCAGGAGGGTGATTCCACATATCTCTCTTGCCACTATTATTCGATGTGATGCCTACCAGTTAGGTAAGCATCATCAATCTTCTTTTCCTGCTAATACTTCTCCTGGATCAACGGCTATTTTTAAGCTACTTCATATGGATGTGTGGGAACCGAGTAGAGTTCTAGACAGGATGGGACATCACTATTATCTTGTAGTTGTTGATGATTTCTCTAGAGTGTCCTGGGTGTTCCTTCTGAAGAACAAAGTAGATGTCGGAGGTGTTATAGAGACTCCTCTTTGAGATCAGGACATAATACTCTACTACTGTGAAAACTGTACAAACAAATAATGCCCTTAAGTTCTGTACTACAAAACTTGCACAGTTCTACAACACTCAAGGGATCATCCACCAGACTACTTGTCCCCATACCTCGCAGCAGAACAGGGTTGCAGAGCGGAAGCACGAACATCTGTTAGAGGTTGCTCGTACTCTTCTTATCCACCACAGCGTTCCACAAAGATACAAGGGGGATGCAGTCTTGATTGTGTGCTATCTCATTAATAGAATGCCAAGTTCAGTTCTCCATAAGCAGATACAAATTCTCTTGCTACATCCAGATAGTGAGATTTTCCATGTGTCTCTCAGGACCTTTGAGTGTGTTGCTTTCATTCACATGCCATCACCAGGTCGTGATAAGCTTACTCCTCATGCTACTAAGTGCATGTTATTTGGGTATTCTAGGAGTCAGAAGGGATAACAATGTTACGATCCCATCTAGATAACAATGTTACGATCCCATCTATAACAGACACTATGTTAACATTGATGTGACATTCCATTAGACTACACCGTTCTGTTCAATTGCTGGACAAATGAGTTCTCATGTTGATGTGGCTCCCATGCCTATTCCTCCCATTCCTTTGGAGGAAATTCCAGTCTCCACTTCTCAACCTGCTTCTTCAGGTTTCACAACCTCCTTGGATGATTTCCAAAGATTGCATGGTCTGATGCACACGTACAATAGACCTTATACTACACTACAGAGGCCACCTTCCCCACCAGTGGATGATGCTGCACAAGTTGTTGAGATGGTATCTAGAGACAGTGACAGTTTGGTCAGACCTGATCCTCCTGATAGTGTTGATCACAGCAGTAGTGATGTTTCTTCTACAGACGTTCAAACAAAGGTGCCAGACAATTTTGACCTTCCTATTGCCATTAAGAAGGCACCGCACACATGTGAGTCCAGATACCGTGTTGTAGGCAATTTGGCTACTAATGGCCTTGGTCCTAAGTTTAGTAGATTCTTCCAAACACTTATAGTCTCATACATTCCGTATACATACCAGCAGGCCATGCTTTATTCAAAGTAGCGTCAAGCCATGGAGGAAGAGGTAGCGACACTCTGAAGTAGACAGACTTAGAAGCTCATCTCACTTCCTACAGGAACACGAATGGTTGGCTCCAGATAGGTCTTTACCTTGAAATACAACCCTAATAGGTCTATTTCAAGGTATAAGGCTAGGTTGGTGGCGAAAGGGTTCACCGAAACTTATGTGGTGGACTTCTTTGATACTTTCTCGCCCGTTGCACAGCTTACCACTATTCGCATACTCATCTCTATTGCGACTCACAGAGATTGGCAGTCACACAAGCTTGATGTAAAGAACCCTTTTCTCTATGGCAATCTTCAGGAGTTGCACATGCAGTAGCCCTCAGGTTTTGAGGTTCAAGGGAAGTGTGTGTGCAGACTCAGGAAGGCCATCTATGGCCTAAAGCAGAGCCCGAGAGCATGATTTCAGAAGCTCTCAAATGTGTTGCAAAAGATGGGGATGCAGAGATCTTCCTCAGATCACTATTTAAAAGGAAAACAGAGAATGGCGTGATGGCCCTCCTAGTTTATATGGATGATCTAATTATCACCGACGATGATGAGGCTGAAATAAGTCAGGTCAAGGAGTCTCTTGCACGACAGTTTGTTATGAAGGATCTGAGCCAGCTTAGATACTTCCTAGGGATCGAGGTGGCTAGGAGCAGAGATGGAACTGTTCTCTCTCAACGCAAGTATGCATTAGATATTCTTCAGAAGACTTATATGCTAGGGTCCAAACCAGCCAATATTCCTATGGATTCCAAGACACCTTCACAATAAAGAAGCAGAGGCAACTGATAGCAGATCATACAGGCAATTGGTTGGCAAGCTACTCTATATGGCCATTACACGGCCCAATATTGCACTTGTTGTAAGCAAGCTCAGTCAGTTCATGGATAAGTCAACCAAGCAGCATTGGCAAGCTGCTATACAGGTGCTTAGGTACTTAAAGAAAGCACCTAAATGTGGTATTCTCTTTTAGGCTAGGGCTCGTATGACTTTGGTGGTATACTCAGCTGCAGATTATGCAGGGTGTGTTGCAGATAGGAAGTCTACTACAGGCTTCTATATTTTTGTTGTAGATAACCTAGTTACCTAGAGGAGTATAAAGCAGCTATGGTCTCATGCTAGTGCTGAGTCAAAATATAGGGTCATAGCCCAAACTGCGACTGAGATGGTTTGGATTCGATACTTGTTGCGGGATGTGCATGTTAATATTGAGGAGCCTATGCAAATAAGATGTGATAATAAGGTTGCCACATATATTGTTAACAATCCCATGTTCCACGAACGCACCAAGCATGTGAAAGTTATCACTATACTAGAGATTTAATCTAACGTGGGATGTTGCACACAACATATGTTGCTTCAGAGGACTAGACAGCTGACATATTCACGAAGCCCTTGCCGTGTGGAGCTTTTGATACATGTTCCCAGCTGAGCATGATTGACATCTATACTCCAACTTGAGAGGGAGTGTTGACATATCCCTACTATGTTAGCCCTTACGGTCTTCCTTATTTGTTATTTCCTTCATTATTTCCCTACATGATTTGACATCTGCGGTTCCTTGTATGGCAATTGCCTTTATAGCAATTGCCTTATATGCCTCCCTTTCCTTGTGTAGCACTCTACTCCACCTCTATATATTGAGAGGTTAGACAACGAAATAAGAAAACTTGCTCATTTCTTCCCATTAGCATTGCAGTCAATCTTGGAACTAAGAGAAGTGAGGAATGACGCACCAAAGCTTGAAAAGTGGAAGATGACCAAAATGAAGATGCAATGGGAGACTCAAGGTAGTAGCAATAGTAAAAAGGGAGACACTACCAGCATAATGAAACTTGAGCAAGTAGTATACCCCCCTTTCTTCATGGCCACCACCAATTATCTCCCCATCAAGACATCTTGAAAAATGCAAGAGATTGAGTTAAATATCGCACGACAATTAAGCTCCTTTGTAATTCTACTAACGTATAATAAGCTAATAAGTCTGGAACAAACACCAGATCTATCATGTTAGGGGTCATTGGCAGTTGAAAATTTAAATAATGCGAAAGCATAAATCAAAGCAATAAGACAATCATGGAACGCTTGAGTTTACATGGAAACTCCACTCACGAGAAGCGGGGAGAAAATCACGGGAGAAGCGCCCTATAGGCGTGTTTTCTCTATATTTCTTCTCAAAGAATAACTGAGGGAGTACACGCCTATTTATAGGCCATCACACATACAAAATGCCATAGTTTCCAATGTGACACTAAACAACCACTCAATTCTCTCAACACTCCCCTTCAAGCTGGAGCATAGAATGCTCAACTTGTAACACAAAGAGACCCACTCTACACAGGCGGGAATATAGGTTGGAGCTGCTGAAGGAATTGTGACTGTCTCTGAAGATCTGGTGCTGATGACTCCCCGTTCAGTATCCCTAAAATTGGGTCTTTCTCTGAAAACCTCGAAGCTGCATATTCCACATAGAAACACACTTAGCCCTTCCTCTGAAGACCTCGAAAATGAATCTCCCTCTCAGGAGATATCGAAACTCTGGACCTCCCAGAATTTGGTTTCTCATATGAAGATCAACTACTAAACAAGTCCGTAACGATATCCGATGTCACCCATCGTGTCTTGGGACTGCAACAAAGAGATTACCAAACGAGGGTGACTATAATGACTCCCACACTCCCCCTTTCTCCCATACTCATATGGGAGAAGACAATAATAATAAGAAAATAAAACCTGAAAAGCTAGAGAAAACTTCTCCACCTTTTCACTTAAATATAAACTGCCTTTTTTTGTTATCTTCTTTTTTAATCTTTTTTTATTTTTTTTTTCCATTTTTTCTCTTGTTTTTTCTTTTTTTCTCTTTCCTATCCCTTTTTTTTATTCCACCGTCATTTTTCTTTCTTTTTTTTTTACTCTTCCTAACCCCTTTCTTTTTCAACTACCAAGGTAAAAATGACTATAAAAATGCAAATAACCCACTTATTAGGGTTCCAGGAACCCTACACTGCTGTTGCCACTTGCGTCCTCCCTCATGGAGCATTGCCAACGTAGCCAACCAACTCCATCTCTCCATGAGATCCTATGAAGACCCAGATCAATACACTCCTCGCTATGAAGCCCTTGTGCAACAGCGTGGCAGTCCTCTTGAACGGGAACTGCACTGCCCTGACTCAACCGCACGTCACGCAAATCACAATCCCTACGATCTTGCGGCAATCTTTCTGATCGCAACCCATCGCCGCAATCTTCACACCGATCCTCACGATCGATTGCTTCCTTTGCCTCAGCCACAGATGTGGTTTGTTGGATAGGTCGAGGTCCCTAAGGGAATCGAGCCTCGCGGCAACGAGATGCATAAGGCCTCCCCATGATGCAATTGTCTAAGAGGGTGAGCCTCTAGAGGTTACGCAGGTGGTGGCACCTTGAGGGTCGTCTCCGCAGTGAGGGGATGATGCCTCTTCATCGCTGCCTTCTTCGACACGGCCTTTGATGCTGCCATGAGGGCTCTGCAACCACCGAAAACCCTAGAAGGAGGCCTTCAGCTTCACATTCTCCTAGTTTGGAGCAAAAGAAATTCAAGAAAGATAACCATGATAATAAAAAAAGATAACCCAAGAATTGATCGCTCTGATACCAAGTTGAAAATTTAAATAATGCGAAAGCATAAATCAAAATAATAAGACAATCATGGAACGCTTGAGTTTACATGGAAACCTCACTCATGAGAAGCGGGGAAAAAACCACGGGAGAAGCACCCTATGAGCGTTTTTCTCTATATTTCTTCTTAAAGAATAATTGAGGGAGTACACGCCTATTTATAAGCCACCACACACAAAGTGCCATAATTTCCAATGTAACACTAAACGACCACTCAATTCTCTCAACACTAACACCTCCCCTTGACCAGTGATACATGAGTAATGCCTATCAAAAACCTGAATTGTGTTGGAATCAAATGATTGCATTTCCTCAAAACGAAAACCCTAAGCCTCTTTTATAAGGAGGATTGGGTTAATTACACAAGTACCCCTCAAGATAAATAAAAATACTACTACCCCCTTACAACCAAGGTTTTAAATGTCAATATCAATGTCGTATTAACAAGTCAAAAAAGAGATGTTGGGAATATATCGCTGATATCGATAAATTGTGGGGAACTCACTTAAAAAAGTCAAAAATAGCCCAAAATATCACAAATTTGATGAAAATTAACATTTTTATAACTACTACATACACGAAGAAATGTCTAGAAGACCAAAATCATAAAATTTGAATGAAAACATAATAGAAATGCTCTACTAGCATATCGAAAAAGTCATGTCATAGCATTAAAAAGAAAATACACAACATGATAATAACTGAAAATGTTCATAGTATACACGCCAGAAAAAATGAAATATAAGTAATACCAATGGAGCACACCAAGTACCAACCAATGCCACAAAATTAACACTATGTTAAGTTTCGACCTAGCTTGATACCTCTCCTTCGATTTTCTTCTATTTGTAATACTCTGAAATACAATATGACTCCCACGTCATGAAGTTGTATTAAATATTGTATTCATTGATATATCATTGGTAGTCCTCATCATTGCAGTACAAAAGTATTCCAAGATGTGGATATCGACTATGATTGTCAAAGAAACTGCTCCTGCTTATAGATTGACCCTAATAAGATTCATATCGATGTTAAATCATGATTACTTAAGCCACAAAGCATCACCAATTTGGGGATTAAGTACAAATCTTGCTTAGGTAATGTATAGATCACATCAATTTGTGTAATAATCAAGTGTATGAACAGTAATCGAGATTAAATCATAGTGATTTAGGCCACAAATCATCATCAAATTGAAGATTAATTAGGTATCTTATCTAAATAATGTGTAGACCACATCAATTTGTGCAATAATTGGGTGTAGCACAAGATTTAACCTTGGTATGATCAGTAATCGAGGATAAATCGAGGTGATTTAGACTTAATGATGCAAAAAAATGGCAAGACTAAGGTGATTACTTTGTTGAGAGATAAACAAGGACTCCAAATCACCTAATAATCGAGGCAAACAGACCAGTGAATGCTTGCAACAGGCAACAGAGAATATAGGAGAGAGGAAGAAAGCAAAGAAAGTCAAGACTAGAAAGCAACTACAAAGGTATTGCTCGATGTTGCCAGATATCTACAATATTTGGGAAATTTCACACGTGCTTTAGTTTCGACGATATATGAACGATACACAATGACATAGGCGATATTTCACCCAACATTCATGAAAAAAAGACATTCTAGCAATGTCAACACATGTATTGTTAGCGATATCGACATGTCGCCCATATGTCGTAACATCTCTTTTACTATGGGTGATGTATCGTCAATATCTTGGAAAAAATATATTCTCGTGATGTCGATATGAGTCATATTGGTGATATGGATATATCGCCGACATATCATTGACATATCGAGATATCTATTTCTATGCTTACAACTCAACACTCCCCTTCAAGTTGGGGCGTATATGTCAATGAGCCCTAACTTGTCATTCAAGAAATCATGCCGTTTCTTCTTAAGGGACTTGGTAAAGATGTCAGCTAGTTGTAGCTTAGAAGAAATATAAGTACTTATCTTCCCCTCCAAAATGACGTCCCATATGAAATGACAATCAACCTCTATATGTTTTATCCTCTAATGGAAAATAGGATTTGAGGCAATATATGTAGCTGATTTATTTTCACAGTACAGAGTGATTGGGGTATCAACTAGCACCCCTAGATCCTGGAAAAACCCAACCATCCACATTATCTCACATACAGCCTACGTCATGGACCTGCACTCAGCCTCTGCACTAGAGCGAGCAACAACGCTCTATTCCTTGCTTCTCCATGAAACAAGATTTCCCCCAAATAAACAGCAAAGTTTGATGTAGACCTCCTATCATCTACAAATCCAGCATAATCTACATTAGAATTTAGAATAGGCAACAAGATCTAGAGTACCACTAGTACGGTAATACAAAGCACATCCTGGGGTGCCCTTCAGATATCTCAAAATGAGACACACATCATGCCAATGACTGCACCTGGGAGTCTACATAAACTGGCTAGCCCGACTGACTGCAAAGCTGATATCTGGACATGTAATAGTCAAATATAACAAACGGCCAACCGTATTGCAATATCTAGTCACATCCTCAAACAGAGGATCCGTATCATCTATGTGGTGACTAAGAAATGCCTCTACGGGTATCCCTGATGGCTTGAACCCAAGAAGATTAGCCTCCTCTAGGATCTGTAAGGTATAGTGTCTCTGAGATAAGGACAAACCTCCCTCTTGATGAATAGCCTCTATCTCCAGAAAGTAGTGAAGATCACCTAAATCTGTGGTGACAAAGGTAAACTAGAGAATGCTTTCATCTCTACTATACCATCGGTGTCATCACCTGTCAGAATCATATCGACATATACTACCAAAATAATGACTGTCTATATCCCACCATGCTCAGTCCATCTGATGAATATAGAATGATTAGTAGTAGATCTTTGAAACCCCAGTTTCCTAATCTCGAGATTAAGCCTCTCAAACGAGGCTCCTCAACTCTACTTCGTGGCATAAAGGGCCTTCCACAAGCAACAAACAAGCTCCCCCTGACTGTTATAACCTGGTGGTTATCTCATATATACCTCCTCAACTAGATCTCCATATAGAAAAGCATTCTTTGTATCAAGTTGATGGAAGGGTCAATCTCTAATCATGACAAATGACAAAATAATTCTAATGGAAGTAATACATGCAACAAGGGAGAAGGTCTCAAGGTAATCTATCCCATATGTCTACATAAATCCCTCGGCCACAAGTCTAGCTTTATATCTTTCCATTATCCCGTCAGACCTGCACTTGATGGTGGATACCCATCTACAACCAACAATAGTAGCACCATCAGGACATGGAACAAGATTCCATGTTCCTCTGGTCTGAAGAGCCTCCATCTCCTCACCCATGACTGCCTTCCACTTCGAATCATGAAGTGCCTACACAATCTCCAGGCACCACGGTAGTAGTAATAGCAGATGCAAATTGTCTGGCCTCCCCCTAGAGATGAGAAATTGTAGTATACCGTGAAATAGGGTGAAGAGTAGTATCAGGTCTCCTCTGCACAATCTCCCCCTCCCTATCTGAATCACCTCTATCTGAAGGGATAACAAGCTGAGCTGGCTCCTCACATGCACAATCTTATATCTGTAGGAAGCCTGTGATATACCTGTGTCTCCTCAGTGGAAGCCTCTATGGATGATCCTTCTTCTGAGAAGTAGGGAATCTTCTCAAAAAAAGTCACATCCGCAGTAACAAGGTTTCTCCGACATGTTGGATCATAACATCTATAACCTTCTAAGTCCTAGAGTAGCCCAGAAAGACACACTTCATGGCACAAGGGCAAATTTATCCTGGATGCCATAATTCTAAACAAAACATACACATCTAAACACTCACAATAGCATAGGAAAAACTCTACTACAGTCAGGATGTATAATCTGATATGGAATCTGACCCTAGAGCACCGACGATGGCTACCGATTAATCAAATATGCCACTAACAGTATAGCATTACCCAAAACTACCTAGGAACCTTCATATGAGACATCAAGGTCCTGGCAATATCAACAAGTGTTGCAACTTGCGCTCTGCTAGGAAATATAAGCACAAGATGCCTGATGAATAATCTTCTTGGCCCGGAAAGCATCCTGTAAATCACTATGCATAAATTCTAATGCATTATCACTATGGAAGACCTGAACAGTGGTGCCATATTGTGTTTGTATCTCAGACAGAAAATGTTGTACAATAGTAAGGATCTCACTGCGAGCCTTCATCAAGAATACCCAGGTAAGTCTACTATTGTCATCCACTAAGACTACTAAATACTTATATACACCAGTAGAAGGCACTCTAGATGGCCCCCAAACATCACAATGTACTAGGGAAAAAGGGGCTGAACTAACACCAGTCTCTCCCAGGATAGCTGCTCCTGTGATGTTTCCTTAGTTGACAATCTTCACAATCCAGAACCAAGGAATCTGGTAACTCTGGGTACATTTGGTGCATCTTCCTTACAGACAGATGTCCAAGTCTCTAGTGCCAAAGTAAAGGATCACGAGAGATAAATACTGCCCTAGCAAATAATGTGGGCATGTCCAGATAATAGAGACCATCTCTCTCTATGCCACTCCCAACAATCTCCCATGTATGTTGATCTTAGAAATAACAATGTTTCTCATCAAAAACAGCACAGCATCCAAGGTCTCTACAAGCCTTGATTACCAACAGGAGATTCAAAGGGAATTCTAGGACGTAGTAAACCCCCTCCATCTTCATCCTGGGCATAGCATCTATACACCCAACTGCAGTCATAGAAGTCCTTCCATTTGCTCCCGCAATCCTTATGGAATCATAGGGTCCTTCAGACGATCACAATCTCCAGTGAGATGCACTGAGGCTCTAGAATCTATCACCCATGCGCCTCTATTCTTTTCTTCTCAATTTGTTGGGCTGCACACGCTAGTCCCACAGATCCTAAAGTTGACTTTGATAGATCAACTTTCTTCCACATAAGCGAGAGGAAACTCATCGCCACCAAGACAAGGCATGAGGGAAGACTCATCACGTAATAGATTGCACTAAACATAAGGAACCCACACTTCCAACTTCCCGTTCTATCGAATGTGGTTGATCCATTATATTGGCGAGGAATAAGGTCTACACCCTGCAGACCAGTGGTATCAAGGCAATCACACCCCAATGGGTGGCGCTGCCAACGATGGCAGGGATCAGCGACAATTTCGTGTAGGTCTGCAGGAGCAGCGACAACTTCATGCAGGGCCGCACACCAACAAGGCACCGCCATGGATGCACTGCAGCGGTGGTGTGGTCCATCAGCGACAGCATGGAGTTGCACAAACCAGTGGACTGCGCAGACCGGTGGAACATAGTGCAGCGGCAGCGTAGATCATCTACGGCAACGCGAGGCTAGTTGCCACTCGCGATGGAGAGATCCTTGCAATCACCCATTGGGTCACCTTCACGTAGGTGATCCAATCATAGTTTGGTGGTTTTCTTTGGCGGGATATCGGAGCACCAACCTAGGACCGCTGCTTTGATACCATGTTGGAATCAAATGATTGCATCGCTTCAAAATGAAAACCCTAACCCTCTTTTATAAGGAAGATTGGGTTAATTACACAAGTACCCCTCAAGATAAATATAAATACCACTACCCCTTTACAACTCAACAATATGCAACCTTTAAAAACTAGTAATGGGGTTGTAGTCGACGGACTTGGTGTTGATCATCACATAGGTGACATAAAGCTCTTGAGTCCACTAACCAATCAGAATCACACACATTTGTAAATCAAGAAGAGAGTGCTACTAGCATACCTGGTGGGGATGCAAAGTAGTTGTATCTCAAGGGGTAGGCACTATAGTAGTAGTCGATGCGGGTTGTTGCTGCAAGTGATAGAGAAACTCATCACAATCAGCTTTCGCCATAGTAATAGTGTCCCTAAGAGCTTTATAGACAACCATTTTTTTGGCGAAAGTGGGCTAACCGTGCTTACTCCAATGCGTGTCTTCCGAGTGGCCAAACTTGCCATAGCATATAGGTGGGACAACCTCTACCTTAGGATCCACGTCCTCTCATAGAGAGTAATCCACGAACTCGACCACACGTCGCAACCATAACAGAAGTCTACGAGTCAAATCCTTCGATAGCTAATAGTATCGCAATCCAACTCACCTTACTATATGCCTTCCAGTCAACATCTGGGATTGTGTAGTTGTATACTTTGGTCCCAATCTAACTAGAAACTGTAGGACCGCCATCTCCTTCCCGTTTTCCTTTTGTGGTTCGCAAGTACAAAATTACAAATTGGGCGACAAGCATTTTACTTCTTAAATACTGACCTGAGAGTGGAGTAATACTACAAAAGTGACTTGCCTTCTTGACAAAGATGTATCATCTCATTGTAAATATGAAATGCTCTACTAGAGTTCTTTTCATGAGAGTATGTCTTTCAAACTAGCCCACATCTCTTTGGCAGTACCATAGTACATAATTTCATCCCAAATTCTAGGGCCAACAAAATTCATGATCTAAGTATGGAGTATAACATTGTCTTCTTCCATTTAACATTCTTAGCACTCTTCTCTACTGTCTCTGGCTTGAATAAGATGTGCTCTTTGTCATGACATTCTATAGTCATCAAGAAGGCCTACGACCATCAAGCATAATTGGTGTCATCCAACTTAACCATTGGATCAAAGAACAAGCTCTGAAGAATCCTCCAACACCATCTCCTCAAGTAGAGCCCGAATAGATCGAAAAGGGTGGAAAAGAGAAGTTTATTACATTAAAACATCACAATCAAATCTAATGGTAGTAACATCGTACCTCCTCTTGCCCAAAATGCCACAAAGATGCACTAGAGGACTTTCACAATGCTAGGCAATCAAAAAGCCTTAGGAGCAACCACATATGGTGGGCACAACAAGAAGACTACTAGGAGGCAGCAGCATCCACCGACAACATCAGAGGTGGCTACTAAGTGTAGCTATGGCCAAGATAACCTTTCATTTGACCCTTGGGTAGTCCAGGGTGGGGTAAGCAACCCACATAGGGCCCTAGGAAGCCAAACAATGTTGTATGATGATTGTATAGGGCCAAACACAACCTAAGGGTGATGCTAAAGATCGGAAAAGAGTTCAAGTCCGTCGAATAGCTCAACTGATGAGTAGGCCCATATCACCTTAGTGGGAACAGCAGGTTCCCAGTTCGAGTCTTAATTTACCAGGGGGGTAGATTTGAGGGCTATTTATCCCCCCCACCCAAGATGAGCGTCATCATCTTAAAAGAGCCTATTTTGGCTATTTATCAATGAGGATTGGCTGGCGACACTCATGAGAGGGTTTTCTGACCAGTCATGATCCAGTGGCGACAGCGGCGCCACCCTTAGATGAAGGGTTGATGAACTTCCTTTGGAAAAAATAGAGCTAGGGTTTCCTGATTTTTTTTTTTATGTGGAGAAAGAAAAAGAAAATCGGAATCACGACGGGTGCCTAACACCAACATAAGATCACTGCTCTAATTCCAAATTAGAAGAAATTATTAATTTGATTCAATTAGAAAACCCTAGTCATTATTTAGAGGATTGGGAAATACCACAAGTGGGCTCCCACACAACAGGAAATAATAGAAGGAAAAAACAATACAAGGGAACCAAAGCAAGACCAATCTCAACAGAATACCAATACTCCCCATCTAGGAAACTAATGGTAACATTTACAAACATGCATCTGCTGAAAATAATTAAACAGAAAAAGAAAATAGGGACACTATAGCAAGCAACAAGGCAAAATCTGTCAACACAACTTCAAGACAATGTAATATGGCAACTTCAAGACATGCATCTGCTCAAAAAAGGATTGCCTGCTAGCTTTCTGGAAAGAAACATGCACTATTGCACTATCTCACTCTGCTGTGTGGAGCCCCAACAACATGACCTGATGTGGGGCTCCAAGCCCTTGGATCACCTTGAATCACAATCTAACAGCCAACAAAAGTTCCCCTTTACAGTAGGGGGCAGATATGGATAGTCGGAATATGATCTGTAGGCTATGAAACCACAGCAGTGACTGCCATGGAGGGCCAGAATAGAGGATCCACTGATTCAACAATTCGGATCATCTCTTCCACATTGCAACTCATCTCAAGCATGGTGAAGTTTAAGCTGGCCTCCACTTAAATTTAGTGGCAGTGCATGCAAAATCCCATTCGGTCTTACAAGCAATTCAATTAGAATCTTCTTTCCAAATCAAAGCCAGCGCGTATATTACATGGGGTCTCATAGCATCTTGTCACCTAGAGAAGCAGAAAGTATCCAAATTCTAGAAGACATGAAATTTTCAACAGTGACATCCAGATATAGTTAGAATAGCAATGGCAAGCACTCATCTTGACACTCCAGGGCATGAGACTAGGAAATGTCATGGAATGACTATCTACTTACAGATTCCAAACCACTCCAAGGATGTTTTCCTGTGAACATCTCAATAACAGTGCAGCCCAGGCTCCATATATCAACAGACAGGTCATAACTCATCTCCTTGTTCATTGAAGCCACCACAACCTGCAAACGTAAAAGCTTCTTTAACAAGAAAGCAAATGTCTGGTAAAGGAAGATTTTTATGTTAAATGTTATCTACCTCGGGAGCCATCCAGTAAGGAGTACCCTTCACAGAATGTGCACCTTGAAATTCACCTAACTGCTCAGCAAAATAACTCAGCATAAACATTCTACAACAGTAATAGGCTTCAATAAGAATTTCCAATAAATAGAAAATCTTTAACTAGTGAGTTTGGTAAAAATACATTAGGAAATTGGTTTTAATTGAGAACAAAAAGGAATACAGTTACATCAGTAAGGAGTGATGGAAATTACCTTTTGAAGGGAAAGAAGGAAAGCAGCATTCCATTTTTCAAAAAGAAAAAATAACAAAAAAATGGTCTTCCATCTCAAATTATAGATGGCTATTGATTTTCTTTGAAGAAAGAAAGAATGTGTGGATGGCTCTTCCCTGTGGCAGAAATCAATAACAACCAAGCCTTCCACATTGAATGGAATGGCAACAGGACTTTTTTTTTTTAACTATATATATATATATATATATATATATATATATATATATATATATATATATTCTTTTTTCTTTTTTTTTTCGAAAGGGGGAAGGATGGTTATCCAAGCGATAGCCACCCAAAAATTATATTAATAAAATAGCAATCACATTACATAGTATCTCACCAGAACCATATCAAACAATCAATATGAGAAATAAAATTCTCATGATAACGGTGCAGCCCTTTGAATATAGGGGCATTCCTCCCAAGCCAAATAACCCAAAAGATCGCGAGAGCTTTCACCTTTTCCTTCATCTTAAATGAGTTATGCACTCCATTGTGATTGCTGGACTCAGTTTAGATATATTCTAGATCATTCTAAGACAGTCTAAAAAAAATCAAGATCATGCCTCAATAGTTTTCTTTCAGCACTCCTTTAATTTTCTGTTGTCCTTCTTAAGTTCAACCTCCAACTTGTTAGAACTTCGGACCTTTCTAGATGTCCAAACCACCTTTAAAAAAATCTATTTTCATCTTTTACAAGTGTTGCAATGACCTTTTCTCTTATACCCTCTATTGAACCAAAAAGATGCATTAGCCTTCAAAGAAAACCCTGGCCCTATTTTTATATAAAAGAGAATTGGGCAAATTACATAAGTACTCCTTAAGGATAAAAAAAATAACAAATACCCCCTTACAACTCAACACTTCTCCTCAAGTTGGGTTGTGTATGTCAATGAGGTCCAATTTGTTGCTTAGAAAATCATGGCACTTCTTCAAAGGTTTGGTGGAAATGTCAGTAATCTGTAGCTCAAAAGATATATAAGGGATACTTATCTTTCCTTCTAAACTACATCTCATATAAAATGGTAATCAACCTCAATATGTTTAGTCCTCTCATGGAAGGCTGAATTGGAGGCAATGTAGGTAGCAAACATATTATCACAATAGAGTAGAACAGGTGTATCAACCTCTACCCCAAAATCTCATAGAAAACCAACCATCCACATGATCTCACATGCAGCTTGAGCTATGGACCTATATTCTGCCTCGGCACTAGAGTGGGTAACCACACTCTATTTCTTACTTCTCCATAAAACTAGATTTCCTCCCAGGTAGATGGCAAAGTCAGACGTAGATCGTCTGTCCTTAATTGACCATGCATAATCTACATCTGATTATGCCGCAAGATCAAGAGTCACTCATACTATAGTACAAACCTCTCCTTGAGGTGTCCTTCAAGTATCTTAAGGTGAGACACATCTCGCCAATGACTATATCTGGGACTCTGCATGAATATACTAGCTCGACTGACTGCAAAACTAATGTATGGTGTATAATAGTCAGGTATAACAAATGGCCAACAGTACTACGATACTGGGTAACATCCTCAAACAAAGGATCTGTCTTACCGGAGTTGTGACCAGAAGGTGCCTCTACTAGTATCCCAGTTGGTTTGGACCCAAGAAGTCCTGCCTCCTCTAGGATCTGCAAGGTGCACTACCTCTATGATAAGGATAAGCCAACCTCCTAACAGCCTCTATCTCCAGGAAGTAGCAAAGGTCACCTAAATCTTTAATGACAAAAGTGGACTAGAGAAAGGCTTTTGTCCCCGCTATCCCGTCAATATTATCACCGGTCAAGATCATATCATCAACATAGACTGCCAAGATAACTACTCTTCATGTCTCACCATACTTTGTCCTTTTAACAAATATAAAATGATCAATGGTAGCCCACTGGAACCCCACCTTTTTGATCTCCAAATTGGGCCTCTCAAACCAAGCTCGTGGCTTTGCTTCAGGCCATAAATAGCCTTCCGTAGGCGACAAACAAGCTCCCCCTAACTGTCATAACCTGGTGGTTGTCTCATATATACCTCCTCAACAAGATCTCCATATAAGAAGGCATTATTTATATCAAGCTAGTGTAAAGGCCACTACTTAATTACTGCAACAGACAAGATAATCCTGATAGAAGTAATACGAACAACTGATGAAAAGGTCTCAAGGTAATTTACCACATATGTTTGGGTGAATCTCTTAGCAATAAGTATGGTCTTATATATTTCCACTGTCCCATCAAATCTGTACTTGATGTACACCCATCTGCAACCAACTACTGCACCCTCAGGACATGGAATAAGATCCCATGTTTTCCTTATCTGTAGAGCATGCAACTCCTCATCCATAGCTACTTTCCACCTTGGATCATGGAGAGCCTGAAAGAAGTCTCTAGGAACAACTGCAATAGTGATGGCAAACGCAAACTATCTGTCTCCCTCCTAAAGATGGGAGATTGTAGTGTAACGGGGAAATAGGACGAAGCGCACATGTGGCACCAGATCTCCTCTACACGGTCTCCCTCTTCTCTATCTGAATCACCCCTATCTGAGGGGATAACAAGTTGAGCTGGCTTATCATTAGAGAAATCATCTACCTATGATCTCTTATGATACACTTGTCTCATGTATGGCAACCTCTATGGATGACCCTTCTTCTAGGAAGAAGGTAATCTTCCCAAAAGTCACATCAGCAGTAACAACATACCTCCTACAAACTGGATCATAACACCTTTAGACCTTCGGGATCCTGGAGTAACCAAAAAAGACACATTTCGTTGCACGAGGGGCAAACTTATCCTAAATACCATATCTTTAAAAAAACACATGCACTCAAAAACTCGCAGAGGAAAGGGAAAAGTCTCGATGCACTCACGATGTATAACCTGGTAAATAATCTAACCACAAAGTACAGAAGATGGCAACTAGTTAATCAAGTATGTTGCTGAAAGTATTACATCACCCCAAAATTGCTTAGGAACCTTCATATGAGACATGAAGGTCCTAGCAATATCAACCAAATGTCGTAACTTGCGCTCAGCAATCCCATTCTACTAGGAAGTATGAGCACAAATGTCTGGTGAATGATCCCTCTGGAACGAAAAGCCTCCTGTAAATCACTGTACATAATTTCTAATGCATTATCACTACGGAAGACTCGAACAGTGGTATCATACTGTGTCTGCACCTCAGCAAAAACTACTGAACAATGGAAGGAATCTCACTGCGAGCCTTCATTAGAAACACACAGGTAAGTCTATTGCTTTCATCCACCATTACTGCAAAATATCTTTGTACACTAGTAGAGGCAACTCTAGACGATCCCCAGACATTACAATGTATTAGGGAAAAGGGCACTGAACTGACACCAGCATCTCCCCGAGGTAGCTACTCCTGTGATGCTTCCCCAACTAACAATCTTGACAATCCAGAGTCAATGAATTAAATAATTCTAGATACATCTGGCACATCTTCTTCATGGAGGGATGCCCAAATCTACGATGCCATAGCAAAGGATCACGAAAAATTGACACAGCCCCAACAAACAATGTAGGCGTGTCCAAATAGTACAGACCATCTCTTTCTTTGCCACTGCCAATTATCTCCCATGTGGTTAGATCTTGTAAAAACAATATTTCTCATCAAAAATAACACAACATCCAAGATCTCTACAAATTCTCTACTCACAGATAAAAGATTCATGAGAAACTCAATAGCATAATATACCTTCTCTATCTTCATCCTGGACGTCATCTACACGTCCAACTATTGTAATAGAAGTTGCTCCATTCTCTACTCGCACATCTTGAATTCCTCATGGAGTTACAGGTCATGCAAATGATCTCTGTCTCCGGTGCAATAAACAAAGGTTCCAGAGTCAATCACGTATGCACTCCTGTACCTATTTTTCTCCAACAACTCCTTGAGCTGCAAACGTAAACCCGATAGAAACTAGAGTTGATCGTCTTGAACAAACTTTCTTCAACATAGGTAAGAGGAGACTTATCGCCAACAACACTATGCGCGAGAGAAGGCTCATAATATGAAACAAGCTTTGAACCACACAAGACCGGACACCACCAACAGGAACATCACCCTCTGTCAAGCAGCACTAGGCCACCGGTGGCAATAGCGCTGGCCTAGCCATATGGCCCAGCGATGGTGGCAACACCTCCGACGACCGGCGGTGATGATCGATGGCCACCACCACCAACGCTAGCCTAGCCGTATGGTCCAGTAGCGGCGGTAGCACCCCCCACAACCAAGGGTGGTAATTGGTGGCCAGCGACGGCACTGCAAAGTCTCTCCAGTGTCGGCACTGCAAAGTCTCTCCTGTGTCGCCACTGCTACCATACTCCATCATGCTTTCAATGATCAAATCTCCCTTACATTGGTAATTTGATAATCTTTTAGGTGGGTATTTGGTGGGATATCAGAGCACCGACCTAGGACTACTACTCTGATACCATGTTGAAACAAAAAGATGCATTAGCCTCCAAAAGAAACCTTAGCCCTCTTTTTATACAAAAGAAAATTGGGCAAATTACATAAGTACCCCTCAAGGATAAAAGAAATAACAAATACCCCCTTAGAACTCAACACCCTCATCTTGGAAACCCTCATTTTGGAAATAAATTCCTCCTTTCGTGGCCATGTATCCACCTCAAAAATGTTCATTTCTGCCATGAATATCCTTTGTACATGCCTACAATTGGCAGAACATTCAAATTTGTGCAACATTACTGCTATGTGGTACTTCCCTTATCTTTCAAAGGACATAAAACACCTTAAATTCCTCTCCACTTCAGCCAACATGCATCAGTTGTATGATGTACATGTAAACTCTTCTCATTGCAAAACTAATCCTAAGTATTTGAAAACATGTCTTCATAGTGGCATGTGTCCCACTATCCATATTTCACCAGACATTAAATTTGCATTCCATATATTTAGTATTTTTCTGCTAGCTAGTCAAAAGCCTTTAGATTCAAGGGTCTCTCCTTGTCCCAATATGTCGTTTCCTTCATTTCTTGTCTCATCCATGAACATGTATCATCTATAAAAAGAATGCATATGGTGCAGCATCTTGGGCATGCTTCGTCAATGCCCCCACCACTAAAGTGAAGAGGTGGAACTTAGATTTAAACCTTAGCGCAGGCCGTCGTTAATTTCAATTCAATCTGCCAACTCAGTTGGAGTGGAGCTGGGCATCCAGCTCAAGCTTGACCAGCCTACCTCAAGTTTGACTTGATAAAGGCTCACAAGCTAGACTCATTAAACAATTGAGCCTTAAGCCTAATTTTGAGCTTGATTTATCAAGCCAAGCTCTGCTCAACTTGCTAACTTGACTCGATAACTCAACTCAAGTCAAGCTCTAATCATCTTGCTCACTTGTTAAGGTCATATACATAGTATGAGTATATAAATACGTAGATTATCTAACCCTTGGTACCATATATTTGTAGATTAAAATACGCAGCAAGAGTCTCATCCAAACCGAAGTTGAGCATTTCCCCTATTCTTGTCGCAACTCTCTTGCCATTATAATTGGCTTATATTCAATCTTTGCTTAGTCAATACCTTGGACAATTTAGTCCAAAAAGAGGCCGCCAAACCCATTTTAGACTAGTTCCAAGGGCAAGCTAGCACAATTTCCTCCTTAGCTTGTCTTGAGCAAAATGAACCAAATTTGAGTTGGCTCAATTGAGTTCAATATGATTGTCAAAAACATGGTGGTTTCATTTTGCAAACAAGCCATGCTAGAGTTGAACCCAAGCAAGATAAATCAAACTCAAGTTAGTTAGGCTTATGGAACTTTAACCCAAGATGAGCTATGCTTGGCTCATTTGGCTTGTTATCAAGGCAATGAATCCTTACATAAGCTATAGCTCCACCAAAAAGATGAGTTGTTCTCTGGTGATTGCTCTATATGCTCTTCATCTCTCTAACAATTCTCCATCTTGCATTCTTGGCTCTGAAGGGAATTCCTCCATTTGTGGGGTTGCAACCACTTCCATCATTTAGAGTCGATAAGAATGATATCTTCATACTTTAGAATTATGGGGTGTAACTTCTCAAAAAATATATCAAGTATGAAGAGTTAACTAGGGAGCTTTTTATTTTTCCTCAATTCTATGTTGCTTTTATATAGGAGAATTTTTAATGAACCTAACAAGTTATTTGAGCCAAGGTTTAGCCATTGGATTTGCATCTAACGTGTATAGTTAAAACAAAACCACTTACTTTATAAAGAAAACTGCAACGTGGATTTACATCATTAGCGATTTGGGTCGTCAATTATGGAACGTGTGCATTCTCTCCTATTTAGTCAAGTTGAGGTGAATTTCTGTTTTCAAAAATTATTGGCTAGTGATTTCTATTTGTATTTATTACTACTCAAGAAAAACAAGTCACCTCTGCAATTATTTCCACCAAGAAAGTAGTTCTTCTATATTTATGTTTTGCATCTTTTCTTTTTTTTGACAGACTTTATGTTCTGCATCTTGGGTTAATTTTTCTTATAGTTACATCTAGACCTTGCTTTGCAAAAGAATTGCCTTTAGCTACATCTACTTTTTAATATTTTTACAAGCAAGTTAGAGTTTTACAAAGCTATTCAACACATTTGCCAACCTTTCACATTTTAATTTATTTGTAACCACCGTTCTGCACCTTTTTCTATTTCAATGTTCATACATTCTTTATTTTACTTTGCAAAAGGGTGTAATTATATGTAAAAGAAGGATTTAATATTTGTAAATACTCACATGCGCATTGTCAATCTAACATGTACCTTTTCATGATTCAGAACCTGCAAATTCAACCTATATTTTGATTATTGTTTGAGTTTCACCTGCAAAATTTTTTTATTGTACTTGTAAATATGTACTTTGCTATGTTTCATTATTGGTGCATTCTTTATTTTGCTTTGTAACAAGGTAGTGCTATCATGCGAAACAAGGATTTAATGTTTGTAGATACTGACATGCATATTCATAAATAGTAAAATGTACCTTCTTATGATCAGAACGTGCATGTTGAACTTCTATTTCAATTATTCTTTAAGTTTCACCTGCAAGATTTTTTTATTTGTTTGCAATAAGCAAACGATGGATTTGTAAACCAAACACATGTCCTTGTAAATGTGTACTTTGTTCTGTTTCAATGTTTGCAGACTCTTTATCTTATTTTGTAACAAGGTATAGTTATTATGTAAAACAAGGATCGAGTATTTGTAAATACTCATGCATATTTGTAAATAGTAACATGTACCTTTTTGTGATTCAGAACCTTCAGCCCATATTTCCATAAATATTTTTTGTGATAAGAAAATGATGGATTTGCAAACCAAATACATGTCCTTGTAAATAGATATATATTGAATTAAAACTTAGTTATGAATAGTTCCCAAATGTTTATACTTCTATTGTTTTTTTACATGTGTACTCTCTTGCATTTCCACAAACTATCTACCAAATTCACATAGATGGTTGCTATTTTTATTGTCCTCAAATTATCCTCACAAGGAAATAGAAGATTTGAAATTCGTTTATCCTTTAAATAGACGGTTCCCATATTTTAGGAAGGAGTTTGTTGAGTGTTTTTGTAATAAGTGGAGATCAAGTGGGTTTGCAAAACCACCTGCCATATTGGTTGTTTTTTTATCAAAACTCCAACATCTATTAGTGGCTGGCTCAAATAACTTTGGTGAGCCTTTATGCTCATTCAATGAGGCCTATATGGCTGGCTCCAATTTAAAGACTAACTAGAAGATAAATGCACATTTGCTTATCTAAACCAAACAAAAAACTAAAATTTACTAAATGAGAAATAAAACATTTCACGATGTCTACAGTCTTTCAAATTGTTGAACTCTAGGCCAGATCCAATCGACAGCAGTTAGAATGCAGAATGAATCAAACAGCTATATCTGTTTGCATTGCTATTGGGAGGCAAGCTAGGCTACATGGTAGCCTTAGTCATGGTGAACAATGACCATCAGAACTGAATAGATTTCCAGACTTCTCTGTCACAAAGATACTCACATGTTTTGCCATCCCAAAATCTGCAAGCTTGACAACACCGGAGGTATCAACTAGTAAATTTGCCCCCTTGATGTCCCTGCAAAGGAAAAGTGAAGATCTAGAATCAGTGGATTAAATTCCCATTTCCGATGGTTTCCAGCTCTTTTCTACACAGAAGAAAACGAACAAGAAAGTTGATCAGGAAATACCCAGCAGAGCAACAGGTCCTTTTGTTTACCACTAATTAGCACAGATTAACCCATTTCATAAATGAGCAAAGATATTGTCCTAATTGCAGAGGATAGTCCTTATCCTTATTCATCTTATTTCTACATTTAATTCGAAGATGGGAAGCAACAGAGTTGTATCATGGATTATGGCAAAAGAGGGAAAAATGCTAGTGAGCAACTATATAAATGAACGAAAAGCAGGCAAATCCCTAATATCTAGGGCATCGAATTTCAGAGATAAAGACAGAGACCTATGCATCACATTTGCACTGTGTAGATAAGCAAGCCCCTCAAGAATATGACGAGTGAAATTGCGAACAACTGATTCCGTCAGGACTCTTCTCTCCTGTATATATCTATTTATTGAACCAGGAAAAACATACTCTAGATATATATAGAATTGATCATCAATCTGCACATTTCAGAATGTTGGTTATGAGTAAATTTCTCATTTGGACACTAATATTAACTAAAAAATACCAGTGCAAACTCACTATATCACTTCCATAATATTGCACAATATTTGGATGCTTCAGTTGACTTAAGAATCTTATTTCCTGCATGATAAACAAAAAGAATTCAGATGTCAAAGGACTGAAAGCTTAGACACTGAAATATTTAATAAGCGAATAATATTCCAAATTTAAATAATGTCCAAAGGAAATAAACAAATTAGGCTGGTCAAATTTCATCTAGTGTGAAGATAAACCTTCGGTGCAAACTATGTACAGGCTAAAAGTATACATTTGCAAGAAAAGTACTTTTAACAGAGCCACGGCAACAATCACTAAAGCTTTCCAAAGATCAACTACATAGGTGGAATCATAAAAGTTCATTTATGACGTTTTTATCATTTGTGACATTTTCAATTTCTTTATAAACCCCTTTGTATTTCTGTTTTTTGTCTTTGTGCTCCTTAACAAAATATACAGATGCAATCATCTGATATTCTCCCAACAAAATATCAAAGCAGGATAAGCCCCGTGATTTTCATGCTTGATATCCATCGAGGGTTCCATTGTCATAGAAATCTTATGCACATGCCTAATACTTGACAGCACGGTTTTAAATTTTCCAACATGCCAACTAATTTTTTTCCAATGATCTATGTTAGTGTGAAAACTTCGAGGCCACATGGCATTTTAGGAGTAGGAATTGAGCCCCACCACCCCTCCATGGGGTGCGTGAAGTTAGCGTGGAGCCAACTAATTTTAAGCCAAATAAGCCATTTTGTTTTAGGAGCTTTTTGAATTATTGCTTGGTTAGGAAGTTTGTTATTTTTAGGAAAATTTTAAATAAGGATTAGGATTCTATTCCCATATTTGTTAGGATTTGATTGGGATTGGATCACTTTAAAACAAGACCAACACCCTTGTTCGTTTCTTGAGTCACATAATAAAATCTCCTATTCTTGGACTCCTCTCTCTCACGCCATCACCCCTCTATCTCCTTCCTTTCTTCACGCGTAAACTCCAAGAGGGCCTCACCAATGCTCTCAATTCATCACATGGTATCAAAGTAGGTTTCGTGGACTTGCTAGCTCCACGCGTGGACAGGAGGAGTTCGAGGAGGCCTTACACATTGACTTCAAGGAGCTTTGCTTCACGCACAAGGTCTCTTCCTTGTGTGTGGAAGATGTGGAGTCTTCTTCGGGGGCTTTCTCACCACGCCAATGTATCTGGAAGGAGGATCTCTTCCACATACGTGGAGAGAAACTCTAATGATGTGGTTTCTCACGCATCTCGAGAGAACCTAGTGCCTTACGTGGGCTATACGAGAGCGTAAAAGAAGATGCAAGTCATTTTCTGAACGACTACGATGGCCGAATGAGAAACTCCAGTCATCACAAATGCCAAAGTTCTCATGCAAGGGACGACCATCAAACTGATGGGTTCGTCCAACTACATTTTGTGGGCGCGAGCCTTCAAGATTTTCGTGGAAGGGCAAGACAAGCTCCACATCCTCGCGAAGGATCCTAAGAAACGAGGAGCCAAGGAAAAGAAGTGGGAGAAGGAAAATTCTATGGTCATAAATTGGCTCATGAAGTCCATCGACCCAATCATTGTAGCCAACAAGCTCCACAAAAACATGGCATATGACATCTAGAAGGCTCTGGAGAAGCGATTCTCCAAGAAGATCAATTGTGCCAAACTTGCAAATCTGTATTGGCGCATCTAGATTCTAAAACACAAGTCAAGGGGATCTCTCCCTTGACCAATATTTCACAAAGATGGAGAGTCTATTCAAGGAGCTCAGCATCTACGAGCTCGCCTACTGTAACAAGCAAGTGACTTCTAGGGCACGCTAGCAAGCATACAAATTTCTCAGGGGTCTTAATCCTCGATATCATGTGGCTCGAGATCAGATCCTATCCATGGAAGAAGATCTAGACCTCAAGATGACATACAGTCACCTTGTATACACCCTTATTACACCCTTGTATATAGTCACTTTAATAGATGAAACACCCTTGTTTGTTTCTTGAGTCATATAATAAAATCTCATATTCTTGGACTCCTTTCTCCCACGCAATCTCCTCTCTATCCCCTTCCCTTCTTCACGCGTGAACTCCAAGAGGGCCTCGTCAGTGCTCTCAATTCATCACAATCTATTTCAACGAATGCCTTACCAACGAAATTATGCCATTTTAATGGAATTTCACTAATAATAATTCAGCATCTTGATGTAATTTACCTATTATTCCAAGTTCCTCCCTTTATACTATAATTCAAATCTCAAAGTTATACTTCGCGTAGCTAGATTTAAGGCAGAATGAACTCCACATACCTACAGCCAATTAGCTAGATGTCTATCACTACATTCCACTTAGGTATGTCTAAGCTCTACCTAGCTATCTTGTAAAGTGTTAGCTATTTACATAATAAATTACTAAGCTAACTAGTTCCTAAGGAATTTTTAGCTCTTGTTGGTAACTTAGTACTGGACCATTGGTTAGTACTTGCCTGTATTGGTTGTTAGCGATCATTACTAGCCCTGTATTGGTTGTTAGCGATCATTACTAGCGATGTCTTGCTGACAAGCATACCATGCATTCATACTAATGGCATATGATGGGAAGACTAGTACAACCCTCGATGGCAATAACCATGACAGTGTTAGCATGAATGTCACTTACATCTCCTATTTCTTTTGAAAATGTTGATACAACAGCGAAGCCTTCTTCTACACTAGGTAGGTATTGGCTACATGAACTCTTTGCCTCCACTAAAATCCATTTTGAGTCATTTCTAGGTTTAAATTCATGTGATCAAGATCATGCCTAATGATTTCCTTCCCACACTTCTTTGGCCCTTCTCATCACCTCCTATGAGTCTCAACATTCAACTTCTCACATCCCCTAACTAAAGCATTAACTAGCCTTTTTTGCAAATATCCAAACCACCTTCAACACATCTCGCTCATTTCATCCTCTATCAATACCACACCAACTTTTCCCAATAATCTTTTCGAAGATGTCGATATTGTAAGCAATATTTGATGGTAAGTTTATGGATATAAATACTATGCTTCTTATTCAGCATGTTGTTTGTGATCTCTTTTTTTTTTTAGAAGAATTGGTTATGATCTCTTACACTTATTTAAACATCTTCGAATCAATATGAATGCAAATTGGTGCTTGAGTATAAGATATTGGAACTATAACTCTATAAATATTACTAATTTTAAATCATTTTGCTGAATTTCAGGATTTATTCAGCATGTCTCATGCTTCCAAAATGTAAATCCTTTGAGTTGTCAAATTATCTAATTTCAGCATTGAAATTCTAGAATTTCTTCGGCATTTGACTCCAACATCCCTCCAAAATGCACCTTTTTCGGGTTGTCTAAATGGCATTGAAATCAACACCTAGAACCTTGATTGACCCAATCCTTGGATCCATAAAACCTATAATTCAAACATACTTTTGAGTACAAAAACATTCCATTATAGAAAAGTAAGATCAACTAATTCAACAAATAGTACAACACACATCACAAAACTTAGGAATGAAAATTGTACATGCTTTTCCTACCAAAAATTAACACTTCTTGAGTTCACTAAAAGTTTCATTACATGAGAAACATTGGCATGGAATGTCCCAAAAAGAGGTTTGAAACAGTTCTCATTCTTTATGCATGGGTATGTATAGAAGAGTGCACAACATATTCCACACACATAACCACATAAACCCATAGATATACAAACAATAACACATACATAGACAGAAATTACTGGGTAGGTACGGACCTTATTTCGTGAGAAGAGAATGCATGTGCTTATTGATTTTAAAATCTTAGGGTGAAAAGCTAATTAACAGCTTTAAAGGAACACATAACAACCTGTTGAAGCTGTTTTATGCATTCAGCAGATTTGGGGTCATCAGGAATCAGATTCACTTCTTTCATGGCACATGTTGATCCATCACACCTACCAAAAAGTTATAAGATGGGAACTTCATGTCAATACAAGAAAACATAGGATGGGATTGTAACCAATTGTAGCAAGTAATACCTGTTTGTGGCTATATAAACCTTTCCAAATGTTCCACTTCCAATGACTTTTCCTTTCTCCCACTGATTTGACTTCGACGATGATGGAACATCTGACTTTGGTGCAGTCTGGTGAGCAAATGGTGGTGTAGTAAATGGTGATTGCATTGTGGCTGGAGATCCTGGTGGATGGGGTAAAGGGTGAGCATTAATGGTGCCATTACTGTCAGGCCAGGCAGTTCCATTCTCTGAAATTATCTTTGGTTGCAATTGTTGAGGAGCACTAGGCATCATCTTTTGGTGCAATGGTGAAGAAGGCGGACTTGGCATCAACTTTTGGTGCATTGGGGAGGAAGGTGGACTAGGATTTGTGGATATTATAGCAGGGCTTTTCAAATTTGGGCTATGAAGAGGTGATCCTGGACTAGTGAAAAATTGTTGCTGACAGAACCTCTTTATCAGATCTGAGGGAGGGTGCTCGGATGGTGACCATGGTTGAGGTGACATGGGAACGAAATAAGCAGGCGAAAAATCTCCAGTACTCAATCTTCTGGGACTAAGAACAGGACTAGATAAGATGCTGCTTGGAGCACTTCTTGGAGGAAGATTTAATCTGAAACCTCCTTTGTCAGCATTTGAATCTTTGAATGTATGCCTGGTGTCATTTCGACGTGACACATAAGCTGCTACATCACCAAGCTCAGAACTTCTGGAAATGTTTCGATGAGCTGGCCTACTAAAAGTAAAAATTTGAAAAAAGTGAGAGTCACACTTCAGAAGAAAATTTTGAAAAAAGAGAGAGTCACACTTCAGAATACCCTTATGCACCTTGGATTATTTGAGTCAAAAGAATTGAGAATATTATGTAACAATCTCAAAAATCAAAATAGGTACTGAACCAACATATAATTGAGTTCAACATTGCAAAAATCTGTAAACAGCTGCATCCCAAGAATGAAGAAAATGTTAAGTTGATGCCCTATGAAATACAGAAGCAACATTCATTCTTAGTGCCGATTCTGTCTACTCACAGGCCGCAATCCAAGAGTGAAGGCACCTAATCAGGAGGAGATGGAACTATAAGAATTTAGCACATTTGAATTGCACATCAGAATAAGCAAAATCCTGATCTGAGCACGGGGCAAGTTCATAACTTTATGACCAAAATACAATCAGCAGTGGAAGAACCAGCACATTCATCACAAACACATCATGACACCTGGCTCAACAGAAGCTTATCTGCATGATGGTTACTATCATCAACAAACACAACCACTCCTTGCTATCAAAACCCTTCAAACCATTATTGTTTCCAAGGAACTCTTCATAAATAAATTATCACTTCAGCCTATGCCATTACAGTCATAATGGATTATGGTGATATTTCTGGAGATCTTTATTTTTCAAAAAAGGCTATCTCCGAAGATTTGTGCACATCACAGCTCACTAGCTCCATGAAAACAACAAACAAATATAGCAAAACAAACATACAAACATGTGATCCTTTTCCATACAAAAAAGTGATAGTCACGTCATCCCAAAATAACCAATGATCTCGATACCACCAAATTCTTTTGCTTCCTTCTACTTCCATCACACCTTCCCGAAACAGCCAATGGTCTAGATCTCACCGAATTCTTCTGCTTCCTTTTGCTTCCAATAATTGCCGGTATTCAATAATGTTATGCATTCAAGCTTCAATCCACCAAAGTGCCAGTTCAAGCTTCACAATCTGACAGTACAAGAATGTAGTACAGTGAAACAAACATACAAACATATAATCCTTTTTCTTACAAAAAAGTGATAATCACATGTTCCCAAAATAGCCAATGATCTAGATACCACCGAATTCTTTTGCTTCCTTCTTCCATCACATCTTCCCAAAACAGCCAACGATCTAGATAACACCTAACTATTTTGCTTCCTTTTGCTTCCAATAATAGCCAATATTCAGTAATGTTGTGCATTCAAGCTTCAATCCACCAAAGTTCCCATTTTCCGAGTTACAACTGATCTACAACTCCACAAATGGCCATTTTTTCTACCAATGGAACTTTCCTTTCCCATTTACTTTAATTAGAAAGAGAGAAAAAAAGTCTCCTTTCCATATGCTCTCGAAAAAGGAAACCAGAAGGTAATAATAAACACATCCACAAATCAACCGATTTTAACCTCGGATATATATAGATAGAGAGAGATATAGTGGCCCTCTCCTCACCTCCCATCCATAATTCTGTTACTCCCCGCGGGCTCCATCAAAGGCCCCATCTTTCCGCCCCCGATCGGGGGCCTCCTACCGGAGGGTGACGCGGCGGCAGCCCCCTCGGGGGTCGGGAGTGGCTGCGGAACTAGGATCGGCGACGGCGGCGACCTCTCGGCAAGGGCGCTGGCTGTCCTCGACACCGGGGTGGAGGCCGGCGAGAGCCCCTCTCGGTCTAGGCTCCCGCCGCCACCGTCGGCCTTGCCCTGGAGGAGGTGGCGGCGGCGGCGGCCCCACTGGAAGAGGCGCTGCGACCTCGAAGGTGAGGTGGGGGCGGTGGGGAAGGAGGGAGAAGAAGAAGGCGAGGAGCACGAAGGAGAGGAGCGGGAGCTCTTCCACCACGGCATCTCGAAAGGAGTGGGGGCGCGGGGGGAAGGGGGGATCGCGATCAGGCGGGCGCCATGGGAGATATGGACTGGAGGTGGAAGCCCTAATCTCCAACCCTAACCCTAAATTTTGGGCGGGGGGGAGGGGTGTGTGGGGTTGTTGTGGTGGGTGGGGGAAGAAAGGGAAGGTTCGAAGGAGCTTCGCGAGTGGTGGTGTTTGGTTGTTTCAGTGCAGCTGCTGCTGCTGCTGCTGCTGCCAACGCCACTACCGCCAGGGGAAGGGGCGGGTTTTATCGTGGCAGTCAACTGACCGGGAAGAGAGAGAGAGAGAAGCGCGCATGCTGGATGGGGTCAACGTGCGTACGTGTCAGGACTGTGGCAGAGTCAAGATATGCTATCTATTGTCTTCTTCCTTCGTTGCTTGCTTTTTATTTTTCTCCTTTTTAGTATTTTTTTCCGGAAAAAATTGCCGCAGTCCGGAAGATCCAAGAAGGCAACCCTAGTGGTAGAGAGATGCAGCCTGCCTTGGTCGTAGCGACAACGCCGCGTGGACTTCTCGGCTAATTTACGGTGGAGATTAATCCTTGAGGCCTCGTTTGGCATAGAAGTAAAGTTCGCGGTCGGATATACTTCGGAAAGTTTTAAAGAAAGATAAATAGATGAGTGAGAAGAAGATTATTGGTATTGAAATATGTTTAGAGTTAGATATGTTATTAATAATATTTATTTTTATTTATATTCGAGTGGATTAACGGGAGATAAATGTGATGGATGTGAAAGAGTTAATGAAGATATATGTGATTGATAAGGGGTAGATGTAATAGATGGTGGTATATGTGATGAGTAGATATTAGAATATTTGTATATTTTTGCATGGTTCATACACTGGAGCACTTATAATTGATACGTAGGATTAAAATTAGGTTTAAACCCATGCCAAACAAGGCCTTAGCGGATAACTTGATCAATCTTTGCAATTAAAATCTGAGTTATCCCATCCCTAATCTTTCACCAAGTTATCTCAACCTAGGACCTAACCTCCATTTGGATGCCCTCTCATTACACCACCACCCACCCCTCGGTGAGTGCATTCTCTCTCAAGATGGTCCTTTATGGCAAGGCAATCCCTCATGCTTGCCTTCCTTAAAACCTTACCTTCCATGCTTGCAAGTAGGGATAAAATCGAGTTGGCTTCGTTTTGTTTTTCGAAATCAAATTTAGATTTGGATGTTAAGTCGAATAAGGATTTTTATTACCATATCATAATAAAATCATATAAAAATTCAAACAAGATATTAACCGAATTCAAATCAGATATTAATCAAATACAAATACAAATCTGGTATTAATTAGATTCAAATATGAAACCAAATTCACTATTTATTAGATAAAAATAAATGGAATTAAAAATTGAACAAAAATTTGCACTGGAATTAATATGTTGTATATAAATGAAAATTAATATTGAAAGCTTTGCTATAAAAGATAAAATTTGTTATTTAAATATTGATACCTCTTATACAAGTGATTATTTCATATAAGTATCAACAATTCACACCTATAGACTATTAACTTTCCTACAAATATAAGAAAAAAATGAATAAATAGTTAATTATATAAGAGTTATTAGATTAAAATACATTCTTTAAAATAAAGAACGACAAAATGAGAATAAAAAATTAATAAAAATAAAATAAAATAAAATACATTTTACATATCTATTTTTGAATTTCGTATATGTATGATTAATATTATAGCAAAATTTTACAAAATCAAGTTGACTTTGATTTGTAATAGTTCAACCAAGGACACGAGTACAAAAACGTGCATTACAACGCATTTTGCAACGTAAAGTAGGAATTAATCGGTTGAAAATCAAGCAAACCAAAACACACACCGGTGGAAATGACTTCCATGGATGAAAAATCACTTTGTAAGTGAACAATCACTTCTCATAGGTGGAGGTGGAAAATCAAAATACATTTGCTGAAACCACCACTCTCACTTTGTGCATGTAAAACGTGTTGCAAACTTACATTTGTTTACTTTTTCTCTTCAACCAATAGTTTGCATGATTTTACTAGTGATAATGTTAACTTGAAATCCCAAGAAAGACAATATATTATGAAACTATAATACCCGTGAATTAAGTGGTAGGTTAACTCCCTTCAAATATATTCATAGTTACATTGGATACATGTTAAAGTAAGAGGTGATGTCAGATCCAGCCCAAATCTATTTTTTTTCCATAAGATCTAAATGTGAAAATTTGAGTTTCAATATTTTAATTTGGATCCAAATTTGAATCACCGAATCTAACTAAAATCAAATATTGTATCCAAATATTCATTTTACATTTGAATCCATTTTCATCTCTACTTGCGAGTGCTCTTATGGTTCCCATGCTTGCATACAACTTTGGCACCATGCGACGTTGCAACTTTCACAACCTATCCTAAATGGATTGCCTTAGCTATTACCTGTGCCTTGATGGGTTACGTTAGTTGCGGTTGCTGAAATTGGCTGGTGTTGCAGTCAGGTGTTGTGCTACAATGGCAAGGTCGCTGCAAGTTAGGTTTAGGGCTACATTTATGTGACCTTGAATCATGTGATCAAGTATTTCTTTTTCATCGTGTTTTTCATTTGAATTGATTTGATCAATGTCTGCTCAGTGTGGTGTTGGGGCTATATCTATGGTATTGCTCTATCACCATGTTAATTTTTCAGTTGGATCAATTGAATTGATTTGATGATCAATAGTTGCTTAATGTGTTGTTGAATTGATTATGGTATTTTCAGTTGACTCATTTGATTCGTAGTTGCTCGATGTAGTATTGTTTAGTAGTTGTGCTTTCATCCCTAGGCCTTGAGTAAGCAAATAAGTAATCATTTGCATCAATATTTGTAGAAATGATTGGACCCAAAATCTTGATAAAGTAGTGTTGCCTATCCAATAAATCTCTCTGTTAGTTTCTCACATACTGATTGATAAATATGAAAATATATAAAAAAAACTCAAAAAATGATATGTTTTGTAATATATTAATGTAACAGATGTGATCCCACTGTACAAACTAGCATTTAATGTATGAATTTGTTGAGTGAATCCAACATGTAAAAAGCAATGTAAGTATTATTATGTAGTGAGACTCATCACCACTTGTGAGTGAAATGTACAGGTGATTTTTTCTTCTGAACCAAAATACATTGTTAAGTTTTTGAATTACACTGGTGAAATTTAATTTTATTAAGGCGTGTTTCATCCAACGTTTCTATCACCAATGTTTTTTAGTTATAGGTGAAAATTGCTGATAATCTTTGGTGGGTGTGGGTCCCACCACGTGCATTGTAAGAGACTCATAACCTTTTGCATGGTAATAACAAAATCATTGGTGATATTTCAAATGCACCAGTGCATTCCACTAATAGGTCTCACCTGAATGAAAAAAATGCCTGCATAAGGGACACACGTGATGTGGTCATCACTTCTACATTATAAAATACGCTTCTATACTCTTATTCCTGATAAATCTACTAAGTGTTGGAAATAAGATTACATCTTCTCCATCTTTCATTGAGGTACCATTAGAAATATTACAAGCCTCCAAATTCCTCCACAAAACAACTTCCATGATGAAATGATTTGGGACTGTTATAAGAAGAGTGTAAGCTACTTACCATTTTGCTGTTAATACCTTAAGTGACTTAAATGTTGGTGTAAGCACACTACGATCGTTAATTTTGATGATAACAAAACACTTGAGGTTTAACATTTGCATTTGAATTTATGAGTTTCAGGAAAATGCAAATGGATACAAGTGTGAAGAAGCTCAAGCTCGTATCCATGGCTGATTGGAGGAGCTTGATGGAGGAGGAGCTTCGTGTAGAGCAAAAGCTTGAAGACAAGAAGAATAGGATATATGTTTTTCTATCTTGTATTTTGTATTTGTCTTTTTGTTCTTTGCTTTTTATTTGCTTAGATGTTGTGTTAAAGAGTCTCAAAGTAACAAATAGTAGTCATAGGAACACATACACTACCCTAGGATACCTACACATCTCGTAGAGAACTTAGAAAACCAAAGTAGGCATCAGACAACCTGATCAAACATCTCATCTGAACATCAGACGTCTGATTGTTTGATCAGACGTCCAAAACACTTAGGCCGAAAACCACTCTCTATTTGCCAGTTTCAGTCGTCCAGCCCTTAGTTTAGACATCTTAGGACCTTGCCAAACATCCAACCGGAGGACCGTTGGCTTGTCAGACTTAATCGTTGAGAATTAACTTTGAATAGGATTTACATCTACTTTCAAACGCCCGTACTACATCCCAGACGTCTGATATATAGACGTTAGGCTCAATCTGCCCCCAAATCACTTTTGTCAATGATCATAGCCGTTTGAGCCTCGGGAAAACCATTCCTGCAATGATTTTTGTTTCCAAACTTCTAGACATATATCCAAACATTCAACCTGTCGTCTAAGCAACTTATCCTAGAACCCTATTTAGGTCTGGACAAAACATGAAGGAAACCTGTCTTAAATTAGACGTCTAATTAAGTGCCCAGACATCTTAAAACACCTCATTAGACATCTGTCTTGATCCAACCCTGATCAGATCTTCCACCCTTCTAGATCAGACAATCGATCCCTAGATCAGACGATGGTCAAGACGTATGGCCTTAGAACCAGACATCTGATAACTATGTCACAATCATAAATGATCTTAATTTCGGCCTGGTTTGCCATGGATTTGTGACCAACGGCTATAGAAGCCTTCCAAGACCTTCATAAGGTTTCCTAAGCCATCTATAAATAGAGGAGGACCCTTCCTTTGTTACATACACCTTGAGAATACTACTTCCATACCTTTTGTGTCCAAGAAGAGAAAGATCAAAGAAGTGTTCTTGCTCTCAAAGCTTTCAATCAAAAGCACTGTTACTCTGCTTAATCACGCCTACGCACTTTCTATTATAGGGAGTTTTCTTACCTATAGTAGTATAGCCTTATATTTACTTTATGGATCAATAGGTTGTTGTTTTTCTCCTTTCCTTTGTGGTTGGGTATTCACTTTGCGAATTTCCGTCTCTTTCACGAGACAAAATACTCCTTGCGGAGAGAAGGATTTGAGGTACACTACCCTCGTATAAGTAATGTGGTTGTAAGAGATTGAACTACCCTAGTTCGAAATAGTTCGTTAGTGGATTTGATCGACTAGGTTGAGAGGCTTCGATTGTGGTTTTTACCCAGATTTGGGTTTCCACCTAAAAATACTTTGTGTACTTTTGATTGGTCATTTTGTGTGATTGATATTTTTTATTTCCGCATTATTTATTTATCACGCAAATCTCACCCCCCTCCGTTAAAACCTACAATTGGTATCAGAGCAGATCTTGTGACATCGGCATAACAACCCGGCGAGGATCCAACCATGGAAGGAAGCATCACAGTGACAAGTCATGCCGAGGGGCAGTCCATTACCCGTCCTTATTTCGACGAAACGAATTACGAGTAATGGAAATTGCGGATGAAGATGTGGCTTCAAGCCATCAAGTTTGCAATTTGAGGGAGATGCGAGACTCTCTATGACATCTCGGAGAAGCCCGTGAGAGGATACTCCAAGAATCAAATCAATGAGCTATCTCTCAACGCGAAGGCAATGAACGCGTTGTACAATGCATTGAGCCCTGAGGAGTTCAATCGCGTATCACAATGCCTCACCACATACGAGATATGGCACACGCTTGAGGTAACTCACGAAGGTACCTCAAAAGTAAAATCTTCTAAGATTAACATTATTTCTCAAGAATTTGAATCATTTTATATGAAAACTAATGAATTCTTGAGTGAGATGTATACTAGGTTCACTCTTATAGTAAACAATCTCAAGTCTCCAGGGAAGACCTTTATCGAGGGAGGGCTTCAATCAAAGGTCTTGCGCTCTCTTGTATTGGAGTGGGAGAAAAAGGTCACTGCCATTGAGGAGGCTAACCAAGTAGAGGAGTTCAACATAGACCTCTTGGGCAACCTTATGGCTTATGAGACGAAGTCGAAACAAAGGAAGGACATACCGGAGTCAAAGCCAAAGAAGACCCTCGCCTTCCAAGCCGCATCAGATGGTGAGGTAAGTTCCGACAACAGGGATCTTAGATTTTTATTTAAAATTTTTTCTAAGTTTTATAGGAATTCAAAGAAAGAGAAGGAGAAGAATAAGGAGAAAGACAGTCTAACTCATTGCTATCATCGCAACAAGAAGGGGCATATTATACCCGAATGCCCTCTTCTAAAGAAAGAAAAGGAGAAGGAGAAGAAGTACAAGAAAAAAGTATTCCAAACTACTTGGGATGATTCGACCTCGGAAGAGGAAGAAGAAGAAGATCCCGACGAGAAGAATGAAGTCGCTTGCATGGGCTTCATGGCTATCACAAGTGATAGCAAGGATGAAAATGACAACAATGAGGTAAATTCTGAATTACAAGATGCTTTTGATGAACTTTATGAGTTTTGTAAGTCACTAAAAATAGAAAATAAGAGCATTAAAAAGAATCTTATCCTTCTTAAAGCTGAAAATGAAAGGTTAGATATTCAAATTAAGGATCTAAAAATTAGTTCTAGTCGTAACATTTCTGAAAATGATAATTTGTTGTTTGTAACGACCCGGTTCCCGAGTCCCTACGAGACACAAGAACCAGACCGACTCGACTAATCCCAAGACCTAGTCGTCCAACGAGGAAGTAACCAAAAGACAGTAAAATAAACCACATTCAGCATGAATATAACTAACAGTGAGAAAGTACAGCAGTAAGGAAAGAAACTACTACAGTAGGTACCACCACAACAGTAAAACAACATTTATCATATAACAAGAACTGCAGGTAAAGAAGGTACAGCGGAAACAAAAACTACTCACTAGAACAGAAACAAAAGAGGTACAAAAGGCTGTGGTAACTCTACTGGACCCTACTCGGCCCAGCGTCCTCTGCAGCCGCCGACCCTGGCTGCTCAACACCTGATCCTGAAAAAGGTAACGAGTGTAACACGTCAGCAAAACGCTGAGTAGAGTGGCAAACTAACTAAAGGCAACAGTAGAGTGTACAGTAGCTGTTATGTTCTATTACTTCCTTTATTCACATCTTTCAATTTTTCTCACTATTTCACTTATTTCTCAGGTCCTTTACTTGATCTCGAATGTCCTCGTGGGAACGATCTTGATTGCAGTCTTTTCCAAAAGTAGAAGTAGCACGTGGTGCTCTCCTGGCCGGGAGAGTCCCCCGTGGTGATCCTACCCTCAGTCAACCACCCCAAGGTCACTGACAGACGTAACGGTGACTACGGCACGCGCGATAAACGCACAGGTAGCTAGCCCGCACTGGCACGCGGTCAGTCGTTTCCGTTAACGGGTGAGCCCAAAGCACAGCACGGAACCAGGGCAGAGCCCTCTCAGTAACAGGGGTCCAACCCCTCCACAGTATCCAAACCGGGGCCTTGCCCCTCCACAGTCCGCGCACCCTCGCCTGACTACCCTGGTTTGCCCTAGTGGGCCTAACAAGTCGGTGAAGGAGGCTAGCAGAACCCCGGGGCCCGTGGGGTAGCTAGTACTCTCCTAACACTACTAGCTCTCCTCGGTACTACGTACACGAGGGCCAACAAGTCGGTACAGAGCGGCCAATCCTAACCCCGGGTCCCTGGGGCGGCTGGCCCCATGATGAGAACCTCATCATGAGCCATAACTAGCTCATTTTGACCCAATACAAAGGATAAAAGCTCCTACATAACTCAAGGAAAGGCTTAACTCAGAGAATTCTGAGTTTAAGGAGAAAACAAGTCATAAGGGGTAAAAATGCAATTTCACCAGTATAATCTGCATACAGGGTAATTCAGGGCCCAAACATAGGTCAAAGCATCTTAATAAGAATAAAAGTGGGATGAAATGATCTAGCAAGGGCTACAGCAATTCCAAGAAACTAAATGATAAATCTGTAACCCTAAAACAACCCACTTCAATTCACAAGGTTCGAGGCAAAGTAAAAATAGAATAAACCCTCTAAAATTCATAGAAAAATAATCTCTAGGGTTTAGAACCTTCAATTTGGCCTTTAGAACCCATTTTGACCTACATTGAGAACCATGCCCAATTAATAACTTAATTTGGGTTTTTGCGCAAATTAACCGGTCAAACAAGGTTTAATATGAAAATGAAATTCACCATCAGATTCCTTAGGTCCTAATTAGTCATGTATAAAAACTTGAGCCTAAGAAGAAACCTCCTTGACCGACTTTACACTTTGGTCCTCATATATTTACTCTTTGGCCCTCAACTTTTGAACCCTCGCATTTTGGCCCCTAACTCTCCTTCGTTCTTTGCAATCAGGTCCCTCCTGCAAAACCTGCCAGCACCATGCTCCGGCGACCTTGCGCGGAGCATGGCGCCGCGCAGGGTGAGGTGGGGGACCTGGCAAGTAAACCGGGGGTGCCCTGCGTCGTCAGCCGTCGCAGGGACACCCCCCTGGTCGTTGTAGCCCACCATACCGGCCGTGCGAACGCACGGACGGTATGGGTTCTTGTTTCCGACCATCCTCCGGCGAGGGAGACACGTCATCTCCCTCCGCCTTCCTCCCTGTTTGATCCCTATAAATACCCCCCGTTGCTCCACCGACCAGGGCAGCCTGGATCTGACGGAGAAAATCCCCAACTTTCTTCTCTTCTTCCTCCGGCAGACGCTCACCAGCTCCGGCGGTTTCCTCCCCCTCCACCTCTTCGCTCTGCCGCAATACCAGCAGCAGAGACTTCCTCCCCTGCTCTTCCCGCGCCACGCCGCACCCAGCTGGCGCCTCTCCGGCTCTCTGCTCGCCGCCGCCCCTTTCCCTGAGCATCGTCTTCTCCGGCGACAGTCGATACGACTGTCGCCCTGTTCCTCCCCCTTCGTCCCTGCAAGTAAGCTAGAGCTACTCCCCTTCTTCTCCTCTTTCTTTCCCCGCTTTCAATTTATTCACTTAAGCCCTCGACCGACCCTGACCACCTTCACCCCCTTCGCCTCCGACCACCCTCCGGCGAGCCGCTCCCATCACCTCAGCGACCCACACGGCTCGCCGACCACCGCAGGACCTCCGCCTCCTCACCCTGATCAACCTCCGCCCTGCCACTCCCCCCACATCACCCTCTGCAACCCCACCGAACAGACCCATCCTCCGACCCACAGTCCGACCGTAGGGCAGCCCTCGCACGCCGCCCCGCGCCTCGCCACCACCCACACGAGCTTCGCCGCACCCTGGCGAAGCTCCTGGCACTCTCTGATTAGGCCGAGAGGCCGTTTTCTTGTGGACAGGCAACCCGACCTCCGCCGCCATTGACGCGCAGGAGGAACTGCTTCCACCTGCAGCTACAGGCGCGCCACGCTCAGCGCCAAGCCCAGATTCAACTCCCAGGCCTTGCGAGGAGTTTTGGCAAAACACCAGGTTCGCAGCTAAGGAAGAAAGCTTCGCGTGACGCCGCCATCTCCTGCTGAATTCCCCGCTGCGGGCGCGCAATTGAGGTGGGCCATTTAGTCCCACCTCGGAAACGCCTGAAGAGCCGCAGCGACATAAGATGCAAAAGTGCTGAAGGCTTACTGCCTCAGCACACGGGGTGAGGTCCCCTTCACCCGCCCGGTTACCCGGTCTCGTCCGCGCTCACGCCCCGCGGACCTGACCCGAACCGACCCGACCCGACTTAAGACTGACCTGCACTCCTCGCCCACCACGCACGCCGGTGGGCCTGGACCCGGGCCTGACCCGAACCCGGTTACCCGGTAGCTCTGGGAGAGCTTTCCCAAGAGTGGTTTCAGAGAGAAAGAGAGACGCGGGGGGGGGGGGGGGGGGGAGGGTAGAGTAGGTTTTGCCTCTGACGAAAAACTCTGAAGTGTGCAGGCACAGGCGAAGAAGAAGACCCGCGGAAGAAGAAGGAAGCTAACTGTAGCAACAGGTAGTTAAGTCGTCTGATTTGGAAATCAGACGACGGCCTGAAGCAGCTAAGGAAGAAAGCTTCGCGTGACGTCCCTGGCTGAAAAAGAAAAGAAGAAGCTGACACTTAACCGCAGGGAGGAGAAACAAGAAGAAACTCTAAAGAAGAGGCTGAGCAAAGGCTGCAGAGAAGAAGTACAGCAGAGCCAAGGAAGAAGAAACCTTCACAGAAGAGACTGCAGAAAAAGAAGAAGAGAGGCCAAGACAGAAACCAAGGAAGAAGAAGAAGGAGATCTGAAGAAAGAAAGAGGAGCATCACCTCTGCTGCAGAACAAAGAAGAAGAAGAAGGAGATCTGAAGAAAGAAAGAAAGAAGAGCATCACGAGGAGAAAACAAAGAGAACAACAAATTCTTTCCCTCTCTCTTTCTTTATTTTGTAAAAGAAACATGTATATCTCTAGAATACAACTTGCTCCCTGAGTTCGACCTCGGGAACTCTTTTATTTTCCGAGTAAAAAATTTATATATTTGAAATGTTGGTAATAACCGGCTATACTACAACGTTATAACAAACCAAAACCCGGTCGTCACACCTACCGACTTCATTTTGGCGCCGTTGCCGGGGAGCAACGGCTATTCTAGAGGTAAACATTCCTGTTCCTTTTAATTTCTGATAATCTCCTCTCTTTTGTGCAGCTACAGGAACTCAAGAAGACAAGCAACCACACGACAACCACTCCGAAGACAGGTAAATCTTTCCTCTCACTATTAACCCCTAAACTCTAAAGAGGAAGAAAAGAAAAGAACAAGCAATATAGGGCTAACCTGTTTTCCATACTTAGTAACCATAAAGAGTTGCATGTTTTCAACCCATCACTCCTGCACACTATTAAGGGTATTTAAGGGCTAACACATTCTTGCTTGAGCCCTAATTGCCCAACAAAGAGTTAAATGGACCAAGTAGAGCCAACATAAGGTCAAACATTAGGATTTCAGTAGAGACACACCCCTTAATCAAGAATTGAGGAAATCCAAAAGAGGTGTGCCAAGCCATTGATTGAAAATAATTAACAAGAAAAATCCTAAACAATTGGCTCTCTCTTTAAACACTTGAACCCTAAAAGACAAGACCTGAAAGCTCTCAAAGAAAACAAGAGGTAAAGTTGACCCCTTGGGTCAACCAACCTTAAATTAGGTCACTCTTTGCACTTAAAAGACTAAAGTTCAAGTGGAAACCTTAAGCACCCTGATATTAAAATTGGTAGACTTAAGAGGTCAAGATCCCCATTCTGGTCTACCTGGAACCGCAGTGACAAGAGAGGTCAGGTGGGGGAAACCCTGTAACCCGTGGGGACGCTCTACCGTGTAGGGGTCTTCGCGGGACTCTCCCTCTCTGGCTGCCCAGGTAATTCTCAGGTGGACGATCTTTCTGATCAAGGGGTCCATCTGCCCCGCACCTCTATAGTCACCCAACACATTTTTGGGTGTCTTGATTGGGTCCAGCACCTTCTAACTTACCTCTCCCAACTGTGCATGTACGGAAGGGGTCCCTAGGACCACCCTTAAGACCTCCATTAGAAATTCACTCTCGTCAAGGCCAAGCCTCGACGCCCGTGTGTGTGCAGCAACACCCTCACATTATTCTCTCTTCTTCTGATTCAGAACCAAGTTCTTCTTCTTCCCCCATCATGGCTCAGCCAGTTGAGGAAGAAAATAATCTGGAACACCAGCTCCAGCGACTCAATGACCTCTTCCAAAACTTCGTGCACCCACCACAGCGTCCTATGATGCGGGACCACTACAATCCTGCTGCGGTGGCCATTGAGCCTCGAGTCAGAATCCCGACTGGAGGACCTGATTCCGAACTAAAGCCCAACATGATTCATGCTATACCTAAATTCCATGGGCTTAATTCTGAAGATCCCTTCCAGCACATCAAACAGCTAAAGCATCTGGCCCACACTTTTGGATCAGATGCGCAAAATCGGGATATTCTTCTCATGAAGATGTTCTCCTTTTCTCTTATGGACAAGGCCGCCCATTGGTATCAAACTCAGACCCGGCCGATCAACACTTGGGAAGAACTTCAATCCGAATTTTTGAAAAAGTTTTTTCCCGTTGGTCGGACCAACGCCTTGCGCCATCAGATTACACACTTCACTCAATGAAGTTGCTTGGTTTCAACTGGGTTCTGGTTTGTTATAACGTTGTAGTAAAGCCGGTTATTACCAACACTTCAAATATAATTTTTTTACTCGGAAAATAAAAGAGTTCCCGAGGTCGAACTCAGGGAGCAAGTTGTATTCTAGAGATATACATGTTTCTTTTACAAAAAGAAAGAGAGAGGGAAAGAATTTGTTGTTTTCTCTTTGTTCTGTAGAGGGGATGCTCTTCTTTCTCTCTTTCTTTAGATCTCCTTCTTTCTCTTTGTTCTGCAGAGGTGATGTTCTTCTTCTGCAATGGTGATGCTCTTCTTCTTCTTCCTGCTGTTCCTGCTTTGGTGATGTTCTTCTTTCTTCAGAGCTCCTTCTTCTTCTTCTTCGTTCTGCAGAGGTGATGCTCCTCTTCAGATCTCTTTGTTCTTCTTCCTTGGTTTCTGCCTTGACCTCTCTTCTTCTTCTTCTGCAATTGTGGTGACCCTTTCTCTTTTCCCTTTTCTTCTTTATGGCTGCAGAGCTTCTGCCTTCAGCTACTAAGTCTTCCTTTCTTCTTCTTCTGCTTTGGCCGTTGCTCTTCCTTCTTCTTCAGCCTGCCTTCTTTCCTGCTCTGGCTGCTGACCTTCCGTCGTCTGACCCGGTGCTTGGACGACTTAACTATGCATTTGCTACAGTGCAGCTCCTTCTTCTTCCGCGGGTCTTCTTCTTCGCCTGTGCCTGCACACTTCAGAGTTTTTCGTCAGAGGCAAAACCTACTCTACCCTCCCCCCCCCGCGTCTCTCTTTCTCGATGAAACCACTCTTGGGAAAGCTGTCCCAGAGCTACCGGGTAATCGGGTTCGGGTCACGCCCGAGTCCAGGCCCACCGGCGTGCGTGGTGGGCGAGGAGTGCAGGTCAGTCTAAGTCGGGTCGGGTCAGGTCCGCGGGGCGTGAGCGCGGACGAGACCGGGTAACCGGGCGGGTGTAAGGGGACCTCACCCCGTGTACTGAGGCAATAAGGCTAGTGCACGAAATCAATTTAAACAGTGGAACGGGTGTGAGGCTTACCGATGTGGGACTAAACGCAGACCGTTCCTCGCATGCGCCTGCTGGGAGACCGCGGCCTGGCTTCTGCAGCTGCGGCTTCTATTTGCATAGGTTGCTGGCTGGCTGCCTTCGCAAGACTCCCCGTACTCCGCAGCAGCTGGAGACCTGGAGTCCTCAAGCCTGGAGCGCGGGAGAAGCTGCTTCAATGTGCGCTAATGGCGGTCGAACCTCAAAACCTGTCGGACACGAATATGGCCTCGCGGCCTAATCAAACCACTGGGGAACCTTCGCCGTGGCACGGCGAAGGTGAGGAGCTGCGCGGCAGGCCGCAAGGAGGTGTCTGGCGGCAGCCCTGGGTCGGACTGCAACCGGAGGAATGGGTTTGTTCGGGGGAGTGTTACGGAGGTGTGGAGTGGCAGTGGAGGGGTGGGGGGTGCTCAGTGTGATGAGGCGGAGGTTCGGTGAGGGTCGGCGAGCCGTGTGGGTTGCTGAGGTGATGGGAGCGGCTCGCCGGAGGGTGGTCGGAGGCGAAGGGGGTGAAGGTGGTCAGGGTCGGTAGAGGGCTTAATTGAATAAATTGAAAGCGGGGAAAGAAAGAGGAGGAGAAGGGGAGTAGCTATAGCTTACTTGCAGGGACGAAGGGGGAGGAACAGGGCGACAGTCGTATCGACTGTCGCCGGAGAAGACGATGCTCAGGGAAAGGGGCGACGGCGAGCAGAGAGCCGGAGAGGCGCCAGCTGGGTGCGGCGTGGCGCGGGAAGAGCGGGGGAGGAAGTCTCTGCTGCTGGTATTGCGGCAGAGCGAAGAGGTGGAGGTGGAGGAAACCGCCGGAGCTGGTGAGCGTTTGCCGGAGGAAGAAGAGAAGAAAGTTGGGGATTTTCTCCGTCAGATCCAGGCTGCCCCGGTCGGTGGAGCAACGGGGGGTATTTATAGGGATCAAACAGGGAGGAAGGCGGAGGGAGACGACGTGTCTCCCTCGCCGGAGGATGGCCGGAAGCAAGAACCCATACCGTCCGTGCGTTCGCACGGCCGGTATGGTGGGTTATAACGACCAGGGGGGTGTCCCTGCGACGGCTGACGACGCAGGGCACCCCCGGTTTACTTGCCAGGTCCCTCACCTCACCCTGCGCGGCGCCATGCTCCGCGCAAGGTCGCCGGAGCATGGTGCTGGCAGGTTTTGCAGGAGGGACCTGATTGCAAAGAACGAAGGAGAGTTAGGGGCCAAAATGCGAGGGTTCAAAAGTTGAGGGCCAAAGAGTAAATATATGAGGACCAAAGTGTAAAGTCGGTCAAGGAGGTTTCTTCTTAGGCTCAAGTTTTTATACATGACTAATTAGGACCTAAGGAATCTGATGGTGAATTTCATTTTCATATTAAACCTTGTTTGACCGGTCAATTTGCGCAAAAACCCAAATTAAGTTATTAATTGGGCATGGTTCTCAATGTAGGTCAAAATGGGTTCTAAAGGCCAAATTGAAGGTTCTAAACCCTAGAGATTATTTTTCTATGAATTTTAGAGGGTTTATTCTATTTTTACTTTGCCTCGAACCTTGTGAAGTGGGTTATTTTAGGGTTACAGATTATCATTTAGTTTCTTGGAAGTGCTGTAGCCATTGCTAGATCATCTCATCCCACTTTTATTCTTATTAAGCTGCTTTGACCTATGTTTGGGCCCTGAATTACCCTGTATGCAGATTATACTGGTAAAATTGCACTTTTACCCCTTATGACTTGTTTTCTTCTCAAACTCAGAATTCTCTGAGTTAAGCCTTTCCTTGAGATATGTAGGAGCTTTTATCCTTTGTATTAGGTCAAAATGAGCTAGTTATGGCTCATGATGAGGTTCTCATCACTCAACAATCAGGAGAACCTCTCCATGAGGCATGGGATCGTTTTCAGGATCTCATGAGAAAGTGCCCCCATCACGGAGTTCCTAAATGGGAACAAGTCCAATCTTTTTACCAGGGACTCCGTGAGGACATCCGCCTTTTCGTCAATGCAACTTGCGGAGGAAACATCATGGGTCAACATGAAGACACCGTATGGGAGATTCTCGAAAACATGTGCGAGAACTCCATCAACAATGACTCCATGGGATTATTCGACAGGACGAATACCCGCGCAGCGACGAATCTTAAGGGAGCACATGAGACGCAGGGCCTGTCCGCATCAGTCGACCTGGAATTGATGGCCAGTCGACTGGACAAGGTCTCAATCATTGAAAAGAAGGTGGATGAGCTGACTCAGCACTTGCAGCGAGCCACCTCTGCGCGTAACTCCTTTGCACAACCTCCTTCCACACAGGAGACTGTGCAAAACATCCTCCACCGATCCTCCCCTGGGATGGATCCATATCCATCCCCATCTGATTCTTGGACTGGAAGATCATCCGATCCTTTCTACACCAGCCGGGGGAACTCCATTCCTCCTTTCCCTGATTCTCAGGAGGTTCCTCAGACCTGCGAGGACCTCAACGCCATCCAGAACGACCCATTCTCCAACACTTACAACCCTGGATGGCGAAACCATCCCAATTTTCAATGGGCGGGAAATTCCCAAACCCAAAGACCACCTTTTCAGTCCCGCCCACAGCCCTCTCGTCACTACCAGCCGCCTCAGCCTCGGCCCAACCCTACTTATCCATCAGGGCCAAATCAAGATCAAATGTCCTTAATCCTTCAGACTCTGGCTGACATTCAAAAAATGAATGCGGCTATTCAAAAACAGCACAAGGACGAGCTTACAGAAGTTAAAACTCAACTGGCCCAGTTGGCAAATTCTCGCCAACCAGGCACACTCCCTTCCCAACCTCTTCCTAACCCAAATAACGTGCCAACCCAGAAGCGCGTTATGAATCCAAATTTAGGCCACGCCCAATGGATTTATCAGGCTCCTACTGCTCCATCTCCAGACGAGATGGAAGCCTCAACTTCTTATGCAGGATTTCAGCAGCAGCCACCCCTCCTACCAAACCCAAACCAAAATCAGGCCGGATTAAATTCTGTAACAACACGTAGTGGTAAGACAACTCAAGACCCGCATTATCTAAACCACTCCCAGCCTGATAACCATGACCCTAGGATAGTTATCCAAGGTACCGCTGTTCCAGATCCACAACCTGAACCTATCCTAGAAGAACCAACCAAGATCCCGTTTCCCGAGGCCCTGACCAAGGGAAAGAAGACCACCAAACCCGTGGCCCCTGAGGAGGACCTGGTCAAGCTCTTTGAGCAGGTCCACATAAACATCCCCTTGATGGATGCAATCCGCCACGTACCAGCTTACGCACGATTTCTAAAGAATTTATGTACACCCCAGCGTAAGCCGCGAACCAAGGGAGGGAGCCCAATTGTTCTGTCAGAGCAAGCCAGCTCTGTAATCCTTAGTAGACTCCCACCCAAGGCAAAAGATCCTGGAACTCCCCTGATTTCCTGTAAGATAGGTGGTACCCAATTTGATAGAGCATTGTTAGACTTGGGCGCATCCATAAACCTGATACCCACATCCTTACTTGACCATCTAGAGGAATCTGAGCTGAAACCAACCGAGGTGACATTACAATTAGCAGATCGATCTATAAAGTCACCAAAAGGGATTCTCGAGGATGTTATCGTGAGAGTACGGGATTTCTATTTTCCAGTGGACTTCATAGTCTTAGATATGGATGCACCTGAGAACCCTAGGGATACACCAATCATTCTAGGGAGACCTTTCTTGGCTACTGCTAGAGCCAACATCAGCTGTGAGGAGGGCCAAATAGAGTTTAAGTTTGGAGATCAAACACTGAAAATTGATATATTTAAGGCCCAACAAGGAATTAATTGCGGCGTCATCGAGCAAATTTGTGACATCAAGACTTTGGTTGATGAATCACACCTCCAGAGTGACTCGATTGTGCCTCATCAACCACAGAAGGATCTTGACCCGCAAACAGAGGAGTTGAATCCAGATATGAACAACCCAGTAACTCCCACCCTTGAACCTCACATCTATACTGAACCACCCGCTGCTGCTGAAAACCCCATCCTCGAACTGAAACCCCTTCCTGCTCACTTAAAATACATCTTTTTGGGTTCTAATCAGACCCTTCCTGTGATCATCAATTCCAACCTCAGTCCTGAACAGGAAGGCCGTCTGATTGTTGTCCTCCAGCAACATCGCAGAGCCATCGGATGGACTCTCGATGATTTGACTGGAATAAGTCCCTCTTATTGTACTCATCATATCTATTCAGAAGAGGGCACACGACCTTCTCGTGAAATGCAGAGACGCTTAAACCCCAATCTGCAGGAGGTCGTGAAAAAGGAGATCATCAAGTGGTTAGATGCCGGGATCATCTACCCGATCTCCGATAGTCGTTGGGTGAGCCCAATTCAGGTCGTGCCCAAGAAGGCAGGACTCACCACTATAACGACTGAGACCGGAGAAATCATTCCTACCCGATTAGCCAACTCGTGGAGAGTCTGTATAGATTACCGTCGACTCAATTCCTCCACGAAGAAGGATCATTTCCCACTACCCTTCATTGATCAAATTCTCGAAAAACTAGCGGGAAATAGGTTCTTCTGCTTTCTTGACGGGTACTCCGGTTATAACCAGGTGGCAATCATCCTGAGGACCAAGAAAAGACCACGTTCACCTGCCCCTTCGGAACATACGCTTTCCGAAGGATGCCTTTCGGTCTTTGCAATGCACCCGCTACTTTTCAGCGATGCATGCTTGCCATATTCTCAGATATGGTAGGTGATTATCTGGAAGTCTTCATGGATGACTTTTCAGTTTTCGGAGCATCATTCGACGATTGCCTCCAACACTTGGTCCAGATACTCAGGCGGTGCATCGATGTGAATTTGGTTCTTTCCTGGGAAAAGAGCCATTTCATGGTGCCTGAGGGAATTGTCCTGGGACACTCAATTTCGGAAAAAGGTATCCAAGTGGATCGAGCTAAGGTTAATCTGATTTCTCACCTTCCTATGCCTAGCTCGATCAGGGACATCCGATCCTTTTTAGGGCATGTCGGTTTTTATCGACGATTTATCCCTGATTTTTCAAAAATCGCACGCCCCCTGACCACTCTTCTCTCCAAGGATGTTCCCTTCGAAATCTCCAAGGAATGCACTAAAGCATTTGAAATCCTGCGTGACCGAGTCACCCAAGCCCCGATCCTACAGTCCCCTGATTGGTCTCAACCCTTTGAGATCATGTGTGATGCATCCGACTTCGCTGTAGGAGCGGTTTTGGGGCAGAAAAATGACAAGAAACCTGTGGTCATTTACTACGCCAGCAAAACACTCGATGAGGCTCAGCGTAACTATATAGTTACTGAGAAAGAGCTGCTAGCTGTAGTATTTGCCCTAGAGAAGTTCAGATCGTACCTTCTGGGTTCCCATGTCATCATATACTCGGATCACACAGCTGTGAGGCATCTCCTTGCGAAGAAGGACGCGAAACCTCGATTAATCCGATGGATCTTGCTGTTGCAAGAATTTGACCTTGAGATTCGCGACAAAGCGGGAAAACAAAACGTGGTAGCTGATCACTTGTCCCGTCTTCCTTCTGAAATAATTGACCCCTCCGGACCCATCACGGAGCATTTTCCCGATGAGCACCTGCTAACTATTGGTACTAGCCTTCCATGGTTCGCTAATATTGTAAATTACTTGGCATCTCATCAGACCCCGTCCGATTGGCCGAAGGCCAAGAAAGACAAATTACGCTCCGATGCCAAGTATTACATTTGGGAAGACCCGTACCTCTTCCGCATAGGTGCCGATCAGATCATCCGGAGATGTGTCCCGGAAGGGGAAGTCAACAATATCCTCTCTTTCTGCCATGACCAGGCATGCGGTGGCCATTTTGCCGGGCATAAAACCGCATCAAAAGTCCTCCAGTGCGGCTTTTACTGGCCCACACTGTTCAAAGACGCATACAGTCATTGCAAAGCATGCAGTCGTTGCCAGACTTTGGGCAACATGAGCCATCGCGACATGATGCCTATGCAACCGATTCTAGTATGCGAAATCTTTGATGTTTGGGGGATTGATTTTATGGGCCCCTTTCCTGTTTCGGATGGTTTCGAATTCATTCTGTTGGCTGTGGACTACGTGTCCAAATGGATCGAAGCCATACCGACCCGAACCTGTGATCACAAAATCGTCCTCAAATTCATTCATCAACACATTTTCTCAAGGTTCGGGATTCCTCGTGCAATAATCTCTGATGGGGGGACCCATTTCACAAATGCTCAGTTTAGGTCACTGATGACCAAATACGGGGTGTCTCACCGAATCTCTACTCCTTACCACCCCCAAACTAATGGTCTAGCTGAGCTGTCTAATCGGGAGATCAAGAAAATCCTGCAAGTCACTGTTCGACCTGACAGGAAGGACTGGTCATCCCGACTTCCGGAAGCATTGTGGGCCTATAGGACCGCCCACAAGACCCAATTGGGCATGTCTCCCTTTAGATTGGTGTACGGAAAGGCATGCCACCTTCCCGTCGAACTGGAGCATAAAGCCTATTGGGCAGTACGGAACTGTAATCTGGATCTTTCCAAGGCTGGGACCCACAGAAAACTCCAAATCAGCGAGATCGATGAATTACGCATAGACGCGTACGAGAACTCGCAAATCTACAAGGAGCGGGTTAAAGCCTTCCACGACAAACACATCTCGAGAAAGATCTTTCATCCTGGTCAAAAGGTCCTACTCTTTGATGCCCGACTCAAACTCTTCCCAGGAAAACTGAGATCTAAGTGGGTCGGACCATATTTGGTCCGACAGGTTTTTGGAAATGGAGCAATCGAAATCAGTCCACTCAGCCACGATTCTGAACCTTTCATCGTGAACGGTCAGAGACTCAAGTCGTTCATTGATGTAACTTCTACTGATTTGGCTGAGGCATCTTATATCCTCCTTTCCCCTTGAGCTTATTGCGCCCAGCCGATGGCGTAAAACTCAGCGCTTAACGGGAGGCAGCCCGTCATTCTCTTTGTAAACCTGAAACTTGTTTTGACACCTTTCAGCACTCGAAGTTCACCCTTGTAGACAGCCGACCCCAACTCAGATGTTTGCATCTGGGATTTGAAATCGTCCGCAAAAATTCAACCCGACCCATTCACTCATCCAAATTTCTGTCTTAAGGAATGAACTAAGACCCCCTAGGTTACAATGAGGACATTGCAAATCTTAGGCATGGGGGGGTATGAAAGTGCAAAACTTGTAAGAAAAGGTTTCAAACAAAAAAATTCACATATGCCAAAAACACCATAAAAATTAAAAAAAAAAAAAAAATTTCGAAAAAGAATAAGAGGAAAAGAGAAGAAAATTTTGCGAAGGAGAAAAGAAACAAAATGAAAAAGGAGCACAAAATTATGAGAAAAAGTGATAGTCATTAGTAAGGAACTAAGGAATTAACCTAAGTTCTAGACCTCGTTCAAGAAAAGTGCACAATAAGATTAGTAAAAATGCAAACCTTAGGCATTCTTGAATAGACTCTTAGTACCCATTAAGATTTGGACACTCCTCAAGAGGTTGAGGAAAATGAAAAGCTGAAGTATTAGGTCTAAGGCTTAGGGAGTATTCGGCCTCGTTAACTAATTTTTGGTTTACGGGACTCAGTAACCTAAGCACCCTAATCTCACACACAGCCTGGTTCAGTAAGCGTAAAAATCAGAATCACGCAGAAGCGTCGCAAAAATCTGAAAAGAACACCTAGAATAGGAGCGGCCGATCAACACAAGTTGATTTGGACGAGTTCCCAGCGCAGAGAGGCGGGAAATCCCCTCGAAGATGCGTAACAAAATATCATCTCCTCGGTGCTTGTCTCTTAGGATATTTACATATCCTACTGGGGGCATGTAAGCACTCTGCTGGTTCAGATTCCATGGATGGCATTATCTCGAAGTGTCAATTGCCAGGGTCTGGATTCGGCCACGGAATACCATGGATGGGATTATCTCGAAATCTCAATAGCCAGGGTTCCGGGGGTTGTCATGGGCGGTGCTATCTCGAAGCATCGATCGCCAGGAACCCTTGAGGATTGATGATGGGAGCAAGGAATCTGATACATACCGTGTTGAAAAGCCAATCCTAGGCTAGAACTAAAAAGAAAAAGAGAGAGAAAACTCTCCAAACAGAAAAACTTTCTATCTCTCTCTTACAAAACGCACTGCGAACTGAGCCAGGGCTAAAATCATTTCAAGCACGGGTGCTTTAACCACGAAGTCCAATAAACCTTAGGTTAGTTCTTGTGGGCCTTAAAAACCTTTGCTAAAAGACTGAGGCTAAGGCTAGACAGATTTGGATCTTGATTGGTACTAGAGTACCTTTTAGGCCTATGGTCAGCATTCTAACCTAATCTATGCTCAAATAAAAAAGGCACTTATCTAAAACTATTAAAAACTTCATGGTCTAGAACAAGGGTTGAAACCTTAAGTTTTTGCTAAGGGACTAGCAAAAGCTAGGCATGGGGGTATGATGAGAACCTTATCATGAGCCATAATTAGCTCATTTTGACCCAATACAAAGGATAAAAGCTCCTACATAACTCAAGGAAAGGCTTAACTCAGAGAATTCTGAGTTTAAGGAGAAAACAAGTCATAAGGGGTAAAAATGCAATTTCACCAGTATAATCTGCATACAGGGTAATTCAGGACCCAAACATAGGTCAAAGCAGCTTAATAAGAATAAAAGTGGGATGAAATGATCTAGCAAGGGCTACAGCAATTCCAAGAAACTAAATGATAAATCTGTAACCCTAAAACAACCCACTTCAATTCACAAGGTTCGAGGCAAAGTAAAAATAGAATAAACCCTCTAAAATTCATAGAAAAATAATCTCTAGGGTTTAGAACCTTCAATTTGGCCTTTAGAACCCATTTTGACCTACATTGAGAACCATGCCCAATTAATAACTTAATTTGGGTTTTTGCACAAATTGACCGGTCAAACAAGGTTTAATATGAAAATGAAATTCACCATCAGATTCCTTAGGTCCTAATTAGTCATGTATAAAAACTTGAGCCTAAGAAGAAACCTCCTTGACCGACTTTACACTTTGGTCCTCATATATTTACTCTTTGGCCCTCAACTTTTGAACCCTCGCATTTTGGCCCCTAACTCTCCTTCGTTCTTTGCAATCAGGTCCCTCCTGCAAAACCTGCTAGCACCATGCTCCGGCGACCTTACGCGGAGCATGGCACCGCGCAGGGTGAGGTGGGGGACCTGGCAAGTAAACCGGGGGTGCCCTGCGTCGTCAGCCGTCGCAGGGACACCCCCCTGGTCGTTGTAGCCCACCATACCGGCCGTGCGAACGCACGGACGGTATGGGTTCTTGTTTCCGACCATCCTCCGGCGAGGGAGACACGTCGTCTCCCTCCGCCTTCCTCCCTGTTTGATCCCTATAAATACCCCCCGTTGCTCCACCGACCAGGGCAGCCTGGATCTGACGGAGAAAATCCCCAACTTTCTTCTCTTCTTCCTCCGGCAGACGCTCACCAGCTCTGGCGGTTTCCTCCCCCTCCACCTCTTCGCTCTGCCGCAATACCAGCAGCAGAGACTTCCTCCCCTGCTCTTCCCGCGCCACGCCGCACCCAGCTGGCGCCTCTCCGGCTCTCTGCTCGCCGCCGCCCCTTTCCCTGAGCATCGTCTTCTCCGGCGACAGTCGATACGACTGTCGCCCTGTTCCTCCCCCTTCGTCCCTGCAAGTAAGCTAGAGCTACTCCCCTTCTTCTCCTCTTTCTTTCCCCGCTTTCAATTTATTCACTTAAGCCCTTGACCGACCCTGACCACCTTCACCCCCTTCGCCTCCGACCACCCTCCGGCGAGCCGCTCCCATCACCTCAGCGACCCACACGGCTCGCCGACCACCGCAGGACCTCCGCCTCCTCACCCTGATCAACCTCCGCCCTGCCACTCCCCCCACATCACCCTCTGCAACCCCACCGAACAGACCCATCCTCCGACCCACAGTCCGACCTAGGGCAGCCCTCGCACGCCGCCCCGCGCCTCGCCACCACCCACACGAGCTTCGCCGCACCCTGGCGAAGCTCCTGGCACTCTCTGATTAGGCCGAGAGGCCGTTTTCTTGTGGATAGGCCACTCGACCTCCGCCGCCATTGACGCGCAGGAGGAACTGCTTCCACCTGCAGCTACAGGCGCGCCACGCTCAGCGCCAAGCCCAGATTCAACTCCCAGGCCTTGCGAGGAGTTTTGGCAAAACACCAGGTTCGCAGCTAAGGAAGAAAGCTTCGCGTGACGCCGCCATCTCCTGCTGAATTCCCCGCTGCGGGCGCGCAATTGAGGTGGGCCATTTAGTCCCACCTCGGAAACGCCTGAAGAGCCGCAGCGACATAAGATGCAAAAGTGCTGAAGGCTTACTGCCTCAGCACACGGGGTGAGGTCCCCTTCACCCGCCCGGTTACCCGGTCTCGTCCGCGCTCACGCCCCGCGGACCTGACCCGAACCGACCCGACCCGACTTAAGACTGACCTGCACTCCTCGCCCACCACGCACGCCGGTGGGCCTGGACCCGGGCCTGACCCGAACCCGGTTACCCGGTAGCTCTGGGAGAGCTTTCCCAAGAGTGGTTTCAGAGAGAAAGAGAGACGCGGGGGGGGGGGGGGAGGGTAGAGTAGGTTTTGCCTCTGACGAAAAACTCTGAAGTGTGCAGGCACAGGCGAAGAAGAAGACCCGCGGAAGAAGAAGGAAGCTAACTGTAGCAACAGGTAGTTAAGTCGTCTGATTTGGAAATCAGACGACGGCCTGAAGCAGCTAAGGAAGAAAGCTTCGCGTGACGTCCCTGGCTGAAAAAGAAAAGAAGAAGCTGACACTTAACCGCAGGGAGGAGAAACAAGAAGAAACTCTAAAGAAGAGGCTGAGCAAAGGCTGCAGAGAAGAAGTACAGCAGAGCCAAGGAAGAAGAAACCTTCACAGAAGAGACTGCAGAAAAAGAAGAAGAGAGGCCAAGACAGAAACCAAGGAAGAAGAAGAAGGAGATCTGAAGAAAGAAAGAGGAGCATCACCTCTGCTGCAGAACAAAGAAGAAGAAGAAGGAGATCTGAAGAAAGAAAGAAAGAAGAGCATCACGAGGAGAAAACAAAGAGAACAACAAATTCTTTCCCTCTCTCTTTCTTTATTTTGTAAAAGAAACATGTATATCTCTAGAATACAACTTGCTCCCTGAGTTCGACCTCGGGAACTCTTTTATTTTCCGAGTAAAAAATTTATATATTTGAAATGTTGGTAATAACCGGCTATACTACAACGTTATAACAAACCAAAACCCGGTCGTCACACCAACCGATTTCACCCCACTCTGCACTAAACACGTACAGGTACTTCCCTTGGTACTGCGTACCCAAGAGACAGTACAAACTACATCTCAGTTCCATTCCTTTTTCTTTCCAGGAGTTCCACTCCTAATTCCCCGTAGGGTTCCAGCTCTTTATCTCAGAACATCATATGTTTCCCTTTCCAGATTCACGTTCTCAAAATCCATGATCTCAAACATGTTTCTTTATTCATAACAGGCAGCTGTTAATTCAAATTACAGGCAGCTTTATATTCCTTTCCATTTTTCCAAGACTGCAGTATTATACATTCCACTAGTTTTTCCATCCTAAGATTCATGCCACATCCTAGGATCTAGCATACAACTAGTTTTCCAGCCCTAGGATTCATGCATCACCTAGGAGCTATCATTCCATACATTTCTCATTCCTAGGATTCATGCAATGTCCTAGATTCTAGTTATGGTTCCATACTTTAACAGATTTTAAAAATAACTTAAGCCACTCTACCAGGTACAACGGGAGTAATGGGGGCGTGATCGGGAATCCCGCGTGCCTCCGCGACTCTCAAGACTGCAACTGAACGAGGTCCTATCACAAGGATCAAACACAAGGGGTGTCTCAAAACAGTGTATAGCTACTGTAGACGGGTAGAGGAATTAATTCTGAAAGGAACGCAACTCGAATCGCGGCAAACGGAGCCCGAACGGGCCCTAAACGGGTCGAAAAAGACGATACTGTGCAGAATCAGACGTCTAGAACTCCCTCCAGACGTCTTAAACGGTGGATCAGAGAATTACCTGTTCAGCGTGGTTTCCCAGACGTCCAGAAGTCTGCGGGGACGTATGTCCTAGATCCCAGACGTCCGATGGTCACTCCGGACGTCTGGAGGTCACTCCAGCCGTCTGGTACAACTTCCAGACGTCTGATTCTCAAAAGATGGCGAATCAGCGAACCTGCGCACAGCCAACCCCCCCCCCCCTCCTCAGTACGGTCAGTCGACAAGAAGGAAGAAGAAGGCGGAAAACTCACCTTTCAGACGTCTGTATGATCTTACAGACGTCGACCTTGCCGTCTGGCTATCAACCCAGACGTCTGATTCTGGAAATTTTTCCAGAATCAGGGCCCTGCTCGGCCTCCGCTCGCGACGCCGCCCGCGTCAAACCTCGCGCGTCTGCTGCTCAGTCCGCAGCAGGTCCCTCTCCGCGTCGCTCCGCGCCCCCTGCGCCCTCCGTCGACCGGCCAAGCCGCTCCGGCGAGCTCGCCCTCACGGCAGAGCTCCGCCCTCGCACGCCGCACCTCCGCGCTCACTGCGGCCGCCGCTGCCGCCCTCGCGTTCGCTCGCTCTCGCGCACAGGAAGGAGAAGAAGGAGGAGACGGTGGAGACGGGAGGGGAGGCGCGCCCCTTTTAACGCCGCGCGGAGAGGAGAGAGAGAAGGCGCCGCAGGCGTCTGCAGCCGCAGAAGAAAAAGAGAGAATATGCGGTCTGCGCGCTCAGGCGCGCAGGCGACTGGCGGGTGTCGACGATAACGTTTTTTTCAGACGTCTGTAAACCATCCCAGACGTCTGGCAAGACGTCTGGATGTGATCCCAGACGTCTGGTCAGACGTCTGGGCCACCTCCCAGACGTCTTAAAATACGTCCGGGGCACGCGTTCATAACAATATAACAAACTCAAAGGAAGTTTCGTCCCCGAAACTTGCGCCAACTAGGGTCTGGGAAAAGACGTCCAAATAACCATAACAAACTCAAAGAGGACCGAAGCCGGTCCGAAAAGACGTACCCGCGAAAAGCTCCGGGTACCGCTCCCGCATTGCCGCCTCAGGCTCCCAGGTAGCCTCCTCGTACCGCTGGCTCCTCCACAAAACCTTTACCAGGGGTACTTGCTTTCGTCTCAACCTGCGGACGGCTCGGTCTAGGATCTGCACTGGCCGCTCGGGGTAGGTCAGGTCGTCGCTCACCTCGACGCGCTCGTGACTCAGTACGTGGCTGGGATCGGCTACGTACTTCCTGAGGTTGGACACGTGGAACACGTCGTGCACACCAGAAAGCTGCGGGGGAAGGGCAAGTCTGTAAGCAACGGGTCCAACTCGCTCCAGGACCTCAAAGGGCCCCACGAACCTCGGCGCGAGCTTCCCTCTCACCCCAAACCGCTGTAAGCCCTTCATGGGAGAAACACGAAGGAAGACGTGGTCCCCAACCTCGAACTGCACCCCTCTGCGTCTGCGATCCGCGTAGCTCTTCTATCTGCTCCTGACAGTGCGGAGTCGTCTGTGGATCTGCTCAACTACCTCCTGACTCTGCCGGATCATCCTGGGGCCAACCTCCCACTTGGTCCCCACCTCAACCCAACTCAAGGGTGCCGTGCATTTCCGTCCGTACAGAGCCTCGTAGGGAGCCATGCCGATGCTCGAGTGATAACTGTTGTTGTATGCAAACTCCGCCAGGGGCAGGTGCTCCTCCCAAGAGCCCCTCCAGTCTAGTACACAGGCACGCAAAAGGTCCTCAAGTGTCTGTATCGTGCGTTCCGACTGTCCGTCCGTCTGGGGGTGGTAAGCCATGCTAAACCTCAACCTCGTCCCCAAGGCCTGCTGAAACTCAGCCCAAAACTGGGACGTAAAGCGGGTATCCCGGTCGGATACGATCTCCCGCGGAACTCCGTGTAGTCGCACCACATCACGGATATACCTCTTTGCCAACTGTGCTGGTCCCAAAGTGACTCGGATCGGCAAGAATCGTGCCGTCTTCGTCAATCTATCCACTATTACCCAGACTGCGTCGTGTCCTCGCTGGGTAACAGGTAAGCCCACCACCAAGTCCATGGTGATGCTCTCCCACTTCCATTCTGGTACTGGAAGCGGCTGAAGCGGCCCTGCAGGCCTTTGATGCTCGGCTTTCACCTGCTGGCACACTAAGCACTGCTGCACGAACTCACCCACATCCCGCTTCATCCCTCTCCACCAAAACTCGCGTCTCAAGTCATGGTACATTTTCGTGTTTCCGGGATGTATGGTGAATCTGGAACCGTGTGCCTCAGTCAGGAGCTCTCTCAACAGCTCCTCGTCTCTGGGAACGCACAACCGTCCCCTCAAGCGTAGCACCTGGTCTATGAAAGAGAAGTCCCCTGGGTCCCCTGATAGTACTCTATCGCGCAAAGACTGCAAGTACGGATCGGCCATCTGTCCCGTGATGATGCGGTCTATCAACTCAGGCCTGGTCTGCCGTGTCACCGTCACTGCCCCACAGTACCCTCGTAACTCTAGAGGTCGCCAACTGCCCTCCTCCTCCAAAAGGCTCCAACTCTGTAACTGTAGACTGGCCAAGCGTGCAGGCGCCTTACGGCTCAAGGCGTCAGCCACCACATTGGCCTTTCCCGGGTGGTAGGAGATGCTGCAGTCGTAGTCCTTCAGGAGCTCCAACCAACGTCTCTGTCTCATGTTGAGCTCCTTCTGGTCAAAAAGATATCTGAGGCTCTTGTGATCTGTAAAAATCTCGAAGGTCTCACCGTACAAGTAGTGCCTCCATGTCTTCAGCGCGAAGACAACAGCTGCCAACTCTAGATCGTGGGTAGGGTAGGTATGCTCATGGGGCTTCAGTTGCCGCGAAGCGTAAGCGACCACGTGACCCCTCTGCATGAGCACACCTCCTAACCCCTGCAAGGAAGCGTCCGTGTACACAACGAACCCGCCACTACTGTCAGGGATGGTGAGCACGGGAGCCGAGGTCAACCTCTCCTTCAGCTCCAGAAAACACGCCTCACAGGCGTCTGTCCAAGCGAAAGGCACGTCCTTCCGGGTCAACTGTGTCATAGGACGCGCAATCTGTGAAAATCCTCTGATGAACCGTCTGTAGTAACCTGCCAGTCCCAGGAAACTGCGAATCTCAGTGACTGAACGCGGTCTCTCCCACCTGAGCACTGCCTCGACCTTGGCGGGGTCCACCGCCAGGCCGTCTCCAGAGATCACATGACCCAAAAAGGTCACCTCCCTCAACCAGAACTCGCACTTGCTGTATTTGGCGTACAACCTGCGTCGTCTCAGAGTGTCCAGAACCATCCGCAAGTGCTGTCCGTGCTGCGTCCGATCTCTAGAATAGATGAGTACATCATCTATGAAAACCACCACAAACTAGTCCAAGTACGGTCTAAACACCCGGTTCATCAGGTCCATGAAAGCAGCGGGGGCATTGGTTAGCCCAAACGGCATGACCAAAAACTCGTAGTGTCCGTACCGGGTGCGGAAAGCTGTCTTGGAGACGTCGGTCTCCCTGATCCTCAACTGGTGGTATCCAGACCTCAAGTCGATCTTGGAAAACACCGTGGCACCCCGCAACTAGTCAAACAAATCGTCAATCCTCGGCAGCGGATATCTGTTCTTGATGGTGACCCTATTCAGCTGTCGGTAGTCCACACAAAGGCGTAGGGTCCCATCCTTCTTCTTCACAAACAGTACCGGGGCTCCCCAGGGAGACGCACTGGGCCTCACGAAACCCTTCTCCAAAAGGTCCTGCAACTGAGACTTGAGCTCTCGCAGCTCAAGCGGTGCCATTCTGTATGGCGCGGTGGAGATGGGGCTAGTCCCTGGTACTAGTGAGATCTCAAACTCGATCTCACGCTCGGGCGGTAGTCCTGGTAACTCGTCTGGGAACACGTCGGAGAACTCTCTGACCACCGGGATGCTCTGGAAGTCTGCCACGGGGCTGTGCTCTGCCACCACACAAGCTAGGAAGCCCTCACACCCCTGGCTCAAAAGTCTCGCCGCCCGAAGTGCCGAAATGCACCTGAAACCTCCGTCCACTGGCTGCCCGTGAAACTCGAAAGAAGGCAACTCCGGAATGGAGAAGACAATCTTCCTCTCAAAACAGTCTACCAAGGAGTGGTAAGCGGACAGCCAATCCATCCCCAGAATCACTCCAAATTCCTCCATCTGTATCATAATCAGGTCAGCTGGCAGGCTATGTCCCCCGATGCTGACCTCGCAACCCGTGTACACCTCCTCAGCTACAAACAGCTGACCACTCGGACCTCTGATTACGAACGGATTCTCTAACAGTGTATAATCCTGGTCCAAACTAACTGCGAAACTGGCTGCGACAAACGAGTGCGTAGCGCCGGAATCGAAAAGCGTGTAAACGAGTCTGCCAGAAACTGAAACCATACCTGCTACCACGGATCCCGAAGCTCCGGCGTCCCTGTGTGTTAGGGTGTTGATACGCCCCTCAGCTCTAGGTGCGGACGAAGCAGCCACACTCTGCGTCGGACGGGTAGGTGCTGGCCGGTACCCTCCTCGCGACTGCTGTCCTCCTCCTCGTGCCTGGGAACCGCAGCCTCCTGCACGCCCTCCAGTGCTCTGCACAGGAAGTATCTGCTGACCTCCTGCCCTAGATGGGCATTCCCTCCTGACGTGGCCCGGCTGGCCACACTGGTAGCAGAGGGGAACCCGACTCCCGCCCTCAGTGAGTCCCTGCTGTCGGCTAGGCGGGGGTCCGGTGCTGGCGACTGGCCCCTGTCGAGGGCCCCCAAAGGCCACTGATGGCCCTGCACAACGTGACGGCTCTCCTGCGGACGTCACGTGTCTCCGTTCTCGCCGGCCCTGTGAGAAGTCTGGCTGAAAGGGCCTCTTCCGCCCGCCGTCGGTCTCTCGCGCAGACGGGTTGGTCTCCTCGTAAGTCATAGCCGCCTCTACCACCCTCGAAAACGTCGGCAGCTTCAGGGGTTTGACATACCCCCCGGATCGCAGGCCGGAGCCCCTCGGTGAACCTCCAAAGGCGCTCCTCCTCAGTGGCTACCGCTGTCGCTGCAAAGCGGGACAGCTCCAAGAAACGCGTGCGGTACGCGCTCACGGTCATCGTCCCTTGAAGGAGAGTGTGGAACTCCCGCCTCCTCTGGTCCTGCCATGTCTGGGGAAAGTACTGCTCGCAGAAGAGGGTGACGAACTGGTCCCACGTCGGCTCGTCCCTCTCCTGTCCCCGGACCGCCCTCCACCACCGGTGTGCCGCACTCTCCAGCTGGTACGTGGCAAAGGCCACGCGGCACTCCACCGGGGGGCGAAGGGTGTCGAAGATCTTCTCCAGCTGCTCAAGCCAGTCCTCTGCCTCGGTCGGGTCCTCATCCCCCTTGAAGGAGGGGGGCTTCAGTTTCCGGAACTGTCCGAAAAGCTCGAAGTGGCGCTGTAGGGGAGGTGCTGGTGCACCTCCAGGCGAAGGTGTCTCGTGTACAGAAGTGTCGGAGGAAGGTGGGGGCGGCAGGGGCCCATCCCCTCCCTCGTGTCCAGCGCCGCGTCCGTCACGTGGTCCCACAGAGAGCTCCCCCTCTGCAACCCCAGGAGGAGGTGCTCGGGGCGGTGGGTGGAGCTCCTCTCGTACAATATCCCGTATCAGTCTGGCGAGGTCCTGGGCCTGGATGTCAGGGAGTGGTGGCTGGTCCACCGAGACGTCAACGACAGCACGTCCACCTCGCCGACCTCGCCCTTGGCCGCGCCTGCGGCCAGTCTCGCCAGTCCCGCGACGAGGCATCTCCTGCAAGGAGACGCGAAACAAAACGGAAACGTCAAAACAGACGGTACCTAACAAAACTTCTAGGAGCTCATGTCAAGAGACATGTTGTGGTGGCTACTCTAGCTATAAACATGTGAATTGGTTATTTTCCAGTCAGTTGATTCACTTCTCGGGACGACCTTACTCTGATACCATCTTGTAACGACCCGGTTCCCGAGTCCCTACGAGACACAAGAACCGGACCGACTCGACTAATCCCAAGACCTAGTCGTCCAACGAGGAAGTAACCAAAAGACAGTAAAATAAACCACATTCAGCATGAATATAACTAACAGTAAGAAAGTACAGCAGTAAGGAAAGAAACTACTACAGTAGGTACCACCACAACAGTAAAACAACATTTATCATATAACAAGAACTGCAGGTAAAGAAGGTACAGCGGAAACAAAAACTACTCACTAGAACAGAAACAAAAGAGGTACAAAAGGCTGTGGTAACTCTACTGGACCCTACTCGGCCCAGCGTCCTCTGCAGCCGCCGACCCTGGCTGCTCAACACCTGGTCCTGAAAAAGGTAACGAGTGTAACACGTCAGCAAAACGCTGAGTAGAGTGGCAAACTAACTAAAGGCAACAGTAGAGTGTACAGTAGCTGTTATGTTCTATTACTTCCTTTATTCACATCTTTCAATTTTTCTCACTATTTCATTTATTTCTCAGGTCCTTTACTTGATCTCGAATGTCCTCGTGGGAACGATCTTGATTGCAGTCTTTTCCAAAAGTAGAAGTAGCACGTGGTGCTCTCCTGGCCGGGAGAGTCCCCCGTGGTGATCCTACCCTCAGTCAACCACCCCAAGGTCACTGACAGACGTAACGGTGACTACGGCACGCGCGATAAACGCACAGGTAGCTAGCCCGCACTGGCACGCGGTCAGTCGTTTCCGTTAACGGGTGCGCCCAAAGCACAGCACGGAACCAGGGCAGAGCCCTCTCAGTAACAGGGGTCCAACCCCTCCACAGTAACCAAACCGGGGCCTTGCCCCTCCACAGTCCGCGCACCCTCGCCTGACTACCCTGGTTTGCCCTAGTGGGCCTAACAAGTCGGTGAAGGAGGCTAGCAGAACCCCGGGGCCCGTGGGGTAGCTAGTACTCTCCTAACACTACTAGCTCTCCTCGGTACTACGTACACGAGGGCCAACAAGTCGGTACAGAGCGGCCAATCCTAACCCCGGGTCCCTAGGGCGGCTGGCCCCACTCTGCACTAAACAGGTACAGGTACTTCCCTTGGTACTGCGTACCCAAGAGACAGTACAAACTACATCTCAGTTCCATTCCTTTTTCTTTCCAGGAGTTCCACTCCTAATTCCCCGTAGGGTTCCAGCTCTTTATCTCAGAACATCATATGTTTCCCTTTCCAGATTCACGTTCTCAAAATCCATGATCTCAAACATGTTTCTTTATTCATAACAGGCAGCTGTTAATTCAAATTACAGGCAGCTTTATATTCCTTTCCATTTTTCCAAGACTGCAGTATTATACATTCCACTAGTTTTTCCATCCTAAGATTCATGCCACATCCTAGGATCTAGCATACAACTAGTTTTCCAGCCCTAGGATTCATGCATCACCTAGGAGCTATCATTCCATACATTTCTCATTCCTAGGATTCATGCAATGTCCTAGATTCTAGTTATGGTTCCATACTTTAACAGATTTTAAAAATAACTTAAGCCACTCTACCAGGTACAACGGGAGTAATGGGGGCGTGATCGGGAATCCCGCGTGCCTCCGCGACTCTCAAGACTGCAACTGAACGAGGTCCTATCACAAGGATCAAACACAAGGGGTGTCTCAAAACAGTGTATAGCTACTGTAGACGGGTAGAGGAATTAATTCTGAAAGGAACGCAACTCGAATCGCGGCAAACGGAGCCCGAACGGGCCCTAAACGGGTCGAAAAAGACGATACTGTGCAGAATCAGACGTCTAGAACTCCCTCCAGACGTCTTAAACGGTGGATCAGAGAATTACCTGTTCAGCGTGGTTTCCCAGACGTCCAGAAGTCTGCGGGGACGTATGTCCTAGATCCCAGACGTCCGATGGTCACTCCGGACGTCTGGAGGTCACTCCAGCCGTCTGGTACAACTTCCAGACGTCTGATTCTCAAAAGATGGCGAATCAGCGAACCTGCGCACAGCCAACCCCCCCCCCCTCCTCAGTACGGTCAGTCGACAAGAAGGAAGAAGAAGGCGGAAAACTCACCTTTCAGACGTCTGTATGATCTTACAGACGTCGACCTTGCCGTCTGGCTATCAACCCAGACGTCTGATTCTGGAAATTTTTCCAGAATCAGGGCCCTGCTCGGCCTCCGCTCGCGACGCCGCCCGCGTCAAACCTCGCGCGTCTGCTGCTCAGTCCGCAGCAGGTCCCTCTCCGCGTCGCTCCGCGCCCCCTGCGCCCTCCGTCGACCGGCCAAGCCGCTCCGGCGAGCTCGCCCTCACGGCAGAGCTCCGCCCTCGCACGCCGCACCTCCGCGCTCACTGCGGCCGCCGCTGCCGCCCTCGCGTTCGCTCGCTCTCGCGCACAGGAAGGAGAAGAAGGAGGAGACGGTGGAGACGGGAGGGGAGGCGCGCCCCTTTTAACGCCGCGCGGAGAGGAGAGAGAGAAGGCGCCGCAGGCGTCTGCAGCCGCAGAAGAAAAAGAGAGAATATGCGGTCTGCGCGCTCAGGCGCGCAGGCGACTGGCGGGTGTCGACGATAACGTTTTTTTCAGACGTCTGTAAACCATCCCAGACGTCTGGCAAGACGTCTGGATGTGATCCCAGACGTCTGGTCAGACGTCTGGGCCACCTCCCAGACGTCTTAAAATACGTCCGGGGCACGCGTTCATAACAATATAACAAACTCAAAGGAAGTTTCGTCCCCGAAACTTGCGCCAACTAGGGTCTGGGAAAAGACGTCCAAATAACCATAACAAACTCAAAGAGGACCGAAGCCGGTCCGAAAAGACGTACCCGCGAAAAGCTCCGGGTACCGCTCCCGCATTGCCGCCTCAGGCTCCCAGGTAGCCTCCTCGTACCGCTGGCTCCTCCACAAAACCTTTACCAGGGGTACTTGCTTTCGTCTCAACCTGCGGACGGCTCGGTCTAGGATCTGCACTGGCCGCTCGGGGTAGGTCAGGTCGTTGCTCACCTCGACGCGCTCGTGACTCAGTACGTGGCTGGGATCGGCTACGTACTTCCTGAGGTTGGACACGTGGAACACGTCGTGCACACCAGAAAGCTGCGGGGGAAGGGCAAGTCTGTAAGCAACGGGTCCAACTCGCTCCAGGACCTCAAAGGGCCCCACGAACCTCGGCGCGAGCTTCCCTCTCACCCCAAACCGCTGTAAGCCCTTCATGGGAGAAACACGAAGGAAGACGTGGTCCCCAACCTCGAACTGCACCCCTCTGCGTCTGCGATCCGCGTAGCTCTTCTGTCTGCTCCTGACAGTGCGGAGTCGTCTGTGGATCTGCTCAACTACCTCCTGACTCTGCCGGATCATCCTGGGGCCAACCTCCCACTTGGTCCCCACCTCAACCCAACTCAAGGGTGCCGTGCATTTCCGTCCGTACAGAGCCTCGTAGGGAGCCATGCCGATGCTCGAGTGATAACTGTTGTTGTATGCAAACTCCGCCAGGGGCAGGTGCTCCTCCCAAGAGCCCCTCCAGTCTAGTACACAGGCACGCAAAAGGTCCTCAAGTGTCTGTATCGTGCGTTCCGACTGTCCGTCCGTCTGGGGGTGGTAAGCCATGCTAAACCTCAACCTCGTCCCCAAGGCCTGCTGAAACTCAGCCCAAAACTGGGACGTAAAGCGGGTATCCCGGTCGGATACGATCTCCCGCGGAACTCCGTGTAGTCGCACCACATCACGGATATACCTCTTTGCCAACTGTGCTGGTCCCAAAGTGACTCGGATCGGCAAGAATCGTGCCGTCTTCGTCAATCTATCCACTATTACCCAGACTGCGTCGTGTCCTCGCTGGGTAACAGGTAAGCCCACCACCAAGTCCATGGTGATGCTCTCCCACTTCCATTCTGGTACTGGAAGCGGCTGAAGCGGCCCTGCAGGCCTTTGATGCTCGGCTTTCACCTGCTGGCACACTAAGCACTGCTGCACGAACTCACCCACATCCCGCTTCATCCCTCTCCACCAAAACTCGCGTCTCAAGTCATGGTACATTTTCGTGTTTCCGGGATGTATGGTGAATCTGGAACCGTGTGCCTCAGTCAGGAGCTCTCTCAACAGCTCCTCGTCTCTGGGAACGCACAACCGTCCCCTCAAGCGTAGCACCTGGTCTATGAAAGAGAAGTCCCCTGGGTCCCCTGATAGTACTCTATCGCGCAAAGACTGCAAGTACGGATCGGCCATCTGTCCCGTGATGATGCGGTCTATCAACTCAGGCCTGGTCTGCCGTGTCACCGTCACTGCCCCACAGTACCCTCGTAACTCTAGAGGTCGCCAACTGCCCTCCTCCTCCAAAAGGCTCCAACTCTGTAACTGTAGACTGGCCAAGCGTGCAGGCGCCTTACGGCTCAAGGCGTCAGCCACCACATTGGCCTTTCCCGGGTGGTAGGAGATGCTGCAGTCGTAGTCCTTCAGGAGCTCCAACCAACGTCTCTGTCTCATGTTGAGCTCCTTCTGGTCAAAAAGATATCTGAGGCTCTTGTGATCTGTAAAAATCTCGAAGGTCTCACCGTACAAGTAGTGCCTCCATGTCTTCAGCGCGAAGACAACAGCTGCCAACTCTAGATCGTGGGTAGGGTAGGTATGCTCATGGGGCTTCAGTTGCCGCGAAGCGTAAGCGACCACGTGACCCCTCTGCATGAGCACACCTCCTAACCCCTGCAAGGAAGCGTCCGTGTACACAACGAACCCGCCACTACTGTCAGGGATGGTGAGCACGGGAGCCGAGGTCAACCTCTCCTTCAGCTCCAGAAAACACGCCTCACAGGCGTCTGTCCAAGCGAAAGGCACGTCCTTCCGGGTCAACTGTGTCATAGGACGCGCAATCTGTGAAAATCCTCTGATGAACCGTCTGTAGTAACCTGCCAGTCCCAGGAAACTGCGAATCTCAGTGACTGAACGCGGTCTCTCCCACCTGAGCACTGCCTCGACCTTGGCGGGGTCCACCGCCAGGCCGTCTCCAGAGATCACATGACCCAAAAAGGTCACCTCCCTCAACCAGAACTCGCACTTGCTGTATTTGGCGTACAACCTGCGTCGTCTCAGAGTGTCCAGAACCATCCGCAAGTGCTGTCCGTGCTGCGTCCGATCTCTAGAATAGATGAGTACATCATCTATGAAAACCACCACAAACTAGTCCAAGTACGGTCTAAACACCCGGTTCATCAGGTCCATGAAAGCAGCGGGGGCATTGGTTAGCCCAAACGGCATGACCAAAAACTCGTAGTGTCCGTACCGGGTGCGGAAAGCTGTCTTGGAGACGTCGGTCTCCCTGATCCTCAACTGGTGGTATCCAGACCTCAAGTCGATCTTGGAAAACACCGTGGCACCCCGCAACTAGTCAAACAAATCGTCAATCCTCGGCAGCGGATATCTGTTCTTGATGGTGACCCTATTCAGCTGTCGGTAGTCCACACAAAGGCGTAGGGTCCCATCCTTCTTCTTCACAAACAGTACCGGGGCTCCCCAGGGAGACGCACTGGGCCTCACGAAACCCTTCTCCAAAAGGTCCTGCAACTGAGACTTGAGCTCTCGCAGCTCAAGCGGTGCCATTCTGTATGGCGCGGTGGAGATGGGGCTAGTCCCTGGTACTAGTGAGATCTCAAACTCGATCTCACGCTCGGGCGGTAGTCCTGGTAACTCGTCTGGGAACACGTCGGAGAACTCTCTGACCACCGGGATGCTCTGGAAGTCTGCCACGGGGCTGTGCTCTGCCACCACACAAGCTAGGAAGCCCTCACACCCCTGGCTCAAAAGTCTCGCCGCCCGAAGTGCCGAAATGCACCTGAAACCTCCGTCCACTGGCTGCCCGTGAAACTCGAAAGAAGGCAACTCCGGAATGGAGAAGACAATCTTCCTCTCAAAACAGTCTACCAAGGAGTGGTAAGCGGACAGCCAATCCATCCCCAGAATCACTCCAAATTCCTCCATCTGTATCATAATCAGGTCAGCTGGCAGGCTATGTCCCCCGATGCTGACCTCGCAACCCGTGTACACCTCCTCAGCTACAAACAGCTGACCACTCGGACCTCTGATTACGAACGGATTCTCTAACAGTGTATAATCCTGGTCCAAACTAACTGCGAAACTGGCTGCGACAAACGAGTGCGTAGCGCCGGAATCGAAAAGCGTGTAAACGAGTCTGCCAGAAACTGAAACCATACCTGCTACCACGGATCCCGAAGCTCCGGCGTCCCTGTGTGTTAGGGTGTTGATACGCCCCTCAGCTCTAGGTGCGGACGAAGCAGCCACACTCTGCGTCGGACGGGTAGGTGCTGGCCGGTACCCTCCTCGCGACTGCTGTCCTCCTCCTCGTGCCTGGGAACCGCAGCCTCCTGCACGCCCTCCAGTGCTCTGCACAGGAAGTATCTGCTGACCTCCTGCCCTAGATGGGCATTCCCTCCTGACGTGGCCCGGCTGGCCACACTGGTAGCAGAGGGGAACCCGACTCCCGCCCTCAGTGAGTCCCTGCTGTCGGCTAGGCGGGGGTCCGGTGCTGGCGACTGGCCCCTGTCGAGGGCCCCCAAAGGCCACTGATGGCCCTGCACAACGTGACGGCTCTCCTGCGGACGTCACGTGTCTCCGTTCTCGCCGGCCCTGTGAGAAGTCTGGCTGAAAGGGCCTCTTCCGCCCGCCGTCGGTCTCTCGCGCAGACGGGTTGGTCTCCTCGTAAGTCATAGCCGCCTCTACCACCCTCGAAAACGTCGGCAGCTTCAGGGGTTTGACATACCCCCCGGATCGCAGGCCGGAGCCCCTCGGTGAACCTCCAAAGGCGCTCCTCCTCAGTGGCTACCGCTGTCGCTGCAAAGCGGGACAGCTCCAAGAAACGCGTGCGGTACGCGCTCACGGTCATCGTCCCTTGAAGGAGAGTGTGGAACTCCCGCCTCCTCTGGTCCTGCCATGTCTGGGGAAAGTACTGCTCGCAGAAGAGGGTGACGAACTGGTCCCACGTCGGCTCGTCCCTCTCCTGTCCCCGGACCGCCCTCCACCACCGGTGTGCCGCACTCTCCAGCTGGTACGTGGCAAAGGCCACGCGGCACTCCACCGGGGGGCGAAGGGTGTCGAAGATCTTCTCCAGCTGCTCAAGCCAGTCCTCTGCCTCGGTCGGGTCCTCATCCCCCTTGAAGGAGGGGGGCTTCAGTTTCCGGAACTGTCCGAAAAGCTCGAAGTGGCGCTGTAGGGGAGGTGCTGGTGCACCTCCAGGCGAAGGTGTCTCGTGTACAGAAGTGTCGGAGGAAGGTGGGGGCGGCAGGGGCCCATCCCCTCCCTCGTGTCCAGCGCCGCGTCCGTCACGTGGTCCCACAGAGAGCTCCCCCTCTGCAACCCCAGGAGGAGGTGCTCGGGGCGGTGGGTGGAGCTCCTCTCGTACAATATCCCGTATCAGTCTGGCGAGGTCCTGGGCCTGGATGTCAGGGAGTGGTGGCTGGTCCACCGAGACGTCAACGACAGCACGTCCACCTCGCCGACCTCGCCCTTGGCCGCGCCTGCGGCCAGTCTCGCCAGTCCCGCGACGAGGCATCTCCTGCAAGGAGACGCGAAACAAAACGGAAACGTCAAAACAGACGGTACCTAACAAAACTTCTAGGAGCTCATGTCAAGAGACATGTTGTGGTGGCTACTCTAGCTATAAACATGTGAATTGGTTATTTTCCAGTCAGTTGATTCACTTCTCGGGACGACCTTACTCTGATACCATCTTGTAACGACCCGGTTCCCGAGTCCCTACGAGACACAAGAACCGGACCGACTCGACTAATCCCAAGACCTAGTCGTCCAACGAGGAAGTAACCAAAAGACAGTAAAATAAACCACATTCAGCATGAATATAACTAACAGTAAGAAAGTACAGCAGTAAGGAAAGAAACTACTACAGTAGGTACCACCACAACAGTAAAACAACATTTATCATATAACAAGAACTGCAGGTAAAGAAGGTACAGCGGAAACAAAAACTACTCACTAGAACAGAAACAAAAGAGGTACAAAAGGCTGTGGTAACTCTACTGGACCCTACTCGGCCCAGCGTCCTCTGCAGCCGCCGACCCTGGCTGCTCAACACCTGGTCCTGAAAAAGGTAACGAGTGTAACACGTCAGCAAAACGCTGAGTAGAGTGGCAAACTAACTAAAGGCAACAGTAGAGTGTACAGTAGCTGTTATGTTCTATTACTTCCTTTATTCACATCTTTCAATTTTTCTCACTATTTCATTTATTTCTCAGGTCCTTTACTTGATCTCGAATGTCCTCGTGGGAACGATCTTGATTGCAGTCTTTTCCAAAAGTAGAAGTAGCACGTGGTGCTCTCCTGGCCGGGAGAGTCCCCCGTGGTGATCCTACCCTCAGTCAACCACCCCAAGGTCACTGACAGACGTAACGGTGACTACGGCACGCGCGATAAACGCACAGGTAGCTAGCCCGCACTGGCACGCGGTCAGTCGTTTCCGTTAACGGGTGCGCCCAAAGCACAGCACGGAACCAGGGCAGAGCCCTCTCAGTAACAGGGGTCCAACCCCTCCACAGTAACCAAACCGGGGCCTTGCCCCTCCACAGTCCGCGCACCCTCGCCTGACTACCCTGGTTTGCCCTAGTGGGCCTAACAAGTCGGTGAAGGAGGCTAGCAGAACCCCGGGGCCCGTGGGGTAGCTAGTACTCTCCTAACACTACTAGCTCTCCTCGGTACTACGTACACGAGGGCCAACAAGTCGGTACAGAGCGGCCAATCCTAACCCCGGGTCCCTAGGGCGGCTGGCCCCACTCTGCACTAAACAGGTACAGGTACTTCCCTTGGTACTGCGTACCCAAGAGACAGTACAAACTACATCTCAGTTCCATTCCTTTTTCTTTCCAGGAGTTCCACTCCTAATTCCCCGTAGGGTTCCAGCTCTTTATCTCAGAACATCATATGTTTCCCTTTCCAGATTCACGTTCTCAAAATCCATGATCTCAAACATGTTTCTTTATTCATAACAGGCAGCTGTTAATTCAAATTACAGGCAGCTTTATATTCCTTTCCATTTTTCCAAGACTGCAGTATTATACATTCCACTAGTTTTTCCATCCTAAGATTCATGCCACATCCTAGGATCTAGCATACAACTAGTTTTCCAACCCTAGGATTCATGCATCACCTAGGAGCTATCATTCCATACATTTCTCATTCCTAGGATTCATGCAATGTCCTAGATTCTAGTTATGGTTCCATACTTTAACAGATTTTAAAAATAACTTAAGCCACTCTACCAGGTACAACGGGAGTAATGGGGGCGTGATCGGGAATCCCGCGTGCCTCCGCGACTCTCAAGACTGCAACTGAACGAGGTCCTATCACAAGGATCAAACACAAGGGGTGTCTCAAAACAGTGTATAGCTACTGTAGACGGGTAGAGGAATTAATTCTGAAAGGAACGCAACTCGAATCGCGGCAAACGGAGCCCGAACGGGCCCTAAACGGGTCGAAAAAGACGATACTGTGCAGAATCAGACGTCTGGAACTCCCTCCAGACGTCTTAAACGGTGGATCAGAGAATTACCTGTTCAGCGTGGTTTCCCAGACGTCCAGAAGTCTGCGGGGACGTATGTCCTAGATCCCAGACGTCCGATGGTCACTCCGGACGTCTGGAGGTCACTCCAGCCGTCTGGTACAACTTCCAGACGTCTGATTCTCAAAAGATGGCGAATCAGCGAACCTGCGCACAGCCAACCCCCCCCTCCTCAGTACGGTCAGTCGACAAGAAGGAAGAAGAAGGCGGAAAACTCACCTTTCAGACGTCTGTATGATCTTATAGACGTCGACCTTGCCGTCTGGCTATCAACCCAGACGTCTGATTCTGGAAATTTTTCCAGAATCAGGGCCCTGCTCGGCCTCCGCTCGCGACGCCGCCCGCGTCGAACCTCGCGCGTCTGCTGCTCAGTCCGCAGCAGGTCCCTCTCCGCGTCGCTCCGCGGCCCCTGCGCCCTCCGTCGGCCGGCCAAGCCGCTCCGGCGAGCTCGCCCTCACGGCAGAGCTCCACCCTCGCACGCCGCACCTCCGCGCTCACTGCGGCCGCCGTTGCCGCCCTCGCGTCCGCTCGCTCTCGCGCACAGGAAGGAGAAGAAGGAGGAGACGAGAGGGGAGGCGCGCCCCTTTTAACGCCGCGCGGAGAGGAGAGAGAGAAGGCGCCGCAGGCGTCTGCGGGAGAATATGCGGTCTGCGCGCTCAGGCGCGCAGGCGACTCGCGGGTGTCGACGATAACGTTTTTTTCAGACGTCTGGGGACGTCTGGTCAGACGTCTTAAAATACGTCCGGGGCACGCGTTCATAACATTGTTAGAAAATAAAAACCTAATCAATGAAAATAGTAAATTGATTAAGGAGAATACTAGCTTAAAAATTGAAATTTCTAATTTAAAAACTAAAATGCATGTTGTAGAAAAAGAACTTGTATATCTTAGGAAAGATTCTAATAACTTGATGAATAAATTAAATAATTTCTCTAATGATAAAGCTAGCGCTAGTCATAAGGTTGAGAAAGGATCTCCTTTAAGGAGATCCACTAACAAATCCGAATCCAAGCTAATTTGGATACCGAAAAGTCAATTAGACTCTTGTTTTGTAGATTTCAAAGGAAACATCAATGTGAAAGATTAGACCTATAAGTTGAGAAATGGTCAACTCAAATTGGAAGGTGATGAGAACTTCATCATGAACCCTAACTAGCACATTCTGACCTAATTAAGTGTACAAAATCTCCTACTAAACCTAAGGGAAAGACTAAATTAGGGGATCACAAATCTGAGTATAAAACAATTCACAAGGGGTAAAACTGCAACTTTATTATTGCAGTACATAAACATGATTTCTAAAGGTATAGACATAGGTCAAATGGGCTTAATAAGAGAAAAAGTAGGATGATTTGATCAGGAAAGGGTTATGACAAAATCTGGGAATTAAATGACATTCTGTAACCCTAAAACAAATCCGCTTTAATTCACGAAGTTTCAGGTAAGATAAAAATCAATTAAACCCTCTAAAATTCATGAAAGAATATCCCCTAGGATTTAGAACCTTCAATTTGGCCATTGGAGCCTATCTTGACCTAGATTGAGAACCATACCCAATTTTTGACCTAATTTAGATTTTTGTACAAAATGTCTGGTCAAACATGGTCAAACCTAAAATCCAACCTCACCATTGGATTCCTTAGGTCTAAATTAGGGTTATACCAAAATTAGGACATAAGGAATGGTCACCTTGACCCATTTTACAAAACGGTCCTCAATAATTACTTTTTGACCCTTAGCTTTGTGGAATCTTGTAATTACCCCCCTACCTTTCTCGTCTCTTTCTTCAATTAGGTCCTTCTACCCCTGCACTGTGCAGGCCATACCTCCGGCGACTTTGCGCGGAGGATGGCACTGCACAGACCTGGGGAGCCGGCCCCAGACTTGAAAGGGGGATTCCCTACGTTGTCCTTTTCTGCATGGATCGGTTCCCATGCCCTGTCGGCCACCATACCTCTCGTGCGAACGTGCGAGAGGTATGAGTCTTTTTCTGGCCATGCCTCCGGTGAGGAGCCCACACCTCCTCCTCGCGATTCCCTCCTTGCTAGCCCCTATTTAAGGAACGGCAGTCCCTGCCACTTCCTTTAAGCTTGTCTTGGCCAAGGAATTCCCTCAAAATTCGTCTCTTCCTCCTCCGGCCATTTGACCACAGGCTCCGACGACCTTCCTCCTCCACTCTCGTCGCCCTGCCACCATGCTAGTGGCAGGGTTAGTCTCACAATCGTCCACTGTGCCTGGCCGCACTAGCAGGCACCCTCCAGCACCTCTTCCTCATCGTCATCTTCTCCCCTCGACGCTGTCTTCTCAGGAGACGGCAGCACAGCCGCTCGCCGCCGCCTCCCTATCTTCCTTCTGCTAATTAGGTTAGACTTACTCCTCTCTATCCCCTCTTCAATTCCCCTCAATTTACTTCACAAATTACCCCTTGACAGCCACTGTTCACCGCCATCTTCCCCATCTCCGGCCAACCTCCGGCGAGGTGAAACCATCACTCCACTCCGCACGCCTCACCACCTACCTCAAAACTTTCACCACCGACCACTGAACATCTTCCACCCTTTCATCAACCGCCAACACCTCCCGAAATGCCCACCGAACATACCCATAAACACGGCCACAGAGCGACCTAGGCACACACGCCTAGGCCGCCCCACGGGCATCCAACCCTCGCCTCACCTTCGCCGTGATACGGCGAAGGTTTTCCTATGGTCTGACATGGCTAAAAGGCCGTGTTACTGATTTCAGGGTCAAGCCGCTCTCCGCCATTATCGCTAAGCTTGATGCAAGCTTCAAGCTGCTCCAGGTCGTGCTTAGCTCCAAGCACAGCCCTCAGGTGGTGCGGGCTTGCAGCACACACGCACCCAGACTTCGAGTGGAGTCAAGAGACTCCACGCCTACTGCAATCATGAAGTTGTCTGCTGCAGGCACAAGCGCGAAAGTGGGTGGGACTTTAGTCTCACCTCGGAAGTTCACGAGTGGGCGACCGCGCTTAAATTGATTTTGTGTTTCAGGCTTATCGCCTCGAAACACACTAGGGTGAGGTCCCTCGCACCCATGCCTCATCCACGACACTTCCCCCGCAGACCTGGCACCCAGATCCAATTAACCCTGCCTGTGCACACCTCGCGCACCACCCACACCGATGCACCTGGTCCCGGGTGCGTCACCCGACCTGCGTACCCGATTGAGGCTCTGGGAGAGCAAACCCTGGAGTGAATCTAAGAGAGAGAGACGAGGGGAGGATAGGGGTTAGGTTTTGCTTAACCTTGCACTGTGCAGGAAAGCTGGAGAAGAAAAAGGAGATAGTGCAATAGCAAGAAGAGAAGGAAAGAAGACGAAGGCAGAAGGCCTCGCACAGTAGAGAAGAGAAGGAGAAGAAGAAGCCAAGAGGAAGAAGAACCAGCAGCAACGGCAACTGAAAAGAAGAGGCAGAACACTGTAGCAAGTGTAGTTTAAGTTGTATGACCCTTGGAGTCAGACGTTTGAATAGAGAAAGAAAGAGGCAGAAGAAAAAGAAGAAAGAGAGAAGAAAAGAACAAATTTTCCTTTCTTTAATTTTTTGTAAAACAGTATATATCTATATTGTAAATTGTGATTTTGTATGCTTCTAGAATCAAGTGTTGCTCCCTGAGTTTGACCTCGGAGATTTTCTATTTTCGAGTAATAAAATACAAATACAAACTGGTCCCAAGCGCGACCATTAGAAGGACCAAGGAGTAGACCAAAGACAAGAAGATCAACAAGAAGACCGACGAGTGATCAAACCGCCATGTGTCGATTGCTTGATTGGAGACCGGCTCCAATGTCCGGACCTCCAAGCTATGGATGGAAGCCCCATCCATTTTGGCAACCTCCATTTGGGTCATGCTATTAGCCTTGGTAAGTGAGGTAACTTCTTTACCCTCTACTTTATGGTAATTTTAGTAGGTATCATTTAGATAGGGGGAGATAAAATTTACATACTATTTGTCCATCTTTAAGGGGGAGAAAGATTTTCTTTAGATAGGGGGAAATCTCAAAAGATAACATAGCTATATTTCTATTAGAGAGGGGGAGATAATTACATAGCTATCTTGTTATGTGAAAAAGATGGAATTAAAAGAGCATGTTTTAAGGGGGAGTATAGGATAAAATTATTAAAATTGATTAAACCTTTTTGATAATGTCAAAAAAGGGGAGAATTTTTTGGATTAATATTTATGATTTTGTCATCATCAAAAAGGAGGAAATTGTTGGTGCAAGGGCACCACGATCATTAATTTTGATGATAATAAAACACTTATGATTTAGCATTTGCATTTGAGTTTATGAGTTTCAGGAAAATGCAAATGGATACAAGTGTGAAGGAGCTCAAGCTCACATCCATGGTGAATTGGAGGAGCTTGATAGAGGAGAAGAAGCTTTGCGCGAAGCAAGAGCTTGAAGACAAGAAGAATATGGTATATGTTTTTCTATCTTATATTTTGTATTTATCTTTTTGTTCTTTGCTTAGATTATGTGTTAGAGAGCCTCAAAGTAACAAACAGTAGTTTTAGGAACACACACATTACCCTAGGATACCTAAACATCTTGTAGAGAACTTAGAAAACCAAAGTAGGTATCAGACAGTCTAATCAGACGTCTAATCTTGACATCAGACGTCTGATCTTAGATTTTAAGACATATAACTATTTCATCAAACGTCTAGAACACTTAAGCTGGAAATCACTCTCTGTCTACTTTCAGTTGTCCAGTCCTTAGTTCAGATGTCTAAGGACCTTGCCAGACATCCAACTAGAGGACCATTGGCTTGTCAGACTTAATCGTTGAGAATTATCCCTGAATAGGATTTACATCTACTTTCAGACGCCCGTACTACATCCCAGATGTCTGATATATAGACGTTATGTAAAGACCTGTTCCACTTTTAGCCTTTTAAGAAGTCCGGAGTGTCAGTTAGACGTCTGGACCCTTTCCCAGACATCTGAAAATTAAAAATCTGTACGCATTCTGCATTCTGCACACGGGCGGCATGCAAGACCCTCTTTTTCTCTCTTTCCTCCTCCCTTTCCCCCTGCAGAACCCTAATCCCTCAGCTATAAAGAGCCACCCCCTTCCTCTCCTCTCCACTCCACCACTACCACCACACCCCACTTTCACTGCTGTGAGCAAGGGTGAGCGAGAGAGAGAGCGAGAAAGAGAAGTGCGGGAGGAGGAGGAGGATGAGGCCGAGGTTGGGAGCTTCATAGAAGCTCACCGGAGTTCGCACGGCCATTGCGGCGCGTGCGGGAGGAGGAGGGCATCATCCTCGACTACCTGTAGCAGCTGGAGCTGCGGCGGAGTGAGGGGAAACGCAGAGGAGCACTGGGAGCGCGATCTGATACTGGAAATTTTCCAGTATCAGACGTCTGGAGTGTGGTCTGGACGACTGGCTGCACGTCTGGACATTTGACGTCAACACCGGACGTCTGAAAGCACTGTATCGGGAAGGTACGTTCTCTTCACGATTACGGCCAATAAGGCTGCACCGCAGACGATCTGTTTTACTAAAAATAGGGTGGCTACTCTGTCGTGCATAGGAGCAGCCTTGGGAAGGTGTGCGGAATGCCTTTCCACGCACTTTCAGATGTCTGAATAGCTCATCAGATGACCGGAGGCATTTCCAGATGACCGAAGGACTGGTCAGACGTCTGGAGCTACTTTCAGATGGTCACAGGAGAGTCCTAGACGTCTGAGGTCACTGCAGGAGCTTAAGGTGAGTCTCTGTAACTTTTAAGACGTCTAGACTTGTTTCCAGACGTTTGATTTTGGCCTGCAAACACGTTTTTGACCCGTTTAGGATCCGATCGGGATTCGTTTTACGCAAACGAAGTATCTATGGTTTCCTTGTGAGTTTCTCTCCGTATCAGAAACCTTTATACACTGTTCTGAATCTTCCCTTGTAATGTGTTCCTTGGTATAGGACTTCTATTTGCTACGTGTCTGGGGCTCGCGGAGATTCCTAGGTTTGCGGTTCGTGCCCCCAATACTCCCGAATTGTCTGGTAGAGTGGTCTACCCCTGTTATTCTTATTAAATATGAATGTATCTATGAAAATTAGTCAACTGGAAACCTAGGATGTGGCATGAACCATAGGACAGAGAAATGATTGAACCAATTATTCTGCGTAATTGTAATTATATACATGACCAAACTAAATTGTTAGTCACTGCCTGTAAATAAGTATGAGCTGCCTGTTAGAATCTGAGCTACCTGAGATAATTGAACAACTACTTGTCAAATCATTAGTTGCATTGTGGAAATACGAGCTGCCTGTATATGTACGAGAACTGAATTGTGAATGATGAAATCTGGATTGAAATAATGTGGTGAATATGAGAATGAACCCTACGGGAAGTTACGAGTAGAGCTCGTGTGGTTAGATGGAAAATATGGAATGCGGACAGGAAGTGCGCTGGCCCTTGAGTACATGGTACCAAGGAGAGTGACTGTCCCCTTTTAGTGTAGAGCGGAGATAGCCGCCCTTGGGTTGGGACCCGGGGTTAGGATTGGCCACTCTACACCGACTTCTGTTGGCCCTCGTGTACACTGTACCGAGGATAGCCACTAGTGTAGGGAGGAAGCTAGCCACCCTACGGGGCCCGGGGTTCAGCTAGCCACCCTACACCGACTTGTTAAGCTCTCTGGGCAAACTGGGACAGTCAGACGAAGGTGCGCGGACTGTAGAGGAGTGAGACCCCTACTTGGTTCTAAGGGGCTAGACCCCTGTTTCTGAGAGGGCTAGGCCCTATACTGTTCCGTGTTGTACTTTGAGCGTACTCGCTAGCGGAAATGACGTACTTATCGTGCGTGTCGTAGTCACTGTTATGTCTGACAGTGACCTCGGGGTTGTTGACTGGGTGTAGGACTACCATAGGGGACTCTCCCGACCAGGAGAGCACCACGTGTACCTTCTACTCTTCGGAAAAGATTGCAATCAAGATCGTTCCCACGAGGAACATGCAAGATCAAGAAAAATACGAAAGTTGATGAAAAGGGGTGAAAAAGGAATTACCCGTAAAATAAAATAACTAGAAAAGATAATTATATCTGTTACTTTTATTGCTTTAGATAGTATGGTACCACTCTACTCAACGTTCGCTGACTTCGTCTTTTTCATAACACTGTTCAGGTCCAGAAGTTGAGCAGCTCGAGCTTCCAGTTGCGGAGAGTGTTGGGCCTAGTCGAGCCTAGCCGTAGTGTTTAGCACTTTTTGTTGTACTCTCGTTACTGTTATAGTGAGTTTCAGACTTTTTGCTACTGTTCCTGTTACTATTGCTTTCGTTTCCATTTTCCTGTTATTGTGGTGGTATGTACTAGAATAGCAGCTTTTACTTTCCTTTACTGCTTATACGTTTTTACTACTTAGTTACATTGCATATGATAATATGGTTTATTTTCCTACTTTTCGGTTATTTCTTGTTGGACGACTGGGTCATGGGATTAGTCGAGCTGAGCCGATCTTGAGTCCAGTAGGGATTCGGGAACCGGGTCATAACAAGATGGTATTAAAGTAAGGTCATCCCGAGAAATGAACCAACTAGCTTAAGAATAACCATTCATGTGCATGTAACTAGGGTAGCCACCGCAACGTATCACTTTGTGTTAAGACCCGTGCCGTCTGAGCTTTTTAAGACGTCTGGAACTTGGGTCAGACGTCTAGTCAGATGTCTGGACACCTTCCCAGACGTCTGGAAATCGAAAATTTTGAGTACGAGCTCGTGTCTGCGTGCGTGCTGCGTGCAGACAGTACACTTCCCTCGTTTCTTCTTCTTCTCTCTCCTTCTGCCTGACGAAAACCCTAACCCCACACCCTTATATAAGCCCCCCTCCTCTCCCATGTTTCACCCTACTTCCCAGCCACCTTCCCCTTACCCTCCAGCGAGAGCAGCTGAGCGAGAACGGCGGAGAGGAGCAGCGTGAGGAGAGGAGAGCAAGCTTGCGAGCTCGCATGGGAGCTCGTCGGTGAGCTCACGGCCGGTCGATGCGTGCGCAAGGTGGAGGAGTGCGTCAGGGAGGTCCTCCTCGACACTACTATAGCCGGAGCAGCAGGCGAGAGGGCGGAAGCAGGATCTGATTTTGGGTTTTTCCTAGAATCAAACGTCTGGAGCGACGTCCAGACGATGTAGCCAACGTCTGGAGGAGGTTCCAGACGACTGAGAAGTAGGTTTCGCAAAGGTACGTCTTCTTTGCAGATATGACCATGCAGGCCGCTCCGCTGAGACACTATTTCTTGCCTTTTTGATGGAAATTCGGTTGATTCGCGCATGAGTTGCTTCAGAAAGGCGCGGGACACGCCCTCCCACACACTTCGAACGTCTGTACGAGGCACCAGATGACAAGAAGCGCTTCCAGACGTCCGGAGAGGTGGTCGGATGTCTAAAACTGGGTCCAGACAGTCCAGCGGAGTTCCTGGACGTCTGAGGAGTGGCACAGAACTTTAGGTATGGTGCTAGATATTTTTAAGACGTCTGGAAGTTGTTCTAGAAGTCTGATTTGAGTCAAAATCACTGTTTTTGACCTGTTTAGGGTCCATTTGAGGTCCGATTTTCGCAATTAAGATACCCATGTTTTCCGTATGAATTCCCCTACTTGTTGGAATACTTTCCATACTGTTTTGAGTATTCTCTTGTGATTGATCCTTATGATAGGACTGGTTTCCGTTGTAGGTTCGAGGCTTACTGAGGCACGTGAGCCTACCGTTCAAACCCCCATTACTCCTAGGTTTATTGGTAGAGTAGCTTCCCCTTAATTTAATTACAACCTAATTGCATGTGTGGAATGAATGATTAGAACCTAGGATATGACATGAATCCTAGGACTAGAAATGCTGGATTGTCTGTATTGAATGAATGAATTGCAGTCTTAAATGAGTAGTTAGAATGATAACAATTGCCTGTAAATGAATAAAAGTTGCCTGCGAAATATGTAGTATTTGTGTTAGTTAACTGTTGAATGTAACCTTCCTGTTGTACTGGTGAAATGACGTAATATGAGTTGCATGTATATAATTTGAAAATGGAAAGGTGAATGTTGGAAACACGAGCTATCTGTGAATAAACTGAATATGGAATAGAGTTATAAATTGCATATGTATAACCTAAGAATGGAAATAGAAATGATGAAACTTGGTATGGCTTGGCCTGAGAAATATGAGCATGAACCCTACGGGGAATTAGGAGTAGAGCTCCTGGAAATAAATAGAATGGAACTGAAAATGGGAGTGGGGAAGTGAGCTGGCCCTTGAGTACGGAGCACCAAGGAGAGCGACTGTCCCCCTGTTTAGTGCAGAGTGGAGCTAGCCGCCCTTGGGTTGGGACCTGGGGTTAGGATTGGCCACTCTGTATCGACTTCTTGGCCCTCGCGTACACAGTACTGGGGAGAGCTACTAGTGTAGGGAGCGAGCTAGCCACCCCACGAGGCCCGGGGTTCAGCTAGCCACCCTACACCGACTTGTTAAGCCCACTGGGCAAACTAGGGTAGTCAGGCGAGGGTGCGCGGACTATGGAGTGGCAAGACCCCTATTTGGTTCTTAGGGGCTAGACCTCTGTTACTAAGAGGGCTATGCGCTATACTGGTTCCGTGCTGTGCTTTGGGCACACTCGCTAACGGAAATGACTGACCGCGTGATAACACCACGCAAGGGGGTAGTAATTAGGTTGAATATGGCCCATCTTTAGAATAAAAGGCACAACATAAAGTAGAATAGGAGCATTGCATGCATCAAGTACCAAGATTGCTTATAAACTGTATTAATGGCCATTTGTGTAAAGCATTTGTCAAAGCAAGCCTCAGATGAGCAATCGGACCGCACGGATGGATTCAGGACGACGAACGGAGTCTAATGGACTCAAGATCGGCCAAATCAGACATCCGGAGCTCCCACAATGGGCCCAAGAAATCCTGACCGTTGATCTGGAGATCAACGGCCTAGAACGCGCCACGTCGCCCCGCCCCCGCCGCTCGCACGCCCCCAAGCCAGCCAAGGACGCATCTCGGCCGTTGATCTTCGATCGAACGGCCGAGATCCGCGCGCTCGCCCGCGGTCGCCGCGACTAAGCGCGGGCGTGGCGCAACGGTTAGCGCGCACGCCCGCGTCGCGGCGACGCGCGTTCGAATCGCGCGGAGCGGAAATCACTTGCGGGCGAAGGGCGCGGCAAAATTGAGCCGCGCGATCAGAAGCGAGCGGGTAGGATTGCGCCACGCGGCGCGACGACAGCGCCCCACCTCCCACGCGCGCGCGCACGCGCGCCCGAAGCGCGATCCTAGCGCAGGCGCGGGAGGATCTCAGCCGTCCGATCATCAATCGGACGGCTCTCGTTCGACATCCACGGATCGCGCCTGAAGAGAGAGAGGGGCGGGCGGCTGACCGGCGGCAGAAGGCCTTCACCGACGTATCTGGAAGCGGTTTTACCGACGTTCTGGATGTCGCTAAAGCACATTCTTCTTTTAGGAAGCCCTTAACTCTATTTAAACCCCCTTCTACCACCATTCAAGGCATCCTCTCCCACTTGCAACTACTCCACTCCTCTCCTAGCTAGTCTTAGGCACTCTTGTAATCGCCGGAGACGATGAGCCGCCGACGGAGCCTCCTCCACCGCCGTGGCTGCCTCGTCGCTCTCCACTCTCTCTCTACCTCTCTCTCTCTCTCTCTTTTAAGCTTTCATTTACTTTTGTTGAAGCATGTATTTAATATTGTAAACCATGAACTATGAATGCATGTTTAATGAAATTATTTTCCATTTAGTTGCCATTTTAATTTCTATTTAAAGTGCATGATCAAAACCAAGAGCTTTCTAACCCTAAACTCTCTCTATCTCTCACTTTTCAAAACCGTCTCTTTCGCAAGCAAAACTCCGCCTTTTTCGTGACAACAAGTGGTAAACAAAATCCGATTTCCACGCCTCCCTGAGATCGACACTCGGACTCACCTCCGTTTACTTCTTTTAAAACCGACGTATCAAGTGCAACTATAACAACACCTCTTAACACATACGCACGAAGGCACGTCAGTTTTTGGCGCCGCTGCCGGGGAGGCAACGGATTTGTTTTATCACCTCCATTCCACCTTCATTCTCATATCGTCTAATGCCCTATTTTCCTTTTTACTTGACGGTTCCAGGAATTCGGCGCATGGACGGCGAAGCGACGCATTCCACTATGATAGCAAGGAAGTAGGTGCCTCGAGGACCGATAGTGAGTACTCTCTCTCTCATTGTTTGCTTGCGTGAAAAAGCTAAAAAAAATCATAAAAACTAAAAAAATTGGCGTGGTGAATGATTGCTTGACCCACATTCTTAACACATCACCCTACAAAAAAATGTACACTCTAATATGCTGGATAAATTCTTGGAGTGTTCTTTTCTCTTTCTCTTGAGTGGTGTTTGCGAAGCCACCGTGAGTTGACCTGGGCCGCACCACTCAACCCTAAAACTGACTCATCTAATAGAAGCTGCATGATTATCAGGATGAGTACACTAGGGTTTTAGAGCCTCTACAAAATAAAAGGAAATCTACTTTCACTAAGTTGTGTGCAGAACTTGACGTGCCCACTGAAACTTGTTTGAAAATATTAAGACACGTCAACCCTAAAAAGTACTTAAGTAAGGATGAAACACTAAAAGACACTATATCTTAACAAATCCTTGCTTGAAAATCATGTTTTGCTAGAAGCACACACTTTGAAAGTAGAACATTAAGAGGCACCACCCCAATCAACGCCTCATCACATCACCCTAAGCACAAGCACTATCCTAGCCCTTTAAAACTGAGTAGACGTGCCTTAGGCAGGACTGAGTTAAGTCTCAAAAGGTGAGGTTTTGTCTGCTAGGCACTTGGCTTTCATTCCCTTGGTAGAATCTGGTGACTAGGCTGCGGGGCAGTGTCAAACGACCGCGGTTGTGGGGTCTATGGAACCGGAGGCGCAAGCCAAAGGAAGAACCTTCCCTGCAATCCCCTCGTAATCAACCTGGCCAGATTAGCCTTGAGAAGGGGAGTCCAGTGCTTACGGACTTAATCACCCTTTGTGAGATTTCTAGGTCTCCTAAGGAATACACCATAAGGATTAGGCTTGCGTGCTTGATTGAAACACATTTCTCGCATCTGTCGCCCTCTGCATCCCCTCCTGTTCTTCTCTAGTGTATGCACGGGAGGCGCTCACTGCATCCCGAATTGTGTGTTTTGGGGCAGGAATCTAGGCGACGTAATTCTGTTGAAAACATGGCTGAACCTAGGGTAGATGAGGCTGAAGATCAACCCCCACCAGATGCTATGGCTGTCGTCCAGGCTCAAATCAATGCTAACCATCGGCTTCAGCAACAACAAATCCACACCATCATGCAAGCCATACAACGGTTACAGAACCCGCAAGAACAACCACCACCTTTCAATGACATACCAGGACAACCACCACTTGATTTACCACCATTTCAGAACCAGCCAAGACCCCTCCGTGATTTCTATAACCCTTCTGCCATTAGAGTCGAGCCACACCTTAGGATCCCCGAAGGGGGAGACGATTTTGAGCTAAAACCTAATGTATTAAGTCTAATCCAGAGCCACTTTCATGGAAGCTCAAATGAAGACCCCTTTCAGCACCTAGAAGATCTCGACCGCATAGCAAGAACAGTAAAACCTAGGAACATTAGCCTTGACATTGTTCTAATCAAGATGTTCCATTTCTCATTAAGAGACAAGGCTTCTCATTGGCTTAGAACCCTAGGTAGACCCATCACCACCTGGGAGGAACTGAGGCATGCATTTTTAAAGAAATTCTTCCCCATAGGAAAGACCAATGCCCTCAGAAGAGCTATCACTACCTTCACACTCCAGGGTGGGGAACAATTTCATGAGGCGTGGGAAAGATTCAATGAACTTTTGAGGAAATGCCCACACCACGAAGTTCCAAGGTGGCAATTGGCCCAGATCTTCTACCACGGTCTGGATAGCAACCTACGGAACTTCGTCGATGCCTCATGCGGGGGAAACTTCCTAAACAAAGGCGAGGAGAGCGCATTTGAGCTCTTTGAGTCTATGAGCGAGAATTCGCTCAACAATGCCTCCAAGAACCAGTTTAACAGATCCAGTCAACCCCGTGGTGGGATTTATGAGGTGCAAGCAAATTCTGGAATGGTTGACATGGACATCATTGCCAAAAAGTTGGATCGAGTGGAATTGGTGGACAAGAAGATTGATGAGCTTCTAAACCAGACCAGGAACCCCTTACAGACTTTCACCCTAGCAAAAGGAGCACATAATGTTGACCTGGTCCAACCCTTCACCCAACTGAACCTGGAACAACCCCCAACCATGTTCCAAGAGGGACCTTTGCTCCCTCGACCCTTGATTACTCCCTTCCTTCTTCATCAACATCGGCTATTCTAGAAGATGTGCAAGCCGTCCAAGGATATGCAAAACCTGACCCTTTCTCCAACACTTACAACACCGGCTGGCGTAATCACCTAACTTTGGTTGGACAAACCAGAAACTACCGCAATTCCAAAACCAGCCCAGGCCAAACCAACAGCCACACTTGCCCCCTTATCAGCAAGGACCACCAGTTAGACCCCAATATAACCAAAATAGGGCGGCCCCTCCCCCACAAAACCAAATGGACACCCTAATAAAGATGATGGCTGACATGAACCAAAAACATCAGGAAGAAATGGCCTTGGTAAAGGGACAGTTAAGCCAACTCTTGGACTGTAAACAGCAAGGATCTCTACCTTCCCAACCACAACCAAACCCGCGAAACATAATTAACAGAGGCCCCAATTCGCAAGGGTTCCAAGGCAACCCCGGGCAGGCTCATATGGTCCAACCAGCTCCACAAACACCTCCTGGGTTTGGCGCCTCTTCATCCTCATCTTCTCAAGGATCACCCCATGGCCCCAATGCCTCTGCGAATGCGGTGACCTTGAGAAGCGGCACCAAAACCCAGGATCCCAAATGGCCGACTCTCCCCGAGACTTTACCCGACTTAGAAGAAACACCAACCAAGGACCAAACATGGAACCAATTCAGACACCCTATCCTGAGGCCTTGGAAACAATCAAGAAAAAAAAAGAATACTGTGGAAACTGAGGAGCTGATGGAAATTTTTAAACAAGTACAGATTAATATTCCGCTTCTAGAAGCTGTCAAACACATCCCCGCTTACGCCAAGTTCTTAAAGGATGCCTGTACACCCAAGCGTAAGCCGAGACCTCAAGCACCTAGGAAGGTTGTACTCTCTGAGCAAGCCAGTTCCGTGATATCAAGCAACCTTCCACTCAAACGAACTGACCCAGGAGCACCCCTGATTTCCTGCAACATCGGGGACATGACATTTGATAGAGCGCTCCTGGACCTAGGTGCTTCTATCAACCTAATTCCCACAACCTTGTACCACCAATTTGGTTTTGGGGAGCTGGCACCAACCCCTGTCACCATCCAGCTGGAGGATAGATCAGTGAAAACCCCGAAGGGGGTTGTCGAGGACGTGATTGTACGGGTCAAGGACTTCTATTTCCCAGTCGACTTTTTGGTGCTCGACATGGAAGTCCCTGAAAAATTACAGAACGCACCCATAATCTTAGGCAGACCTTTCTTAGCCACGGCTAAAGCAAACATCGATTGCGACACGGGATGTATGGAAATCGCCTTCGGAGACAGAAAAATGCAATTAGATATCTTCCGGGCAACAAAGTCTTTTGATTGTGATTACATTGAGGAACATGATCCCGTGGAAACTTTAATCGAGGAATGCCTTACCCTCAATTCTGTCTCAGATCACCAAACCCGTAGTTCTGACTCGTCACCATCATTACCTGTGGACCTCTGTAAGGCTGAGTATCATCACATGACACCATTTGAAGAAATCGATGTTGATCAACTACCGCCCTTTCCATTCCCATCGACTGTGGTCCCACCCGCACCTGAACTTAAACCATTGCCCGAGAATCTCAAGTACGTCTTCTTGGGACCTGCCAGACCTTCCCAGTGATTATTAATTCCCATCTAACCAAGGATCAGGAACTAAGGTTGACTGCAACTCTTTCAGAACATCGGGCCGCCATTGGTTGGACCATCTCAGATCTAAGAGGAATTAGCCCCACCTATTGCACCCACAAGATTTACCTGGAAGACGGGGCCCGACCTTCCCGCCAGATGCAGAGACGGTTAAACCCTAACATGCGGGAGGTCGTTAAAAAAGAAATTATCAAGTGGCTCGACGCCGACATCATCTACCCTATCTCTGATAGCCCTGGGTGAGCCCCACTCAAGTGGTTCCAAAGAAGGCTGGGCTCACCGTTGTCACTAATGATCATGGCGAATCCATTCCCACCCGCACCACCACCGCATGGCGAGTGTGTATTGATTATAGGAAGCTTAACGAAGTCACTAAGAAGGACCACTTCCCTTGCCATTCATTGACCAAATCCTTGAAAGATTGGTAGGGCAGAAGTATTTTTGCTTCCTGGATGGATATTCAGGATATAACCAAGTCGCAATTGCTCCGGAAGATCAGGAAAGGACCACATTCACTTGCCCGTATGGCACGTTTGCATTCCGTCGAATGCCGTTCGGGTTATGCAACGCACCCCGCGACCTTCCAGCGTTGCATGCTAGCCATTTTTTCAGAAATGGTGGGTGAATACTTGGAGGTCTTTATGGATGATTTCTCTGTATTCGGGAATTCATTCGACCATTGTTTGAGCAACTTGGAGAAAATCCTGAAACGATGTATCGAGGTTAACTTGGTGTTAAGTTGGGAAAAGAGCCATTTTATGGTTCAAGAAGGAATTGTCCTCGGACACATCGTTTCGCATAAGGGCATCGAGGTAGATCGAGCTAAGGTTGATTTAATTTCCAAACTTCCTCCACCTAGTTGGTCCGACAGATTCGCTCTTTCCTAGGACATGTTGGCTTCTACCGAAGGTTCATCAAAGACTTTTCCAAACTTTCCAAACCCTTGACCGACCTTCTAGCCAACGACGCCACTTTCCACATGTCTCCTGATTGCACCCAAGCTTATCATACCCTCCGGGACTTAGTCTCCACCGCACCTGTACTTCAACCCCCAGACTGGTCCCAGGATTTTGAGATTATGTGTGACGCATCAGATTTTGCCATAGGCGCTGTCCTGGGACAAAGGCAAGACAAGAAGCCCGTGGTGATCTACTACGCGAGCAAAACGTTGGACGAGGCCCAACGTAATTATACGGTCACAAAAAAAGAGTTGCTTGCTGTAGTCTTTGGACTGGAAAAATTCCGATCATACTTGCTGGGATCCCACGTGACTATCTACACCGACCATTCAGCCATCCGGCACCTGTTGGCCAAAAAGGACGCAAAACCCAGGCTCATCAAATGGATCCTGCTTTTGCAGGAATTTGACCTGGAAATCCAAGACAAGGCCGGATCGAAAAATGTGGTGGCTGACCACCTGTCAAGACTTCATCCAGACCACATTGGACCCTCCCTACCTCTATCTGATACCTTCCCTGATGAACACATCCTAGCCGTGCAAGACAAGAAAATGCCATGGTATGCTGACTATGTCAACTACCTGGTTATAGGACAAACCCCGCACAGCTGGTCCAGACAGCAACGGGACAGGTTCTTGGCTGAGGCCAAGCACTATTTCTGGGATGATCCCATGCTGTTTCGCCTCTGTGCTGATCAGATCATCAGGAGGTGCCTCCCCGAAGACGAAGTTCAGAGTGTGCTTTCCTTTTGTCATGACCAAGCATGTGGCGGCCATTTCTCTGGCAAGAAAACAGCTGCAAAAGTTTTACAGTCGGAGCTCTGTACAGGCTTCTCCAACTCCGCCGGAGTTGGAGAAGACGAGTCAGTATTCCTAGCTCCAAGTGATAAAATCCCAAATAAACAACCTCAAATAAATCAGTGATTAAAAGTAAATAATTTTGGAGCTTCCTACCATCTTCTATAGGCTGAAGATCAGATTTCACTCGCTGGAGCTCGTCGGAGCTCCGGTGAGTCTAGAAAGAGATGAAAAGTGTATACAGAATGGAAAAGTGTGCCATTTTTGATCTAAAAATGATCCTAAGGTTGCAAGGAACCTCAAGAACTCATTAAATTCTTTAATTGATCATTACATGAAAGATTAAGCAATGAAATCAGTTAAAATGGATTTTGAGTGAGTTGAAGCTTGGGGCTTGTTTTCCCACTTAATTGAGTGGTCAAATCAAGTCAAAAGTAGTTTGCGATACTAAATATATAATTAATTTAAGATTTAAACTACTCCTAAGCCACCATTGACAGTGTGCTCAGGAGCTTAAATAAATTTAGGCGTTTAGGTTATAGGTGGTAATTATTCAAATTGAAGTGATGCTTAGGACCCTTAGATTGTGAATAGGTGGTGGAGGACCCTATGGAGGTGGATCTAAGCTCAGATACTGTCGCCATGGATAGCGACAGTGTTTGTTGAAGGTAAGAAGATGAATTAGGCGAACAATGGTTGAATTTGTGTTTTAATGAATTAGAAATGGTTGTGAGGGTTAGAGGAAGGTGAACAATGGCTTAAAAAGCCAAAACGAGAGCTCCAGCAAGCTCAAGGAGCTCGCCGAAGTCAAAGAAGATGAACATTAAACTCTGAAACTATGACTAAACTATCTAACTAACTACCTACCTAAACTACTTCTACTCCTACTCCTACTCCTACCTACTGTTACCTGGACAAAGGGGTTAAAGGAAACTCCGTTGAAGGATCATGACAGATGAGTGAAATCAGAGGGGAATAAGGAAGATCTCCGGCGGGCGAATGTGGATGAAGCAGAGGCACTCCTTGGTCGGCGCCTATGTCCAAAGACACTGCAGACCTCGGCGGAGTTCCTCAGCTAATCAGGATGGATGGAGGAAGTCGAAAGATGAAATGGGGAGTTGCCGGAGTTGCGGAGAGAATAGCCTATCGAAGTCGGCTGCAGTGAAAAAGAGGGAAGGGAGCCAACTTGAGAGAAATCGAAGGGGTGAGGGGGTATTTATAGTGAATGGCGATGAAGAGGACGGTGGAGTCTGGACAAAGAAGAAGCTTGGGGAGCTTAACCTCCGGCATCGTCTCTAATGACGGTGAGGTTAACTCCTGTAAAGGCTCGTTCTGTTCTGAGCCTTTTAAGACGTCTAGTCAGATGTCTAGACCCCTTCCCAGATGTCTGGAAATTGAATTTTTTTGTGCAAGCCTTCGCGTCTGCGCGGGGGCGGCCTGCAGACAGTTCCCTCTTTTTCTCCCCTTCTTCTCTCTTCCCTCCTCATACGAACCCTAACACTCCTCTTTATAAACCCCACTTCTCCTCTCTCGTTCTCCCCACCCCACAGCCACCTTCTTCCCTTTCCTCTCCACCGCAGTGAGAGGAGCGAGTGCTAGAGAGAGCGCGAGAGCGGCGACGAAGAGGAGAGCGCGAGAGCGTGAGGCGATGTAAGGAGAGGAGGAGGAGTTTGATCTCGCGAGCTCGTGTGGGAGCTCGTCGGAGAGCGCACGGCCAGAGCAGTGCGTGCGGGAGGAGGAGAGCGTCAGGGGTGTCGTCCCTGACACTGCTGCAGCCAGAGCTGCAGGCGAGGAGGCGAGGCGCGGCGAGGGTGAGCAGGAGGAGGTTCTGGTTCTGAGTTTTTCTCAGAATCAGATGTCTGGAGTGACATACAGACGATGGAGTGGACATCTGGAGACGACTCCAGACGTCTGAAGATAGATCTTCGTGAAGGTACATTCCCTTTGCGAATACGGCCATGTAGGCTGCTCCGCAGCTTCCCAGACGTCCGGAGAAGAGGTCGGATGTCTAGAGCTGGATCCAGACGGTCCAGAAGAGGTCCTGGACGTCTAAGTTCGACGCAGAGACTGAGGTGCATTTCTAGACACTTTTAAGACGTCTGGACATTGTGCCAGACGTCTGATTTGAGTTAGTAACTCTGTTTTTGACCCGTTTAGGATCCATTTGAGGTCCGTTTTACGCAAATAAGATATCATTATTTTTCTTGTAAGTTTCTCTACTTGTTAGAAGGCTTTCTATACCGTTCGGAATGTTCCATTGTGATTGTTCCTTGTTATAGGATTTCGTTCCGTTGTGGGTTCGGGGCTTGTTGAGGCATGTGAGCTTGCTGTTCGAGCCCCCAATACTCCTGGGTTGTCTGGTAGAGTGGCTTCCCCTAATTTAATTATAAACATGAATGCATGTGTGGAATGAATGATTAGAACCTAGGATATGGAATAAATCCTAGGACGAGAAGTTTCCTGGAAATGTCTGTATGGGTGTTTGATTTGCAATCTTGAATAAATAAAGAGAAATGATAACAACTGTCTGTTAATGAACAAGAGATACCTGTGAAAAATCAATTACCTGTGCTAGTTAAATAGTTACATGTGACATACCTGTTGTATACGTTAAATGATAGAAATACGAGTTGTATGTGTATAACCTGAGATTAGAAATGTGAATGATAGAAATACGAGCTGCATGTGAATAACCTAAACATGGAAATGGAAATGATGAAACCTGGTATGGATGGCATGAGAAACATGAGCAGGAACCCTACGGAGAATTAGGAGTAGAGCACCTGGAAATAGATGGAATGGATCTAGAAATGTAAGTGGGAAGTGTGCTCGCCCTTGAGTACGTGGTACCAAGGAGAGCAACTGTCCCCTGTTTAGTGTAGAGCGAAGCTAGCCGCCCTTGGGTTGGGACTCGGAGTTAGGATTGGCCACTCTACACCGACTTCCTTGGCCCTTGCGTACACTGTACCGGGGAGAGCTACTAGTGTAGGGAGAGAGATAGCCACCCCACGGGGCCCGGGGTTCAGCTAGCCACCCTACACCGACTTGCTAGGCCCACTGGACAAACCAGGGTAGTCAGACGAGGGTGCGCGGACTGTGGAGGGGTGAAACCCCTATTTGGTTCTTAGGGGCTAGACCCCTGTTACTGAGAGGGATAGGCTTTATACTGTTCCGTGCTGTACTTTGGATGCACCCGTTAGTGGAAACGATTGACTGCGTGCAGTGCGGGGTAGCTATCCGTGCACTTATCACGTGTGCCGTAGTCACCGTTACGTCTGTCTGTGACCTTGGGGTGGTTGACTAGGTGTAGGATCACCACGGAGAACTCTCCCGGCTATGAGAGCACCACGTGTGCCTTCTATTCTTCGGAAAAGACTGCAATCAAGATCATTCCCACGAGGAACGTTCAAGATCAAGAAAAAGAGTTGAAAATATATAAACCAATGGATGAAGAGGAATAACTTGTAAATTAAAGAATTGGAATAGCTAGTTTAGCTGTTAGCCCTACTACTTAGTTAGTTGGTTGCCACTCTACTCAGCGTAAGCTGACTTTGTGTACTCATAACCCTTTTCAGGTCCAGGTGTCGAGCAGTCCGAGTTTTTGACTGCAAAGGGTGCTGGGCCCAGTAGAGCCCAGTAGCAGTAGCTTCTTGTAGTACTTTCTGTTGTAGTGAGTTTCAGACTCTTGTACCTTTACGTTTCGTATACCTTGTTACTGTTTTACTATTGTGGTGGTGATATGTATTGTAGCAGCTTTTACTTTCTTTACTGCTAAACTCTTTTACTGTTAGTTGCTTAGTATAGTGAATGTGATTTACTTTCCTGCTTTTTGGTTATTTCTTGTTGGACGACTAGGTCTTGGGATCAGTCGAGTCTGGCTGGTCTCGTGTCCTGTAGAGATTCGGAAACCGAGTCGTAACAACTCCCACCAAAAATTAGGATTTCAGAGTAATCTAGATCGATGGATGAAGATGGAATGGTGAGCGCAAGCTCCAGGAGCTTAGAGAAGGAAGAATGATGTCGGCAGGGCGGTGATCGCGTGGTGGAGTCACTCTCCGTCATCAGCCGTTCAATCGGCTGAAGAAGAAGAAGAAGATAGGGACTTATATGCAGTGAAACTTAAGGACCTATATAAAAATTAAGGACCCGATTGCAATGAGTTTTAAGGACCAAAATGTAAACCCAGGTTTTAAAGGTTTATTTTAACTTAGATCTTTTTCAACTTTTTATATATGTTAGTAAATAAGGTAACTATTATATTTAAACCTTGAATTTACATTTTTAACCTTTTTAGGTTAATTTATTAAATTAAGTAAAGTTACTTAAGTTATTATATACTTATGTATACATTATGTTTAAGTTATTTAACTTATTAATTAAGGAAATGATTAATAAGATCTCGAGTCCAATTATTAATTAGATTGTTAATAATATTAGTTGAATGATAAAATATCATTTTTAACTTATTTTAAGGTCCTTTACTATATATCCCTTATTTTATAATTAACCCTTATATATTCATATCCTTAGCTAATTAACTAGGAAGACTAATTAATTAGGAGTAATTAGAGATCATGATGAGTCTCTCATCAGACACAGATGGAGGATTTTGGCGTGATTCTAGGGATGGACTGGCTGTCTGCCTACCACGCCTTGGTGGACTATTTCGGGAGGAAGATCGTCTTCTCCATACCGGAGTTGCCTTCCTTTGAGTTTCACGGACAATCGGTGAACGAAGGTTTCATGTGCATATTTGCACTTCGGGCAGCAAGGCTTTTGAGCCGAGGATGTGAGGGTCTTCTAGCCTATGTAGTGGCAGAGCCTAACCCCGTGGCTAACTTTCAGAGCATTCCGGTGGTTTGTGAGTACACCGATGTGTTTTCGGAGGAGCTGCCAGGACTACCGCCTGAGCGTGAGATCGAGTTTGAGATCTCACTAATACCGAGGACTAATCCCATTTCTACTGCACTGTACTGGATGGCACCACTTGAACTGCAAGAGCTCAAGTCACAGCTATAGGACCTACTAGAGAAGGGCCTTGTGAGGCCTAGTGCGTCCCTGTGGGGAGCCCCCGTGTTGTTTGTAAAGAAGGATGGTATCCTGTGACTTTGTGTTGACTATAGACAGCTGAATAGGATCACCATCAAGAACAAGTATCCATTGCCGAGGATTGATGACCTTTTTGACCAGTTGCGAGATGCCACAGTGTTCTCCAAGATAGATTTGAGGTCAAGCTACCACTAGTTGAGGATCAGAGAGACCGATGTCTCCAAGACAACTTTTCGTACCCAGTACGGGCACTACGAGTTTTTGGTCATGCTGTTTGGGCTGACCAACACCCCTGCTGCTTTTATGGATTTGACGAACCGGGTTTTCAGACCGTACTTGGATCAGTTTGTGGTGGTATTCATCAATGACGTACTTGTTTACTCGCAGGATCAGGCACAACATGGATAGCATCTACGGATGATTCTACACACTTTGAGATGACGCAGGCTGTATGCCAAGTACAGCAAGTGCGAGTTTTGGTTGAGGTAGGTGACTTTCTTGGGTCATGTAATCTCAGGAGATGGTTTCGCTGTGGATCCAACCACGGTTGAGGCCATACTCAGGTGGGAGAGGCCACGTACAGTAACAGAGATACGCAGCTTTTTGGGACTGGCAGGTTACTATCGGCGGTTTATCAGGGGATTCTCGCAGATTGCGGGTCCTATGACCTAGTTGACTCAGAAGGACGTGTCCTTTGCCTTGACAAATGCATGTGAGGCGTGTTTTCAAGAGTTGAAGGAGAGACTGACTTCAGCTCCTGTGCTCACCATCTCGGACAGCAGTGGTGGTTTGTGGTCTACACAGACACTTCGTTGCAGGGGTTAGGGGGTGTGCTCATGTAGCGGGGTCACGTTGTCACTTACGCTTCGCGGCAACTGAAGCCCCATGAGCATAGCTACCCTACCAATGACTTAAAGCTGGCAGCTGTTGTCTTCGCACTGAAGACATGGAGGCACTACCTTTACGGTGAGACCTTCGAGATTTTCATAGATCATAAGAGCCTCAGGTACTTGTTTGACCAGAAGGAGTTTAACATGAGACAGAGACGTTGGTTAAAGCTCCTGAAGAACTACGACTGCAGCATCTCCTACCATCCAGGGAAGGCCAACGTGGTGGCTGATGCCTTGAGCCGAAAGGCGCCCGCCCACTTGGCCAGTTTACAAGCACAGAGTTGGAGACTTATGGAGGAGTTGAGCAATTGGCGACCACAGGAGTCACAGGGGTATTGTGGGGCAGTGACAATGACACGACAGATGCGACCAAAGCTAATAAACTGCATCATCGTAGGATAGATGGCAGATCAATACTTGCAGATGTTGTGAGACAGAATATTGTTAGGGGACCCATGAGACTTTTCTTTTACAGATAAGGTGTTGCGCATGAGGGGACGCTTGTGCATTTGCAGGGACGAGGAGTTGTTGAGAGAGCTCCTGACGGAGGCACACAAGTCCAGGTTCACCATACATCCCAGGAATACAAAGATGTATCATGATTTGAGACGTGACTTTTGGTGGAGAGGGATGAAGCGGGATGTGGGTGAGTTCGTGCAGTAGCGTTTGGTGTGCCAACAGGTGAAGGCCGAGCACCAGAGACCTGCTGGGACGTTGCAGCCACTTCCTGTGCCAGAGTGAAAGTGGGAGAGCATCACCATGGACTTAGTGGTGGGCCTACCTGTCACCCAGCGAGGACACAACGCAGTCTAGGTGATAGTGGACAGGTTGACGAAGATGGCGTGTTTCCTTCCAATCCGAGTCACCTTGGGACCAGCACAGTTGGCAGAGAGGTACATCGCGATGTGGTACGCCTGCACAGAGTTTCGCGTGAGATTGTATCCGACAGGGATACCTATTTCACTTCCTAGTTTTAGGCTGAGTTTCAGCAGGCTTTGGGGACGCGGTTGAGGTTTAGTAACCCATACCACCCCCAGACGGACGGACAGTCAAAGCGCACCATAAAGATGCTTGACGACTTTTTACGCGCCTGTGTATTAGACTGGAGGGGTTCATGGGAGGAGCATTTACCCCTAGCAGAGTTTGCATATAATAACAGTTATCACTCGAGCATCGGCATGGCACCTTACGAGGTTCTGTACGGACGGAGGTGTACTGCGCCCTTGAGTTAGGTCGAGGTGGAGACCAAGTGGGAGGTTGGCCCTAAGCTGATCCGGTAGAGTCAGGAGGTGATAGAGGAGATCCACAGACGACTCCACACTATCAGGAGTATACATAAGAGTTATGCTAACCGGAAACGTAGAGAGGTGCAGTTTGAGGTTGTGGATCAAGTCTTTCTCTGTGTTTCGCCCATGAAGGGCCTGCAGCGTTCTGGGGTGAAGGGGAAGCTTGCACCAAGGTTTGTGGGGCCCTTTGAGATCCTGGAGTGGGCAGGACCCGTTGCTTACCAGCTTGGCCTTCCTCCCTAGCTTTCTAGAGTGCACGATGTGTTTCACGTGTCTAACCTCAGGAAGTACGTCGCCGATCCCAGTCACGTTCTGAGCCACGAGAGTGTCGAGGTGGGTGACGACCTAACCTACCCCGAGAGACCAATGTAGATATTAGACAGAGCTGTCCGAAGTTTGAGACGGAAGCAAGTACCCCTGGTGAAGGTTTTGTGGAGAAGCCAGCAGTACGAAGAGGCTACCTAGGAGACTGAGGCGGCGATGCGAGAGCGGTACCCGGAGCTTTTTGAGGGTACGTCTTTTCGGACCTACTTCGGTCCTCTTTAAGTTTGTTATGTGTTTCATATTCCTTTTTCCACACCCTATCTAGTTCAAGTTTCGGCGACGAAACTTCCTTTAAGTTTGTTATGATGTAAAGACCCGTTCCACTTTTAGCCTTTTAAGACGTCTGGAGTGTCAATCAGATGTCTGTCCAGGCGTCTGGACCCTTTTCCAGACGTCTGGAAATTAAAAATCTGTACGCATTCTGCGTCTGTGTGTGGGCGGCACGCAGGACCCTCCTTCTCTCTCTTTCCTCCTCCCTTTCCCCCTGCAGAACCCTAATCCCTCGGCTATAAAGAGTCACCCCCCCTTCCTCTCCTCTCCACTCCACCACTACCACCACACCCCACTTTCACTGCAGTGAGAGAGGGTGAGCGAGAGAGAGAGAGCGAGAAAGAGAAGTGCGGGAGGAGGAGGCCGAGGTCGGGAGCTTCGTGGAAGCTCGCCGGAGTTCGCACGACCACCGCGGCATGTGCGGGAGGAGGAGGAGGGCGTCAGGGCGTCATCCTTGACCACCTGCAACAGCTGGAGCTATGGTGGGGCAAGGGGAGATGTGGAGGAGCACTGGGAGCACGGTCTGATACTGAAAATTTTTCAGTATCAGACGTCTAAAGTGCGGTTCAGACGACCGGCTGCGCATCTGAACGTCTGGCGTCAACACCAGACGTCTGAAAGGACTGTATCGCAAAGGTACGTTCTCTTCATGATTACGGCCATGCAGGCCGCACCGCAGACAATCTGGTATGGCTAAAAATAGGGTGGTTGCTCTGTCGTGCGCAGGAGCAGCCTTGGGAAGGTTTGCGAAATGCCTTTCCACGCACTTTCGGATGTTTGAACAGCTCATCAGACAACCGGAGGAGTTTCCAGACGACTGGAGGACTGGTCAGACATCTGGAGCTACTTTCAGATGGTCGCAGGAGAGTCCTGGACGTCTGAGGTCACTGCAGGAGCTTAAGGTGAGTCTCTGTGACTTTTAAGACGTCTGGACTTGTTTCCAGACGTCTGATTTTGGCCTGCAGACATGTTTTTGAGCCGTTTAGGGTCTGATCGGGATCCGTTTTACGCAAATGAAGTATCTATGGTTTCCTTATGAGTTTTCTATGTATTAAAAACCTTTATGCACTGTTCTGAATCTTCCCTTGTGATGTGTTCCTTGGTATATGACTTTGATCTGCTGCATGTCTAGGGCTCATAGAGAAGCCTAGGTCTGCGGTTCGAGCCCCCAGTACTCCCGGATTATCTGGTAGAGTGGTCCACCCCTGTTATTCTTATTAAATATGAATGTATCTATGAAAACTAGTCAACTAGAAACATAGGATGTGGCATGAACCCTAGGACAGAGAAATGATTGAACCAATTGTTCTGCGTAATTGTAATTATATACATGAACAAACTAAATTGTTAGCCACTGCCTGTAAATAAGTATAAGCTGCCTGTTAGAATATGAGCTACCTGAGATAACTGAACAGCTACCTGTGAAATCATTAGTTGCATTGTGGAAATACGAGTTGCCTGTATATATACGAGAATTGAATTGTGAATGATGAAATCTGAATTGAAATAATGTAGTGAATATGAGCATGAACCCTATAGGGAGTTAAGAGTAGAGCTCGTGTGGTTAGATGGAAAATATGGAATGCGGACGGGAAGTGTGCTGGCCCTTGAGTACGTGGTACCAAGGAGAGCAACTATCTCCTTTTAGTGTAAAGCGAAGCTAGTTGCCCTTGGGTTGGGACCAGAGGTTAGGATTGGCCACTCTACACCGACTTCTGTTGGTCCTCGTGTACACAGTATGGAGGCGAGCTACTAGTGTAGGGAGGGAGCTAGCCACCCCACAGGGCCCAGGGTTCAGCTAGCCACCCTACATCGACTTGTTAGCCCCTCTGGGCAAACCGGGGTAATCAGACAAGGGTGCATGGACTGTGGAGGGGCAAGACCCCTGTTTGGTTCTGAGGGGCTAGACCCCTGTTTCTGAGAGGGTTAGGCCTTATATTGTTCTATGTTGTATTTTGAGCGTACCCGCTAGTGGAAACGACTGACCGCGTGTCAGTGCAGGGTAGCTACCCGTGCGCTTATTGCGCGTGCCCTAGTCACCGCTACGTCTGACGGTGACCTCAGGGTGGTTGGCTAGGTGTAAGACTACCACGGGGGACTCTCCCGGCAAGGAGAGCACCACGTGTACTTTCTACTCTTTGAAAAAGACTGCAATCAATATCGTTTCCATGAGGAACATATAAGATCAAGAAAAATATGAAAGTTGACGAAAAGGGTTGAAGAAAGGAATTACTTGTAAAATAAAATAACTAGAAAAGATAATTATATCTGTTACTTTTACTGCTTTGGATAGTATCGTACCACTCTACTCAGCGTTCGCTGACTCCGTCTTTTTCATAACACTATTTAGGTCCAGAAGTTGAGTAGCCCGAGCTTCCAACTACGGAGGGTGCTGGGCCTAGTCGAGCCCAGCCGTAGTGTTTAGCACTTTTTGTTGTACTCTCGTTACTGTTATAGTGAGTTTCTGACTTTTTGCTATTGTTCTTGTTACTGTTGCTTTTGTTTCCGTTTTCCTGTTGTTGTGGTGGTATGTACTAGAACAACAGGTTTTACTTTCCTTTACTGCTTGTACATTTTTATTGCTTAGTTACATTGCATATATGAATGTGGTTTATTTTCTTGTTTTTCGATTATTTCTTGTTGGACGACTGGGTCTTGGGATTAGTCGAGGCGAGTCGGTCTCGGATCAAGTAGGGATTTGGGAACCGGGTTGTAACACGTTAGGCTCAATCCACCCTCAAATCACTTTTGTCAATGATTCTAGCTGTTTGAGTCTCGGGAAATCCATTCCCACAGTGGTTTTTGTTTCCAGACGTCTAGACATATTGCCAGACGTCCGACCTGTCGTCTGAGCAACTTATCCTAGAACCCTATTTAGGCCTGGACAAAATAGGAAGGAAATCCATCTTAAATTAGACGTCTGATTAGGTGCCCAGACGTCTTAACACATCTCATTAGACATCCGTCTTGATCAACCCTGATCAGATCTTCCACCCTTCTAGATTAGACGACCGATCCCTAGATCAGACGATGGCTGAGACGTATGGCCTTAGAACTAGACGTCTGATAACCATGTCAGAATCATAAATGATCTTAATTTCGGCCTGGTTTGCCTTGGATTTGTGACTAACGTCTATAGAAGCCTTCCAAGGCCTTCCTAAGGCTTCCTAAGCCATCTATAAATAGAGGAGGACCCTTCCTTTATTACACACACCTTGAAAATACTACTTTCATACCTTTTGTGTCCAAGAAGAGAAAGATCAAAGAAGTGTTCTTACTCTCAAAGCTTTCAATCAAGAGCACTATTACTTTGCGTAATCATGCCTACGCACTTCCTATTATAGAGAGTTTTCTTGTCTATAGTAGTATAGCCTTATATTTACTTTGTGGCTCTATAGGTTGTTGTTTTTCTCTTTTCCTTTATGGTTGGATATTCGCTTTGCGAATTTTCATCTCCTTCGCGACACAAAATACTCATCGTGGAGAGGATTGTTTGAGGTATACTACCCTCATATAAGTAGTGTGGTTGTAAAAGGTTGAACTACCCTCGTTTGAAGAAGTTCGTTAGTCTATTTAATCGACTAGATCAATCGAAAAATTCTAAGTCGAGAGGTTTAGGTGGTAGTTTTTACCTAGATTTGAGTTTCCACTTAAAAATATTCTGTGTACTTGTGATTGCTCATTTTGTGTGATTGATATATTTTATTTTCCCATTATTTATTTATCACCCCTATCCATTAGAACCTACATTAAATGATAAAGTTTAAGAGATTGTGTTCAAGCAAGATGTACATGTAAATGTTATTCATAATAATTATGCAACCATATCATAACATGACAATTATTTCATAACATAATAATTATATATGCAACAATAACATGATAATTATTATCATAATTTATGCATAAAATATAATTATCATCTAACATAATAATAAATTAATTGTCATATAAAAATATATTTATGTAACCCTAATTATGGTTACAAATTAATGCTTACAATCATAACTAATACAATTAATTTAAGTGATCATGCCATTTCTTACGTTATAATTATTCAATTTAAAAATACAACACTAACTAACTTATCTAACATCTTAAAGATAAAGTTATCTTTTGCCAATTTATCCCCTTTATTAAACACCATCCCATCCCACTGTAAGATAACATCAATTTCTAACACCCATTTAGTAAACACAGACAACGGTTAAACCCCCTCCTTAGGTAAACACAAGTAAGGATTTACCTCTATTGCAAAAAAGCTAACCCATGTTAGGCCAATTCGAATTCTAATACTTGCATCCTCATTTTCATTCACTGGTCTTGCAAAATTGGTATACATATCCTCTTTAGAATGCATGCAATCATGATTGCATCTTTACCAATAACCCACTCTCGATAAATATGGAAACAAAAATTATTTACAACATATCAACTCACATATTACTTTTATCTCCTACTAACTCATTACTTGACCTTAATACTTATTAAACTTTAACAAGTCTTCAATCTAAACATTTTCCAAAACCTAGCCTTAAGGTGAGTATGCATATGCATCATATGCATGCTTTTGTTTGGGAGGAATTATCTTGCATGAAAATGGAAAAAAAAAAAGGGAGTGAGAGAGCACAAAGTAGTGTAAAGGTATATATAAAGAACAGCAAGTTTTTTAAAAGTAGCTAATTTTTAAAAATTAATTTAATTAATATACTTTCCTGCAACAATCTTAATTCCTGTGGATATGAAAAATTTAGTCATTTAAATAAAGATGATTATATAGATAAATCACATTTATGATTATTTGTCTCTTGATTTTTGAGAAGTTATTCTTTTTGGATAAGAAGTCAATACCTTTTTGAAAAATAAAAAATTTAGTTCGACATCATTAACATTAACAAAAGTATGATATCATTAAATAATTACATATATTTTTAAAAAAATTAAATACATTGCTCATTGCAGGAGAGGAAAATTTTAATTAATTAAGAAATGACAACCTCTTGCTATGTTCTAAGATCTTAAGGGTTAAACGTTATTTGAGGGGGGAAGGAGGGAAGGAGTATACATGTGTAATGGGATTGATGGAGGGAATCACGTGATGTAAAAGTATTTTTTTTATACCTCAATTTACATTTATATCCTTCAATGTTAACTTTCTTTTTCATGCAAATTTAATATTTAAAAAGACATCCCTAAAATATTTCCAAACCAATTGATGGAGATTACTTATTTTAATTTCTGTGGTTGTCGCCTATTAAAAATAAATATAAAAATCTCACAATCTCTATTTTGTGATATAATTTTACCCCATAAAATTTTATCCCGTTAAATAATTCTCCTAAATAAACAACACTTTAGGTGGGAAAGGAGAGGCACTTTTGCCTCTGCGGTCTGAATATCCACTTAATTTATTCAACTATGTACAACATAAAAGATGGTCATGGTATAAAACAACTACATCCTCGTAGGCAGGAAAAATACAGCAGCTAAGCTAACGCACCTTCTGTCCTTTTTTTTTTTCTGTATTTTCTTTGTTTTGAGAGAGCTTACGACGGGAAATATAACTTAACCACGTGAGAATAAAAATATATAGAATAATCGAAATTCCTAAGTAATTGAAAAATTAGATTCGACAAATTATAGGTAAGCAATCACATGGAAAATAAAGGAAATAGTGACTCAATTATACAATAATGGATATACATATGAAAGGAAGATAATACTTCCGAATATTTAGTAACAAATAACGGTAATATAATCTCTTTCCTAGATCACTTTTTGGGAAATCTCGAGAGTCTCCTTTCACTATTGATGGTATAAGAAGCATCTTAGTTAGGTAAAATCTTCTTGAATAATATTTTTGGATTTTCCAACACGTCCGTTGTCAGATTATTAATGATACTGATAATGTCATCATTACCGTCGACATAGATGTCGTGAACTTTTTGACTTTAATCAAATCGGATCTTCTTGTGGGTCAAACATGTTCAAATCCACTTATTTACTTTATATCTAGGTTACCGAATCCTTTCTGGAGTTTCATACAAAATTTTGAATCCACACACACATATATTATCGAAGCTGAAAAGCAAACGGAACTCCCTAACATATATTAATTTTTTACGCCTTCGACCTAACTCGCTTAAGAAAAGGAAATCGAAAGCTACCAGAGGAAATATATGTGCAACTTACGATTTTGGTGATGTGGAATTTTTTTGGGGAAGAGGACATGAGAAAAGGCCCCGTAGATGCGTTCTCCTCTCTTCCAACTCCAAAGTCAAATCTTGATGCATACCTCCACCCTACGAGACTCGTTCTCCACGTAATTAAATATATTTAGATTATATTTACCATGAGCAATGGCGTTGTCAGGGTAGAGTTTACGCGTCGATGGGAAGTGATTTGTCACCGAATTGACTTTTTTAAGTTTGAAGTTCGTTACACGGAAGACGGGACGGATTTTAGCGTAATTTTCCAAACTGTTGAGTATCTGCCGATATCAAAGATATGAGAGGACAGGAAAAGAAAACCCTCATCTAAAGAAAGGAGTAATGTGTAAGCAGATGGCACGAAATGACGAAGGAGAAGAAAACGAGAACCTTGGTTCGGGGAGATATGTTTCCTTTGGAGGAATTTTTTTGAAGTTTCTCGTAACGAATCGCAACAGCCTTCACTTTATTTACATTTTTAATATTAAATAAAATTTTACTAATAAAATATTAATATATCATCCAAACAAGTAACCCTTTCCACTTATAATATCCCTATCGCATTTTATCTCACATTTGTTTGGATGATAGATTAAGTAATGAGTTAAAATGATTGATATAGTGATATGATGATTGTATATAATATTTTAATATTTTGATATAAATGTGAATACATTGAGGTAATATAATGAATATATTTTAATAGATATATTATGTAAGAATACATATATTTCAATATATATTAATATTATATAATATATTATAATATTTTAATGTTAAAATTAATTACTACGATGGAATCAATTATATCCCTTTATTCTTTTTGGTCATTCTTTTTACTAATCTTTTATCAAACGGAGCCCAAGATCTTTAACTACTCTGTGGACAACTTTGCTCTACCTTTTCCTTCGAAAAATTTTAAATTTCTTATGTTTATCCCTTGTAAGATAACTTAACTTTTCATTATAAACGATATCCTAACACAAATTTCATTTACTCAGCATCGGGTCAAACCTATTCCTCTCATGACGTTTCCATAAACCTATGCCAAATTTCATTATAAACCTATTTCTTTGGTTTTCCTCTGACTACTTCCCGCTCTGACTTTTTCGGAACTCCTTGGAAGGAATTTTGTTTGGATTTAGGTGATCTATTTCCACACGTATGTGGACGTGAATTGAAAAATATAAAATTAATATATATAGCTATAAATGTTATTTATTTTAATGTAAAAAAAAAAAAGTTGATGACACGTGTTTGGGTTAATTAGTGTTGAAATTAATAATAAATTATTTTTGTAATGATAAGTGGTTGTGTAAAATTATTTTATACTTTTATTTTATTTTGAACTATTTTGTATTGATATAATTTTTTTTCATAGGTATAATATTTTTTTGTACGGATGTAAAGTAAGATTATACCTTACATTGAATTACTTTGCACCAGTGTAATATTTTTTTGTACCAGTGCAAAGTAAGATTACATCTTACTTTGAACTACTTTGCACCGATGATGTAATATTTTTTTACACGGGTGAAAAATTAAATTCCAAGTGTTTCTTCACGTATGATAATTAATTTTTCACTTGAAAGGTAATTTTTCACCTTAGGATTTAAGGTATAGGATTTAAGGTTTAGAGTTTAGTGTGTGGTGATTTTTTTAAATGTAGTTGGGATTACCACGTAATAAGTCTTAGGCTCTTTTATTTTTTTACATTAAATATCAATTATCAAGTGGGACAACGTTATGTAAAGTACAAAAACAATACCTATGTCATTTTTTACATCACAATCTACATTTCCCTATTTTTTGACATTTGTTTATAGGAAATTATTTGTGTTTCTTAGGGGTTTGACCATAGATTCCTTGAAGAAGATGGCTTGATCAAATTGTATTCTAGTTTGATGATTCCCCCGATCACCATCATACTTGGGTCATTAAAGATTTTCCTCCATTTTTACCACCTGGTGCCCCTCTTGCCATTTCAAAGGAACCTTTTCCTTATTCCAACAATACTTTGAATAATTACATTGGGTGCAAGTAAAGAAATACGTGTTGCAACATTTTTTATAATGTGTGATCAGAATAAACTGGTTGAGAATGAAAATTTATATATTAAAAATTAAGCAGACTAAAATATATTAATTGCAAATATCTTTCAACTGGTTGAAAATTAATATATATTACTTAAAAATTAAAATATACTAATTAAAAATGAAAATACACGTATATATTTTTATCTTTATATTAGTGGTAAATAATTTTTTACTTAAAACGTAATTTTTCACCTATAAAAAATAAGTCTTCATTTATCAAAAATAATTTTAATTAATAAAAAATTAAAAATCATCAATTAAAATCGTCGCTTTCATTTTATACGTTACAAACTATATTATAACATACATTTATTTACCGTGATTGCATTTGAAATTTTTTAACAGGTAATTAAGTAAATGAGGAGGGGGGCCAAAGGAGACGAGTGACACTCCATTAGGTATCGATCAAGGCTGACTTCGACCCTTGAAGTTCAGCATCAAGTTTGAAGGACGTCATTGAAAACTCCATCCCGGAAGAGCACAAGCGGATCAAGACATATTTTTGGATGTACAAGGAATATCATATTTTTCTATTTTAGTAATCGAGGAGTGGTGATTTATTTGGAAATCTTCAACAAGACTCTTAATTTTGCTTTGTCTCCCATTTAAGATCATCATCTAGATTCCTACATGTTCTGACAACATTGGTTTGCGTCCTTCTGATGATAGTGCTGTCTATATGGATGACAGAAATTAAAATTCAGATTCTCACTAGCAAATAAGTTGGACAAAAAAGAGTAAGTCAGCAAAACTCTTGCCAAATCTATGCACATAGTTATTTTTCCAAATTACTGAGTTTGTTTCATATTTGAATATTCATATTGAATTAGTTAAGAACTAAATATTAAAATATTCATAAATGACATGAAAATATCGAAAAAGTGCCTATTATTTCTTATGTAATTTGTCAACTATTTTTTTTATGATTTTGATTTAAGTTTCAATAAGAATTTTTCTTAATTTTTCACAACTTGTCAAATATGGGTTGTGATGGGAGTGAATGCTTGAGTAAGCAACATTGGGTGGGGAATGGGAGGAGTCATCAATGCCTGAAATTTCCCCTTGATTTGGATGGAGAAGGGACTTGATTACATAAAGGAGTTGCACAAGGGAGTAATAAGAATACAAGACAATCATTAACCTGATTCCACCAATGAAGGTGTAACCTTAGAGTGGAGATCTTGTAAAGCCCCCAAAATCTTGGCTCTTGAATAATTTTGGAGTCAAGCACAGAGACAAGTTGAGTCAGAGTATCTTGTAAAATGTGAAAGCTTACATATCTAGTCCAATCTCAGTCAAATTTGTATGGAATGGTTCATATATAATATCATTAGATTCATCTTATTGCAAAATTTTCAATGGATCCTTTTTCACAAAAATATGAGGTATAACTTAGGTTATGTGTAAGACATAATAAAGAAGCAAGAGATGTAAATAAAAAGAATACAGGGGTATTTTAGTAAAATCTAGATTTCTTAATAGTAATATAGGAGAGACCTATAAATGACCTTGATTAGGGTTTTAGCTATTATTAGTTTCCCCTAAGCTGCACAAATCTCTAGAGAATGGGGAGAAGAAAGAAGAAAGGAAAAGGGGAAGACAAGGGAAGGAAAAGAAAGAGTAGGTAGCAACATGGGATGTTATGCAATTTTTTATGATTATCAATTCTTGGTCATTTCCTCTTAAGTTCAAAATTGGAAGAGATAGCTTCCACATTAGACATCCTTTTCTCTTATTCAAGAATGTAACCAAATGTGGTGACTTGATTATTTAAAGTTACATTTTGAGGTAAACCAGTCATTATATGAAAGACTTCCTTAAAAAACATAACATAAGAAAGTTCCACAATATTGTTGGCATCTATATCTGAAATCCCAAATTTTATAACTAAAAATCTATAAGCATAGCTAAAAGCATTAGAGGAAGGGGGTGGGGTTGGATAGTGCTTATGCTTATGCAAATAAAAAAATAATTATGAGATTATGCAAAAATTAAACTAAATTTATAATAAAAAAATGGAGATAAATAATCCACAACACAAGATTTACCGTGGAAAACCCTCAAGGGGAAAAAACCACTACCTAGGTCTCTTAACCTAGGATCTTGCCTCGAGTCGACTGGGAATCACAAAAGGGGCTTATGGAGTACCTAAACACTTCTTACAACCTACTCTTGATTATGCAATGAAGAGTAAACCCCTCTCCCTTGAGAAATTAGGGACCTACAACCCAAGACCTCGAAACACAATTTATATGAAGATAGACAAATTAAATTGGAATAAAATAACCCATCAATGTCCTATAGATAACCCCAACTAAATATGCAATAATGACAATCAATAGCTATCTAGGAATGCAAATAAGTACTCCCTTATACCTTTGGATGTATGAAGATGTGGCACAACAGAGAGAACGTGTGTAAAGCTCCAAGTCAGGTGAAGTTTGTATCTTGGAGCTCTATGACCATGAAAGAGCCAAGCAAAGCTTGAAAAATGAGTAACAAGTTTCTCTCTCAATTTTTTAGATGCTTAAGATTGTAGAATGTGTGCTAATCTTTCAAGAAAGTAAGGGATCATTCCCTTATATAGAGGGGTCATTTGGAGACAAAAACACCTCATGGGATCGCTCTTCAACATTCAAAAGGCACCCATCACATGCTAAGACAATGGGCAAAAAAGCAGTCAAAAAGTACCTTTTAACAAATTATATGATGTTAGATACATTTTATCTAATGTTAGGTGCTCGGTTCAATCTAAAGTTTGTTATCTCTTGGATGCTGTAGGCCAACCTGGCCATACTTACCTAACATTAGATGATTTTCATCTAACGTTAGATAGGTTGGTATCAACCTACCTTGATGGAATGGCCCTCTTAGCACTAACTTAAGATTATTAGATGACGATTAACAAGTGATTAGCCCCTAATGACCTAAATGAAGGCTGATTAGACTCTTATAGGTCATGTGACGGTGTCCATGTGAATTTTATGCATGACCCTTAAGTTTTGTTTAAAAATGATCTACTATGGGGCTTTCCTTGCAATCTATCAAGAAAGATAAACTTACAACTCAAACACCTAAAATACATTCAGACCTAACTTTTAAACTTTTCCGATGGCTCCTTAGCCCCAGATCTTCTTAATTCTCTAGCCTCAAATCCACTTCGATTATTGTTATCTTCGAAAATCACCTCAAAAGAACAAAACTAAGACGTTGATTGATTGATTAAACTCCGTGGCGATCGATTAAAGTAGTTGATTGATCGATTAAATGTGTAAAATTTGTCTTAAATTTGTGCAAATTGATCGATCAGATCAATCAATCAGCATACACATGCACAACAAGAGAGAAAGAGAGATAGAGAGACAAGCAAGAGGAGTGGGGATCATTTTCGCAAGGGGCACTCTCGTGGCACTTAAATAGAGCACACCGAAAGATGTGTGGGTGATTAACCATTACAAGAATTCAATAGGAGGAGAATTAATTAACCAATTAATGAATCGATTAATTAATTCACAAAATCAAAGAAAATTCTATAGTAAAAGAGTTCAAGTTTCAAATTAATTCTCACTCAAGTCAAAGTCAGGTCGAGGTGGGCCACATGTGTGCATGTGCGGTCCCCAGCTCCATCTCTTACTCTTTGCTACAAGACATATGAGGTAAAAGCCTTTTATACACACCAAGAGATTTACCTATTTTTAATAAAACACTAAAAACCTCCACCCAAATTCCTTTAATTTCAACATAAATTTCCATGTATCATCCACCAACTGCATTCCAATTGATGCAATAAAGAATTGGTGTATTAAAATATATGGCATGCATGTCTCATGTTAGTAGTAATATCAAAGAATAAACATGATAGTAAAATAGATAAATTTTCCCCAAAAAAATAGAGAAAAGAGCTTTTATGCTATTCCAATTTACAGAAATTTTCCATACACAAATGTGACGCTATTTTTTTCATATTTACATATGCGCCTTCAAAAATGTTGGGCCATCTAAACCTAAAGTGTGTTAGGCATCCACTTACAAAAAAATTCATGATCATCAAAGTATTTGGACCTCAAAGTGAGAAGCATTGATAAAAGGCCCCTTGCAACTTATTTTATTCACTTTCACAACCCTCTGAACCTCCTCCCTTGATGACATTCTCGTCTCCCTATCTCCCCCTCCTTGTGGATATAAGTATGCATTGTCTAATTAATAAGCAAGTGATTCCAACTTAAGATAAGTCCATAGTTAGAGACCACCAACATCTATAATTCATTGAGTTCATCAAAAGTAACCCCACCTGGATTGGTAGTTCTCATTCAGACCTCCACCCTAGTAAGGACCTCACCTTCGCCTAGGGACGTAGCTAGGAATTCTAGCTTTAGGGGGTCAACTATAAATCTCATGAACTTCTCAATTGTGTCCACTTTTCTATCTAGGAGACTAATTCATTGCACAAACTAGATAGAGTGGTAGCTCAATTCGACTGATCCTTTTTCAAGTTGAATTAGTAAGTGAGCAAACAAATAGCAAATCCTAACCACAGATGAGCCTAGAGGAGGCAATTACTGGTAGATTACATCTAGCATGACTATTCCATTTGGATTACGATTTTGGGATTGTGAATCTAGAGAACTTGGAGATGGAGCAAGGAAGGTATCCCCAATCAACCTTACGAAGAACATTGATTAGAGATGGAAAAGATCATTCACTGTAAACTATACTATTTGATAACCATACTTCTTCTATTGCAATTAATTCATTGCCACAACAAATATTATATGCTAAATTTCGATGGACACCAACTTAAGTGTGACTAAAAATGCAATCGATATCAACAAATTGATGGAAAAACATTCCTACAACTCCAACTCCAAAACTAAAATCAATTGATTCAATTCCACCATTATGACTTATGAGAGTAATCCCACGAACAACTATATATATATATATATATATATACACTGTATGGGTGTGAGTACAAGTAATGTACCTGTCACTATACCTTTTTTGTTTTTCTCTGAGATTTTTGTCTGCTCTCTCTCTTTCTTTACCTCTCTGTGTCTTGGCTCTCTTCCTCTCTCTCTTAGGTAGCCATATTTTATCCATGATGGGAACACAGAGAGCTTCTAAAGAATTACATGTGCAAGAAAAGTCTCGAACTTTAATTATAGTTATTTATTATTTATAAATGCATCGACTAACTAGACTAGAATCGATAAAGTCATTCATCTGAGCTTTAATTATAGTTATTTATTATTGATAAATGCATCAACCAACTACAGTATAATTGATAGAGTCATTTAAGAATTCCAAGAAATCAATGCATGTATCAATAGTTTTAAAATTATAAGTGCTATCCGAATATGAATATATATATATATATATATATATATATATATATATATATATATATGTGTGTGTGTGTGTGTGTGTGTGTGTGTGTGTGTGGGGGGGGGGGGGGGGGGATGCAGGTAGTAGCTATCGTAGCTGCACTTGATAGAATAAATTGCATTATGACCCTTAGCATTTGATAGCAAACATTATATCTATATCTTTATAAGTGTTAAAAATTACAAATAACATCCTATATCTCTTCCATTAGTTATTTTTTGTTGCAACATTGCAAAAATGACATCCATGCCCTCGTAAGTGTTAAAAATTATAAATAATATCCTATGCCTCTTCCTTTTTTTTTTTTTAATTGAAATGGTAGGAAGCTCCTCACTCTAGTATCTATTGTAACTTCATTTGACGGCATCATCAACATTTATGAATGCCTCTGGAAAAATTTCATCTAAGTCTTCATAGATGTTAAAAATTGCAAATAAGACTCTGCACTTTGCATTTTTTATTCTTTTTTGATCGAAATTGAAGAAAGCTCCTTGAATGGAATGAAATGTGAAAAATTGCATCCAAGCGCATGTAGGTGCTAAAATTTATTAATAAGACCCTATATGTCTCTTTTTTAATTTTTTTTAATCAAAATTGCAAGAAGCTCCTTAAATGGAATGAAAATAACACAGAGGTCCTTACAAGTATGAAACTTACTCTAGAGGTCTATTTTGATCAACTTCATATATTTTTCCTTCTTCATCTTTCTTAAGCTCCAATTTCTAATTTATCGACTCTACATCAACAAGGAAAGTCACACTTTTAATTATTATCCTTTCAGTAGCAATTAAATCTTATACATTCCAATTTTTCTAGGATAGAACTTTAGAACCACATTCTGTTCATGTTGTTTACTCCTCTCTTTTCTCATGCACAAACTACCTTATCAAATCAAAATCACTCCGCCAAGATATCTTTTTATGATGATATGTCATCTTTGTACAAAAAAACAAGTCTTTGATTATATTGTAACTATTACTATCATCTAACTCTATTTGAAATTATTATTCAAACAAGAATATGGAGAGACCATTTTTTCATTTTCCTTCACAAAAGTAAATACATAATTAATGTACATCTCTGTAGGCAACATCAATCGATAATTCTTGCACTAAGAGGAGAGAGAGACTCCCCGGAGGAAAGAGATCCTTCCAGGAGAGGATTTTTGAGCTACATATGTAAACATGAAAAATGTTGCATGTCTAATTGAAAATAATAAGAAGGGCATTTACGTCAAAGCACCAAGAAAAAGAAAAAGAAAATGATTTTGTACTTAGCTAGGGAGGAGGCCAGTTTGAAGAAACTAAGGCAAATTCTAATTTTGAATCCTAATAATATATCACATCCTTTTATGATCCATCGATCATGTTCGAGAAAGTTATCGTGTCCTTATCTCTGTAGGACTTTTCGTCCAAGATGAGCGAGTGAATGGTCCCTATCCACCAATGTGGAAGATGGAATGTGTGGATCCACACGGACGAGAGACGAGGATGTGATCGTGGAAGATGGACCGAAAGAACCAAAGAAAATTAAATGTGGGTATAAAAGCATGAAAACCGATTGAGTTTTGCAACGTAAAAGAATGGCGATCGCGTCACGTGTCTGCCTTCACGTAAGAAAAAACAACCTAATTACAATGGTCATGTTATCGATTGTACTACCACTCAAAATGATTTATACCACTTTTAAATTAAAATGTAAATGTATAAAAAATTTTTACCATGTAAAATAAAAAATCACTTGTATATTTACTTTAAATTTAAATTGTATTAGTGTAAAAGTCAATTATAGGGTGGAGATCATGTCCACGATACCCATAACATTCATGCATTATAAAATATATCAATTTTCATAATTTTATACATTTTGGCAAGAAAGTATAGGAACTTTTATAGAGGTTCATACTTTAAGGCTTAAATCAGTCAAAGGTGGTGTAAATTTTTAGCAAAAATGTACAAAAAATTATAACATGATTCATTTTAAAATGTACAAGCATGTGAACTTGATCCTTATTTTATAATTGATATTTAATATAAATAAATAAAAAAATATAAAATTTATTAGGCGATGGATTCCACTCATAAAAAAATTATATTCATTTTAAATTAAAATGAGATTCATTCCTAACTAATTTTATATCAGTATAAAATTATTATGAAAGTAATTTGATGATTTTATATAGATATAAAATAATTTTAAAAATAATTTTGATGATTTACTTTAATATAAAATCAAAATAATTCTATTATTAATTTAAAAATGATGATAAATTTTTTAAACGATGATAAACCCCGTCACACGATACTACTTAATATTATTTTTTCACGTAAGAGGAAAACACGTGAATAATTATTGAATTTACTTTTGTTTTTTTATATTACCTCCATCTCCTCGCGTCCGAGATACATCAACCTTTTTACTTTTATATCCAGAAAAAAAAAGTTTTTTTCACTTTTATATCTTTACGTGGACATTTTTGCGTGAGAGAGTACCATTTGACCTGCACTCTGCCTTGATCCAAGCATGCATTATATGTGCATTAATGTATGAAATATTTTTCTAAATATTTTATGCCACATCTCACATCACATCCGGTAAGTGCATGCCGTGATTGAAAAGTCACAATACGTTGTTCGGTTAGATGTAATAACGTAGGATTTTCCATTTTTTAAGTCAATCCTTACCAAATTTCTTCATTTTTTAGGGATGGAATATAGTTATTTCTTTTACCGAAAATGGTTCATATGTTCAGATAATCTTACAACCAAATAGGTACTCGGTGATAAATAAATGAATATTCAATAAATAAACAGGTGTAAATATGTGTTTGAATTCCAAGAAGACATGTGCAGCGGATTTATTGGTGGACATGGGTTCGACATAGTCAAATAGATCCCAACTAGACCCATCGAGGCATCCCCAAATATATCCCATGTGGGGTCCTCACGTTGTACAGTAGGGAGTACGTACGAAATTGGGAAAGCTTTCAAGGGAGATTACATAATTTGTATGGAAATATTATAAAGGGAAGAAAAAACAGATTCGAGGCAGAGAGGCTGAAAGGCTGAAGGCAAATTCTATGTGCGAATATTAACCTATTTTGTCCTTTCATTTATTTTTTATTTATCATCTAAAGGTAAGTTGTCCTGTTCTTGTCGCCATGGGAGTTTTCCACCAAAACAAGCGAGTTAATGATCCCCCAATGGCGATGAATTGACCCCGTCCTTTCTCGATTATATCTGCAACCAACGAAAGGATCAACGCGGTTTACGTGTAGGGTTTGACCGTACTAAATAACGTTAGCTGGACTTTTTAATTCAATCCACTTTGCTAAAATAACGCGACTTTTAACTTTCACTTGGTGTCGCCTTGACTAATCGAGGGGACTCGCGTAGAGTACAAAGGTCCAATTCGGATGAGGAGATAAGGAATGCAATGTATTTTATGATGTATAATCTCTATTTAATCGAATATATTACCATATTTTGATTTTTAATTAATATTTTACTTATGTGAAATAATTTTTTAATGTATATTTTTTACCTTTAAATTTAGAATTATCTAAATCTTAAATTTAAAGGTGAAAAATTACTTTTAAATTAAAAAAATAATTTTCATAAATTCAAAGTTCTAGATTCTAAATCCAAAACACAATCCTAAAAATAAAATATTAATTTTTAATTTTCAAGAGAACATCTATCTTTCTAGAATGAAAATAAAAATATATCAATATACGTAGATGCTGTTGTACTTTAGCCTGGAGTGGAGTGGGCTGCATAAATGGGTTGAGGGAATGGGCTGAGCTTAAAAATAATAACCAATGATTGAATCTGTTTTTGCCCCTCCATAATTGGCACATCCTAATCCGGTTTCTCTTTCAGATGTTTGTGCTTCATTTGTTATTTTTGTAATATTCTCTTCGTGAAGTCAATTTCACTTCTGCCGACCATGAATTTTTTGTATTTATGCATTTTGCGAAGTCTACGAAGTGGGCTGAGTTTTAGGTTGATGCAGAGGTGGTTCAATGGTTACATGTGTGGGCTCGGCCTCATAGTTTTCCAAAATATTCGAGGTATCTGGGGCCTCTTTAGTGGGCTGCATCAAGGCCCACGAGAGTATCTTTTGTACCCTACAAACCTTATCTGATTTCCGTTACCATCCACCACACCCTCCCCCCTCCCCACAAAAAAAAAAACAAAAGAAAAAATCAGTTACCGATTACCAAGAGCCGAGATGTTGCAAACGAATTTATGCCTTGACATTTTTAAAAAACCCAAAATTATTTCAATACCATTTCGAAATAACTGCCAGAATTCCGGTTTGCATGGAACCTATGGAGGACACAGGAAGTCAAGGATACCGTGTTGGTGATTGTGGATTGGTTCCATATATCGGTAAGATTAGCCAAGACATTTTAGATTAAAATAATCAATGATAAAAGATCAATATTATTCCGATTTATGAAATACGTCGACATCAATGCATGATTAAGAGATACCGTAAAGAAATGTATATTACAATACTGACTTTTATTTAATTAATATATTGATATATTTTAATTTTTAATTTATGCATTTTAATTTTCATTTATTAATGATGTTTATGCTGCATCTGATTTTGAGAGTAAACTAGTATATCGTCGATGAATATCACCACAAATAGGTCTAGGTATAATCTGAAGACGCGATTAATTAGATTCATGAAAACAGTAGGGGTGTTGGTCAGCCCAAACGGCATGACCGGGAATTTGTAGTGACCATATTGCATACGGAAAGCTATTTTGGAGACGTTTGTCTCCCTGACCTTCAATTGATGGTAACTTGATCTCAAGTCTATATTGGAGAACATCGTGGCATCTCTTAGCTGGTCGAAGATGTCGTCAATACGAGGCAGCGGGTACTTGTTCTTGACGGTGACCTGATTCAACTGTCTGAAATCGACACAAAGCCGAATGGTACCATCCTTCTTCTTCACAAATAGCACAGGGGCTCCCCACGGAGATGCATTCGGCCTTACGAAGCCCTTGTTCAACAAGTCCTGCAACTAGGACTTGAGCTTTCGCAGCTCAAGGGGAGCTATCCTGTATGGTGCAGTAGAGATGGGGCTAGTCTTTGGTACCAGTGAGATCTCAAACTCGATCTCACGCTCTGACGGTAGTCTTGGTAACTCCTCTGGAAAGATGTCGGGGTACTTACTGACCACCAGAACATTCTGCAAATTAGTCGCTGGGCTACGCTACAACACAAGCTAGGAAACCCTCGCACCCCTGACATAGTAGCTTCGTTGCCTGAAGCTTGGAGATACACCTGATCCCTCCGTCCACTGGTTGACCGTGGAACTCAAAGGGAGGTAGCTCAGGTATGGAAAACACAATCTTCCTCCCAAAGCAGTTCACTAAGTCGTGATAGGTGGACAACTAGTCCATCCCGAGAATTATGCCAAAATCGTCCATCTAGATCACGATTAGGTCAGTGGGATGACTGTGTCCCCCTATTGTGACTTCACAGTCTGAGTAAACCTCCTCAGCCACGAACAACTGCCCACCTGGGCCTCTGATCGAGAATGGATCCTCTAACAAAGTGCTTCTCGTCCCCAAATTAACAGCAAACCCATAGAGACGGAGTGTGTGGCACCAGAATCAAAAAGTACGTGAACAAGTCTGCCGGAAATTGGAACCATACCTGCCACCATGGAGCTTGAAGCTCTGATGTCTCTGTGAGTGAAATGACCTTTTCCTGGGGTCATTTGGCATTTTTGGAATCTATAGGGGTTTTCCTGTAGTTTTAAACCCCTTATCTTTTGTTTTGGAGGTTTGTGAGGGGGAGAGGAAAATTGCAGGGATGTCCCCGCAATTTCCTCACGACCACTTCCCATCGTACATGCCCCTCTCCTTCCCCCTCACTCCGCATGTCGCACCATCCCCCTGCGGCGCCCTCGCCTCCCTCTTTCCACCATTCCCTCCCCCATACCTCCTCCTCCATTTAACCCCCCTCATTTCGCCTCCATCCTCCCCACACTGTAGTCGAGAGGAGAAGGAAAAGGAGAGCAAGGAGCACTGAGGAGAGGAGCGTGTGCAGGAGAGGAGAGCTGATGCTACTGCTGTAGTTGTAGCAGCACGCGGAGAGGAAGGTGTTGCGAGAAGAACTCACCAACTATTCTGCGAAATCATTTTTTCGTAGAATCAAACGTCTGCGGAGTGCGTCGGACATCTTGTCCGACGTCCTGAGGTATTTTCGGATGTCTGATAGCACATATTTTCGATTTATTTTTCCTGCAAAGTTTCGACCGCGCATGCGCATGTGTCAAAGGTTGGGAAGCGCACTATGAGGGGATAGAGGCGATTTTAGACGTCCGAACGTGTTTCCAGATGTCTGAAGACACCCTTAGACATCTACACTGAGCCCCAGACATCCGAGGAAGGTGCCTCGAGCAAGGTATGCCTGTGAGTTCGTTTAAGATGTCTGAGACCTTTCTTAGATGTCTGATTTCAATCGGGATTGGTGTTTTTGGGCCCATTTAGGACTCAAACGGTGTCGATTTTCCGCAAGTGAAACGTCTTTGGTTTCTGTGCGAGTTTCTCTACGTAATGATACATTGTCCTTTCCATTATGAGCTCATTTGACTTTTCAATCTATGTCATAGGTCTCTAGTCCGTAGACTATATGGGACCTGCGGAGACGTCGGGAGCTACTATACGAGCCCCCATTCCACCCGGTTACCCTGGTAGAGTGGTTTTTACCCTAATCTCGAAATTAATAAATTGCATGCATAAAATTAGTTGAACCTAGGATGTGAGATGAACGTTAGGAAGAGTAAACGCATACTTTAGAATACATTTATTCGATTGAACCCTAGGTTATGACATGAACACTAGGGCTAGAGAAAATGCATGTGTAGAGAGATGAATGATTGAATAAATCATAAGCTGCCTGTACTACCTGAAATGAACCACGTTATGAATAGAAAAATAAACTTGTACTGTGATAAATATGGAAACTAAGATCCTGTTCTGTATGTAACAAATCAGATATGAAAGAAGAAAAGTTCATGTACGAACCCTACAGGGAATGTAGAACGAGACAGGAATATTGTAGTACAGAGAACCGAATGGTTCTGGAACATGTCACCACGGGCGGTTGTTTGGGCTTGGTTTAGGGAGGTGAGCTGGTCTTCGTGTACGTAGTACCGAAGAGAGCAACTATCCCTTTTATTGTAGAGGGGAGCTTGCCATCCCTTGGGTGGAGACCTGGGGTGGGTTTGGCCACTCTACGTCGACTCCTGATGGCTCTCGCGTACATGGTACCGAGGAGAGTTACTTAGTGTAGGGGAGAGCTAGCCGCCCTGTAACGACCCGGTTCCCGAGTCCCTACGAGACACGAGAACCAGACCGACTCGACTAATCCCAAGACCTAGTCGTCCAACGAGGAAGTAACCAAAAGACAGTAAAATAAACCACATTCAGCATGAATATAACTAACAGTAAGAAAGTACAGCAGTAAGGAAAGAAACTACTATAGTAGGTACCACCACAACAGTAAAACAACATTTATCATATAACAAAAACTGCAGGTAAAGAAGGTACAGCGGAAACAAAACTACTCACTAGAACAGAAACACAAGAGGTACAAAAGGCTGTGGTAACTCTACTGGACCCTACTCGGCCCAGCGTCCTCTGCAGCCGCCGACCCTGGCTGCTCAACACCTGGTCCTGAAAAAGGTAACGAGTGTAACACGTCAGCAAAACGCTGAGTAGAGTGGCAAATTAACTAAAGGCAACAGTAGAGTGTACAGTAGCTGTTATGTTTCATTACTTCCTTTATTCACATCTTTCAATTTTTCTCACTATTTCATTTATTTCTCAGATCCTTTACTTGATCTCGAATGTCCTCGTGGGAACGATCTTGATTGCAGTCTTTTCCAAAAGTAGAAGTAGCACGTGGTGCTCTCCTGGCCGGGAGAGTCCCCCGTGGTGATCCTACCCTCAGTCAACCACCCCAAGGTCACTGACAGACGTAACGGTGACTACGGCACGCGCGATAAACGCACAGGTAGCTAGCCCGCACTGGCACGCGGTCAGTCATTTCCGTTAACGGGTGCGCCCAAAGCACAGCACGGAACCAGGGCAGAGCCCTCTCAGTAACAGGGGTCCAACCCCTCCACAGTAACCAAACCGGGGCCTTGCCCCTCCACAGTCCGCGCACCCTCGCCTGACTACCCTGGTTTGCCCTAGTGGGCCTAACAAGTCGGTGAAGGAGGCTAGAAGAACCCCGGGGCCCGTGGGGTAGCTAGTACTCTCCTAACACTACTAGCTTTCCTCGGTACTACGTACACGAGGGCCAACAAGTCGGTACAGAGCGGCCAATCCTAACCCCGGGTCCCTGGGGCGGCTGGCCCCACTCTGCACTAAACAGGTACAGGTACTTCCCTTGGTACTGCGTACCCAAGAGACAGTACAAACTACATCTCAGTTCCATTCCTTTTTCTTTCCAGGAGTTCCACTCCTAATTCCCCGTAGGGTTCCAGCTCTTTATCTCAGAACATCATATGTTTCACTTTCCAGATTCACGTTCTCAAATTCCATGATCTCAAACATGTTTCTTTATTCATAACAGGCAGCTGTTAATTAAATTTACAGGCAGCTTTATATATTCCTTTCCATTTTTCCAAGACTGCAGTAATATACATTCCACTAGTTTTTCCATCCTAGGATTCATGCCATATCCTAGGATCTATCATACAATCTAGTTTTCCGGCCCTAAGATTCATGCAACACCTAGGAGCTATCATTCCATATATTTCTCATTCCTAGGATTCATGCAATGCCCTAGGTTCTAGTTATGGTTCCATACTTTAACAGATTTTATTAATACTTAAAGCCACTCTACCAGGTACAATGGGAGTAATGGGGGCGTGATCGGGAATCCCGCGCGCCTCCGCGACTCTCAAGACTGCAACCGAACGAGGTCCTATCACAAGGATCAAACACAAGGAGTGTCTCAAAACAGTGTATAGCTACTGTAGATGAGTAGAGGAATTAATTTTGAAAAGAACGCAACTCGAATCGTGGAAAACGGAGCCCAAACGGGCCCTAAACGGGTCGAAAAAGACGATACTGTGCAAAATCAGACGTCTGGAACTCCTTCCAGACGTCTTAAAAAGTGGATCAGAGAATTATCTGTTCAGCGTGGTTCCCCGGACGTCCAGAAGTCTGCAGGGACGTCTTTCCTATACCCCAGACGTCCGATGGTCCACACGGACGTCTGTAGATCACTCCCGCCGTCTGGTACAACTTCCAGACGTCTGATTCGCAAAGGATGGCGAATCAGCGAACCTGCGCACAGCCAACCCCCCCTCCCTCAGTACGGTCAGTCGACAAGAAGGAAGAAGAAAGCGGAAACTCACCTTTCAGACGTCTGTATGATCTTACAGACGTCGACCTTGCCGTCTGGATATCAACCCAGACGTCTGATTCTGGAAATTTTTCCAGAATCAGAACCCTGCTCGGCCTCCGCTCGCGACGCCGCCCGCGTCGCACCTCGCGCGTCTGCTGCTCAGCCCGCAGCAGGTCCCTCTCCGCGTCGCTCCGCGCCCCCTGCGCCCTCCGTCGGCCGGCCAAGCCGCTCCGGCGAGCTCGCCCTCACGGCAGAGCTCCGCCCTCGCACGCCGCAGCTCCTTCGCGCTCACTGCGGCTGCCGCTGCCGCCCTCGCGCTAGCTCGCTCTCGCGCACAGGAAGGAGAAGGAGGAGGAGACGGTGGAGACGGGAGGGGAGGCGCGCCCCCTTTTAACGCCGCGCGGAGAGGAGAGAGAGAAGGCGGTCGCAGCGCGCCTGCAGCCGCAGAGAGAGAGAGAGAGAGAGAGAGAGAGGAATCGCAGGTCTGCGCGCACAGGCGCGCAGACGAATCTCCCGTGCGAACATAACTGTTCTCCAGACGTCTGTAAAAGGTCCCGGACGTCTGGTCAGACGTCTGGATGTGATCCCAGACGTCTTGTCAGACGTCTGGGCCACCTCCCAGACGTCTTAAAAGTCGTCTGGGGCACGCGTTCGTTACACGCCCCAGGGGGCTCGGGGTTAGGACTGACCACCCTACATCTACTCTTGTTAGGCCCATTGGGCAAACCGGGATAGTCGGATGAGGGTACATGGACTGTGAGGGGTGAGACCCCTATTTTGAGAGGGCAAGGTCTTGTGCTGTTCTCTGCTATATTTTTGGGCATACCCGCTAGCGGAAACGACTGACTACGTATTAGTACGGGGTAGCTACCCGTGCGCTTATCACGTGTGTCATAGTCCCCGCTACGTCATGATCGTGACCTCAGGGTAGTAGACCGGGTGTGGAACTACCACGGGGGACTCTCCCGGCCAGGAGAGTGTCACGTGTACATCCTGCATCGCGGGAAAACAACAAGCAAGATCGTTCCCTTAGGGAACAGGAAGATTGAGAAATGTCATGGAATCCGATTAGAGTACTTAAATCAGCAACATGTAATAAGATAATTGGAATCGGAAGATAATATTTTAAGCTGCTTTTTTAAATTACATGACATGTTTTAGCCACCACTCTACTTAGCATTAGCTGACTTCAGATGTTATAACTTTGTACAAGTCATGATTTCGAGCAGCCAGAGCCACGGACTGCTGAAGGTGTTGGGCCCAGTCGAGCTCAGCTGTAGTTTCCTTTTGTTAGTTGTTGTAGTGAGTTTCTGTAGTGGATGTTTTTCCAACTATATGTGTACTAGTTTCTGTTGTGTTCTGTACTAGTTCTATTGCGATGGTCTGTAATATTATGGTGATTATCGTTCTCTTGCTTTACTGTCAGTTTTATATCTGCTGCTTAAGTTACAATACTTGTGTGGTTGTGGAATGAATGTGTATTCGGTTATTTCTCGCTGGACGACTGGGTCTTGGGGTTCGTCGAGGTGACCCATCCTCGGGTTCTGTAGGGAGTCGGGAACGGGCCGTGACAGTGAGTCAGGGTGTTGACACGCCCCTCAGCTTTGGGTGCGGAAGATGTCGCCATGCTCTGGACCGGACGGGTATTAGTTGACTGGTATCCTCCTTATGGCTATTGTCCTCCCCCATGAGCCTGGTAACCATGGCTGCCTGATCGGCTTCCAATGCTAGGAGCGGGGAGCATCTAGTATGCTCTAGCCCTAAACACGCAGTCCCTCCTCATGTGGCCCAGCTGGCCATATTGGTAGCAGAGAGGGGCACGACCTGCTCCCTTAGTCTGTCGCTGCTGTAGCTGGGTGAGGGTCTGGGGTAGGCAGCTAGCCCCTGTCTAGGGCCCCCAAAGGCCACTGGTGGCCCCACAGAGTGGGTCGACTCCCCTGCAGGCACCACGTGCCTCCTTTCCTAGTGGCCCTGAGAGTGCTTAGACTGGTAGGGCCTCTTCCGTCCTCCGTCAGTGTCACGCATGACCGAGTTGGTCTCCTCGTAGGTCATGGTCACCTTAGCCATGTGGGAGAAGGTGGGTAGCTTTAGGGGCTTCACATACCCCTGAATAGCAGGCCAGAGGCCCTCAGTGAACCTCCACAAGCTCTCCTCCTCTGTAGCGGTTGCTAATGGGGCGAAACACAACAACTCCAGAAAACATGTGTGGTACGCACTGATCATCATCGCCCCCTAGCAGAGAGTGTGGAACTCTCGCCTCCTCTGGTCCTGCCACGTCTGTGGAAAGTACTGCTCGCAGAAGAACGCCACAAACTAGTCCCATGCCAGCTCTGCACCCTCCTGGCCTCTGATCGCCCTCACCACCTGTGGGCTGCGCTCTCCAGCTGATATGTGGCGAAGGCCACATGGCAATCTATGGGAGGGTGGAGTGTGTCGAATATCTTCTCCATCTACTCCAGCCAGTCCTCGGCCTTAGACGGGCTCTCATCCCCCTTGAAGGAGGGGGGCTTCAGTTTCGGGAACTAAGCAAACAGGTCATGGTGGAGTCGCAACACGGGTACAGGTACGCCTCCCGCAGGGATGACTCGTGCTCAAAAGTGTCTGATGGTGGTGGGGGTGGTGGAGGATCACTGTAAAGACCCGTTCTGTTCTGAGCCTTTTAAGATGTCTAGACTGTCAGTTAGATGTCTGGACCCCTTCCCAGACGTCTGGAAATTAAAAATTTTGTACCCAGCGTCGGGTTTGCACGCTGGCTGCGCGTAGACAACTTTTCTCTCTTCTCTCTCTCTTCCTTCTCCTCCACCAAACCCTAGCTATCCCCTTATATATAACACCTCTCCCCCCTTCCTCTCTTCCCCACTCCACCACTGCCACCTTCCCTCCTTCCTCTCCACTGCAGCGAGAGGGGCGAGCGCGAGAGAGGGCACGAGAGCGAGCGACGAGGAGGATAGGTGGTGTGAAGAGAAGAGGAAGAGATTGAGCTCGCAAGCTCGTCGGAGGACGCATGGCTGGCGTGTGTGGGAGGAGGAGCGTGTCGGGGGAGATGTCTCGAAACTTTGCTGCAGCCGGAGCTGCAGGCGAGGAGGAGAGGCTGCGACCGCGCGCGGCGAAAGGAGCAGGAGGTCAGTTTGGTTCTGGGTTTTTCCCAGAATCAGACGTCTGGCGTGTTGTTCAGACGACGGGTTGGATGTCTGGTGACGACACCGGACGTCTGAAAGTAGTGTTTCACGAAGGTACATTCTTCTTGTGATTATGGCCATGCAGGTTGCACTGTAAAGCCAATCTGTATGGCTAAAAGTGGGTGATTGGCCTGTCGCGTGCAGGGATAGCTTCGGGAAGGCGGGGGGCACACCCTCCCACACGTTTCGAACGTCTGGACAGCTTACCAAACGAGTGGAAGCACTCCCAGACGGCTGGAGGAGAGGTTCGGACGTTTGGAGTTGGTCTAGATGGTCAAGTAGGGGGTTCTGGACGTCTGAAGTCGACGCAGGAACCTAAGGTGAGACCCTGGTTACTTTTAAGACATCTGGACCTTGTGCCAGATGTCTGATTTAGGCCTGATGTTTTGTTTTTGACCCGTTTAGGGTCCGTTTGAGGTTCGTTTTACGCAACAAGATATTTATGGATTCCTGGTGAGTTCCTCTACATGTTAGAAAGCCTTTTATTCTATTCTGAATATTCCGTTGTGTTATGTTCCTTGGTACAGGATTTCGATCTATTGCGTGTTTAGGGCCTGCAGAGGCACGTGAGCTTGCCGTTCGAGCCCTCAGTACTCCCGGATTGTCTAGTAGAGTAGTTTTTTTTGTTTTAATTATAAAACATGAATGCATATGTGAAACTGGATAACTAGAAACCTAGGATGTGGCATGAATCATAGGATGAGAAGTACTTGCACTATTGTTGCGTGTTTAACATTGCAGCCATAAATGAATGAATAGAAATGTAAATAGCTGCCTGTTAATAAATACGAGCTGCCTGTGAAATATGAAATGCCTATACTAGTTAGCAGTACCTGTGATATAACTTGTTGCATATGTAAATTGTGGAAATACGAGCTGCATGTGTATAATATGAGAATGGAAATGTGAATGATGAAACTTGGTATGGAACAACATGGTGAATACAAGCACGAACCCTACGGGGAATTAGGAGTAGAGCTCTTGTGTATAAATGGAATGGATTTGGAAATGTGAATGGGAAGTGTGCTGCCGTTGAGTACGTGGTACCAAGGAGAGCGACTGTCCTCTGTTTAGTGTATAGCGGAGCTAGCTGCCCTTGGGTTGGGACCCGGGGTTAGGATTGGCTACTCTACATGACTTTCATGGTCCTCGCGTACACTGTACCGGGGAGAGCTACTAGTGTAGGGAGAGAGCTAGCCACCCCACGGGGCTTGGGGTTTAGCTAGTCACCTTACATCGACTTGTTAGGCCCACGGGTCAAACCGGGGTAGTCAGACGAGGGTATGCGGACTATGGAGGGTTGAGACCCCTGTTTGGTTCTGAGGGGCTAGACTCCTGTTACTGAGAGGGCTAGGCCCTATACTGTTCCGGGTTGTACTTTGGGCGTACCTGCTAGCGGAAACGACTGACCGCGTGTCAGTGCGAGGTAGCTAACCATGCGCTTATCGCGCGTGCCATAGCCACCGCTACGTCTTTCTGTGACCTCGGGGTGGTTGACTGGGTGTAGGATCACCACGGGGGACTCTCCCAGCCAGGAGAGCACCACGTGTGCCTTTTACTCTTTGGAAAAGACTGCAATCAAGATCGTTTCCCGGAGGAACATATGAGATCAAGAAAGAGATCTGAAAAGTAAACCAATGGGTGAAAAAGAATGACTTGTAAAACAAATAATTGGAAAAGATAATTTACCGGTTAGCCTTTACTGCTTTTGTTAGTTGGTTACTGCTCTACTCAGCGTTTGCTGATTCCGTTTTACTCGTACCTCTTTATAGGTCCAGGAGTTAAGCAGCCCGAGTCACTGATAACACTGCATCTTGGGGTGATAAATCTGTCAATTGGGGTTTATCTTAAGAGCAAAATGCACAGATAACACATCATAAACAGGAACAGGAGCATTGCATGCATTGCACATCAAGATTGCATATAATGCATTATTAACGGCCATGTGTACAAGGACATGTTAAAACAGGCCTCAGATGAGCAATTGGACCTCATGGATGGATTTAGAGCGACGAACGGAGTCCAACGGACTCGAAATCGGCCAAATCCGACATCTGGAGATCCTGTAATGGGCCCAAGAAGTTCTGTCTGTTGATCTGATGGTCAACAGCCCACAATGCACCACGTGGTGCTCTCTTGCTGCTTCCAAACCGCCGCCCACTTCTGCCTTCACCTGGAGGATGAATCTCAGCCGTCGATCTTCGATCGAACGGCTGAGAACCACCCGCGCACCTGCCCACACCGCGACAAAGCAGCAGGCGCAGCACAGTTGTCGATCGCCTTACGCCCGTGCAGCCGGTGCGGGATTGAATCGTGCTGCGCGGAAATGTGAAGGCGAAGGTGCGCACTGGGGAAATTGAGCTGCCCGATCAGCAGCGGACGACGCGGATGGAGCGTTGTGGCGCAATCTCGCACGTCCAAAGCCGACGCCCACGATGACGCGGGGGTGTGGGCACGATCTAGGCGCGTGCCCCACGCGCGACATCAACCGTAAGATCCGCGATCGGACGGCTCTCAAGCTGCGCACACGGATTGAGCGCGAAGAAGAACACGCGCGCGCGAGCGATCGCCGGGCAGGGGTCTTCACCGACGTTTTGGGAAGGGTTTTAGCGACGTCCTGGGCGTCACTAAAACCCCTTCTACATTTGGAAAGACTTCTCCCTATTTAAACCTCTTCCAACCACCCATGGAGGGCATTCAATTCCACTTGCAAGTGCTCTACCCTACTCCTAGCAACAATTTGCCCTCTTTGTAATCGCCAGAGCCAACGAGCTGCCGACGGAGCCCTCCTCCACTGTCGTAGCTGCCTCACCGTCTTCTCTCTCTCTTTCCCTCTTTATCTTAAGCTTTACTTTGCTTATGTTCAAGCATTTATCTAGTGTTGTAATTATAAACTAAAGTTGCATGTCAAATGAAGTTGTTTCCTATCTAGTTACTTGCCCTCTTTTATGTTTAAAGTTGCATGTGTGAATGAAGAAATTTCAACCCTATTCTCTCTCTCTCTCTCTCACTCGCTTTTCACCCACGTCTTTTCGCAAGTGAAAACCTATGATTTCTGTGACATTAAGTGACAAGAAAAATATGGTTTTCACGCCTCCCTGAGATCGACACTTAGACTCACGTCCATTTCTTCATTTTAAAATCGACCTTGCGAGCGCAAGCTATAACGACTCTTTTAAACATACGCGCCTCCCGCCACGTCAGTTTTTGGCGCCGTTGCCAGGGAGGTAATGGATTTATTTTGTCATTTCCATTTTACATCCTTTCTCACATCGTCTAACGCCTTGTCTCCTTCTACTTGATGGTTGTAGGAATTCGACGCTTGGACGGCGAAGCAATGCAACTCGTGATGGTAATGAGGGAGTAAGCGCAACAAGGACAGGTCGTGAGTATTTCTTCACCTATGGTTGTTTTCTTGCTAAAAAATCTAAAAAAAATTGTAAAACTAAAAAAAATTGGCGTGGTGCATGATTGCCTGATCCACATCCTTAACACATCACCCAACAAAAAAAAATACACTCTAACATTCTAAATAATCTAAGATTCTTGGAATGTTTTTTTTTCTTTTTGAATGGTGTTTGCGAAGCCACCTTGAATTGACATGGGCCGCACCACTCAACCCTAAAATCGACTCATCTAATAGAAGCTGCATGATCACTAGGATCAGTACATTAGGGTTTTAGAGCCTCTACACAGCAAAAGGAAATCTACTTTCACCAAATTGTGTGCAAAACTTGATGTGTCCACTGAAACTTGTTTGAAAATATTAAGACACGTTAATCCTAAAAGACACAAAAGTAAGGATGAAACATGAAAAGACACCACATCTTAAAAAATCCTTATTTGAAAACCATGTTTTGATAGGAGCACACATTGAAAGTGGAAAACTAAGAAGTACTACCCCAATCAACGCCTCATAACATAACCCTAGCACAAGCACTATCCTAGCCCTTTTAAAATAGAGTAGACGTGCCCTAGGCAGGACTGGGTTAAGTCTCGAGAGGTGAGGTTTTGTTCGCTGGGCACTTGGCTTTCATTCCCTTAGTAGAATCTGGTGACTAGGCTGCGGGGCAGCGTCAAATGACCGCGGTTGTGGGGTCTATGGAACCGGCGACGCAAGCCAAAGGAAGAACCTTCCCTACAATCCCCTCATAATCAACCTGGCCAGATTAGCTTTGGGAAGGGGAGTCTAGTGCTTATGGACTTGATCACCCATTTGGAGATTTCTAGGTCCCCTGAGGAATACACCATAAGGACTAGGCTTGTTTGCTTGGTTGAACACACACTTTTCGCATCTGTCGCTCTCCGCATCTCCTCCTATTCTTCTCTAGTGTATGCACAAGAGATGCTCACTACATCCCGAGTTGTTTGTTTTGGGACGGGAATCCAGGTGACCTGATTCTGCTAGAAACATGGCTGAACCTAGAATAGATGAGCTTGAGGACCAACCCCCACCAGACACAATGGCTATCATCCAAGCCCAGATTAACGCAAACCACCGGCTTCAGCAGTGTTCTCTCGCTTTTGTGCGGTTTTAAAGGATGTCACGTTGTAGTATAGCCGACAAAGCGTTCAAACAAATAGAGAATTTTATTACTCGAAAATCGGAGTATCCGAGGTCGAACACAGGGAGCAAATGGAATTTACTACTAATCAAAATGTAATTGAATACTCTAATTTACTCAAAATGTTAATTCAAATATGAATGTATGCCATTAAAAGTAATTATGACAAAAAATATGAAATTGGACGTCTGATCTGGTGGTCAGACGTCTTAAAAGTATTTCCCCTTTTTCTTCTTCTGATCTTCTTTCTCTTCTTTTCTTGCGAAGGCTTCTTCTTCCAGCCTTTATATCTTTTCTCTTGTTTCTTCTCTTGCCTTGCCTTCTTTCTTCTTCTTCTTCTGATCTTTGCTGTCTTCACTTGACCTTTCTTTCGTTCTCTGGCTTGCTTCTGCCTTGCTCTTCCTTCTTCTCCTGCGAAGGCTTCTTTCCTCTTCTTCTTCTCTGCCTTGGTCTCTCCTTCGCTCAGTTTCTTCTTTTGCTTCTTCTCTTCTCCTCGCGGCTAAGTCTCTCCATGCTTAGTCTGCCTGCATAGGAGCAAAACCTACCCATTTCCCTCTACCCGCGCATCTCTCTCTCTCAACAATTCACTCAGGGACGCTCTCCCAGAGCCACACGGTTATTCGGGTCGGATCGTACCCGGGACCAGGCGCACCTGCAGGTGGTGTGATGCGCGAGGAGTGCTCAAGGATTGGGTCGGTCGGATCCCGCCAGATCCGCGTGGTCAAGCTGCGGACGAGGCATGCGTGGGGGCAAGTGAGGGACCTCACCCCTGTGCTTACGGAGGCGTTAAGCATAAAACACGAATTCAATTTATGGCGCAGCAGCGCCTCGTCTCTCCACGATGTGGGACTAAAGCTTCTGCCCTGATTTCGCGCACGCCCGCAGACTTGCGTGCCATCCCCACAGCTGCTGGCTCTGCTAGCACTCCTTGCTGGACCAGAGCACTTCGCGACACTCGTACGAATACGCAGCACCTGCAGCCTGGGAGCCCTGGCGCCTGGAGCTGCTACGGAGCTTCTTCAAATGTCGTCCATGGCGGCAGGAGCATCAACACTGTCAGACACAAAACGAGCCTCTCGGCCCAATCAGACCAGCTAGAGACCTTCGCTGTAGCACGGCGAAGGCGGTGGACGGTGCTGCAGGCCGCAGGTCTGCCTAGGCGTGCGTGCCTAGGTCAACCTGTGGCCGGAGTTGTGGGGTTGGTCGGGGGGTTATTGTGGAGGTCTGGAGTGGCAGTGGAGGGGTGGAATGAGTTCCTGGTGGTGAGGTGGAGCTCACGAGATGGTTGTCGAGCCGTGTGGAGGGGCGGAGTGGTGTGGGCGGCTCGCCGGAGGTCGGTCAGAGGCGAGGAAGATGGAGGTGTTCAGGCACTGTCGGGGGGTAAGTAGATAAAATAGCAAGGGAAAAAGAGAGAGGGGAATGTGGAGAAGGTATTTGGCCTAACTACAGGGATGAAGGGGGACGGAGAGGCGAACAGCAGTACCTGCTGTCGCTGGAGAAGATGCTACCCAGTGGGGGAGAACGGCGGCGACGACGGGGCTGAGGCGGCGTGCGCGGGTGCTGCGCGATGCGGAGGAGAGTCAGGAAGCTAACTCTGCCACTGGTTTTGTGGCAGAGTGAAGAGGGAGGGGAGGGGGGCTCGCCGGAGCTTGCTGGGAATTTTGGCCGGGCATGAGGAGATGAATTGGAGGTGGAAACTCGGCCAAATCAAGCTGAAGATGAGCGGCCGGAGGTGTGAGTTCTTATATAGGCACTGGGCCAGTCGTTCAAGGCGTGGAAGGCACGCAATCGTCTGAGGTCGGTCATTGGAGATGGAAAGAGTTTAGATACCCAAATCCCTCGTGCGTTCGCACGAGAGATTGGGTTCACACCAGGGATCAAGATTGGCCTCAGATGGAAGGGAATTCCTCAGAGAATCTCCCTTCCATTTCTGGGAGGGGATCTCTGAGGAATCAGAGAGGATTCCCTCTCAAATCCTTGTCGGAGCAGGATTATGCCCTAATAATGGCGGTAGGACCTGATTGCAAAGGTGGAGAGGAAGTTAGGGGGCTTTCTGTTATGCTTTTCAAAAGATAGGGACCAAATTGTGATTTGGGAGTACTAAATTGCAAAGTAGGTCAAGATGACCTCCCCTTAGGTCCAAATTTTGGTACAAACCTAATTTTGACCTAAGGATTCCAATGGTGAAGTTGGATTTTAGGTTTGACCTTGTTTGACTGGATATTTTGCGTAAAAACCCAAATTAGGTTAATTGATGAACTAGGACCCTAATTTAGGTCAAACTGGGTTCCAAAGGCCAACTTAAGTGTTCTAAACCCTAGGGGATATTTTTACATGATTTTTATAAGGTTTAATTTATTTTTATTCTGACCGAAACCTTGTTAAATTAAGCGGATCTGTTTTAGGATTACCTCATGTCATTTACTTCCTAGATTGCACATGAACCCATTTCTGATTGACTTAACCCACTTTTTATCTCATTTAGACCTTTTGACCTGTGTTTTGCCTCTGAAAAATCCCATTTATGTACTGCAATGGTAAAATTACAGTTTTAACCTTTAATTCATGTTTTCTTCTCAGAGCACTTATTCCTTCAGTTAGGCCTTCTTCTAGGTTATGTAGGAGCTTTTATCTTCTTTATTGGGTCAAAATGAGCTAGTTATGGCTCATGATGAGGCTCTCATCAAGCAGCAACAGATCCACACTATCATGCAAGCCATACATCGGTTGCAAAACCCACAAGGGCAACCGCCACCACCTTTCTAAGGCCCACAAGGGCAACCGCCACCTAATCTACCACCATTCCAAAACCAACCTAGGCCCCTCCGTGACTTCTACAATCCTTCCGCTATTCGAGTTGAGCCGCACCTTAGGATCCCTGAAGGGGGAGATGATTTTGAGCTAAAACCAACTGCCTTGAGTCTGATTCAGAGCCACTTCCATGGAAGCTCAAATGAAGACCCTCCCTTCCAGCACCTAGAGGATCTTGACCGGATAGCCTGGACTGTGAAAGCTAGGAACATTAGCCTTGACATTGTTTTGATTAAGATGTTCCCCTTCTCGCTGAGAGACAGGGCATCCCACTGGCTTAGAACCCTAGGTAGACCCATCACCACCTGGGAAGAACTGAGGTATGCATTCTTAAAGAAATTCTTCCCCATAGGAAAGATCAATGCCCTCAGAAGAGCCACTACTACCTTTACACTCAAGGGTGGGGAACAGTTCCATGAGGCGTGGGAAAGATTTAATGAGCTATTGAGGAAATGCCCACACCAAGAAGTACTAAGGTGGCAATTGGCCAAGATCTTCTACCACGGTCTGGACAGCAACCTACTGAACTTCGTCGATGCCTCATGCGGGGGGAACTTCCTGAACAAAGATGAGGAGAGCGCGTTTGAGCTCTTTGAGTCTATAAGCGAAAATTCGCTCAATAATGCCTCCAGGACTCAGTTTAGCCGATCCAGTCAACCCCGTGGTGGGATTTATGAGGTACAAGCAAATTCTGGAATGGTTGACATGGATATCATTGCCAAGAAATTAGATCGAGTGGAATTGGTGGATAAAAAGATAGATGAGTGGTTCGTTCATTTCGCGGTGTTTTAAAGTTATGTTCGTTGCAGTATATTACGAAAAGTGATTACCAGTTTATTTCAATTTATTACTCAAAATTTAAAATATCTCGAGGTCGAACTCAAGGACCACACTTTGATTCTAGAAGTATACAAATTTACAATTTACTATGAAATCCAAAAATTTAAGAGAGAGAGAACAAAAGAATCCTTTTCTTCTCTTCTTTCTTTCTTGTCTTTCCCTTCTCCTCTTCTCTTTTCCTTCTCTTCTTTTTCTGCCTTTCCTTTTTTGGATGTCTGATTCTCTGAATTAGATGCCTTATCAGCCCCGTTTCTACAGTGCCTCCTTCTTCTTTCTTCAGTTGTCTTCTCGGCTTTCCTGCCTTCTTCTTTCTCCTTCAGCTGTTGCAGCTCTTCTCCCTCTCTTTCTTTTCTGCAGCTTTCCTCCTTCCTGGCTTCTTCTTCTCAGCTCCTTCTTTTGCTGCAGCTCCTCCTTGGCTTCTTCTTCTTTTCTTCTTGAGTTGCTGTGGGTGCTTTGTGGTTGAATCCTCGCCGCTCCTCTTCTTCTTCTTCACCTGTTCCCTGCACACACGAGTGCAAAACCTACCCTATCCTTCCCCGCGTGTGCTCTCTCTCTATTTCTCTCTTCGCTCTCCCAGAGCCAACCAATCGGGTAGTCCGGTCGGGTTACGTGCACCCGGGTCCAGGCGCACTAGTGTGGGTGGTGCGCGAGGAGTGCACAGGCAGGGTATTCGGGTCGCGAGCCCGGTCCGCATGGGCAGTGCCGCGGACGAGACCGGGTGAGTGAGGGTGAGGGACCTCACCCCTGTGTGACTTGAGGCGAATAGCCAAAGTCACTTTTTCCTCTTATGCAAGTGCGGGCGCACCTCCACTTCCGAGGTGGGACTAAAGTCCCACTTGCTTCTTTGTGTGCCTGCAGGAGGAAGGCGCGAGCAATTGGGGCAGCAGCCGAGGCCTTCGACTTCAATTGAGGGCCTGAGGGCGTGCGCGAGAGTAAGCTGCGCCTTCTGGACTTGGGGACCTGGCGTGCTGCGGCCTGGAGAAGCTTGCGAAGCAGCTTCGACTTGCCCGTTAATGGTGGCGAGCCCTTGGAACCTGAAGGCACCAAAACGGCCTCGCGGCCACGTTAAAAAGCTCAGGGAGCTTCGCCCAAGTGCGGCAAGTGTGCAGAGGTGGTCGACGAGGTGTGTGAATGCCTGTGGGAGCGTGCCTAGGGTTTACTGTGGCTGTGGAGTTGGGTGTGTTTGGGGGGCGAATGCAGAGGTGTTGGCGGTCAATGGAGATGGGGAAACTGATCAGGGTGTGATGGTGGAGCTTCTGAGGGGTTTGGCGAGGTGGATGGAGCCGTGGAATGGCGGGGTCACCTCACCGGTGGTCTGCTGGAGGTGTGGATGATGGTGGTGGTTGGCGACTGTCGAGGGTTTGAAAATAACAATTGATGAGGGGGAAATAAAGAGGGGAGAAAGCGGAAGAGCTTTTACCTAGTTAAGTGGACGAAGGGGGGCAGGAGGTGGACGGCTCAATTCTGCCATTGCCGGAGACAACTCCCTATAGGGAAGATGATGACGACGGGGAAGAGAGACTGGTGGGTGCTTGCTAGTACGGCAAGGCACGGCGAGCGCCGGTGGAGCTAACCTTGCCACTGGTATAGTGGCAGGGCGACGAGAGAAGAGGAGAAGGGTTGCCGGAGCCTGCAGGCAAATGGCTAGAGGAGGAAGAGACGAAGTTCGGGGGTTTTCTTCTGCCAAAACAGACTTGTCGAAACCAGTAGCCCCAGTCGCTTCTTCAATAGGTGTTGGGGCGGAGAAGATCTCGAGGAGGAAGCGTGGGCAGCTCGTCGGAGAAAGGCCGGAGAAGAGACCCATTCCTCTCGCACGTTCGCACGAGAGGCATGGGCATTGGCAGGGCATGGGAGGGGGTCCATGCGGAAGAGGACGACGCAGGGGACCCCCCTCTCGTTTCTGGGGCCAGTCCCCATACCCTACGCGGCGCCATCCTCCGCGCAAAGTCGCCGGAGGCATGGGCAGCTACTGCGGGTGGCAAAGGGACCAGCTTGCAAAGAACGAAGGGAAAGTTGAGAGGCAAAATGCAAAAGTTTAAAAAGTTAAGGGTCAACAAGTAATTCTTGAGGACCAATTTGTAAAGTAGGTCAAAATTACCTTTTCTTAGGTCCAAATTTTGATACAAACCTAATTTTGACCTAAGGAATCCAATGGTGAGGTTTGAATTTAGGTTTGACCATGTTTGATCAGTCAATTTGCACAAAAATCCAAATTAGGTCAAAAATTGGGTATGGTTCTCAATCTAGGTCAAGATAAGTTCCAATGGCTAAATTAAAGGTTCTAAACCCTAGGGGATGTTTTTTCATAAATTTTAGAGGGTTTAATTGATTTTTATTTTACCTGAAACTTCGTGAATTAAAACAGGTTTGTTTTAGGGTTACAGAATGTCATTTAATTCCTAGAAGTTGCTATAACCCTTTTTAGATCAAATCATCCCACTTTCTTTCTTATTAAGCCCATTTGACCTGTGTTTAGACCCTTAGACATCCCGTTTGTGTACTGCATTGGTAAAATTACAGTTTTACCCCTTATGAGTTGCTTTATACTTAAATTCATAATTCTCTGATCTAGACTTTCCCTTAGGTCTTGTAGGAGCTTTTGTATACTTATTCTGGTCAAAAAGTGCTAGTTAGGGTTCATGATGAGGTTCTCATCAATGAGCTACTAAGCCAGACCAGGAACCCGTTACAGACCTTCCCCTAGCAAAGGGAGCTCACAATGTTAACCTGATCCAGCCCTTAAGCCAACTGAACCTGGAATAACCCCTGACCACTTTCCAGGGAGGGACCTTTGCTCCCTCAACCCTTGATTACTCTCTTCCCTCTCCATCGACATCTGCTATCCTTGAAGAGGTACAGGTTGTCCAAGGTTATGCTAAACCTGACCCTTTCTCCAACACTTACAACACTGGCTGGTGTAATCACCCCAACTTTGGTTGGACAAACCAGAAGCCACCTTAATTCCAGAGCCAGCGTAGGCCAAACCAACAGCCAAACTTACCCCCCATCAGCAAGGACCACCAGCTAGACCTCCATATAATCCGAATAGGGCGGCCCCTCCCCCGCAAAACCAAATGGACACACTGATAAAGATGATGGCGAAACTGAACTAGAAACATCAGGAGGAAATGGCTTTAGTAAAGAGACAGTTAAGCCAACTGTTGGACTGTAAACAACAAGGGTCCCTACCTTCCTAGCCACAACCGAACCCGCGAAACGTGATTAACAAAGGCCCCAATTCGCAAGGGTTCCAGGGCAATCCCGGGTAGGCTCACATGGTCCAGCCCGCCCCACAAACACCCCCTGGGTTTGGTGCTTCTTCATCCTCGTCTTCTTAAGGATTAACCCATGACCCCAATGCCTCTACGAATGCGGTAACCTTAAGAAGCGGCACCAAAACCCAGGATCCCAAATGGTCGACTCTTCCCAAGACTTCACCAGCTGAAATACCCGACTCAGAAGAGGCAATGGAAAAACCCAAGGACCCAGAAATAGATCCTATCCATGTTCAGACACCCTACCCCGAGGCCTTGGAAACAATCAAGAAAAAGAAAAGTGTTGTAGAAACTGAGGAGCTTTTGGAGATTTTTAAGCAGGTTCAGATTAATATTCCGCTCCTCGAAGCCATCAAGCACATCCTGACTTACGCCAAGTTTTTAAAGGATGCCTATACACCCAAACGTAAGCCAAGACCTCAATCAACTAGGAAGGTTGTGCTCTCTGAGCAAGCAAGTTCCATAATATCAAGCAACCTTCCGCTCAAGCGAACTGACCCAGGAGTGCCCCTGATATCCTGCAATGTCGGGGACATGACATTTGATAGAGCACTCCTGGACTTAGGTGCTTCCATCAATCTGACCGACAACCCTGTGCCACCAATTTGGTTTCGGAGAGTTGACGCCCACACCTGTCACCATCCAGTTGGCGGATAGATTTGTGAAGACCCCGAAGGGGGTTGTCGAGGACGTGATTGTGCGGGTCAAGGACTTCTATTTTCCAGTTGACTTCTTGGTGCTCGACATGGAAGTCCCTGAAAAGCTACAGAACACACCCATAATCTTAGGTAGACCTTTCTTAGCTACGGCTAAGGCGAACATTGATTGTGACATGAGATGTATGGAAATCGCCTTCGGAGGCAAGAAAATGCAGTTGGATATCTTCCGGGTAACCAAGTCTTTTGATTGCGATTGTGTTGAGGAACTTGATCTCGTGGAACTTTTGGTCGAAGAATACCTCACCCTTAGTTCTGTCTCAGATCACCAATCCTGTAACGACTGTTCTGACCTGTCACCATTGCTGCCCATGGACCTCTGTAGGGATGATTACCATCAAACAACACCATTTGAGGAGATTAATGTTGATTAACTCCCGCCTTTGCCTTTTCCTTCAACTGTTGTTTCACCCGCACCCGAACTAAAGCCACTACCTGAGAATCTTAAGTATGTCTTCCTGGGACCTGACCAGACCTTCCCTGTGATTATTAACTCTTATCTAACCAAGGATCAGGAACTCAGGTTGACCGTGACCCTTTCGGAACATTGGGCCGCCATTAGATGGACCATTTCAGACTTAAGAGGAATTGGCCCCGCCTATTGCACTCATAAGATTTACCTGGAAGACGGGGCACGACCCTCTCGCCAGATGCAGAGACGGTTAAACCTAAATATGCGGGAGGTCATTAAGAAAGAAATTATCAAGTGGCTTGACGCCGACATCATCTATCCCATCTCTGATAGCTCCTGGGTGAGCCCCACTTAAGTGGTTCCGAAGAAAGTCGGGCTCACCGTTGTTACCAATGAGCATGGCAAATCCATCCCCACCTGCACCACCACTGCATGGTGGGTGTGTATTGATTATAGGAAACTCAATGAAGCAACCAAGAAAGATCATTTCCCCTTGCCATTCATTGATTAGATCCTTGAAAGATTGGCCGGGCAAAAGTATTTTTGCTTCCTGGTTGGATATTCAGGATATAACCAAGTCTTAATTACTTTTGAAGATCAAGAGAAGACCACATTCACTTGCCCGTACGGCACGTTTGCATTCCGTTGAACGTTGTTCGGGTTATGCAACGCACCTGCTACCTTTCAACGTTGCATGCTAGCCATTTTTTCAGAAATGGTGGGTGAATACCTAGAGGTCTTTATGGATGATTTCTCTGTATTTGTGAATTCATTCGACCATTGTTTAAGCAACTTGGAGAAAATCCTGAAATGATGTATCGAGGTTAATTTGGTGTTAAGATGGGAAAAGAGCCATTTCATGGTTCAAGAAGGAATCGTCCTCGGTCACATCGTATCATATAGAGTCATTGAGGTGGATCGGGCCAAAGTTGACTTGATTTCCAAACTTCCTCCGCCTAGCTTGGTTCGGTAGATCTGTTCATTCCTGGGACATGTTGGCTTCTACTAAAGGTTCATCAAAGACTTCTCCAAGCTTTCCAAACCCTTAATAGACCTTCTGGCCAACGATGCCTTATTCCACATGACCTTTGATTGCATCAAGGCTTATCACACCCTCTGGGACTTAGTTTCCACAGCACCTGTACTTCAGCCCCCGGATTGGTCCCAGGACTTTGAGATTATGTGTGATGCATCAGATTTTTCCATAGGCGCTGTCCTGGGACAAAGACAAGATAAGAAACTCGTGGTGATCTACTACGCGAGCAAGACGTTGGATGAGGCCCTACGAAATTATACGGTCACTGAGAAAGAATTGCTTGCTGTAGTTTTCGAACTTAAGAAGTTCCGATCTTACCTGCTGGGATCCCACGTGACCATCTATACTGACCATTCAGCCATCCGGCACATGTTAGCTAAAAAGGACGCGAAGCCCAGGCTCATCAGATGGATCTTGCTCTTGTAGGAATTTGACCTGGAAATCCGCGACAAAGCCGGATCAAAGAATGTGGTGGCTGACCACTTATCCAGACTTCACCCAGACCACGTTGGACCCTCCCTGCCTTTATCCGACACCTTTCCCGATGAACACATTTTGGCTGTGCAAGACAAGAAAATACGTTAGTATGCTGATTATGTCAACTACTTGGTTGTAGGACAGACCTCACACAGCTGGTCCAGACAGCAATGGGACAAGTTCTTGGTCGAGGCCAAGCACTATTTCTGGGATGATCCCATGCTGTTTCGCCTCTGTGCCGACCAGATCATCAGGAGGTGTATCCTTGAGGACGAAGTTCAAAGTGTGCTATCTTTTTGTCATGACCAAGCTTGTGATGACCACTTCTCAGGAAAGAAAACAGCTGCGAAGGTTCTGCAGTCCGGATTTTACTAGCCTTCCCTATTTAAGGATGCACACAACTTTGCTAAGACTTGCTCTCGTTGCCAAACATTGGGGACCATGACCAGAAAAGATATGATGTCCCTCCAGCCCATTTTGATTGTCGAGATCTTCGACGTTTGGGGTATTGATTTTATGGGCCCCTTTCCACCATCCAACGGCTTTGAGTACATCCTAGTCTCGGTAGACTATGTCTCTGCCATCTCCACTCGCCGATGCGATCATAAGACTATCATGAACTTTGTTAAGCAGAACATTTTTTCCCGGTTTGGAATACCAAAGGCCATGATCAGTGATGGTGGAAGTCATTTTATTCACTCCCAATTTCGTGTCGTACTTAGAAAATACGGGTTAACCACCGCATCGCTACCCCATATCATCTGCAAACAAATGAGTAGACCGAGGTCTCAAATAGACAAATCATGAACATTCTGCAGAAGACTGTGAGACCTGACAGGAAGGATTGGTCCGCACGATTGGATGATGCCCTGTGGGCATATCGGATTGCATTCAAGACCCCGATAGGCATGTCGCCTTATGCCTGGTGACCGGTCGATCTTTCGCTTTTAAGTCGTCTGTAGTTTAATGTGGTGGAAAAATCGACTAATCAATTTTTAACAAGAAATAACCACTCGCAGAGGAGCGGGTCGTATCCACAGAGAGGCAATAACGTATTAAAATTCGCGCCACTTAAAAATGTTTGTTCGGAGTCAATTTGGACAAGAATCAAGCCAAGATTGCCTTTAGATTAAGGTTTAAGCAAGAAACAATGCTGAAATGGCAATTATGAGAAACTACAGGATATTTTCCGCAATGCAGAGTGAATAGAATATGATTAAAATGTGGCAATGGCAGAAAATGTAAATTTTAATTAACGTTTTACTGTAGCAAAACAGGGGAATTTTTCCCCGTTGTCTTGCGCGACGAGGAGCCGATGGTCGGGCGCGGGAAGCTCGGAGGAGGTCCCTTGGATCAAGGGCTTCGAATCGGTGGTGGCGGCGAGTCGCGCGGCGGTCGGAGGTGGCCGGACGAGCTCCGGCGGAGGTGCTGCAGCCGGCAGCTTGCGCAGCCTGTTGGCGTGAAGTCCGCCGCCTGCTGCTGCTGCGGGGGTGCTGCTGCGGCTGGCGTGGCAGGCGTTCGTCTGCCGGCGCGGGGAAGAGGGCGCTGCAGGCAGTTCTGCAAGCGCGACAGAGGGTGCTGCAGCGCGGTTGGAGGATGGCGTGCGCTGCGGAGGGTCTGCGGAGGGTGCTGCTGGCGATTCTGCAGGCGCAGTGGTGAACGGCGTGGACTGCAGGCGCTGCAGGAGGGCGCTGGCGCGGTTGTGCGTGGGCGGTGGTCTGCAGGAGACTTCAGGCGTGCGCGGTGAAGTGAGCGGGTAACTTCAGACGGGTGCGCCGGTGGTTGCGCGTGGAGATGGCGAAGGCTGCAGGTGCAGGGAAGGTGGCGTGAGCGGGCGTGAGGGCTGGAGGTTGTGCACGCCTTGCATGCGGTTGGAGATGAGCGGGCTGCTGCGGCGTGGGTGGTGGAAGTGAAGTGAGAGGACGGAGATTGTTGCTGGAGTGGGGGTGGACTTCAGACGTCCGGGAAATTTCCCGGACGTCTTAAGTGACTGAAAGGGTGATTGCACGGTGGCTCGGCGGTGGTGGTTTGCGACGACGGCGAGGAAGATGCACGCTAGGGTGCTCACGGTGATGCGGGCGAGCTCCGGATGGCGGTGTGGCCTGTCACACCACACGCCCACGGTGGTGGAGACTCGCCGCCAGGGTAGAGGCCGGCAGTGTGGAGTGGAAGAGAGAGGTTCTCTCTGCACAGTGGTGGGTCGGTGGCGGAGGCCTTCTGAGCTCGGCTGCCTCCGTGCTCCTTTTGTAGTGTCTTGAACAATTTTGAAATCAGCCGCCGACCAGATCCACCACATCCGCTCCCCCTTGAATGGCTTCATCACTGCAGCAGCCGGGCGTTGGAGCGGCAGCCAGCCGTTCTGAAAGAAGACGAATAAAGAAAATATTATTAAAATATTAGGGTTATTTATGTATAGACCCTCAACTTCTATGTTAATAATTGGTTATCTAATTAGATGAATGCTATTCTAAGCTAATTCTAAATGCACTTAAGATATGAATGCAATGTATGGATTATGTAATTAGATTAAAACTATGAATTAATCTATTTACATCCTAATTTATACTAAATAAATGTTAGAATTAACCTAATGTGTAGGCACTTAAATACTTAAATAGCCCACAACTATGGGCTAATCAAATACCCCCATGCCTAGTTTTTGCTAGTCCCTAGCAAAATTAAGCGAAACCTAGCACTCAAAGTAGACTAGTCAACTCACTTAGTCTTCCTTCAGAAGCATATTAAGTTCAGGTTCTAAACCCAAGGTTCCTAAGTAGTTGCTAAGTTACAGACTAGGTCGGCTAAAGACGAGTTGCAAGCACAAGTTTCCTTGATTTCTGACTCTACCCTAAAGTTTATTGATCCCTGAGATTAAAGCATCCGTGCTTTTGCATTGGTCCGAGTTATTTGAGTTAAAGGAATTTTTTTTTTTTTTAATATATATACTTTTTTTTTTTTTGTTTGATTCTTCTAAGTCTAACCTCAGATCAGCTATCAACACGGTCTGTGTCGGATTCATTGTCCCCATTACCATACCTCAAAGGGTGCCTGACTTTCGATGCTTCGAGATAGCACCGCCCATAACGACCCTAAGAACTCCTGGCAATCGACACTTCGAGATAGTATCGCCCATGGATTTCTTAAGCGAATTCAGGCCTATGGCAATCGGCACTTCGAGATAGGGCCGCCCATGGTACCTGAACCGCGCAATGCGCTTACATGCCCCCAGTAGGATGGATATCCTAAGAGACAAGCGCCGAGGAGGTAATATGTTACCATCGCATCCTCAAGGTGAGTATATACTCCACCTCTCCTGCGGCGGGAACTCTTCCAATCAAAATGTGTTTTCAAGCCTCTCTTAAGCCAAAACTAAGAGAACCAAATCTCTTTTCAGAAATTAAGTTAATTACCAGACCAAGTGTGAAAAATTTGGATGCTTGGGTTACAAGGACCCGTAAACCAAAAGGTAGAATAAGACTCCAGGTACTACCCCATCTTTTAACTCAAACCCTAGCTTCCCTTCCTCAACCTCTTGAAGAATGGTCCGCAACTTAACTCCTACTTAAGTTTTTAAGTCCACAAAGGACCCTAAAGGTCTAAAGCTAGTAGCTTATTTAGCTTCTAAAGTTTGACCCTAGAATTAACTTAGTCTACCCTAGAGTTCTGATTTGCTTAAGACGGCAAGATCTAGCCAGTTAAGCTCAAAACCTCTTTTTTTTTTTATATATATATATATATTTTTTTTTTTCCGCAAATGCATGCTATAAACAAAATGCCTCAGGTCCTCTCCCCCATGCCTGGTTCAAACAATGTCCTCATTGAAAATCAAAAATAGCTAAAGGAAGATATTACCTGAGGCGGAGAATAGTAGGAGCTAAGGCTCCTTAAGAGTGACTTCGTCAACTAGATGGCCATCTAAAGTTATGTACGGTTTTAACCGTTGACCGTTGACGATAAAGGGAGTTGCTGAAGAGGAAGGATTTTTGATCTCCACAACTCAATGGGGGAATACTTTGGTGATTATGTAAGGCCCATCCCAACGAGATTTTAATTTCCCAGGAAAAAGCTTAAGTCTGGAATTGAAAAGCCAGACTTGTTGGTTGGGTTCAAAGGTCTTTCGAAGAATAAACTTGTCATGCAAGACCTTAGTTCTTTCTTTATAAGCTTGAGAGGTGTCATAAGCATCATTCCTCAGCTCCTCAAGCTCACTTAATTCTAGAAATCGTGCCTTACCTGCCTTCTCTAAATCCATGTTAACACTTCGAATAGCCCAAAGTGCTTTATGTTCCAACTCAACAGGTAAATGGCACGCTTTTCCATACACAATCCGAAAGGGAGAAGTACCCAAAGGGGTCTTATAGGCCGTTCGATAAGCCCACAAAGCATCATCGAGCTTTTGGGACCAATCTTTCCTATCAGGTCTAACGGTCTTTTCCAAAATATTTTTTATCTCCCTATTTGATACTTCAACCTGACCACTTGTCTGAGGGTGGTAAGGGGTAGCAACCTTGTGAGTCACTCCCAAACTCTTAATTAACCGATTGAAGTGGTGGTTTCGGAAATGAGGTCCCCCATCACTTATAATAGTCTTGGGGCAGCCGAAACGGGATATGATATTGGCCTTCACAAATTTCAAAACCGCAGAGTGGTCATTTGTGCGCGTCGGAATGGCCTCTATCCATTTAGAGACATAATCAACTGCCACCAAGATATATTCAAAACCATGGGACGACGGGAAGGGGCCCATAAAGTCAATTCCCCACACATCAAAAATTTCAACAGATTGAATAGGATGTTGAGGCATTTCATTCTTCTTCCCAATCGTTCCAGTCCGTTGACATCTAATACAGGCCTTAACAAAATTATGAGAATCCTTAAATAAGGAAGGCCACCAAAAACCAGACTGGAGAACCTTAAAAGCAGTTTTCTTAGCACCAAAGTGTCCTCCACAATGAAGTGCATGGCAAAATGTCACCACACTTTGTTGTTCCTCTTCAGGCACACAACGTCTCAAAACTTGGTCTTGTCCAATTCTAAATAATTCTGGCTCTTCCCAATGAAAATATCTCGCTTGAGAAATGAATCTCTTTCTTTTCTGCTTATCCCAAGAGCCAGGAGTTTGTCCAGTGATCAAGTAATTTACAATGTCTGCATACCAAGGTAAAGTTGGTGTTACCGCCATCAGAGTTTCATCGGGGAATGTCTAGCGAATGTCTTCAGAAATAGAGTCGTTAAGAGGAAGACGAGACAGGTGGTCAGCCACAACATTTTCTACTCCTTTCTTTTCACGTATTTCCAAGTCAAATTCTTGAAGGAGTAAGATCCACCTAATCAGACGTGGCTTAGAATCTTTCTTAGCAATGAGATGTTTCACTGCTGCATGATCAGTAAAAATAACCACCTTAGAGCCAAGTAAATAAGACCTAAACTTCTCCAGAGCAAAAACTACAGCAAGTAATTCTTTTTCAGTGACGGTGTAGTTTTGCTGAGGTTCAGTTAAAGTCTTGCTTGCATAATGCAGCACATGAGGTCTTCCCTCAACCCTTTGTCCAAGGACTGCTCCCACTGCATAATCCGAAGCATCACACATAAGCTCAAAGGGGAGTGCCCAATCAGGAGCTTGGAGAACAGGCGCAGAGATCAAGGCCACCTTTAGAGTTTGAAAGGCCTCGGCACACTTTGAATCAAAACTGAAGGAAGATTCCTTCGCCAATAAGTCACAAAGTGGCCTAGAAATCTTACTAAAATTTTTAATAAAGCGCCTGTAAAAGCCAGCATGGCCCAGAAAGGATCTAATCTGTTTGACATTCGTAGGCAATGGAAGTTTGGAAATAGAATCAATCTTGGCTTTATCTACTTCCAAACCTTGCTCAGATACAACATGCCCAAGTACAATTCCTTTCTGTACCATGAAGTGACTTTTCTCCCAGCTGAGGACTAAACCAGTCTCCTTACATCGTTTCAACACATTCTCCAGGTGCAGGAGACACTGGTCGAAAGACGAGCCATAAATAGAGAAGTCATCCATAAATACTTCGACACACTCGTCAATCATGTCCGAAAAGATAGACATCATACACCGCTGGAAAGTTGCAGGGGCATTACATAATCCAAACGGCATACGCCTGAATGCAAAAGTATCGTAAGGACTCGTGAATGTCGTCTTTTCCTGGTCATCAGGAAAGACTGCCACCTGATTGTACCCAGAATATCCATCGAGAAAGCAATAATACTTATTCCCTGCCAATTTTTCGAGAATTTGATCAATAAAAGGCAAAGGAAAGTGATCCTTCTGGGTAGCGGTGTTCAGCTTGCGGTAATCAATACAGACCCTCCATCCAGTTGAGGGTCTAGTGACAACTTGTTCACCTTGGTCGTTGAGTTCCACAGTAAAGCCTGCCTTCTTTGGCACCACATGAATGGGACTGACCCATTTACTATCAGCAATGGGATATATGATCCCAGCATCCAACCACTTCAGGATTTCCTTTTTTACAACCTCCCTCATATTAGGGTTCAGACGTCTCTACATGTCCCTAAAAGGCTTGATGGAATCATCAGTATAAATGTGGTGCATGCAGAGTGTAGAGTCTATACCCTTAATGTCAACAATGCTCCAAGCAATAGCTTCCTTATGCCTAAACAGGCATTCAATCAAGGCTCCCTCCTGTGCCTCAGACAGCACAGCCGAAATGATAACTGGGAGCGTATCATTGGCACCTAGGAAAACATACTTGAGAGTGTCAGGGAGGGGTTTCAACTCAAGGTTGGGGGCTTGTATGGTTGAGGGTTTCATAATAGATGTCCCCATCTCAGGTAGCAAATCTGCCTTCGGCGGAAATGATGGGGGAAGAGACTCAGTAGAAACTCCTAGCAATTCCTCTAGTTCTAGTATATCCCCCTCACATTCCTCCAAGAGATGGGAATGCTCATTTAGCATGACATGCTGAAGGGGGTCATCACATAACATTGCAGGAGTTGCCTCTTCAATCAGGTCATCTATCACCTCAACTTGAGAACAATCCTCAAGTCCAGCTTGTTTGTAAGCATCAAACACATTAAGCCGGATTTTCCTATTCCCAAAGCCCATTTTCAATGCCCCAGTATTGCAATTAATTGAAGCATGGGAAGTTGCAAGGAAGGGGCGGCCCAAAATGATGGAGGGTTTGGTTGGCTTGTTGGTAGGGTCAGTGTCCAAAACTAAGAAGTCAACGGGAAAAAAGAAATCCTCCACTCTTACGAGAACATCTTCCAAAATTCCCCGTGGTGTCTTAAGTGATCGATCAGCAACTTGAAGGACTACAGGGCTAGGCTTCAGATTGCCTCCCCCAAGTTGTTCATATACATAGCTCGGAAGGATGTTCACCCCCGCACCCAGATCAAGCAGAGCCTCATCAATTTGTAAGTCACCAATAACTACAGAGATATATGGGGCCCCTGGGTCCTTAAGTTTCGGAGGTGTGCCATGTTGAACAATTGAGCTAACAGAATCAGGCAGGACAACTTTAGACTGGACCTGTTTTCTAGATTGCCGCTTTTTCGTGCACAAGTCCTTTAAGAAGCGGGCATAAGACAGAATCTGCCTGATAGCTTCAAGCAAAGGCAGGTTAATCTGCACTTGCTTGAAAGTTTCCATAATCTCATCCGTCTTATCTTTGGCTCCAGATGAGCCAGCAGAAGTCTGCCCAGAGGTGGATAAGCACTCTGGAAATGGCACTCTCGATCTCTGGGTGGAAGGGTTGTCATGTCGAGTAAGGGGTGGAACGGGGGCAACTTCTTCCGGTGAGGTGATTTCAAGCGGAGAAGATTTGGGCAAATCTTCTTCGGTGGGGGTGAAAGTCGGGGTGGATGTTTTTTTAGGGGGTGAGACTATAGGAGCATCGGGTTTGGAAATTTCTTTCCCACTCCTCAGAATAGTCACCGCCTGAGCATGCTCCCTAAAGACAATCCCTTTTCCTTTAGGATTTTCCTCAGCAGCACTTGGAAACTTCCCAGTCTCCCTCTGTCTAACGGCCTCAACAAGGTGTCCAATTTGTGATTTCATCTCATGTATAGCCTTGTCATGAGATTGGATGATGGCACTTTGACTTTCTTGCATAGTTTTCAAGATCGCCTTCAATTCATCCATCTCAGAGGTTTTAGGTTGGGCAAAGGTCTGAGGTTGGTTCATTTGATGGTTTTGAAAGGATTGCGGTTTGTAATTCCCTGAATTTGAGACATTTCCTTGTCTCCATGAAAAGTTTGGGTGGTTCCTCCATCCCTCATTATAAGTGTTGGAGAAAGGATCATTACGAGGTCTTGGACAGAACCCTTGAGCGGCATTCAAATCTGCTTGTACAAGCTCAGGGAATTGGGAGGCTAAGTGGCAATCCACAGTGGCGTGTGTATTGCCTTGACAAATTACACATTCGGAAGCTTGGGATGTGGAGGTGTTAGGTGTGAATGAACTCGGGTTCGACATAAGCCTTTCCATGTTTTGATTCAGTAATTGAATTTGATAAGCTAAATTCTGGGTTTCCCTTGCTTCATTCGCCTCCAACTTTCTTTGCATGAGAGTGGGCTTTCTATCCATGTAGGCAGAATTCAAGTGAATAGAATTCTCACTCAAAGTATCAAATAAGTTCCAAGCTTCATCCTCAGTCTTAGATAGAAAGGTTCCTGCACAGGCACCATCCACAGTTTGCCTATGAGAATCATTAAGTCCGGTGTAGAACCTTTCAACCAGTTGCCATTTAGGCACCTGGTGATGTGGGCAAAGTCTCAGCAAATCGTTAAAGCGCTCCCACGCATCATGGAAAGCTTCCCCATCCTTTTGAGCAAAACTCATGATTTCCCTCCTAAAGTGATTTGTTTTGCTCATGGGGAAGTACTTCTTCAAAAACTCCTTTTTCAGGGCATCCCAAGTATTTAAATTATCAAGGGTGTGATACCAATAGTTGGCTTTGTCCTTTAGGGAGAAGGGAAAAAGGGTCCGCATTTGAGCGTCATCAGTAACGCCCTGCAGCTTCACCGTGGAACAGACCTCGGTGAATTCCTCAATATGCCTGTAAGGGTCTTCCCTAGTAGTACCATAAAAGGAGGGTAGCAAGGATATGGTACTACTTTTGATCTCATATGGATTATCCCCTCCAGGTCTACGTAGTGCTGGGCCAGCTTGGTTGGTTGGGATGAAATATTCCTTAAGGCTCCTTTGACCGGCCATTTCTACCCTTGGGAGGTCTTTTCTTAGGATTCTTTCTGGTTCAGGATCAAATACAAGTTGTCTCCTAAGAGAACGCCTACCAAGCATGCACTACAAACACAATTCAAATGGACTTGTTTGGTCTTTACAGATTTAGGCTTTTGAATTTAATTCAAATTGTAGGTGACAAAACAAGTTACCCAATCAATTACGCGCCTATTGTCAACCTACGGCTCGCCTAAAAAGACCTAGTTGGAACTTAGGTAATCTTCCCTAAATCTCAAATGGTCAAGTAAATCCAAAGATGGAAGATCGAGGGATGCAAGTAGGCCTAAGCCTTCCTTTGAAGCTGTGCTTTCGCGGTGCTCCTCAACTACCCCCAAAAATCCGTGACAGGGTATCCCCCTCTTTGGATTTACAAAACCTTTGATCTCAAGTTCCGAACACTTCAGAATCCAACGAAAGGAGGGCTCTTGTCCTAGTATTTCCAAACCTAAGGAGTGTCTAGAAACGTGCCGTGGTGCAGGTGAAATAAGTGTGCATACACCGTCAAAGATTTTGAACTTTGAATCGCACGCCAAGTTTGAAAATCAAATCCTTGGTTTTTAAAATGTCCTTCCTTTAATTAGTCCATTTTCTAAAGAAAATATGTGACCACTTGTTAGATTTATTCAGTACAGATTAGGTGGTCTTCGCATTAAATCCCAAATGCAATGAGTGATCAAAAATAGGATGCAAAGTAAGAGAATGCGTACCTTGCCTCCAGCGATCTTCGATGCAAAAATGCACGCAATGCAGAAAAGCAAATCTAGAGGCTGCTCATACAGACCTAAATGGTTCGTCCTAGGGCAGGCAGCTTCTAGCAGGCAGCTCATTTTTTTTTTATTTTTCTGTTTTTTTTTTTTAGAACTACTTATGCACAAGCAAATAAAAGAAATAAAAAAAAATAAACCTAAATCTAAAGAAAAGGGAACAGACTCCCAAAAATTACCCAACACGGGTCCAAAACAAAATCGGGGAACAAACCCCTCAAAATTTACCCCAGAACAAGGGTTTCAAACTAACTGTAATGAAAAATTAAGTCTTCAGTCTTAATTCTATTCTAATTAAATTAGCGATTAAATACAATGGTGTCCGTCGCGTCCTCGTCCTTCTCCTCCTTTCAAAATTACTTGTCCACTTCTCGTCTGGCGACGTCAAGGGTCGCCTCCCACAGTGGCTGATTCTTGCATAAATTTTCTCGCACAGAAAAGAAAATAATGAATGGTCAAATCTCTGTGCAATTGACAAATAATCAAAATAAAATTAGGCGAAATTATTGCGTCTGTTGCCTCCCCGGCAACGGCGCCATTTGACCTGTCGATCTTTCGCTTTTAAGTCGTCTGTAGTTTAATGTGGTGGAAAAATCGACTAATCAATTTTTAACAAGAAATAACCACTCGCAGAGGAGCGGGTCGTATCCACAGGGAGGCAATAACGTATTAAAATTCGCGCCACTTAAAAATGTTTGTTCGGAGTCAATTTGGACAAGAATCAAGCCAAGATTGCCTTTAGATTAAGGTTTAAGCAAGAAACAATGCTGAAATGGCAATTATGAGAAACTACAGGATATTTTCCGCAATGCAGAGTGAATAGAATATGATTAAAATGTGGCAATGGCAGAAAATGTAAATTTTAATTAACGTTTTACTGTAGCAAAACAGGGGAATTTTTCCCCGTTGTCTTGCGCGACGAGGAGCCGATGGTCGGGCGCGGGAAGCTCGGAGGAGGTCCCTTGGATCAAGGGCTTCGAATCGGTGGTGGCGGCGAGTCGCGCGGCGGTCGGAGGTGGCCGGACGAGCTCCGGCGGAGGTGCTGCAGCCGGCAGCTTGCGCAGCCTGTTGGCGTGAAGTCCGCCGCCTGCTGCTGCTGCGGGGGTGCTGCTGCGGCTGGCGTGGCAGGCGTTCGTCTGCCGGCGCGGGGAAGAGGGCGCTGCAGGCGGTTCTGCAAGCGCGACGGAGGGTGCTGCAGCGCGGTTGGAGGATGGCGTGCGCTGCGGAGGGTTTGCGGAGGGTGCTGCTGGCGGTTCTGCAGGCGCAGTGGTGAACAGCGTGGACTGCAGGCGCTGCAGGAGGGCGCTGGTGCGGTTGTGCGTGGGCGGTGGTCTGCAGGAGACTTCAGGCGTGCGCGGTGAAGTGAGCGGGTAACTTCAGACGGGTGCGCCGGTGGTTGCGCGTGGAGATGGCGAAGGCTGCAGGTGCAGGGAAGGTGGCGTGAGCGGGCGTGAGGGCTGGAGGTTGTGCACGCCTTGCATGCGGTTGGAGATGAGCGGGCTGCTGCGGCGTGGGTGGTGGAAGTGAAGTGAGAGGACGGAGATTGTTGCTGGAGTGGGGGTGGACTTCAGACGTCCGGGAAATTTCCCGGACGTCTTAAGTGACTGAAAGGGTGATTGCATGGTGGCTCGGCGGTGGTGGTTTGCGACGACGGCGAGGAAGATGCACGCTAGGGTGCTCACGGTGATGCGGGCGAGCTCCGGATGGCGGTGTGGCCTGTCACACCACACGCCCACGGTGGTGGAGACTCGCCGCCAGGGTAGAGGCCGGCAGTGTGGAGTGGAAGAGAGAGGTTCTCTCTGCACAGTGGTGGGTCGGTGGCGGAGGCCTTCTGAGCTCGGCTGCCTCCGTGCTCCTTTTGTAGTGTCTTGAACAATTTTGAAATCAGCCGCCGACCAGATCCACCACATCCGCTCCCCCTTGAATGGCTTCATCACTGCAGCAGCCGGGCGTTGGAGCGGCAGCCAGCCGTTCTGAAAGAAGACGAATAAAGAAAATATTATTAAAATATTAGGGTTATTTATGTATAGACCCTCAACTTCTATGTTAATAATTGGTTATCTAATTAGATGAATGCTATTCTAAGCTAATTCTAAATGCACTTAAGATATGAATGCAATGTATGGATTATGTAATTAGATTAAAACTATGAATTAATCTATTTACATCCTAATTTATACTAAATAAATGTTAGAATTAACCTAATGTGTAGGCACTTAAATACTTAAATAGCCCACAACTATGGGCTAATCACATGGTCTTTGGCAAAGCTTGCCACCTTCCTATCGAATTGGAACACTGGGCTTACTGGGCCGTCAAACAGTGTAACAAGGATTCTCAGTTAGCTGGTGCGCAGAGGATGCTCCAACTCTCTGAGTTCGAAGAAATTCGTCGGAACGCCTTTGAGAACAGTCGGCTGTATAAGGAGAAAATGAAAGCCGTCCACGACCGACTCATCCATAGAAGGACCTTTGAGCCTAACCAACAAGTCTAGCTTTTCGATGCCCGCCTAAAACTCTTTCCAGGAAAGCTCTGGTCCAAGTGGACAGGACCATTTAGGGTGGTCAAGTCCCACTTCAATGGGGCAGTTAAAATCACTAATCCGAATACTGGACACACTTTTACAGTCAATGGCCAGAGATTGAAACACTTCCTAGCCCAGGTTCCCCCAAAGGAGAGTGTCACCCTCATTGAGGGATGACACAAAGCACCGCCCAGCTGGAGGCGCTAAACTCAGCGCTTCCTGGGAGGCAACCTAGAGGATTCAGACTGATTAGGTATTCTACGTTACTTAGGTAATATCTTTTCGAATCTTTGTTGCATCCATGTATTTGTCAATGAGGACATTGTCCAACTTAAGCATGGGGGGGTGGTAAATTGCATGATTCTGAGCTCATTTAATCAGTCTGAATAGAATAAAATTAAATTTAAAAAAAAAATTAAATTTAGGAAGAAAAACTTAGGCATTAGAAATTTGTTAATAGGGGAAATAATACGGAAAGAACTTGAATACTTAGACTTTTCAGGCCTTCAGGCTTAATCAGCCTTGGTGTCCGTTAAAATATGGATTTAGCTTCAAATCCTTACAACCTTAAGCTACTCTAATTCACTAACTAAATAAGGTGATAAGTATATGACTTATCAACTCACCCTCTAACTCAAGAGGACTTTTAGTCTAAGCATCTGCACACATTTTTGTACAAACTCACTCCTCGGAGATTCTGATAGAAATTGGGTAGCTAATGAACTCTCTAGGGTGGTAAGGCTGGCAAGTTGTCATGGGTAACGGTCCATTGACAGGTTGTCCAGAGCCCAGCCACGGGACCACCTCCTCTTTATTGCCTCTAGGTAAATTTGAGATCGGGGAAGCCACCTACCAAATAAAAAAAAAGAGAAGAAGAAAAAAAGCGAACAAAATAAATCACACTTCACCGCACGAGTACAGCTGGCAAGTGATCGTGGGTAACAACCCATTGGTCTATTGCCTAGAGCCCAACTCAGTAAATGCACAAAAAGAACTAAAACACTTAAGGAAGAAGCGGGAAAGTAGAGCAAGCCGGGGAGATATACACTGGAAAAATCCTTGTGTTGACTCCAATTAAAACAAACGTAGGGAGAAAGCTACCGATGGAACAAATACACCTTCAGGCAAAACACTTCCTCTTCCGATCACCTAAGGGCGTAGAAACTTGAAGTCTGTCTAAATTACCGTTGAGTGAGTCTATCACAATCTTCACACCAAGATGCTTAGAACTTAGAGTTTTGTCCGAGTTTTGGGTGGGTTGGGTAGCCGCAAAAAGTTACCAACACACTCAACTCCAAAAAAATCTAAAAATAAGAAAAAAAAAAATATATACATTAAAGCAAGGATTCAGGCGATTCATATTTTGGCAGACACCCGGGTGCCGCTTAGTCTTTGTAGATTAAGATATTAGTACATTTTCTCCTATTGACAAGTGACGAAGTGTCCAAGTAATTACTTCTTAAATTCTGATTGGAAATAAAGGCTAGAATAAACCTTGCTAGTCCCTAGCAAGGAGTAAGCATGGGGTTATGATAACACTGCATCTTAGGGTGATAAATCTATTAATTGAGGTCTATCTTAAGAGCAAAATGCACAGATAACACATCATAAATAGGAACAGGAGCATCGCATGCATTACACATCAAGATTGCTTATAATGCATTACTAATGGTCATGTGTACAAGACATGTCAAAACAGGCCTCAGATGAGCAATTGGATTGCACGGATGGATTCAGAGCAACGAACGGAGTCCAACGGACTCGAAATCGGCCAAATTTGACATCCAGAGCTCCTGCAATGGGCCAAAGAAGTTCTGACCGTTGATCTGATGATCAACAGCCCACAGCGCGCCACGTGGCGCTCTCTCACTGCTTCTAAACCACCGCCCGCTTCTGCCTTCACCCAGAGGATGAATCTCAGCCGTTGATCATCGATCGAACGGTTGAGAATCGCCCGCACGCCTGCCCTCGCCGCGACAAAGTAGCAGGCGCAGCACAGCGGTTGATCGCCTTACACCCGCGCAGTTAGCGTCGGATCGAATTGCGCTGCGCGGAAATGCGAAGGCGAAGGCGCGCAACGGGGAAATTGAGCAGCCCGATCAGCAACGAACGGCGAGGATGGAGCGATGTGGCGTGATCTTGCATGTCCAAAGCCGACACCCACAATGACGCGGGGGGCATGGGTGCGATCCAGGCGCATGCCCGCGGGTCCCACGTGCGACATAAACTGTCCGATCTGCGATCAGACGGCTCTCAAGTCGCGCACACGGATTGAGCATGGAGAAGAACACACGCGCGTGCGAGCGACGGCCGGGCAGGGGGCTTCACCGACGTTTTGGGAAGGGTTTTAGCGACATGTCGCTAAAACCCCTTCTTCGTTTGGAAAGACCTCCCTATTTAAACCCCATCCAACCACCCATGGAGGGCATTCAATTCCACTTGCAAGTGCTTTACCCTACTCCTAGCTACAATTAGCCCACTTTGTAATTGCCGGAGCCGCCGACGAAGCCCTCCTCCACTGCCGTGGCTACCTCGCTGTCTTCTCTCTCTCTTTCCCTCTTTATCTTAAGCTTTACTTTACTTATGTTCAAGCATTTATCTAGTGTTGTAATTATAAACTAAAGATGCATATCAAATGAAGTTGTTTCCTATCTAGTTACTTGCCGTCTTTTATGTTTAAAGTTGCATGTGTGAATGAAGAAATTCTAACCCTATTCTCTCTCTCTCTTTCACTCGCTTTTCACCCACGTCTTTTCGCAAGTGAAAACCCATGATTTCCGTGACATTAAGTGACAAGAAAAATCTGATTTTCACGCCTCCCTGAGATCGACACTCAGACTCACGTCCGTTTCTTCATTTTAAAATCGACGTTGCGAGCGCAAGCTATAACCACTCTTTTAAACATACACGCCTCCCGCCACGTCAGTCAGCGGCTGCAGAGGGTGCTGGGCCCAGTCGAGTCTAGCAGTAGTTCCTATTTTTGTTGTACTTCCTTTGCTAGTGAGTTAGACTGTTGTTACCGTTTCTGTTCTGTACTTTGTTCTACTTTATTGTTATGGTGGTGATATGTACTGTTAGTAGTTTTTATTTTCTTTACTGCTTGTACTCTTTTACTATTAGTTACTTAGCATAGTGAATGTGGTTTACTTTCCTACTTTTTGGTTATTTCTTGTTGGACGATTAGGTCTTAAGATTAGTCGAGTCGAGCCGGCCTCGGGTCCTGTAGGAATTCGGGAACCGGGTCGTAATAATCACCCCCTCCCCCTCCGGCTTGTCTAGTGTTGCGGCGGCTCCCCTTCTGCACAGAGGACTCTCCCTCCCCATCCTTAGGATGACATGGTCGAGGAGTAGGCTGCTGGAACTCATCCCGAATGATGTTGCGAATTAGCTAGGAGAGGTTCTGAGCCTGGATGCCTGGGAGGAGGGGTGGATCGACCCCTGCCCCAAGCCCTGCACGCCTGCCTTCGCGACCACGTCCACGGCCACGCCCACAGCCGGCTCGACGAAATCCATGACGAGGCATCCCCTACATGGAGATGGAAGAGAAACAAACAGAGATTGTCAAAAATACAAGTTCAAAATAAGACTTAGATGCGTAATTCAAGGAGACATGTTGTGATGGCTATCCTAGCTACACACACATGTGTGGTTACTTTCAATCCGTTGGGTTATCTCTTGGGACGACTTTGCTCTGATACCATCTTGTTACTACCCGAATTTGACCCCTCTGGGAACCCAGAAATAGCTTGCCTCGACTAACCCCAAGACCCAGTCGTCCAACGAGAGACTATCCTAAACGTACCAACAACCCACAAACCACGCATGCAAGTAGCTAAGAAATTTAAATAAAGCCAACAGCGAAAATATAAATTAGATTTCAGAAAGATACCATGCCATAGGCAGAAAACATAGTCACTAGCCATCACAACTAAGGCAAAAAGGCATAACAATAATAGTTCTCAACATAAGACAGAAGTACTCACTAACAATAGAAAGTAGCGGAAATGGAAAAGAACAAGTAGAAATATGGATGGGCTCGATTGGGCCCAACATTCTTTGCAGCAGGTGGTGTTGGCTGCTCGACTTCCTGACCTGTACACAGTTATATATAACGGTGGTCAGCTAACGCTGGGTAGAGTGGTATATTTAAAATAGTTATAGCATTTAAAGACAACAAAGAATAGTAGTTTTATGCATGCATTTGTCCAATTATCCAATCATACGATTAATTTAACTATTGGCGTTCATGAGTTGATTTTTCTAACAAGGTTCCACAATGTCTCTTAATCTTTCTGTCCCTAAGGGAACGATCTTGATTGCAATTTTTCCCGCGATGTAGAATGTACATGTGGCACTCTCTTGGCCAGGAGAGCACCCGGTGGCAGTCTTACACCTAGTCTACCACTCCGAGGTCACAGTCGTGACGTAGCGGTGACTACGGCACGCGCGATAAGCGCACGGGTAACTACCTTGCACTTGCACGCGATCAGTCATTTCCGTTATCAGGTACGCCGAAACATACAACATAGCACAGAACAGAATAGGGGTCTCGCCCCTCAACAGTCTGCGTACCCTCACCCGACTATCCCAATTTGCTTAGTGGGCCTCAACAAGAGTCGGTGTAGGGGGCCAGTCCTAACCTCGGGCCCCATAGGGTGGCTAGCTCCCCCCTACACAAAAGGAACAGTATCTCTCCTTGGTACCACATACACGAGGGCCAGCTCACTTCCATACTAAGGGACAGTTGCTCTCCTTGATACCATGTACACGAGGGCTAGCTTGCTTCCCTTATTAAGTCCGAATGACCGCCCACAGGCAACATATTCTATCATTCTACAGATTTTCCACATCACGGTTTCAGTTTCTTTTTAAATTCTTCGTAGGGTTCATGCATAGATTTCCTTATTTCCGTAGCATCCATATATCTTCTATTCATGTCATGATTCATTAAACACATGACAAGCAGCTCATGGTTTCACAATCCAGCAATTATCTCATCCATTAATTATACAGGGTACAACATGCATTTCAGTTCAAGTTATGGTTCAATAATCATAACAGGCAGCTCATGATTTACCACATTCAAGAAACATTATAACAGATTAAGCATTCAAATAATACGTATTCCTTTATCTCAACCCTAGGATTCATTGCACATCCTAAGGGTTCAATTGATAGTTCTAATGTAACATGCATTTCAACTATGTAATTTACAGGGCATAGTAAAACCACTCTACCAGGATAACTGGGAGATGTGGGGGCAACAACGGCGGATCTTGCAGCCTCCGTAGGTCTCATGCACACCACAAACGGACGACCAATTTAACACGAATGGTCAATCCACACATTACTAACATCTCACATGACAGGAATGCACTCAAAACAATTAGAATAAAGCTCCATCGCATGGAAAAATCTGACAGAAAGCCAACGGTATTTCGTTTACGAAAAATCGACCTTGTTTGGGTCCTAAGCCAGCCCAAACACACTTCCCGGTTCACTTGAACTGGACCAGCTGGACCGGCCACCTGATACCTAGAATATTCCAACCAGGTTGAAATCAGACGTCTGGAATAGCTTCCAGACATCTTCAACGACACCAGGATGCTCACCTTGCGTTCTGCATTGAAATTGGACATCTAAAACCCCTCACGGTCATCCAAGGGTCCTTCTAGACATTTGGCAGGCCACTCAGACGTCTAGGACGGGTATCAGTCATCTGAAGAGGTGTCCAGACGTCCTAAAGTGTCTGGGGATCTGCGCCTCGTCCCAATGGCCCTACATGCGCACAGTTATGTACAGTCACTCGCAGACAACATGTACAAAATATACAAGTGGATAGGACCTTACTGTTTGAATCTGCTTTATTGAACGCCTGGTGCTACCTCTAGACGTCCGGTCAGACGTCTAATTTGCGGACAAAAATCTCCTCAGAGCCCTTCACGAGCCTTCCTCTCCTTGCGGAAAATGCCCACGCCCTCTGAGGTACACACACACTGAGGCGCTCAGACTGTGTAGAGAAGAATACGCCGAACATCGCATACAATTCTCGAACAGGGCGTTACCTCAGATTTTGCGCGGTATCAGACGTCCGGTGATAGCTCCGGGCGTCTGATCGGACGTTTGTTGGACTACCAAGACGTCTAGTTTTGCGGAAAAATGACTTTGCAGAACTATTTGCAGGCCTTTTCTCTTCGCGAAAACACCCCCCTCTCACCAGGAGCTGCAGCAATGGCACTCCCTCAGCTCCGCACGGGCGTCCTCCCTCCAAGCTTTGTCGGCAGCTCGCCCAAGCTCCTCTTTGTGCCCTCAAACTCCCGCAGCGGGAGCTCCTTGTGCGGCTAGGAAGGACATGGAGAGGAAGGGGGGAAAGGCAGGGTGATGGTGTGCGCTGTAGGGAGAAAACGAGGGAGGGTGGGTGGCTCAGGATTCGAGGCAAGGTGTTTAAATAGAGTTGGGGGTTTAGGGTTTAAGGGTGTGGGTGTGCATGTGTGGGTGGGGCTGGGGCATTTTGCAAAAAATGCCCCACAAGATCTTCTTTTATCTGCAGAATCCCCAAAATAAGAAAATCAGGGGTTACAAATTGTAGCAACCGCCGTAAATTTTGGAAAATGGCCCCACGATCCTTGGGAAGGGTCATTCAGTCGTGCTGGTGCGGCACAGCCCTGATGAGGTGCGGATCCAATGCATTTGCTTTATCGACGACGTGCTCCACGTCGTCTGTGGGTGGCGTTTGTGGTTGGGGTGCGTTGGTGAGTGTGTCTCCGGGTGGCATTTGTGGGTGGAGTGCGTTGGTGAGCACGTCGGCAGGGAGCGGATCGACGTTGTGGGGCTGTTGTCGGACTGTCCTCATTTTGTGCAGGTTGTTTTGTCCTTATGTTCGGTTTTGTGGTTGATTGTGTGTAATAGGAGGGTTCCTTTCTTTTTCTTTTTTCAGGTTGTGGTTTTGTTAGGGACCACGTGTGACCCCAAGCATTTGGGCAGAATTTTCCGTCATTTTTCGACTGTTTGGTTGATTTATACGACTTACTTGTAGGTGCGATCTTCGAGATCCATCTCGCTGGCATCTTGCTGTTCTACGAGCGTGGGGTCATCCTCCTTCGAGAGGTCGTCTGGTTCTCATTCTGGTGGCGCGTTTCTTTTTCTTTTTCCTTTATTTTGTGTTTGGCTTTTTGTGTTTTGCGTTCCTCCATTTTTATGGGATGTTTTCCCCTTTCATGGGAGAGGATTTTCCTTTTTTCCTTTGCATCTGCTTGTAATGAGTTCTTCCCCTATCAATGAAAATATTTTCCTCAAAAATAAAAAAAATCTAGAGACAAATCCAAATCCATACCCACCTTACTCATGGGTCACCATTTGCCCGTTTACATAAGTTATATTTAACACAAAAGATAATTTATATTATAAGAGATTAAAAGGTTTGGTGGGTATTGATTATGTATAAATAGATAAGTGTAAGTTCACAATAAAATAATAAAGTATTAAATTTTCATCACATTATATACCTGTAAGATAAGGGTGTGATGCAAAGTATTTAGAAAAGTGCACGAACAAATAAGTCAAGGAAGTAGTTGGATAAGTGGGTCTGGTAACTAGGTGAACTCTTAAAGTCCGTACTCATATACCCAAATTGTTTAAATTTGTAAATCAAAATTTACATCCATTTAAAACTTAAGTGGGCCAATTTTATCCACTCTAATCAAATTAAGTGGAGTAGGGTTCTCGCCAACTGAATGAGTAAAAGCACACAATTTAAACCTTAATTCCTTGATATATGGGAGTAAGGGTCAAACATTGAGGGGTTTTACTTAATTAATTTTGCCAAATCAACTCAAACACTTAATACACTTGAGAAGGTTGATATGTAGTGAGCAATAATGATTCAACGCAAAAAGTAAGAATTTAAAATAAATTGAGAGTATTATGCTAAAACGCAGAGGTGAAATTAAAACACTCGCAAAACTACAAGAATGAATGTAAATACGATGCAGAACTGGGGATAATGTGAAAATGAAGATACATATGAATTATGAAATAAATGCTACACTAAATTATGACTGCGCTAAAATAAAAGTAAAAGGACAAAATGCGAGAGTTAACTAAATTAGAGTAGGAAATCAAAATAATATGCATTAAGGTAAACTAAAATGAACTTAAACTTTATTGCACCAAAACAAAAAAAAATTACAATGAAAATAGAGATACCTACAACTGATAAAAAAAAAAGGGAGAGTAAGAGTAATGTCATTAATGAAGAGAAAAGATAACAAATGCCTCAAAGCAATTTAAAGACTTCACCCATTCGACTTATACAGTTTGATAGCAAATGGGGACCGAGAACGTCACACAGAGCTAAGGTGTAGTAGATGTCAATGATAAGACATTACAACTGTTAAGGAAAAATAAATTAAATTCAGAAGGGGGTTGGCCTAAAGAGTAGAATTTATATAAGTTAAAAGGGAAAATTATCTTTCATAGGAAAGTTCGGAAAGACCCTCTCACTCATGGAATACCCTGAGACTCTTTTGCTCCCGTTTAAAGACACTTTTTCTGCTGCAACACCAAGAACACTTACGCCACCATCTGTGTTAAACTGTTCTGGAGAAACATTCGTATGTGCCATCAATCAATCTAATAAAATCATAGGTAGTTAGAATTGGAGTCATTTGAGCTTCCACAGGTGGTAATTGGAAGATGTGAGTTTAAAGGGGGCACGTTATGTATTGTGGGACAGGTGGGAGCTCCATTAGAATCAGAAATGCCAGGCGAAAAACCAGTTATTAAAGAAGAGGGTGCAATGAAATGAATCAATTGAATAGAAATTTTGAGGAATCAATAAATCACCAGAGCAAATTAGTAATAAAATGTCAATATCAGCGGTTACTCTTCCCTGATTGTCTTCTGTTCGCCTCAAACTCCCTTCGATCTGCCAAAGATGAGCATGAATCTGATGAAGAAAGCCCGAAACCTCCTGGATTTGTAAGATGATTCATCGAAGAGCGGCTCTCAACATTGCTGCAACGTGCTTAGTCGATCATTAATCCCCTCATGAAGGATCTGATACCATCTTGAAGTTAGAACAGAGGAAGAAATCTGGAATTGCATAGAAACAGTAGCTGAAGCTTATCTCTATTCAGCTGCTGTTGTGGTCTGCTAGATGAGATTACACGAATGTTACAGCAACCACACATGACTTAACTAATGCAATAGTGGCACGTCATAATATTCTTTCTAACAACCTTTAATAGCTCATCTCAACTTATTCTCTTAACATGGAGGAGGACATTGTGGTATTTATAAATGAGAAGAAGCTTGAGTTAAAAGATGGAAAGTTTCACTTTTATAATTTATTTAAAAATAATAAAAAATGTTCAAACACATCAATTTTAATTAACTTTTGTCAGGATGGGATCTCCTTGGCCAAAAGTTGGGATAAAATTGATTTTAGAATCAATTACGAATCAAGAAATATTAAGAAAATGGCAAATGAGTTGCAAAGAAATCATGACAGCATCACTAGAAACTTGAGATCTACTTACATGGCATGCTAAGGAGGAAGTGCATCGATACACGAAGGCTTCAACGATGTTTAGAAAAGTTGGAGCATGCTAGAGGCTCCCCATGTTGAAGGGAGAGGTAGACGGAGATAAATGAAAAAGAGAGTATGAGTTGTGTTGCATGAGATAAGGGATCTTAAGGGGTATTTATAGCCCTCAAAGAATCCTAAAAGCATTAGGATTTACCAGAATTTGTTTCTCACTAATTTGGTAATTTTGGGATGACTAAGAAACTCCAAATCCCATTAGGAATAAGATTTTTCCTTGATTATATGGATAGGAGCCCCATTTGGGTTTTTTCATTCCCTCTCCTTCCTTTTCCTTTATTCCTATGTTATTCTTTGCATAAGCGCCATTTTCGAATTCAATCTTCGCCACTGAGTTTCAAACATTCTTACTCTTTTTATTATTATCATGCTGTTAAAATAATTGATGATATATATTTAATTAGATTTCTTAAGCAACTATGAAATCTACTTTCCTAGTTGGTAGGCATAAACAAACTAAGAGAGTTAAGTAGCTAATGAGGGATAAGGCATGGAAACAACAAGAGCATGTAATGAGTGCATGCCAATGCCTAAACTAGCTCGATCCAAGAGGCCCACCGACGACTATCCATCGAAGTTTCTTGTAATTTGTAGAAAGGAATGTGGAAACTCGCCTCAGAAGGTTTGTGTGGGCCATCCAACCAGGGTAACCTCTTAGGGCATGTTTAGTAAGGCAACAAGTTAGTTGAATAATTAGAGAATAGGAAAGAAGCGGTGGAATAAATAGGTTTTGGTGTTTAAATGTTTAGGCGAGTTAAAGTTGCTCCACAGAGAAGGTGAAACAATTTTGCATCGGATTAACTCCTCTTAACCCGACACAAGTGACAGGCATATTAAGTGATAAACAAACATGGGTCAACTTACTTAACCTAACTACCAAACAAGTCCTTAAAAGCTATATAATAGAATTCTAGTTTGAAGCATGGATGCACCTAGTCAGCGAAGCAAATCACTAATTGTCACGACCGGATTCCCGAATCCCTATGAGACACGAGAATCGGACTGACTCGACTGATTCCAAGGCCCAGTCGTCCAACGAGAAAGTAACCAAAAGAACAGTAAAATAAACCACATTCACATGCATATAACTAGTAGTAACAAAAGTACAGTAGTAAAGAAAAGAACTATTACAGTACACACCACCACAACAGTAGAGAATTAAATAGGTACATAAACATGATGCTTACAATAAAAGAGTACAATTGTAACAGAAAATACTCACTACAACAGAAGAAACGGTACGGTAGGTACAACACAAGTAAAACTATTGGGCTCTACTAGGCCCAGCACCCTCTGCAGCTGCAGGCTCTGGCTGCTCAACACCTGGTCCTGAAAAGGTGACAAAGGTAACACGTTAGCGAAACGCTGAGTAGAGTGGCAACCAACTAGCTAAGAAAAATAGTAAAAGTAGATAAGTAGCTGTTGTTTTAAGTTTCTTTCTTTATTCCTCTATTTACTGGTTCTCGAATTATTTTTCAGATCTTTCTCTTGATCTCGAATGTTCCTCGTGGGAACGATCTTGATTGCAATCTTTTCTGAAAAGTAGAAGTAGCACATGATTCTCTCCTGGTTGGGAGAGCCCTGTGGTGGTCCTACCCTCAGTCAACCACCCCAAGGTCACTGACAAACGTAACGGTGACTACGGCACGTGCGATAAACGCACGGGTAGCTATCTCGCATTGACACCCGGTCAGTCGTTTCCGTTAACGGGTGCGCTCCAAAGCATAGCACGGAACCAGTATAGGGCAGAGCCCTCTTAGTAACAGGGGTCTAGCCCCTCTACAGTAACCAAACAGGAGTCTTGCCCCTCCACAGTCTGTGCACCCTCGCCTGACTACCCTAGTTTGCCCAGTGGGCCTAACAAGTCGGTGTAGGACAGCTAGCTGAACCCCGGGTCCCGTGGGGTGGCTAGCTCTCTCCTTACACTAGCAGCTCTCCCCGGTATGGTGTACACGAGGGCCAGAAAGTTGGTACAAAGTGGTCAAACTCACCCCAATCTCAACCTGAGGGCGGCAAGCTCCCCTCTACACTAAGAGGTAATATGTGCTCTCTTTGGTACCACATACCTAAGAGACAATCCAGTTTCCCATTCTACTTTTCCAATTCCATTCCATTTATTTTCAGGAGTTCTACTCCTAATTCCCCGTAGGGTTAGTGCTCATGTTTCCTCAGGCCAAGCCATTTTGAGTTTCATCAATTCAATTTTATTCTCATATAGTCCATGTTTCCAACATTTAATATACATTCATACACAAGCAGTTGTTATCCAATTACATGCAATTATCATTATTCTTTCTACTTTTCCAAGACTGTAAATTCATGTATTCACGACATTCATTTCAGCGTTTCTGTTCCTAGGATTCATGCCATATCCTAGGATCTATCATTCAATCTAGTTTTTCAGTCCTAGGATTCATGCCATGCCCTAGGATCTATCATTCAATCTAGTTTTCAGGTCCTAGGATTCATGTCATATCCTAAAATCTATTACCTATCTCACAAGTGCATTAATGTTGATAAATAATCAAGGGAAGCCACTCTACCCGCAAAACCGGGAGTACTGGGGGCGTGATCGGCAAGTCCACGTGCCTCCGCAACCCCTAGATCTGCAACAGAACGAGGTCCTAACACAAGGATCAAACACAAGGAACTATTCAGAACAGGATACAAGTACTGTAAACAAGTAGAGGAACTAATTCTGAGAAGAACGAAATTTGAAACGCGGAAAACAGACTTCAAACGGATCCTAAACGGGTCAAAATGATAATACTGTCCTAAATCAGACGTCTGGAACATCTTCCAGACGTCTTAAATGATGGTTCAAATCATACCTCACTTCTGCATTGTTCTTCAGACGTCCAGAATCTCGCTGAACCGTCTGGATCTAGTTCCAGACGTTCGACTGTCACTCCGGACGTCTGGAGACTCTCTTCGCTGTCTGGTGCTATGCCCAGACGTCCGATCTGTGTGGGAGGACGTGCCCTTGCACCTTCCCAAACGAAACCTACACGCATACGCAATTGACCTCAACATGGGAAAGAGGCAGAATCCTTCGGCGGAACAGCCTACATGGCCGTACACGCGAAAGGAAGAAAAGAAATATTGTACATTTCAGACGTCTGGGTCTCACTCCAGACGTCCCCCGCACCGTCTGGACGTAGGTCCCGACATCTAATCCTGGGAAAATTTCCCAGAATCAGGTCTTCCTCGCCCTCCGCCTGCTGCGCACGGCTGTGCCGCGCCGCGCTCGCCTGTTGCCTGAGCTGCAGCAGCACCGGGGCAACTTCCCCAGCACCACGCTCTCGCTGCGCGCCCGTTGGCCGGCCCTGGTTGCTCCGGCGAGCTCGCCCTCTCTTCCTTATGCGCTCCACCTCTTCTCCCTCTCGCTGCACCTCCTCCTCCCCACGCATACCCGGCAGTAGCTGCTGCCCTCGCCTTCTCACTCTCACGCTGTCACTGGAAGAAGAAGGAGGAGACGGTGGAGTGGTGGTGAGGGAAAGGAGAGGGGGATGAAGGCGCCGTGGGGAGAGAGAGAGAAGAAAAAAAGGCACTGCAGGATGGGGAGGGAAGAGAGAGAAGAAAAGAGGGCAGTGGGTCAGTCTACGCTTGCATGCGTGTAGACTCGCAATCGTACGCTACAAAAATTAATTTCCAGACATCTGGGATGGCTTCCAGACGTCTGGACCAACACCCAGACATCTTAAAAGACGTTTGATGCCGTGGTTGTAACACTAATAGAAGAATTGGAAGGAATACCTGCTAGCGAAGAACAAACAAACGAGGCCCTTGCCAAGAGTGGCGCACAATCTCACTTGCCAAGAGCGGGCAAATGGATGTTCCTAATCGGAGTAGGTGGAAGATGAATGAGCACTCTCCCTAGAAGCATGGAAATGAAACCCATCCATGACACAACCAACACATGTCAAAAGGAAAGAGAAAGTTGTCATCCACATGCGTTGAATGTCATGGCAACATAGAAACCATTAGATCTTGACTTGATGGCTAGAAAACCATCTTGATCATGTAATTGTTTGACCCAAAACTTAATTTATAATTACATTCAATCTCTTATTGTAAAAGAAGCTTGAAGGCTAACCATGCAAGGGGTCAAAACCTTAAACATCATTGGGGGGGGGGGGGGGGGGGGGGGGGGCAGCTCCTTCCCTCGGGATCCTTCCATCTTCATCGTGCGTGATATGCACTGTCATTGGTGGCGTGAAGCAGCCGTGCGCAAGAGAGGCATCGGTGGACGCGACATCGACGCGGCGATGGCGAGGCGACATTTATTGTGGGTGTAGCTCCGTGTGACTCGTCCGGGGTGTTCGGTGGTTGCTTCCCCTTTCCTTGCGTTGGTTGGAGCTACGGTGGTTTGTCTGCGAGCGACGATGGAGGGTGAGCACCGACGATGGCGACGCCGTGTGGAGTTGGAGGGTCGGTCAGTGGTGGCTTCGTTATGGCGGTGGTCGGGTTGCTGTGTTTGTTGGTGTTTTCTTTTTTGTGCAGGTTTTTTTCCCTAAGGATCATTTGTGACCTTGAGCTTTCTTTGGTCGAGTTTCTGACTCGATTTCTACTTTCAGGTCAATGTATTTCGACTTTCCCATTAGTACGATTTTTAAGATTTTTATCTTGTTGGTACTTTGCCGATCTACGAGCGTGGGGTTGATATCTTTCAAGAGATCGTCCGATTCCCATCTGAGGGATGCTTTCATTTTCTTTTTCCTTTGTTTCTTGATTTCGTTTTTTATGTTTTAAGTTCCCTTATTTTTATGGAGCACTTTTCCCCTTTCATGGGTAAGATTTTTTTATTTTTCTCTTCTGAGACACGTCTCTTTTATCGGAATCTTTCTTTAATGAAATGTTTATCTAAGAAAAAAAAAACTTGAACATCATGCAACTCACATATTCCACTTGTAACCCACCAAAGATTTGCAGTGAAATTAATAGCAGGCTCGGCTTCCCTGTGAAGTACATTTTTAATGTTAATGTATTGTAACATTGTATAACATGATTAGGTTCCTTTACCAAGCTTGAATCTGCCCTTGCCCAAATCTGACTTCGAAGGATCAAGCCAACTAGATCACATTCCAACAACAAAATAACCGTTATCCATCTTCAATTTTGTTTCTCAATGTTTGACACAATTTTTTATATCACATTATTTTCAACATTGGGAAAGGTCAATCTATCTCAACGTATGTATCTGTGAAAACTTCAAATTATTTGTTGTTGTGTATCATTTTTTCATAAGAAAAAAATAAACCTTTGGAAAATTGTATAAGTAACTATTTTAGATACATTTACATACATGCTAAATTCAATGTTAATTCTAAAATTTTATTGAATATACTTGAATTTGACCTAGATTACGAAAGAAATGTGAAAAAACAAATTCAGGAAAACTGTTCAACATGTAGAACATGAGACAACTAGTTTCTGTCCTAGTCACCTTTGCTACCATAGATACAAGTAATTGATAAGGTACGTGAAACTAAACGTAATTAGTTAATCCACTGTTAAAGATTCTAAGGTCCTATTTTGTAAGAAAAATTATTTGGAGAAATTAAAAATGGAAGTGAGGGGAGTGGAGTGGAGGAATTGGAGGGACTTGGTATTTGGTTGCTTTTAATGTTTTGTTAAGAAATTAGAGGATTTTATTCCATTTATGTTGTTCGATTGGAGGAATTAATTGATGAAATAAAGATATAAAATTTAGTTGGTGCAAAGGGATACAAAGAAATGGGAGAAATTCAGAAATTCCACAGGGGTGAAGGAATTCGTAAGCATTAGAGTTGGAGGTGCAATTCAAGCAAAAAGCAAGTCCAAAACAAAAATTCCCGGAAAATTGGGGAGACAATTCCAAGAACCAAAAGGCACCCAAAGAAAAATGAAAATAAACGAGAATCAAGAGAACCTTTTTATTTTTATTTCGAGTAGGTAAAAAATTATAATTTTCATTTGATGAAAACTAACACCCTGTCACGTCATGACACGACCAATCAGTCTTATCAAACTTGCCATCGACCCCACCACATTCTATAAATTATGTCGACCTTACACACTTATAGCAGAACTCACACTGTTCTACCTCCCTGTGTCCGCACTTTTACATAGATCGACTGTCTACCGCAAACCTCCCCGGAGACATTTGGTTTTATTCTGAAATCGCTAGATATTATTCCTTGAAATAGTCTAATCCCTTAATTAATTTTTTTTTTATTTCACTAAATCAACACCTCATGTATAATAAAATTCCTTAATTTATTTAACATACAGTAAATTCAATTGAATATTAAAATCCATCAATTCCTCCGTTCTACTAAATTTTAATTTTTATTTCTCAAGATAATCCTCTCACCAAACGAGACCCTCGAGAGTAATTTATAAATAAATGTGCAATTATGAATAAGAAGTAAAAAAGTCTAGATTGCCGCCGAATGACACTTTGAAATTTGTTTTAAAAAAATGTTTTATTCAAATAAAAATAGACAACGAAGTCGACACCCCCATACAAAGCAATTAAATGTGTCAGCCATACATAATAGAGGGCCCTGCCGCCGAGTTGCACCCTTCTTCAGCTTCATTTAGGCTCTATTTGGTTGTCAAGTTTGGGGAGATATTTTCGGCCGTTAGATTTTGGTTTGAGAATTTTTTAATTATTATAATATAAATTCTAACGTAATTAATCCCTATCATTTTAATTAAAACATTGTAACTTTCACCCGTAATTTTACTTTCAAATAAATACACATTATATTTTTTTCTATCACTTTTAATATTAAATAAATACCTATTAATATTATCCACTTTCACTTATATCATTAAATAAATACTAAAAAAATAAGAAAATATAGATTGTGACGTAAAAGATGACATATGATATTATTTTTGTATTTTGCATGGTCTTGAGAACGTTGACTCACTTGATAATTAATATTTAATGTAAAGAAATAAAAGAACCTAAACTTATTTTGTGGTAGTTTTCATTACAATTAAAAAAATCACCACATCACTTTAAATTAAAAAACGTACAGGTGATAAAAAATTTTATATCGATGATAAATTACTTTACACTGGTGATAAATTATTCCAATGGTAGTTTCACCTGTCTAAAGTGATTTTGACATATGAGTTTAGGGTTTAAGCTTATGGAAAATGATTTCACGTATTAGAAGTGATTTTTCACTTGAAAGGTGATTTAGGGTTTAGGATTTAGTATTAAAGATTAAATCCTAAACCTTAAGGTGAAAAATCACATTTTAAATGTAAAATCATTTGTCATACGTGAAGAAATATTTGAAATTTAATTTTACACCAATGTAAAAAAATATTATACCCGTATGAAAAAATATTACATCAGTCAAACATATATTACACCGGTACAAAGTAGTTCAAAGTAAGATGCAATCTTATTTTGAAAAATACTTCACCCGTACAAAAAAATATTACACTAATGAAAAAAAATTACACTGATGAAATCTTACTTTACATCCGTGCAAAATTTTTTTAACTGTGTAAAGTGATTTTACATAACCACTCAACCCTACGAAAGTGATTTGTTGTTAGTTTCAATAATGATAGACCCCACCACATGTTGGCATTTTTTTACATATAAAAAAAGGAGAGACCACATTTACAGTTATTCGTCATCTTTTAAACTGATATTTACTTTTCCCAACTTACTTTTCAAAAATATCTACCAGCACTACATCATTACACCAATCATTTTATTTCCACTTAACCTCCCCTTACTCCACCATCAAACAAACACGTTTTACATATCAAACGGACGTCGATCGCTACTTTAGATGCAGCACTGTTTTCGACTTCATCTACTCATCACCTTTTGTTAAATGTAGCATTTAAGTCATATCAGCATGACGTTAGCCAGACCCATCCTATGCAGGACATTCAATGTGGGATTCCATATATCTGATTTGTGAAATAAGTTAAGTAAACGTACCTAAGCACAGGGCAATGCGGACCCCTGCAACAGTGGACGGAAAAATGCTTCAATCAAAGGGTTGGGGAACGTTAGCCAATCTTTGAGTAATACGTTACCTTTTACTTCAAAAAAAACACGTGGCTTATGATGCTTGTCTTATCACACGTAAGTTCATCATTGCTCTCTGCGCAATGATCATTCCACTCCTTTCTTCGATCATATTTCCTATGATTTTAATCCCAGATTTTAGCGTTTTATCTTTTATAACTTTATTACGGGTAAAGTTATGACTTAAATTTTAAACGAAGCACTAAAAAAAAGGAAGATACAATCTGAGATGGATCTACGAAAACGAGACTCTCAGGTCCAGTCTACCGTAAAGTTTAAATGAGATTTTTTTAGTACATGTTAATTATATAGCGTGAAAATTTTATTATTTATCTATTACATCTACTATCATTTATCATATATATCTCTCACTAATTATATATATCTCTGCTGATTCTCACACATTCATCACATTTACTTTTTACTAATCCACTCTCAATACAAATAAAAAAAATTAATAATAACATATTAACTTAAATATCACATTCACATCCACTTATCCCTCTTAATACTTCCTAAACCCTACACAGTCTTAAAATTTGTGAAATAAGTAGAAAAATAGAAAAAATATGAAATAAAAAATGGAATAAGAGAGTTAGTCTATTTAGATGTTTTGGTGGGTTAAACTTATTCCACATAGAGCAAAATAATTTTATCCCAAGTTAAGTCCCACTTAACGTTGCACAAGTGGAGAGTAGGTTAAGTGGCTATTAAATATTTGGACACAGGTTGAGAAACGTAAAAGCTGACGTAAAAGTTAACTCGCAGCAGTGTGAATGCGGTCCCAACTCGGTCTCTCTTTTTATGTAAAAAAAGTACTAACACATGGTGAGATCCATCACTGTTGAAACCAACAACAAACCACTTTGGTACGGATGCAAACCACTCAAATCACATTCGGAACCACTTTGCATGGGTGTAATCTTATTTTGCACCTGTGCAAAATCACTTTACACCTACAAAATAATTTTACACGGGTGTAAAGTAAGAATTGCATTGGTGTAATCTTACTTGGAATTACTTTGCATCGGTGAAAAGATTGCATCGGTGCAAAATCAAATTCAAAGTGTTTTTAACCTATGATAGGTGATTTTACACTTGAAAAGTAAAATTTTCATTTTAGGGTTTAGGGTTTAGCCTTTAGTGTTTAGGGTTTAGCTAAACCCTAAACCCTAAATCCTAAACTCTAAACCCTAAGGTGAAAAATTACTTATCATACGTGAAATCGCTTTTTATAAACCTAAACCCCAAACCTAAATCTTAAATTCTAAACTCATAGATCAAAATCACTTTGCACGGATGTAAAGTGAAACTACCATTGGAATAATTTTACATCAATGCAAAATAAGATTGCACTAGTGCAAAGACACCTTGAATAATTTATCACCGATGCGATATCCTTTTGCACCGGTGACAACAAAATTACCCAAAATAATTTGTCACCGTTGCAAATTAGTTTATCACCGGTGCAAAGTTATTTATCACCTGTACGTTTTAGATTAAAGTGGTGTGGTGATTTTTTTGGATGAACAAACTTTACGTTCTTTTGTTTCTTTACATTAAATATCAATTATCAAGTAGGTCCACTCTCTCAACGTTATGTGAAGTACAAAAATAAACCCACAAATTCACTCACGTCACCTTTTGCATCGGTATCTGCATTTCTGTACTTTTTGGCTAAATATTTAATGCGATATAAACCCACTTAACCCACCAATCAAACAGGACTAGTGTTTATTTAGGTGGTAGATAAAATGATTATTTGATGATATAATGTTAGTGGATGTTTTTCTAATAATATACATGAGAGTGGAGAATGTTAGTTGGTATTTTTACGATGTGAAAAAAATAAGTTAGATTTTTTTGTGATAAGATGTGATATCTTTTCACCAACTCCAAACAAGATGATATGAAAACCCACCCAAATACCCTCTACTAACCCACCTTAAACCCAAACCCTTAATTAATACCACCACCAAACATAGCATTAAAAGAAAGAAGCTCGGGGGATTGGTATATTTTGATGCGCAACCTAACTTTTTAGCATTTCTTTTATTTGCATATTATCACCGTATTTCAAGATGACTAAGTCTCTTATGTTTTCTTTGCTTACATTGTTCTAAAAAATTATTTCTCTATTTTAGATAAGTTCTTTTTTTCCTTTTATTTGAGTTGTTAAAGTTCTTTTATAAAAGAGGCAAGCACATATAAAAAAAAATTGAAAACTCATGTGGTATATCCCACTTTTTTCCTTCTTATATCTAAGCGCATCTCTACACCTTTTCTTTCAAATTCTCATGCAATTTGACATGCTTCCCTTCTCCTCATCCTCGTTACTTTCTTGATCCCCAATTTTTCCTCCCATTGCATCAATATTATTTTCCTTATATGCATGTTCAAATAAATTTGAAAGAAACAAGAGAATATGACTAGACAAATATTTCTTATAGTTCAATTGGATCTTGATGAGACTTTTGGTGCATATTTGTTGCTAAAATATTAGTATTAGTATTTCTCGATGTTAAACCAAGTCAAGGATTTAAGCGATGTAAATATTGAACAAACTAAACTCAAGTCAGGGATTAGCTCCTGCAACGAATTTTTTTTTTTGGAGAGCCTTTGTACTTGCATTGTCTCTATATAGCTTGTTATCAAGAAGAATTAGGACAATAGATTATGGTTGCTATTTTTGTGATTTCAAAGAAAATACTTTTCAACATTTATTCTTTGAATGTTCATTTACACGTGTAGTGTGGCTTCTAGCAAGAATAAGAATCGAGTGGCAGTAAGAAAGTTGGCCAAAACAAATATATGATGAATTTCCTATGATCAATGAACATTAACAACAAAGAGCAACTATTTTCTATGCTCTACATGCACATGATGTTGCTCTCAAGATGTACAATACTGCTCCATGGAAAAACTTATATGAAATGATACATGTTGCTAAAATAGAAGTATATATAAAATAAATAAAAAAATCATATGTATTTTTAACAATTTTGCATATATCAAAAATATTAAATCAAGCAAGTTAAACATGATATGGTAAAATTCAGAATAAAATAAATAATAAATAAAATGAAAGTATCTTAGATGTTACTCCTATCAAAGCACCTGTAAAGGACTTCTTTTAAAGAAGTTATCGCCTCTATAATACCGATGCATCGGGGCCTGATGAATTCCTCCTAGAATACGAGAATCCACCTCTAAGATTTGACGTACTCTGAACTTGAACATCCTCCAAAATTACCTTAGGAGAACTTAGCTGAGACAATTTGCTCGATCAAGGATTGATTGACTAAAACTCTAGATTGATTGACCAATTTGATTCGCATCTAAAGAAAGAGAGATAAAAAAGAGAGAAAATGAGAAAGAGTGTAGAGCCTCTCTGCTCCTGTTGTATGTTAAATGAGAGCTCCCTTGTGACCTTTATATAGAGCTCACAACTCAACCTTTATAGAAATTCACATTCATAGAAATTCATCAATTGATCGATCAAAATAAATGGTTGACCAATTAACTTTTTGATTGATCAATCAATTAATGAGATTTAAAAATTTCTTGCAAAAGAGTTGAAGTTCCAAATTGAGTCTCACTTGAGCTCAAGCCCTAGCCAGAGCCAGTAAAAGGCAGGGCGCGCACGTGTGCGTACATGATCCTTAATCCCACCTCTTGCTCTTTCTTACATAAACCATGTGAGGTAGAAATTTTTTACACCGACCAAGAGATTTATTTACTTCCAATGTAGTACTAAAAACTTCTATCAAATCTCATCAATTTTAACAGGAATTCTCACATCACTATATATCAATTGAATCCTGATTAGTGCAATTAGGCTCCCAAAATAAATAAATGTCTATAGTAGTGTCTTGGCTATGCTATCCTTATATTATCTAGATATAAACAAATCATCAATTGGTATTGTTTCTCATGAAGTTGGGCACATAAGAGGACATTTGGTGGAACCTACGTATCTCATTTTCATAGATGCAAGTGTTAAACAAGGGCACTCATTTTCCATGGGCGGGGAGGAATTTGTAAGCACTAGAATTGGAGGTGCAATTTAAGTATAAAGCGATTCCAAAATAAAAATTCCTAGATAGGGAATTGGAGAGACAATTTCAAGAACAAAAAGGCACCCAAGGAAATATGAAAATATATGAGAATCGAAGGATTCTTTTTTTTTACTTTAAGTAGGTAAAAAATTATAATTTTCATTTGAGTCATGCTAACCCATTGTCACATCATGACATGACCAATCAATCTTATCAGACTTGCCATCGACCCCACCACATTTTGTAAATTATGTCAACCTTCCACACTTATAACAGAACTCACACTGTTCTACCTACTTGCATTTGCACTTTTACATAGACCAACTTTCCACCCCAAACCTCTCGACAGACATTTGGTTCGTGGGTGTCATTTATTTTGAAATCACTCGATATTACTCCTTGAAATTATCTAATTTCTTAATTAATTTTCTTTTTATTTCACTAAATCAACACCTCAAGTGAAATAAAACTCTTTAATTTATTTGACAATACAATAAATTCAACTAAATATCCGTCAATTCCTCCATTCTTCCAAATTTTAATTTTTATTTCTCCTAACAATCCTCTCGCCAAACGAGACCCTCAGGAACAATTTATAAATAAATATGTAATTATGAATAAGAAGTAAAAAAGTCTAAATTTTTATAAATTTATTTTAAAGAAATATTTTATTTAAGTAAAAATAGATAGCCAAATCGAAACCCAATACAAAATAGAGGGCCCTGCCACTAGGAGGGGAGCTACACCCTTAGCTTCATTTAGGCTCTGTTTGGTGGTGAGGTTTGGGGAGTTTTTTTTCAATTGTTGGATTTTAGTGGAGATTTTTTCAACCACAATAAATACAAACTCTTATATAATTACTTTTAATTATTTCAATAAAATCACAATAATTTTCACTCCTATTTTTACTATTAAACAAATGCTCACTATATCCTTCACTTCCACTTTTAATATTAAACAAATAACTACTAATATTCTACACACTCATTTATACCATTAAATAAATATCTAATAACATTATATTATTACATAAATCATTTTATTCTCACTTAATTTTTTCCTTATTTCACTGTCTAAATAAACATATATCGCAGTTAAGATGGATGTCCATTGTTGCTTTGAATCTAACATTATTTTCAATGTCATCTAATTATTGCTTTTTGTTAAATGTAGCATTTATGTTACATCAGCATGACGTTAGCAAGACCCATCCTATACATCGCATTCAATGTGGGATTTCGTTCATCTCATTTGTGAAGGAAGTTGATAATGTAGCAAAGCAGAAGGCTGTGCGGACTCAGGCAACAGTGGAGAGAAAAAGCAGCACGCAGGAAAAATGCTTCAATAAAACGGTTGGGGGGACGTTGCCTTCTTTAGTAATACATTACCTTTTTCATCTAAGACAAAAAAGAACACGTGGCTTACGATGGCATGTCTTGTCACAAGTAAGTTTATCATTGTACGTTCTCTCTGAAACGACCATTTCACCCCTTTCTGCAATCATATTTCTTATGATTTTAATTTCAGATTACAAATTTTAAAAGATATAACTCAAGTGCCATGTTTATACCTTTGTTACGAATAAAGATATGAGTTAAATTTTAAAAGAAGCATAAAAGAGCAAGATACAATATTATAGATTTAGCGAAACGAGTTTCTTTTTTTGGGGGGGGGGGGGGGGGGGGGCATGTTTCCTAGTATTTTATGTTATTTTTGTTCCTTGTTATATATCAGGGATGTATCAATTTTTCTCACTCGAAGGTGTCAAGTTTTCCTTCCTTTTTATTTGCGTGTGATGACGAGGTGTGACTCATCATAACTAAAATATTCAAGTTAAATAAGAAACTAAGTTAACACTACATAATTAACACAAAAAATGAGTTAAGTATGGAAATTAATATAAATAACTTAAAACAACAAATTGAGGTTAAAAATGCATAATTAGGTCAATTAATAAGATATTTTATTCAAAAGTGTAATTTGATGATTCAATTGTAAATTGAACACACGATTGAGTTCAAAAGTAAAAATTAAAGATTGAATTAACTTCTTAAATATTCAATTAAGTCTGAATAAAAATTTCATGGTAATTAGACATCATTAGAACCATGCATTATTTACATTACATATAGGTCCTCCATTCCCTTACATTTTATGCATATAAAACCTTCTAGGGACTTGTTTGAAAGGTGCAAGGGACCTTTTTGTAAACTCCAAGGACCGCGCTGCAATACTTCTTTCCGCTAATGGGCCTGAGCAGAAACTTTCCACCACTTCATCCCATTTGGACTTCCTTGCAATTTCACCAACAAACCTGCAGCGCACGAGCACTGTTCACATGCAAGAACACAGCGCACAGGCGCTGTTGATTCCTTGCACCCTTGATTGAATGACAGATCATCTTCCAATCTTCACGCGTGCCCACATGTAGCTTCACCACGCCTCCCAGATCCCATCCTATGGTGGGTCTTTGAATTGAAACTTCCTGCTTCCTTCCAAGCTAATCCCCACTGTATGCCCTAAACCCGCCTAATCACACCCCGTGATGCTTAGATTCACTACCATTGCTACTTCAACACACTCCCTGAGCCTTGCGCATGCCATCAGCCCCTTACCTACTTCCTTGAGCTGATCACCTTCGTCCTCTCCAGTTCTTCTTGCCATTTCACTCGCTCCATCAGTGATAGGGGTGGAGTTCTTCTTCCTCAATTCTTCCTCTCCGCTAAGGATGATGTAAGCTTGAGGGCGACCCTGGAGCTCCTCTCGTGGGCTCTTCATTCACTGGAGACCTCCCTCCCTCCCTTCCTCCTCCTCAACCACCGGTTGCGGATCCAAGCAACCTGTTCTTCTCATTAGATTAGGATTTTCTGCTTTCTAGAGAAATCTAGAGTAGTAATTACTTTATTGTAGATCTGTAGGTGTAGGTTAGATACTAAATTTTGTGATGGATTAGTCTAGATTAGAGTAGCTTAAGAATGATTTCATCCTTTTTAATCAATTCAGATCAAAGAGGTGTTTTCACCTCATTTGCACTAATCATACAGCTTCGTTACCACTCTGTATCATTGTCATATTCTCCCCTCAACGATTTAAATTGCATTTCACTCCTCCATTAGAGTTGAATTCAGATCTGGAAGCTTTCTAGCTTTTAGATTTGTGATAAATCCATATTTATATACATAATTTATACCTAACTATTGTTAGTTTAAGAGTAAAATAGTTTACATTGCATTAGATTAGATTATATTAGTCACATTATAGTTTTTTGTAAATATTACATTTTTAGAGGTATAATTATAATATTTGCTGCTACTTATATCTAGTGCCTTGATATGTGTGTGTGTGTGTGCAGGCGTCAAGTTTGAAAATGATTGGAACTTTACAGAGAGGAGAAATTATTTTGATGGGGTTGAACCTATTTCCTATATCAAAATCCAAATCTAGAATCGATTAATCTTAACCTAATTAGAAACCAAATTCCAATACCCACTTATATTTACCCAAACTACCAAATAAATTCACATCCAAACTTTTACTCAACACCTCACCCACCAAATATCCTTGCATCCTAAGTAATCAAATATCTCCTCCAAACCTACCTTCATGACCTTTTCTCTTGTCCCTTCACATTCCAATCCCAACAACAAAAAAAATCTCAATCCCAGTGAAACCCCTCTCCAACGTCCATCGAATATCCCCTCCAACGAAACAAATCCCACACCCAATCCTCTCCTAATCCTGTTCCTACATTTCCACCGTACTCCTCTGACTTTTCTATCCGGAAAAAATAAAAAGAAAAACACCTACGTTACCTATTCCCTCCGATCTAAATCCTATTTTTAGTCATCCGTATTCCACGCCGCAAAACAGAAAAAAAAAAAAAAAAAACCAACTCCCCCACACCGTCGCCCCCACTCCCCCCCACCCCCCCCCCCCCCACCGCAATTCTACGTAGAGCCCCTCTCAATTCTTTCCCTCTCCCCGTGCGCATTCTCCCCCTCTCAATTCTTTCTCTTCCCCAGCGCATTCTTCCCCTCTCAATTCTCTCTCTCCCTCTCAACTCCTCCCCCTCTCAATTCTTTCTCTCCCCCAGCGCATTCTTCCCCTCTCAATTCTCTCTCTCCCTCTCAACTCCTCCCCCTCTCAATTCTCTCTCTTTCCCATCCTTAACTCTACCTCTCAAATCCTCTACATCTTAATTCCCTTTATCTCCCTATACTCCAACCACGACCACGACCTCTACGTCGACCCTCATCCACACTCGCCCTCACCAACAACACGTCTGCACATCCTCAACATAAGGCCGCGACCCCTAACAACCGCATGCTATCGACGAGGGTTGCACAACTCTCAACCACGACGTCTCTTCTCCGACCTCTCGCCTCCGTAAACATTTTCCAACGACGATCGTCAACGACACTCTCTACCCCCGTCACGACATCGTCGGATTTCTATCTAAGATTATTTTTCTCTTCTTCTTCTTGTTCTATGTTATTCTAACTTTTTAGTAGTAATAAAGTTCTTATTTGCATTTACGTGTTCACTTCGTATTTATCTCCTTATTTGTTTCATTTATTTCATTTTATTAAAAAAAAAAATAAAAATGAAATAATAAAAATAATAAAAAAAATTTGTTTACTTAATCAGGTTAGAAATTATCTAAATATCCCCACCTTCCTGTGAGCCGACCCGTGCTCCCAACATTATTCTCATATTTTTCGGAGATGGTTTCATAAATTTAAAATGATGTGTTTTCGCACCTACGACGACAGATTTATCATTATTGTGATTTCACGACCAATTTTGATTCGTGCTCAAATCCATTTAAGGGTCTTTTCACTCATTCCATTTGGTCGCTGTTACGAACGCGACTTTAAGACAATTTCTAAGATGTCTGGGAAGTGGCCCAGACGTCTGACCAGACGTCCGGAACCCCTTCCAGACGTCTGAGATTCAATTTCTGCGGCGTACGGGGTTGCGTCTGCGCGCATGCGCGCAGACCTGCAACCGCCACCCTCTTTCCTCTTTTTCCCTCTCTCCTCCTACAGGCGCAGTGCTGCGCTCTCTCTCTCCCCGCGCGGCCTTATAAGGCCCTCGCCCTCTCCCTCACTCTCATCTCCTCCGCTTCCTTCTTCTTCTTCTTCTTCCAGCCGGAGCGCGAGCGAGCAAGCGGCGGTAGCGGCAGCCGCGGCGAGTGTGCGGGAGGAGGTGTTGCGCGAGGGAGAAGACGCTCGACCGTGAGGGCTCGAGCTTGCTGGGGCAGCTAGAGCCGGCCGGCGGGAGAGCTTCGGGCGTGGAGTGTCGCGGGAGGGCTGCTGCAGCTCGAGCAGCAGGCAAACGGGGCGCGGCGTGGCTGTGCGTCGCGAGCGGAGAGCGAGTCGAGCTCTGATTTTGGAAGTTTTTCCAGAATCAGACGTCTGGGCTTCCAACCAGACGACGGTGAAGACGTCTGGAGGACTGTCCAGACGTCTGGCAAGTAAGTTATTTCGTCCTTCTTCCTTTTTCCCCCGTACGGCCATGCAGCCGTCCGCCGCGCCTTCGTCTGCCACCCGTCGTACTGAGAGCGAGGAGTGGATACGTGCAGGTTCTTCTCGAAAGGGCACGAGACTCGCCATCCAACGCGAATCGGACGTCTGGCCGCAGTGCCAGACGACGAAGAGGACTTCCAAACGTCCGGGTTGACCATCGGACGTCTGGAAACTAGGCCAGATGCCCCCGCAGGCTTCTGGACGTCTGAGGGACAACACAGAACAAAGGTACCATCTGACCCACATTTTAAGACGTCTGGAAGAGGTTCCAGACGTCTGATTTTGGACTGATTCGTCGTTTTCGACCCGTTTAGGGCCCGTTCGAAGTCCGTTTTCCGCGTTTCGAGTTGCGTTCTTTTCGGAATAAAATCTTCTACCCGTTTACAATAATTATATACTGTTATGAGAAACTCCTTGTGTTTGATCCTTGTGTTAGGACCCTGTTCCATTGCAGTCTCGGGGATTGCGGAGGCACGCGAGATTTCCGACCACGCCCCCAGTACTCCCGTTGTAGCTAGTAGAGTGGCTTGTAAATTTATTAGTATAATTTGTTACAATTATGGAACAATTAATAGAACCTAGGGCACTGTATGAATCCTAGGAATGAGAAACTAGATTGATTGATTGATCCTAGGGTATTGCATGAAACCTAGGACTGGAAACTAGACTGAATGATAGATCATAGGGTACGGCATGAATCCTAGGACTGGAAAACTAGTGATATGTATATAATATTGCAGTCTTGGAAAGGTGGAAAGGAAATAATAGCTGCCTGTAAATTGATTTAACCGTTGCCCGTTATAAAGAAATAATATGGTTAAGAACATGGGTTGTATGAACGTAAAACTGGACGGTGAAACCTAAATGTGCTGAGTTAAAAGAGTTGGAACCCTACGGGGAATTAGGAGTAGAACTCCTGGAAAGAGAATGGATGGAACTGAGAAAGAAAGATGTGGAAGTGTGTTGTCTCCGGGGTACGTGATACCAAAGAGAGCACACATTACCTCTTAGTGCAGAGCGGAGCTAGCCGCCCCAGGGACCCGGGGTTAGGTCTGGCCACTTTATACCGACTTGCTGGCCCTCGCGTATGCAGTACCGAGGAGAGCTACTAGTGTAGGGAGAGCACTAGCTACCCCACAGGCCCCGGGGTTCTGCTAGCCTCCTACATCGACTTGTTAGGCCCACTGGGCAAATCAGGATAGTCAGGCGAGGGTGCGCGGACTGTGGAGGGGTTGGACCCCTGTTACTGAGAGGGCTCTGCCCTATACTGGTTCCGTGCTGTGCTTTGGGTGCACCCGTTAACGGAAACGACTGACCGCGTGCCAGTGCAGGGTAGCTACCCGTGTGCTTATCGCGCGTGCCGTAGTCACTGTTACGTCTGTTAGCGACCTTGGGGTGGTTGACTGAGAGTAGGATCACCACGGGGGACTCTCCTGGCCAGGAGAGTACCACGTGTTACTTCTACTTTTCGGAAAAGACTGCAATCAAGATCGTTCCCGCGAGGAACATTCGAGATCAAGTGAAGGATCTGAGAAATAGATAAATTGTGAAATAATAAAAAGACGTAAATAAAGGAAGAAAGAAAATATGATAGCTACTGTACACTCTACTGCTTCTTTAGTTTTAGCTGCCACTCTACTCAGCATTTCGCTGACGTGTTATACTCGTTACTTTTCAGGACCAGGTGTTGAGCAGCCAGGGTCAGCGGCTGCAGAGGACGCTGGGCCAAGTAGGGTCCAGTAGAGTTACCGCAGTTCTTTTGTACCCCTTTTGTTCCACTGTAGTGAGTAGTTCTTGTTACTCTCTGTACTTTTCTTTACTTGTAGTTCATGTTATGTTATAAATGTTGTTCTACTGTTGTGGTGATACATGCTGTAGTAGTTCCTTTTCTTACTGCTGTATTTTTGTTACTGCTAGTTATATTCATGCTGAATGTGGTTTATTTTACTGCTCTTTTGGTTACTTCCTCGTTGGACGACTAGGTCTTGGGATTAGTCGAGTCGGTCCGGTTCTCGTGTCTCGTAGGGACTCTGGAATTGGGTTGTTACAGTCGCAAATGACCCTTCCATGATTTCAAATCGATCTTAATCGAGGATTTCATTTGATCTAGATTTGATGGTCTATCAAGTGATTTATAGAGAATTGCATTCAATTTGGGTTTGATTGAGTAAATCGAATGGATTTGAGTTGATTTTGATATAATGAGATTGCCTTATAGTCATTTGATTAGATTTGTGTCGTTTGAGTTTGAAATGCCCAATTTCCATCTTAAGTACTGAATTTTGGGTTTTTGATTGAGATGCTAAAGCCAAGGAGGATTGCTGCACTGGTTTGAGGCTCTAGCACTGGTTTGAATTTGATTCTGTTGTTGAGTTTGGCTTATGAATGAGTTTTCAAGATTTAATCAGAGTTTGAAGGATTTTTCTACAATAGTTTGAAATGAATGACTTGGATTTACAAAGTTTTATTTTCATCTTGAGGTTCCTAAAAGTCTGATTGTTAGATTTTCAGAGTGTAACAATATTCATGATTTTAATGAATGAATTTAATTAAATCTACATTTAAAGATGGATAAGTAAAATGGGACTGATCTAATATGTATCAATCCAACATTGATTTAAATGGAGAGCCTTCAAGTTGAATTTTAAGTGATTTTGAAGTGTGTTTAACCACTGATTTCAAAGGAATTCATGAGAAGAACTTTTGAAATAGTTGATCGGCTTCGAGCCTAATTCTGCCACTAAGTGGCTACTGAAGCAACAACAGTTGATATATACTGAATGGACTAGGATTAAGTTGGGATTTTAATAGATTCATGAAGCTGACTTGTGTATATTTGTATAATAGTAATGTACAAGCATTCAAGTACTAGAATTAGAATTTATTTTGATTAGAATTGCTTGTAATCTCTATATAAACCCTTTGTCAGTAGTATGTAAATGTTGTCAACTATCCAAATTGTATTTTGAAATGAATCAAAAGTGAAAATCATATTTAAGTGGTTTAACACTTTGCATATTGTGTGTTGGCTCTTTGTGAGTTCTTAAATACCATTTCCAACACTTAGATTTGAACATGAGGCCTTAGGTTTCACTTTCAACATCCCTTTAAGGCCTAAATAGGGGTAACTTGAAATAGAAATAAAAATCATAAAAAAATTAAAAAATAAAATAAACCTGTCTGGAATAAGATGATGTATTTTTCTAGGTTTATATAAAGTTTCAAAGTAATCCGAACCCCAGCTTAGTAGAACATACCAATCGACGGTTCGGTTTACTTTGAAATTTAATAAAAGAATCAAAGTTAAAAATCACAAAAAGCATCTCTTCTTCCCCCATCTCACCCTTTCTCTCTCATCTCTACTCTATACATAAAAACAATAAAAATCAGAAAATACTTAAAAATACTCAACAATACCTTTTACATTGTATTTATACTTGTAAATATATTTAATATTAAGCTATATGTAGATATTGTTAAATATGTAAATAATGTACATAAATAACTTATGAATGTATTCTACATATTAAATTAAGTATTTAAGGTGATTTATTATATATATAACTTTATTGTATAATTATATATTATCTTATATTAACTTAAATGTATATAAACCTAAGTAATTATAAAAACTTACGTATATGTCTAAAATTATATCTAATACTGTACGTACGTATTTAACTAAGTATTATATATTGTATCATACCTATATATTTATTTAATTATGTATTTATAGCAGGTAATTAAGTTATTAAGTTAATTAGGTAGATTATTCACTTAAAATAAAATAAATTAGTACATTAAGGTATTACTGAAGTAATCTATACTGTACATGTACATACATTAATTTTAAATATTTTCAACCTATTTATGCTGTATTCTTATTATACTACAGTATTTGTAGCTTAAATATCTACATAACTATCTAAAACATGTATTTAAATGGAAATAGATTAAAATAAAGACTTTAAAATAAATTAAAAATGTTTAATAAATACGTTATTATATAAACTAACTTTGTATAAAGTCAATTTTATGATTAAGTTATCAATTTATACTTTAATTAAGAAACTAATCCTTAAATTAACGTGTATAAAATCCTAACTTTAACTAATTTTAATATATATTTACATAACTTATTTTCCTAAATTAATTATACAATTATGTAGACATATATTAGGGCTTTGTAAATATGTAATTTATTTATAATTTAAAGTTAATTATAGCCCTCAAATCTTGGGCCAAAACCTTCACATCAGAACATGTGCATAGCGTCGCCACGTGCAATTGAGCGCCATGTGAGTCTCACATCGTGGGTTGGAGAGCTGTCGGTGCAGTATAAAGCATTTTTGCATCAACGATCGCTCAGTCGTCAGCATAAGGCACACCAATACATATATCCCATTCCTCTCCTCTGATTTGATATGAGCATATACTGAGCATATTGTGCACAGTGCTGGCTCGGGGACCATGCACTGTAGTGGGCCCATTATGGGCCTGATAGTGGGCCTGATAGCATTGGATAAAATGCACACTAATGAAACTAGAACTAGTTTAATAGTTGTCTGGTCCCACCCTCTTAGGTGCTGTGTATCTCACAAAAAATCTGGTTCGCCCACTAACAAACCAAATTTTTGATAAGGTGAACAGTGACCCAGCGCTGTGTGTGAGAGAGAGATTCGTGAGAAATGACTAAGTGTTGGAAGATGAAGAGAAGAGAAGAGAAGAGAGGTGAGATGCTAAATATGACAAAGTGTGGGACGACTAAGTGTAAGAATGTTGTGTGTGTGTAGTGTGCCTGTGTATGTATGCGTATAGAGTACATATATGTATTCAATATAAGTTGATAATATATTTATGTATATAAATAATATAAATAAATATAAGTGTATAGTGTATACGTGTAGGTATATGTATATTAGTAGAGTATAAATAGAACAGAGTAATGTTTGAGCCTTATATGTATATAAATAAAATCTTAAGGCTTAAGTGATAGTTGAATCGGTCACTGTTTATATGTAAATATGTTAGTAAAACATATTCTTTTTGCCTTATGTTTTGTATATATTTTAATAAGGTGTATAACAAGATATAATTATGTTACTAAAGATATTAATATATTAATATACTTAATATAGTATACATTAGTAGCTATTTTTGTTTCTATACTTAATTATTATTTAGACTAGATGTACATAACTAACATATATATTGTAGTATTAATTAGTTTTTAATTCCCGTTAGTTGTAAATTTGTTTAAGGAATTGTAGGTAAAATTAATTGATTCTTTTGCATATAATTAACCAATTTATTCATTGTTTGATTCATTTATTTATGTTGTAAATAAAATTGATATTTTTGGAGTAGAAGAATATTTTTGGACATAATGAGTGATGTAGATCAATAAATGTCTTATAGTGAATGACCTGGAATAAACTAGTAAAAATTAAGTAAATAAATAAAATGACGCGACATATGTTTGCATTGTTACAAATATACTACAACAACGACATTTAAAACATTATTTTTAACATGCAAATGATTTTTGCCCATCATATTTTTGGTGTCGTTGTCGGTGATAAAAATCCAACAATAGTGCTTTATTATGATTGATGAAGTCAGTTATATCATGTGGGTTTCACTTTGTATGGATTTCGTCCCCTTTAATGAAGTTCCTACTTTATTAAAAAAAAAGAAAAAGAAGCTCTGGGGATTGGTATTTGATGCAGGTAGCGTAACTTTTTTATGGGCACAGATGCAAATTGACAAATTTTGTATTTTTCTTACCAATTGAGAGTTGATTTTCAGGTTATTTAGGATTTCTTTTATTTGCATATTATCTCTTTATTGCAATATGACTCAAGTCTCTTATGTTTTCTTTGTTTACATTGTTATAAAAATTATTCCTCTAGTTTAGATAAGTTCTTTTTTAAATGGTTCATGAACATATAAGAAAAAAAGGTCAATAGAAAAAAATTGAAAATGCATGTGGTGTATTTCCCTTTTTCCCTTCTTATATCTAAGTGCATCTCTGCATCTCTTCTTCCAAAATCTCACCCAACTTAGCATGCTTCCCTTCACCTTACCCCGTCACTTTCTCAATTCCCAATTCTCTCCTATTGCATCAATATTATTTGCCCTATATATGTAAATAAGTTTGAAAGAAACTAGAGAATATGGCTTGATAAATATTTCTTATTGTTCAATTGGATCTTGACGAGACTTTGGGTGCATATTTCTTGCTAAAAATCAGTTTTACTATTTCTTGATGTTAAACCAAGTCAAGGATTTAAACAATGTAAATCTTGAACAAACTAAGCTCATGTCAAACATTTTTATGGAAAGGGGATTTGCTCCCACAATGAAAATTTTTCTTTGGAAAGCCTCTGTATTTGCATTGTATCTATATGGCTTGTTATCAAGAAGAATTGGGATAATAGATTATGGTTGCTATTTTTGTGATTGCAAAGAAGAGACTTTTCAACATTGATTCTTTGAATGCTCATTTGCACGTGTAGTGTGGTTTGTGGCAGGACTAAGAATCGAGTGGCGGTGGGAAAATTGCATAAAACAAATATATGCTGAATTTCCTATGATAAATGAACATCAATAACAAAGAGCAACAACCTTCTATGTTCTACATGCACATGCTGTGGCTCTCAAGATGTACAATATTGCTCCAAGGAAAAACTCATTTGAAACTGCTACATGTTGTTGAAATAAAAGCATATATGAAATAAAAAAGAAAATCATATGCATTTCCAACGATTTTGCATATATCAAAAATATTAAATTAAGCAAGTTAAACATTATATAGTAAAATCTAAAATAACAAAAAGAACAAATAATATGCAACAGTACAAATAAATAAAACGAAAATAGATTAGATGTACTTACTCCGATCAAAGCATCTATAAAGAACTTCTCTTAGAAAATATGTTGCCCCCTACAATATCAGTGCATACGACGATCCACTTCTAAGATTCGACGCACTCTGACCTCAAACGTCCTCTGAAACCACCTTAGGAGAAGTTAACCGAAGTAACTTGGTCGATCAAGGATTGATCGACTAAAACTCTAGGTTGATTGACCAATTTGATTCATGCATAAAGAAAGAGAGATAAGAATAAGAGAGGAGAAAGAGTGGAGAGTTTCTTTGCTCTTGTTGTATGTTAAATGAGAGTTCCATCGTGGCCTTTATATAAAGGCCATGACCCAACCTTTATGGGAATTCATTAATTTATCGATCAAACCTATTGATCCATTAATTGACCAAAGTAATTGGTCGATCAATTAACTTTTTGATTGATTAATCAATTAATGAAATTTAAAAATTTGTAGCAGAAGAGTCCAAGTTCCAAAGTGAGTCTCACTTGAGCTTGAGCCTGAGCCAGAGCTAGGCCAAGGTAGGGCGATCACACGTACATATATGGTCCTCAGGCCCACCTCTTGCTCTTTGCTACATAACCCATGTGAGGCAAAAATCTTTTACACTCTCCAAGAGGTTTGTCTACTTCCAATGTGGTACTAAAAAACTCTATCATATTTCATCGATTTCAACATGAATTCCCACATCACTAAATATCAATTGAATCCTAATTAGTGCAATTAGGCTTCGAAAACTGTTACGACCCGATCCCAGATCCCTACTAGATCCGAGACTGGCCCGCCTCGACTAATCCTAAGACCTAGTCGTCCAACGAGAAATAACCAAAAGTAGGAAATAATTCACATCTACACAGGCAATGTAACTAGGTAGAAAGAAACAAGAGACAATAAAAGAAACAGAGCGAAAAGGTTTATCAAAGTTACAAGCCATCACAACTACAACATAGAAAAGTACAGAGGAAAAATAATTGAAATAGTATTATATAGAACAAAATACTCACTACTACAACAGTAGCTAAGGAAAATAGTAAGAAAATGCAGTTAAGGCTGTGTTTGACTGGGCCCAGCTCCCTCTGCAGCTGGTGGTGCTGGCTACTCAACTCCCTGACCTGAACAAGGTTATAAAATTTCCAGAGTCAGCGAACGCTGAGTAGAGTGATAATTTAGCCATTTACATGTAATTAAGATAAGCAATGAATTTATGCAATTAAATAACTATCTATTTTCATTTAGTTCAACCAAGTACTTCTAATTTATTGTTCCTTTATTCATTTAGAACATTTCTTGAACTGGCATGTTCCTCACAGGAACGATCTTGATTGCAATCTTTTCCATGATGTAGGAGGTGCACGTGGTGTTCTCCTAGCCGGGAGAGTCCCCCGTGGTAATCCTACACCCAGTCAACCACCCTGAGGTCACGTTCGCGACGTAGCGGTGACTACGGCACGCATGATAAACGCATAGGTAGATATCCTACACTGGCACGTAGTCAGTCGTTTCCGGTAGCGGGTATGCCTAAAGGTACAACACGGAACAGTATTGGGCCTTGCCCTCTCAGAATAGAATAGAACTGGGGTCTCGCCCCTCCACAATCCGCGTACCCTCGTCCGACTATCCCGATTTTCCCAGTGCGCTAAACAAAAGTTGGTGTAGGGTGGCTAGCTCCCTCCCTACACTAAGTAGCTCACCTCGGTACCACGTACACGAGGGCCAAACAGAGTCGGAGTAGAGTGTCTAGGCCTGACCTCGGGACTCATCCCAACGGGCAGCTAGTACCCCTCTACACCAAAGGGACAATGGCTCTCCTTGGTACCGCGTACACAAGGGTCAGCTCACTTCCCGTTTACAGGAGTTTTCCTTCTAATTCCCCGTAAGGTTCATGCTGGTATTCCTTTCGTCTCATATTTCAAGCTTTCAGATCTCTTTATTTACATTTTCGTTTCCATTCTTTAAAACAGGCAACTCATGATTTTCTACTGGCAAGGCATCATGTTAAGTAACCAGTACATTTGCTACCACTTAAAGTTTTACAGGCATCTCAAGTAAACAGTGTAGCTCAACCATACTCATTTGTTTCTGCCCTAAGGTTCATTCTCATTCTAGGGTTCTACATGTTTCTCAAGTATACAGTATAGCTTAAACCATACTCATCTGTTTCTGCCCTAGGGTTCATTCTCATCCTAGGGTTCATTCAAGTTATTCTAAGCATACAGTTCATTTATTTAAAATCATAATATCAATGTAAACCACTTTATCGGTAAACACAGGAGGAATGGGGGCTCGGATCGTAGATCCCGTTGCCTCCACGGCTCCCGCATACTCGACTGGCTGAGGACCTATAAAATTGACCAACCACATCAAATGAGTCCAAAACCATATACAAGTGACACTAACTCGTAAAGAAACTTAAGCGAAAAGTAACGGTACTTCATTTGTGGAAATCCGATTTCGTTTGGGCCCTAAACAAGCCAAAAACACTTACACTGTCCAAAATCAGACGTTTGGGTCTAGTCCTAGATGTCTTAAAAGACACCAACACTTACCTTGGGTTCCCTGCAGCTACCTCGGACGTCCGGACCCTTCTGCTATCGTCTGAGGAGAGTTCCAGACGTCGAACTCTCCTCCTGGTAGTTTGGAGGTATGGTCAGACGTCCAAAAGCACTTCGAAGGGTACACCCCGCCCCTTTCCAATGCTCTGCTCCTGCGTACACACACGCAGAGCTAAATAAGGCTGGGCAAAATCCTTGCGGTGAGGCCTGCATGGCCGTAAACCACACAAAAGCACGTACCTTAGCACTGAGCGTGCTTTTAGACGTCTGGCTTCAACTTCAGATGTCCTTCTGTTACTTCATACATCTAGGAGATGCTCCAGACATATGATACTGGAAAATATCCAGTACGCAGAAGTTCTCCCTCGAGCTGCCTCCTTCGCAAGCTCGTTCGTAAGAGTTGCAGCAATGCCTCCTGCAGCCCCGCAAGAGTTGCAGCAACGCCTCCAACGGTTGCAGGAGGCCAAAGCTCCTACTCGCAAGCTCCCCCTCCTCGCCTGCTCCCTTGACTCCTCCCGCATGAGCTCCTCTAAGCTCCCGCGGCTCCCTCGCGAACTCCTCCTCTCGAGCTCCTCCCATGCTCCTGCTCCCCTCTCCTCCTCCGCGTCCCGTCTCTCTCTCTTCTTCGTCTCCTCTCGCCGTGCTGAAAGGAAGGGAGGAAGGTGAAGGACGGAGGTGATGGTTGGTGGAGATGGATGGAGTGGCATTGGGGTGGGGGTTGAATAGGAGAGGGTTAGGGTTTGGGGTGAGGAGAGATAGGTAAGTGCGCTTGCAGCACGTGCACGGAAAAGAAAGAAGGTACAGTTCTTCAACTTTCAGACGTCTGACCCTTCATCTAAACGTCTGGACAAACGTCTAACGGCTCATCCAGACGTCTGAAACAACCCAAAAAGGCAACAGGTCATTTCAAAAACTAACAAATGTTTGGAGTAGTGCCTTGGCTATATACTATCCTTATATGATCTAGATACCAACAAATCATCAATAGGTATTGTTTCTCATGCAATTGGCAAGATAAAAGGCCATTTGGAGGAACCTACATATCATTTTCATAGATGCACCTGTTAGACAAGGGTACTCATTTTCGGATCAAGAGAGATAATGGTGGCATCATTTCAGATAGGACCTTCAAATATTTCACGTCTTCAATTGAAGAGGCAAAAACCTATACCATTAGGCTTGCTATCCAGCTTGCTCTGGATAATCCTAGTAGGGAGTACTTGATTAAGAGCAATGCTGTTAACCTTATTAGAAATATTCTTAAAACTAGACAACCTTCATGGTCCACTAGAAGAAACACTGACGACGTTCACCCCTTGTGGAAGTTAATGATAGTATCTCTCTAACACGTATCCTAGAGATGTCATTCATGTTCTAGCTAATTACTGTACAAACTTAGATAGTCAAGGGTCAAGGATGTGGCCAATTTAGCTTGTGCTTTACAATTGTATTTTGAATCTTGCCTTTTTAGCCTTTTGATGTACTGTTGTCTCAATTTCAATGGATGGCTACCTACTTTGCCATAGCCAAAAAAAAACAAAAAAGAAGATTGAACTTAAAACCCTCGGACAATGGCCAATGGTCCAAGGAAATGAAAGGACATCAAGTTAAGTTTTTTACATATTTATTGCGTATTGATACGACTATCGAAAGAATAGAGAACCTTTCATCTTGCCAATTGAAAAAATAGTTAATATCTTACTTAATTTCTATAATTTTCTATTAAAAAGAACATGAAAGCTAAGATCTTTCCGAAAGTAGATTCCTATCTAAAGAGTGTGATTAACCTCACAATTGCGGAAGCATTTATTTGTTCCATATTTGGGGCATGGCTCTTTGTAACAATATGCTAATACTGTAACATGAAAGATTAGAAAATTCTTATAATATCACAAATGACACAGAGTATTGATTTTGTCTTCGAAATCATGATCCGCAGAGCAAATAATTATATTTTGTAAACTTTGAAGTATCAAATTGAAAACTTTTAGACTTGGTTTATTAACTTTATGTGGGGAATTGCGTCCGTATGGGGATCAAATCATAATGTCTTCACAGGTTAACCCAATGTCGGTTGGTAGGAGAAAACCCACGTTCTAGTGAACTCGGGTACGAAGAAGCTTGACATCCATGCTACTGCAGCGAAGATGGCGCCTTGTATTCAAAAAGATGCGCTCATCTTATTTAAAAAGAACTACGTATCACTGTTATAACTAGCACCGTAAGTCTCTCTTATTGTTGGTGAGGTTTCCCTATCTTTTTCTTTGCATCTCTTATGTCATGTTCTTCCCTTAATAGAATATTTACTTTCAAAAGAAAAAAAAAGTAATCCTGTAAGGCCATCGACATCATTTTACTAATTTATGGTTGTGTTTGGTAGGAGATTTGGATTATCTTATAATAGAATTGGAGTGGTAGAAGTTGAGGAGGTATTTAGTTGAAGGACTTGTAATGATTGAGAGCTTGTAATAATTGATATGGTGGTATCATGTTAGTAGGTGATATTTTAATATTATAATATGATATGAATGGATATATTATATTGAATTGAGTATATTTTAATATTTATTAAAGTTGATATGAGTAGATATATTATGTTATGAGTGTATATTGGTGTTGATATGATATAGAAAATTAGGTTGATGTGATGTGGGTGGAAAATTATTAAACACTCTTAGAGAACTCCTAACTCATTCCTATTGCACCCGTAAGTCCTTATCACACCCCATAACCCGCTACCAAACACAACATTAACGTAAATGGTTATGATCACATTATAGATTGAACATAACCTCTCATTCAAAGGCAAGCTCCCAAGCACTTCCTAGAGAGTAACCATGTATTTGGTTACCATCACATGCATAACTTAAATCCAGAAATTATAGGCTATGAGATCAGATGCCCTTTCGTTAGAAAAAGTAATGTCCTATTTGGTTGATAGGTTAATTAAAGTTATAGCGGATTAAATACTTAATTTATCACTTAACCTGACCTACACTTACATCCGATTAAATAAAATTTAATATGACAGGTAAAATTATTCTACTTTCTTTGTGAAATAATTTTAATCTATTAAAATACCTAAATAAATTAACTCACTTATTTCATCATTTATTTCACTTATCTCTTATTTTTCTATCTTTTTTATAAATTTACTTTCTTTATCAAATATAATTTTAGTACATATCAAAATATATATAATTTTTTATGTATATCATATCAACGTCACATCACATATTATATCTTTTCTTTGTAAAAATAAATCACATCAGTTATGACACATCACACATTATATACCATATCATACTTAACGCATAAGGTTGTGAAAAAAGTTTTGCATACTGATACGTTCCTATATATATCATAAATGTGGTTTTAAAAGAAAATCTTTATCTGACCAAATAGGTCAACCCAAACCGTCCAGCGATGCTAGCCTATAGTTGTCAACTGCACGTCAATCAAAGACCCTTGCTCCACCTTTCCACGATAATTTTTAAAGCCGGACTCAATCCCAATGTGGGCGACCGAGGACTCACGGACATCCATTTTTTTAATCATTACCTTTCCCTCATGGAATTGGATGCACCCAAGCAGTTAAAAAAGCTCACAACGAAATTACATATAGAAGTGATTTTTTTTTTTTTTTTTTTTTTTTGCAATGTAACGATATGCGTTTGAACAAGTGGTGCGTAACAATCTTCCAACAGAGCGTAACGGTTATTACAGCTTGATTTGGGACTATCCCATCAGAAGAAACAAATAAACCGAAGACGATGCATGCATCGTTGCATGCTCTCTTCAAAGAAACTCATGTGCTGATGCATTTCTTTATGTGCTGCATCTAATGATGTCATGTAAATTTAATTAACGAGTTAAGTATTTAATCTGTAATTTAATCGGTTAATTATTTATATTAGATTAAATGAATTTAATTTAAAATAAAATTATTCTATTTTCTCTGTGTAATAATTTTAATTCGTCAAAATATCTAAATAAATTAATTCATTTATTCTATCATTTATTTAACTCCTTTAATTTATTCCATAAATTTATCCCTCTTATCGAACGAAGCCTTAAGTGCACGCTAGCACCAAAGTTACAATGGTTAGCATTGTTGTGCTTAGGTTATATAGCACTCATAGCACTGGATTAATATAACACTAGTGTTATGTTATTATATGCCATCAATGCTATGCATATAAGTGATATGATAGTGCTTGATATAAGAATAACAGCTTACGTCCTCAGTCATAAACTGACAGTAGAGCTATTTAAATCGATGTTATAAACTAACAGCAATATTTAGGTTGTCACTTCGTTTTTGCGATGATTATAAATATAACTTAATGAGAAATGATTCGTGTTCGACTAGATAAACATGAACTTTTACCGTCATTTGTTAAACGACACTATAAGTATTTACCATCATTTCACAAATAAACAACGATCATTAAATGTCATGTTTCTCCACATTCACCTACTTAAATATTTATACCGTTGCTTTGGCTCTTTGCCGTAGATTTTGCAAGCAAAGACGTAGTAGTATAAGTCATCGATTTTGATAAAAATAGATAGCAAAGAAACCTGTGCCCCCAAAGATAGCCGTTCCAACTGCTATAAATATTATAGCATTATTGCTATAACGTTAGATAGCACCGATGCTATAAGCACAAGTGTCATAACACCGGTATCATAATATAAGTGTTGTACATGTACAGGTGCCTGAGCAAAAGAGTTTGTAAACCGCGGTTGTTCCTTTTACATATACATGTGCATGTAAGCATGCATATTACTTTGTGTCCGCGTCAAGCTTCAAGAAGTTACTTGAGTTCGTACTCCAATGGAAGTCAAACCAAGCAAACATGACTAGTAGGTAAGCAAGCTTGTTTAATAAACAGACCGGACCATTAGGTATAGCAAGGTTATCTATCAAACACCATAGCATTAATTAAATTGATGCAATAGAAAAAAAAAAACTTTCATGCAAATTTGTGTTCAATAAAGCACCCCTTTTTTATTTCATTGAATTTTGCGATAAAGTAACCCTGTCCAAAGGGGCATAATCCTGGTAAATAGCTGCTTCACTTGCATAAATCCCAAGACCTGCAGACAACCACTTCAATAACCCTAACCTTGACCATCACAAAAATGTCATGTACCAATCATTTATGCATAAATAACACTAATTGGATATGACAATATTTAAGAAGTATCTCAAACAGTTTGGGCACTTCCTGTCGAATTCCAAGTGGGAAACGTGTACGTGCAAGAACTGTCCACAATACCAACCAACGCCCTCACGTTCCCTGAAGCACCATTATTATATATTTATAAGTCGTTTTATTCTCTTTCCTTTCCATCCATGAAGGATCCTTCTCTTTCCTTACTGCAGGTTTTGAAAAGGAAAGGAGAGACAAAAGTAAACATGAGTCTTGACTTGCCAGCCAAACCCTGCATGTAGTAGGTGCCACGAGGCTGTAACCTCCCTATCAATCAAAAGCCACCACTAAGATCACCATCTTTTACCCCCTTTGAGTCCTATTTTTAAAAAATGCAGCTTTGATGGTTCTTACCAGAAGCAAAAGGACTCCAAGAGGGCTGAATTAATAAACAGAGAATAATGTCACAGTAGTGCCTCACACGCAAAACCTTCCCCTTATATAGATAGGATATATACAGCATGTGGACCTGGAAAGCACAGGGGAGTTAGGGTTTAGGGTTGGACCTGGAAAGCATGCCACAGTGAGATCACGTTTTCAAAGATTCTTATCAAAGTTGCATGTATGAACATGTGGTTTCTCACCAAGATAAGATAGATGCATGATGAGACAAAAGCCCCACCACACAATGCAGAGAAGAGAAGGGATCACGCACATTATCAACCTTCTTTTTTGTTAAATTTAAAGCATTCATTACTTAACTAAAGCAGTGCTTATATACATCCGGGATGGCCTCTTGGAACCACAATCCTTTATTCCATTGCTTTGAGAATTAGCTTAAAGCAATGGTTAGTAGTACGCACCCCTCCTGACCCATCCAATATCCATCACTCGTAACTATTGGTTAAACACAAGAAAACTAGATCATGGAACAGTGCTACTTCCAATTCCATCAGTCACTTCCAGAATATTCTTTCTTCTGAGGGTCCCTCCTCCCTTGACTACTTCCTTGATTTTGTTCTGACACTGGTTTCTAATAATGATTCCTGTTCTATTTCTCATGTGCTTTTGGAATGTGAAATTTTCTCCATTCTTTCCAACATGCCCAACAATCACTCTCTTGGCCCTGATGATTTTAATTCTGAATTCTTTTTGGCTTTTTGGGAGATCATAAAAAAAGACTTGGTGACTGCCATCATCTCCTTTTTCTATCATATGAATCCCTCATGTGCCTTCAACAATACCTTCATTTCGCTTATTGCAAAAAAGGATTCGCCTTTACATCAGTTGGACTTTAGGCCAATTAGTCTCTGCAATGTTTGTTATAAGATTACCTCTAGGATCTTTGCGAACCGTCTCAGCAATCTTCTCTCTAAATTAATCTCTCCTAAGCAGGCTGGGTTTATCAAAGGTAGGTCTATATTTGATCATATTGCATCCACCTTTGAGCTTACCCAGAGGATTGATCGTAAAGCCTATGGCTCTAATGTTATTTTTCAACTTGATCTTGAGAAAGCCTATGACAGAGTGGAATGGTTTGCTCTCTACCGTATTCTGGGGAAATTTGGGTTCTTTCAGAAATGCATATCTTTATTTAAAGCCTGTGTGGAGCATAGTGGGTCTTCTATTTTAGTTGACGGGGTGTCCTCACCTTTTTTCATCGTATCTCGTGGGCTTCGCCAAGGAGACCCCCTTTCTCCTTATCTTTTTGTTCTCTTTTTGGAGCCTTTTATTCGGGGCCTAAAGGACCAGGGTCTCATGGGAAAGATTCTCCCTTTTCCATCAAAAGAGGAGTCCCCCCCCCCCCCCCCCCCCCCCTCCATTGCCCTCCTTTATGCTGATTATGTTATCATTTTCCTGAATGGCTCCATTAATTCCGTTTCCAACCTAGCTGCCTTCATCAAGCATTTCGAGAACACCTTTCATCAAAAAGTTAGCCTGACCAAAAGCTTCTGTTTTGTTGGGAAAAATTCCTTTCTGGTAGACTCTCCCGTATTCTCCAACTCACTAGCTTCCAACTGAATACTTTGCCATTCACCTATCTGGGTTGCCCTATTTTTCCAGGGAGAGCTAAAATTTCCTATTTCAATTCCATCATTGAGAAATTAGAGGCCAAACTTGCATCTTGGAAGGCTAACCATCTTTCTGCTTCTACGAGACTTCTTCTGATCAAGCATGTCTTATCATCCATTCCTATACATATTCTCTCTGTTCTTGAAGTCCCTAAAGCGATCTTTCGTAAGATGGAAACTCTTTTTGCTTACTTCTTTTGGGGCTCGGGTAACCCTGGTAAAAAACATCATTGGGTCAGTTGGAAGTGTATTTCGCGCCCCTGTCATCTGGGGGGCCTTGGTATCTGGGATCTTTCCCTTCTGATTGATTCCCTTAAAATGAAACATGTTTGGAATATCCTTTTTCATGATTCCCTTATGGCAAGCTAGTCAAGCAACTCTATGGTGACCGTCTTATGGGCTCCCTCCCTTATAGGATTAGAGTCCTGAGGGATTCATTTATTCATGTGAAACCTTTCATCTGCTGGGAGATTCATGAAGGTCTTATTGATTTCTAGACCGACTTGTGGATTGGTGATCAACCGCTTAAGGACTTCCTTCCCCTTTCTACTGTTACTCCTCCCACTTTGGTCAAAGATGTTCTATTTAATGAGCACAGTTCACCTTTGCTTCACATGATTCCAAATCACATCCGCTCCCTCATCTCCAATTGCACCACCGAGAGTCTTCTAGATATTCCCAATTGGAAGCTTTCTCCCTCTGGTTCTATTTCGGTTGCCTTTGCTTATGGTAGTCATTTTCCCTCTCATACTCACAATAGATCATGGAAGCTCCTTTGGAATCTTAAACTCCCTCTTAGAATTACTCTCTGTACTTGGCGAATCCTTCATAACAGCTTACCTATGGATGATAATATCAATCAGCTGCATATTCCTTTGGCTTCTAAATGCGTATGTTGTAATGTTCCTTCTTGTGAGATGATGCATCATTTATTTCAAGAGAGTCTGCTTGCCATCTATGTATCTAATTGAGTTTTTGATCAGGAACACTTGCCCCGTATCTTCCCTTCCCGCTTTACTGATATCCTGAATTCCACGAGCAATTCCACGTCCTCTCAAATCAATAAAGGTCTAATTTGTTTCATATGGACTAATATCTAGCTCATCTAGAATCCCATTATACATGACTCCTTTCCTCTCAAGAATTTTGCCTCTATCCTTAGGCACCATTGGGATGAATTCAATCTTCATTCTTGGTTTTACTCTCATAACTCCCCCCCTCTCAAATTGTCTTGGGTCATTCCTACAGCTAGGTTCAAACTCAACGTCGGTATTTCCTTTGGGGATGGCATTATCTTTGGTGGCTGGGTGGTTAGAAATTGCAAGGGCGATTTTATTTAGGGTGCTGCTGGTAGTATGCGTGCTATTAATTCTGATTGTGCTATCCTCCATATTCTCTGGAATGCAGTTTCTTGCTCTGCTATTTCTTTGATGAATTTTCAGGTCAAGACTGATTCTTCTATGCTATATTATTGGTGGAATGGGAAGGTGGATGTTCCGTGGTATGCCAAGTCGGTCTTCCAACTTATTCAAGGTCATCAGGACCATATTGACTCGTTAGATTTTGTGCATCGTATGGTCAACTCTTTGGCTCGCCAGATTGCGGATCTTGGTGTTGCAGATTGGATTTATTTGATAATGTCCACTTGCTTCCTTCGAAGATTCAGGGTATTCTCTCCCTCGACAAGATGCAGCTCCCCTATGTTATTTAGTTTTTCCTTGTGGGGTTTTTGTTATGTTGTTGTTTCTGCTGATCTTGTACTAAACCACGAGTCGTGGTTCTCTTTTTTATACTGGCAGATTTTGGTCTAGTCCTCCTATCTTTTTTGGCCTCCAGGGAGTGGAGGATTCATAAAATTGGCTCTCAATTTTGTTAAGAAAAAAAGAAAAGAAAAAACACAAGAAAACTAGTGGTGGGATATCATTAGCTTGCAAAAGAAATATCGAACTACATAGTTAGTAACAAAAAGAATCCTGATGTAGTTTTTTAATTGCACATTACTTTACCTATTGTATAATAGTAATTACAAACTAATCCACATGTTACAATGTCGCAACTAGTAGAAAAATGCCATCATGATTATGCAATGATCAATAGCTTGCTTTTGTTCCAAAAGTATATACCACTTACTTTAATCCCCGAGCCTTCCTCTTCCCCACGGGAATCCCTCTGTTAAACACTCCAGCATAGGCACCGACACTCAATGGGAGCTAATCATCCAAGTAACCTTTAGTATCAATCAGGCGTCAATTCCCCCTCCCACTATAACCCTCCCTTCTCCTACAAGGCACCCAATGTTAGGATGTTGATGTGTTCGTGCTGATCGATGTTGGGATTTTGGTTTTGAGTTATGTTGGCTTTAGCTTTCTGATGCTTTCCATGGAGTCACAACTGATTTTTGGAGTTCTTGATGCTTTGATGAGTTAGGGCTGATGTTTAAGTATTGATGTTATGATGCATTTGATGGTTTACTATTGATGCTATATATGATTTGCATTTTGGAGATATTTGTTTGTTGTAATAACATCATAAAGGTTGGCAGATGAGATGGATTGGATCTTGAATCTGCCATAATTTAAGAATCATTAATTGGGGATTAGGTTATTGCTAAATAATGTGGATAGGTTTGTGCTTGTATTAAAGGAAAATGTGTAACTGTTATCTTTACCTCCAAATGCAATTAATCTCCCCCTACCTTCCCCAGTACAAGAAAAGGGTATCATTTCTAGTATTGTGCTCCCCCAATAAGGAAATTAAGGTGGGGGAAACAACAGATGAAAACACCACATGTCAAGTTGAAGTTGGAGGGTTGCTCCTCAATCGTGCATATGGATCTAAAAGTCGAGGTCAATAGCATTAAGCATAAGCTATATATAGTGAAAGGGAATCTATTTCTTCAATTTGGGCAAATGATAGAAATGATTGATCACTGGAAAATGTAATGATAGTATTTGTTGAAGTTGGTGGCAGTAGATTAGGTAGTTGATCAAGTTTAAAGGACCCAATCTAAAATAACGGTCAAATACAGAGCAATTAAACAAATGAGAGAGAAAGAGAGTAGATAACCCAATTCCACCATAATGATGTACATCTGGGGAGGGGATCTAGCCCTCAAATGTCTACTATCTCAAATATTATAGTTGGTAGAATGCCAAGGGCTCACTTACCCTTTTACAATATGCATTCTACCCTTTTTATAGTGTGTTTAGACATATGAATTATGGGAGGGGGGGGGTTGATCATTCCCTTACTCATCACTCAATGCCAATCTTTCAACTTCACGAGAGATCCTCAGCATCGCTTCACCTTCTAGGCAATCCTGCATTGCTCGGCTTACTTAATCACCTGTTGTGCCTTGGCAAGGAGATTCTCTTAATTGCCAGCCAATCTTGTCGAGTTCTACTACCTTGAAATCACCCGTTCTAGACCTCTGAATTTACATCGGGGGCCCTGGGAAATTTTTGAAACTCCAAGGTGCTTTTTGTAAATTTTGCACGCCTAGTGATGTGCATACATCTAATTAGCCTAGAATATCTATTTATGCATGTTCCTAGTGTCACAGAAGTATCATGCATTATAAATATTGCATAACATGCATCATTATGCTTTTATGTTAAATTTTACAAATTGTATAGTAATTTCCCTTTTTATGGTTAGGGAACAGGGCGATATTGTTTCAGGGCCTTGGATTTGAGATCCAATTGTATAGATTTGATCAGGGCGACGATCAGAGTTCAACGACTTCGAGATCACCCTGATTGGACTTCCGTAGCATCAGATGCACTCCGAGAAAGATCAGAGGCCAAAGGTCAAGGTGGTGTAAATCTGTAATTCAGATGATAGATCCAACTGACACAACCCAACAACGTGAAAATTATCCAATCCAACATCCGTGGTACCACTTACAAGCAAGAGAAGACGGACAGTCCAAATGATGCCATGTGGCGCCTGCCTTGACATATCATCAAAAGAAGACTCCATCGTATGATTCCAGCCGTTGGATCTCCATCCAACGGTCGAAAGCACGCGACCTTGAATTAGAAGCACAACACAATTTGAGGCGTGGCACAGCGGTCGAGCACTCATTTGCGAAGAGGGAGGTGTGGGTTCGAAGCCTGCCTCGCCTCAAATCGAGCGGTAGTAGCGGGTGCGATCAAATTCGGCCATCAGATGATGATCGAGCGGTGCTGAAGGCGTCAACATGGCGTGACCTAGGCTGTCAGTTGAAGACGTGCGATCTCACGTGGATCTAAAACACCTGATCAGACATGCTGCATCAGTGGGAGAAAGTGACTTTTAAGCCATTCGATCACATGATCGGACAACTGATCTTGATCGAAGAAGTGGGGGCTTACGTCCTAAGTGCGCGATCAGTGTGCGATTAGGACCATTTGATCTCCATCGAACGGTCCTCATCAGTTGTCGCATGGCGTAAAGGCTTCAATGGCAAAAGAGCAGCAGGCATTGACATGGCTCAACTAGAGGGCATCGATCAGCGCTCTACGATAGAGATGAAGCATGCATCTTCACCGTCACATATCTACAGCGACGTTCACATGTGTACCAAAGGCAACAAAGTTAATTTTTGAAAGATAAAATGCTCTTTTTGCCCTTGTACCTCAACTATATAAATCCCCTATGCCCTCCACTTTTTCTTCATCCCTTCTCTTCTTGCCTCAACCCCTCTAAAGCTCTGCGAGCTAGTCCCATACCCGAGATGATCCACTAGAGTCTTAAACATAATTTTTCCATCTTCTCATTCTTGTCCATGGAGCACCCGCAATTATCCTCTACTGCCATTCAAGATGCGGATCCTGTTGCGATGCCCTTCTACCTCGTTCTCCGTCCTCCAGCTCCATTCTCCTTCATCCAGCATCTCATCCCCATTGTCCGGGCGCCCCATCAACGCGAATCGTCCTTCAAGCAGTAGTCGAGGAGGATAACTTCTCACTCCCTTCTCTTTTTACCGCTTTCTAGAGTAGATTTCCATCTTTCTAGTTATAAAATTAGTTGTAATGAACAAATGATTATCAAATATTGGTTCTCTTTCTCTCTCTTTTCTCTGTATTATTCTCTCTCTTTTTATAGTATTCTTTCTCTTTCTTCTATTGTTTATTCTTTAAGTAGAATAAGTAGTGTAGATTTAATTCAACCAGCTAATCTACTTCGTGACAATAATTCCAAACACAGTTTTTAATCAAACGTTCGTCTCTCCATGTTTTACCCGGGACTCACCAGAGTTGATGGGAACACCATCATGAGCCATAACTAGCTCATTTTGACCTAATGAAGAGAATAAATGCTCCCACATAATCAACTGAAGGTCATAATTCATTGCATAACATTTCCGAGAGAAAAATAAGAAACTACGGTTAAAACTGTAATTTTACCAATACAGTACAACCACGGGTTTTCTCAAGGGTTGAACAAAGGTCAAATGGTCTTAATAAGATAACAAGTGAGTTGGATTTGAGAGAAAAGGGATTGTGTATGTTCTAGGAATTAAATGACTTTTGAAATCCTAAAAATAGACCCACTTAATTAACGAAGATTATGGTTAAGATAAAATTCTCTTAAAACCTCTAAAATTTATATAAAAATATTCTCTATGGTTTAATACATTCAATTTAGTCATTAGAACCCATCTTGACCTAGAATGGGGTCTCAGACAGATATTTACCCAAATTTGGGTTTTTGCATAAATTACCTAGTCAAACGTGGTCAAAATCAAAATCAAACTTCACCATTAGATTCCTTGGGTTTTTACCAAAATTTGGACCTAAGGGAAACTCATCTTGACCTAGTTTGCAAAAAGGTCCTGTCTAATTACATTTCTACCCCTAACTTTCAAAAACCCTTGCAAATAGCCCCCTAACTTCTTCATCATCTTCACAAATAGGTCCCTTCACCATTATCGCGAAGAAATCCTACTCCGGCGACATTTGAAAGGAGATTTCTCCTTGATTGCTTGGAGAATCTCCTCCAAAATTGGAAGGGAGATTCTTTGAGAAATTTCCTCCAATATGAACCCAGTTAGATGCCCTGAATCTTTTCCAATCTCTCATGCGAACGTATGAGAGATTTGGGTCTCTTGAAATCTTCCATCTCCGGCGAGTTTTCCTTGCTTGGAAACTTGGCTTTCAAGCACAAAACCTTCTCTGAAGACTTATTTAAAGGCTCCCCAGGGTCCAATGAACTCCTCAGCTTAAAATTGGGCTGATTTCGCCTCTATTCCTCTCTCCCCTCCGGCTACAACCCTCTGCAAGCTCCAACGGACTTTCCCTAGCTCTTTCTTCGCCCAACCACAATACCAGTGGCAGGGTTATTGATGCGTACTCGAATAGGCTTTATTAAAATAGTGATATTAATGTCGAAGTGAGTATAGTGAGTTAACCTAAATCGAGTCTACACCAGTTTCATAAAAATTTTTAACCTCGCCTACTTGATTTTAGCTTGATCACTTTTAGGCCCAGGGTCGATCTCAGGGAAGCGGGGATTAGGAGAATTGCGAAGTTGTAGAGAAGACTACTAGTACATCAAGTCTTATATGATATAGATCATCTCTCGACTAACTAGGACTCTTGATATTTAATCCTTAAGTACGATTTCCAGGACTCCGAGGGTTTTGCTGTACTCGAGAGCTAAGAGGTTATGATTTATGCATAATGAAGGATCAAAACCAACTAGATGAATATTAAAGCTTAAGCCCAGGGTTTCACAAATTTTTAAGTACAGGTTGATCCCAGCTTCAACTCATGTCTTTGGATTAACCCTCAAAAAAATGATGGAAAAACTCAACCCTACTGTTACTGTTTTTGTGACTCAAAGAATTTATGGTAGAACAGGGTATTTGTAACGTGTCCTGAGAACTTTTTGCAGAGAAGAATTTATAGATATTTGGAGAATATACTGACTTATTCGTAAGTTTTTTTTTTTTTTTTGAAACAGGTGTCAGTATATCTCTTACAACTTTATTTGGAGGAGCTCACTTATTTGGTGGGTGAGTATTTTTTTTTGGTGGAAAGGGTTTCTCCTAAACACAAGGCTAAAGATTAGGATAAAAAGTCTACCTGCGCACACAAGTAAGGACTCCACCTTCCCTAATGAACACTAGGGTTGAATCTTATGTTCACCTAGTCTTTCTTGATATGTGTAGTGTGAACCAAGATTACTTAGGCTCTCAAGTAGAGGCAAACCAACAAATCCTATACTGGTGACTCAGGAACAAGAATACATCCTTGATTAGGAGAGATTTTGATCCATCTTATCAATGCTTAAGTAAATTAAGCCAAGCCTGAGCGAATCAAGCTTCTGTGGCCTGGAAAGTCATCAAAACAGCGATCGAATATCCATAAACACTTATTGTATTTTTGTTTCTGCTTTTAGATCATTGCTAAATACCTTTTTTTTTTTTTGAATTAGGCTATATACATATTTATAGATGGATATGTATAATGGATGTAGAAGCTGCATGATACTCATATAATACCCAGATCCTATGGATGCCTATTCACCCCCCCATGCCAAATGCTGCTATGTCCTCATATGCATGTAGGGTAAAGCAAGGTCAAAGGATCATGGTACAAGAGCTTAGGTGCGAGGTATACAGCAAGGTGGTGGGGTGGGTGGATGGTGGGTGGTGAAGTGAAAAGTGAAGAAGTGAAAAGTGAAGTGAAGTGTAAGCGATAGTGGAGGAGTATTGTTGGGGTGCCTCCCAACGAGCGATGAATTTAACGTCCCCAACTGGACTCTGAGTGAGGCACGAAGTTAATTACCCTCCAGCAGGGTAACAGATTCACCAATGGGGGTAGGCTCATGAGTAAGATAGGGTTTTAACCGCTGCCCATTAACTGTAAATTTATGCCCAGATTTGAGATCTTCAATTTCGATGGCCCCGTTGGGAAATGGTCTCGAGACCAAGTAGGAACTAGTCCATTTGGACTTCAATTTCCCTGGAAAGAATTTGAGCCGGGCATTGTAAAGCCAAACTTGCTGAGATGGCTAAAATTCCTTCCGTCGAATTCGACTGTCGTGAAAGTCCTTAATGCATTGTTTGAAAGTTAAGGCAGAATCATAGGCTTCACGACGGAGCTCTTCCAGCTCCTGGAGTTGGAGTTTCCTTTCTCGACCACACAGGTCTAGGTCGAGGTTACATTGGCGAACCGCCCAATAAGCGTGGTACTCTAACTCAATGGGCAAATGAAAAGGCTTTCCGCAAATAATTTTATAAGTAGACATACCAAGGGGAGCCTTGAAGGTGGTCCGATACGCCCAAAGTGCGTCAATCAGCTTTTGGGCCAAACCGTTTTTTGGAGAATTTGCTTAATCTGCCGGTTCGACACCTCAGCCTGACCGTTCGTCTGAGGATGATACGGAGATGCGATACGACGGTGGACTCCATATTTCCTCAGAAGTGCCCGAAAAGAAGCATGGGTAAAATGACTTCCTCCATCAGAGATAATGGCTCGAGGGACCCAAAGCGTGCAAAAATGTGATCTTTGACAAATCGAGTAGATATGATATGGTCAGCATGGCACATGGGAATAGCCTTTATCCATTTCGAAACATAATCAACAACAACGAGGATGTATTCAAAGCCGTTGGAAGGAGGAAAGGGACCCATAAAATCAATTCCCCAAATGTCAAAGATTTCAGCAGCTAAGATGGGTTGCAAGGGCATCATGTCACGACGTGACATTGACCCTAATGACTGGCACCTAGTGCAATGTTTAGCATAATTGTGTGCATCCTGGTGAAGGGAGGGCCAAAAGAAACCGCACTGCAACACCTTGGCTGCAGTTTTCCTCCTAGAGAAGTGGCCTTCGCAGGCCTGATCATGACAGAAGGATAGCACACTGGGGAATTCACTGTCAGGAATACAGCGGCGGATGATCTAGTCAGCACCTAGTCGAAAAAGTAGTGGATTATCCCAGAAATAATACTTTGCTTTTGCGATGAGACGCTCGCACTGGTTGTTGGGCCAGCCGCGTGGAAGAAAGCCAGAAGCAAGGTAATTGGCAATGTCGACATACCAAGGTCCACTTGCCACATTAATTGCCAGTAGCTGCTCATCGGGAAAAACCTCATTAATCGGTAGGGTAAGTCCAATGTGGTCGGGGTCCAGTCTCGAGAGATGATAAGAAACCACATTCTAGGCTTCGACCTTATCACGGATCTCAAGGTCAAATTCTTGGAGTAAAAGGATCCAACGTATCGATCTAAGCTTGGCATCCTTTTTGTGCATGAGATGACGAATGGCCGTGTGATCAGTGAATACAGTAACATGCAACTCCAGAAGGTAAGAGCGGAATTTCTCCAGCCCAAAGACGACCGCTAGTAGTTCTTTCACAGTGGTTGTATAATTACGCTAGGCCTCGTCCAGCGTCTTACTGGCGTAGTACACCACGTAGGGGTGTCTATCATGTCTTTGTCCCAGGATGGCTCCGACTACAAGGTCGGAAGCATCACACATGAGTTCAAAGTTGAGGGACCAATCAGGTGGTTGGAGAACTGGGGCCTTGGTGACAGCCTCACGCAGTTGCGTGAATGCTTGCATACAGTCAAGGCCCATATCAAAGGGTATGTCGGTCGATAAAAGATGAGTTAAAGGTCTAGAAATTTTAGAGAAGTCTTTGATGAATCTCCTATAGAAACCGACATGTCCTAAGAAGGAGCAGATTTGTTTAACAGAGCTAGGCACAGGTAAATCAGCAATCACATCAAGCTTAGCTCTGTCAACCTCAATACCCCTATCGGAGATGATGTGACCGAGAACAATTCCCTCGTGTACCATAAAATGACTTTTCTCCTAAGAAAGCACGAGGTTCACATCAATACATCTCCGAAGGATACGGGTCAGGTTGGCAAAACAATCATCAAATGAAGGTCCAAAGATCGAAAAGTCATCCATGAAGTCCTCAAGAAAGTCACCCACCATATCATCGAATATCGCCAGCATACATCTCTGGAAAGTTACTAGCGCATTAAAAAGTTCGAATGGCATTCTTCTAAATGCAAAGTTGCCAAAGGGGCAGGTGAAGGTGATCTTTTCTTGGTCCCGGGGGTCAATAGGCACCTGGTTATATCTAGAGAATCCATCCAGGAAATAGAAAATTTTATTTCCCACTAATCGCTCCAGGATTTAGTCAATAAAAGGTAGCGGAAAGTGATCTTTCTTTGTTACAGCATTCAGTTTCTTATAATCTACACACACTCTCTAAGATGTAGGAGTGCATGTAGGGATGGATTCGCCCCTGTCATTGACACGGATGGTGAGTCCCACCTTTTTGGGCACGACATGAATTGGGCTTACCCAGGGGTTATCGCTGATTGGGTAGATTATACCCGCATCAAGCCACTTAATGATTTCCTTTTTAACGACCTCCCGCATGTTAGGGTTGAGACGTCGCTGCATCTCGCGGGAAGGTCAAGCATCCTCCTCCATATATATACGGTGAGTGCAGTAGGAGGGGCTAATGCTAGTTAAGTCAGATAAGGACCACCCGATGGCTGCCTTATGTTCCATAAGGACCTTTGTTAATTTCTACTCTTGCTCCCTGGTCAATTTTGAACTAATAATTACGGGAAGCATTTCATTTGGTCCCAAGAAAACATATTTAAGCATGTCAGGCAGCTCTTTCAGCTTGGGAGTGGATGGCGAAAGATCTGGCATTTCTTGGACGAGAGTGTCCCAAGCGGATCAGAAGAAAGAAGGGCGAGAGGAAGAAGTTGGCCCTCAGATTGGCCAAGAAGAGGGTCATCTTGGATTGATGGATCCAAAAAGGGATAGCCCCAGTGATCAGTATGTGGGCTCAATGTCCCAATGTGGAGTTGCATGTCCGCCTGATTTGGCGAGAAAGAAAGGGCAATCCGGTCTTCAAGGGGGTGGACCGAAGGTGAGCAACCCGAATATGACTCAGACCATAAGGTGTGAGAAGTGAAGAGAACCTCGTCAGAAGTCTGGTCAGGAGAAGGTAAGGGTAAGGGGAGGGATGGGGAAACGTCACAGTATATGTCCAGCAGGAAATGGTCTGTGTTTAGGGGTAATCCACAGCAGTCAGAATAGGACCCTATTAGTCTGATACACACGCTGACGGCCGTGTCCTCGTCAGACGTGCCAACCTCGATGTAATCGCAATCACAATTCTTGGCGGCCTTGAAGATGTTTAGCTTGAGCTTCTTAGAGCCAATAGTGATCTCAATGCAACCCGACTCACAGTCGATATGGGCACGGGCTGTGGCCAAGTAAGGTCAACCAAGGATGATTGGACATCAGAAAGTGAGCTAGGAACTTCCATATCCAAAACAAGAAAGTCAACAGGGAAACAGAGACTGTTGACCCTAACCACCACATCTTCTACCACACCCTTCGGTATTTTGACAGAACGATCTGCCAACTGCAACGTGACAGGGGTGGGTTTCAGATTGCCTAAGGCAAATTTCTTGAGCATGATGGTTGGTATAAGATTGATGGAAGATCCTAGATCAAGCAGAGTACGGTTAAAATTGCAGCCTTGGATGCTACATGAAATAAGTGGTGTGCTTGGATCTTTCTGCTTCGGTGGTAGATTTGATAGTACAGCACAACTCGCATGAGCAAGAGGATCACCGGATTCTTTATTTTCTTTGACTGTCGCCTGGGTGTAGTGTAGTCTTTGAAAAATCGGGTGACAGTTGGTATATGGTCGATAGCCTCTAACAGGGGTACTTTGATCTCAACATCCCTGAATAAATTACGTAGGTTATCAAAGGCTTGTGTATCCTTTTTCTTGCCTTCTGGGTCCCTCAGTAGAGCCTCAGGGAATGGGATTGATTTTGGCACTAATTTGGATGTATCGTCCTTACAAGAATGCGGTGTGCATTCCAAATAAGAGGGCGATGAGGAAGATGGGCTAGGATCAGGTCGAGGCGGATCGACGATTTGCTTACCACTCCTTGTAGTAATCGCATTGGACGTCGCTGGTCCAGTGGGATCATAGGGTGGAGGAGGGTTTGTAATAGGAACATAAGGGTGATGTGTTGCTGTAGGATTAGCTTGGAATCCCGGTGGAATGCTCGGAGCTTGCAGAATCTGATGAACCTGCCCCTGAGAAGGTCGTGCCTGTGGTTGTGGACCTCGGGGTATAAAATTTCGCGGGTTAGGAATAGGTTGGGTTGGAAGAGTGCCCTGAGATCGAGTCGTCATGGGTAGTTGACTGATCTCGGCATTCTGCTGTGCCAATTGGTGCTGAAGAGAGGTCATGTTTTCTTCATGACGCTTGGACATTTCCGTCATCATTCGCATCAATTTAACAAGAGGACTTGATGCGTGTTTTATTTGAGGTTTGCAAGAACCCAATAACGGATTTGCTATAGGATTAGACTGGGCCCTTGGGTTGACGGGTGCGAATGGTCGCATTGGCCCACCCGCGAGGTTTGGCGTTGCGGGTTACTGGAACATGCGAAGTTAGGATGATTTCGCCACCCTGGGTTATAAGTCGCAGAGAACGGGTTGTTCCCCAGGACACAAACGTCTTCTAAGCCAGAAGATGAGTCCGCATGCATATATGCATCCGAGCACACTGAGGCTTGGTCCTTCATGTCAAAATATTGGCTTGTAGAAGCCACGTCCACATTACTTACCGAATCGTTTGGCGCGATACTCGGTAAGGATGGTCTCACAGGATTCTTGGAAATCAGCCCAGTATTTGACGAATTAAGGTTGTGGCGGAGTGATGGGGTGAAGGTGTTTGCTATAGAGCGGGCGGGATTGGCCAGAAACTCATCCAGCTTCTTGTGCACGACGGAGACTCCATCCAATTTTTGTGTAATTAAGTTAAGATCTGTGGATGAATGGGAGGGTCCTGTGTCAACTTTGTGAACATTGCGAGGTAAGCTGGTACGATTAAAGGTGATAATGGAGGCATTGTTCATTGAGTTTTCACTCTTGTTCTTAAATAATTGAAATGCTCCATTCCCATCTTTATTTATAAAATTCCCTCCATAGGAAGCGTATGTAATCTGCTTCAAAGTTTCATTTAGCCCATAATAGAAGATCTGGGCTACATGCCACTTAGGCAGACTATGGTGTAGACATTTCCGGAGGAGGTCATTATACCTTTCCCATGCCTCATGAAACTGCTCGCCGTTTTGTTGCGTGAAAGAAGTTACAGCCCGGCGCAGCGCATTGGTTCACCCGATTGGGAAGAATTTCTTGAGAAATACTGTTCGCATCTCTAACCAAGAATGGATGGTTCTCCCAAGGGTGCGCAACCATTGCGATGCTTTATTTTACAATGAAAATAGGAACATTTTCATAAGGACAATTGATAACCCAATATTTCTTGGTTTAACAGTTTCAGCTAATCGGTTAAATCTTCTAAATGGAGAAAGGGATCTTCACTTGCAAGACCATGGAAGTGAAAGTTAATTAGGCCAATGACATTACGTTTTAATTCAAAATCGTCCCCGCCCATGGGGACCCGAATTTGCCCAATGATCTCTGTAGCAGTGGGATTTTGATAAGAGCTAAGAGACCTAGGCTCCTCTCGGTCGGGAGGGTTCTGCATTTCCTCCAAGGTTTCCCTAATGGCTTCAATCTGCTCATTATACAATTCCATTTGGGCTTGGAGGCGAGTTATGGGGTCTACGGCTCCACCACCACCTAATGGGATTTGAGGGGGGCGATTTCCTCCCTTGGGATTTGGGAGTGGGCGTGCAGCCATGTTTGTGGAGGAGGATGACAATTCAGTTTCTATCCTTCTAGAATTATCAGACAATTCAAACAATTAAGGGTTTTGTGACCTCCTCCCAAACATGTACTACCATAGGAAGAATTGGGGAGATAAGAAGGGAAAAGAGGATGAGAGAAACAACGCCGTAAGGATACACTTGATGACAAATCAAAACAATCAATTTCCTAACCTCTACAATGTGCCCTTAGACCTAAAGATCTAAGTTACCTACTATCACTACCTACGGAACCAAATGAGAGCACCGCAGAACCACTAGGCCAGATTGAAAGGCCGTTTGCCCCAGTCTTAGACACCCAATAGCACGCGGGAACCCACACCAGCACGTAGGCGCTATACGTAGGTAGTTAGACCTCCAATCCTTAATAGGGGTCAAGTTGCTTCCAATTTTAATTTAGAGGCTTAGGATCAAGTGCTCTATGAATGTGAAGGGTGTTGTATACGGGTAATGCCCAAGTGCGTTGATTTTAAAAGTGTGTAAATCAAGCATGCAACGAGGAAATCTCCTCGAATTGAAGTTTTAGATGGTGAATGGCTTTTATAAATTCAGCCTTAAGTAGTATGGATTTTAGGATTCCACTGAATTACCAATTCAACCAATCTCCGGGATTCAAGAAAACACAAATTCTTTATGCCCAACAAACCCTTCTTCAATGTGAATTATTAATGCATGCTAAAATGCACGAGTCTATTTTAATTCAATGTGAAAGGGAGCAAAAACACTTTCATTCAAGTGCTCCCAATCACCAAAATGATAATCCACACAAGGCTCAACCACCAAATGATGTAAAAAATGAAAATGTTGGGGTTGATAGATTCGGGATCAAATCTGAGGCAAATGAAGAGTCGTGGTGGGGTTGGAATCAACTCAATTCCAAGTCTCCCCACCAAAAATGTGATCCCGAAATGTGAATAAATGAGGCAAGGAAGGATGGCAATCAAGCAAATTTTATCTTGACTAAAAGAAAACTTCACACAATGAAAGATCCAAGAATCCAGATTCTTGGATTTTCGCTATGCGAAGTTTGCGGGAAATCAAGGGGTGGTAGCGGTGATAGCAAATAATCAATAAGTGGTTTTAGTCCACTTGCCCCAAGAAATTCCCAAGAAGTGTTTTTAGGTTTTTTTTTTTTTTCTTAGGGTGATAAGATGACCTAACTTACTAAGAGGGGAACACCTACCTCCTCAGCAACGTGGGCGAAGCTCCAATGCAGCGTTGGTGACTTCACGTTCTTACACCCGCCTTGGATTTACCCACATCTCTGACCTCCTCTGTGTGTTTCCTCCTTGCAACAGGTACACCTGCACAAAAATAAACAAAAACACCCGTGAAGAGAAGGGTGGAAGAAGAGAAAATCAAAGGAAGAGAGTAGAGACTTACTTCAAATAGCACTTCCTCGACAACGACTCTAGAAAAGCGTGATGCGTACTCGAATATGCTTTATTAAAAATGGTGATATTAATGTCGAAGTGAGTATAGTGAGTTAACCTAAATCAAGTCTACACCAGTTTCACAAAAATTTTTAACCTGGCCTACTTGATTTTAGCTTGATCACTTTTAGGCCTAGGGTCGATCTCCGGGAGGTGGGGATTAGGAGAATTGTGAAGTTTCTACGCCTTTCCTAAAACATATCTCTTCCTTGCGCTTATTATGTTTTTTGTTTTCTTGATTTTTAGATTTTTTTTCTGATAATCTTGTTCTTGATGCACACCCTCAAATAGGTTCTTGGCTAAGTGTCAAAATACAACGAGTCCTGTCTCGCCACACACGAGACCGTGTGCCTGCAAATCAAGACATATCTTTTCTATTTTATATATATATTTTAGTTTTTTTTAGTAGCAGGAAGAAAAGACAAATTAAAATATAATGCAGTGAAAAGAAATACTTAGCTTAGTATATCTCTATATATGTATATATAGTAGATATAGAATATGTATATTTATATAGATGTTATATAGATAGGGGTGAAGATGGAAATGTTAATGGAATGTAGCACGGTGTCAAGTTGGTCCACGTCTAGTAAGACGCAACCAACAAGACTAAGGTCCACATGAAGTGTGGAGTGGATGTGTGTGAGTGAGGGTAGAGGCACTTGCTTTGCACGGATATCAGGGAATATCAGTGATGTAAACACATTTACACTACTTAAAATGTCTATTTATGCATGTTCTTAAGCATAGGATTGCATTTCATGATATAAATATTGCATTACATGCATCATCTTGCATTTAGAGTAGTTTGAATAAAATGGAGGTTAATTGTCTCCTTTTATGTGCTTGGACAGGGCAAATATTTTATCGGGGCCTCGGATCAAAGATCCAACCGTATGGATATGATCAGGGCGACGATTGGAGTTCAACGACTCCAAGATCGCCCTAATCAGGCATCCGTAGCATCAGATAGAGACCGGGGAACCCTAGAAGATCAAGGGCCAGGATGGTGTAAATCCGCACTTCAAATGGAAAATCCGACCACACGAATGAATTCGGATCGACGATCGCAGCCGAACGACACAAAAATCGAGTCAATCCGACATCCGTGGCACCATCTACAACTTCCAGAAGATGGACGGCCAAGATGGCGCCACGTGGCGCCATCCCAGCTGCCCAATCGGCCGCAGGAGTCCTGTGAAGACCGCGCACCGTCTCCTCTCCGCCGTTGGATCTCGATCCAACGGCTGCGGTCGCTCGCGTTTAAAAACGCCCGCGTGACCATTTCGCCCGCGTAGCACAGCGGCGACGCAGCTGCGGGCGAAGCGGAGGTCGCGGGTTCGAGCCGCGGTGAGGGGGTCGAAGGCGCGGGCGAGCGGGCGCGCACGAGCGTCAGATGAAGATTCAACGGCTGCGCGCGCCCGATAGCGCCGACGCGCAATTGGACGCTCTGGTGGGCGCGCGATCACACGCGGGCGGCGCGCTACGCAGCGGGCGCGGACGCGTTCAAGCCGTCCGATCTCGCGATCGGACGGCTGAGAAGACGCGGACGTGCGTATGCGTTACGCGCGCAGTCGAGCCGAGCGGGCGCGCGTGGGGCGGCGGCGACGGCGACGGCGGGGCTTGAGCGACGGTTTTATCCGTCACTAAAGACCCCTTATTTATTATTTTGAAGATGTAATGTCCATTTTGCCCCCACTCCTTGCAACTATAAAAGGAGACCCCCTCCATACGAAATTTTCATCCCTTCCTTCTCCTCTCTACCTCTCCAAAGCTCAAGAGAAGCTTGTCCCACACCCGGGATGCTTCTCGCGAGATAAAGTCCAAATTTTCGTCCCCCTTCGGAAGTGGATCCCGCGACGACGACGGCGTACTGCTTCGTCCTCCTTCGTCCCGCTTCGTTCTCCTTCGTCCAGGCGTCGGCCCGTCCGGCTCGTCCTCCAAGCGACCGTCGAGGAGGATTCTCTCTCCCTATTCTTTTTACTGCTTTCTAGTATAGATTTACTGCTTTCTAGAGTAGTCTATTCGTCCTCCGAGCGATCGTCGAGGAGGACATTTCTCCCTCCATTCTTTTAATGCTTTCTAGAGTAATTGTTTTATGTTTTCTAGTTGTAAGGAACGAACTCTTTTATGATAAATTCCTTGTCTATTCTACATCTCATTTTGATTTCCATGTATAGTATTCTTTCTCTCTCTCTTACTCCCTCTCTCTCTTTTATTTGTTGTAGATACTTAGATAGTTTAAATTGAATTTCTTCGTGACAAAATAAAAAACGAAACGCGAAGTTTTTAAATCAAACGTTCGCCTCCCTGTGTTCGACCCGGAATTCTTATTTCGGTATAAATTTTATTTGTTGAACACGAATCCTTCGCTTTCGAACTACAACGACGGGTTTTCCAAAACCAAACACGTTAGCGTAGATTCTCGTTCAACATTTTGGCGCCGTTGCCGGGGAGGCAACGCTCTTTGATTTCTCTTCGCATTTTGTAACTTACAAATCATTTACCTCACTTTTTTTTTCCTTTCTTATTGTAATTGCAGGTACTCTTTTGAGACAGGCAAAAGCGGTAGATCGGAGTAAAGTGCTGTGGAAGGTTTTGTAAGTTATCCCCCACCTCCCACCCATTAGATTTTATTTCATCACATAATAATTCAAACATCAATCAACCTAGGTGTTCTTATAAACTCTAAGGTTAGATTGTTTGTTGTTTGACATCCATACTCACTCCAACCCCCACATTAAAAAAAAAAAAATAAAAAATAAAAAATCTCTCAGAGGTACACAACCTCATCTGATTTTCTAACTCAACCGGTAAACCAATCTTAGGAGCCGGTACACACATCCAAACACATAATCTAGTAGAAATCAGATTGGGTAATCATTTGTGTGCCTAATTAGGTGGTGCATCAGGCCAGTTGTTTGAGTTGTTTGGGCCGCACCACTTCAAATAAAATCAACTCATCAAGTAGCTGCCAATTAGGTTCAACTCTTAGGGATCTACCAGGCACTCCACATTCTTTTTAAACTTTAAAGGAAAATATCTTCACCTGTGCTTGCAAAACCTGGTGTGCCAATGAAACTTGATTGAAAACACCTAAAGTTGAATCCTAAAAGCTACTAAGCAAGATTTGAACCTTAAAATTCACCACATCAAAAATAATCTTGCTTGAAAACCACTGGTTGTGCACTCACACACAAAGCAATCAATCATTAAGGGCACAACCCATTTAAAGGGCCCATCACATTCCAAAGCACATTCAAACCTAGCCCTAAATAAAACAGAGTAGACGTTGGCCTTAAGGATTGGACTCGCTCTTCAGAACTCAGAACGAGATTATTTTCGATTAGTCTGTTTCTACTGTTCAATCTGATGTCTAGCTAGGGGAGCAGAGTCAAACGATCGCGGCTGGGGGGTACACTAGGAACCGGAGGCGCAAGCCGAAGGAAGAACCTTCTCCCCAGTCCCTCCTTCTAACTGGTTGGATTGAACAGACAGAAGTAGATCAAATCGTTCCTTTATCTCAAGACGGGTTTTGAGAGTCTGTAGGTCTGTAGGCTAACCCATTTAAGGACAGGTTTGATTGTTTGTATTGCAGGGCACCTTTCTTCCTCCCGTGTCTCATGAATCCTTCCACATATTTCACGCATTCCCGCTCTTTCCCTCCTGTTGTAAATTATCCTCAACATGACGATTATCCCAACTCGTATTGTAATCGACCATCAGTTAGTTGGGATAATTCGGATTGGGGATACAATTCCGGACCCCCGTGTTTAGGGTCTAACCCTGAACACTTTGATTCTCAATTCTATCCTTCTCAGAGTTGCATCGATTATAGATCGTCCTCCTTTCATGAACAACCTAATGCGATCTACAATCAAGAAGGATACACTGATCCTTACCCATCCTCTGATTTCACTGCCTTTAGGTCATCTCCATCTTTTGAACAATCTGAAATGACCTATTATCAGGATGGGTATAACGAATCTCAATTCGTTAATTCCTCTACATTGATGTCAAACCCGCCCAACCCTGAACCAACTCATTTGGTTCAGGTTAATCAGGTTCAAGATAAGGTTCTGGCTAACTTGAGGAATATCATTCAATCTTTAGAAGTTCAGCCAATACCTTGCATTGAGAGATTGGAGCCCCTGATTGAAATGATTGATGATTTAAACAAGTCTTTGTTGGATTGGCTCCAGGATGTTAAGGATAAGAACCCGGGTGAGTTTCTACTTGGGAAATTAGCGAAATTGAGGATGAGATTTGTGGTTGCTTTGATTCAATCTTGGAATAATTCCCAGGATGAACTCTCTTCAGGAAAGCCAATGACAGAACCCGCTCAGGCACCTGTTGGGGGGGACACGTGTTATGAAGCTGACCAGATTGAATTAAAACAACCAATTAAGGATGATTTGATTTCTTCACCTGAAATCCCTGAGCCGGGTTACGAGGAAACATATGTCTCCTTGGAACGCAAAGTGACAAATGATTTTGGAACATATATTGATACGGATCCTGATGGTGAAGATTCAAGTTGCGAAGTCTCACACGAGTTTTCAGATCACGATTTTTGTGAGACGATTGGGCCTGAGGAATCTGATAGATCATTTGATAGCCCAATAACTGAGGAAACTGATCTTATTAGGGCACACGATACGGATCCAGAATCGCATTTTCTGGAGGAATTAATTCAATGCCCTGATTATCAGTTACACCCTGTTGAGCTTATTGATGATTCTAATTCTGAGATAATTAGACCCAAGTCAATTTTGATTTTGCCACATCATCTAGACTTGGAGATTTCAGACGGGGTGATGAATATACAAGAGGTCTTGGAATTTGATACACTTAATGAGGAGGATAGGAGCGGGGAAGTTCTAATTTGGGAAGTTAATTTTGGAGGATATGGAAGATTGAGTCGAAGGGTTCCTTTTAAGCTGAAACTATCAAATCAGAACCCTTACGACAGTTGTTTCGAGGATGTCAAACTCAAGCACACATTTAACGATTATCCTTTTGAGCTTCAATTCTCTGTAACCCGACATTTTGGCCTTGGGTTGCATCCTCACAAATCGCAGGCCCGACCCCGCTTGCATTCTGATTTTAGGTTTTGGGTAATTTTTATCCAGAACCTAAGATATTCTCGATTATGGGGTGTGGGTCTGCACCACAATCTGGTCCACATCTGTGGACCTCTGCTGACAGGTCAGAGGATTCTTCTGTTTATTCTAATTCTGACCTGCACATGTGAATTCTTCATTTCTTTTCTTTGTATAGTGTGCCTAGCTGGAGGCACTAAACTCAGCACATATACAGTTCTTTTTCATTTTCATCTCGGAGCGGACCCGATATCCACGCAATTCAGGTGCTTTCTACGCTTTTCCTCTCTATTTTATGTCTTTTTAATACAATGAGGACATTGCATTAGATAGGCATGGGGGGATGGATATTTATCTTTGAATTCATTCGTCAGCTCCGTAGATTTATTTTATTTTATATATAAAAAAAAAAAAATCAAAATTAGGAAAGAGAATTTGGGTTTAAGAAAATTTTCGATCTTAAGAAATACTATATTATGTTCTGAACACAAAGACCCTTCAGGTCTTTGGACTTAATCAGCCTATGTATCCACTAAAATGTGGATTTGTTTTTCGAGTTCTCGCCAACCTGAATTTTATTATAATTGGAATAAATAAGTTTGGGTGATAAGTACACGACTTATCAACCCGCCCTCTGATGTGAGGGAATTTTGAGTCTTAAGCATCTACACACTTTCTTTGCACTGACTCGTTGTTTGGCGATTTTAACGGAAATTGGGTAGCTAATGAACCTTCTAGGGTGATATGGCTGGCAAGTTATCGTGGGTAACAGCCCATAGGTAGGTTGTCCAGAGCCCAGTCACTGGACCTTTCTCTTTTTGCTGCCTTTAGGTAAATCTTAGACCAGGGAAGCCACCTACTTAAAAAAAAAAAAAGAAAAGAAAAGAAAAAAAAAAATCAAAAAGGACAAAAGAACAAAAAGAAATAAGCCACACTTCGCCGCACGAGTATGGCTGGCAAGTTGTCGGTGGTAACAGCTCATCGACCGGTTGTCCAGAACCCAGCTCAGAAAATGCACTAAAAATTCCCAAAACACTTAGGAAGAAGCGGAGAAGTAGAATAAACCGGGGAGATATACACTGGATTCACCCTTGTGTTGACCCCGTTAAAAAAAAATAAAAGTAGGGATAAAGCTACCGGTTGTAAAGATACACCTTTAGGCAGAATTCTTTTTGAGGTCACCTAGAGGCGTAGAAATCCGAAGTCCGTTTTAATTGCCGGTCAACGAGTCTATCACAATCACAATAAGATGCTTAAAACTTAGGGTTCTCATCAAATCTTGGGTGAGTTGAATGGCCGTAGAAAGCCACTCTTAAACCCTAAAATTTGAAAATCCAAAAAAAAAAAAAAAAAAAGAGTAAAAACAGAAAAAGAAATTTTTTTTTTTTTTTTTTTTGAATAAGGCGAGGCTTGAGGCGGTCTGAATTTTGGCTGATACCCGGGCACTGTTGTGTCTTTGAAAGTTCAGTTCTTAAGTAGACAATTTCTTAATGATTGAAAATAACTCAGGTCCAAATAATCTAACCTAATTCTTTTATAAATAGCATATAGTTTTTGCTAGGGACTAGCAAAAGATAGGCATGGGGGTATGATGTAAACACATTTACACTACTTAAAATGTCTATTTATGCATGTTCTTAAGCATAGGATTGCATTTCATGATATAAATATTGCATTACATGCATCATCTTGCATTTAGAGTAGTTTGAATAAAATGGAGGTTAATTGTCTCCTTTTATGTGCTTGGACAGGGCAAATATTTTATCGGGGCCTCGGATCAAAGATCCAACCGTATGGATATGATCAGGGCGACGATTGGAGTTCAACGACTCCAAGATCGCCCTAATCAGGCATCCGTAGCATCAGATAGAGACCGGGGAACCCTAGAAGATCAAGGGCCAGGATGGTGTAAATCCGCACTTCAGATGGAAAATCCGACCACACGGATGAATTCGGATCGACGATCGCAGCCGAACGACACAAAAATCGAGTCAATCCGACATCCGTGGCACCATCTACAACTTCCAGAAGATGGACGACCAAGATGGCGCCACGTGGCGCCATCCCAGCCGCCCAATCGGCCGCAGGAGTCCTGTGAAGACCGCGCACCGTCTCCTCTCCGCCGTTGGATCTCGATCCAACGGCTGCGGTCGCTCGCGTTTAAAAACGCCCGCGCGACCATTGCGCCCGCGTAGCGCAGCGGCGACGCAGCTGCGGGCGAAGCGGAGGTCGCGGGTTCGAGCCGCGGTGAGGGGGTCGAAGGCGCGGGCGAGCGGGCGCGCACGAGCGTCAGATGAAGATCCAACGGCTGCACGCGCCCGATAGCGCCGACGCGCAATTGGACGCTCTGGTGGGCGCGCGATCACACGCGGGCGGCGCGCTACGCAGCGGGCGCGGACGCGTTCAAGCCGTCCGATCTCGCGATCGGACGGCTGAGACGACGCGGACGTGCGTATGCGTTACGCGCGCAGGCCAGCCGAGCGGGCGCGCGTGGGGCGGCGGCGACGGCGACGGCGGGGCTTTAGCGACGGTTTTATCCGTCACTAAAGACCCCTTATTTATTATTTTGAAGATGTAATGTCCATTTTGCCCCCACTCCTTGCAACTATAAAAGGAGACCCCCTCCATACGAAATTTTCATCCCTTCCTTCTCCTCTCTACCTCTCCAAAGCTCAAGAGAAGCTTGTCCCACACCCGGGATGCTTCTCGCGAGATAAAGTCCAAATTTTCGTCCCCCTTCGGAAGTGGATCCCGCGACGACGACGGCGTACTGCTTCGTTCCCGTTCTTCTGCTTCGTCCTCCTTCGTCCCGCTTCGTTCTCCTTCGTCCAGGCGTCGTCCCGTCCGGCTCGTCCTCCAAGGACCGTCGAGGAGGATTCTCTCTCCCTATTCTTTTTACTGCTTTCTAGTATAGATTTATTGCTTTCTAGAGTAGTCTATTCGTCCTCCGAGCGATCGTCGAGGAGGACATTTCTCCCTCCATTCTTTTAATGCTTTCTAGAGTAATTGTTTTATGTTTTCTAGTTGTAAGGAACGAACCCTTTTATGATAAATTCCTTGTCTATTCTACATCTCATTTTGATTTCCATGTATAGTATTCTTTCTCTCTCTCTTACTCCCTCTCTCTCTTTTATTTGTTGTAGATACTTAGATAGTTTAAATTGAATTTCTTCGTGACAAAATAAAAAACGAAACGCGAAGTTTTTAAATCAAACGTTCGCCTCCCTGTGTTCGACCCGAAATTCTTATTTCGGTATAAATTTTATTTGTTGAACACGAATCCTTCGCTTTCGAACTACAACGACGGGTTTTCCAAAACCAAACACGTTAGCGTAGATTCTCGTTCAACAATCAGCAACTGGTGCGAATATTCCCACGATATGATGCGCGGTGCAAGGGCGAGTGCACAGGAATTGGGTGGTGTTTGTGAGGTGTATAGAGGGATGTGGGTAAGTGGATGTATATATAAATATATATATGTATATATATATCTATAACTATATATGTATATATAGATTTATATGTATATATATATATAATTATGTATATATATTTATGTATATGTAAATATACGTAAGGGTGAGAGTATGTTAGTGGATATATGTATATATATGTGTGTGTGTGTATGCGTGAGTGTATGAGTGTGTGTGTGTATCAGTGTGTATGTGAGTGCGCTGGAGGAGGGGGGGCAGCAGTTAAGTCGTTTGCCGTGCTGGGCCGACATTTGGATGAGCAGGGGTGTGCGGGCGCAGGAGTTGAGGCGTGCGCACACGTGTGGCCGAGTGAAGCACAGTGCACTACTGCGCGGGCACGTGAGGAGCAGCGCGCTGTGGAGTGCAGCGCATCGCACTGCGAGCAGGGATGCGGTGACTGGGTAGAGCGAGTGCGGGCAAGGAGAGAGAGTGCCACGCCACCGGCTAAGTGAGAAACTTGTCAGTGGCTAGAGTGTCGTGCAGACCACGCGCTATAGTGCGCTACAGTGCACGTGCGGTCTGGCGACCGGCTAGAGCAGGTTTTGCGTGTGCAGCGCACTGTGGAGCACCTGTGCGTGCAGGAAGAGGTCGTGCACGGTCTTCTTGGGCACGCAATGACCGGCTGGAGCTGCAGGCAGTACGTGGGCGAGCTGAAGCTTGAGAGCTTGAAGCTCTGTACTAATGGCGGAGGGGACAAAATAAAGTGAAACAAAATGAGAAGTGATGAGAACCTCATCATGAACCCTAACTAGTATATTTTTGACCTAAATAAGTATACAAAATCTCCTACAAAACCTAAGGGAAAGCCTAAATCAAAGAACTATAAATTTAAGTATAAAGCAACTAACAAGGGGTAAAACTGTAATTTTACCAATGTAGTACACAAACGGGATGTCTAAGGGTCTAAACACAGGTCAAATGGGCTTAATAAGAGAGAAAGTGGGATGATTTGATCTGAAAAGGGTTTAGCGGCTTCTAGGAATTAAATGACATTCTGTAACCCTAAAACAAACCCACTTTAATTCACAAATAAACCCTCTAAAATTCATGAAAAAATATCCCCTAGGATTTAGAACCTTCAATTTGTCCATTGGAACCTATCTTGACCTAGATTGAGAACTATACCAAATTTTTGACCTAATTTAGGTTTTTATGCAAATTGACCGATCAAACGTGGTCAAACCTAAAATCCAACTTCACCATTAGATCCCTTAGGTCCAAATTAGAGTTATATCAAAATTTGGACCTAAGGAAAGTTTACCTTAACCTACATTACAAATTGGTGCTCAAGAATTACTTTTTGACCCTTCACTTTTTGAACCCTTGCACTTAGCCCCACAACTTTCCCTTCGTTCTTTGCAAGCCGGTCCCTCTGCCACCCGCAGCAGCTGCCCATGCCTCCGGCGACTTTGTGCGGAGGATGGCGCCATGCAGGGTATGGGGGCTGGCCCCAGAAACGAGGGGGGTACCCTGCATTGTCTTCTTCCGCATGGACCCCCTCCCATGCCCTGCCGACGCCCATACCTCTCGTGCGAACGCGCCTCAAATTCGTTGGCCATTCTCCGGTGGTCTGCCCATGCTTCCTCCTCGAGTTCTCCTCGCCAACACCTATTTAAGGAGCGGCAGGGGCTGCCGTTTAGGATAAGCTCGATTTGGCTAGAGAACTCCCCCAAATTCGTCCCCTCCTCACTCCGGCCAACAGCCCGACGCTTCTAGCGACTCTTCCTCCCTCTTCTCGTCGCTCTGCCACCATACTAGTGGTAGAGCCAGCTCCGCCATTCTCCTCCGCGCCAGGCCGTACCAGCTGGCGCTCTCTAACCCCTTATCTTCGTCGCAGCCCCCTCCTCTGGCACCTTCGTCTCCGGCGACGGCAAAGACGCACCGATCGCCATCTCCTCCCTTTCATCCGTTTATCTAGGTAAAAACTCTTCCCCTTACTCTCTCCTTTATTTCCCCCCATTAATTTGTTGTTTCTACCCCTCGACATCCACTGTCCATCGCCACCTTCTCCACCTCCGACCAGACCTCCGGCGTGGTGCTTCCGTCATTCCACTCACCCATCCACATCGCCAAACACCTCAGAAGCTTCACCACTTCCCACTGACCATGCCACCAACTGAAACTACCCTCGAACAAACCCATCCTCTTGGCCACAGAGCGACCTAGGCACGCATGCCTAGGCCACCCCACGGCCAGGCAACCCCTGCCTCACCTTCACCATGATACGGCGGAGGTTTTCTGATGTTCTGACGGAGCCGCAGGTAATGTTCGTGCTTTCAGGTTCTGCACGCTGGATGCCATTAGCAACGGCTCGAGGAGGTTGAAAGCTCGCTCCAGGTTGAAGGCTGCAGGGTTCCAGGTCCAGCAGGTTCGGGGAAGTCTCGCGCATCCAGCTGTCCAAGCAATTGGCGCTGTGAGGCCTGCAGCTGCTGCAATTGGACGGAAGATCTCCTGCGGGTGTGCGAGCTACAGCGGGTGGAACATTAGTCCCACCTCGTGAACCTGTGAGTGAGGTGTGTGAAATAAATTGAATTTGTGATATTACTTGTTCGCCTCCAATTCACTGGGGTGAGGTCCCTCCTCACCTATGCAAGCCTCATTCGTGAACTAGCCTGCGGACCTGGTAACTCGACCCGATTATCCTCCTGTGCACTCCTCGCGCACAACACCCATGCCGGTGCACCTGGACTCGAGCGTGCGACTCGACCTGATAACCCGACTCTGGGAGAGCGTACCAAAGAGAGATTCAGAGAGAGAGAGATGCGCGGGGAGGGTAGGGGAATAGGTTTTGTTGCGTGGGGCTTGTGCAGGAAGAGGACACTAAGGAGGAAGTAGCAAGAGGAAGCAGGGACTTAGTCGCTGCAAGCGAAGAAGAAGGACACCCTGTAGCAGAGGCACGGCAGACCAAGAGAAAGAAGAAGAGAGAGATCAAGGGGCAGACAAGCAGGAGAAGAAGAAGGGAGGAGGAGCGGCTAAAGACTTAGCCGCACAAAGCGCAGCTGAAGAAGAAGGAAGAGGCAGCTGCTGAAGAAAGAAGAACAAAACTCAAGGCAGAGGAGCAGCTGAAGAAAGAGGAAGAATACAGGAAGGAGGAAGCTGCAGAGAAACGAAGATGAAGAAGAGAAACTAAAGACAGAAGAAAGAAGAAGACTTGCAGAAGGAAAAGAAAAGAAAAGACAAAAGCAGAAGCTGAAGATGAGAGAAGCCAACTGAAGAAGGAAAAGGCACAGTGCAAGAAGGAGAAGAAGAAGGAAGCCGAGCAGAGAAGAGAAGAAGAAGAAACCAAGAGAAAAATCGATAGGGCACTGTAGCAAAGGGGCAGATAAGGCGTCTGATTCAAAGAATCAGACGTCCGAAAAAGGAAAGGTAGAGAAAGAAGAGAAGGAAGAGAGAAGAAGAAAGAAAGAAAAGAAAAAAAGAGAAGAGGATTTTGTTCACTCTCTCTTTAATTTTTGTAAAGTAGTATATTATAGTTAATTGTGAATTTGTATGCTTCTAGAATCAAAGTTTGATTCCTGAGTTCAACCTCGAGATATTCTAAATTTCGAGTTATAAATTTTTATTTGTTTTCGCGAAGAGTTCATCTATATTACAATGAGATATCTGTTAAAACACGATCTAGCCGCGTAAGCATTTTGGCGCCGTTGTCGGGGAGCAACGAGCATTCTAGAAGCTATTAATTCACAATTTCTGATTTACTACTGACTTAATCTCTCCTCTTTGTTGTGCAGGCACAGGAAAACAAGAAGGAACAAGCAGCCGCACAACAACCACATCAAGGGACAGGTAATTTTATATCCTCTCTTTTAAGCCCCTAAAATTCTAAAGAGGAAGAAAAAGAAAAGCAATCTAGGAATTATCTGTCTTTCGTACATAGTAAATCACAAGAGTTGCCTATTTTTCAATTTCAACACATTCTATCTGTATATCCACTAAAGGTAATTAGGGCTAAAACCTTCTTGCTTGAGCCCTAGTTACTTAATCTTGAGGCAACTAACTGGACTAATTAGAGCCAGCATAAGATTCTAAGCTAGGGTTTTAGAGACACACCTTCTAATCAAGAATTGAAAACCCCCAAAAGAAGTGTGCCTAAGCCATTGCTTGAAAAGATCTATCAAGAGAAACCCTAAGCAATCCAGCTCTTAAGTCACTTGAACCTTAAAAGACAGGACCTAATAAGCTCTCACAAGAACTAATAGGTGAAGTTGATCCCTTGGATCAACCGACCTTGAAATTAGGTCACTCTTTGCACTCAAAAGGTTCAAAGTTCAAGTGAAACCCTAAGCTCCTTGATCCTAATTAAAAGTGGTAGACTTAAGAGGTCAAGGTCCCTATTCTAGTCTACCTGGAATCTTAGTGACAATAGAGGTCGGGTGGGGGAAACCCTGTAACCCGTGGGGGTGCTCTATCGTGTAGGGGTCTTCACGGGACTCACCCTCTCTGGCTACTGGTCGCGTGGCTTCTGTCTTTATTTATATTCGTTGTAGTATACGATAGAATAGTTACCATTTTAATACAAATTGTTTACTCGGAATAGCATGTTTTCCGAGGTCGAACTCAGGGAGCAACTATAACTCTAGAAACATAAATTCACAATATAAAGTTTTACAAAAATTAAGGAATAGAGAGAGAGAGAGAGGGAGCAAAAGTCTTTTTGTTGGCTTCTTCTTCTCTCTTCTTTCTTTCCTCTTTTCTTCTTGGTCGTTCCTATTCTTCTTCTTCTTCTTTCTTCTTTTCATTCTTTCTTTTAGCTGCAGAATCTTCTTCTTTTCTTCTTCTTTTTCTGCTTCTTCTTCCTGTTCTTCTTTTTCTTCCTTTCCTTCTTTCGTTCTTTGTTTGCGGCTGTATCATCCTTCTTCTTTTCCTTCCTTTCTTTGGTTGGCAGCTGAGGTGATCTTCTTCTTCTTTCTTCTTTTTCTCTTCTCTTCCTTCTACAGCTGTGGAAATTCTGTCGTCTGATGCTGTGCTCAGATGACTTACCTGTGGCTTTGCTACAGTGCCTTCCCTCTTTACTTCTTGAGCTCCTCTGTGCAGCTAAGACTTCGGCCGCTCTTCCTCTCTTCTCCTTCCTCAGCTTGCTTCTTCTTCTTCTTTCTTTATTTTCCTGCATGCACGCACAGTGGTCAGTGCAAAACCTAACCCTACCCTTCCCCGCATCTCTCTCTTTCTCAGATTTCTCTCATAAGTCCGCTCTCCCAGAGCTGGGTAATCAAGTGCATGCACGCACAGTGGTCAGTTTCTCAGATTTCCTATTCTCAGCTTTCTTTTTCTGCTTCTTCTTCATGTTCTTCTTTTTCTTCCTTTCCTTCCTTCTTTGTTTGCGGCTGTATCTTCCTTCTTCTTTTCCATCCTTTCTTTGGCTGGCAGCTGGGGTGATCTTCTTCTTCTTTCTTCTTTTTCTCTTCTCTTCCTTCTGCAGCTGTGGTAATTCCGACGTCTGATGCTGTGCTCAGACGACTTAGCTGTGGCTTTGCTACAGTGCCTTCCTTCTTTACTTCTTGAGCTCCTCTGTGCGGCAAAGACTTTGGCCGCTCTTCCTCTCTTCTCCTTCCTCAGCTTGCTTCTTCTTCTTTCTTTCTTTTCCTGCATGCACGCACAGTGGTCAGTGCAAAACCTACCCCTACCCTTCCCCGCATCTCTCTCTTTCTCAGATTTCTCTCTTAGGACTGCTCTCCCAGAGCCAGGTAATCGGGTACGGGTTTCGCACCCGGGACCAGGCCCATCGGCGTGCGGTGGTGGGCGAGGAGTGCGCGGTTTGGGTAATCGGATCCTGCCCAGACCCGCGTGGCGTGAGCGCGGGTGAGGGCGAGCGAGCGCGTGGCGTGCAGCGTGCGGGAGAGGGACCTGACCCCTGTGTTCGAAGGCGAATAGCCTTAGGCACTTTTTCAATTTAAGTGCGGGCGCTTGGCCTCGCACTTCCGAGGTGGGACTAAAGTCCCACCTCCTAAATCGGTGCCCGTAGGCAAGCTACCTGTGGCCAATTGCAGCAGCCCGCTAGGTCTTCGCCCCAGCTGCAGACCTGGGTGCCTTCGCAGAGGCAACCCGCGTGACCTGGGATGCACACCTGGGTTGGAGAGCGCCTGCAGCTGCGGTGGTGGGCGGCGGTCGGTAGAGTGGAGTGTGAGGGAGCTTGTGCGGTGGTCGGCAAGGTTGAGGGTGTCTGTGGACGTGAGATGGTCTATCCGAAGGGGGTGATCAGAGGTGGAGAGGATGGTCTGGACAGTAGTGGTCGGGTGGTCTACAGGGCAATTTAAAAGGGGGGAAATGTAAGGGAAATGGAGAGGAAGCTATTTACCTAAATATTAGACAAAGTGGGAGGGCGAAGCAGCCGGCTCGTATCTGCCGTAGCTGGAGAAGAAGAAGCCCTGGAGGAGTCCGGTGACGAAGAAGTAGGCGGAGGGCACTGGTGGGTACAGCCTGGCGCGGACGATGGAGCAAGGCACACCCTGCTACAGGTAGGGCAGCAGAGCGACGAGGAGGAAGTCGCCGGAAGCTTCGAGCCTTCTGACGGAGGAGGAAGGGATGAAAGGGAGGGGGTTTCTCCGTCAAAGAAAAGCTTGAAGGAGCCGGCAAGGTCTGCCGGTTCTTATGAAGGGTTCAGCGCGTAGAGAGGGGCGAGGTGCGGAGGGGGCTGCCTCGCCGGAGTATGGCCAGAAGGGACACCCATACCTTCCACACGTTCGCACGGAAGGTATGGTGGACGACAGAGGGTATGGGCGGGTCCCTACGATGGAGGACGTCGCGGGGAACCCCGCTTCTGCTTTGCAGGATGGCAGCCCTGCCCTACGCAGCGCCATGCTCCGCGCAAGGTCGCCGGAGTATGGCGTTGCGCAGAAGTTGCAGGGAGGACCGTTCTGCAAAGAATGAAGAAAAGTTGGGGGCCTAAATGCAAGGGTTTCAAAAGATAAGGGTCAAAACGTAAATGAAGAGGACCAAATTGTAAAGTTGGTCAAGGAGGTCCCTTCTTAGGCTCAAGTTTTTATACAAGACCAATTTGAACCTAAGGATTTTAATGGTGGATTTTAATTCTGGGTTGGACCATGTTTGATTGGTCAATTTGCATAAAAACCCAGATTAAGTTATTAATTGGGCATGGTTCTCTTTTTAGGTCAAAATAGGTTTCTAAGGCCAAATTGAAGGTTCTAAACCATATAGATTATTTTTCTATGATTTTTAGAGGGTTTAGTTGATTTTTATCTTGCCTCAAACCTCGTGAATTGAAGTGGGTTTGTTTTAGGGTTATAAAATGTCATTTAATTTCTGGAAGTTGCTACAACCCTTTTTAGATCAGATCATTCCACTTTCCTTCTTGTTAAGCTTGTTTGACCTATGTTTGGACCCTTAATTACCCTTTTTGCAAACTGCATTGGTGCAATTGCAGTTTTACCCCTTGTGATTTGCTTTATTCTTAAACTCAGAATTCTCTGAGTTAAGCCTTTCTTTGGGTTATGTAGGAGCTTTTTCTCACATATCTAGGTTAGATTGTGCTAGTTAGGGTTCATGATGAGGTTCTCATCATACCCCCATGCCTAGCTTTTGGTAGTCCCTTAGCAAAAATTTAAGGTTTCAACCCTTGTTCTAGACCATGAAGTTCTTAATGATTTCAGATAAGTGCTTTTTCATTTGAAACCTAGATTAGGTCAGAATGCCAACTATAGGCCTAAAAGGTACTCTAGTACCAACCAAGATCCAGATCTGTCTAGCCTCAGCCTCAGTCTTTAACAAAGGTTTTTAAGGCCTACAAGAACTAACCTAAGGTTTATTGGACTTTGTGGTTAAAGCATCCGTGCTTGAGATAATTTTAACCCTGGCTCAGTTCGCAGTGCGTTTTGTAAGAAAGAGAGGTAGAAGATTTATCTGTTTGGAGAGTTTTCTCTCTCTTTTTCTTTTTAATTCTAGCTTAGGATTGGCTTTTCAACACGGTCTGTATCAGAATCCTTGTCCCCATCATCAATCCTCAAGGGTTCTCGGCAGTCGATGCTTCGAGATAGCACTACCCATGGTAACCCCCAGAACCCTGGCTATTGAGATTTTGAGATAATCCCATCCATGGTGTTTCGTGGCCGAATCTAGACCCTGACAGTTGACATTTCGTGATAATGCCATCCATGGAATCTGAACCAGTAGAGTGCTTACATGCCCCCGGTAGGATATGTAAATATCCTAAGAGACAAGCACCGAGGAGATGATATTTTGTTACACATCTTCGAGGGGAATTTCCCACCTCTCCGCGCTGGGAACTCATCCAAATCAACTTGTGTTGACCGACCGCTCCTACTCTAGGTGTTATTTTTAGAATTTTCGCAACGCTTCTACGTGATTTTGATTTTTATGCTTACTGAACCAGGCTGTGTGTAAAGTTAGGGTGCTTAGGTTACTGAGTCCCGTAAACCAAAAGTTAGTTAACGAAGTCAAATACTCCCTAAGTCTTGAACCTAATACTTAAGCTTTTCATTTTCCTCAACCTCTTGAGGAATGTCTAGATCTTAATGGGTACTAAGAGTCTATCCAAGAATGCCTAAAGTTCGCGTTCTTTCCAATCTCATTGTGCACTTTCCATTTCTTTTCTTGAATGAGGTCTAGAACTTAAGTTAATTCCTTAATTTCTTACTAATGACTATCACTTTTCTTTCATTTTGTGCTCCTTTTTCTTCTCCCCCTCCTTTGTAGAGTTCTCAAATTTTTCTTTCCTCTTCTCATTTTATTATTCTTTTTCCATTTTTTTTTTTAATTTTTTAATTTTTATGGTGTTTTTGGGATATGTGAATTTTTTTGTTTAAAACCTTTTCTTACAAGTTTTTGCACTTTCATACCCCCCCATGCCTAAGATTTGCAATGTCCTCATTGTAACTTAGGGGGTTTTTATTCAACTTAGTTCATACATTAGGGCAGATGTTTTGATGAGTGAATGGGTCGGGGTGATTGTTGCGGATGATTTCTAATCTCAGATGCAAGCACCTGAGGTGGAGTCGGCTGTCCTAAAGGGTGAACCTTAAGTGCACAAAGGTGTTAGAAAAGGTTTTAGGTTTTCAAGGAGAATGACGGGCTGCCTCCCGTTGAGCGCTGAGTTTTACGCCATCGGCTGGGCGCAATGTGCTCAGGGAAAATGGAGGATAAATGATGATTTAGCCAAATCAGTAGAGGTTACATCAATGAACGGTTTGAGTCTCTGATCGTTCACGATGAAAGGTTCGGAATCATGGCTGAGTGGACTGATCTCAACGGCTCCATTTCCAAAAACCTGTCGGACCAAGTATGGTTCGACCCACTTGGATCGCAGCTTCCCAGGGAAAAGTTTGAGTCGGGCATCGAAGAGTAGGACCTTCTGACCAGGATGAAAGATCTTTCTAGAGATGTGCTTGTCATGGAAGGCTTTAACCCACTCCTTGTAGATTCGCGAGTTCTTGTACGCATCAAGACGTAGTTCATCGATCTCGCAGATTTGAAGCTTTCTGTGGGTTCCAGCCTTAGAATGATCTAGATTACAATTCCGTACTGCCCAATAGGTTTTGTGCTCCAATTAGACGGGAAGGTGACACGCCTTCCCGTACACCAGTCTAAAGGAAGACATGCCTAATTGGGTTTTGTGGGCGGTCCTATTGGCCCACAAGGCTTCCGGAAGTCGGGACGACCAGTCCTTCCTGTCAGGCTGAATAGTGACCTGCAGGATTTTCTCGATCTCCCGATTTGACAGCTCAGCTAGACCATTAGTTTGGAGGTGATAAGGAGTAGTGATTCGGTGAGACACCCCGTATTTGGTCATCAGTGACCTGAACTGAGTATTCGTGAAATGGGTCCCCCTGTCTGAGATGATAACACAAGGAATCCCGAACCGTGAGAAGATATTGTGATGAATGAATTTGAAAACGATTTTGTGATCACAGGGAAATGCTACCACGTTTTGTCTTCCTGCATTGTCGCGAATATCGAGGTCGAATTCTTGCAACAGTAAGATCCATCGGATTAGTCGGGGCTTCGCGTCCTTCTTGGCAAGGAGGTGCCTCACAATCGTGTGATCCGAGTAGATGATGACGTGGGAACCCAGGAGATAAGATCGAAATTTTTCAAGGGCAAATACTACGGCTAGCAACTCTTTCTCCGTAACTGTATAGTTACGCTGAGCCTCATCAAGCATTCTGCTAGCGTAGTAGATGACCACAGGTTTCCCGTCAACTTTCTGCCCCAGAACCGCTCCTACAGCGAAGTCAGACGCATCGCACATGATCTCAAAGGGTTGAGACCAATCAGGGGATTGTAGGATCGGGGCTTGGGTGACTCAGTCACGGAGGTTCTCAAAGGCTTGAGTGCACTCCTTGGAGATCTCAAAGGGTACATCCTTAGAGAGAAGAGTGGTCAAGGGGCGCGCGATTTTTGAACTATCAAGAATGAAACGACGATAAAAACCAACGTGCCCCAGAAAAGAACGAATGTCCCTGATCGAGCTAGGCATAGGAAGACAAGAAATTAGATCAACCTTGGCTCAATCCACTTGGATGCCCTTTTCAGAAATCAGATGTCCTAGGACGATCCCCTCAGGCACCATAAAATGGCTCTTTTCCCAGGAAAGAACCAAATTAACGTCGATGCAATGCCTGAGCATATGAACCAAGTGCTGGAGGCAATCATCAAATGATGCCCCAAAAATAGAGAAGTCATCCATGAAGAGTTCCAGATAATCACCTCCCATATCAGAGAATATGGCAAGCATGCACCGCTGAAAAGTTGTGGGTTCATCGCAGAGACCGAACGGCATCCCTCGGAATGCATATGTTCCGAAGGGGCAGGTGAACGTGGTCTTCTCTTGGTCCTCAGGATGAATAGCAACTTGGTTATAACTGGAGTACCCGTCAAGAAAGCAGAAGAATCGATTTCCCGCTAATTTCTCGAGAATCTGATCAATGAAAGGTAGTGGAAAATGACCCTTCTTCGTGGAAGAATTGAGTCGTCGGTAATCTATGCAGACTCTCCACGAGTTGGCTAATCGGGTAGGCATGACTTCTCCAATTTCAGTCGTAATGGTGGTGAGCCCTGCCTTTTTAGGCACAATTTGAATGGGGCTCACCCACCGACTGTCGGAGATCGGGTAGATGATCCCTGCATCTAACCACTTGATGATCTCCTTTTTCATGACCTCCTGCAGATTGGGGTTTAAACGTCTCTGCATCTCACGAGAAGGTCGTGCGCCCTTTTCTGAATAAATATGATGTGTGCAATAAGAGGGAATTATTCCAGTCAAGTCATTGAGAGTCCAACCAATGGCTCTGCGATGTTTCTAGAGAACAGTAATCAGACGGGCTTCCTGATCAGGAGAAAGTTTGGAATTTATAATCACAGGAAGAGTCTGATTAGAACCCGAAAAGATGTATTTTAGATGTCAGGAAGGGGTTTCAGTTCAAGGATGGGGTTATCAGCAGCAGCGGGTGGTTTAGGGTAAATGTGAGGTTCAAGGGTAGGAGTTATGGGTCTGTCTAAACTAGGATCTGATTCCTCTAATTGCAGTTCAAGATCTTTCTGTGGTTGATGAGGTATGATCAGGTTATTCTCAAATTGCGTTTCATCAACCAAAGCCCTAATATCACAAATCTGTTCGATGACACCGCAATTGATTCCTTGTTGGGCCTAAAGGATATCAATTTTGAGGGTTTGATTTCCAAATTTCAGCTCTATCTGGCCCTCCTCACAACTGATGTTGGCTCTAGCAGTAGCCAAGAAAGGTCTCCCTAGAATGATCGGTGTATCCCTAGGGTTCTCAGGTGTGTCCATGTCTAAGACTATAAAGTCTACAGGGAAATAGAAGTCCCGCACTCTTACAATAACATCCTCAAGAATCCCTTTAGGTGACTTTATAGATCGATCTGCTAATTGTAATGTTACCTCAGTTGGTTTTAGCTCGGATTCTTTTAGGTGGCTAAGTAAGGATGTGGGTATCAGATTTATGGAAGCACCCAAATCTAGTAATGCTCTGTCAAATTGGGTTTCACCTATTTTGCAACAAATCAGGGGAGTACCAGGATCTTTTGTCTTGGGTGGGAGTCTGCTTAGGATTACAGAGCTTTCTTGCTCTGACAGTACAATTGGACTCCCACTCTTGGTTCGCGACTTACCCTAAGGTGTGCACACATTCTTTAAGAATCATGCGTAAGCCAGTACGTGGCGAATTGCATCCATCAAGGGGATGTTTATTTGGACCTGCTCAAAGAGCTTGACCAGGTCCTCCTCAGGTGCCACGGGTTTTGTTGTCTTCTTTCCCTTGGTCAAGGCCTCGAGAAATGGAACCTTGGTTTGTTCTTCTAGGATAGGTCCAGGTATTTGATCTGGGACAGGGGTATGGACGTCCTGGATTACTGTCCTAGGGTTGGGATTATTACCAGGCTTGGAGTGGTTTGGATGAGGTGGATCTTGGGTCTCATTACCACTACGGGTTGTTACGGAATTTAGTCCTGCCTGATTTTGGTTAGGGTTGGATAAGATGGGTTGTTGCTGATAGCCCGCATAAGAAGTGGAAGCCTCCATCCCATCCGGTGAAGGAACAGAGAGGGCCTGATAAATCATATGTGCTTGGCCCGGGTTTGGGTTCATAACGCATCGCTGGGTCAGCACGTTATTTGGGTTAGGAAGAGGTTGGGAAGGAAGTGTGCCTGGTTGGCGAGAATTTGCCAACTGGGCCAATTGATTTTGAACCTTTGTAAGTTCGTCCTTGTGTTGTTTCTGAATAGCCGCATTCGTTCTTTGAATGTCAGCCAGAGTCTGAAGGATGAGGGACATGTGGTCCTGGTTTGGCCCTGATGAATAAGTAGGGTTGGGCCGAAGCTGAGGCGGCTGGTAAAGACGAGGTGGTTGTGGACGGGGCTAAAAGGGTGGTCTTTCGGAATTTCCCGCCCACTGGAAGTTGGGATGGTTGCACCATCCAGGATTGTAGGTGTTGGAGAAAGGATCATTCTAGATGGCGTTGAGGTCCTCGCAAGTCTGAGGAACCTCCAAAGAATCAGAGAATGGGGAAGTGGGATTCCCTGGGCTGATGGGGGTGGATTCGGATCCATCCCAGGAGAAGGTCGGTGGAGAATGTTTTGTATAGTCTCCCGTGTGGAAGGAGGCTGCGCAAAGGAACTATGCGCAGAGTAGCTCGCTGCAAGTGCTGAGTCAGCTGGTCCACCTTCTTCTCGATGATAGAGACCTTGTCCAATAGACTGGCCATCAGTTCCAGGTCGACTGATGCGGACAAGCCCTGCTTCTCATGTGCTCCCCTAAGGTTCGTCGATGCACGGGTATTCGTCCTGTCGAATAATCCCATGGAGTCATTATTGATGGAGTTCTCGCACATGTTTTCGAGAATCTCCCACACGGTGTCCTCATGTTGACCCATGATATTCCCTCCGCAAGTTGCATTGACGAAAAGCCTAATATCCTCACGGAGTCCCTGGTAAAAAGACTGGACTTGTTCCCATTTAGGAACTCCGTGATGGGGGCACTTTCTCATGAGATCCTGAAAGTGATCCCATGCCTCATGGAGAGGTTCTCTCGTTTGCTGAGTGAAGTGGGTAATCTGATGGCACAAGGCATTGGTCCGACCAACGGGAAAGAACTTCTTCAAAAATTTGGACTGAAGTTCTTCCCAATTGTTGATCGACCAGGTCTGTGTTTGATACCAATGAGCGGCCTTGTCCATAAGGGAGAAAGAGAACATCTTCATGAGGAGAATGTCCCGATTTTGTGCATTTGACCCAAAAGTATAGGCCAGATGCTTTAGTTGTTTGATATGCTGGAAGGGGTCTTCAAAATTAAGCCTATGGAATTTGGGTATGGCATGAATCATATTGGGCTTCAATTCAGAATCAGGACCTCCAGTCAGGATTCTGACTTGAGGCTCAATAGCCACCGCAGTAGGATTATAATGGTCCTGCATCATAGGACGCTGCGGTGGGTGCACAAATTTATGGAAGAGGTCATTGAGTCGCTGGAGCTGGTGCTCCAGATTGTTCTCTTCCCCAACTAGCTGAGCCATTGTGGAAGAAGAAGGTGAGTTGGGTTCGGAGTCGGAGGAGAGGTCGATGTGCAGTGTTGTTTTCTCAAACAAGGGTACTGAGGCTCGGCCTCGAGGAGAGTGGAGTTCTAAAGGAGGTTTCAAGGACCTCTTACCAAAGATACACTGTTGGAAGAGATGAGTTTAGCAGGTGCTGGACCAAATCAAGACACCCAAGATGTTGGGTGACTATAGAGGCACAGGGCAGATGGACCCCTTAATCAGAAGATCGACCACCTGAGAATTACCTGAGCAGCCAGAGAGGGTGAGTCCCGCGAAGACCCCTACACAGTAGAGCGTCTCCACGGGTTACAGGGTTTCCCCCACCCGACCTCTCTTGTCACTGAGATTCCAGGTAGACCAGAATGGGGATCTTGACCTCTTAAGTCTACCACTTTTAGTTTAAGATCAGGGTGCTTAGATTTTCACTTGAACTTCAGGTTTTTTGAGTGCAAAGAGTGACCTAAGTTGAAGGTTGATTGACCCAAGAGGTCAACTTCACCTGCTAGTTCTTTTGAGAGCTTATTAGGTCTTGTTTTTTTAGGGTTCAAGTGTTTTTAGAGAGCCAATTGCTTAGGGTTTTTCTGGATAGGTATTTTCAATCAATGGCTTAGGCGCACTTCTTTTGAGATTTCTCAATTCTTGATTAAGGAGTGTGTCTCTAAAACCCTAGTGTTGATTCCTATGTTGTCTCTACTTGGTCCAGTTAACTCCTTGTTGGGTAATTAGGGCTCAAGCAAGAAGGTGTTAGCCCTCGAATACCCTTAGTAGTGTGTGCAGGAATAGTGGTTTGAAAATATGCAGCTGTTATTAGGTATGAAAGACAGGTTATACCTATATTGTTTATTTTTTTCTTTTTCTTCCTCTTTAGAATTTAGGGGTTAAAATGAGAGGATAGAAAATTACATGTCATCGGAGTGGTTGTTGTGCGACTGCTTGTTGTTCTCTTGATTTCTTGTGCCTACACAAAAGAGAAGAGATTAGTAGAAACTCAAAAATAGAGAATTTATGGCTTCTAGAATAGCTGTTGCTCCCCGACAACGGAACCAAAAACTGGTCACGTGGCTTCTGTCTTTATTTATATTCGTTGTAGTATACGACAAAACAGTTACCAGTTTAATACAAATTGTTTTCTCGGAATAGCAAGTTTCCTGAGGTCGAACTCAGGGAGCAACTATAACTCTAGAAACATAAATTCACAATATAAAGTTTTACAAAAATTAAGAGATAAAGAGAGAGAGAGGGAGCAAAAGTCTTTTTGGTGGCTTCTTCTTCTTCTCTCTTCTTTCTTTCCTCTTTTCTTCTTGGCCGTTCCTCTTCTTCTTCTTCTTTCTTCTTTTCATTCTTTCTTTTAGCTGCAGAATCTTCTTCTTTTCTTCTTCTTCTTTTTCTGCTTCTTCTTCCTGTTCTTCTTTTTCTTCCTTTCCTTCTTTCTTTCTTTGTTTGCGGCTGTATCATCCTTCTTCTTTTCCTTCCTTTCTTTGGTTGGCAGCTGAGGTGATCTTCTTCTTCTTTCTTCTTTTTCTCTTCTCTTCCTTCTACAGCTGTGGAAATTCTGTCGTCTGATGCTGTGCTCAGATGACTTACCTGTGGCTTTGCTACAGTGCCTTCCCTCTTTACTTCTTGAGCTCCTCTGTGCAGCTAAGACTTCGGCCGCTCTTCCTCTCTTCTCCTTCCTCAGCTTGCTTCTTCTTCTTCTTTCTTTATTTTCCTGCATGCACGCACAGTGGTCAGTGCAAAACCTAACCCTACCCTTCCCCGCATCTCTCTCTTTCTCAGATTTCTCTCATAAGTCCGCTCTCCCAGAGCTGGGTAATCAAGTGCGGGTTTTGCGCCCGGGACCAGGCCCACTGGCGTGCGGTGGTGGGCGAGGAGTGCACGGTTTGGGTAATTGGATCATGCCCAGACTCGTGTGGCGTGAGCGCGGGCGAGCGAGCGCGTGGTGCGCAGCGTGCGGGAGAGGGACCTGACCCCTGTGTTCGAAGGCGAATAGCCTTAGGCACTTTTTCAATTTAAGTGCGGGCACTTGGCCGCGCACTTCCGAGGTGGGACTAACGTCCCACCTCCCAAATCGGCGCCTGCAGGCAAGCTACCTACGACTAATTGCAGCAGCCTGCTAGGTCTTCGCCCCAGCTGCAGACCTTGGTGCCTTCGCAGAGGCAACCCGCGCGACCTGGGGCGCGCACCTAGGCTGGAGAGTGCCTGCAGCTGCAGGTGAAGCTGTTGCAGCTCGTCGTCAATGGCAGCGAGGGGCGCGCACCTGAAATCACATAAATGGCCTCTTGGCTCAGTCAGAATACGGGGGAGGCTTCGCCGGAGTGCGGCGAAGACAGTGCGGGGGTCGGCGAGATGCGAGGGCGTGTGTAGAGGTAGCCCTAGGTCAGATTGTGGTCGGAGAGGTGGGTTTGTTCGAGGGGTGGTCGGGTGGCGTTTGGCAGTAAATGGAGATGGGGAATCGGTAGAGTGGAGTGTAAGGGAGCTTGTGCGGTGGTCGGTGAGGTGCGAGGGTGTCTGTGGATGTGAGATGGTCTCGCCAGAGGGGGTGATCAGGGGTGGAGAGGATGGTCTGGACTGTGGCGATCGGGTGGTCGACAGGGCAGTTTAAAAGGGGGGAAATGCAAGGGAAATGGAGTGGAATCTATTTACCTAAGTATTAGACGAAGTGGGAGGGCGGAGCAGCCGGCTCGTATCTACCGGAGCTGGAGAAGAAGAAGCCTTGGAGGAAGAGTGCGGCGACGAGGAAGCAGGTGGAGGGCACTGGCGGGTACAGCCTGGCGCGAACGATGGAGCAAGGCAAACTCTGCTGCAAATAGGGCAGCAGAGCGACGAGGAGGAAGAGGAGGAAGTCGTCGGAAGCTTCGGGCCTTCTGACGAAGGAGGAAGGGATGAAAGGGAGGGGGTTTCTCCGTCAAAGAAAATCTTGAAGGAGCCGACAAGGTCTGCCGGTCCTTATAAAGGGTTCAACGTGCAGAGAGGGGCAAGGTGCGGAGGGGGCCGCCTTGCCGGAGTATGGCCGAAAGGGACACCCATACCTTCCGCGCATTCGCACGGAAGGTATGGTGGATGGCAGAGGGCATGGGTGGGTCCCTGAGACAGAGGACGTCGCGGGGAACCCCGCTTCTACTTTGCAGGACAGCAGCCCTACCCTACGCGGCACCATGCTCCGCGCAAGGTCGTCGGAGTATGGCGCTGCGCATAAGTTGCAGGGAGGACCGTTTTGCAAAGAATGATGAAAAGTTGGGGGCCTAAATGCAAGTATTTCAAAAGATAAGGGTCAAAAAGTAAATGAAGAGGACCAAATTGTAAAGTCGGTCAAGGAGGTCTCTTCTTAGGCTCAAGTTTTTATACAAGACCAATTTGAACCTAATGATTTTAATGGTGGATTTTAATTCTGGGTTGGACCATGTTTGACTGGCCAATTTGCATAAAAACCCAGATTAAGTTATTAATTGGGCATGGTTCTCTTTTTAGGTCAAAATAGGTTTCTAAGGCCAAATTGAAGGTTCTAAACCCTATAGATTATTTTTATATGATTTTTAGAGGGTTTAGTTGATTTTTATCTTGCCTCGAACCTCGTGAATTGAAGTGGGTTTATTTTAGGGTTATAAAATGTCATTTAATTCCTGGAATTTGCTACAACCCTTTTTAGATCAGATTATCCCACTTTCCTTCTTGTTAAGCTTGTTTGACCTGTGTTTGGACACTTAATTACCCTATTTGCAAACTGCATTGATGAAATTGCAGTTTTACCTCTTATGATTTGCTTTATTCTTAAACTCAGAATTCTTTGAGTTAAGCCTTTCTTTGGATTATGTAGGAGCTTTTTCTCACATATCTGGGTTAGATTGTGCTAGTTAGGGTTCATGATGAGGTTCTCATCAGCTACCCAAGTAATTCTCAGGTGGACAACCTTCTGATTAAGGAGCATCATCCGCCCCGAACCTCTATAGTCACCCAACATTTTGGGTGTCTTGATTGGGTTCAGCACCTGCCAACCTCGTCCAATCCATCAGTGTATGTTTGGTAGGAGTTCCTTGAAACCTCCTCTAGAAATTTACTCTCCCCGAGCCCAAGCCTCGGTACCCTTGTTTGTGCAACAACCTCTTCACATAGACCTCTCTTCTGATTCTAAACCCAATTCCCCTTCTTCTTCCACAATGGCTCAGCCTGTTGATGAAGAGAATAATCTTGAGCACCAGCTCCAGCGACTCAATGATCTCTTCCAAAACTTCATGAACCCACCGCAGTGCCCCATGATGCGAGATCACTATAATCCCGCTGCGGTGGCAATTGAGCTGCGAGTTAGGATCCCAACTGGAGGACCTGATTCCGAGTTGAAGCCCAACATGAATAGTGGGCTTAACTCTGAAGACCCCTTCCAGCACATCAAACAGCTTAAACATCTAGCCCAGACCTTTGGGTCAGATGCGCAAAATCGGGATATCCTACTTATGAAGATGTTCTCTTTCTCCCTTATGGACAAGGCAGCCCATTGGTATCAGACACAGACCCGCCTGATTAACACTTGGGAGGAACTTCAGTCCGAGTTTTTGAAGAAGTTCTTCCCCGTTGGTCGGACCAATGCCTTGCGGCATCAGATTTCTCACTTCACGCAACAGATGAGAGAACCTCTTCATGAGGCATGGGATTGTTTTCAGGATCTCATGAGAAAGTGCCCCCATCACGGAGTTCCTAAATGGGAACAAGTCCAGTCCTTTTACTAGGGACTCTGCGAAGATATTAGACTGTTCGTCAATGCAACTTGCGGAGGGAATATCATGGGTCAACATGAAGACACCGTGTGGGAGATTCTCGAGAATATGTGCGAGAACTCCATCAACAATGACTCTATGGGATTATTCGACCGGACGAATATCCGTGCAGCGATGAACCTTAGGGGAGCACACGAGACGCAGGGCCTGTCCGCATCAGTCGACCTGGAATTAATGGCTAGTCAACTGGACAAGGTCTCTATTATTGAGAAGAAGGTGGATGAGCTGACTCAGCATTTGCAGCAAGCCACCTCTACACAGAACTCCTTCGCACAGCCCCCTCCCACGTGGGAAACTGTGCAGCACATTTTTCACCGACCTTCTCCTGGGATGGACTCATATCCACCCCGTTCTAACTTTAGGACCGAAGGGACCTCCGATCCTTTCTATTCTTGCCGGGGGAGCCCTACTCCCCCATTCTCCGACTTTTTTGAGGCTCCTCAGACCTGCGAGGACCTCAACGCCATCCAGAATGACCCTTTTTCCAACACCTACAATCCTGGATGGCGAAACCATCCTAATTTCTAGTGGGCAGGAAATTCCCAAAATCCAAGACCACCCTTTCAGCCCAATCCACAAGCACCTCGTCCTTATTAGCCACCTCAGCCTCGGCCCAACCCCACTTATCCATCCGGGCCAAACCAAGATCAAATGTCACTTATCCTCCAGACTCTAGCTGACATTCAGAGAATGAATTCGGCTATCCAGAAGCAACATAAGGACGAAATCACAGAGGTCCGAAATCAACTTGCCCAGTTGGCAAATTCTCGCCAACCTGGCACTCTTCCTTCTCAGCCTCTTCTTAACCCTAATAGCGTGCTGACCTAGCGGCGCGTTACGAACCCAAACACAGGCTAAGCACACATGGTCTATCAGACCCCTTCTATTCCTTCACCTGATGGGATGGAAGCCTCAACCTCCTATGCGGGTTACCAACAGCAGCAACCCATCCTACCAACCCCTAACCAGAACCAGGCAGGAATAAATTCTGTAACAACCCATAGTGGTAAGGCAACCCAAGATCCACCTTATCCAGACCACTCCAAGCCTGGTAGTGACCCAAACCCTAGGACAGTCATCCAGGATGTTCCTATCTCTGTCTCAAATCAAAAACCTGGACCTATCCTAGAGGAACCAACCAAGGTTCCATTTCCCGAGGCCTTGACCAAGGGAAAGAGGACGACCAAACCCGTGGCTCCTGAGGAGGACCTGGTCAAGCTCTTTGAGCAGGTCAAAATAAACATCCCCTTGATGGATGTGATCCACCACGTACCGGCTTACACACGATTCTTGAAGAATGTGTGTACACCTCAGCGTAAGTCAAGAACCAAGAGTGGGAGTCCAATTGTACTATCAGAGCAAACCAGCTCTGTAATCCTGAGTAGACTCCCACCCAAGGCAAAAGACCCAGGCACTCTCCTGATTTCATGTAAGATCGGTGAAACCCAGTTTGATAGAGCATTATTGGACCTAGGTGCCTCCATAAACTTGATACCCACATCCCTACTTAACCATCTAGAAGAATCTAAGCTAAAACCGACCGAAGTGACATTACAGTTAGCAGATCAATCTATCAAGTCACCTAAGGGAATTCTTAAGGATGTTATTGTGAGGGTGCGGGATTTCTACTTTCCTGTAGATTTCATAGTTTTAGATATGGATGCACCTGAAAACCCAAGGGATACACCAATCATACTCGGGAGACCTTTTTTGGCCACTGCAAGGGCTAATATAAGTTGTGAAGAGGGCCAAATAGAACTAAAATTTGGGAATCAGACTCAAAATTGATATCTTCAAGGCCCAACAAGGGATCAATTGCGGTGTCATTGAACAAATTTGTGATATTAGAGCTGTGGTTGATGAACCACAACTTAAGGACAACATGATTATTCCTCATCAACCACAAGAAGATCTTGAACCGCAATTAGAGGAGTCAGACCTTGATCTTGACAAACCTATAACTCCTACCCTTGTACCCCACACTCACTCTGAACCACCCGCTGTTGCTGATAACCCCATTCTTGAACTCAAACCCCTTCCCAATCATTTAAAATACGTCTTTTTGGGTTCTAATTAGACATTTCCTGTGATTATAAACTCCAAACTCACACCTGATCAAGAATCCCGTCTGATTACTGTTCTTCAGCAACATCGCAGAGCCATTGGTTGGACTCTCGATGATTTGACTGGAATAAGTCCTTATTGCACACTGTAGGTTTTCCGGCCCTACCAGGAGGGGGTGACGTAATAATTGAGGAAATAAAATAAACAAACTCACAAAAAGTCAATCACACAAAGTACACAAGAATTTATAGGTGGAAACCCAAACCGGGTGAAAACCACCACCTAACCCTCTCGAGTTAGGATTTTCCGATCAACCAAGTTGATCAAAATCCACTAAACCGAATCACTTTAAACGAGGGTGATTCAACCTCAATATAACCACGCTACTTAAACGAGGGTAGCGTACCTCAACCCCTTCTCTCCACGAGAAGGATTTTGTCTCACGAAGGAGACGGGAATTCGCAAAGCGAATACCCAACCAAATAACAAAGATAAAATAAACAACAAGTCCTATAGAGCCAACAAAGTAATTTTAAACCTAGCTTCTATAGGAAATAGGATGCTTCCCTTTGAAAGGAGTGCGTCGACGACGCGGATGCGTGTACCACGCGACGACGCAACGTCGCTCTCGTGAACAACGGAGGGAGAGCGGGTGCGCAACAGCTTGATGCTCTCAAGATGAATGGAACTTGAGCTTGGAAAGCAAGAGCTATCTAGGACACAAGAGAGTGGAACTATGTTGCTTAAGAGTGTCTTATTTTTCTCTTAGTGTGTGTTTGTGTTGCAAAGGTTCCCCTCTATTTATAGAGGCCTTAGGAAGGCTTTGGAAGGCTTAGGAAAGGTTCTATAGCCGTTGGGAACAAAGCCCAAGAGAATCAGCCCGAAATCAGGAACAATCATTGTTCTGACAGGCTTATCAGACGTCTAATTCTGGCATCAGACGTCTGGAACTTCACTTTAAGACGTCTGATTTCAAAGTCAGACGTCTGATTTTGGGCGGGTCTCTTCCTGACTTGGATCAGATCTAGACAGGGTTCTAGTGCAAGTCCATCAGACGACATATAGGACGTCTGGCACTATGTCTGGACGTCTGGAAACCTACTTTTACTGTGGGAATGGATTTTCAAAACGTTGCAACGGCTAGAAAATCTCTGAGAAGAGATTTTGGGTCAGCCGAGGCAAAACGGTCAATTATCAGACGTCTGGATAGTCATATGGACGTCTGATAAGGCTCTAACGGTCATATTTTTGAGTGTATGCTAAGCCAGCCAACGGTCCACTAATTGGACGTCTGGTCTAAGGACTGGACGTCTGATTTCATCAGACAGAAATAACTATGTCCAGCCTAATAGTTATCAGACGTCTGAAACAACAGTCAGACGTCTTAAAATACTTTATCAGACGTCTGATTTGAGAATTAGACGCCTGGAAGTACTGTTTGAAACCTATATTGGTTTTCTAAGTGTTCTACAGAAAACCTAAATATCCTAGGGTTGTGCAGGTGTTCCTAGGACTACTGGTAGGGTTCTTTGAGGCTCTTTAACATGAATTATCTAAGGAAATAAAAAGCAACAAAATAAACGAAAAATACAACAAGTACAAAAGAAGGAAATCTATCATATTCTTCATTTCCTTCCATCTTTAATATATCGCTCCTCGCGAATCTCTTCTGTTCTCCATCAAGCTCCTCCAATCCGTCCAGGATGCAAGCTCGAACTCCGTCTAATCACGTATCCATTTGCGATTGACCTGAAATCTAGGACTCAAAGCGCAAATATTAAATGACACGTGTTTTGTTATCATCAAAACAAATGATCGTGGTTCTCTAGCACCAACACACACACCGTATCTATTCTGAAGAGGGCGCACGACCTTCACGTGAAATGTAGAGACGTTTGAATCCCAATCTGCAAGAGGTCGTGAAAAAGGAGATCATTAAGTGGTTAGATGCAGGGATCATCTACCCGATCTCCGACAGTCGTTGGGTGAGCCCAATCTAGGTTGTGCCTAAGAAGGCAGGGCTCACCACCATCACAACTGAAACCGGAGAGGTTATACCTTCCCGTATAGCTAACTCACGGAGAGTCTGCATAGATTACCGAAGACTCAATTCCTCCACGAAGAAGGATCATTCCCCACTACCATTCATTGATCAGATTCTCGAGAAGTTAGCGTTAAATAGATTCTTCTGTGTTCTTGACGGGTACTCCGGTTATAACCAAGTGGCGATTCATCTAGAGGACCAAGAGAAGACCACATTCACCTGCCCCTTCGGGACATACGCATTCCGAAGAATGCCTTTCGGTCTCTGCAATGCACCCGCGACTTTTCAGTGGTGCATGCTTGCCATATTCTCTGATATGGTAGGTGATTATCTGGAAGTCTTCATGGTTGACTTCTCAGTTTTCAGGGCATCATTTGACGATTGCCTCCAGCACTTGGTTCACATACTCAGGCGTTGAATTGACATAAATCTGGTTCTTTCCTGGAAAAAGAGCCACTTTATGGTGCCTGAGGGGATCATCTTGGGACATTTAATTTTTGAGAAAGGCATCCAATTGGATCGAGCCAAGGTTGATCTGATTTCTAGACTCCCTATGCCTAGCTCAATCAGGGACATCCAATCTTTTCTGGGGCACATCGGTTTTTACCGTCATTTCATCCCTGATTTCTCAAAAATTGCACGCCCCCTGACTACTCTTCTCTCCAAGGATGTACCCTTTGAGATTTCCAAGGAATGCACTCAGGCCTTTGAGAACCTTCGTGACCGAGTCACCCAAGCCCCGATCCTACAGTCCCCTGATTGGTCTCAACCCTTTGGGATCATGTGCGATGCATCTGACTTCGCTGTAGGAGCGGTTCTAGGGCAGAAGATTGACGGGATACCTGTGGTCATCTACTGCGCTAGCAAGACACTTGACGAGGCTCAGCGTAACTACACGGTTACGAAAAAAGAGCTGCTAGCCGTAGTATTTGCCCTCGAAAAATTTCGATCGTATCTCCTGGGTTCCCATGTCATAATCTACTTGGATCACACAGCTGTGAGGCATCTCCTTGCTAAGAAGGACGTGAAGCCTCGATTAATCCGATAGATCTTGCTGTTGCAAGAATTCGACCTCGAGATTCGCAATACGGCAGGAAGACAGAACGTGGTAGCTGACCACTTGTCTCGCCTTCCTTCTGAGATCATCGACCCTTCTGGACCCATCACGGAGCATTTTCCTGATGAGCACCTCTTGACTATTAGTACTAACCTTCCATGGTTTGTTGTTATAGTAAACTACTTGGCATCTCATCAGATCCTGTCTGATTGGCCAAAGGCGAAGAAAGACAAGTTGCGCTCCAATGCCATGTACTACATTTGGGAAGACATGTACCTTTTCTGCATGGGTGCTAACCAAGTCATTCGACGATGTGTCCCGGAGGGCGAAATCAATAACATTATCTCCTTCTGCCATGACCAGGCATGCGGTGGTTACTTCTCTGGGCACAAAACTGCATCAAAAATCCTCCAGTGTGGCTTTTACTGGCCCACTATCTTCAAGGATACATACAGTCACTATAAGGCATGCAATCATTACCAAACTTTGGGTAACATGAGCCACTACGACATGATGCCTTTACAGCCGATTCTCGTATGCGAGATTTTCGATATTTGGGGGATTGATTTTATGGGCCCCTTTCCTATTTCGGACGGCTTCGAGTACATTTATGGGCAACAGGGCATGGTTGTGCACGCCTTCTTCCTCTATAAAAAAGGCACGGCTTCTTCTTTGCAAGGAGAGCCTGGTCCACGTCTAAAAAACCCAACACACAACAGCTCTTCCCTTCCAGGCCATCTCCTCCCCCCTCCCTCCATACGTAGCCTCTCCTCTCTGAGGAGCCACGCTGCAGGCAGGACCAACTCACAGTGGTGCACAACCACCACTGTGAGTCCACCACCGCCCAGCTCATCAAAGAGCCGGTGGGCGTGGTGGTCTTCTTTGTTTAGCCAAAATTCCGCCATTACCACAAAGCTTCAAGCTTTGAAGCTCAACCGGCCACTGCGCGCCCCTGTAGCAGTCGGCCAAGCTCCACCGCACACGCCAGCAGGTCACCCACAACCCTCTCCGCACGCCTTGTCGCGCTCCTTCGCCCATGCCCCTTCTCCGCGTGCTCTGTCGCGAAGTCCCGCCTGCAGCCCAGCCGGCGCAGCCTCTTCCACGCGCGCGCCGAGCTGTCCATGCCTCCCTCACTCACAGCACCGGATACAACAGGTCGCGCAGCTCGCCCTGACACTGTAGCCACTGTTCACGCGTTTCAGCGGAACACTGTGGCTACAGTGCGGTGACCGGTAAGTTTCTCACTTAACCAGTCACCTGGCGCGCCGCAACCGGTCTCAGCCCACGCCCGCGTTCAGCCCCGTGCCCACTCCAACACCCGCCCGCTCGTCTGCGTGCGCCCGCGTCTGCCAACGCCCGCCCACTTCAGCGTCTGCGTCAGCGTCTCCCTTCACCCTCACTCGCCCACTTCAGCACCCGCTCTTCACGCAACACGGTGCGCTGCAATCCTTCTCCCTCACACTCACTCCCTCCAACGCGTGCCTACGAGCCTGCACATGCGCGTGGATCACCAGACGTCGCCAGCTGCATGCAGACGCCTTAACCGCACTCCTTCACGCCAACCCCAGCAGTCTCTCTCTCTACCTCTCTCTCTCTCTCTCACAGCACACTCACACCCTCGCACACACACATTCTCACTACTACATACTTATATATAAATATATATACATATATATTTATATATATATATATATTTATATACATATATATATACTTATATCTATACATATAGTAGTACCTATATACTAAGTATTAGTATACATACATACATACATACATATATTACTACCTATATAACTAAGTATAACTATAGATACATATATATATATATATACACACACATATACTTATACATATATATATATATATATACAAATATACATACATATATACATATATATCTATATATATATCTATCTATACATATATTTACATATCTATATATATATACATATATAAGTACACATATACCTATATAGTTATAACCATATATATATATACATATAGATACATATTTCCATATATACATATATATACATATTTTTTCATATCACCAACCATACGTTGCATCGCGGGAATATTAGCACCAGTTGCTGATATTCTCCGATACACGTGTACAGAAAGTGTGTTCGCACTCATCTTCCACCAATCCACCTTACACTCCACACTACACTTCGTCCTGTTGGTTGTGTCTTTCTAGGCGACGACCAACTCGACACCGTGCTACACGCCATCTCCACCTCCACCCCCACCCGTTCATACATATATAATATATACCTATATATATAAACTATATTTACTTTTTTTCTGCTTCTCCTTCCTGCCAGTAAAAAGATAAAAAATGTACAAAAGAAAAAAGATAATCCTTGACTTGCAGGTACTCAGTCTTGCGAATAGCAAGACTAGTTTTGGAACAATAATTTGGCTCAAAGCCAAGAACCTGATTTTGAGGGTGTACCTCAAGGACAAAAATTATCAAAAAAAAATCTTAAATAGAAAAACACCAAAAACACAATAAACAAACAGAAGAGATTTGTTGTAGGAAATGCGTAAAAACTGATTCACTTCTAATCCCACTTCCGTGAGTTCGACCTTGGGCCTAAAAGTGACCAAGATAAAATCAAGTAGGCCAGGTTAAAAATTTTGTAAAGAGATGGTTAGGCTCGATTTAGGTTAACCACTATACACATTTCAACGATAAAATCACCGTATTAACACACCTGTCCGGGCCCGAACATAATCCCTTTCATGGCGCCGTTGTCGGGGAAGTGCGCATTCAAGTAAGTTTCTACTCCATTCCTTTAATTTTTCTCTTCTCACACCCTTCTCTTCACGGGTGTTTTTGTTTGTTGCTGTGCAGGTGAACCTGTTGCAAGGAGAAGACAGGCAGACGAAATCGGAGACGTGGGCAGATCCAAGGCGGGAACGAGAGCTTGAATTTGCCGGCACCACATTGGAGCTTCGCACACGTTGCTGCAGAAGTAGGTCTCTCTTTCTTAGTAACCTAGGTTAACTTGTAACCTTAATAAAAAAAAAAAATTAAAAAAAAACTTCTTGGGATCTCTTGGGGCAAGTGGATTAAAATTCACTTGTTGATTGTTTGCCTTCACTCCCACCGCCCCGGGATTTCCCGCCAAACTTCGCATAGCGAAGACCCAAGAATCTTGATTCTTAAATCTTTCGTCGTGTGAAGTATTCTTTGAGGCAAAATAAATAGATTGACTGCACCCCCCCTTTGCCTCATTTATCTACAAATTCAGGATCACCTTTTTGGTGGGAAGACTTGGAATTGAGTTGATTCCAACACCACCACGACCTTTCACATGCCTAAGATTCGATCCCGAATACTTCAAACCCAACAATTTAATTTTCTTTATCTCTTGGTTGAGCCTAGTGTGTGGAAATCATTTTGGTGATTGGGAGCACTTGAATTGAAGTGCTTTGGCTCCCTTTCACACTAATCTAAAATTGATTCATGCATCCACACATAGAAATCTCCATCTAGGGAAGCCCATTGCATTTTAGCATGCATTAACCAACTGACATTGAAGAAGGATTTGTTGGGCTTAGAAGAAAACTTATATTCTCTCAAAACCCGAAGATTGGCTGAATTGGTAATTCAAAGAAATCCTAAAATCCATACTACTTAAGGCTGAATTCTGAAAATCATTCACCAATTAAAACTTCAATTCGGGGAGATTTCCCCGTTGCATGCTTGGTTTACACACTCTAAAAATCAATCACTTGGGCATTACCCGTAAAAAATGCCCTTCACATTCTAGAAGCACTTGATCCTAAGCCTCTAACTAAAACTGGTAGCAACTTGACCCTTATTAAGGATTGGAGGTCTAACTACCTGCGTGTAGCGCCTATGTGCTGATGAGGGTTCCCGCGTGCTATCCGGTGTCTAAGACTGGGGCAAACGGCCTTTCAATCTGGCCCGGTGGTTCCGCGATGCTCGCATTCGGTTCCGTAGTTCGTGATAGAAGGTAACTTAGATCTTTAGGTCTAAGGGCACACTGTAGAGGTTAGGAATTTGACTGTATTGATTTGTCATCAAGTGTACCTTTGTGGCGTCATTTCTCTCATCTCCTTTTCCCTTCGTATCTCCCCAATTCTTCCTGCGGTAATGCATGTTTAGGAGGAGGTCACAAAACCCTGAACTGTGTGAATTGTCTAATAAATTTAGAAAGGAAGCCGAATCGTCCTCCTCCTCCACAAACATGGCTGCATGCCCACCCCCAAATCCCGAAAGAGGAAACCACCCTTAAAACCCACCAGGTGGTGGAGCCTTAGATCCCATTACCTGCCTCCAAGCCCAAATGGAAATGTATAATGAACAAATTGAAGCCATTAGGGAAACATTGGAGGAAATGCAGAACCCTCCCAAATGGGAGGAGCCTAGGTCTCTTAGCTCCTATCAGAATCCCGCTACTATAGAGATCATAGGACAAATTCGGGTCCCCATGGGCGGGGATGACTTTGAACTGAAACCTAACATAATTGGCCTGATAAATTTTCACTTCCATGGTCTTGCAAGTGAAGATCCTTTTCTCCACTTGGAAGATCTAACCCGATTGGCTGAAACTGTTAAACCTAGAAATATCGGGTTACCTATAGTCCTCATGAAAATGTTCCCATTTTCATTGCAGAATAAAGCGTCGCAATGGTTACGTACCCTTGGGAGAACCATCCACTCTTGGGAAGAGATGCGAACAGCATTTCTCAAGAAGTTCTTCCCAATCAGGCGAACCAATGCGCTTCACCGTGCCATCACTTCATTTACGCAACAAAAGGGCGAACAGTTTCATGAGGCATGGGAGAGATATAATGACCTCCTCAGGAAGCGTCTGCACCACGGTCTGCCTAAGTGGCATATAACCCAGATTTTCTACTATGGGCTAAATGAAACTTTGAAGCAGATTGTAGACGCTTCCTGTTGAGGGAATTTCATGAATAAAGGCGAGAATGGAGCATTCGAATTATTTGAAAATATGAGTGAAAACTCAATGAACAATGCTTCCATTGTTGCCCTTAATCGTACCAGCTTGCCCTGTAATGTCCATGAAGTTGACATGGGACCCTCCCATTCATTCACAGATCTCAGCCTTATCGCACAGAAATTGGATGAAGTCTCCGTCGTGCACAAGAAGCTGGACGAGCTTCTGGCCAACCCCGCTTGTTCTATGGCAAACACCCCCACTTCACCACTTCGTCACAATTCCAATTCTTCCAACACCAGGCCTATCCCAAGAAACCCCGTAAGACCTTCCTTACCAAGTGTCGCGCCGAGAGATTCGGTAAGTCATGTGGATCTGGCTTCTGCGAGCCAGTATTTTGACACAGAGGACCAAGCCTCCGTGTGCTCGGACGCGTATTTACATGTGGACACGTCTTCTGGCATAGAAGACGCTTGCGCCCTGGGGAACAACCTGTACCCTGCCACTTATAACCCAGGGTGGCGAAATCATCCAAATTTCGCATGGTCCAACAACCCGCAACGCCAAAACCCCGCGGGTGGACCAATGCGACCGTCCGCACCCGTCATCCCAAGGGCCTAGTCTAATCCTATGGCGAATCTGCCATCGGGTCCTTGCGTACTGCAAACAGAACACACATCAAGTCCTCTTGATAAATTGATGTGAATGATGATGGAAATGTCGAAGCGCCATGAAGAGAACATGACCTCTTTTTAGCACCAATTGGCGCAGCAGAATGTTGAGATCAGTCAACTACGCATGGCGACTCGATCTCAAGGCACTCTTCCAACCCAACTTGTTCCCAACCCGCAAAATTTTGTATCCCGTGGTCCTCAACCACAGGTACGACCTTCTCAGGGGCAGGTTCATCAAATTCTGCAAGCTCCGAGCATTCCACCAGGATTTGAGGCTAATCCTGCTGCAGCACCTCACTCTAATGTCCCCATTGCGAACCGTCCTCCGCCTTATGATCCCACTGAACCCGCATCGTCCAATGCGATTGCTACGAGGAGCAGCAAGCAAACCGTCGACCCGCCTCGACCTGATCCTGGCCCATCTTCTTCATCGCCCTCTCATTCGGGATGCGCACCGCATTCGCAAGAGGATGATACACCCAAATTGGTGCTAGAATCAGTCCCATTCCTTGAGGCTCTACTGAGGGAGCCAAAAGGAAAGAAGAAAGATACGCAGGCCTTTGATAACCTACGTAATTTGTTTAGGGATGTAGAAATCAAGGTACCCCTACTTGAGGCTATCAATCACATACCTACTGTCACCCGATTTTTCAAAGGCTACACAACACCCAGGCGACAGTCAAAGAAAACTAAGAATCCGGTGGTTCTCTCGCCTCATGCGAGTTGTGCTATACTGTCAAATCTGCCACCAAAGCAGAAAGATCCGGGCACACTGCTTATTTCCTGTAGAATCCAAGGCTGCAATTTTAACCGTGCCCTGCTTGATCTAGGATCTTCCATCAATCTTATACCAACCATCATGCTCGAAAAATTTTCTTTAGGAAATCTGAAACCCACCCCTGTCACATTACAGTTGGTAGATCGTTCTGTCAAAATTGACGTGGTGGTTAGGGTCAACAGTCTTTGTTTTCCTGTTGACTTTCTTGTTTTAGATATGGAAGTTCGTAGTTCACTTTCTGATTGTCCGATCATCCTTGGTCGACCTTTCTTGGCCATAGCTCGAGCCGATATCGACTGCGAGTCAGGCTGTATTGAGATTGCCGTTGGATCTGAGAAGCTCAAGCTCAACATCTTCAAGGCAGCCAAGAACTTTGATTGCGATTGCATCGAGGATGACACGTCTGATGAGGACATGGCCGTCAGTGCATGTATCGGACTAATTAGGACCTATTCTGACTGCTGCGGATTACCTGTAAACACTGATGATTGCCTGACTGACTCATATTGTGACATTCCCCCATCCCTCCCTATTCTCGTACCTTCTCCTAACCAGACTTCTAACGAGGTTTTCTCCGCTTCCCATGCCTCGTGGTCTGAGTCATATCCGGGCTACTCACCACCTGTCCACACTCTTGAAGACCGGATTGCCCTTTCCTTCCTGCCAAATCAGGCGGAATTGCAACTCCACACTGGGACCTTGAGCCCACATACTTCTCACTGGGGCTATTCCTTTTTAGATCCATCTATCCAAGGAGCCCCTCTTCTTGGCCAATCTGAGGGCCAATTTCTTCCTCCTGACTTGTTTTCCAATCCGCCTGGGACACTCTCATCCCAAGAAACGCCAGATACTTCACCACCCACCATCCACCCACCCTACCACCCTACTGTATATCCTGCACCTCAGCTCTCGTTACCCGATCTTTCATCCTTCCTCTACCCTACCCTGCATGCATATGAGGACATAACATTGTTTGGCATGGGGGGGTCGATAGGCATCCTTAGGATCTAGGTATTTTATGGTATTATGCAGTTTCTATCTATATATATGTAAATGAAAAATGAAAATGGTGTTTAGTAATGATCTAAAGGCTGAAACAAAAATACAATAAATGTTTATGGATATTCAACCACTATTTTGAAGACTTTCCAGGCCATAGAAGCTTGATTCGCTCAGGCTCGGCTTAATTCACTTGAGCATTGACAAGATAGATCGGAATCTCTCCTAACTAAGGACATATTCTTGTACCTGAGACGCCAGTACAGGATCCGTTGGTTTGCTTCTACTTGAGAGCCTAAGTAATCTTGGTTCACACTAGACATATCAAGAAAGACCAGGTGAACATAAGATCCAACCCTAGTGTTCAATAGGGAAGGTGGAGTCCTTACCTGTGCGCGTAGGTAGACTTTTTATCCCAGGCTTTAGTCTTGTATTTAGGAGAGACTCTTTCCACCAAAAAGGAGCTCTCCCACCAAAAAGAAAAAGTGTGCTCCTCCAAATAATGTTGTAAGAGATATACTGACACGTGCTCCAAAAGAAAAAAAGGATGCAAATAAGTCAGTATATCTCGTAAATATCTGTAAAGTCTTCCTCCTACAAAAGTTCTTCAGGGCAAAGTTCAAATACCCTATTTTCTTTGAGCCACAAAAGTCATAAAAAGGGAGTTGAGTTTCCCGTCATCTTTTTAAGGGTCAATCCGAAGACACGAGCTAAAATTGGGACTAACCTGTACTTGAAAATTCGTGAAACCTTGGGCTTGAGTCTTAATGTTCATCTGGTCAGTCTTGATCCTTCACTAAGCACAAGCCATAATCTCTTGAGCTCTCGAGTACGGCAAAAACCTCCTGGATCCTGAAAATCGTACTTAAGGTTTAAATATCAAGAGTCCTGGTTAGTCGAGAGATAATCTATGTCACATAAGACTTAAAGTACTGGTAGTCTTCTCTGCAATTGGTTCTCACAATATCCAACAATAAACACACCTACGTTGCCTCAGAAAAAAATCTTCAGCTGAAGATCATTTCTAAATGCTGTTTTGCTAGGGACTCGCAAAAGATAGGCATGGGGGTATGATTGCACATTAAAAATACACCAACAATTGTGCCGTCTTGTGCTATTTCCTAGCATTACGAGTGCATATTAGGTATCCATAGTCGCATTTGTAAAAATACACGCATGCATGCATTTAATTGAGAGGGGAGGAGAGTGAAATAAAATGGCCATGAAATTAACATTTTCCTTAAGTGCTGCTTCGCAAATTCACCATCTTTATTTTTAATTTTATTTGATTTTGAATTTCTCCGCGCAGCTGCAGGCATGGCCTCTTCTTCCTCTTCGCGCCATGCTCTGTAGCAAGCCTCTCCCTACCAACCATGCACGGCTAGGGCATGGCTGTGCATTCCTTCTTCCTCTATAAAAAAGGCACGGCTTCTTCTTTGCAAGGAGAGCCTGGTCCACGTCAAAAAAACCCAACACACAACAGCTCTTCCCTTCCAGGCCGTCTCCTCCCCTCTCCCTCCATACGTAGCCTCTCCTCTCTGAGGAGCCACGCTGCGGGCAGGAGCAACTCACAGTGGTGCACAACCACCACTGTGAGTCCACCACTGCCTAGCTCATCAAAGAGCCGGTGGGCATGGTGGTGCTCTCAATTTAGCCACAATTCCGCCAATACAACAAAGCTTCAAGCTTTGAAGCTCAACCGGCGACAGCGCGCCCCTGCAGCAGCTGGCCAAGCTCCACCGCTCATGCCAGCAGGTCACCCGCCCCCTCTCCGCGTGCCCTGTCGCGCTCCTTCGCCCGCGCCCCTTCTCCACCCGCTCTGTCGCGAAGTCCCACCCGCAACCCAGCCGACGCAGCCTCTTCCGCGGACGTGCCGAGCCGTCCACGCCTCCCGCACTCACAGCACCAGATATGCCCGATCGCGCATCTCGTCCCGGCACTGTAGCCACTGTTCACGTGTTTCAGTGGAACACTGTGGCTACAGTGCGGTGACCGGTAAGTTTCTCATTTAACCGGTCACCCAGCGAGCCGCAACCGGTCCTAGCCCGCACCCGCGTCCAACCTCGGGCCCACTGCAGCGCCCGCCCGCGCGTCTACGTTCACTCGCGTCTGCCAACGCCCGCTCGCTTCAGCGTCTGCGTCAGCGTCTCCCATCGCCTGCACCCACTCGCTTCAACGCACGCTCTTCACGCAGCGTGGTGCGCTGCGATCCTTCTCCCTCGCGCTCACTCCCTCCAGTGCGCGCCTCTCCGCGTGCCTACGTGCCAGTGCGTGCTCGTGGATCACCAGACGTTGCCAACTGCATGCAGACGCCTTAACCGCACTCCTTCATGCCAACTCCCGCAGTCTCTCTCTCTATCTCTCTCTCTCTCGCTCACAGCACACTCACACTCTCGCACTCACACATTCTCACTACTACATACTTATATATAAATACACACACACACACATATATACATATATAAGTACACATATACCTATATAGTTATAACCATATATATATACATATAGATACATATTTCCATATATACATATATATACATATATTTTCATATCACCAACCATATGTTGCATCGCGGGAATATTTGCACCAGTTGCTGATATTCTCCGATACACGTGTACAGAAAGCGTGTTCGCACTCATCTTCCACCAATCCACCTTACACTCCACGCGGCACTTCGTCCTGTTGGTTGCATCTTTCTAGACGACGACCGACTCAACACTGTGCTACAGGCCATCTCCACCTCCACCCCAACCCCTTTATACATAATAATATATACCTATATATATATACTATATTTACTTTATTTTTGCTTCTCTTTCCTGCCAGTAAAAAGATAAAAAATATACAAAAGAGAAAAGATAATCCTTGACTTGTAGGTACTCAGTCTTGCGAATAGCAAGACTAGTTTTGGAACCCTAATTTGGCTCAAAGCCAAGAACCCGATTTTGAGGGTGTACCTCAAGGACAAAAATTATCAGAAAAAAATCTTAAATAGAAAAACACCAAAAACACAATAAACAAATGGAAGAGATTCGTTATAGGAAAGGCGTAGAAACTGATTCACTTCTAATCCCACTTCCTTGAGTTCGACCCTAGGCCTAAAAGTGAGCAAGATAAAATCAAGTAGGCCAGGTTAAAAATTTTGTAAAGAGATGGTTAGGCTCGATTTAAGTTAACCACTATACACATTTCAATGATAAAATCACCGTATTAACCACCTGTCCGGGCCCGAACATAATTCCTTTCACCCAGCCGATGGCGTAAAACTCAGCGCTTAACGGGAGGCAGCTCGTCATTCTTTTTTAAAAACCTGAAACTCAGCGCTTAACATTTCTTTGCACTTTAGGTTCATCCTGTAGGACAACCAACTTCACCTCAGGTACTCGTACCTGAGATTAGAAATCATCCGCAACAGTCACCTCAACCCATCCACTTACCAAATACCTGTCCTAATGTTTGAACCAAGCTAAATAAAAACTCACCTATTGTACAATGAGGACATTGCAAATCTTAGGCATGGGGGGGTATGAAAGTGAAATAAAATAACAAGGAAAAGGTTTCAACAAAGAAAGTACCGGTAAACTTTATAGAAGGAGAAAAAGAACAAAATGATAAAAAGGAGAACAAAATGAAAGAAAAGGGATAGTCATTAATAAGAAATTAAGGAATTAACCTACATTATAGACCACATTAAGGAAAAGAAAAAGGAAAGTGCACAACAAGATTAGTAAGAACGTAAACTTTAGGCATTCTTGGATAGACTCTTAGTACCCGTTAAAATCAAGATATTCCTCAAGTGGTTGAGGAAAATGAAAAGCTTAAGTATTAGGTCCAAGGCTTAGTGTTAAGACCTGTGACATCAAAACACTTTAAGACGTCTGGGAGTTGGTCCAGACGTCTGGACACCTTCCCAGATGTCTGGAAATTAATTTTTGCGTGACTACGACCGCAAGTCTGTGCGCGTGCCCCGTGCAGACTAAACCCCAGCCGCCTTCTTCTCTTTCTCTCCCCTCGTCGACCTACAGGACCTATCCCCTCGCACCTACAAATACTCCCCTCCTCTCCCTCACGCCACCCCACCCCATCCGTCTACTCTTTCCTCCAACGCGAGAGCGAGAGTGAGAGCGAGCGCAGCAGTGCTGCCGAGTGCAACGACGGAGAGGAGAGGGGTAGCGAGCAAAGGGAAGAGAGGAGAGCGCGCTAGCTGTGAGGGAGCTCGCTGGAGCAGTTAGAGGTCGGTCGGCCGTGCGCGAGGCAGAGTCTTGTGTCGGGGAAGTCTTCCCCGACGCCGCTGTAGCTAGAGTAGCGGGCAGACAAGCGTGGTGCAGCCGTGCACAGCAGGAAGAAGGCAAAGGAGCTTCTGATTCTGGGATTTTTCCCAGAATCAGACATCTGGACCTACATCCAGATGACGTGGACGACGTCTAGAGGGAGCTCCAGACGACTGAGAGGTACGTATTTCCTCATATGCTTCCTTTTGCAGATACGGCCATGCAGGCCGTTCCGCCGAAGCTCTGTTGCATGCCATGTTTAAGAGTTTTCGCATGCGCGTGCAGGATTCACTTCAACAAGGCACAAGACACGCCCTCCCACGCGGTTCAGACATCTGGGCAAGTCACCAGATAGCGGAGAGCATCTCCAGAAGTCCGGAGAGATGGTCGGACGTCTGGAATTAGGCCCAGATAGTTTAGCAGGATCTCTAGACGTCTGAGGAGCAGCACAAAGTGAGGTATGGATCTGGACTCCTTTTAAGACATCTGGAAGATGTTCCAGACATCTTATTTGAGTTAGAGTTGTCATTTTTGACACCTTTAGGATCCGTTCGAGGTCCAATTTCCGCATTTAAGATTTCGTTCTTCTTCGTATAAGTTCCTCTACTTGTTGGAATGCCTATTATCATGTTCTGAGTGGTTTCTTGCGGTTGATCCTTGTGTTAGGACCTTGTTCTGTTACGAACTTTGGGATTGCGGAGGCACATGGACCTGCCAATCACGCCCCCATTTCTCCCGATTTTGTAGGTAGAGTGGCTCCCTTAGTTAATTACAAACATAAATGCATATCTGGAATAAATGATAGATCCTAGGGTATGGCATGAATCCTAGGACTAGAAACACTGGAACAATTGTATTAAATTCCTAAAATGCAGTCTTGAAATGAGTGGATGGAATAATAACAACCTGTGAAATGTGGAGTACTATTGTTAGTAGCTGCTACATGTAATTTCTGTTGGATGAAATTAAATACGAGCTGCTTGTATATAAATTGGAAAAGAATGATTGAATGTTGGAAACACCTGCTATATACGAATAAACCTGAATGATGAAACCTAGTATGGCTTGGCTTGAGGAAACATGAGCACTAACCCTACGGGGAATTAGGAGTAGAGCTCCTGGAAATAAATAGAATGGAACTGGAAAAGTGAATGGGAAAGTGTGTTGTCTCTTGGGTACGTGGTACTAAAGAGAGCACATATTACCTCTTAGTGTAAAGGGGAGCTTGCCGCCCTCAGGTCGAGACCGGGGTGAGTTTAGCCACTTTGCACTAACTTTCTAACCCTCTCGTACACAGTACTGGGGAGAGCTGCTAGTGTAGGGAGAGAGCTAGCCACCCCACGGGGCCCGGGGTTCAGCTAGCCATCCTTCACCGACTTATTAGGCCCACTGGGCAAACCAGGGTAGCCAGGCGAGGGTGCACGGACTGTGGAGGGGCGAGTCCCCTGTTTGGTTACTGTGGAGGGGCTAGACCCCTGTTACTAAGAGGGAAATGCCATATACTGATTCCGTGCTGTGCTTTGGGCGCACCCGTTAACGGAAACGACTGACCGCGTGCTAGTACGGGATAGCTACCCGTGCGTTTATCGCACATGCTATTACGAACGCGTGGCTTCAGACGTCTTTTAAGACGTCTGGGAGGTGGCCCAGACGTCGGACCAGACGTCTGGAACCCCTTCTAGACGTCTGGGATTCGATTTTTTCGACATGAGCGGTTTCGTCTGCGCGCCTGAGCACGCAGACCTGCGAGCGCATCTCTCTCTCTCTTTCCCTCTCTCCTGCAGCCGCAGGCTGCGCCCTCTGTCCACTCTCTCTCCTCCCCGCACGGCTTTAAAATGCCACGCCCTCTCCCTCACTCTCATCACCTCCGCCCCCTTCCTCTTCTCCTTCCAGCCGGTGCGCGAGAGCGAGCGTGAGTGAGCGACGGCAGCGACAGCCGTGGTGAGCATGGGAGGAGGTGCTGCGCGAGGGTGGAGGCGCTCGGTCGGAGGGCGAGCTTACCGGGGCTGCTAGGGCCAACCGGCGAGGGGGAGCAGCAGACACGGGGTGACGCAGGAGGCCTACTGCAGCTCGAGCAGCAGGCGGACTAGTCGCGGCGCGGCCGAGCGTCGTGAGCGGAGGGCAAGTCGCGTCCTAGTTCTGAAAATTTTTCCAGAATCAGACGTCTGGGCTTTCAACCAGACGACGGGGAAGACGTCTGGAGGACTGTCTAGACGTCTGGTAAGTAAGTTATTTTCGTACCTTCTTCCTTTCCTACGACCGTCCGTATTGAGAGAGAGAAATGCGTACGCGCAGGTTCTGAGATTCGCATCCAACGCGAATCAGATGTCTGGCTGCAGTGCCAGACGACAGGAGCGACTTCCAGACGTCCGGGGTGACCATCGGACGTCTGGGAACTAGGCCAGATGCCCCCGTAGGCTTCTGGACGTCTGAGAGACCACGCAGAGCAAAGGTAACCTCTGATCCTCTTTTTAAGACGTCTGGAAGAGGTTCCAGACGTCTGATTTTGCATTGTTTCATCGTTTTCGACCCGTTTAAGGCCAGTTCGGAGTCCATTTTTCGCATTTCGAGTTGCGTGCTTCTCGAAATTTAATCCTCTACCCATCTACAGTAGTTATATACTATTTTGAGAAACTCCTTGTGTTTGATCCTTGTGATAGGACCCCGTTCCGTTGCAGTCTCGGGGGTTGCGGGGGTACGCGGGATTCCCAACCACGCCCCCAGTACGCCTGTTGTAACCGGTAGAGTGGCTTTTAAGTTTATTAGTATAATCTGTTAAATTATGGAACCATAAATAGAACCTAGGACATTGCATGAATCCTAGGAATGAGAAACTAGAATGAATGGTAGATCCTAGGGTGTTGCATGAATCGTAGGGCTGGAAAACTAGATTGTATGATAGATCCTAGAGTATGGCATGAATCCTAGGATGGGAAGGACTAATGGAATATATGAATACTGCAGTCTTGGAAAATGTGGAAAGGAAATAATAGCTACCTGTAAATTGGTTTAACAACTTCCTGTTATGAATAAATGAGCATATCTGAGAATATGGGATGTATGAACGTGAAACTGGAAAGGTGAAACCTGAATGTGCTGAGTTAAAAGAACTGGAACCCTACGGGGAATTAGGAGTGGAACTCCTGGAAAGAGAAAGGAATGGAACTGAGAAAGAAAGGCGTGGTAGTGTGCTGTCTCTTGGGTACGTAGTACCAAGGGAAGTACTTGTACCTGTTTAGTGCAGAGTGGAGCCAACCGCCCCAGGGACCCAGGGTTAGGACTGACCACTTTGTACCGACTTGCTGGCCCTCGTGTACATAGTACCGAGGAGAGCTACTAGTGTACGGAGGTGCTAGCTACCCCACAGGCCCCGGGGTTCTGCTAGCCTCCTACATCGACTTGTTAGGCCCTCTGGGCAAACCAGGGTAGTCAGGCGAGGCTGCGCGGATTGTGGAGGGGCAAGGCCCCTGTTTGGTTACTGTGGAGGGGTTGGACCCCTATTACTGAGAGGGCCCTGCCCTGTACTGGTTCCGTGCTATGCTTTGGGCGCACCCGTTAACGGAAACGACTGACCGCGTGCCAGTGCGGGTTAGCTACCTGTGCGTTTATCGCGCATGCCGTAGTCACCGTTACGTCTGTCCGTGACCCTGGGGTGGTTGACTGAGAGTAGGATCACCACGGGGGACTCTCCCAGCCAGGAGAGCACCACGTGCTACTTCTACTGTTCGGAAAAGACTGCAATCAAGATCGTTCCCACGAGGAACATTCGAGATCAAGTGAAGGATCTGAGAAATAGATAAATTGTGAGACAATAGAAAGACGTAAATAAAGAAAGTAACAGAACATAACAGCTACTGTACACTCTACTGTTTCTTTTGTTTTAGTTGCCACTCTACTTAGCGTTTTGCTGACGTGTTACACTCGTTACCTTTCAGGACCAGGTGTTGAGCAGCCAGGGTCGGCGGCTGCAGAGGACGCTGGGCCGAGTAGGGTCCAGTAGAGTTACGACTGTTCTCTTGTACCTCTTTTTGTTCCACTGTAGTGAGTAGTTCTTATTACCGTTGTACTTTTCTTTACCTACAGTTCATATTATGTTATAAATGTTGTTCTACTGTTGTGGTGGTATATACTGTAGTGGTTTCTTTCCTTACTGCTGTATTTTGTTACTGCTAGTTATATTTCATGTTGAATGTGGTTTATTTTACTGCTCTTTTGGTTACTTCCTCGTTGGACGACTAGGTCTTGGGATTAGTCGAGTCGGTCCGATTCTTGTGTCTCGTAGGGACTCGGGAATCGGGTCGTTACACGTGCCGTAGTCATCGTTACGTCTGTCAGCGACCTTGGGCTGGTTGAGTGAGGGTAGGATCACCACGGGGGACTCTCCCGGCCAGGAGAGCACCACGTGCTTCTTCTACTCTTCGGGAAAGACTGCAATCAAGATCGTTCCCACGAGGAACTGTCGAGGTCAAGAAAAAAACTTGATAAATAAACCAAGTGATGAAAGAATGAACAATTAGTTAAATAAAGAAAGAAATTGAAAATAACAGCTACTTGTCCACCTTTATTGTTTCTCTTAGTTAGCTGGTTGCCACTCTACTCAACGTTTCGCTGATGTGTCGTACTTACCATTTTTTTTCAGGTCCAGGTGTTGAGCAACTAGAGCCTACAGCTGCGAAGGTGCTGGGCCTTGTAGAGCCCAGTAGTTGTACTTTTGTTGTACCCGTTTCCTATAGTAGTGAGTATTTTGTTACACCTTTGTACTCTTTTATTGTAACTTCATATTTCTGTACCTGTTTTTAATTCTATACTGTTGTGGTGGTGCGTACTATAGTATTTTATTTCTTTACTGCTGTACTTTTGTTACTTTTAGTTGCTTGCATGGTGAATGTGGTTTATTTTACTGCTTTTTTGTTACTTTCTCGTTAGACGACTGGGTCTTGGGATCAGTCGAGTCAGTCCACTTCTCGTGTCTCGTAGGGATTCGGGAATCGAGTCATAACACCTAGGGAGTATTCGGCCTCATTAACTGACTTTCGATTTATGGGACTATGTAACCTAAGCACCCAAATTCACACACACAGTCTGATTCAGTGAGCATAAATATCAAAATCACGCAAAAGCATTTCAAATATTCTGAAAATGTCACCTAGATTAGGAGCAGTCAATCAACACATGTTGATTTGGACAAGTTCTCGACGCGGAGAGGTGGGAAGTTCCCCTCGAAGATGCGTAACAACATATCATCTCCTCGGTGCTTGTCCCCTAGGATATTTACATATCCTACTGGGGGCATGTAAGCACTCTGCTGATTCAGATTCCACGGATGGCATTATCACGAAGTGTCAATTGCCAGGGTCTGAATTCGGCCACGGAACACCATGGACAGGATTATCTCAAAATCTCAAAAGCCAGGGTTTTGGGGGTTACCATGGACGATGCTATCTCAAAGCATCGACTGCCAGGGACCCTTGAAGATTGATGATGGGGACAAGGAATTCGATACAGATCGTGTTGTGAAGCCAATCCTAAGCAAGAATTAAAAAGAAAAGAGAGAGAAAACTCTCCAAACAAATAAACCTTCTGTCTCTCTATTACAAAACGCACTGCAAACTGAACCAAGGCTAAAAATATCTCAAGCACGGGTGCTTTAACCACGGAGTCCAATAAAGTTTAGGTTAGTTCCTGTAGGCCTTAAAAATCTTTGCTAAAGACTGAGGCTAAAGCTAGATAGATCTGGATCTTGGTTGGTAGTAGAGTACCTTTTAGGCTTATGATTGGCATTCTGACCTAATCAAGGATACAGAAGGAAAAGCACTTATCAAAATTCGATGGAAAAAATTCATGGTCTAGAACAAATGTTAAAACCTTAAATTTTTGCTAAGGGATTAGTAAAAGCTAGGCATGGGGGTATGATGAGAACCTCATCATGAACCTAACTAGCACATTTTTGACCTAAATAAGTATACAAAAGCTCCTACAAAACCTGAGGGAAAGCCTAAATCAAAGAACTATAAATTTGAGTATAAAGCAACTCACAATGGGTAAAACTGTAATTTTACCAATGCAGTACACAAATGGGATGTCTAAGGGTCTAAACACAGGTAAAATAGGCTTAATAAGAGATAAAGTGGAATGATTTGATTTGAAAAGGGTTATAGCAGCTTCTAGGAATTAAATGACATTCTGTAACCCTAAAACAAACCCACTTTAATTCACGAAGTTTTAGGCAAAATAAAAATCAATTAAACCCTCTAAAATTCATGAAAAAACATCCCCTAGTGTTTAGAACCTTCAATTTGGCCATGGAAACCTATCTTGACCTAGATTGAGAACCATACCCAATTTTTGACCTAATTTGGGTTCTTGTGCAAATTTATCGGTCAAATGTGGTCGAACCTAAAATCCAACTTCACCATTGGATTCCTTAGGTTAAAATTAGGATTATATCAAATTTGTACCTAAGGAAAGTTTTCCTTGACCTACTTTACAAATTGGTCCTCAAGTATTACTTTTTGACCCTTAACTTTTTGAACCCATGCACTTAGCCCTTCAACTTTCCCTTCGTTCTTCGCAAGCTGGTCCCTCTGCCACCCGAAGCAACTACCCATGCCTCTGGCGACTTTGCGCGGAGGATGGCGCCGCACAGGGTATGGAGATCGACCCCAAAAACGAGGGGGGTCCCCTGCGTTGTCTTTTTCCGCATGTACCCCCTCCCATGCCCTGCAGACGCCCATACCTCTCGTGCGATGGCGCGAGAGGCATGGGTCTCTTTTCTGGCCATTCTCCGACGGCTTGCCCATGCTTCCTCCTCGAGTTTTCCTCCTCGCCAGCACCTATTTAAGGAGTGGCAGGAGCTGCCATTTGGAATAAGCTCGATTTGGCCAGAGAACATCCCCAAATTCGTCCCCTCCTCACTCCGGCCAACAGCCCGACGCTTCCGATGACTCTTCCTCCCTCTTCTCGTCACTCTGCCACCATACCATTGGCAGAGCCTGCTCCGCCATTCTCCTCCGTGCAAGGCCGTACCAGCTGGCACTCTCCGACCCCTTCTCTTCGTCGCCGCCCCCTCCTCTGGCACCTTCGTCTCTAGCGACGGCAAAGACGCGTCGATCGCCATCTCCTCCCTTTCATCCGCTTAGCTAGGTGAAAACTCTTCCCCTTACTCTCTTCTTTATTTCCCCCATGTTAATTTGTTATTTCTACCCCTCGACATCCACTGTCCATCGACACCTTCTCCACCTCCGGCTAGACCTCCAGCATGGTGCTTCCGTCATTCCACTCACCCATCCACCTCGCCAAACACCTCAGAAGCTTCACCACTTCCCACTGACCACCTGTCGCCCTTCCACCAACCATGCCACCCACTGAAACTACCCCCCAAACAAACCCATCCTCTCGGCCACAGAGCGACCTAGGCACGCACGCCTAGGTCGCCCCATGGCCAGCCAATCCCCGCCTCACCTTCACCGTGATACGGCGGAGGTTTTCTGATGTTCTGACAGAGCCGCGAGGCAATGCTCGTGCTCTCAGGTTCTGCATGCTGGCCGCCATTAGCAACGGCTCGAGGAGGTTGAAAGCTCGCTCCAGGCTAAAGGCTACAGGGTTCCAGGTCCAGTAGGTTCGGGGAAGTCTCGCGCATCCAGCTGTCCAAGCAATTGGTGCTGCGAGGCCAGCAGCTGCAGCAATTGGATGGAAGATCTCCTGCAGGCATGCGAGAAACAGCGGGTGGAACATTAGTCCCACCTCGTGAACTTGTGAGTGAGGTGTGAGAAATAAATTGAATTTGTGATATTAGCTGTTCACCTCCAATTCACTGGGGTGAGGTCCCTCCTCACCTATGCACGCCTCGTCCGTGAACTAGCCTGCGGACCTGGTAACCCGACCCGATTATCCTCCTGTGCACTCCTCGCGCACCACACCCACGCCGGTGCGCCTGGACCCGGGCGCGCGACCCGACCCAATAACCCGGTTCTGGGAGAGCATACCAAAGAGAGATTTAGAGAGAGAGTGACGTGCGGGGAGGGTAGGGGAATAGGTTTTGTTGCATGGGGCTTGTGCAGGAAGAGGACGCTAAGGAGGAAGCAGCAAGAGGAAGCAAGGACTTAGCCGCTACAAGCGAAGAAGAAGAAGGACACCCTGTAGCAAAGGCGCGGCAGACCAAGAGAAAGAAGAAGAGAGAGATCAAGGGGCAGACAAGCAGGAGAAGAAGAAAGGAGGAGGAGCAACTGAAGACTTAGCCACACAAAGCGCAGCTGAAGAAGGAGGAAGAGGCAGCTGCTAAAGAAAGAAGGAAACTCAAGGCAGAGGAGCAGCTGAAGAAAGAGGAAGAAGACAGGAAGGAGAAGGCTACAGAGAAAGGAAGATGAAGAAGAGAAACTAAAGACAGAAGAAAGAAGAAGACTCGCAGAAGGAAAAGAGAAGAAAAAACAAAAGCAGAAGCTAAAGAGGAGAGAACCCAACTGAAGAAGGAAAAGGCACAATGCAAGAAGGAGAAGAAGAAGGAAGCCGAGTAGAGAGAGAAGAAGAAGAAACCAAGGGAAAAATCGACAGGGCACTCTAGCAAAGGGGCAAATAAGGCGTCTAATTCAAAGAATCAGATGTCCAAAAAAGGAAAGGCAGAGAAAGAAGAGAAGGAAGAGAGAAGAAGAAAGAAAGAAAAGAAAAAAAGAGAAAAGGATTTTTGTTCACTCTCTCTCTTTAATTTTTGTAAAGTAGTATATTATAGTTAATTGTGAATTTGTATGCTTCTAGAATCAAAGTTTGCTCCCTGAGTTCGACCTCGGGATATTCTAAATTTTGAGTTATAAATTTTTATTTGTTTTCGCAAAGAGTTCATCTATATTACAATGAGATATCTATTAAAACACGATCTAGCTGTGTAAGCAAGAAGCCACCACGTCCACCTGCTCACGAAAGAGCTGGGCGGTGGTGGAACTCATAGTGGTGGTCGAGACCACTGTGATTTTTCTCCTGCGCACGGTGTGCCTCTTCTCAACTTGTGAGAAGTGAACTGTGTATGGAGAGGGAGAGGGAAGGAGGTTGGCCAACGGTTGACTGAGGGTGTGGGAGATTTGAAGGTGGATGCGGCCCACAGCAAGGGAGTGCATGGTGTTTTAAAGAGGGAGGGCACACCTCACGCCATGCTGCTGGCTGGAGGAATGGCAAGGAGTGGTGTGGGCACCATGCCCTGCAGCCACACGAAAGGAAATGGAAAATAAAAAAATGAAAAAATGAAAGTTGGTGAAATTGCAATGCCAGACATAAAGAAAATGTTAATAATAGAAGTGGATTGGATGGCCAATTATTCTCACTCTCTTCCCCTCTTTATAAATGCATGCAGGTGTATATTTACAAATGCAAGTAAGGCTACATAAGATGCAATGGCTGTGCTAGGAAATAACACAAGATGACATATTTATTGGTGTACTTTTGTTGTGCAAATAGTTATCTCCACCACCGTCCTCCGTGTCGCGCAATACCCGCCAACGTTGTTCCTGCCCAATCTTCGCCGCCGACTCACCTACAGAGATTCATCTTCCCCATGTCCGGCAACCACACCGGCGTGGGACCTCTTTCCCTTTCGCCCCTTAGAAGTAGGCTTTTAAGTTCCCTCTCTCTCACACTTTCTTTCTCTCTCTCTATTTACCGAAATTGACCACTAACGCCACTGCCTACCGTCACCTCCTCCATCCCCGACGACTCCTCCGGCAAGGTGCTCCCACAGCTACGCACTTCCATCCACCTCACCAACTACCCTACAACTTCCACCACACCTCTCTGATCATTTCCCCTCACTCCAATCACTCCATCGACTACCCAAACACCTCCCCGAACAGACCCACTCTCACCGTCCGGCCACCACAGCTACCCTCGCTCCACGCCACGGCCACTGTCACATTCGTCGTGCCATGGCGACCCTGCTGAGCGTTCGAATGCGGCCATTAGGCCCCTGTTCTTGATTTCAGGTAGCAGGTCAGCGGCTGCCATTGCTGCCAAAGCTTCGAGCTTGCTTGCTGTTGCTCTAGGTCCTGTTACGCCCCAGGGTATCTCCAGGCTGCACGGAATAGAAGCCCGCACGCATCCAACTCTTCATGTAGGGGCTCCAGCAGTCGCAGCCTTGCCAATTCGGCCACACACTCTGCCGCTGTGTGCGCGGAAGGAAGGTGGGACATGTAGTTTCACCTCGGAAATGAAGGGATGCTTTCAACCGCATAAAGTGGGGCTATTCACCTCTTCACTGGACTCGTCCGCGGCACTGCCCACGCGGACCTAGCCGACTCGATTACCCACCTAACCTCACTCGCTCACCACATACGCCGATGAGTCTGGACCCGGGTATGCGTTAGGTCCGATTACCCGATCGGTTGTGGCTCTGGGAGAGTGAGACTGAAATAGAAAGAGAGAAAGAGAGAGGAGAGCTGCGTGGGGGAAGAGGGGTTTTTGCTCTGAGAGGATTGGCTCCAACACTTAGCTGGATTCTGAGAGAAGAGAGCCAAGGAAGAGGAAGAAAAAGAAGAAGAAGAGGAGGACCGCAGGGCTTAAGGTAGAAGAAAGAAGAAGAAAGCCAAAGGAAGAAGGTAGAGAAAGAGAAGAAGGAAGAAGAAGAAGGAAGGAGAAGACAGAGAAAGCTAAGGAAAGAAGAAGCAGAAGAGAAAAGGCCAATGGAAGAAAAGAAATCAGAAGAAGGAAAGAAGGAAGAATACTGTAGCATAAGACATTTAAGACGTCTGATTGCAAAATCAGACGTCTGAATTCTTATTCCCTTCTTTAGTCAATTTGAATAACTGTTCTATGTATTAGACTTATAATTGGTTATTCAAATCACCATTATTTTGTCTAAAACTCTTTTTACACTTCATATACTCATGCTCTACATTCCTAATTAGTCTTTGAGTAATATTATATGTTCAATTTGCATTAATTGCTAATTTAGTGTGTGAATTCCATTTGCTCTCTATGTTTGACCTCGGAATCTTTTCGAGTAATAAAATTGTATTTGTTCTCAAAGCGATTTTGACTATACTGCAACGCGATTATTTAAAACATCGATCTCGCTTTTCAATTAACATTTTGGCGTCGTTGCCGGGGAGCAACGTGCAATTCACCACTATTCTCTGCATCATTTGATTATATTTGAGCACTAACTTGAGATATTTGCTTTATTGTGATTTTGCAAGGTACTTCACGAGGAGATCTTCTGCGCAAATCAACCACTCCAGGGCAGGTAACTTCTTTATTCTTCCCTAATCAACCTCCTAATCTTGGGAAGACAAAAAAGGAAACAAATAATTAGGAATCACCTGCCTTATTTTTCATAGTAATCATCATTTAAAAGGCAAGTTTCCTGATTTGCATTTTTTTTTTCAAATCTCATTGAAGTTGAAGCGATACTGTTTAAGAGATCCTACCTAAAATTTCTTGTGCCTATTAGGGACAACACTTAATTTCTAATCTTCTTGGACTACGCACTTCTTGTTTGAAGTCCATGGAGAACATTTGTTTTGAAGATCAAAGTGGACTTAGAAATAAAGCCAATTAGGATTTTCTGCATTAGGGTTTTGGAGTGCTAGTCACACTTGCTCGCATAAAAGGAAACAACCCCACCCGCATTTGTGTACTACCCAAGCCCTTGATTGAAAAGATCTAATCAAGAAAAATCCTAAAATCAGGCTCTAAACTCACTTAAACCCAAAAATCTTTGAACCTAATAACCTGAGAGTCAAATCAGGGTGATTTCTAGGTCTTGACCTAGAAGTTCATTTTGCCATCTTTTGGCAGGTCGGGTAAAGTTGGTCTATCTTGTAGGACAACCAACCTCCAAATTAGGTCACAAGTCAAATCAACTGCTAATTCAAGTGAAACAAAGGCACAAATTAGGACATAAAACTAGTAGACTTAAGAGGTCAAGTTATCTCTTCTGGTCTACCTGGGCCCTCAGTGACAAGGAAGGTCGGGTGGGGGAAACCCTGTAACCCGTGGGGGTGCTCTACCATGTAAGGATCTTGGCAGGACTCTCCCTTCCTAGCTACTCAGGTAATTCTCAGGTGGATGACTTTCTGATCCAGGGGTATCATCCGCCCCAAACCTCTATAGTCATCCAAAAATCTTTGGGTGCCCTGATTGGCTCAACATCACATCCAGTCCCTCATCCCTTCTATTTAGAGCACACACATATTTTCATTGGAAATCTCTTTCAGATCAAATCACTGCATTCTAAACTTGGATTTTGATTCTACATCTTGATTCCACCATCTGATTAGAAAATGCAGCCTGGCTACTTAGCAAAACCATTAAACAATCCTAAATCTCAAAGATTCATGAGAGATAGAATGGTTGAGGATGCCCTTAAATTTTATGAGATTGATTATAAAACCTCAAAACTAATTGAAGATATTCAGGTTCATGTATCAACAACAATAACCTTCATCATAAACTGTACCCAATTATTATTAACAGAAGCAACAAAGGGATCAACCCGGGATATTCTCACAATAGGATACATCGAGATAGAAAAATTGCATAACTTTGAATATCTCCAATGCATGATAAATTCTGTACTTTGGGAAAAACAACAAGATGATCTTGAAAAATGGGAAGAAATGATGAAATTGTTGAAACATGTTATCGATCAAAAATACCCGTACATGCCCCAAACAATTAATGAACCATGTTGAAATCATATTGAGGATCAACATGATTTCCTAAGTCCCGGGTTTGAGACACAAGGTTGTTGTGAATTCCCAACCCAGATGAAATATGATATGCCTGATCTTGAAATAGGTTGGGAGGTCCCAATTGCAGGATAACACGATTTTGAGCTAGCCCTAGAAAACTAAAACCCTGGTTCGCCAAGCATAGAATTCCTAGACTCCTATAATAACAGGATTGAATCAGAACCTATTGAGGGTGTAAATCCCGCCCCTTATTCTGATAAGGTGACCCCCGAAGGCAATTCTGACCTAGATTCTAGTAATTCGACCCACATTTTTAGCCTAGAATCTGGATCTAAATCTTCTTGGGATAATAATTACAAGGCCCCGTATGACGAAAATCAAAGTTTGAATTTGGATTATGATTCTGGCCTGTATTTGATGAATGTACCTCTCCAACATCCTCAGAAATACCGATTGATTTTTCGGAAGTCACGTCAATCTACAATACAGAAACCGAGGAGTTGGAAGAGTGGGGTTTTGACTGGGTCTTCCCTACGAGCCAAGAACCTGAGCCCAAACCCAATACAGACACCCTTTTAAGCTTGGAATCTACGAATAGGCTAGACCCAAGTCAGGTTACTAAGTCTACATCTTATGATTTATTCTGTGGTGGAACCTCTGATCTTTAATCAAATTCAGAACTTCATTCTCTCAAATTCTTCGACAATTTCGAATCTTACTATGATTACGAAGAACCATTATTTCCTGACAACTACAAGCCAATCTACGACCTCAACACAGATGACCCATTCTTCGACTCTGACTCTAAGGTCCCCAATCTTGAGATCACTGATTTAAATTCAGGTTCCATTGCGATGGAATCATTTCTTTTCGATCCTCAGGAATCAAAAATAAAAAGTCCTGAGAGTGACTACAATCCAGAATTCGAATCTTTTCTTAACTCCGATTATGCCTAAATTTTGGTCAAGGTGATCTCTGATTATGCCCAAATTTTTGTACAAACCTAATTTGGACCCAAAAAAGCTGATGGTGAAGTTGGATTTAGGTTTTAACCAAGTTTGAATGGGTAAATTATGCAGAAACTCAAATTAGGGCAACTCTCTGTCTAAGACTATTTTAGGTTAAATTGGGTTTTAATGGTCAAATTAAGGATACAAAACCCTAGAAAATATTTTTCTACGATTTTTAGAGGGTTTAGGTAAATTTTATCCTAACCAGAACCTCAGTTAATTAAGCGAGTCTATTTTTTGGATTTCAGATGTCCATTAATTCTTAAAATGGGTGATAACCCATTTCTGTCTGCATTGATCAACTTATTAGACATTAATGACCATATGACCTTTAATAAACCCCTAACACACCCTATAGTTATTCTGTATTTGTGATAAGATGGTAAAATTGCATAAATAATCATGTTTTCACCTTTTCTTCTCGAAATAGAATATTAAGCACTTAGGACCCCCTGAAGGTTATGTAGGAGCTTTTATTAACTTTATTGGGCAAATTGAGCTAGTTATAGCTCATGATGGTGTTCCCATCACCTAGGGCATGGGTCTGCATCAAAACCTAGTCTACATCCGTGGACATCTTTTTATTTTGATCTTGACCTGCATTTGTGAATTATTTATTTCTTCTTTGTTTGTATAATGTGTCTAGCTAAAGGTAATAAATTTAGCACGTTTACAATCTCTTTTTCATCTCTGAGCAACCAGATAATCATGAAATTCAGGTGCTTTCTACTCTACTTTGCTCTTTTTCATGTCTTTTTAATACAATGAGAGCATTACATTAGATGGACATGGGGGGGTAGATATTCATCTCTGAATCATCTTATTAGCTTCGTAGATTCTTTTTATTTTCTCTTTATTTTTTAGAATAAAAATTTGAATTAGGAAAAGAGAACTTGGGCTTTGAAAATTTGTCAACTTTAGGGAAAGATACGATAGGACTTGAACACTTAGATTCTTCAAGTCTTCGGGCTTAATCAGCTCGGGTGTCCACTAAAATGTGGACTTGTTTCTCGAGTCCTTGTCATTAGTAAATTTATTTCAAATTGGTTAAATAAGTTGGGGTGATAAGTACACGACTTATCAACTCGCCCTCTGATTTGAGGTGACCTATAGTTTAAGCATCTACGCACTATTTGCACTAACTCACTTTTTGGCGATTTTAACGGAAATTGGGTTTCTAATGAACTTTATAGGGTGGTATGGCTGGCAAGTTGTCGTGGGTAACAACCCATTGGCCAGTTATCCAGAGCCTAGCCATACGACCATTCTCTATCTGCTGCCTTTAGGTAAATCTTAGATCAGGGAAGCCACCTATTTAGAAAAAAATAAAAAATAGAGAAATACCCAAAAGAAAAAAATGATAAGAAAAGGAAAAGAAGAAAAAAAGAAATAAGCCACACTTCAACGCGCGAGTATGGCTGGCAAGTTACCTTGGGTAACAGCCCATTGGCCGATGGTCCTAAACCCAGCTCACGAAATGCACGTATAATTCCAAACACTTAAGAAGAAGCGGAGAAATAGAATAATCCGGGGAGATATACACTGGGTTCGCCTTTGTGTTGATCCCATAAAAGTAAAAAGTAGGGAGAAAGCTACCGGTCGGATAGATACACCTTTAGGTAAAAATTCTTTTCAAGGTCACCTAGAGGCATGGAGACCCAAAGTTTATTCTGATTGCCGATTAGTGAGTTTATCACAATCACAAAAAGATGCTTAGAACTTAGAGTTCTCTTCGAGTCTTGGGTGGGTTGGGTAGCTGTAGAAAGCTACCCGATGCTCTAAACTCAAAAATCTAGAAAAATTAGAAAAGTAAAAGAAAAAAATGCTTTTGCTTTTGAATAAGGCGAGGGCTTGAGGCGATCTGCATTTTGGCAGACACTCGGACGCTGTTATGTCTCTGTAGTTCAGGTCTTAGTAGAAATTTCTTAGTGTTAAAAAATAACTATTACCCAAGTAATTTAATCCTAATTCTATTTATAAATAGCATATAGTTTGCTTTGGACTAGCAAAAGATAGGCATGGGGGTGTGATGTGCATACACTTAGCCTAAAATGTCTATTTATGCATGTTCGTAGTGTCATAGAAGCATCATGCATTATAACTATTACATAACATGCATCATCATACCTTTAGGTTAAATTATACAAATTGTATAGTAATTTTCCATTTTGTGGCTAGGGAACAGGGCGATATCATTTCAGGGCCTTGGATTTGACATCCAATCGTACGGATTTAATCAGGGAGACTTTCGGAGTTCAATGACTCTGAGATCGCCCTGATTAGACTTCCGTAGCACCAGATGCGTGTGAGGAAGGGCAGCAAGATCGAGTGGCACACCTACGCCAGATTGGGAGTTGAATGACGAGAGTAGGGAGCAGCTGTGATCCGTGACAATGCGCGTACACACATGGGCACGAGACGCATGGCACGATTGGAGCAGGGAGAAGCTCCGCAAGTTGCAGTGCCACACGTGTGCATATTGTCGTGGGACACATGGCATGACCGGAGGCTTAAATGGGCGATTTGCATGAACCGTCCCAGACATCTTTGTGATCTCCCGATTAAAGACCTTGGATTGCCCATTAGTTTGGGGATGATAAGATGTAGAGATATGATGTGTAACCCCATATTTTCTAAGTTCCCAAGCTGGGCATTATTAAAATGGGAACCGCCGTCAGAAATGATAGCGAAATGATGTGCATACATCTGATTAACCTAAAATGTCTATTAATGCATGTTCTTAGTACTATATTAGCATCATACATTGTAAATATTGCATAACATGCATAATCATGCATTTAGGTCAAGTTGTATAAATTGTATAGTAATTGTCTCCTATTATGGTCAGGGAGAGGGTGACTTTTTATCGAGGCCTCGGATCGAAGATCCAACCATACGAATCTGATCAAGGCGACAATTGGAGTTCAACGACTCCAAGATCGCCCTAATCGAACATTTGTAGCACCAGATAGAGATCGAGGAACCCTAAAGATCAAGGACCAAGACGGTACCAATCCTTACTTCAGACGACCAATACGACCGCACGAATAGGTTCGAATCGACGATAGTAGGCTAACAGCGCGAAAATCGATCCAATCTGTTAAGACCCCAGCATCAAACGTCGTTTAAGATGTCTGGTAGTTGGTCCAGACGTCTGCTCAGATGTCTGGAAGCCTTCCCAGATGTCTAGAAATTAATTTTTTCGACGTACGATTTCACGTCTGTGTGCATGCACGCGCAGACTGAACCGCCGCCCTCTTTTCTTCTCTCCCTCTCCTCCCCGTCCTGCAGGCGCAGCTTTCTTCCTCTCTCACTTCCCACGGTGCCTTCAAATACTCCCCCTCTCCTCTCCCTCACCCTCACTCCATCGTCTTCTTCTTCTTCCTGTTAGCGTGAGAGTGAGAAGGCGAGGGCAGCAGCTGCTGCCGTGGGTGCGCGGAGAGGAGGTGTTGCAGCGAGAGGGAGAAGGGTTAGAGTGCGAGAGTGTAAGCTCACCGGAGCAGCCAGGGCCGGCCGACGGGCGCGCTGCAGGAGCGTGGCACTGGGGAGGTGCTGCTACAGCTCAGGCGAGCGCGACGCGGCACGGCCGTGCGCAGCAGGCGGAGGGCGAGGAGGTCCTGATTCTGGTAAAATTTCTCAGAATCAGACGTCTGGACCTACGTCCAGACGACGCGGGAGACATCTGGAGGAAGGTCCAGACGTCTGAAAGGAATGATATTTTCCATTCCTAGGGTATGGCATGAATCCTTGGAACAGAATGATAGATCCTAGGGTATGGCATGAATCCTAGGACTGGAAAACTAGATTGAATGATAGATCCTAGGGTATGGCATAAATCCTAGGACTGGAAAACTAGATTGAATGATAGATCCTAAGGTGTGGCATGAATCCTAGGAATAGAAACACCAAAACGAATGTCGTAAATATATAAATTGCAGTCTTGGGAAAGTAGAAAGAAAAATGAAAATTGCCTGTAAATGGATAACAGTTGCTTGTTTATGAATGAATATTAGCTGTTGAGAACATGGGCTATATGAAAATAAAGCTGAAATGATGAAACCTAAATTGGCTGAGTTAAAGAAAAAAAATGAGCATGAACCCTACGGGGAATTAGGAGTAGAGCTCCTGAGAAGCGAATGGAATGGAATTGGGGAAGTGAGCTGGCCCTTGAGTACAGAGTACCAAGGAGAGCGACTGTCCCCCCTATTTAGTGTAGAAAGGAGCTAGCCGCCCCAGGGACCCAGGGTTAGGTCTGGCCACTTTGTACCGACTTTGGGCCCTCGCGTACATAGTACCGGGGAGAGCTACTAGTGTAGGGAGAATACTAGCCACCCCACGGGCCCCGGGGTTCTACTAGCCTTCCTACACCGACTTGTTAGGCCCACTGGGCAAACCAGGGTAGTCAGGCGAGGGTGCGCGGACTGTGGAGGGGCAAGTCCCCTGGTTGGTTACTGTGGAGGGGCTAGACCCCTGTTACTAAGAGGGCTCTGCCCTATACTGGTTTCGTGCTGTGCTTTGGGGCGCACTCGTTAACGTAAACGACTGACCGCGTACCAGTGCAGGGTAGCTACCCGTGCGTTTATCGTGCGTGCCGTAGTCACCGTTACATCTATCAGTGACCTTGGGGTGGTTGAGTGAGGGTAGGACCACCACGGGGGACTCTCCCAGCCAGGAGACCACCACGGGGGACTCTCCCGGCTAGGAGAGCACCACGAGCTACTTCTACTTTTCAGAAAAGACTGCAATCAAGATCGTTCCCATGAGAAACATCCAAGATCAAGAGAAAGATCTGAGAAATAATTCAAGAATGAGTAAATAGAAAATAAAGAAAGAAATTAAAAATAACAGCTACTTGTCCACGTTACTGTTTTCCTAGCTAGTTAGTTGCCACTCTACTCAACGTTTCACTAACGTGTCACCTTTTCAGGACCAGGTGTTGAGCAGCCAGAGCCGGCGGCTGCAAAGGGTGCTGGGCCAAGTAGAGCCCAGTAGTTTTACTTGTGTAGTACCTACTGTACCTTTTCTTCTGTTGTAGTGAGTATTTTCTGTTACCACTGTACTCTTTTATTGTAAGCATCATGTTTATGTACCTATTCAATTCTCTACGGTTGTGGTGTTGTATACTGTAGTAGTTCTTTTCTTTACTGTTGTACTTTTGTTACTGCTAGTTATATACATGGTGAATGTGGTTTATTTTACTGCTCTTTTGGTTACTTTCTCATTGGACGACTGGGTCTTGGATCAGTCGAGTCAGTCCGATTCTCGTGTCTCGTAGGGATTCGAGAATCGGATCGTAACACAATCCTACATCCGTAGCACCATCTGCAACACACAGAAGATGGACGGCCAAGATGAGGCCACGTGGCGCCATCCCAGCCACCCAACCGGCCCCAAGGATTCGCCTCCACTTCTCTTCTTCACCCGCTTGACGAATTTCCACCGTTGGATGCCCATCCAACGGCCACAGATCACGCACGTACAAGTCCTTCATGCAACACAAATGAAGCTTCAACACAGTAGTCCAACGCCCCTTCGCGAGCGAAGGGCGCGCGTTCGAGCCGTGCTAAGCTTCAAATCCAGATGGGCGCGGGGGCGGGCGCGATTGGGCCATCAGATGGAGATCGGGCTGCCGAGGGGAGGATACGTGGCACACGAGGAATCGTTGATCGCGTATGCTCACGATGACGCGCGTCTGTACGCCTCATCGCACACAGGCACGTGGTAGAGGCAGTGAAGAGGAGCGTGCGTACGCTTTTTAAGCCGTCCGATCTCTTGATCGAACGAATGATCGTGCACGAACGTGTGCGGGCGTTGATGTAGCAGAAGGCGAGGAGGCACACCCGAGGCGCACATGTCAACTACATTCAGGCCTTTAGTGACGGATAAATCCGTCACTAAAGGTCCTGAAATAATGTTTTTGAAATTAAAATGTCCAAAATACCCCCACTCCTTGCAACTATAAAAGGAGACCCCTACCGTACAAATTTCTCATCCCTTCCTTCTACTCTCTCCCTCTCAAATGCTTAAGAGAAGCCTGTCCCACACTCGGGATGCTCCTCAAGAGCTAAAACCAAGTTTTCGCCCCCGTTCCGGAAGTGGATCCCGCAACAACGACAACGTGCTGCTACATACCCGTTTCTCCTGCTTCATCCTCTTTCTTCCCGCTCCGTTCCCCGTCTTCTAAGCATTGTCCCATCCGGTTCATCCTCCAAGCGATCGTCGAGGAGGATAACTTCTCTCTCCCTTCTTTTTCTGCTTTCTAGTTGTAACAGTTTCCCGATTTTTAGAGTAATCATTTCACGCTTTCTTAGTTGTAAAACATTATTCAAATATCAAGTGATTGTTCTTTCTCTCTCTCTCTTATTATTTATATTGCTTCCATTGTGATTATTTTACCTTTTAAGCAAAAATACAAAAAAAAACTACGGATTTTGAGATCGACGTAGCCTCCCTGTGTTCAACCCAGAATTTCTTTACGAATTTTTCAATATAAATTTTATCTATTGAACAGATTTCTTCGTGACTCGAAGCACAACGACGGGTTTTCAAATCCAATTGCGAATGCTTAGTTTTCCACCTTCAACACGCGAGGTACCCCAAAACGAGAGATAATATGACTCTGTATAAAAGGAATGATAACTCGATGATCATTTGTGCGTGTGGGTATGGCTTCAATCCAACAAAAAACATAATCAACAGCAAGTAAAATATACTCGAAGCCAAAAGAGGATGGGAACGGACCCATAAAATCTATGCCCCAAATATCAAAGATTTCACAAACGACAATCGGATTCAGAGGCATCATGTCTTTTTGGGACATGCTACCAAGCGTTTGGCAGCAACTACATGCCTTACAATACGTCTGTGAATCTGCAAATAAAGTGGGCCAATAAAACCCGCATTGCAGAACTTTTGCAATGGTCTTACGACCAAAAAAATGACCACCACAAGCCTGGTCATGACAAAAGGAAAGGATAGAATCAATCTCAGAAGAAGAAACACAACACCTGAAGATTTAATCATTGTAGAGTCGAAAAAGATACGGATCTTCCCAGAAATAATATTTGGCTTCTAATCTGAGTCATGATTTGTGATTCCCGTCCCAGTCTGGCGGGAATTGATGTGTAACCAAATAGTTGACAATATCTGCGTACCAAGGAAGATCTGATGATATAGTCAAAAGATGTTCATCAGGAAAGTGTTCAGTAATTGGAATAAATGATTCGATAGTATCAGAAGGAAGGCAAGAAAAATGGTTGGCAGCAACATTCTGTCGTCCAGCCTTATCACGAATTTCTAGATCAAATTCTTGCAAAAGCAAGATTCATCTGATTAACCTAGGTTTCGTGTCCTTTTTAGATAGAATGTGTCGAATAGCTGAGTGATCAGAGTACACAATGATTCGAGATCCGAGTATATAAGATCTAAACTTTTCTAATCCAAATACTATCGCTAGTAATTCCTTTTCTGTAACTGTGTAATTCCTTTGTGCCTCATTCAAAGTCTTGCTAGAGTAGTAAATCACTACCAGATTCTTCTCAATTTTCTATCCCAAAATAGCTCCAATTGTTTAATATGATGCATCACACATGATTTCAAACGGTAAATCCCAATTAGGTGGTTGTAAGATCGGAGCCTGTGTAACTCTGTCTCTCAATGTCTCAAATGCTAATATACACTCCTCACTCATCTCAAAAGTCGTATCTTTTGTGAGGAGGTTTGTAAGTGGTTGGGCAATCTTCGAAAAGTTGAGTATAAATCTTCTATAGAATCCCACATGCTCGACAAAAGATCTGATGCCTTTGATCGAGTCAGGAATTGGAAGATTTGAAATTTTATTGATCTTGGCTCGATCTACTTGGGTACCTCGCTCAGACACAAGGTGGCCAAGTACAATGCCCTCTGGAACCATAAAATGGCTCTTCTCCCAACTGAGGACAAGATTTACTTCTATACATCTCTTGAGAATCTTCGACAAATTATCCAGACAGATATCAAATGTTTCCCCGAAGGCTGAAAAATCATCCATAAAAACCTCCATATATTCACCCACCATCTTGGTAAAATGGCTAACATGCAACGTTGAAAAGTTGCGGGTGCATTGCAAAGCCCAAATGGAATTCTTCAGAAAGCAAAGGTTCCGAAGGGGCAGGTGAAAGTTGTTTTCTCTTGATCTTCGGGATAAATTGCTACCTGATTATATCTAGAGTAACCATCCAAGAAGCAGAAGAACCTATTACTAGCTAATCTCTCAAGGATCTGATCAATGAATGGCAAAGGAAAGTGGTCCTTCTTTGTAACCGTGTTGAGCTTGCAATAGTCGATGCAAACATGCCACGAATTCACAATTCGTGTTGGAATGGTTTCTCCAGATTCAGTCTTGATTATGGTGAGTCCTGCCTTTTTAGGTACCACTTGAATTGAACTCACCCAAGGGCTATCGGATATAGGATAAATAATGTCAGCATCTAACCACTTGATTATTTCTTTCTTTACGACCTCCTTTAAATTCGGATTCAAATGTCTTTGATCTTCTCTTGAAGGTCGTGCCCCATCTTTTATAAAGATGCGGTGACTACAAAAATTAGGGCTAATCCTAGTGAGATCGTGTAAAGTCCACCCAATTGCCTTCTTATGATCTCGTAAAACCTTGATCAATTTCGATTCTTGTGATTCAGAAAGATGAGAATTAATGATTACAGGATATGTTTGATCAGGTTCTAGATAAACATATTTAAGATTATCAGGCAATGGCTTCAATTCTAAGCAGGAGTAGGATCAACAGCAAGATTTGGGGCGGGATTTTCGATTGCAAAAAGTGAATGAAATGAGTCGTGAGATTCAGATTCAGGATCGAGTGTAGATTCTGATAGCGGGTTTTCGTTTTGAGGGTATAAGATATCAAAAGATGTGTTCTCTAGTTCTAAGGAACTAAGGTCATCCTCAAAAACTGAAATAGATCCAATTTCCTCAATCCAATCCTCTAGAAGCTCTAAATATATCCAATTTAATTGTCTTCTCCCCATATTTCAACTCAATCTTTCTAGATTCACAATCTATGTTGGCCTTTGCAGTGGCCAAAAAGGTTCTCCCTAAAATAATTGGGGTATCTCTAATGTGTTCGAGTACTTCCATATTAAGTACAATAAAATCCACCGGAAAATAAAAGTCCCAAACTCTTACAATTATATCCTCCAACATTCCTTTAGGTGACTTAATAGATCTATCAGCTAATTGTAATAAGGTTAATAGATGCTCCTAAATCTAGGAGAGCTCTTCCAAAAAACTAGTCTTCAATTATACAGGAAATAAATGGAGATCCTAGATCTTTCTTTTTCAAAGAAAGTGTACTCGAGATGATAGAGCTCACATGCTCTGAGAGTACCACAGTGCTTCCTTTCTTCGGCTTATTCTTAGGAGTACACAACTCCTTAAGAAATCTCACGTAAGTCGGAATGTGTTTGATAGCATCTAGGAGTGGGATATTAATATGTACCTGTTCAAAAATTTTAACTAAATCCTCATCTAATGTAACAGGTTGTTTTTGTTTCCTAGTCTTCTTCAAAGCTCCTGGAAATGGGACTTGGATTTCTTGTTCTATTGAGGTATTTCCCAGATCTCGCAAATTAGCGGGAATTGCAGGATCAGGTCTGCACCTCTTACAGGTGTAGAAACAGGGGTCATTCTAGATGTACTAGGGTCTTGGGATAGGTTCCTTGGATAAACTAGATCCCTAGTGGAAGTTCCACGGCGGGGTGTAACAGAGTTAATATCTGCATGCAAAGAAGAAGCTTGCTGGCGCTGGAAAGATGGATTAGAGAGTAGAGGCTGGTTGCCTTGATTAGAAAAAGATTGCTGTTGATTTAGATACTCTAATAGTGAATAGTAGAGGGTGGATTCTGATTCTGATTTTGATTCAGGGGTATTTGATTAAGGAAATGGACATGTCCCTGATTTGGACTTTGAACTCCCAGGTGTGGTCTCTGCTGGATATTCCTAGGGTTTGGAACTGGCTGGAATGGAAGGGCCCCTTGCTGACGAGATTCAGCTAACTGCGTGATTTGGCCCCTAAGATCAGCCAGTTCTACCAAACATTGCTGTTGTACTTCAGCAAGAGCCTCAGCTTTCTGTCGCTGGCTCTTAGTCACAGCTCGCAAAATCCGATCGAGCTACGAATCTCTATTTGGCCCTGCGAGGTTCTACGAACCCACGTAAAATGGCTTCGCATTTGGTTTCTGAAACGGCAACATAGGCGGGTTTTTCCTGGTCTGAATCGGATATGATGGTCTTTATGAATGGTCAGACCAAGAGATTCAGATGATTACGTCATCCAGGATTATAAGTATTAGAATATGGGTTTGATCTTAGTACATATCCCTAAATGGCGTTTAAATCTGAAGGATAAGGTGTGGGGACAGAGGTGGGAAAGATTGTGGGACAAAGGTCCCTCCTCGGGTTGGTGCAAGAGTAGATAGAAAGCCCAAGGAAGATGAATCTCTAGAATCCAGATTATTCACAAATTCCCTCCCCACGGGAATTTGCGTAGTGAGAAGAGGCGTAAGAGATTTCATCGTGTTTCGGACCTCGTCGAGATGCTTCCCTACGATGTCGACCTTGTCCAATTTTCCTGCTATAATCTCTAAATCCTTGGAACTGGACAGATTACTGATCTTGTGAATGCCCTTCTACGGGTTTTGATGCATTGTATTGGTGTCCAGCGTGAATTGCGACATTGATGCGTTGTTGATCGAGTTTTCCGCCATCCCTTCAAACAGTTCTGAGGCAGATTCTGCATCGCAATTCAGGAAATTCCCTCCACGAGAGCCATCGACCAAATTGCGAATGCCCTCTTGCAATCCATAATAAAAGATATGCATTAGTTGCCAACGAGGGATGCCGTGATGTGGGCATTTCCTTTGTAATTCATGAAAGCACTCCCACGCTTCATGAATTGGTTCTCCTTGATTTAGAGTAAAAGTCGTGATAGCTCGCCTTTGTGCATTGGTGCGACCAATAGGGAAGAATTTCTTCAAAAATGCAGAATTGAGTTCATCCCAAGTTGAGATTGGTCTTGCAATTGTTCTACACTAATAGGTAGCCTTATCCTTAAGGCTAAAAGAGAACATCTTCATGAGTAGGATTTCTCGGCTTTGATTTCGAGGACCAAGAGTTTGAGATAGATTCTTAAGATCTTCAATATGTTGAATGGATCCTCAAATGCAAATCCATAAAAGTTTTGGATTAAACCTATAATATTTGGCTTTAACTCTGGGTCATTTTCCCCAATGGGAATCCAAACATTAGGCTCTACTTGTGCATTAGATGGATTATAATAGTCTCGAAGTAGAGGCCTAGGACAAGGGATCGGTAAATCATGGATATCAAAACCCACCTCAGGTCGAGGTGGAGGATGGGCAAGCAAATTTTGCAAATTTTGAAGAGCAGCCGTCAATAGATTAATTTGACGGTTCTACTCGAGCATTTGAAGATTCTGGTTCAGGAGCGCCTCATGAACATCAAAAGGCAGCATCTCCCCCTGACCAGAAGAAGAAGGGATCTCGGGATTTTAGTTCTGCAATTGGTCCATAGGATCAAATGCAGAAAAAGCAGATGTATCAGACGGGAAATTTGTTGGTTGCCTCAGTGCAACCGGTCTAGGAATACCTGTCAACGAAGATACGAGAGGCGATTTCAGGGATCGCCTCACGTGCATAAACCAAAAAAAATGTGCAAAGGCACACTCACGCCACTAAAAACAGTGGCAAACAAGATCCTCACACAGCGCAAAAAAGTAGGGTCTTTCTCTTATTTCAAAGGAAAGAAGAGAGTCCAAGAATACGCAAAATAATTTGGACGCAAACAAGTATAATATCAGTATCAAAATACGCATCCTAAACCCGTGTCTACGCAAGTGCGTATCCTTAAAGCTCAAAGGTCTAAGGTTGAAGATCGAGACCGCTCACTACTGGTTCCCCAGGGCTCTAGTAGTGAGACAGACTTGTTGATCTTTAACCTAAGCCCTAAGAAGTGCAAAGAGAGGTAGAAAAATCAGACTTGCGTGACTCAAGTGATCGCGCTATGTGCGTGATAGCATTGCAACAAACGATAGTGCAAAAACCCGCATGCCTTCTGCAAACAAATTGAGTCACAAATTTTGGTATCCTCTTTTTACTTAATCTTTTTCAAAAATGATAGACAGAAGTAAAGTGTCCGCTTTTTAGGTATTTTCAACAAAAATATGGTCTTATTTATTAACACCAAGATAGGGATCTACGCAGGTTTTGCGTGTTTTCCCGCTAATGCGAGAAAAACAGTAGAAAAAATTTTCCTAGTCAGATCACAATAAAACTAGCAGGTATGTGCACTCCTAGGAGTGTATGCCTAAAACATGCTGCTGCTAGTCAAAAAGTATGCATATTTTTGTATTTTTTTAATCTTTTTTTGACTAACTAAATGCAAAAATACAAACTACACTAAGGACTAAGAAAGAAATATTCACAATGGTATGTATAATGGTCAGAAAAACAAAAAATAGAAAAACCCGCCTCCTTTCCTGAGAATACCCGCAGAGGTAACCCTGAAAAGAAGATAGAAAACAGAACAAAATAAAACTAATTAATAAAAAGAACATACAAAACAAAAACAGTAATGGCGAATATAATTACAGTTACCTCCCTGGCAACAGCGCCATTAAAAATATTGGGTTTAAATTCTCAACACAGTTAATTAAGTTATTTAAGCTTAATTAAATGCAAGAGAAAGTAACTTAGGTTAACTCGATTTAATGTCGATTGTGTAGTATAGAGTCAAGTTAACCTAACATTTTAAACTTTTAATTCTTTTTAACTAGTTGAGTCCAGGTCGTTCACTGGGAGGCATAACTTATCTTAATTCACCATTAAATCCTAAACATAAATTACTAATTACTTAATCAATTAGAATTATAATTAGATTACTTTAGGAATATGAATCTTGCACAAAGGATATTTACTTAAAAAGATGCAAAATTTCATAAGAAAAAACATATTTACACATGTTATCTGTCATTAAAAAGTAAACATGTTTATTACACTAATTTCATCTTATTTGCAAAAGATTAAGATAAGAAAAAGAGATTCAAATGAATACAAGTGCCTTATTACATTAAGCTCAAAAAGAAATGTTATTGATGTAAAATAAAAAATCAGATGTCTTAATCTATTTTATTTCCATCTCTTCTTTCTTCTTTAATCTTCAGCCTCAATTCTTCTTCTCTTCTGTTCTGTCTATTCTACCATCTCTCTCTCTTTCCTTTACTCTTTCTTTACCTCTCTGTCATCTCTTCTTCGAGCTCTTCTTCACCTCTCTGTTAATTCTCTTAACCATCCTCTCTTCCCTTTTTTTGTTCCAACTCTTTAACTGTGCAAGTTAACCACACTTGAACCAAAAATTTGGTTTTCTAATTGGCAGCTCGAACCGGGCAGGGATACACAGCACCCCTCTCAGGGTAGGACCAGACCCTACTGGGTCTGAGCCTAGTTTATATTAGGTGGTTTGTTTCTGGTTCAAATCATCATGAACAGTCTCCGGCCTCCCAGGCCCACACACACGCCCGCCCATAGGCCCACGCTCGCACCCACAGGCATACACACACCCGGGCACGTGCACTGCACGCACCCACACAAACACACACATGCTCATTATGTGCCCAGCACTAACGATCGATAAGGCCAATACACTTTTTCCTTTTATTCTAAGGCGTGCGCTCCAATTCTGCCGATGTGGGACTATGTTAGTCCCCTCCAGGCCAAACTTTGGCTGGAGATTTCGACCGGCTTAGAGCTCCAAATCGAGCAAACAAGGGCTTGTTGGAAAGCTCTAAAGGTGTACTACAAGATTACATCATCAATTTGATGCTGAGGACAGAACTTGCCCTTCGATTTGAAGGGTGAAAGTGAACAGTCTTCATGGTCACTCTAGCCTACAGAGACGCAACTCAGGTCTAAGGACCTGCAGTGAGGCTTTTTGACCTCAAATGAGGTCCTGAATCATCTCAGTAGACGATTCCGCACCTAATGGTGAAGGCTAGGAACTCTGAAAGGCATCAGGAAGAAGAAGCTCAAAAGCTTCTAACAAGAGCTTCAGAGCTCCAATTTTAGCTCTGATTAGCTCGACAGACAGCTAAAGAACAGTAGCATCCATTCAAACAACCTTTGAAGGTTGTAAAGATTCTAGCTAGGCAACAATTGCATCTGAATCTCGCCAAAAATGCACTGAAGTCAGTTTGGGTTCAAATGAACCCAAACTAAACAAAAATTAAATTCTCATGAAATCCTAAAAGGAACTTATCCAAATCAAATCTAAATCATTTAAAAACATCCCAGGCATCATTTTTATTCATCAATTCCCCTAATTGATGTCTCAATCATCCAATCAGACTTGAGGTTGACCATTAAGCATCAGAATTTGACTTTCTACTCCAGTCTATCTCAGATGAAATTAATATCATAGATCAACTCTATTTTTCCTTAAGAACTTATTCAAGGTATTACGAAGAGATTTCAACCAGGAATTCTATGGTTTCAGGTCTGTCACATGAGATCCTAAAAGAGTTTGTTCGACAGAACAAACTACAGCTTTTCTGGGTGATTGATCCACAGGACTGACCTCAGAACACCTTCCTGATGCTTCTAGACCTCTTACATTAAGCTAAACCCTAACCAACAATCTTCTCCAACTCTGCCAGAGTTGGAGAAGACTGAGGCCTATATGGAGCTCTAGACATCAAAACATCAAAATAAACCTCAAAACAGAATCCTTAGATCATTCATAATCAATCTAGAGCTTCGCATGAAGTTCTGTTAAGACCCCTGCATCAAACGCCTTTTAAGACGTCTGGGAGTTGGTCCATACGTCTGGTCAGACGTCTGGAATCCTTCCCAGATGTCTGGAAATTAATTTTTTTGGCGTACGATTTCGTGTCTGCGCGCATGCCCGCGCAAACTAAACCGTCGCCCTGTTTTCTTCTCTCTCTCTCCTCCCCGGTCTGTAGACGCAACTTTCTTCCTCTCTCTCTCCCCAAGACGCCTTCAAATACTCCCCATCTCCTCTCCCTCACCATCACTCCACCGTCTACTTCTTTTTCTTCCTATTAGCGTGAGAGTGAGAGGGCGAGGGCAGCAGCTGCTGCCGTGGGTGCGCGGGGAGGAGTTGTAGCGAGAGGGAGAAGGGTTAGAGCGCGAGAGTGTGAGCTCGCCGGAGCAGCCAGGGCCGGTCGGCGGGCGCGCAGCGGGAGCGTGGCGCTGGGGAGGTGCTACTGCAGCTCAGGAAGCAGGCAAGCGCGGTGCGGCACGGCTGTGCGCAACAGGCAGAGGGCGAGGAGGTCCTGATTCTGGGAAAATTTCCCAGAATCAGACGTCTGGATCTACGTCCAGACGACGCAGGAGACGTCTGGAGGAAGATCCATACGTCTGAAAGGTACGATATTTTTCCATTCCTTCTTCTTTCGCGTGTACGGCCATGCAGCCGTTCCGCCGAAGGGTTCTGCCACATTTTCGTGTTGAGGACGGTCGCATACGTGTGCAAGTTTCGTTCAGGAAGGTGCAAGGGCACGCCCTCCCACACAGATCGAACATCTGGGCACAGCACCAGATGGCGGAGAGGGGCTCCAGACGCCCGGAGTGACAATCGGACGTCTGGAACTAAGTCCAGATGGATTAGCGGGATTCTGGAGGTCTGAAGAACCGCGCTGCAACAAGGTATGACTTGAACCACCGTTTAAGACGTCTGGAAGATGTTCCAGGCGTCTGATTTTGGGCCGACTTGTCATTTTTTGACCTGTTTAGGGTCCTTTCAAAGTCTGTTTTCCGCGTTTCAAGTTTCGTCCTTATCAGAATTAGTTCCTCTACCTGTTTACAGTATTTGTATCATGTTCTAAGTAGTTCCTTGTGTTTGATCCTTGTGTTAGGACCCCGTTCCATTGCGGCTCTAGGGGTTGCGGAGGCACGTGGGCTTGCCGATCATGCCCCCAGTACTCCCGATTTTGCGGGTAGAGTGGCTCCCTTTAATTGTTTATCAAAAATTATGCACTTGCGAGATAATTAATAGATCATAGGGTATGGCATGAATCCTAGGACTGGAAAACTAGATTAAATGATAGATCCTAGGGTGTGTCATGAATCTTAGGAACAGAAACACCAAAATGAATGTCGTGAATATATAAAATTGCAGTCTTGGGAAAGTAGAAAGAAAAATGAAAATTGCCTGTAATTGGATAACAGTTGCTTGTTTATGAATGAATATTAGCTGTTGAGAACATGGGCTATATGAAAAAAAAGTTGAAATGATGAAACCTAAATTGGCTGAGTTAAAGAAAAAAAATGAGTGTGAACCCTACGAGGAATTAGGAGTAGAGCTCCTGAGAAGCAAATGGAATGGAATTGGGGAAGTGAGCTGGCCCTTGAGTACAGAGTACCAAGGAGAGCAACTGTTCCCCCCCTTGTTTAGTGCAGAGCGGAGCTAGCCGCCTTAGGGACCCAAGGTTAGGTCTGGCTACTTTGTACCGACTTTTGGCCCTCGCGTATCCAGTACCAGGGAGAGCTACTAGTGTAGGGAGAGTACTAGCCACCCCACAGGCCTCAGGGTTCTGCTAGCCTTCCTACACCGACTTGTTAGGCCCACTGGGCAAACCAGGGTAGTCAGGCGAGGGTGCGCGGACTGTGGAGGGGCAGGTCCCTTAGTTGGTTAATGTGAAGGGGCTAGACCCCTGTTACTAAGAGGGCTCTGCCTTATACTGGTTCCGTACTGTGCTTTGAGGCGCACCCGTTATGGAAATGACTGACCGCGTGCCAGTGCGGGGTAGCTACCCGTGCGTTTATCGCGCGTGCCGTAGTCACCGTTACGTCTGTCAGTGACCTTGGGGTGGTTGACTGAGGGTAGGACCACCACGGGGGACTCTCCCAGCCAGGAGAGCACCACATGCTACTTCTACTTTTCGGAAAAGACTGCAATCAAGATCGTTCTCACGAGAAACATTCGAGATCAAAAGAAAGATCTGAGGAAAAATTCAAGAATGAGTAAATGGAAGAATAAAGAAAGAAATTAAAAACAACAGCTACTTGTCCACCTTACTATTTTTCTTAGCTTTTGGTTGCCACTCTACTCAGCATTTCCTGACATGTCACCTTTGTCACCCTTTTCAGGACCAGGTGTTGAGCAGCTAGAGCTGACGGCTACAGAGGGTGCAGGGCCTAGTAGAGCCCAGTGTTTTACTTGTGTACTACCTACTGTACCTTTTCTTCTGTTGTAGTGAGTATTTTCTGTTACCACTGTACTCTTTTATTGTAAGCATCATGTTTATGTACCTGTTTAATTCTCTACTGTTGTGGTGGTGTGTACTGTAGTAGTTCTTTTCTTTACTGTTGTACTTTTGTTACTGCTAGTTATATACATGGTGAATGTGGTTTATTTTACTGCTCTTTTGGTTACTTTCTCATTGGACGACTGGGTCTTGGGATCAGTCGAGTTGGTCCGATTCTCGTGTCTCGTAGGGATTCGAGAATTGGGTCGTAACAAGATGGTATCAGACCAAGGTCGTCCCGAGAAGTGAACCAACTGACTGAATAATAACCAATTCACGTGCCTGTAACTAGAGTAGCCACCACAACATATCTTTTGACATTTGTTCTTAGACTTCTCCGCTAGATATCGATTCATATTGACGTCTTTTTCTATTCTGTGTTCGTGTCTTTTTGCAGGAGATGCCTCGACGAGGAGGTAGCGAGGCGGGCCGCGGGTGCGGTCGAGGATGAGGTCGGAGGGGTGGGCGCGTTGAGGTCGATGCCTCAGTGGACCAGCCACTACTCCCAGGCATTCAGGCCCAGGACCTCGCCCAGCTGATACGGACATCGTGCGAGAGGAGCTCCACCCGTCGCCACGAGTGCCTCTCCCTGGGGATGTGGAGGGGGAGTCCTCTGTAGGACCACGCAACAGACATGGCGCTAGACGCGAGGGAGGGGATGGGCCTCCACCGCCCCCACCTTCTTCCAACACTTCCGAGCATGAGGCTTCTTTACTTGGAGGTGCACCAGCATCTCCACTTCAGCGCCACTTTGAGCTTTTCGGACAATTCCAGAAGCTGAAGCCCCCCTCCTTCAAAGGGGATGAGGACCCGACCAAAGCAGAGGACTGGCTCGAGCAGATCGAGAAGGTTTTTGACACCCTTCGCCCCCGGTATGTTAAACTCCGAGGGGCTCTGGCCTGCGATTCGGGGGTATGCCAAACTCTTGAAGCTACCTACGTTTTCGAGGGTGGTGGAGGCAGCTATGAGATACGAAGAGACCAACCCGTCCGCGCGAGATACTAACAGCGGGCAAAAGAGGCCCTATCAGCCAGACTTCTCACAGGGCCGAAGAGAGAGGAGACACGTGGTGCCCGCAGGAGAGCCGTCACGCTTTGCAGGGCCATCAGTGGCCTTTGGGGGCCCTCGACGAGGGCCAACTGCTAGCACCGAACCCCCGCCAGCCGACAGCAGGGACCCACTGAGGGCGGGAGTCGAGTCCCCCTTTACTACCAGTGTGGCCAGCTGGGCCACATCAGGAGGGACTGCCCGTCTAGGGCAAGAGGTTAGCAAATGCTTCCCACGTCGAGCACTGGAGGGCGAGCAGGAGGCCGTGGCTTCCAGGCGCGAGGAGGAGGACAGCAGTCACGGGAAGGGTACCGGCCAGCAGCTACCCGTCCGACGTAGAGTGTGGTTGCTTCGTCCGCACCTAGGGCTGAGGGGCGTATCAACGCCCTGACACACAGGGATGCCAGAGCTTTGGGATCAGTGGTGGCAGGTATGGTTTCATTTTTCGGCAGACTCGTTTACACGCCTTTCGATTCCAACGCTACGCACTCATCTGTCGCTGCCAGTTTTGCGATTAGTTTGGGGCAGGAATGTATGCTGTTAGAGGATCCGTTCGTGATCAGAGGCCTAAGTGGTCAGCTGTTTGTAGCTGAGGAGGTATTCACGGGTTGCGAGGTCAGTGTTGGGGGACACAGCCTTCCCGTCGACCTGATTATGATACAGATGGAGGACTTTGGCATAATTCTGAGGATGGACTAGCTGTCCACTTACCACGCCTTGGTGGACTAATTTGAGAGCAAGATCGTCTTCTCCATACCGAAGTTGCCTTCTTTCGAGTTCCACGAGCAGCCAGTGGACGGAGGCTTCAGGTGCACTTCTGCACTTTGGGCGATGAGACTTTTGAGTCAGGGATGTGAGGGATTCCTAGCTTGTGTGGTGGCAGATCCAAGCCCTGTGGAAGACTTCCAGAGTATCCCGGTGGTCAGAGAGTACCCCGACGTGTTCCCAGACGAGTTGCCAAGACTACCGCCCGAGCGTGAGATCGAGTTTGAGATCTCACTGGTACCGGGGACCAGCCCCATCTCCACATCACCGTACAGGAAGGCACCACTTGAGCTATGAGAGCTCAAGTCTCAGTTGCAAGATCTTCTGGAGAAGGGCTTTGTGAGGCCCAGTGCGTCTCCCTAGGGAGCCCCGGTATTGTTCGTAAAGAAGAAGGATGGTACCCTACACCTTTGTGTGGACTAAAGATAGCCGAATAGGTTCACCATCAAGAACAGGTATCCGCTGTCGAGGATTGATGACTTGTTTGACTAGCTACGAGGTGCCACGGTATTCTCCAAGATCGACTTGAGATCTGGATACCACCAGTTGAGGATCAAGGAGGCAGACGTCTCCAAGACAACTTTCCACACTCGGTACAGACACTACGAGTTTCTGGTCATGCCATTTGGGCTGACCAATGCCCCTGCTGCCTTCATGGATTTGATGAACCAGGTGTTTAGACCATACTTGGATCAGTTCGTGGTGGTATTCACTGATGATGTGCTCATCTATTCTCGAGATCAGACGCAGCACAAACAGCACTTGCGGATGGTTTTGGACACACTGAGACGACGGAGGTTGTACGCCAAATACAACAAATGCGAGTTCTGGTTGAGGGAAGTGACCTTCTTAGGCCATGTGATCTCCGGTGATGGCTTGGATATGGACCCAGCCAAGGTCGAGGCAATTATCTGGTGGGAGAGACCGTGTACGGTTACTGAGATCCGCAGTTTCTCGGGACTGGCAGGCTACTACAGGCGGTTTATCAGGGGCTTCTCACAGATTGCACATCCTATGACACAGCTGACCCGGAAAGGACGTGCCCTTTACTTGGACAGATGCCTGTGAGGCGTGTTTTCAAACGCTGAAGGAGAGGCTGACTTCGGCTCCTGTGCTAACCATCCCAGACAGTAGTGGCGGCTTCGTTGTGTACACGGACGCCTCCTTGCAGGGGTTAAGGGGTGTGCTCTTGTAGAGAGGTCACGTTGTCTCTTACGCTTCGTGGCAACTGAAGCCCCATGAGCATAGCTACCCTACCCACGACCTGGAGCTGGCAGCTGTCGTCTTCACACTGAAGACCTGGAGGCACTACCTGTATGGTGAGACCTTTGAGATTTTCACAGATCACAAGAGCCTCAGATACCTGTTTGATCAAAAGGAGCTCAACATGAGACAGAGACATTGGTTGGAGCTCCTGAAGGACTATGACTGCAGCATTTCCTACCACCCGGGAAAGGCCGACGTGGTGGCTGACGCCTTGAGCTGGAAGGCGCCCGCACACTTGGCCAGTTTACAGGTGCAGAGTTGGAGCCTCTTGGAGGAGATGGGAAGTTGGCGACCCTAGAGTTATGGGGGCACTGTGGGGCAGATACTATGTCGCGACAGACGAGGCCAGACCTGATAGATCACATCATCACAGGACAGATGGCCGACCCATACTTGCAGTTCTTGCGTGACAGAGTACTGTCAGGAGACCCTGGGAACTTCTCTTTTACAGACTAGGTGCTGCGCATGAGGGGACGTTTGTGCGTTCCCAGAGACGAGGAGCTGTTGAGAGAGCTCCTGACTGAGGCACACGGTTCCAGATTTACCATACATCCTGAAAACACAAAGATGTACCATGACTTGAGACACGACTTTTGGTGGAAGGGGATGAAGCGGGATGTGGGTGAATTCGTACAGCAGTGTTTAGTGTGCCAGCAGGTGAAGGACGAGCATCAGAGGCCTGCAGGGCCGTTACAGCCACTTCCAGTGCCAGAGTATAAGTGGGAGAGCATCACCATGGACTTGGTGGTGGGCTTACCTGTTACCCAGTGAGGACACGACACAGTCTGGGTGATCGATGACAGATTGACGAAGACGGCATGTTTCTTGCCGATCCGAGTCACCTTGGGACCAGCACAATTGGCAGAGAGGTATATCCGCGACGTGGTACGTCTACACGGAGTCCCGCAGGAGATCGTATCCGACCGGGATACCCGCTTTATGTCCCAGTTTTGGGCTGAGTTTCAACAGGCCCTGGGGACAAGGTTGAGGTTCAGTACAACATACCACCCCCAGACGGACGGAAAGTCTGAGCGCACGATACAGACACTTGAGGACCTTTTGCATGCTTGTGTACTGGAGTGGAAGGGCTCTTGGGAGGAGCACTTGCCTCTAGCGGAGTTTGCATATAATAACAGTTATCACTCGAGCATCGGCATGGCTCCCTACGAGGCTCTGTATGGACGGAGGTGTACGGCACCCTTGAGTTGGGTTGAGGTGGGGACCAAGTGGGAGGTTGGCCCCAGGCTGATCCGGCAGAGTAAGGAGGTAGTCGAGCAGATTCACAGCTGACACCGCACTGTCAGGAGCAAACAAAAGAGCTATGCAGATCGGAAACGCAGAGAGGTGCAGTTTGAGGTTGGGGACCACATCTTCCTTCGCGTTTCGCCCATGAAGGGCCTACAGTGGTTTGGGGCGAGAGGGAAGCTCGCACTGAGGTTCGTGGGACCCTTTGAGGTCCTAGAGCAGGTTGGACTCATTGCTTACAGGCTTGCCCTTCCTCTCCAGCTTTCTGGCGTGCACAACGTGTTCCACGTGTCCAACCTCAGGAAGTACATCGTCGATCCCAGTCACGTCCTGAGTCACGAGAGCATCGAGGTGGGTGACGACCTGACCTACCCCGAGCGGCCAGTGCAGATTCTCAACAGAGCTGTCCGCAGTCTGAGATGGAAGCAAGTACCCCTGGTGAAGGTTTTGTGGAGGAGCCAGCGGTACGAGAAGGCTACCTGGGAGCCTGAGGCGGAGATGCGGGAGCGGTACCTGGAGCTTTTTGAAGGTACGTCTTTTCGGACTGGCTTCGGTCCTCTTTGAGTTTGTTATGCATATATCATTCTTTTCCGCACCCTAGTTAGCGCAAGTTTCGGGGATGAAACTTTCTTTGAGTTTGTTATGTTGCTAGGACCCCTGCATCAAACGTCTTTTAAGATGTCTGGGAGTTGGTCTAGACGTCTGGTCAGACATCCAGCAGCCTTCCCAGACGTCTGGAAATTAATTTTTTTGACGTACGATTTCGTGTTTGCGCGCATGCGCACCCAGACTGAACTGTCGCCCTCTTTTCTTCTGTCTCTTTCCTCCCCGTCTTGCAGGCGTAGCTTTCTTCCTCTCTCTCTCCCCACGGCGCCTTCAAATGCTCCCCCTCTCCTCTCCCTCACCATCACTCCACTGCCTACTTCTTCCTGTTAGCGTGAGAGTGAGAGGGCGAGGGCAGCAGCTGCTGCCGTGGGTGCGCGGGGAGGAGGAGTTACAGTGATAGGGAGAAGGGTTAGAGCGCAAGAGTGTGAGCTCGCCGGAGCAGCCAGGGAAGGCCGGCGAGCGTGCAGCAGGAGTGTGGAGCTGGGGAGGTGCTGCTGCAGCTCAGGCAGCAAGCGAGCACAGCGCGGCACGGCCGTGCACAACAGGCGGAGGGCGAGGAGGTTCTGATTCCGGGAAAATTTCCCAGAATCAGACATCTGGATCTACGTCCAGACGACACGAGAGACGTATGGAGGAAGATCCATACGTCTGAAAGGTATGACATTTTTCCATTCCTTCTTCTTTCACATGTACGGCCATGTAGCCGTTCCGCCGAAGGGTTCTGCCCCATTTTCGTGTTGAGGACAGTCGCGTACGCGTGCAGGTTTCATTCGAGAAGGAGCAAGGGCACGCCCTCCCACACAGATCGGACGTCTGGGCACAACACCAGACGACGGAGAGGGGCTCCAGACGTCCGGAGTGACAATCGGACGTCTGGAGCTAAGTCCAGACGGATCAACGGGATTATGGATGTCTGAAGAATCGTGCAGCAACAAGGTATGACCTGAACCACCATTTAAGACGTCTAGAAGATGTTCCAGACGTCTGATTTTGGGCAGACATGTTGTTTTTTTGACCCGTTTAGGGTCCGTTCGAAGTCCGTTTTCCGCATTTCAAGTTTCGTTCTTCTCAGAATTAGTTCCTCTACCTGTTTACAGTATTTGTATCCTATTCTGAGTAGTTTCTTGTGTTTGATCCTTGTGTTAGGACATCATTCCGTTGCGGCTCTAGGGGTTGCGGAGGCGTGCGGGCTTACCGATCACGCCCCCAGTACTCCCAATTTTGCAGGTAGAGTGGCTCCCTTTAATTGTTTATCAAAAATTATGCACTTGCGAGATAATTAATAGATCCTAGGGTATGGCATGAATCCTAAGACTAGAAAACTAGATTGAATGATAGATCATAGGGTGTGGCATGATCCTAGAAACAGAAACACCAAAATGAATGTCGTGAATATATAAAATTACAGTCTTGGATAAGTAGAAAGAAAAATGAAAATTTCCTGTAATTGGATAACAATTGCTTGTTTATGAATGAATATTAGCTATTGAGAACATGGGCTATATGAAAATAGAGCTGAAATGATGAAACCTAAATTGGCTGAGTTAAAGAAAAATGAGCATGAACCCTATGGGAAAATTAGGAGTAGAGCTCCTAAGAAGTGAATGGAATAGAATTGGGGAAGTGAGCTAGCCCTTGAGTACAGAGTACCAAGGAGAGCGACTGTTCCCCCCCTTGTTTAGTGCAGAGCGGAGCTAGCTGCCCCAGGGACCCAGGGTTAGGTCTGGCCACTTTGTACCGACTTTTCGCCCTCGCGTACATAGTACTGGGGAGAGCTACTAGTGTAGGGAGAATACTAGCCACCCCACGGGCCCTGGGGTTCTACTAGCCTTCCTACACCTACTTGTTAGGCCCACTGGGCAAACCAGGGTAGTCAGGCGAGGTGCGCGGACTATGGAGGGGCAAGTCCCCTGGTTGGTTACTGTGGAGGGGCTAGACCCCTATTACTAAGAGGGCTCTGCCCTATACTGGTTTCGTGTTGTGCTTTGGGGTGCACCCGTTAACGAAAATGACTGACCGCGTGCCAGCGCGGGATAGCTACCTGTGCGTTTATCGTGCGTTCCGTAATCACCGTTACGTCAGTCAGTGACCTTGGGGTGGTTGACTGAGTGTAGGACCACCACGGGGGACTCTCCCGGCCAGGAGAGCACCACATGCTACTTCTACTTTTCGGAAAAGACTGCAATCAAGATCGTTCCCAAGAGGAACATTCGAGATCAAGAGAAAGATCTGAGGAAAAATTCAAGAATGAGTAAATGGAAGAATAAAGAAAGAAATTAAAATTAACAGGTACTTGTCCACCTTATTATTTTTCTTAGCTTTTGGTTGCCACTCTACTCAGCGTTTCGCTGACGTGTCACCTTTGTCACCCTTTTCAGGACCAGGTGCTGAGCAGCCAGAGCCGGCGGCTGTAGAGGGTGCTGGGCCTAGTAGAGCCCAGTAGTTTTACTTGTGTAGTACCTACTGTAATTTTTCTTCTGTTGTAGTGGGTATTTTCTATTACCACTGTATTCTTTTATTGTAAGCATCATGTTTATGTACCTGTTTAATTCTCTACTATTGTGATGGTGTGTACTGTAGTAGTTCTTCTCTTTACTGCTGTACTTTTGTTACTGCTAGTTATATACATGGTGAATGTGGTTTATTTTACTGCTCTTTTGGTTACTTTCTCGTTAGACGGCTGGGTCATGGGATCAGTCTAGTCGATCCGATTCTCGTGTCTCGTAGGGATTCGGGAATCGGGTCGTAACAAGTTCTATGGGCTAAAGAATGTTTTTGACTCGTCGGAGCTCCGGTGAGTCCACACAATGGCTGAAAATGTGTAAAAATTATTAAAACAGGCCATTAAGGATCTGAAAATTTTCCTAAGGTCACAAGGAACCTCAGGAGCTCATCAATGAACTCAATTGATGATTAAAATAAAAGATATGCAATGTATTCATACAGAGTGTGATCTGACTCTACTAGAACACAAGTCAAGTTCTCTCACTCAATTGAGTAAAGAGAACAAGTCAGTGGGGTGTGACAATGGTGTACAGGTGATTAATTAGATGGAGAAACTCCTCCTGAGCCACCATTGACAGCGAACTCAGGAGGTTGAGTGAAATTTAGGCGTTTTAGATGTAGGTGATTTTTAATCAAATTAATATGAAGATCGGGACCCTTAGATGATGAATAGGTGATAGAGGGTCTCAGTGCATGTGAATTACCCTCGATGACCTCTGCCATGGACAACAGAGGCAACTGGTGAAGGTGGAGGTGGATTAGGCATATAAGTGTTAAAGTCAAGAAATTAATGTGCCAGAAATGATCATGGAAGATTATAGAAGGTGATCAGTGATTCAAAAAGACAAAAGATGCTCCAGTCAAGCTCAAAGAGCTCGCCGGAGCTGAGGAAGACGATGGAAAGAACTATCATTAATCCTAACTAAACTACCTAATTAACTACTCTAATTGCTCTATCTTACCTATCCTACTATTACCTGGACGAAGGGGGAAAAGAAGTCTCCATCGAAGGTTGTAACGGAGGAGGAAATCAGAGGGGCGGAGGGAAAAGTCCGGTGAGTGTTTGCAAGAAGCACAGATGGAGTCTGTCATCAGTACTTCGTCAGAAGACATAGTAAACGACAGCGGAGATCAGAGGCGAGTGGAGATGATCGGAGGAAGACTGTGGAAGCAAGAGGTCACTGGATTTGGAGTGAATAGCCTATCTGTTATCTCAATAGAGGGAAGAGGGGAGGGAGCTAACTCCTTGAAATCAGAGACGTGGAGGGGTATTTATAGGTTGCGGCGATTGAGAAGGAGGATGAATCTGGATAGTGTAGTGTCTAGGTGCAAGGTAACCACCGACGTCTTCTCCGACGTCAGTGAGGTTATCTTCAAACCCTAATTAGGATTGCAACTTCATCCAGACCGATGGATGAAAAGGTGGCGGTGAACGCAAGCTCCAGGAGTTTGGCAAAGGTGGACGGACGTCAGATGAACGGTGATCGGCGGGTAATAGCACTTCCTGTCGTCAGCCATCAAAATGGCTGAAGAAAAAATGGAGGAGAAGATATATATAGGGACCTGAATGCGAGGAAAGCTAAGGACCTAAGTGAAGGAAAAGGACTCGATTGAAATAAAACTTATGGGCTAAAATGTAAATAAGGTTTTCAAAGCTTATTTTAATTTAATTCTTTTTCAACTTTTTATACGATTATAAATTAGAAAAATATTATATATAAACCTTGGATTTATGTTTTTGACCTTTTTAGCTTAATTTATTTAATTAAGTAAAGTTACTTAATTTATTACATACTTAGGTATAAATTATGCTTAAGTTAATTAACACATTAATTAGGTAAATAATTAATGATATTTTGAGTCTATTTATTAATTAAATTATTAATAATATTAATTGGCTAATAATTTAGCACTTTTAACTTATTTTAAGGTCCTTTGATGATTTATTCCTTATTCTCTAATTAACCCTCATATATACATATTCCTAGCTAATTAACTAGGGAAACTAGTTAATTAGGGGTAATTAGAAGCCATGATGAGCCTCTCATCAATTATTACCATGACTTGACCTATGACCAACCATCCACTAGTTGGGATAATCCTAATTGGGGATACACCGGACCTTATTGTACAGGGCCTAACCCTGGACAACAAGACTATAATTATTATCCTTCTCACATATATACTGATTATAGATCACCCTTTGACGAACAACCTAATACAATCTACGAACAAGAAGAATATACTAATTACAACCCTTACCCTCCCTAGAAGTACACTGCATATAGGTCACTGATGAGGTGTGACTCGTCGTAGCTAAAATATCTAAGTTAAGCTAGAAATTAGGTTAAACACTACATAATTAACACAAGAAATGGGTTAAGTGTAAGAGTTAGTAGAAATGACCTAAAACAACAAATCAGTGTTAAAAACATACAATTAGGTCATAAATGAGATTCTATTCAACAGTATAAAGTGATGATCCAATTACAAATTGAACACATATTTTGGTTCAAAAGATTAGATTGAAAGTGAACTCATATTCCTAAATGTTCAATTGTGATATCATAAAAACTTGGTTGCATTTGGATATCATTAGGACCTTGAAACCACCACATTACATTTAGGTCCTCGGGCATATACATTTTCTTTAGCTTATAAATTCTTAAGGGACCTTTCTGCAAATCGTAGGGGCCTCCTTACAACTCTTGAGGAACGCTCTGCAGGACTTCTTCGCCAGTTATGGGTTTCTGAGCAATCTTTCTACCGTTTCAATTTAAGGGCTTGTCTGCAAATTCTCCTTAACACCTATTGTAGCCGACAGTCCACTATAGCATGAAGAACAAGCTCCATCGTGGTCGTCGCTCCCATGTATCCTTGATCTACGGTTGATTCGTATCAAACCTTCACGCGCCTTCACACATAGAATCACCATCCTCCCTAAATCTGATCTAGCGACTATGATTTGGTTTAACTTTCCCGCGCCTCCACGTAGCTCGCATCCACCGTCAAAACACTATTTCCTAATCTTACCTCGCGATGTGTCAATCCACTAAAATGCCTACTTAAGCAACTACCTGAGGTCACGCGCAAGGGAATCGACTCCCATCTACACCTCTCAAGTTGATCACCTTCGTCCACTCCGGTTCTCCTCCTCACACCGGTTCATTGAGTCCGAGAGAATCATCTGCAACCAGCTCATTGAGAGGAGAATCAGAGTAGAAATTGAGTTCGGTAGTGGGTCGGGGTTGAAAACGGGTTTGGGAAGGTTTTATATTTGTATAAGAGGTGGCATCAATAAGAATTGTGTGAGGGCTCCTCTAGAAAGGATTCAAAGGTGGGTTCATTTAGAGAGTCATCATAGTAGCCATCAAAATTAAAGGAAACTGCCTGAAGAGTTTTTATAGGATGAAGGAAATCTTAGTCAATAAAAGATTCGAACTCTGGGTTGTAGATACTCTCGTCATTTTCTGTTTCTGACTCCATCTCAATGGAATCTGATTTTGAATCAATGATCTCAGGATCAGGGACCTCAAAATCAGAGTCGAAGAATGGATCATGTATGCTGAGGTTGTAGATTGGCTTGTAGTCATCAAAAAACAAGGGTTCTCCGAAATCAAAGTAAGATTCGAAATCGTCGGAGAACTTGTAAAAATCAAATTCTGAATCTGATTCGGGATCAGGGGTTCCACCACAAAAAAAATCAAAAGATGTAGATTCAACAACCTGACTTGGGTCTAGCCTATTCTCAAATTCTGAGCTCAAAAAGGTATACCTATTAGGCATGGGCTCGAGTTCTTGATTTGCAGGGAAGACCCAATCAAAACCCAACTCTTCCACCTCCTCGATTTTTGTATCAGAGATAGGCGTGACTTTCAAAAAATCAATCTGTATCTCTGAGGAGGTTGGATAGGTGCACTCATCAAATACAGGCCCTGAATCATAATCCAAATTCAAAATTTCGTTTTCATCACATGGGACTTTGTAATCATCCCAAGAAGGCTTAGATCCAGATTCTAGGTTAAGGGTGTAGGTTGGATTACTAGAATCTAGGTTGGGATCTACAGAGATGTCAAAATTGTTCTCGAGAGTCACCTTATCAGAATAAGGGCAGAATTTACACCCTCGAGAGGTTCTGATTCAATCTTATGATCACAGGAGTCTAGGAAATCCAAGTTTGGTGAACCAGGGTTTTGAATCTCTAGGGCTGGCTCTAATTCATGATCTCCTGCGCTTGGATCCTCCCAACCCTCATCAAGATCAGGAATGTCAATTGCTATGAAATTTGAATCGAAATTTATTTAGGCTGGGGATCCACAATTATCATCATTGAACCCGGGATTTGTGAATTTGTGTTGAACACTAGTCTTACTCCGAGATGTTTTGTTAGTTTCTAACAGGTATTTTTGATCAATTGTTATATATAACTTATTCAGCAATTCTCCCCATTTTTCTAAAAATTCATCGAATTTTTCTGGAAGTGACGGGTTTGACCAACATTGCAGACAATCATTGTTGTGTAATTTCACCAATTCACTGTGTTCTGCTAATAAGAGATCCCAGGTTAAACTGTATTTCATTTTCTAGATGATTTCTCTTGTTTTTGCAAATCTTTCTTGAATGTCCCTTGCATAATATTCTTCATGGTTTCTATAAGTATTCTCAAGTATCATTTCTTTCAAGCTCATTTGGGATTCAGGTTTCTTAAATAGTCTTCCTTTACAGCCAGGTTGCATGCTGGAATCAAGATGTAGAATCAAAACTCAAGTTAGATTGAATTTGATCAAATGTGAAAGAGATTCCCTAAGATGATATGTGTATGTGCCCTAAATAGAAGGGATGAGGGACTGAATGTGATATTGACCCAATCACGGCACCCAAAGATTTTTGAATGACTAAGGCAATTTCGAGGTTGGTTGATACCTCTGAATCAGAAATTCGCACACCCGAGAAATACTTGGGCAGCCAAGAAGGGAGAGCCCCGCAAAGACCCCTACACAGTAAAGCGTCCCCACGAGTTACAGGGTTTCCCCGACCCGACCTTCCTTGTCACGGAGGGTCTAGGTAGACCAGAATGTATGAACTTAAAACCTTAAGTCTACCAATTTTATGTCCTAATTTGTGCCTTGAGTTTCACTTGATTAGAAGTTAATTCAACTTTTGACCTAATTTGGAGGTTGGTTGGCCTACAATGTAGACCAAATTCACCTGACCTACCCTAAAGATGGCAGAGTGAGATCTAGGTCAAGACCTAGAAATCACCCTGATTTGACTCCCAGGTTATTAGGTCCAAGGATTTTAGGGTTCAAGTGAATGTAGAGCCTTATTTTAGGATTTTTCTTATTAGATCTTTTCAATAAAGGGCTTGGGTAGCACACAAATGCGGGTGGGTTTGTTTCCTTTTATGCAGGTAAGTATGAACTAGCACTTCAAAATCCTAGAATTAAAACCCTAATTAGCTCTATTTTGCATCCAATTTGGTGTGAATATGTACACCTTGGACTCAAACGAGAAGGTGAGTAGTCCAAGATGATCAGAAATTAAGCGTGATCCCTAATAGGCACAGCAAAGTTAAGGTAGGGAATTCTAAACAAAATCATCTCAATCTTCAATTAAATTTAAAAAAAAATTCACAAATCAGAAAACTTGCCCTTTAAATGATAATTACTATGAAAAATAAGGCAGGTGATTCCTAATTGATTGTTTCCTTTTTTTGTCTTCCCAAGATTAAGAGGTTGATTAGGGAAAAATAGAGAAGTTACCTACCCTAGAGTGGTTGGTTTGTACGAAAGATCTCGTGAAGTACCTCTCAAAATTACAAGAAAGCAAACAGGGCAAGTCGGTGCCCAAATATAATCAAATAATGCAGAGAATAGCGGTGAATTGCATGTTGCTCCCCAGCAACGGCGCCAAAATGTTAATCACTCCGAAACGGGTTTTAAAATCGTTGCGTTATAATATAGTTCAAATCAGTGTGAAAAACAAATAAGATTTATAACTCGAATATCAGAATTGAAATCCAAGGTCGAACACAGGAAGCATTTGACAAAAATGCTTCTCAAGATTGCAATTCAACACAAATATATAATCAATAGAATTCCAAGCAAATATGAATGAAAGTGAATGTCAGATAATGCAAAAGGAATGAGGTACAATGGTGATTTCAATCACCAATTACCCCTAACAATTATCTCAAATATTTCAACAGTACTAAGCACTTCAAATGAAGCTCAGACGTCTGTTCAGCTGGTAAGACGGCTTAAATCACTCGCTGCTACAGTGCCAAGAGGGAACCCTTCCTCTTCTCTTCTTTTTCTTCTTCCTCTTCTCTTCTTTTTCTTCTTCCTCTTCAGCTCCTTCTTTGTGCTTCTTTCTCTGCAGGCCTTCTTCCTTTTTTCCTCTTCTGCGAAAGCTTCCTCTCCTTCTTCCTTCTTTACATGCAAGGGGGAGGTTCCTTAAACAGCTAAGTGTCGGCCGTTGGTCCTGAGAGCAAAACCCCCCTTTCCCCCACTCACTTTTCTCTCCTTCTCTCTCTGGGATCCACCCTCCCAGGGCCTTGGGTATTCAAGTAGAGCGCACCTGGGACCAGACTCACCGGCGTGGGTGGTGAGTGAGGAGTGCTTAGGTTAGGCGGGTATACAAATCTACCAGACCTATGTGTAAGGTGTTGCGGGCGAGGCACATGAGGGGCGCGGGGACCTCACCCCCTTTGCTTACTGAGGCGATAAGCCCATAGGACTTTTTCAATTTATGCGGGTGTAGGTGCTCGTCAGCTTTCAACGTGGGACTATCCCACCTCCCTTCCTCCGTGTGCAGCTGCTGGGCTCCTTCACTCAATTCACGTAAGATGGCGGTCAAAGGGTCCAATTGCTGGTCCACTCAGACTCTAGGAGTGATTCCGCACAAACTGGGGACGACACTTGGAGCCTGCAGATGCTGAAGCAAGCTTCAAGCTTCACTCGAAGCTTCGTCAATGGCGACGATGACCTGTGTACTCGAAACATGAAATATGGGCTAAAAGCCCCGGTTAAAAGGTTCAATAGCGTCACCGTGAGGCGAGGAAGTGAACGGCGGTGTTCGTGAGATGTGAGAGTGTGTGAGGTGGTCAGACGGTGACAAAAGGTGAAGTGCGAAGGTGCGGTGTTCGGCAGAGGTTGTGGAGGAGCAATCGACCTAACTAGGTTAGGGCTTTTGCTCCTGGGGTCGAGCCGAAAGTGTAGGGATGAACGACGAGGGATTTAGTGGTGTGTGGAGCAAGATGTGCCTCGCTGGAGGAGTGGCTAGACGCGAAAGGGATGATGGTGAACAGGCGGTAGTGTGGTAGAAATTGAGTGTGGTAGAAATTGAGTGTAAAGTAGAGGAGGTAGGGGACTTATCTATGCAGTTGGTAGACGACAGGGAGTCGAGGCGGTGCCGATTGCAGTATGGTCGACGTCAGGGAAGAAAGCGCTCCGGTGAGTAGAAATCAACGAGGAAGACGAAGGATGGGGTGTTGGCAGGTACAACACGACGTGGAAGAGAGCGAGGGAGGTATATCCGCTGCTAGTACTACGCACAGACGAAGGATGGAGTCGGAGAAGCTCGCCAGACGTCAAGGACCTTCTGCCAGATGTCGAGAGGTGAAATTAAGGGGGAATCCGGTCGAATTCCAGCATGGGAAGTTCGGTCTAATCTGTAGGTCCTTTTATAGGCCTCTGGAGGGAGTTTTGAGCTTGGGAAGAAAGCTTCCCACGCTTGGAAAGCTCACCAGAGTTGGAATTCTCTTGGATACCCAAATCTCTCATGTGTTCGCATGAGAGATTGGGAAGGTTTGAGGGCATGAGAATTGGCTCAAAAAGAAGGGAATTCCTTGACGAACTTCCCTTTCAAATCTGAGAGGGATTCGTTAAGGAATCAAGTTGAACTTGTCAAATTTAGCTTGCCAGAGTTTGTAGGAATAGGATTCATGGTGGTAGGGACCTATTTGAAGAAAATGATGATAAAGATAGTGGCCTTTTTGTAATGATTTTGAAAGTTAAGGGCATATGTATGATATAAAAAAATTAGACAGGGCCAAATTGCAAACTAGGTCAAGACAGTCTCAGATTGGGCCCACATTTTGGTACAAACCTAATTTGGACCTAAAGAATTCAATGGTAAAGTTTGATTTTGATTTTGACCTAGTTTGATCAGGTAATTTATACAAAAACCCAAATTAGGGCAAATGTCTGTCTAGGACTCTATTTTGAGTCAAGATGGGTTCTAACGGTCAAATCAAGCATACCAAACCCTAAAGAATATTTTTATATGAATTTTAGAGGGTTTAGGTGAATTTTATCCTAACTAGAACCTAAGTTAATTAAGCGGATCTATTTTTAGGATTTCAGAAGTTAATTAATTCTTAAAACACGTGAAAACCCTTTTTTGTCTGTATTAACCCACTTGTTGGACATTTAAGGCCATTTGACCCTTAACTAACCCGTGAGAAGACCCATGGTTCTGCATTTAAGTTATGATGTAAAATTACAGTTTTAACCATGATTTCTTGTATTTCCTTCAGAATGGATTTGCAGTGACTTAGGGCTCTATGATGGTTATGTAGAAGCATTTATTCCTTGATAATGACTAAATTGAGCTAGTTATGGCTCATGATGATGTTTCCATCATGTATCATCCAACATTGAGGTGAATTTGCGCTTCAAATCAGATCTATGTGATCTGATCAGAGCTGCAGAAGCTGCTATGGGCTGCTGAAATGGCTACAGCAGTAGCTACAGCATTGTTTTAAGTTATCTGATCCTTGAAGACATCGTTTGAGCACCTTCAACAGCATCTGAGGTGTTATTTTTAGCAGCAATTACAGCATCTTAGCTGTTGAATTTTAGCGGCTACTGTGATACTTGAGTAATTTGCTAGGATTCTTTTGAAGCTGACATGTGGTGTATATTGTTAAAACATATCTGCAAGCATTCATGTACAAGTATTTAATTTAAATTTTATTTTGAATGTCTTGTAAACCCTGTTCTTATTCATTGTCAATTAAAATTCAAATATATAATTGTCCAAATGTGAATTTAATGCAAATCATGATGAAATTCAAGTTTAAATGTTTGAATATCATCTTTGTGCTATGCTAACGGCCTGTGAATGTTTAACTAGGTTTACAATCATTTAGAATCCATTTTAGGTCTTAAAACACCTTTCAAGGAAACATTTTGGATTAACTTGTACGTAAATAAAAAAATCATAAAAAAAATAAAATAAAGGTGTCTTGAGCACGATTAGATTTTTTTTAAGTGTGAGTCAAATTTCAAAGTAATCTGAACTCCCGGCTTGGTAGAACATACCAGCCCACGGTTTAGTCTACTTTGGAATTTTAAAAGACCTAAGTTGAAAAATCACAAAAAGAACTTTCTATCTCTCATCTCTTTTTTTCTCTCTCATCCCCTACCTCTCTTATATAAATAAAAGCTATAAAATTCAGAAAAAGCCTAAAAATACTTTAAAATATCTTATATACTATGTATATACTTGTATAATATGACTTAAACCTAAGCTATAAGTATATAGTGTATAATATGTAAATAATGTTTATATATAACTTATATATGTATTCTATATATTAAATTAATATTTAGAATGATTTATTACATAGATGATTTTATTGTATTATTATATATTAATTTACATAAACTAAATATATAATAGCTTAAGTAATTATACAAACCAATCTATATGTACATAATTGCATCCAATACTGTATATACATATTTAATCATGTATTATATACCGTTTAGTACCTGTAATTTAATTTAATTAAGTATTATAGTAGATAATTAAATTATTAAGTTACTTAAGTATATTATTAAATTAAAATAAAATAAATTAATAATTTAAGTTAAAACTAAAGTAATTTATAATGTACACTTGTGTAATATTATATAAAATAATTTAATCCTATTTATACTATATTTATAGTATATTATAGTATTTATAGTTTTTTATGTGTAAAATTAACTTAAACTTGTATTTAAATATATATAAATTAAAATAAAGTTTCTAAAATACAATAAAAATATGTAATAAATAATTTATTATATACATCAACTCTGTATAAAGTCAAAGTCATAATTAAGTTACTAATTTGTACGAAATTAAGGAATTAATCCATAAATTAATGTGTACAAACCCCTAACTTTAATTAATTTTAATATATATGTAAATAACTTAATTTTAAATTATATAATCATGTAGCATTATGTTAGGGCTTTCCAAATAAATGAAGAGTAGCCATGAAAACAACTAAGTGTTGAGCTCCCCCCTTAAGTGTTGTGTGCGTCTGTATATATGTGTATAGTATAATGTAATATATATATATATATATATATATATATGTATGTATGTATATAAATAAAGTACACAAAGTATATGTAAATAAATACACATATGTATATACAGTAAGTAATGTTTGAGCTCTTATGTATTGAAATAACAATGAGCTTTAGCGATAGACAATCTATCACTATATAGATATATATGTTAGTATTGATAATTATTTTTGCCTTAGGCCAGGTATATATGTTACTAGGGCTATAACGATGTATATATAAGTTACTGTAAATAGAATATATGTTACTAAAGATATTAGTATGTTAAGTTAATTTAGGATAGTAGATAATAATTGCTACTTTTGTAGCTATACCTAGGTATCACCTTTACTAGTTTTATATAGCTAATTTAGTGTAATATTAATTGGTTTTTGATGCATGTTTCTTATACATATGTTTAAGGCATTGGAATGAATTTTAATTGATCTTTTTTTTAAATAATTGACTAATTCATTAATTGTTTGATTCATTCATTCATTTTGTAAATAAAATTAACATTTTTGGAATAAAAGAATATTTTTGAACTTATAGAGTGATGTATATCAATAACTGTCTCCTAGTGAATGACCTAGAAACTAACTAATAAAAATTGTAATTAAATAAAAATAACGTGATATCAGTTTGCATTGTGACACCTTTACTACAACAACGACACATAAAACACCATTTTTTTTACAACTCGGCCATCGCACCACAGTCACCACCCCTCTATGAACAACCTGAAATAACCTACTATCAGGGAGGGCCCCAAGAACCTTAATTCCTTGACACTCCTAGATTGAACCCAAACTCACCCAACCCTGAATCGAACCATTCAGTTCAGGTGAACTAGGTCCAAGATAGGGTATTGGCTAACTTGAAGAATACCATATGATCTTTAGAAGCTCAACCAACACCCTACACTAAAGAATTGAAGCCCTTAATTCAAATGATTGACGATCTAAACAAGTCTTTATTGGATTAGCTCCAAGATGTTAAGGATAAGTACCCAGGTGAGTTATTACTTGGGAAATTATCAAGGTTGAAGATGAAATTTGTAATTGCCCCAGTCCAATCTTGGGATAATTCACAAGACGAACCCCCTTGAGGAGAGCTTATGTCTGAATCCGTTCAGGGACCTGTATGGGGGATACTTTTTATGAGACCTGGGATGACAAGGTTGAATCTAAGCAACCAATTGATCATATATCGATTTATTCACCCGAGATCCCCGAATCAAGAAGCGAAAAATGTGTCTGTTGATCGAGGAATAACAAATGATTGCCAGACATATATAAATAAGGATCAGGAATTCTTTGATTTTGCAGGTAAAGAATCTTTATGTGAAGTCTCACTCGAGTTTGAGCAAAATAATTTTAGTGAGACAAATGGGCCAAATGAGTATGATAAATCATTAATAGCCCGGTGATTGAGGATTGTGATCCCACCAAGGCTAGCATAAAGGATTTAGATCCTAACTTCTTGGATGACTCAATCAATAGCCCCATTCCCTAATCACGCCCTGTTGAGCATAATGATAACTCTATTTTTGAGATCACCAAACCCAATCAATTCTAATTCAGCCACAATTTTTGGATTTGAATATTTTATACGAGGTTAATAACATTTGCAAGGTCCCGAAAACTTTGATATTGGAGGATAGGAGCTGGAAAATGACAATTTGGGAAGTCAATTCCAGGGGAACAGAATTCTTGATCTAAGGGCTCCTTTCTGTCTAAAACCACCAACCTTTTATCAAGACCCTTATGATATTTCTAATTCTGAGGATGTGCAACCCAAGTGTAGATTAATGGATTATCTTTTTGAGCTGAAACCTAATTGGAGAACCACACTAATTGATCCAATCCTACCTATTGTCCAACACTTACACTTCGATTGCACGAACACAAACTGCAAACCCAACCCCATTACCTCAATGATCTCTAGTTTTGGATAATTTTCATCCAGAATCTTATAATCACTTAACCCTAGGACATGGGTCTGCATCACAATCTAGTCCACATATGTGGACACATTTTTCTTACGAGTTTAACGGTCAATCTTTTTATTCTGACCTTAACCTGCACTTCTCAGTTCTTATTTTTTTCTCTTTGTTTGTGTATTATGCCTAGTTGAAGGCAATAAGTTTAGCATTTGTGTATATTTTGTTTTCATCTTGGAGCTGACAGATTAATCATCGAATTTAGGTGCTTTCTTCTCTACTCTACTATGTTTCATGTCTTTTTAATACAATGAGGACATTGCATTAGATAGGCATGAGAGGTGGATATTTTTATCTGAATTATTTTGTCAGTTCCATAGATTACTTTTATTTTTCTCTTTATTAAAAAAAAAAGACTTAGGAAAAGAGAACTTAGGCATTAAGAGTTTTCAACTTTAGGAAATAATACAATAAGACCTGAACGCTTAGAGGTGGATATTTTTATCTGAATTATTTTGTCAGTTCCATAGATTACTTTTATTTTTCTCTTTATTAAAAAAAAAAGACTTAGGAAAAGAGAACTTAGGCATTAAGAGTTTTCAACTTTAGGAAATAATACAATAAGACCTGAACGCTTAGACTCTTCGGGTCTTCGGGCTTAATTAACCTAGGTGTCCACTAAATGTGGACTTCGTTCTCGAGTCCTCGCTATCTTTAATTCATTTCTAATTGGTTAATAAGTTGAGGTGATAAATACATGACTTATCAACTCGCCCTCTGATTTGAGGGGACTTAATAGCCAAAGCATCTTTACACTATCTGCACTAACTCACTTTTCGAAGATTTTAACGGAAATTAGGTAGCTAATTAAATTCTACAGTGGTATGGCTAACAAGTTGTCGTGGGTTTGACACCCCATTAGCTGGTTGTCCAAAGCCCAACCACACGACCATTCCTTTTGATCATTGCCTTTAGGTAAATCTTAGATCAAGGAAGCCACTTGCTAAGAAAAAGAAAAAAAAATAGCAAAGAAGAAAAAATAAATAAGCCACACTTCACCGCACGAGTATGGATTGCAAGTTACTGTGGGTAACCCCCCATTGCCGATTGTTCAGAACCCAGCCCACAAAAATATATAAATAATTCTAAAACACTTTGGAAGAAGCAGGGAAGTAGAATAAGCCAAGGAGATATACACTGGGTTCACCCTTGTGTTGACCCCATAAAAATAAAAGTAGGGAGAAAGCTACCGGTCGAAAAGATAAACCTTTAGGAAAAAATTTTCTTTTTAAGGGTCACCTAGGGTTGTAGGAACCTGAAATCCGATCTAATTGCCGATTAATGAGTCTATCACATTTTCATAATAAGATACTTAGCACTTAGAGTTCTTTTCAAGTCTTGGGTGGGTTGGGTAGCCATAGGAAGCTGCCCCAAAACTCTAAACTCAAAAATCCAAGAAACATAGAAAAGAAGTAAAAGAAAAAAAAAGTATTTGCTTTTGAATAAGGCGAAGGCTTGGGGCAGTCTGCATTTTTGTAGGCACCTGGGCGCTATTGAGTCTTTGTAGCTTAAGTCCTTAATAGAAATTTCATGAGAAATAACTATTGCCTAAGTAATTTAATTCTAATTCTATTTATAAATAGCATTTACTTTAATTTTACTAGGGATTAGCAAAAAATAGGAATAGAGGTGTGATAAATCTACATTTATCCATGTTAATTATCCTATTTATGCATGTTCCTAGGCCCAAAAAAGCATCCAACATTATAAATATTTAATAACAAGCATCATTTTGCATTTAGAATAGTTTCTGTAAATTATGTAGTTATTCGTTTCTTTTTGTAGCTAGGGGATAAGGTGATATATTTTAGGGCCTCGGATTGAAGCTCCAACTGTACGGATCTAACCAGGATGACGATTGGAGTCTAACACCTCTAAAATCATCTTGATCAGACTTCCATAGCATCATATGCAGTCCAAGAAAGATCAGAGACCAAGGGGCAAGGTGGTGAAAATTTGAACTTCAGACGACAAATCCAATTGCATGGATGGGTTCAAATCGACGATTGCAGCCCAACGGTGTGAAAATTGCTTCAATCCGACATCCATGGAACCACCTACCAGCAATATAAGATGGACAGCTCTGATGGTGCCACGTAGTTCTGATGGTGCTACGTAGCACCATCAGAACTGCCCGAATTCGCCCCAACATGCCCTTCATTTTCCAAAAGGTGCACTCGGCGTTCAATCACACCATTGGATCTTAATCTAACGGCCACCAAGAAGCCACGTCGCCCATGCTACGCCTTCATAAACTCAAGAAGCGATCTCAACCGCTAGATCAAGATCCAATGGATGAGAGCGCATAGAGGAAAATCAAGAAATGCAACATACTCTTGCTTGTAGCTTAGCTGTCGAAGGCACTATCCGCATGGCGAGGGGTGCGTTCGAGCCTTAGTTTGCGAATTAAATCCTCGAAGAAGAGGCACGGGCGTAATTAAGCCGCCAGATATTCATCAAGTAGTTGAGACGTGAACTACGTGGCGCAATAGATGAGCGAGCAATTCTATGCGCGTGATTACGCGCAATTATACTTGCCTTGCCAATGATCTAAACGCGTGCATGGGGCACGATCTTGAGCATCCGATCTTCATCGAGCGGCTGAGACGTGGCCATGTGTCATGGCAATTGGATGAAGCGCACTGATGGGTCCAGTTTAGTGGACTAATTTAGTGCTTAAGTACATTATTATTTTGATGAGAGACTAATTTAAAGCATGGATGTTATTGACAAAATCATGTGAATGCTAGATTTATCATTTCATGTATTAATTGCATTAGTCTTTATATGGGAGGATTGATTATTCACTTTAAAAGGCAAGGGCATCACATCAAAGTAAGTGGAGATATGTGGGATTTTGTCTAGGCAAAATATAGTAAGAGAATAAATTTTAGAGGTTTCCTTGTATACCTCTCAAATTTGTTGCAACACATTTCCTTATCTCTCTCGTGAATCTCTCTCTTCCTAAAATTTCTATTCGCTATTTGGTAACAAAAAAGATCTGACTCTCTCTCTCTCCTTATTTAACAGGAAAGGACAGGCAATTGGGAAGCATCTTCTCCCTCCCTCGAGAGGGAACACGGCCTCCACCTCTCTCCCCTCACCGTGCACCCATCCACCACCGCAAGCCTCTACACCGACAGCCCTGTGCCGACTGAAGCCACCCCCACCATGTGCCTCCTTCATCTGCCACTGCGTGCCTCCACGACCCCGCCAACAGAACCGCGCTCCCCCTCCCCTTGTCTTCTTCCAGGGGCTTTCCCAACCGCGCATCTGCAGCCCACCAAAGACGGTGGCAAGTTAAGCCGTCTGGGAGGGCTGCCTAACGTCCTCCGCCTTCTTCTTCAGTATATTTTTTAGTGACTTTGATCAAGGGTTTTCAACCACATTACATATTTACTATGACGCATATTTTTCTTACAGCATATTTGAAAAGAGAAATCCTATCGATCAAATGGCACCGTTGATGGGGAGGCAACAAACGTAATAATTTCACCTGATTTTTATTTCTAATTATTTCTCGTTGCACAGTGATCTGACTAGTTGTTATCTTTTCTATGCTAGGAATCTGACAAGGCGACAGGTGCGACTGAGAGACAACATCGACCTTAAGCGATGTCCACACGCGGGGCAGACGTAGGATACCTGGATCCCGCTTTCATAAAGTATTCTCCTTCGTCACAAGTTTTATTTCTGTTTTCTCGCCCTTGTAGTAATTAGGGCTGATTTTTGGGGGTCTGTCCCCACATTCTTTAGAGACTAGGGGCTATATTTTTTGCTACTCACGTGATTCATTTTTCTACATGCTTTTCTCTAAAACAAACAATAAAATATCGAGTTGTCTGTTAGGAGTTGCATACCCTTAGGTGCGTGCATTTAGGGGTGATTGAGTAGCACATTAGATCTCATCGTTGCATTGCGAGCATATTTGCACGAAGATTGATGGAGACAAGTACACCTTTCTAACTTTTGCATCCAGCTCTTGTTCATGCATTTGCATTCGGGTTAAAATTCAGGACCACCAAGCTAATTGAAATTACCTAATCCAGTGGTCGCCTAACTGTAATTGGAACTGATGATCAGATTTGACCTTAAAACCAAATCACACTTGATCTGATTTAAAGGGACTTGTCTGCATTTTCAAAATAAAAATGATTTGCAATGTGATGCACACGTCTGGCACTGAGCACGCACATTAGGCACCGATCTCTTTATCGGTGCAGACCCTCCTATCGTCCTTTGTGGTGGTGGTACTAACTTTTGACCAAGTGTTTTGATACTTTAAGGAGGGGGACACCCCTTAAAGGAACAAAAGGACAGTTAAGAGGCACCACGTACACATCGCCTCAAAGGAAGGGCTCACCCTACTTGCATCCCTTTGTTCGTTCTTGGAGTAACTTCTCACTTGATCACCTAGGAGTATCATCTAAGCAATGTATAGGTCCTAAGGCACTCTAAGGTTGAATTAGGTCGCGTAATTGCAGTGAATAACTTGTTTGGCCATCTATATCAACCAATTCTACCTCAGCAACAAAGAAGGTTAAGATCTTAAGCCATCACCCCTCTTATACCACTTACGTGGGAACAAAGGGATAAGCCTTGACCTTTTGACCTATCTTTGGAGTGGAGGTTTCACTTAATCAACAAGAACTTGAATTGTGATTGATATTGTATGCTTGGTAGACGCTCTCTTGAGGGCAGTCTAGTGTTTGATCCTGAGCCCGAGAGAATTCTTAGGAGAGCCCACCAAGGAGAGAAAAGAGAAGACATGGCTGATTAAGGAGCAAATCAACAAAGGACCCTGACAGACTATTTTATTCCAACCAACCAACCTGCTCAAGCACTAAGACGACCGGCAGCGGATAATCCATATGAGATCAAGAGCAATACCATATCTTTGTTGCCCTCCGTTTATGGTACTACTAGGAGGACCCCTACCGACATTTAGAGGAATTCACTGAGGTCTGCTCCACGGTGAAACTTTAGAACTTTACTGATGAAGCTCTGATGAGAACCCTCTTCCCCTTCTCACTTAAGGACAAGGAAAAACACTGGTATCACACCTTGGATGCAAGGGTGAATGATTGGAACACCCTTAAGGGAGAATTCTTAAAAAAATACTTCTCAATGAGCAAAACCAACCACTTCAAGAGGGAAATCATGGGTTTTACTCAATTAGATGGGGAACAATTCCATGAGACTTGGGAGCGATTCATTGATCTGATTCGACTATGCCCCCACCATCAAGTACCTAAATGGCAATTGGTAGAAAGGTTTTATACTGGACCATCTGATAGGCATAAGCAAACTGTGGATGCTGCTTGTGCTGGAACCTTTCTCACCAAAATGAAGGATGAGGGTTGGATATTATTTGAGTCACTGAGCAACAATTCTATCCACTTGACCTCAGCTTATCAAGATGGAAACCATCCATCCTCCAAAGGAAAGCTGAAGCTAGTGAAGCTGGGGCGACTCAGAATTTGGCTTTTCAGATACAATTGTTGAATCAGAACTTTGAAAGACTCATGACCAACCCAAACACATTCCCACAAACTGCTTCCCAAGTCCAGACTCTTTCTAAATGCTCCATTTACCAAATCACTCTTCACGCCACTGTTGAGTGCCATTTGGCTAATGAATTCCTTGATTTAGTACAAGCAGACCTGAATGCTACCCAAGGGTTTCGTCCACCGCCCAGGAACAATCCTTTTGGAAACACCTATAATCTTGGATGGAGAAACCATCCTAATTTCTCATGGAAGCAAGATGATGCTTCAAATTCGGGGAATATAAGAGCCCAACCCACCCAACCCTTTCAGGCACAACAATCCCAGTCTCCTCCTCAGCCTAACAATTCTGAGATGGAAGATCTGAAAGCTATGATGAAGGCCATGCAAGAAAATCAAAGTATGATCATTCAATCTCAGAATAAGGCTATCCAAGAAATGCAATCTCAAATTGGCCATCTTTTTAAGGCTGTTAGACAACGCGACCCTGGGAAATTGCCCAGCTCATCTGAGGAGAACCCAAGGGGAAAAGGGCCCTTCATAAGGGAGCACGCTAAGGCTGTGACCATTTTGAGGAGTGGTAAGCAACTTTCCAGACCTGAACTTGCTCCTACAGTCAACCCTCCTACCACTCCAACTAGCACCTACACATCCATCGAGGAAGAACCACTCAGCCCTTCCTCGCTTGAAATCACCCATCCGAAGGATGTTGTCCCCGTTCCACCCTTGTCTCGCCATGACAACCCTTCCACCCAGAGGCCGAGAGTGCCCTTTCCTGAGCAGGCACCTGTTGTTGCTGGCTCATATAGAGCCAAGGATAGGATGGATGAAAAAATGGAGACATTCAAGCAAGTTCACATTAACTTGCCTCTTTTGGATGCAATCAAGCAAATACCATCCTATGCTAAATTTCTAAAGGACCTGTGCACCCAGAAGAGGAAAGCTAGGAAACAAGTCCAGGCTAAGGTCGTTTTGCCCGACCTAGTCAGCTCGGTCCTTGATAAACGTTAGTTTATCATCATTCCTATGCATTAAAACAAACCTAGCTCTTAGGATTTTACTCCATAAATGGGTTTTTGGGCTGCATTTAGGCATTAATTAGGTTAGGCATGCATTGCATTTTTTATTATCTTTTTGATGTGTTTTTATGAGTGTTAGGGATATACAGGTTGCCAGATCCCTAGAACCCTAGCACTCAGGAAGGCAATTGGTGAAGGAGAAGCTCTCACCAGCTGGAATTCAGCTCACCTGAACTAGGGTTAGCTCATCCTAGCTCCATTCAGCTCATCTCAGCTGAATGGCAGCTCAAGAGAGCTCATCTTAGCTCACCCTAGCTCAGGTCAGCTCAGATCCAGCTCAACTTAGCTGAGCTTAGCTCATCTCAGCTCCCATTACTCCACAGGGAGCTCTAGCTAGCTCAACTGAGTTGACTGGAGTTCACCCCAGCTCAAGTCCAGCTACATCCAGCTTCATTCAAGTCCAGCCAGCTGAAGATGAATTCATCCCAGCTCAGGAAGCTCAAGTCCAGCTCCCGAGGACTCAACTTAGCTCAACTTAGTTGAGCTAAGCTACCTTAGCTGCCTCAACCAGCTTGATCCTCCCTGGGAGCACCAGACCCAGCTCACCTCAGTTCATTATGGTAGAAGCCAACTTACTTTAGCTTGGCATAGCAGCTAGCAAAGAACTAGCAAGCTAAGCCAGCTAGAGTAGCTCCATGCCACCCTCTTCAGCAGCTGCCAGCTCCAGTTCAATCTCCAGGCTTCTCCTCCTCAGCTCCTCTCTTCAAACCCTAGCTCCAATACCTCCTCCTCTACTCCATAGCTAGCTAAGCTAGCTTAGCTTAGCTAGCAACCAGCTCCTTGGCCATCCTCCACCTTCAACTTAACCCTAGCTAGCTCCACCAACTAAGCTTACCTAGTTGATGATAGCCTCATCATGAGCCATAACTAGCTCATTTTGACCCAATAAAGAAGATAAAAGCTCCTACATAACCTAGAACAAGGCCTAACTGAAGGAACAAGTGCTCTGAGAAGAAAACATGAAATAAAGGTTAAAACTGCAATTTTACCATTGCAGTAGATAAACGGGATTTGTCAGAGGCAAAACATAGGTCAAATGGTCTAAATGAGATAAAAAGTGGGTTGAGTCAATCAGAAATGGGTTCATGTGCAATCTAAGAACTAAAAGACACTTGGTAACCCTAAAACAGACCCGCTTAAATTTAACAAGGTTCCAGTCAGAATAAAAAGCAAGTAAACCCTCTATAAATCATGGAAAAATATACTCTAGGGTTTAGAACACTTAATTTGGCCTTTGGAACCTAGTTTGACCTAGATTAGGGTCCTAGCTCTTCAATTAACCTAATTTGGGTTTTTACGCAAAATGTCCAGTCAAACGAGGTCAAACCTGAAATCCAACTTCACCATTGGATTCCTTAGGTCCAAATTAGGTTTATACCAAAATTTGGACCTAAGGGGAGGTCATCTTGACCTACTTTGCAATTTAGTACACCCAAATCACAAATAGGTCCCTATCTTTTGAATATCCTCGCAGAGAACCCCCTAGGTTCTTCGCCTTCTTTGCAAACCGGTCCTGCCGCCATTGCTAGGGTAGAACCGAGCTCCGGCGAGGTTCGGAGAGGGATTGCTCTCTAATCCCTCAGAGATTCTCTCCCAGAAATGGAAGGGAGATTCTCTGAGGAATTCCCTTCCTTCTAAAGCCAATCAAATTCGCTGGCGTGAACCCAATCTCTCGTGCGAACGCACGAGAGATTTGGGTATCTTTCTTCCTTCCAACTCCGGCGAGCCGGCTGACCTAATTGCGCATTTTTCACGCACTGATAGGAGCGGCCAGCACCTATAAAACACCCCCCGGACCTGGCCGCTCATCTGGAGCTTGGTTTGGCCGAGGTTCCACCCCCAATTCCTCTCCTCCTGCCCGGCCAAACTCCCAGCAGGCTCCGGCAAGGCCCCCTCCCCTCCCTCTTCGCTCTGCCACAAAACCAGTGGCAGAGTTAACTTCCTGACCTTCCTCCGCGTCGCGCAGTATCAGCGCACGCCGCCTCAGCCCCGTCGTCGCCGTCGTCCTCCCCCACTGGGCGTCATCTTCTCCGGCGACAGCAGGTACTGCTGTTCGCCTTCTGTCCCCTTTCGTCCTTACAGTTAGGTTAGAACTCCTCTCCATCCTCTCCTCTCTCTTTTCCCCCTGTTATCTCCCTTGATCGACCCTCGACAGACGCTAACCACCTCCATCGTCTTCGCCTCCGACCGCACTCCGGCGAGCCGCCCACACCACTCCAGCCCTCCACACGGCTCGCCAACCACCTCGAAAGCTCCGCCTCACCTCCAGGAACACACTCCACCCTACCACTGCCACTCCAGCCCTCCACAATCACCCCCCGACCAACCCACCATCTCCGGCCACAGGTTGACCTAGGCACGCTCGCCTAGTCCGACCTGCGGCCTGCAGCACTTCCCACCGCCTTCGCCGTGCCACGGCGAAGGTCTCTATCTATTCTGATTTAGCCGAGAGGCGCGTTTTGTGTACGACAGGATTCGAGCCGCTGCCGCCATGGACGACCTCTGATGAAGCTCCCGCGAAGCTCCAGGCACCCGGTCTTCCAGACTACAGGTGCTGCATACTAACGCAAGTGTCGCGAGGTGAACGAATCCAGCCGAGGAACGCTAGCAGAGCCAGCAGCTGCGGGGCAATCGCACGACGAGGTTTCTGCAGGCGCGCGTGAAGGCGAGACCAGATAGTCCCACATCGTGGGATTGCAACCGTCAGGTACCATATAAGTTGTTTTTACGCTTTACTCTTATCGCCTCAGTAAGCACAGGGGTGAGGTCCCTCACTGACCCCACCCGCCTCGTCCGCGGCCTGACCACGCGGACCTGGCGGATCCGACTCGACCTAGACCTACGCACTCCTCGCGCATCACACACCTGCAGGTGCGCCTGGTCCCGGGTACGATCCGCGACCCGATTATGGCTGTGGCTCTGGGAGAGCGGTTTGAGTGAATTGCTTGAGAGAGAGAGATGCGCGGGTAGAGGGAGAAGGGTTAGGTTTTGCTCCTGTGCAGGCAGGCTGAACGCAGGAGAAGGACTTGGCCGCGAGAAGGAAAAGAAAGAAAGAAGAAGGAACGGCAGAGAAGAATAGAAGAGGAAGAAACAAGGCAGAGAAGAAGAAGCAAGAAAGAAGCCTTCGCAGGAGAAGAAAGAAAAGAGCAAGCCAGAAGCAAAGGCATAGAGAAGCCAAGTGAAGACTTTGCAGAGATCAGAAGAAGAAAAGAAAGAGCAAAGACTGCAGCAGAAGAAGAAGAATAATCAAGAAGAAAAGGAGAAATGCTTTTAAGACGTCTGATCTTGTGATCAGACGTCCAATTTCATATTTTTTGCCCTAACTCCTTTTAATCGCATACATTCATACCTGAATTTTTATTTTGAGTAAATTAGAGTGTTCAATTACATTTTGATTTAGTGGTAAGTTCCATTTGCTCCCTGTGTTCGACCTCGGATACTCCGGTCTTCGAGTAATAAAAACTTTGTATTTGTTCGAACGTTTTGTCGGTTATACTACAACATAATACGCTTTAAATCCGCACAAAAACGTTGACAACACTAGTCCACCTAAGCTACCTAACCTCTACGCTATTTTGGCGCCAAGATGGACACCGCCTAGCCCCTCAACTACACCCAAAATACACCTTGTTTTGGCATCAAAATACCCTTCTAGAAGCCCTCCCTTTTGGTGCCAAAACACCCCCACATCATGGCCCTACACATACCCCTACAACCCATCCTAGCCACCGACCTACCCCTCCTAGAACCCTACTTGGCGCCACCTAAGCCCCCCTTCTAGAAACCATTTTGGTGCCAACTTCAAGGGGTGCCACCACCCATAACCACCACCTAGGTGCCCTTTGGGTTGGCACCAATTACCCTTAGCCATAGGATCCCCAACTACCCCCCATATCCTATCCGAGCCCTCCATTTCAAGAGCCACCTTAACCCCTCATCCTACCCTATTAAAAGACCACTACCCACCACCATTCAAATCATCCTTGGCTAGCAAATTTCCTCTCATACTCTACCTAGAGCCCACACCCAAAAGAGAAGAAGAAGAAGAAGATTAAGGGGATATTCTGTCCCTTTGGTGCCTTCCCCTCTTCCCTTCTCTCTTGTGCCCACGCCAGCCAAAGGAGGAACCAGGCAAGGAAGACCTTTGGAGGAGGTCTTGAAGGTGGTCCACGCCACCTTGGAGGAGAACTTGAGGGTGGTGCATGCCCACCCTAGGAGGAAAGACTTGAGGTGGAGAGAATCCACCTTGGAGGAGCTTTCAAGGAAGGAGAAGGAGACCCTCTTTTCAAGCCAAGGAGCAGCTAGGATTGGAGCAAGAAGACTCCCTTCCTCACCAGATTTTACAAGAGGATTTGTGTTTCTTCTATTGCTTTTATATTTTACATTTCTAGTAGAAGCATTCCTCTAGTTGTCTTTATAAGAGAATACAAATTCTGCTTAATTAAATTGCCTTCTTTTTAATTTCTTGTTGCAATTGTTATTTTTGTTCTAGCACTTGTTCTACTTCCACTCCCTAATTACTCTAGGCCTCCACTTGCCTAGAGTGAGCTTAGGTAGTGGACATTTTCATCTCTTAAGTTTTAGCTTAGCAATTTTAGGTGTTATCACTTTTCTATCACAATTCGCACTTTGCCCTTATTATTTCAAAACAAAAAAAATTATATATTTAAAATACCAAAAAGAAAGTTGAGATTTATCTTCTAAGCAAGAGAATTGAATTGCAAATCTGCCTCCTTGGACCACCCTATCTAGGAATATAAATTTAAAAGCGTATGCGAATTCGCGTGTTACAGCGACATTAAATGCCTTAATTAAAAATCACGCTTATTTTCGCATCAGTCCCACAACAAGGTACACTCCCCAAGATGGACCCAAGAGCCCTGTATATTTCTGTGGTCATTGGAGACCAACGCATCGATGAGGCTCTCCTCGATCTGGGTGCGAGGGTTAATATACTACCGAGCTCTGTCTATGAGCTATTAGGAGGAGGTGATTTGAAGCCTAGTCCTATAATCCTCCAAGTAGCTGATAGATTGCTAAAGACACCACGTGGGCTCTTAGAAGATGTCCTGGTGAGAGTGGAAGACTTCTTTCTCGTCGACTTTCTGATACTGGACATTGACCCATCCAACATGCCCACCAAACCCTCAATTATCCTGGGGCGTCCCTTTTTGGCTACATCCAATGACCAATCAATTGCAAATCAGGGGCACTCAAGATGGGCTTTAGGAGTCAAAAAATTCAGCTCAATGTGTTTGATGCCATAAACAACCAGGATTAGAGGATTGTTCCCAAATCGAAGTGATCAATGAGATTATAGAGGAGACGACACAGCTCTTTTGTGTGATGATCCTCTCCAAATGGTCATTGCTAAGGACTGTACCCCAAATTTTGAAGGAGGAGATAATCTACCTGAATTAGAAAAGCTGTTGGGTGTCAAAGCAAAGTCCCTCTCCCCACCATGGACAATCAAAGTAGATTCGCTACCGGAGGTGGGGACATCGAGCATAATTCCCTCGATTCAGAAAGCTCCCAACTTGGAGCTTAAACCACTTCCAGAGACTCTCAAATATGTCTACCTTGGGCCCAATGATACACTCCCTGTCATCATCTTGACTGCTCTATCTGAGACGCAGGAGGGAGCACTAATTGAATGCCTAAAATGGCATAAGGAAGCTATTGCTTGGACTATAGCTGACATTAAAGGGGTTGACTCAACTCTCTGCATGCATTAAATTTACACAGACGACTTTGTAAAACCTTTTAGAGATATGCAGAGGCAGTTAAATCCCAACATACGAGATGTGGTGAAAAAGGAAATTTTAAAATGGTTTGATGCAGGGATAATCTATCCCATTTCTAATAGTAAATGGGTCAGTCCTATTCACGTGGTGCCCAAAAAGGTAGGATTCATGGTGGAGACTAATGAGAAAGGGGAGCAAGTCACCACCAAACCCACAACAGGATGAAGGGTATGCATCAATTACCGCTGCCTAAACACTGCTACCCAGAAAGACCATTTTCCTCTGCCATTTATTGATCAAATACTAGAAAAATTGGCAGGGAATAAATACTTCTATTTTCTCGATGGATTTTCTGGGTACAATCAGATTGCCGTCTTCCGGATGACTAGGAGGGCACTACTTGCACGAGTCCTTATGCCACATTTACCTTCCGTCGAATAGCATTTGGACTATGTAATGCTCCAGGAACATTTCAGCAGTGTATGATGTCCATGTTTTCGGACATGATTGACGAGTTCATTGAGGTTTTCATGGATGATTTTTCCATATACGGCTCGTCGTTTAAACACTGTCTCTCACATTTAGAAAAAGTTCTCACCTGCTGTGAGGAGACAGGGTTGGTGCTTAGCTGGGAGAAAAGCCATTTTATGGTTCAACAAGGCATTGTTCTTGGGCATGTAGTGTCCGAGCGAAGTTTAGAAGTGGACAAGGCCAAGGCTGAGTCCATTTCTAAGCTTCCACTGCCCACCAATGTCAAGCAGATTCGTTCATTCTTGGGCCATGCTGTCTTTTATAGGCGCTTCATTAAAGACTTTAGCAAGATTTCTATGCCACTTTGTGACCTACTGAAGAAGGATGCTGCCTTCATTTTTTATGCAAAGTGTGCCAAGGCCTTCCAATTCTTGAAGGAGGCCCTCATAACTGCACCGATCCTACAAGCACCTGATTGGACCCTTCCATTTGAGTTAATGTGTAATGCCTTTGATTTTGCTATGGGTGCGGTCCTTGGTCAACGGGTTGATAAGAAGCCTCATGTGCTATACAATGCAAGTAAGACTCTTACAAATCCACAGCAAAACTACACCGTGACAGAAAAAGAACTTCTTGCAGTAGTATTTACTTTGGAGAAGTTTAGGTCTTATCTTCTGGGATTCAAGGTTGTGGTCTATGCTGATCACTCAGCCTTAAAACATTTGCTCACAAAGAAGGACACCAAACCTAGCCTGATTCATTGGATTCTATTATTACAAGAGTTCGACCTTGATATCCGTGATAAGAAAGGGGTCGAAAATTTTGTTGCAGATCATTTGTCTAGGATCCTAGTTGAGGCTTCAACCCCGTCAGGAGACATTCGTGACACCTTTCCTGACGAAATGGTAATGGCGGTACAACCTTCAACACCGTGGTATGCTGATGTTTGCAACAACTTGCTCACTAGTGAAACCCCCAATACGTGGAATAAGCATAAGCGAGATAGATTTCTCACTAGCATCAAGTATTATAACTGGGAGGATCCTGAGCTCTTTAGAATAGGACGTGATCAAGTCTTGCGTAGATGTGTCCTGGAAGAGGAACAACAGAGTGTCTTGAATTTTTGCCACACACTACACTGTGGAGGACACTTTAGTGTCAAGAAAACTGCGTATAAGGTTCTCTAGTCTGGTTTCTGGTGGCCTTCACTTTTCAAAGACACACACACCTTTGTGGAGGCTTGTCTTCGTTGTCAACAAACTGGCACTATTGGCAAGAAAGATGAGATGCCCCAACAACCTATTCTTCCAGTCGAGATATTCGACATCTGGGGCATAGATTTCATGGGTCCTTTCCCATCATCTCATGACTTTGAATATATCCTCGTGGTAGTTGATTATGTGTCAAAGTGGATAGAAGCTATTCCGATAAGGACCAACGATCACTTCGAGGTCCTGCCTTTCGTTAAGTCCAATATCATTTTCCAATTTGGCTGCCCAAGGACGATCATTAGTGATGGGGGACCTCATTTCAGGAATGCACACTTCACCCGTCTTCTCAAAAGTCTAGGTGTCACCCACAAGGTGGCCACCCCGTATCATCCACAGACGAGCGGACAACTTGAAGTGTCAAATAGGGAGATCAAACGAATTATAGAAAAAACTGTAAGGCTCGACAGGAAAGATTGGTCGAAGAAACTAGACAACGCTGTATGGGCTTACAGAACGGCTTATAAGACCCCCTTGGGGATGTCTCCCTTCCGTATAGTGTATGGCAAAGCTTTCCATTTGCCTGTTGAGATTGAGCATAGAGTTTATTGGGCTATAAAGAATGTCAACATGGATCTAGAAAATGCAGGCAAAGTGCACTTATTAGAACTGATCGAGCTTGAAGAATTGAGGAATGAGGCCTATGACACTACTCAAGCTTATAAAGAGCACACTAAGGTCTTTCACGATAAACACATCCTCCGCAAAACCTTTGAGCCCCACCAACGAGTCTGGCTTTTCAATTCTAGACTCAAGCTTTTCCCTGGGAAACTGAAGTCCCGTTGGGATGGGTCGTACACTGTCACACAGGTGTTCCTGCATGGTGCTGTTGAGATACAGAACCCCTCATCTGGTGAGACATTCAAGGTAAATGGCCAGCGCTTAAAACCTTATGTTACACTTTCTAATGGTTAGGTATTGGACACCTACATATTGAAGGAGCCTTAGCTCCAACTGCGCTCTACCTCAAGTTGTATCATTCCTTGCTTTTGCTTTCCAATGCGGTCATTGTCAGATCTAGGCATGGGGGTATAACCTAGGGTTGTTTATAGCATTTATACATATTTTGCATGCATAATTAGGACTTTAGTTTTACAAAAAAGAAGAAGAAGAAGAAGAAGAGAGGTGGAAAGGGAAAGAGCCAGAAGAAAAAGATAGGCAAGGAAAAATCGTGTTAGTCCCAGCATGTGATTATGAAAGAGTCACCTAAGTTTCGGGCTGGATCGGATGATGAATTAAGTCCTAAAGTGCCAAAGCGAAGGAGGTAAGTGAGGGATACCGACTTTAGGCCACCTGGGTCTGTTATAAGGCTTAAACACACATGTATTTGTTAAGATATGGACTATTCCTCGAGAGGTTGAGGGAGTTGCGAGGCCAATGTATTAAGTCTAAGGCTTAGGGAGAATTCAGCCCCGTTGCCTGCCCTTTGGTTTGCAGAACTTGCTAACCTGAGCACCCAAAAAAATCACACACTGGTCTGGTTCAGTGCACATAACAAAGAATAATGCCAAAAAGGTGTCTATTCTAAAACTATTTTCTCGAAAAGTTGACTTAGGAGCGGCTTGAAGACACAAGTTAATTGGATGAGTTCCCGACGTGGAGAGGAGGAATAAACCCCTCGAAGATGCGTTATAACATATCGTCTCCTCGATGCTTGTCTCCTAGGATATCTAAATATCCTACCAGGGGCACGGAAGCATCTCATGCTGGTTCAGATGCCATGGGCAGCATTATCCCGAAATGTCGATTGCCAGGGCCTGAATTTAGCTATAGAATGACATGGGCGGTGCTATCTCGAAGTATCGATTGCGAAGGACCTTGCAAGGATTGATGGTGGGGCCAAGGAATCTGATACAAATCATGTTTAGGGTCAATCCAATGTTGACCCTAGGGGAATTTAAAAAGAAAGAGAGAAAACTCTCGAAATAATATGTCTCCCTCTCTCTCTTACTAAAAATGCACTGACAAACTGAACCTAGCCTTGCTACACATATGCACGGGTGCTTTAACCGCTAGGGTCAACGAACCTCTAGCCAGTTTTTGCGTGCCTTAGAAACCTTCGCAGTGGACTCAAGACTGAGGCTGGTCAGGTCCGTATCTTGGCTGGTACTTGAGTACCTTTAGGCCTATAGTTGGTATTTCAATCTAATTTCTGGAGTATGGTACGATAAGGTAACCTGACGGTAAAATCTGGCCTGGAGACCTGGTCTGTTTCATATGATTTTGCTTGGGACTAGCAAAACTTAAGCATGGGTGTATTTGATGGGTTCACTTTAGTGGACTAATTTAGTGCTTAAGTACATTATTATTTTGATGAGAGACTAATTTAAAGCATGGATATTATTGTCAAAATCATGTGAACACTAGATTTATCATTTCATGTATTAATTGCATTAGTCTTTATATGAGAGGATTGATTATTCACATTAAAAGGCAAGGGCATCACATCAAAGTAAGTGGAGATATGTGGGATTTTGTCTAGGCAAAATATAGTAAGAGAATATATTTTAGAGGTTTCCTTGTATACCTCTCAAATTTGTTACAACACATTTCCTTATCTCTCTCACGAATCTCTCTCTTCCTAAAATTTCTATTCACTATTTGGTAACAAAAAAAATCTGACTCTCTCTCTCCTTATTTAACAGGAAAGGACAGGCAACTGGGAAGCATCTTCTTCCTCCCTCAAGAGGGAACACAGCCTCCACCTCTCTCCCCTCTTTGTGCGCCCATCCACCACCGCGAGCCTCTGCACCGACAGCCCCGTGCTGACTGAAGCCACCCCCACCTTGTGCCTCCTTCATCCGCCACTGCGTTCCTCCACGACCCTGCCAACAGAACCACGCTCCTCCTCCCCTTGTCTTCTTCTAGGGGCTTTCCCAACCGTGCATCTACAGCCCACCAAAGACGATGGCAAGTTAAGCTGTCTGGGAGGGCTGCCCGACGTCCAGGCAGGCATCGTCTCGACTGTGACTTCCCGCACTGCGAGCCGATAGCATCCACCCTCTCGACCACCATAGCCACCGACCGCAACTGCCACCTTCTCTCGTCCACGACCGCAAGCCCCCTCCATAATGCACACAACCAGCCACGGCGCTTGCCCTCGCCCTCGTCCTCAACCACCACGTCTGCGCCCACACAGCAGGACCCCCCACTGTGTGCAACAGGCATGCATGGCCAGCAAGCCAACACCCAAGTGCGCTGCCTTCTTCTTCTTTTTCATCTCCACCAGTTGCAACTACACCACCAAAGAGGAACCCAACAGCCACAACCGCACAGCCACCTCATCAACGACGTGGACGACGTCCACGCCGTCCACTACGATCATGCACCTTCCTCCCTCGCTCGCAGCAGCAGCATCGTGAATGGCCACATGACCTCCCCGTAGCCCTCCTCCGCTCCATCGACACCGGTGACGCTCTCGCCAACCGGCTAGCTCCGGCCACCTTAGGCTGCCGCACCATCACGGATGAACTCCTCTCCTCCAACCCAACTCATCCGACAAGCCGCGCCTCCAACAAGACCCTCCTTGCATGGTCAAAGGGGAGGAGGCCAACTCCCCTGTTTTGCTAAAGGAGGAGGGCCATTAGTTGAAATGAAGCATAGTTGAGAGGTTGGATTTTTTGGAAAAGAATTTTATATTGTGGGGAATTGCATCTCATACCCTCTCATTCTCTATATTACTACTCATTCAAGTTATTCTCTTGATTACTTTGATGCTACAACTAATTGTCAAAGTTATTTTTGCATCATATTAAGCTTTGTTCAACATACTCCTACACTACAAATATTGGGGAATTTATTGGCCTGTCCTCCCTATGGATGCAATCGGAATTGCGATATAATTTCAGTATATTTTTTAGTGACTTTGATCGAGGATTTTCAACCACATTACATATTTACTACGACGCATAATTTTCTGACAGCATATTTGAAAAGCAAAAATCCTATCGATCATGTGCCTCATCGAAGTGTTGCGGCGAGATCAAATCAGAGTCATCTGATCATGATCTAGTCGCTCATAAGCCATGCGTGCTAACGGTCATTGTTTAGGACACTTGATCGAGTTTTAAAAAGGTCGCATTGTAGTATGGTTGAAAAGGCGTTCAAAACAAATACAATTTATTACTCGAATTTTAAAGTCCGAGGTCGAACACAGGGAACAAATTGGGGTTTAGAAATCAAGATCACAACTTGAGAATTTGAAAGAATATAACATGCAATAAGATCAATGTTATAGGGCAAAATGATAGGAACAAATGTAAGCACAAAATATTAAAGAAATCAATGTATGAATGAAGCACAAAATTGGATGTCTGATTTGTGAATCAGACGCCTTAAAATGATGATGCTACAGTGCTTCTCCTTTGTCTTCAATCTTCTTCTGGCTTCTCCTTCCTTCTTATTCTTCTGATTTTGGCTTCAGCTTCTTCTTCCTTTCCTTTTCTTTCTCTGCCTTTTTCTCTTTCTTTCTTTGCTGGCTGCCTTCAGCTTCTTCTTCCTCTCTCTCTTACCGGCTGCCCTTCCTTTGCCTTCAACTTCTTCTGCCTTCAGTGTCTTTCTTCAGCTCCTTCTTCTGCCTTAGCCTTTTCCTTCTTCTCTCTGCTGTAGCCCTTCTCCTTCCTTAGCTTTTGACTTCGACTTCCTCCTTCGCCTTCTCCTTCTTCTTTTCTTCGGCCAGCAGAGCAAAACCTACCCCTACTCGTGCGAGCTCTCTTCTCTCCTTTCCCTCTTAGGTTCCCTCTCCCAAAGCCACTTCTCAGGTAATCGGGTCAGATATGCGCCCGGGACCAGGCCCACCGGCGTGCTATGGTGGGTGAGGTGTGCAGTCGGGTCGGGTCACCAGGTCCGTGGGGTGTGATCCCGGACGAGGCATCGGGTCGAGTAAGAGGGGACCTCACCCTGTGAGTTGGAGGCAACCATCCCAATGTAGAAAATCACTTTATGCAAGTGCGACACTCCGCAACTTTTCGAGGTGGGACTAACTTCCCACCCTCTTTCACGCACACCTATAGCCGAGTGCCTTCATTTAATTACAGCTGCAGTGATGGCTCTTGGCTTCAATTGGTCACCTGGAGATGTTTGCGAAGGTTCTCCGCACGACCTAGGACTGGATCCTAGAGTGGGCATGGCCTAGAGAAGCTTGCAAGCAAGCTTCCTTCTGTGCGTCAATGGCGGCGAACCCCTGGACCTGAAATCACACAAACGACCTTGCGGTCGCGTTAAAAAGCTCAGGGAGCTTCTCCAAGGTGTGGCGAATGTGCAGAGGTGGTTGGCGTGGCGTGGGACCGCCTGAGGGAGCGTGCCTAAGGCACACTGCGACCGTGTGTGTGGGTATGTTTAAGGGTGCTTGTGGGTGAGTGGCAGAGTGTTGTGAGTTGGGGGTTATGATCAGTGAATTAGGGCGGTGCTTATGGACCAGTCGGTGAGGAGGGAGGTGGTCTGTGGAGGTGGAGCGAACTCGCCAGAGTGGTGGCCGGAGGTGAAGGGGATGATGGTGGTGGAGTGCGGTAGTGGTTGTTTGAAGGTAATAAAGAGGGGGAGAGGGAGTAGAAGGTGAGAGGACTTATCTAGCAGTGAAGAGACGAAGGGGGAGGCAGGGATGGCATCTATGCATATCATCGACGCTAGAGACGAAGGTGTTCTGTGAGGGAGGTCGACGAGGACGAAGGGGAGGCAGGAGCGTCGGCGAGTGCAGCGCGACGCAGATGAGCGTGAGGAAGAGGAACCTACCACCAGTATTGTGGCTAGGCGACGAGGGAGAGTGGGAGAAGTCAGTCGAAGGAGGAGAGAAGAAATTGAGGGAGTTCTCCGGCTGAATTCAAGCTTAGGAAATGCAGGGCAAATTGGGGTCTCTTAAATAGGCCTTGGAGGTTGAGTTTGTGCTTAGAAGCTAGCTTCCAAGCACGGCAAGGTTGCCGGCAATGGAAACTCGAGAGAGACCCAAATCTCTCATGTGTTCGCATGAGAGATTGGGTACCAAATAGGGCTTCTAATTAGGTTCACATTGGAGGAGATTTCTCAGAGAATCTCCCTTTCAATTTTGAAGGGGATTCTCTGAGAGATTAGGGAGAAATCTCCCTTTCAGGCTCGTCGAAGTAGAATTCCATCCGCTATAATGGCTGAGGGACCTAATTGCAAAGAACGAAGGAAAAGCTACAGGATCAATTGTAAGGGTTTTTGAAAGATAGGGGTAGAAATGTAATTAGATTGGACCTATTTGCAAAGTAGGTCAAGATGAATTTTCATCAGGTCCAAATTTTGGTACAAACCTAATTTGGACCTAAGGAATCCAATAGTAAGGGTGGATTTTGGGTTTGCCCACGTTTGACTGAGTAATTTAAGTAAAAACCTAATTTAGGGTAAATATTTATCTGAGACCCCATTCTAGGTCAAAATAGGTTCTAATGGCCAAGGTGCTAAACCCTAGAGAATATTTTTATATAATTTTTAGAGGGTTTAGGCGAATTTTATCCTAACCAGAATGTTGTTTAATCAAGTGAATCTGTTTTAGGGTTACAAGAAGTCATTTAATTCCCAAAATTCACACGAACACTTTTCTATTTGAACCAATCAACTTTTTATCTTGTTAAGACCATTTGACCTGTGTTTAGCCCTTCAGAAAACCTGTTGTTGTACTGCAATAGAAAAATTACAGTTTTACCCCTTGTTTCTTACGTCTCTCAGAATGGTTATTCATTGAATTAGGACCTCCAGTTGGTTATGTAGGAGCTTTTGTTCTCTTTTATGGGTCAAAAAGAGCTAGTTAGGAATCATGATGGTGTTCAGTCATGCTTCCTTTAGTAACGCTTACATGCATCATTAAAGGCCATATATCGATTCTTAAGTTCTTGAAATGACCCTTATGCCCCCATTTCTTCACCTATAAAGAGCCTACGCCTCCTACACATTTCTTCATCCCTTCCTATACTTCTCTCACCCTTTCCAAATCTCTAAAGAGTTAGTCCCATGACCGGGATGCTTCACTAGTTTATAAAAATAATTTTTCCCATCCTCTCACCCCCATTCGTGGGCACCCATGGCCATCTTGTCACCTTGTTCGGGAAGTGGATCCTGCTCTGATGCCACGCTGCTTCGTCCTCCTTCCTTTAACTTAACTTTCCCTCATCCAGCATCTCACCACCATCTTCCGGGTGCTCCGTCAACGCAACTCATCCTTCAAGCGACCATCGAGGAGAATTTCTCTCATCTCATATCTTTTTATCTCTTTCTAGAATAATTTTATTTTCCGCAAGTAGTTGTAATGAACCCTGATTTGTTTTATGAAATAATTATTTTCTCTCTCTATTTCTTCTATTATTTATTCTTTATGTAGACTAGCTCGTGTAGATTGATTTCAATCGACTATTCTGCTTGTGACAATAATTTCCAAACACGATCTCTAATCAAACGTTCGCCTCCCCCTGTTTGACCAAGGACTCACTTCGAGTTTTGATTATAAAAATTATTTGATTAAGGGATTTTTCGCAACTACTACGATGGGTTTTCAAACTCGATTTTTCTCGCGTAAAATCTTGCTCATCATTGGAAAAATGCTGGAACTTGTCACATTTTTTTAATGAAGGCCTTGGCATTGGCCATCATCTAAGGTCAAAAGTATCCATATTATAAGGGTTTCGTTGTTAAGTCCCTGGGGCCCTTATGGTTCTCGCAGATTCCTGTGTGATTGTTATGCAGGCCTAGCGAGCCTCATTGAGACTTCAACACCTCTGTAGAGGGATTCAATGCCCTCTCTTATAGGGTACCATCAGAACAGTGTAGTGGGATGCCTTCAAATAGAAAGCCTATGCATTCGCTATCCCAAGTGGGACTTGCTCACCTCTCAAGTAGTTGACTATGGGATCCATCCACATGCCACCTACATTAATTTCCATGACCCAGCCTGCTTTGATGTTTGGGGCTGCTAATTCCTCTAGATGGGTCTCATCTTCTTTCCCTTCATGTATTGCTGAGGCCAATTTGGCAAGGGCATCCACGAAGGGGTTCTCCGTGCAAGGTACCTAGTTGAGTTCTATTTGCTCGAAGTTGGAGATAACCACTCACACCCTCTCAACGTATAGGGCCATTATCAAGTCCTCAGCTTGAAATTCTTTTTTAACCTAGTTTGCTACCAACTAGGAGTCCATGTAGACTTCCAGGGCATGGGCTCCCATCATTTTGATGGGTCAGAGGCCCACCAGGAAGGCCTCATATTCCACTACATTGTTTGTAGTCGAGAAGGCCAAGCGGATGGCATACTTTCCAACAAACCCATCTAGTGAGGCCAAGGTGATTCCTACCCTAGCTCCTCCGAAGGTAGAAGAGTCATCAACGTGTAGGCACCATATGCCTCCTTCCTTCCGCTTCACTAGGGCGAATTCCACTATGAAATCAGCTAATACTTGAACTTTGATTACGAGGTAGGACTAGTATTTAATGTCAAAGAGCCCATCTCGTTTAACAAGTTGACCATGTGGGTCTGTGTAGCATCCACTTAAATGGCTAGTCATTGATGATGATGATGGTATAGGCTTGGAAGTAGGGCCTCAACTTTCTAACGACCACCACCAATGGCAAGCTCAATTTCTCAATGGGGAGGTACTTGTTCTCCACCCCTTGGTATGTCTTGCTAACAAAGTAAGCAATCTTCTAAGCACCAGCCACTTCCCTTACGAGAGTTGCACTGACTGGCAAAGTTGAGGCTACCACGTACAAATACAAGGGTTCACCTATCATTGGAGCCACTAGGATGGGTAGGTTGTGAAGATATCATTTGATTTTGTCCAAGGATGCTTGGCATTCTGTTGTCTAATGGTTAACCATGAACCCCTCACCCATCTTCAGGCAATCAAAGAAGGAGAGGCATCAATCGACCCCTTTGGAAAGGAATCTTCAAAGGGTAGAAATCCTTTCAATTGAAGATTGAATCACCTTCAAGTTGTTCAAGGGTCACAGGTCCATGACTGCCTAAATCTTATCTGGGTTAACTTCGATTCCCCGATTTGAAACCAAGAATCCCAAGAATTTGCCTAAGGATACTCTTAAGGCACACTTCTTTGGGTGCCCTTGCCAAATTGTAAAAACTCATTCACATTGTATCAAGTGTTTGAAAAAATTCACACCTTCGATTAACATATCATCAATGTCTACTTCAAAGGACTTTCCTATTAATTTGGCAAAGAAAAAGTTCACAATTCGCTAGTATGTAGCACCAACATTTTTTAAACCAAAAGACATTACATGGTACTGGAATAATCCTCTGTCGGTGATGAAGGAGGTGTGTGATCATCCACCTGAGCTAGACTAATCTGGTGGCATCTGCTATAAGCATTCAAGAAAGACATATGAGTCTGTCCAAAGTAGGAATCCACCAAGGCATCAATATTTGAGAGTGGGAATTCATCCTTCAGGTAGACCTCATTAAAGTTAAGCAAGTCAACACACATCCTTAATTTGCTGTTGACATCAACATTGCTTGTTAGTATGCTAAACAAGTCTCAGACTCGTACGTCGGTAAGGTTGAAGCTAATTTGGACCTACTTGAAGGGATCATCCCAGTAAATTTGAACCGTCACAGTAGAAAATCTTGCAGTTAAGCTTCTGGGTAGCTCAACTCCTAGGCCCCCATCAAGCTACCCTATTAGGCCAATAATGTTCACCAATATCCTCTTTTTCCCCCATTTTTTGAGGCTTTGGGGGAATGCGTGGGAGGGTCCGCTCCACTTCTAAGTAGAGTAATTCTTGCCCGATTGACTAATCACCATGCATGATCTTGATGCCACTTGTAGACTAGAAGATGACCATTTGTAAATAAGAAGAGGTGATGGTTGTGAAGGCATGGATCATTGCCCTCCCCATGATTTCATCGAAGGTACCAAAAATGTTGGCTACAATAAACATGGTTGTCCAATTTAAGTATCGGTTCCTATCCTTGATTGTAATAGGGAGATCAATTTTGCCCTTGGACATAACCTTGTGGCTACCAAAGCTTGCCACTGGGTACTGCGAGGGTATGAGGTTACCTTCCTCGAACCTAAGGTTAACGAGGGTTCTAAGGAAGAAGATGGTAACAACACTTCTCTCATCGACCAAAAGTTGCATGTGGTTCTAGCCCGCCATGAGTAGGGTGATCAGTCGAGGATTATTGTAGTAGCTCAGGTCTGGGAGATGGAGAAATATGCCTATAGCGGCCCACTCGACTGCCTACCAAGGCGTCCTAACCCCCCATCATAAGACAGCCAATTCTGCTTGCACTAAGTTAGCCTGGACCTCAATGGTGGCCCAGTTTGTATTAGCTTTAACATTAAAGATGAGTTTTATCTGAGGCTACTTATTTTTCGCCGGTTAACCTTACCTAGCAAGGGGTGCTTGTCCGCGCCTTGCCATTAGCATCTAGAGGGCACACTAATGGCACTCCTCAAGTGAGCCCTAGCTATCGAGCTTGTCTTACATGAGAAGTTGTATGACATCATCTTACTCGACCGAGTCTATTAAGGCGACCATGTTCGCCCCTCAGTATCTTTAGAGCTACTCATTATGGAAGTGCTTGGGCTCTTCCATGGCTACCCTACCCTTATCCACCTCATTCTTCTTGATGTATTAGGTGAGTTTGCCATTCAAATTTATGTCTCAATCTGATCCTGCGAGTTCTAGAAATCCTCAATGGCATAGCCCTTTGTCCTATGGTACTTGTAGTATAGGCCTCTTCTAGCGGGCCGCTTAAGGGGTGGTGGTAGGGGAAGGAGTTCTCCCATTGCCATGGAAAGCACATTTCCCAAGACATCCAATTGGTTACAGACTAGCAGGGTGTACTCTTGGAAAAACTCCAACCTAGGTTGCTAATGTCATACATTGCATTCATCCCCGTGACAAAAACCTCAAAAGTCTGCTAACTTGTCCCGTCACCTATCATTCCAACGATCAATCACCTAGTTACATTCCCAACCCTCTTGTTTAGTTGGGGTCCATCTACTTCTACTTTAGGGGAGAGCATCTCCCACCTACTCTTCATGTATTCCTGCTACCTTCAGTCAGGAGTGGAAGGACTTGTCCCTGTCTGCGTAGGGGTTTGCATGGTCTCAAAGTTTCACCTTGTCTGCCAGCAGGGGGTCTTCTGCTATACTAGAACTCTTGATCAAGCAGCCCCTATTTGAACATCTTACTGGAAATTTGATCATGAGGGCGATGGCAGTTGAAGTACTAAACCTTGTACTTGGGCACACTTAGAATGGTTCGCCCCTCTTTTAGCAGATTTTCGTCAATTTTTTCAGGTTCTTTGGCTTCTCTATTGCCCAAAGAAGTATTGACAAAATTTTTCTAAGCTGACCTTCCCAATGGGAAGATCATTAAACCATTCATGGGAAACCCCTGTTAAGAAAGAAGGGAAGACTCGACACATTACCATGTTTGAGCACCCATGAACTAGGAAGTGCTGGAGATAATTTCCCATGAACACAATGAGGTCTATGGTCCCATCATACTGTGGCATTGATGATAACATCATCATGAGCCATAACTAGCTTTATTTAGTCACAATCAAGTGACATGCTCCAACATAGTCGCCTGAGAGCCATAATTCCTTGCATATCCTTTCCAAGAGAAGAACACTAAATCAGGGTTAATTCTGCAGTTTTAACATCATATCATGAAAGTAGAGTAACCACAGGATTTTTAAGGGGTTAACATAAGTTCAAATAAGCATTAAATTCGAATAAGAGGGTCCACACAGACAGAAATGGGGTTTTACACAGTTCAAGAATCAATACAGCACCTGAAATCTTAATTTTAGACCTGCTTAAATTACAAATGTTTTGGTCAGGATAAATTTCATATAATCCTTCTAAAATTTATATAAAAACATTCCTTAAGGTTTGGTATCCTTAATTTGACCATTTGAACCTATTTTGACCTTAAACAGAGTCATAGACAGAGTTTTACCCTAATTTGGGTTTCTACGCAAATTTCCCAGTCAAACTTAATCAAAACTGAAATCTAACTTCACCACCATATTCCTTTGGTCAAAATTAGATTTTTACCAAAATTTGGGCCCAATCAGAATTCATCTTGACCTAATTTGTAATCTAGTCCCTTAAAACTCTATCCTCACAACTAAGCCCCTAGCTTTCAAAATTCCTTGAATTTAGCCCCCCAACTTTGTTGTCTTCTTCACAAAAAGCCCTCTGAGATTTCGTGAACCCAAAGCATCGACCTTCAATTTGGGATTTGTCCCTAACTTCTCGACCAATCCCTTCCAAAATTGGAAGGGATGATCTTGAGGAAGTCCTCAATCACCTAAATCACATCTTAGACCCTGATTTGATCCACAAAGCTCGTGTGAACTCTTCAAGATCAGGGATCTTCTTCCCTAAAAATCTGAGCTCCTTAGGCTTGTTTCCTGATCTAGAGCTTGTCCAAGAGCTCTATATAAGCTCCAGCATCTCCTACCATCCAAGACTAGTCCGGTTTAGCCCTAAAACCTTATTCCTTTCTTCCTCCGGCCAACTCCGATCGTGACCCCAGTGAGCACTCTCGACCTCCTTCCTCCAGCCATTAGACGAACAAATCAAGTGGTCCACCATCTTCCTCATCTTCCTCCACTCCTCGCTCGCCACAACAGGAGTTCCCTCCCCCCATTGTCGCCGCCCTCTTCCCTCAATGGAGAGTTCGTCCCCTCTGGCGCTGGCCAATCACAACTGGCACCTTTCATCCCCTTCGTCCATTAGTCAGCTCAACTTCTTCCTCTCCCTCTCTAGATTAGGTACAACTCATCCCACCCTTGTTTTGACCACCGACACACCCTCAACACCTTCATCATCCTCCACTCCGGCAATGCTCCAGCAAAGCCTCCTACACTCCACAATCCACCAAACGCCACGCCATCGGTCCCAAAACCACCCCCACACCTCCACGACCAAAACCCCTCAAGAAATTGAGGGGACTGCCCACACAAAAGCTCCGTCGAACACCGTTGATGTGCGAAAGATGTGTCTATTTAAAAGGATCGTTATAGTTCGTGCTCACAGCATCGGTTTTAAAAGAAGAAACAGACGTGAGTCTGAATGTCGATCACAGGGAGGTGTAAAAATTGAAATTTCTTTGTCACTTTATGTCACAGAGAACGAGTTTTTGCTTGCAAGAAGACGTAGTAGAAAAATGAGAGAGAGAGAGAGAGAGAAAAGGAGAGAGAGAGAGTAGGGTTAGAGTCTTTTAAATCATAGCCATTGCTCAAAGTAACATCAACACTATATTAAACATGCAATTCAAGTTTTACAAATACAATAGTAGCTAAATGCTTGAATAAAAAGGAAGTGAAGCTAGATTAAAGGAAAATAGAGAGAGAGAGAGGGGAGATGGCGAGGCAGCCACGGCGGTGGAGGGAGGCTCCGTCGGCGGCTCGTCGACTCCATTGACTACAAGAAGGGATAAAGGGGGCTAGAAGGGTGTTACAACACTTGCAAGATGAACTGAATGCCTTACATGGGTGGTTGGAGGGGTTTATATAGGAAGAAAGGGTTTCTAATTTAAGTATGGACTTTAGTGACGTCCAGGGTGTCGCTAAACCCATGCTAAAAGCATCGGTGTGTCCCCCTACCCAACGGTCTCACACGCGCGCCCGTTCTTCTTTACGTGTGATCCGTGTGCGCGCATTGTAGGTCGTCCGATCTAGAGCTCGCGAAGGGCGAGCTTCGATTGCGCCTCAAGCTCGAGTGAGCGCAGGTGTGAATAGCGCGCGTCATCTTGCGCGCCCGGCGTCTGCATTCGAGGGAGCGTCGCGTGGCACGATCGTCGCCCTCTACATGGGGGTCTACAGCCTTAATCAGTCGCGCCCGCGTGAGCAGCAATTTTGGCAGCGCGCGGGTTTTGAACACCCGCCGCTGCCTTTGCGAAAGGCGCGCGACCTACTGTGCTATGCGGCTGGATTATCGTGAGGAGGAGGCGAGGCGCGCAGGCGTGGAGTACTGTGGAGCCATCCAATTGAAGATCGATAGCCGAGATTCATCCTGTGGTGGTGGCGGTGGAGTTATGCTACGGTCGAGGAGCACAGCGATGTCAACACCTAGCAGCTTTCTGACCGTTGATCACCAGATCAATGGTCAGAACTTCTTGAGCCAATTGTGGGAGCTCCAGATGTTGGATTTAGATGATTTTGAGTCCGTTGGACTCCGTTCATCGCTCTGAATCCATCTGTTTGGTCCGATCGCTCATCTGAGGCCTGTTTTAACATGTACTTGTACAAATGGACATTAATAATGCACTATAAGCAATCTTGATGTGCGATGCATGCAATGCTCCCATTCCTATTTATGATGTGTTATCTGTGCATTTTACCCTTAAGACCGATCCCTTTTGGCAGAATTAACATTGTAAAATGTAGTGTTATCAATCATCTCCCACGCACCACCTCCTCGACCTCGCTAGACCACCACACGCACTCACACACCGCACGAACACCGCCACCACCTTCGCCGTCCTTGGGCGAAGCTCAGGAGCATTTTAACTAGGGCTTTTGAGCCCGTATTTGTGAATTGCAGGTCCGTCGTCATCGCCTATTTTCATCATCATCTCCAACTCCGCCCGCCTTGCTTCGACCAGCTCTGGCCCTGCTACCATGTCCAGATGCTGCGGCCCAGTTTTAAGAGACTTCCCAGGGATCCAATTGAGATGTGAAGCCACGCTACTACTACGATTAGGAAGGTTTACCCCCTATGCTGCACGAAGAGAAGAGCTGAGGGGCATAGTCCCACATCGTAAGAACAGAAGTGGGCTATGCAACATAAATTGATTTGTGTTTTCATCTTACTACCCAAGACACCGAGGATCGGGTCCCCGCTCACATGCCACGCACGCCTCGCCCACAGGTCTGGTTCATGACCCGATTACCTGATATTTGACCCGAGTATATGCCCGACTTTGAGAGAAGAAAAGGAAGAGGATTTGTGAGAGGAGGGGGGAGGGTTTTGCTTTGTGTGCCTTGGGCACATGCTGAAGAAAAGAAAGGTTAAAACTTAGCCTGTGCTTGTGAAGGCTATGCTTGAGAAAGGCCTTGGTCTTTAAGAAGGCTTGAAGAAGAAAAGGCTCTTGAGAGAGCCTTGAGCTCTGTTGATGTTGTGCTTCTGTTAAGGCATCTAATGCCTTGTTGTTGATGAGCTAGAGGAGAAATATAATATGCGTTTGTTGTAGCACACTCCTGAATAGCTAGTCAACAAATAAAATTTATAAACTCAGAATCTAAAATGGAGTCCGAGGTCGTTCACCGAGAGCAAATATGGAATTCACATCACTAATCTCTATTGAATATAAATTAGCACAACAAATGGAGCAAAATACAAGATATTCAATGAATGATATAGGCAAAAATATACTCAATGAGAACCAACATATGACGGAGCAAAAAGAATAAGAGAATCAAAAGCAATGGTGATTTAAATCACCACTTAACTCCTTTCTTTAAGAATGTATCAAATATTCCAATTAAATCAAATAAATGAACAGTAACTTGAATGCTACTTGTCTCAAACAACAGGTATATGAATCAGACGGCTTAAGTATTCACTACTTAGCCTCAGCAACTCAAAGGCACAAGGCTTTTAAGCCTTTTCTCTCTTCTAAGCAACTCCTCTTCTCAAGGCTTTCCTTAAGCCTTCTCCTTCTTTACGAGCCTTCTTTTAAAGCACAAAGGTCATTCTTCAGTAGCTAAGTGTTAAGCCGCCCTTAGCAAACAAGAGCAAAAACCCCCCATTTCCTCCTCGCAATTCCTCTTTCTTTCTCTCAACCCAAGGTATGCAATTGGGTATACGGATCCGAGTTATCGAGTATTCAGACCAGGGTCACTGGGTGTGCATGATGACTGAGGAGTGAGTGCGTGAGAGGGACCCAGCCCCCCTTGTGTCTCGGGCGATGGGTGCTATGCAAGGAAACAATTTATTCGTTGCGGAAGCTTCATTCACCACTGATGTGGGACTAAAGTCCTTAGTCTTCCTCGTGAAGCTGCAGGAGATGGCACCCTCAAAGTGACGTAGCTAATGTTGTGCTTGCATTACTTTGAAGTCCTGGAGAACTCCCTTAGATGTTTCCGCATCAAATGCGAGTACCTGCAGGTTGAATGGAGGTTGGCGCTCAATGCTGCAAGCTAGAGATGACAAGGGCGACAGTGGAGACCAACGAACTCCTGAAAACAAGAACACGGCCTCTCACCCCAATTAGACTAGCTCAGAAGTATCACCGTGGTGTGAGAAAGGCGATGGTAGTGGTTTTGTGGTGATTGGTGAAGCGTGGAGGTCGGACAAACTCGGCGGAGGTGTGCAAAAGTGGGTGAGTTCAATGGGGAGATGGAGTGGGCAATAGGCCCAAAAAGATTAGGGCTTTTGTTCTAGGGGCCATGGTAGAGGTTTTAGGAGTGGTGGTGGACCGGATGGTGGTCTATATCGAGCTCGCAACCTCACCAAAGTTAGGCCAGAGCGAGAGAAGATGATGGGGGAGAGGCATGATCGGTGGTCGATTTGAAGAATAAAGGAGTCAAGGATGGTCTAGAGAGGGAGATAAAGCTAATAAGACCTAAATTAGCGAAAGAAAGGGACAGGAAGGTGCCTGCTTTGATTAGCCGATGCCTTGGAAGATGAGTGCTCTAGGAAAGGAGCGACGGTGATAACAAGGTTAGGAAGCTCTGGTTTTGGCCCACCAAATGCGGAAGAAGAAGAGGAAGAAGGAGGCGCTCTCAATTTGATCGTTGAGAGGTGATAAGAAGACGGGGGAAGTACTCACCAGAGCTTAGGTCAGAGCTTGGATGAGGAAAGAAGAGGAGTATTTTGGCCTTAAACCTAGCTAAAGAGGTGAGGAACACAATGTAGGACAATTTATAGGCCTTAGGATGGAGGTCCAAGCTTGGAAACAAGCTTGCGAACTCCGAGCTTTTCACTCATGTTTGATACCCACATGTTTAAATCGTTCACATGAGACTTTTAGAGGGTTTTAAGATTCATAAATGGTCTCATTTGGAAGGGAATTCCTCAAGGAATCTCCTTTCAATTTTGGGACTGATTGATTAAGAATCGAGTGAGAAATCCTCTCTCGATTCTCGACGGTGAAGGTTGGAGTTTCCATTAATGGTGCAGGGACCGGATTGTAAAGAAGATAGAAAAATTAGGTGTTACGACCCAGTTCCCGAATCCCTACAGGACACGAGACCGACTCGACTTGACTACTCCGAAGACCCAGTCATCCAACAAGAAATAACCAAAAAGTCGGAAAGTAAACCACATTCACTCTGCTAAGTAACTAACAGTAAAAGAGTACAGCAGTAAAGGAAGTAACGGCTGCTAATGGTACATATCACCACCACAACAGTAAAGCGGAAACAAAGTACAGAAACACAACGGTAACAAGAGTCTGAACTCACTAACAAAAGAAAGTACAACAACAGGAAGACTACTGCTGGCCGCAACTGGGCCCAGCACCCGCTGCAGCCAATGATTCAGGCTGCTCAACACCTGAACCTGAAAAGGGTTATGAGTAAATGGAGTCAATGAACGCTGAGTAGAGTGGTAACCAACTAACTAAAGCAGTAAAAGCTAACAGGTGGTTTATCTTTTCCAATTATTTTATTTTACAAGTTATTCCTTTTCACCCATTGGTTTACTTTTCAGATCTCTTTCTTGATCTCGAATGTTCCTCGTGGGAACGATCTTAATTGCAGTTTTTTCCGAAGAGCAAAAGGCACACGTGGTGCTCTCCTGGCCGGAAGAGTCCCCTGTGGTGATCCTACACCCAGTCAACCACCCCGAGGTCACAGACAGATGGAGTGGCGACTACAGCACGCGTGATAAGCGCACGGGTAGCTACCCCGCACTGGCATGCGGTCAGTCGTTTCCGCTAGCGAGTACGCCCAAAGTACAGCACGGAACATTATAGGGCCTAGCCCTCTCAATAACATGGGTCTAGCCCCTCAGAACCAAACAGGGGTCACGCCCCTCCACAGTCCGCGTACCCTCGTCTGATTACCCCGATTTGTCCAATAGGCCTAACAAGTCGGCGTAGGATGGCCAGATGAACCCCAGGCCCCGTGGGGTGGCTAGCTCTCTCCCTACACTAGTAGCTCTCCCCGGTACAGTGTATGCGAGAGCCAAAGAAGTCTGTGTAGAGTGGTCAATCCTAACCCCGGGTCCCAACCCAAGGGCGACTAGCTCCGCTCTACACTAAACACGGGACAGTCGCTCTCCTTGGTACCGCGTACTCAAGGGCTAGCACACTTCTCACTCACATTTCCAAATCTATTCCATTTATCCACAGGAGCTCTACTCCTAATTCCCTGTAGGGTTCATGCTCGTATTTCCCATGTTATTCCATACCAGGTTTCCTCATTCACATTTCCATTTTCAGATTTTACACATGCAGCTCGTATTTCCACAATTTGCATGTACAATAAGAAATGTCACAGATATCTATCTAACTAGCATAGGCATTTTATATTTCACAGGAAGATCTTGTTTATTAACAGGTAGATGTTCATATTTCTATTCATTCAATTAAGACTGCAATCTCAAACACGCATCCAACAGTGCAAGTACTTCTTGTCCTAGGATTCATGCAACATCCTAGTTTTCTAGTTATCCAATTTCACATAAGTATTCAGGTTTAATAATTAAATAAAGGGAAAACCACTCTACCAGACGACCTGGGAGTATTGGAGGCTCGAACGGCAGGCTCACGTACCTCAGCAAATCCCGAACCCGCAACTGATCGAAGTCCTATACCAAGGAACATACCACAATGGAACATTTAGAACAGTATAAAAGGCCTTCTAACAAGTAGAGGAACTCACAAGGAAAACACCAATATCTTGTTTGCATAAAACAGACCTCAAACGGACCCTAAACTGGTCAAAAATAGGGCTGCAGACCTAAATCAGACGTCTGGCATAAGGTCCAGACATCTTAAAAGTAACCAGAGTCTCACCTCAGGTTCCTGCGTCGACTTCAAATGTCTAAACCCCTACTTGACTGTCTAGATCCAACTCCAGACATCCAACCTATCCTCATGTCGTCTGGGAGTGCTTCCGGTCATTTGGTAAGCTGTCCAGACATCCAAGACGCGTAGGAGGGTGTGCCCCATGCCTTCCAGAAGCTATCCCTGCACACGTCATAACGTATCTTCTATATTTAGTTACGTAGATCGTAGCGGCGGTGCGGCCTGCATGGTCGTAATCACAAGAGGGCCATACCTTCGCAGAACACTGCTTTCAGACGTCCGGTGTCGTCACCAGACGTCCAATACGTCGTTTGGACGGCATACTAGACGTCTGATTTTGGGAAAATCCTAGAACCAGAACTACCTTCTGCTCCTCCTCGTTGCGCACAGCCGCGGCCTCTCCTCCTCGCCTGCATCTCCGGCTGCAGCAAGTGTCGGGGAAGTCTCTCCCGATGCGCTCCTCCTCCCACACGCGCCACTTCGACCATGCGTCCTCCGACGAGCTCCCACGAGCTCACGAGCTCAATCTCTTCCTCCTCTCTTCACGCCGCCTCTCCTCCTCATCGCTCGCTCCCGCACTCTCTATCGCACTCGCCCCTCTCGCTGCAGTGGAGAGGAAGGAGGGAAGGTGGCTATGGTGGAGTGGGGAAGAAAGGAAGGGGGGAGAGGGTCTTATATAAGGATGCACTAGGGTTCTGCCCGGGGGTGGGGGGAAGAAGAAGAGAGAGAAGAGGGAAAAAGGCAGTCTGCGCGCAGACGCGAAGCTACGTACCAATTTTTCAATTTCCAGACGTCTGATCAGATGTCTGACCGATCGTCCAGATGTCTTAAAGGGCTCAGAACAGAACGGGTCTTTACATTAGGGGCCTATTTATAAATAATTCAAAAAGTTAAGGGTCATTGTGTGATAAAAAGAGTCTATCTAGACTGGAATGCAAACTAGGTCAAGGTGATCTCTAATTGGATCCAAATTTTGGTACAAACCTAATTTAGACCCAAGGAATCTGATGGTGAAGATGAATTTTGGTTTTGACGAAGTTTGACTAGGTAATTTACGTATAAATCCAAATTATGGCAACTTTCCACCTAAGACTATTTTAGGTAAAAATGGGTTCTGATGGTCGAATCAAAGGTACCAAACCTTAGAGAATATTTTTCTATGATTTTTATAAGGTTTAGGTAAATTTTATTCTGATCAGAACCTCAGTTAATTAAGTAGGTCTGTTTTTAAAGTTTCAGATGTCATTTAATTCTCAAAATGCGTGAAAACCCATTTCTATCTGCATGAACTCACTTATTATACATTTATAACCATTTTACCTTTAATTAACCCCTGAAAAACCCTGTAATTGTTATGCATTTAGGATATTCTGTTAAAACTGCATATTTACCCCTGTTTTAATGTCTTTCTCTCAGAATGGATCTGCAATGAATTAAGGTTCCGTGGCATATTGCAGGAGAATTTATCAGTGGATTATGACTAATTAAAGCTAAATATGACTGATGATGACATTATCATCACTTGTTCTGTCGTCTGAGGCTTGAGGTTGCTTCTGCTGGTACTGTTGGATCATTTAAGTACCTAAGTTGATTAATTGAGAATACTGTGGAATGATTTAAATGCTTGGGATATACACTTAATTAAGATGAATAATTGGTGATTTAAATCACCATTATCTTATCTTTCTATTTCTTTTTATCCCATGATCCTCTGAGATAATTTGATTTATGTTTGAGTGATATTCTGACCAATTTATTCATTGAATATCTTCTATCTGATGCTCAACTTACTGTGCATATTTATTCTAAATTAATATTAATGCATGAATTCCATATTTACTCCCTGCGAACGGCCTCGGATTCCAATTAGATTTTGATTTTATAAATTTAAATGTTTTGTTGTGCGATATAGGAGTGTACTACAACCAACGCATATTAAATCTCCCTCGATTGCACACAAATAGGCATGACCGGGTGTTTGAACCATACTGGAAGTTGCGCATTTGTCACTACCTCCATGAATGAGAAGGTCATGATGAATGACTTCCATTGAATACCCCTCATCACCTAGGTGACTTGGTAGACGATGTTTGGGAGCTAGCTGTCCAAATGAAGTGGTGAAGGCAGCGACACTCGGGCAAAAGGGTGGGAGTTTACCTCAGGCTCTCCTAGGTGGTGTTAGCAATGGATGAGTTGGTGGAGTTTCTCAACTTGCTATTTGAGGCAAGCATTTTCCTCCTCCATATGGCAAAGTCGTGTGCTCTCCTTGTCTCGGGGGGTGGGTCAATCACTCCCTCTTCTTTCTTAGCTTTAAAAGCCATCTCCTTTCGACACTAGGCATCTCGGAGCTAGTCAGCGTACTGCTACTACTCCTCCTAAATCTCCTTCAAGTGCTCACTTTATCTCTTCTTGTCTTCCTCTGCTTACCATAGGGAGTCAAGCAACCCTTGGTGGCTCGAAGTTTGGACCTCAAGTGAGGCCTACTCCTCCTAGCAGGGATCGTCATTATGACAAGGTCTGATGGCCTTTTCATTTCTAAGGTCCATCATTCTTGATTTATTCTTTGATGACCCCCATTATTTTTTGACGTAGCACTTTTCCTCACTCATGAATAGTACTAAAATATCCTACGTTTAGGGAGTTTTTTCAAAATTACTTTTAAAATTATGTTATAATTAAGTTTACATTGCTGGTGATAGATGCGTAGAGCCAACGCGATAAATTTTAGTGAATGATGTAATTAGAATTATTCCATATTTGAAATCACTTCCCTTTCTATGCTTTTTTTGCTTTTTTCTTTTTTTGTGAGTAATTGAATGGAGAAGGCCCATCAACACTCTTAGGGCTCGTTTGTTTCCGGGCATCGGACCTTTTGTCCCACGTTTAGTCGTTACAATCCCAAGAGTGGGTCATATCGAGATTGAGCCCATCAACCTGGGATTGTCAAATCTAGGGAGGTGGGGTGGGATGGGGTAATCCCTTGGTCCACGTGAGATTGAGCTCTCTCCACACTATTCCACCAACAAATATTTTAACTAACTTAGCAAAGAATTAATTCCTCCACTCCCTTAACTTGACCTAAAAGTGTAAACAAACACAAAATAATCACAATCCCACGTACATAATTTACAATCCTTTAAAATCAATCCCTACAAATAGACAGTAGCTTAAGGTATGCCCTACCCCCTCCCTCTAGACATATCTTATTCTTTAAGAAAATAAACATCCTCTCTATTGTCAACCTTCACCGACAAGCATGTGCTACGTGACTACGTCGCCACCGCCGACGACCACAGCATGCCATACCATGTCACTGTCCACAGTTAACACCAACTATTGAGCATGCCAATATCTCATCAGATGTGAATACGCTCCATTATCAAACACCTTAAATGACCACCCCGAAAACAAGTATTTGGATAATTTCTTACATTCTTCGCACCCCCACACACAACCAGCATTAATGACATCCATGCACTGTGGCTGTCGACATCGACGAACCCCACAATTATCAAGTTCACAGAACTATGAAAGGAGCATGTTAGTTAAGATGAAAAAGCACGTAGAGTTGGATAATAATAAAAAAAGGTATTAAAAAGGAAAAGAAAAAGCTAGACATGCTTTTTGAAAATGGACAATTGTTGTGTTTGTAGTTTTGGATTCAAATTTGACTCGAGGAGACGTGGAAAAGAAAATAGTTTTCCTTTCTTTTTTTTTTTACCTTTTTCTATTAATAGACATAAGGTGTTTGGTTTTGCTGATACGGTTGGCTTCTTCAGAGGGTACGGAGAAGAATTCAAAGGGTCTCACAAAAAGATTTCACGTACTCTTTGATCTATCAAAATCAGTACTTGTTTTTTAATAGGTCTTTGTGAATCGTTTCTACCCTTTTGTCCTGTGGACTCTCGGTACTGATGGCCCACTCAAGTTGGCCGAAAAATATAAACCCTTTTTTTTTCTCTTAGAAAGAAACCCGTGAGTGAATAATGATATGCAAACGATCAAAGGGAAAAAGGGTTTTCCTGATTTTAACCAAATCTATACGTTCTCTCCTTTTCTTTTCTGGTGAAAGACTTGATGTATTAAATCGACTGCCTGCAATTGGAAGGAGAAAGGAGGCAGACAAAGTGCAAGCAAAGCTACATGGCATCACTGTTACTTCTGTGGCCTCTACATCACCCTCTGAACCATCTGGTTTGTTCTTTGTCCACTTACCTGCTCAAGCAAAAATATTTAATGATGTGTGGGAATAATAGGGAAAGGAACCGGATGGTTTTCCTTCCTTCAGCCATTGGCAAACTTTAGGAAGAGCCTATAGCCATATCAGCAAGCAAGAGGTGCTCAGTGTGGATATATTCCAGATAAAAAAATGCAGATAACAATTGGTTATTGCTGATAATTTTATGTTGAGTAAGGTATGATTTGAGCTCTTGCCATTTGATGGGAATCCAACAACAAACAAATACAACCACCTCGGATAGACTAGTCCCAGATTAGATCATGTTTTTCACATTTTCAAGTACATGGCTATTCTATCAACAGTCGTCTACTATCCTTAATTTTCCCATCAATTCAGCAAAAAGAGTCGCATATAATATTTCTCGGGGAATTCCACTGTCAAGTATGAAGGAATTTACATGATAATTTTTAGTACTCCACAAACTAATATGACCACCCATATTCTAACATCTGGTCCAAGGAACAATGCTAATTAAGAAGCATGACTGGACTATAAATAGGTCATATTCCATTCTTAATATGTGGAATAGTACTATCCCTTGAAAGGTGACTTAGTTCGAAGCAGTGATTTTTAGGATAGCTTTTGTACTCTCATTTCTACTAACTCATTTATAAGCTTGAAGTCAATGCAATGAGATTTGATGTAACTCCTTATATTTAGTACACTTTTCTCAGAAGCGTACTATTTTTCTGTGGCCAAATTCAGAGTCCAAAGTAGAGTATATTGAAAACTACTGTTACTTTTATTCCCTCAATTAATTCTACCTTTTAATTAAGAAATAAAAAGTCAAAAAAAAAAAACTACAGCCAAAAATCAAGAACGATTAGGTCAGTAACCAACTCCTAATTTCTTGCTGTTAATTAACCACAGGCATCTCCGTCCTCTTTCGTGCTTTCACCTATCGAAGGTAAACAAGGGTCATTATTTTAATTCAGTCGGTTCTAACATCAATACGAGTTCTCAAACAGCTGGGAAGGATTAGGGTTACTGACCAATTAACAGTTTCCAGCTATCATTTGATTCAAATCCCACTAAAAGAGAATACTTTAATTTTCTCTGAAATTTCTCGCACCTTAAACATTAACAAAGCAGTGGTGATCCCAAGTACACCCCCTTCATTACTTGAAATTACCCATCAAATCACATGCACCGGATCGCAAATCACGATACAGCATTCATTGCCGTGCATGGATCGGCACAAATGCATCTAATTAAGTACTCCCAAATTTTAAAAGAAAAGGGGAGAGAGAGAGAGAGAGAAAGCAACAAAAGCAACAGAAAAATCCCGCAAGAATTTATAACTATTGGATGATATCAACAATCTCCGTGTACACATCACACGAACCCTATTCTTCCCATCTCTTTACACGAACGCGAGGATCATCTAAGCTTAAGTAGAAGAGTATATAGAGATTGCCAAAGGAAGTTGGAGGATCGATCACAGAAACCCTATAGTCAAGATCTAATCGGGGATGACAAAAAAATTAACAGCTACCACAGGAAGAGATGCGAGAGCTGCGACCTGTTGACGATCTTCATGAAGATGAGGACCCATACGGTGCACTTCCGCCACAGCCGCCGCCGCCAGTCCTCCCGTGCTCGAAGCTCCCCTCGCGCACCGCCTCGCTGTCCTCGCCCTTCGGCGGGGGCTCATCGGAATGCACCAGGTGTAGCTGTATGTTGTTGGTATCATCCGTTCCGCGAGGAACCGCTGCCATCTCGATCCCGCCGTCGCTGCCGACGACGTCGTAGCCGCCTCCTAAAACTGCGAATTCCTGCTGCTGCTGCTGCTGCAAGTGCGCCTGCAGCTGCTGCTGCAGGTGCTCCTGTTGCTGCTGCAGCAGCACGTGGGGGGTGTGGGGGATCATAGTATGCCCTCCCACGCCTCCCACGTTAGCCTGTACCGCATCCGCCGCAGGGAAGAATTGCTGCGGGGGAGGGGCGACGGGGAGGCCGTATCCCTGGTGGTGGCGGTGGTGGTAGGGGAAGGCGGGGGGCGCCACGGGGGAGCCGAGGTAGGCCGAGAGCTCCTTCCTGGCGTTGTAGAGGTCGAGCTGGAGCTGCTTGAGCTTCTGCTGGAGGAGGGAGATGTATCCGACGCACCCGTAGACGGGGTCTCGGAGGCGGGCCTCGGCCTCGTACGCGAGGGAATTGACGGCGTCCTCGCGGTGCGCCGCGTGGAGCTCGTTGAGGAGCTTGGCGACGTTGCTCGCCCCGAACACGCGGTGCACGTTCGCGAACTTGGTCGGCTGGTCCGGCGGGAAGTAGGGCGCGAACACGCACCCCTGCGTGCACTTGCGCCGCAGGAACTTGCACGCCGCGCAGGGGGACGACGACGACGAGGAGGACGACGACGACGACGCCATGATGCACGCGAATGACAACAATTAATCTCTTCCGATCCCCAAAAAACCAGATCCAGATTTTTTTTTCTTTTTTCCACGTGGGTTCTTGATCTTGGTGTGATCTCTCTAGGGTTTGTTGCCTTTCTTGTGATCTGAAAGAGAGAGGTGGGGTGTGGAAGGGAAAAGTGGGGGTGTTGAGATCTGTGGGGTGGCGGGGGAGCAGCACGGAAAACAAGGGGGATCTGGTGATCTGATATGGTACCTGTGACGAGGTGGGGATGGATGGATTGGATCTTCTGTTTATTTCTTCCTTGCGACTTTTCCTTCCTCGTTCTTCTATTTCTGGGGCTTTTTTTTATTTTATTTTAATCTCTGCTACTTGTACTGCAGGGGTTCTTCCTCTTCGTCGGTCTCGTCCATGGCTTCTTGATATGGCTTCTTCATGGGATGGATCGTGTGTTCGGATCAGGTGGTTGGTGCAGTTTGCCGGAGGGGAAGGGATGGGTAGAGGGTGGTGTGTGGAAAGATTAGATTGGGAGGAGAAGAAGAAGGGAGGAGTGAAGGGGGGCGGGTGGCGGTGTGGTCTCCCTCCTCCACCCTTCTTCTTCTTCTTCTTCTTCTTCTTCTTCTGGTAGCGATTGCCTTTGGTCTTTGGTCGTCTCGGGAGGAGGAGATTGGCGTAGAGAGAGAGAGCCGGGGGGGCGGGGGAGGTGGGGGGGTTGTGTGGGTGTTCACATCCCGATGGAAGGAAGGGCAAGAAACGAGAAGAATGGTAATTTTTACATCCTATTTTTCGAGGGAAAATTAAATTTTTTAGCAAAAAAATAGAAAAAAAAATAATAATAAAAATCTTTCAATCGAAAAGTATTCTTTTGGGAAGTGGGTGAATCATGCTGGACCCGGATCCCAATGCTGGGCTCTGATGTGGTATGACGTCTTGTATAGGGCAACTATAGCCTAATAATATGCATTCTACGAAATTGCACACGGTGACCTCATTGGTTTCCTTTTCGTTTCTCTTAAGAGTCAGACGCAAACAACAGACGGCGTCCTAGCAATTAAATGGATCGATCTACTCACATGTTAAGGATACGTCAGCTCCTGAAAGATATATAGATTGTTTGACTACTGAAATACTATTGAAATCTGTCTAAAAGTGAAGCTGATCGTGGGTTTGACTTGTTGTCTCAACTACATGTGGAAGAAAATTAAGGTCATGAGAATATAAGATAGCTGCTTACCTTCCTCATAGCTTGCTGCTATTGGTTCTTTGATGCAGGTGGTTACGTAAGATAGAATCAAGTCCGAGCGGAGGGACCATCTTTGCAACCTTTGAGGGACTAAAAAGCAAACATTTTAACTACCTTTTAGTCCCTAAGGACATCATTAATGGTAAAGACGACGGAGTAAGCCTCTTTTGCAATTAAGGGAGACTACTGACAACTAGGGAGCCTAATCATGATTGGGGGAGCTTAATCGCAATTTATGGGTTGTGATCATGCTTAAGAATAATTATCGAGATTAGCATTAATTATGGAGGACAAGTGATGGTTATGCATGATTAGCGAAATGCCATGGATGAAACTTAGATGAGACCATGGGTTACCGATAAGCTTCAATGGAACCATGGGTCGTGGGTGCATATTGTTTTGGTTGGATACGATAGTTGAAGTGGATGCCATGTCATCAGAGTCACTTAGTTGGCAAGATGAGATTCGTTAACAATTACAACTAGGTTGATGACTAGGCAAGGTGGTTATGTCTCTAAGTACCCCCACCTCCTCTTCATTTCCATTCATCAAGGCTAAGAGGAGATTGAGAAAGGGGATGAAGGAAGAAATAAGGAGCAAATTAACCACTAGCAGAGAGGGGACGAAGCTAGGGAACTAGAGGTGTTGGCATCGGTTTGTGCAAAGGTAGGAAAGATAGGGAAATCTATCTCTCACTTAACATATATATTGTCTCTTTATATGATTATTGTTATATTTAATAGCTACTCTATGTTGGAAAACCTTGATGAGAACTTATGTAAGCAAGAACAGTGGCTTCGCTATTTAATTAGTGATTACATGTCAAAGCATTGCAGCACAGTCTACTACTTAGTCACACCTTTGGGGAGTCATAAACACATCTTGTAGGAGCTTGTGATGCAAGATTTCAAATTTCCCCACATGTTGGCATTGCACAATGTATATGTTGTATCTTTCATAATAAAGATCTTTGGTAAACTTTTCGTAAGTTATGGCAACCTGATCATTAGTGAATTGATGAGTGTCAACAACATGAACTACGATATCAAATCAAATAAAAATAATCACTATTTAGAGTGGAATAATAACCAAGAGGATGGGTGTAAGGATCAGGGCAAATGAATAATAAAGGGATGGGTGAAGAAAAGGATATCAAAAATAAGATTGTCACTACTATAGCTGGCTAGAAAATAACCATACCTAGCTACACTAAGGCAAGAGCTTTGAAAGTTGGAGCAAGCCCAAGTAGCCAACTACCAAAAGATTGTAGTTAGCACCTCAATTGTGTGTTGCAACAAAAGAAAAAATAGGACAAATAGTAAAGTTTAAGGTGGAACCTGCAGGGGAGGGGAGGTGTTAGTTAGCATGAATTTTTACTGACTACACAAGAGAAGCAGAGAGAGAGTGAGGGTGAGGTGGTGTAAAATCAGAAAAGAGAGATATAGAGAGACAGAGATGCGATGATGTGAGAGAGAGAGATGGTTATAGAGAATACTGAAATTACTATCTAGACAGAGATGAATAATAGTGCAAGTAAAGAATAAAATAAATATGAATTGCACAAATGAAATTAACTCATCCACAAGAGGAGTATCACCACCTAAAACTCCAAGCTTAAGATTTCCCAATCAATCTTTTTCAATCAAACCATTATCTACACTACTAAGGGAGGATGGTGTAACCTTATTACAACTTTCCTTGGTTCCTACCAAAGTGAATTTATCTTTCCATTTTGAGAAGAGAAGAGAACTCCAACAAGCTAGATGACTAGTATAAAAAAAAATAAAAGTAGAACCAAAATTGAAGAGCCAAAGAAATATGAAATAGAATCAGGTTCAAGAATACTCTCTTAAAATACAATCATAGCAAGTGGAAGAAATTGGAGTGTGCTTTAGTGCGGAATGAAAATGTTGCACAAGTATGAGCTATAGATAAACACTCTAAAATTTATGTAATTCAACCATTATAAATGTAGGAGGGTTGCATTTGGACAAAGGAGTGTCTTGGGACAGAATACTCTAAAGAAGTTTCAAAAGCTTCTCCAAGATAGCTTAGAAAACAAGGGCAAGCCAAGCCAAAGATTAGAAAACTAAAGATGATTTTACATATATGCCCCTATAAACTTTGAAAAAAACATATATATCCAAGTTTATTTCTTATATACGTACATACCCTATGTATTGACATATATGCCCTCCTAAACTTCAATTCAGTAAGTTGCATACCCTTAAGAAAATATTGATGTAAAAATTAAAGGGTTTTTTCAAAAGCCCCCTAAGTTTGTTATCTTTTTTTTTCAAATCAATCCCTCACCTCCTCCAGCTCCCATCCCTCATCTCCTCCCCACTTGTTCAGCCATGGCCATAATAGTGATGGTGACAACAACAATGATGTGGGAGGAGCGACAAGCGGGATTGGAGGAGAGGGGGAGGAGGAGGAGGAGGAGGAGGAGGAGGCTGAGGAAGGGGAGCCAAAGGAGGAGACAAGACTCGAAAAGGGGAGGCCGAAGGGTGGAGGAGGGGGAGAGAGGGGAGGAGGCAAGGGGCTAGAGGAGTACCTTGGGACATCCTAAGGTCCTGAGGTCGTGAGAGGGGGTGGCTAAGGGGCAGAGGAGGGGAAGCAAGGGGAGGGTCCCTACACTTCTTGTAAGGGGAGTGATGGTCTCCTTCATGGGTGTTGGTGTTGACGAAGAGGTAAACATTGCAACAGGTGAAGTCAACCCCATTGGCAATGGACTACATGTGCTAGAGGTAAGGGCAATGGACACGATAGCAGTCAAAGCGATGAAGGCAAAGGAGGAGGGAGTCGTCGGGGAGGGTCTAGGGGGTGAAGGACGAGCAAGAGGAGAGGAGAGGGTGGCAGGTGGAGAGAGGGACCGAACAAGGAGGTGCAGGGGAAAGGAGAGGTAGATGAGGAGGAGGAGGAGAAAGAGGAGAGGTGGAGGGCTCCTTGGTAAAAGAGAAAGAGAAAAGGAGTTTTATATAAAATCACTTAATCTTTTAATCCTTAAAATTTGTAAGGGCATCCAAACAAATAAGTAGATCTTTTTAAGGATATATATATATACATATATGCATGTATATACAAAATTAGCTGGGATATATAGGTCTTTTCAAAGGAGTATATATATAAAAACCTCAAAAACTAAATAATCAATTGCATCAGAGGACCTGTCAGACGGATCAATTGATCCATGTGTGAAGGCTAAGGTCAACCCATGAAAAATGTTAGGTCAACAACTGACGTAGCTTTGAAATGTGTCAAAGTGAAGTTGATCATGTAGCTGCTTGCGAGAGAGAGCTCGACTTATGTAGAAAACATCAGACAACCGAAACTAAAAATCAGATGACTTGTCACGTAAATAGGCGGAAAAATGAAGTTAGGCTAATTTAAAGAGCAAATTTAGTTAGAGATGGTGATGGTTATCCCGTATACTGAGATATCGAAATGTCCCCAACCTAATTGATGCCAATCTATTGAGTGTAGAGACCTTCATCTTCTTGTAGCTTAAATTATGGACTTAGCTTCGGAAATGAAAGAGAAGAAAGAATCAACTGAAATTAAATGTTCTACATTGAAGCATTGTCAATATTTTTATGAATATTGTCATAAAAAATAGATATTATATATGAATATAAGTGCGGATAATCCTAACAGATTTTAGATTTATGTTAATGCATTGCCACTTATAAAAGCACAGTCCCTCGCATCCAACGTAAGAAAAAAAAAAGGAAAAAGATCTTTATGAAAAGTAATGAAAGGACATAGGAATATTACTGAATGTAAGTCATTTGCATACTCGTCTCAGATACATAGCCTAAAACTGATGACTAATAAGGCCATTCACACATAGCAAACTCACGTAAATGGTTTCAAACGTATGCATGATACCGCATTCATGACCGCTCAAAACTGAAATGGATATGTATAGCGTACATCCAACGGCACTGTAATGGCAAACAACGATCCCATGCTGATCACCATCATAAATATCGTGAAGAAATATAAGGCTGCTTTCAAGAGATGCATTATTAATTATGACTTAAAATATAAAACTTCGACTTTCCCATTAACGAAAAATTGGATCAATACATTTTGATGCATAGGCCAAAAGGAAAGGAAAATGCAGCATATCCCCTTCTCTTTTTTTTTGTGAGGGAAAACATGTCCCCTTCCAAACACCCCACATAGACATCCAGCCCTCTACGTGCCACACCCCTCCTCCACTTCTCGAGGCCCTTATAACTGATCCCACCTTATGAGCAAAAATTGCAGCGACGAGGCCTATGGAAATCATGAGCATGAGATGGTGGGTGATGAGTATGACGAGGAGCGGTAGCTATGTTAGTCTAACTATGGTGGAGGTAGTGGCAATGATGATGGCCTTTTCAAGGGTAGTCATAGTAATGCTAGGTGACATGGTGTCATTTATGCTAGCGTTGTTGGAGATAGTGATGCTGCTGACGGGGATGATGGTTGTGATGGAGTGAGGGGGAAGGAGAAGGGGGAGGTAGAATTGAGAGGTGGCGCCAAAGAAAGTAAATACGGATGGGAAGAAGAGTAAGGAGGATGAATATAAGAGGTAAACATTGCACAGAGATCATATAGTGGAAAAACAATAAAAAAGAAACCTAAAATCATAATAATAATAAGTCCTACGCACTATGATCCCCTTGATAAAATGAAATTTTGTGCACCGTCCCTTTCATTCCTGAATAAAGATGTATTTTAACGATTGCTTTGAAATGAAAAATTATTACATGATAGAAACGTCTAGGGGCATTTCCAAGCGTCCATGTACCAACAACCAAAAGGGTTTCTTGCACGTATTGTCCTGCGAGGGGAATGACATGGCATTCAAAAATAACCACCATCACACCAAAGGAGAAAAACAAAAAAACAAAGAAACAGAGAACAAAAAACAGAAAGAAAAATAATTCCAAACAGCAGCACCCAGGTAAGGGAAAGGCACATTATTTACACGTGCGCCAAGTTCATAATTTTTTCTAACATGAAACGTAGATCTCCAAGACATCGGAAATGTCTTGCAGGAGGCTATCGAGTGAAGGTCACACGTCAAGGTTATTATTTTACGCGACCATAGCTGATTCGAATGTGGATGGCATGTACTCATCTCTAACACGTTGGCAAAAGTACGTTTCGAGACAACAAAAAAAAAAAAAGATAGAAAGAAAGAAAGAAAGAAAGAAAGAAAATCAAGATAACAGTTGCGTGGATATCATGCAGATAAAGAGAATTTTTTGGGAATTTGCAGACAGACATGATAGGGTCTTAGCATACCTTATTTACAAACAATACAGCACGGCATTAGAAGATGAGCCCACAAAACAACTTTTATGGGCATACTAAATGCATTGCGCTTTAAGCATGTTTAGGGGTTCCATGACATCATACCTCATCAAAATCATCAATGTCCAACCAGTCGTTGGAGTCCTTGGTATCCATGTTGCCCAACTTGCCATCCTTGTGTGGCTCGCTAGTACTTTTACGTAGCTGAACCCAGTCCGTAGAATCTGTTGCACTAGACTGCGAACTGAGTGGTCGATTCTTGGAATGGCTAGGTTCACTTTGGTCGTCCTCATCCTCTAGGTCGCTGAAAGATACATCTTCGTCGTTGCCAATGGGAATGGAGGTGACCTTGGGACGGTTGCCTGTCTCGATAGTGTCAATATCCTCCCGTAACCATTCATCACCGTCATCTTCCAATTTTTCCGTCGCACCTTTGGGAACATCTGGAGGCGGATTCTTGTCTTGAATTTTCTGTTCTCCAATGACAGACTTGTCCACAATCTTGATCTCAGTCATTGCAACCGGATGCTTTTCTGTCTCAAAGTCAGGTGCAGCTGCGAGGGAACTCGACTCTTCACCTGCTCGTGTTGCGAGTGGAGTGTCATGGGAGGAACCACCCGAAGGTGCTGTAAGAATATGCTCCATGCTGGCTGGGGAGCTTTCAGACTCATTCTTATCGGATGTGCTTCTTCCTAAACTTTCTGCTTCTGATTTTGTCCTTTTCTGCAGCTCCTGTAACAATCTAACCCTGGCTTCGACAATCTGTTCAAACGAAGAAAAATACCAAATAAGAAACAAGCATAATTCATGTCAAAACTCATTATTTGAGGGAGAGGATTGTGTGCTTTAAGTTTGTAAATGTAAAAACCTGAGAATCAAATAATTGCTATGGTTATTTGAGAATCACCGGTGCCTGGGTTGCAAAATTAGACTTTGAAACAAAAACAAGATTAAATAATGACATAAATGCAAAGATATCCAGAAGTACTTGCTTAAGCGCTATATTCAGGGACAATAGAGAAATATACAGCAATGGTATGAGTTCAACGAAAAAAGGTATCTATGTGTTGTATCATTACAGAAATCATCACTCAAAGATAAAGTTTTGTCGTTAAGGAAAAGATTTCAATAAAAATTAACTGAAAATTTATGGCCCATTTGGAAGGCACGTCTTCCATGGAAGAGCCTTGTTCAGGTGGGGGGAGAAATAGCCCATTTATCACAGGCCTGAAACATATTTGCAGGGCACAAAGAAGTAACCATTGTTAGATTCTAGGCCTTTGCATAGAAAACCCAAAAGAACGTTACCTGGATGAGGCATGACCCAGCTTATGACTAGGATGGGTAATTATGTTATTTCTTCAATGGTCAATAATGGTGAGCCTCGTATTGGCTCCAATATCATATTATGCTCTATACAATCAAGGTTGTGGTGGACGCTCCATTTGTTGTTGTGTAGGATGCTCTCTGTGTTTGTCTGATTTGTGTCCACTTGCAGTGATGACAAGCTGCCAGTCCAGAAATCAAGGAGTTTAAATCTTACAATGTGATGAAGATAAAGATGCACCTTATATGTTACACTCAAATGGCCCATTTGACACCAAGCCGATACCAATAGAAGGGTCAGTTTCAAAATGACAAGATATTGATGCAATTTCACCTGTATGGGTCCCATGCCAAGGTTCATTTTGCCATACTGCAGAAACATGAAGGTTTGAATGCACAAAAGCCCTTCTTTTTCACCCCATTTCGCAGGTTTATCTTGACTAAACTACTATTCTCCATCTTTCTACTACCGCTAGCTGTCTTGGCAAGATCCAACTCATCCAAGGCCTTTTTTGCCTTGATTTGGCTACCCTGGAGGAACACTTGAAGTGGATCTACTAAGTTTCATCCTTCAAAGCTCCAATTTCCACTTTTCTGAAGATGACTCCTCCCTTGTTGACTTCTTTTTGCTTGTTAGTCCTTATTGCTTACTTATTACTTGTCATTTTGAGCCGTCATTTTGAGCCGTCATCTGAAGAAAACCTTTCCATAAACTATGTGCATCAAAATGATGAATATGTTATGGTAACCGGCAGGCTTGATTGCCTAATATTGGAATCTTGGATTGTATGATCTAATATTTTTTTCAAAGAATGGTATAATTGAAATATACTAAACAATTACTGAAGTCAAACCATTATATTTTATGATTAATTGAGTCTTATGCATTGGAATCATAAATCTATAAGACTCTTTTTAGCCATTTTCAGTCATGTTCCTAAGTTTCCCTCGACCTTCATTGACATATGCTTTTTTCTAGGGGCATAAAAACCAACAAAATTTGGATTGTTAGAATCTTGATTTTATGCTACTTTTCATGTCTCTTGCTATTTTTATTTCTTATTGGATTCTGATGTAATTTTTGCATCCCTTATCTCTATATAAGAGATATTAGGGTTTCTTTTCAAATAAGATGCTTCATTTTCTCTAACATGTTAACAAAGCAATGATCCTAAGTCGGTGTTCAATAACTCAGTCTCCATCTCCTTACCTTCTTCCAAAGCAAGTCAAAACAAAAACAAAAGAAGCGGAGCCGTAGCCACCACCCAAGAAGAAGACTCTGGCACCATCGTTGAGTCGGCAACCCACCGACGAACAGCCAGCAGCCCCTCAGGCAACCAACGCCAATCCTCCATTGACCACCGATCGGAAACGTCTAGACACGTCTCAACCAATCAAACCTCGCCTCAACCAACCCTTAGCGATCGACATTGACATCTGATCGAGGTCATTGGCCATCCTACAGGCCATCAAGGGTCCAATGAAATCTAATTGAGGTCTAATCTGGTGACCCCTTGCCCCTGACTCCCTGTTTCTTTGCCACCGAAAATGATTTTTTTCCTATCTGTAACTTACTCTTGCCCTATTTACTTCATTTCCTTCTCCAATGGGCCTTAAATACTCTGTTATGGTTAATCTCTCTAACTCACGATAAACTAAACTCCCTCTCATTTGCTTCTTGGGATCATCTCTTAACTCCTGCTCGAGATTGCCTCCTACTACTACTTGGGATCGTCTCCCACCGTCTTTATCATATCTGTGTTGCAACCTTGGATGGCTTTATACTAGTAATACACTAGCAACATACGAGGACAATCCCAATGCTCTCGTCGCTCTAACTATGCAAGGATATGAAATGTCATGAGAGCATCCCTGTTACTTTCAAGATATATAAGGCATGGGAGAGTTTAAATAAAATGTCATGTGGCGTGGTTGGTGAGTTGGCATGCAAGTCCACGCGTGTGGGTGTGTGTGAAAGTTAGTGTGAGTTGTGTTGCCTTGTGTGGCAAGTTTGGTTAACAAGATATTTTGATGTGCCTTGGTTGTCAAGTTTAGTCTTTTGGGAAAATTATTTTGAGTCCTATTAGGATTAAGAATAATTGAGTCATTTTCTTATTTAGTCAATTTGTTAAAGGGATTGAATCTCTTTAAATAGAGGGCAACAACTCTTGTTTTTCCTTGAGTTCCAGAATAATAAAACATCTTCATCTCTAATGTGGACTCCTCTCCCACATCTCCTTTCCACACCAATTCTCTCTCTCCCTCACGCATGGCCTTCTCCACCTTTCGTTGTGCATGTAGACTCTTCCCAAAAGGAAGAGAACTCCATCCTAATTCTTCACATGGTATCAGAGCAGATGATTATGTACAACACAAAAGTTTATGATCCACGCGAAGATCCTTATATGTGGAGGAGCAGCGGTGGCCCAAGTTTGAGAGAGGTTCACATCCTCTCTCCCTAAGTTTGCGTGGGAAGGATCGAGGTGTCCCCTCAACTCCACACCGTTACCCAAGAAAGACAATGTCCCCTCCCCTAGACTCTGGGAAGAAATTTTGTTTTACATACAAGTTGAACATAGGCCATGGCAAATGCAGAGTCATCAGTCACAACAGAGCCAAAAGTACTTGTTCAAGGCACCACCATCAAATTAATGGGGGCCTCTAACTACATTCTCTGGGCATGTGCCTTTAGCATATCTGTTGGCAATCAAGAGAAGCTTCACATCCTCTTGGTTAAAAGTCCCAATGTGGGTAAAATAGCGATGGCAAGCAAATGAGAAATACGAGAAGAATTTGTGACTCGACGGAAAAAGCCTCAGACCTGTCATCATGCTTAAGATCGACTCTCGTTCTACCACATCATTGGCTAGCCTCATCGCATCTACTTCAACAAGTCTTCCCTCCTCTCCGGGAGTTCAACTTGGAAGGCAATGTAAGTTTAAATAAAATGCCACACGACAATGCCACGTGGTGTGGTTTCTGAGTTGGCATGGAAGTCCATGTGTGGGTGTGTGTGCGTGTGAAAGTTGGCGTGAGTTGCATAACCTTGAAGGAGATATTTTGGTGTGACTTTGTTATCAAGAGTAGTGTTTTAGGAAAGTTTTTTTGAGTACTAGGAGCAATTGAGTCCTATTTTCTTTATTGATCCAATTTGTTAAAGGGATTGAATCTTTTTAAATAGAGACCAACACCTTTTATTTTTCCTTGAGTTCCATAATAATAAAATATTTCCATCTCTAGTGTGAACTCCTCTCCTACATCTCTCCACGCCCATACTCTCTCCCTCACGCATGGCCTTCACCTTTCATCATGTGTGTCAACTTTTCCTAAAAGAAAGAGAACTCCATCCCGATTCTTAGCAAGACCAATCATATTATTGATGGTGAATATGAGAACGGTCTCTACCATCTTGATACCCCCTCTCACTTTGCCTAAGTTGTCTCTATCTCTATAGATCTTGTACTTTGGCCTCGCTGCCTTGGTCATCTATCCTTCGGGAACCTACGTCAAATGTTTCATGACCTATCTATTTCTACTAGATTTGACTATGAGACTTATCAACTAGGCAAGCATCACCACTCTACCTTTCCTCCATGAGTTGAGAGTAGTACATCACCATTCTACCTAATATATTGTGATGTCTAAGACTGCCTCATGTGAGTAGTTCGGCAGCTCATGGATACTTTGCACTTATTTGTTGACAACTATAATTGATCCATTGATATTTCTCATGAAGGATCGGTATAAACCCTACATGTGGTGAAATGCTTCTTTGCTAAAGTGTAGAATGTATATTCCTTATTTATTAAGATCTAACAATGCTTTGAAATTGATGCAAAGAGAGCTACAATCCTTTTTCATCTCTAATGGCACCTTAAATCAAACATCATGCGCATATAACTCTTAGCAAAATGGAATTGCTGAAAGGAAGTTGAGACACATCTTGGATATTACCTAAACTCTTTTTATCTTTATGAACGTACCAGAGTAGTTTTAAGGAGATGTACATATACCTCTTAGCAAAATGAAATTGTTGAAAGGAAGCTGAGACACATCTTGGATATTACCCAAACTCTTTTTATCTTTATGAAGATACCAGAGAAATTTTAAGGAGATGTACTTACTGCAACCTATTTAATCAATAGGGTCCCTTCATTTGTCCTACATTGTTAGATTCCCTTCTAGCTACTACATCCTAATGTAGATCACTCATTTGCCTTGTCATTGTGTGTTTGGCTATATTTGTTTTGTACATGCCTTTGGACAGTAAGATAAGTTATCTCCATCTATCAAAGAAAACGTGATATGCTATTCAAAAAGAATCCCTAACTTCTTATATATAAAGAGAAGGGATACAAAAATTACATAAGAATCCAATAAGAAAAACATTAATAAGATACACGAAAAATAACATAAAACTAGGATTTTAGCTCTCCCTTAAGTAAGAGCATAAATATCCATCAAGCCTAACTGGTCACACATAAATAAGTCTCTTTCTCATTAAGGCTTTCATGAGGATATCAGCAAGTTAAAGCTTAGAACATATGTAAGGAGTAGCAATATTCCCTTCCATCACTACATTCCGTATGAAGTGGCAATCTACCTCCTTGTGCTTTGTCTGCTTACATAAAATAGGATTGAATGCAATATAAGTACTTAGCTTATCGCAGAACATAGAAATAGGGTTGTTCACTTAGACCCCAAGATTAGCCACGAAGGAAGTGATCCACGTTACCTCACAAGCAATATAAACCATCGCTCTATACTACCGCAACACTAAAACGAGCAACCATTGTATGCTTCTAACCACGCCACGAAACAAGATTGCCTCCAAGAAATATGGCATAACTAGTCATAAGTCTATCCTTAACAAACCTAGCATAGTATGAATCAAAATAAGAACATATACCTAGATCTCCATTATTCTTGTAGTAAACAAGGTTGTAGAAATCGATAGCAAGTATTCAGTCAGTGAGGTCACTGACTGAAGAGCATACGGTATGCAGGTGATTAATCAGGAATTAATCGATTAAGTATTTAAAAATCTTAATATAATTTTATATACTATTATATATATTATGTATAGTTAGGAGAAATGAGCAATCCATTTATCCTCTAACCCTACCTCTCTTTATATAGAGAGAGAGGTAGGTGCAAATTACATACAACCCCAAGAAGAAAACAAAAAATAACAGCACACCACACACAACCACATAACTACCTAGACTCCGTAACACTCCCCCTCAAGTTGGAGTATAAATATCAATCATGGTTAACTTGGATACACATGCATCAAATGCAAATCTAGCTAGTGACTTGGTAAAGATATCAGCAATGAGCCTCTAAAGTAACCTGGGAGGTAAAGATAAATCCCCTATGAATCAAATCTCTAGTATAATGGCAATCTACCTTCATATGTTTGGTGCGTTCATGAAACATGAGATTGTTGACAATATAAGTAGCAGTCCTATTGTAGCATCGCAGTTTCATAAGCCCATCAATCTGTATATGTAGAACACTCAGCAAGGATTTCACCCACATCAATTCTGCTGAGATCTGAGTCATAGCACAATACTCAGACTCAGCATTAGATCTGAACACTGCAATCTGTTTCTTGCTCTTCCAGGTGACCAGATTCCCTGCAACACGTACAAAAGCCTGTGGGAGATTTCCCATCATCATGGCTGCCTGCATAATCTACGTCAAAGTATCCAACTACCATCATAGATGTCCCTCTAGTGAAGAGAAGACCATGTCCTGGTGCTCTCTTCAAGTACTTAAGCACCATCGTAGCTGCATCCCAATATTGTTTAATAGGCATCTCCCTGAACTGACTCAAATATCCAACCTAGTAATCGTCAAGTAGCTTCCCTACCAGCTGACGATACTGTCTACCATCAACTAACTCTGCATTACAGTCATATAGTTGCACCTTAGGGTCCATGGGGATATTTGCTAGCTTAGCTTCCAGCATACTTGTCTCTTTCAGCACATCTAGGGCATATTTCCGTTAAAATAGAACAATACCACGCCTACTACAGGCTACTTCTATCCCAAGGAAATATCGTAAGGGCTCTAAATCCTTTATCACAAACTGATCTGCCAAAATCTGCTTGATCTCAGCCACACCTACTACGTCATCACCAGTGATAATCAAGCCATCAACATATACCAAAAGAACAACACCCTTCCCTCTTCCTGACAGGGAATGATCAGCAAATGATCTAAGAAACCCCACAAACTCTACCACCTAAGAGAGCTTCTGGAACCAAGCTCTCGGGCTCTGCTTGAGGCAATAAATGACCTTCCACAACCTGCATACACACTCCCCCTAAATCTCGTAACCCAGGAGCTGCTGCATATAGACCTCTTATAAATCTCCATAAAGAAAGGCATTCACATCAAGTTGATGAAGATGCCAGTCTCACTAAACCGCAATAGAAATGAAGATCCTTACTGTAGAGAGTTGAACCATCGGAGAAAACGTGTCACAGAAATCCACCCCATATGCCTGAGTGAATCCTTTGGCAACAAGTCGTGCCTTGTAATGTACAACAAAACCATCTGGGTTGTATTTGAGTGCAAACACCCATCTACAACCAATAACTGTAGTACCCTCTAGTAAAAGTGTGAGCTCTCAGGTACATCACAAGGTAATAGCAGACATCTCATCCTCCATGGGTTGACGCCACTTTGTATCATGGCCTACTAGGGTGCCAGGAATATGTGTAACAGACAAAGCACGGCAGAAGCTCCCAAAGGTAGAACCAAGTCCCTTAGTGGTCAGATTCCTTGTAACTGGATATCTGGCACGAGTCCATGGCGCCTTCTGAACAACAATTGAAAGGTCAAGATCATCCATCTGATCCTCCTATAATGACTGGGAAGCAAAAATATCCTCATTTAAACAAATAGCATCAACATCGAGTACGACACCCTCACTATGCAACCTATCTATGATCACATGTAGAAGAGAAGATGGTATCTATGTGGTTGCTGTAAAAGATGACATCTGGAAAGTACTATGAGGTCGCTGATATGTAACTACAGGCTCAAAAAACTTCATAGAACCAGTCATAGCAGGTGGAGCAGAAACAAGTATCGCCTCTAAGGGAACAAGAGGTATAGGCATGGAAGCCTCCGTAACCTCATGGGATAAACTCCAAGCAGCAATAGAAAAATATGGAATAGACTCATGAAATGTAACATTAGCACTCACAAAGTGCCTACCAGAAAAAGGATCAAAGCATCTATATCCTTTTTGAGTCCGTGAATACCCCAACACACAGTTGACTACTCGTGCCTAACTTGTCTCGTCTTGGAGGAAAAAGATGAACAAATGCAGCACAACCAAACACACATGGTGGTACGTGAAAAGGCCCCATCTCAGGATGCAATATATGTCAAGGTATCTACTCATGAAGTACTGAACCAGACATCCTATTAATCAAATAGCAAGCTGTAAAAACTGCACCCCCTCCAATATAACGGAGGCACACTATGATGGATCAACAAGGTACGAGCTACATCAAAAAAATGTCTATGCTTCCGCCCAACCACCCCATTCCGCCGAAAGTGTGAGCACACAGTCTAATGTACTATCCCATGGGACTTGTAGAATGTAAATATTGATTCTTAATCTCCAACATGAAATCTTGAATGATAAATCCAACATCTGATTTGTTCTTCAACAAGAATATCCAAGATAGGTGTGAAAAATCAACTACTAAATAGTAACGGTACCCCACCTATTTGGTATCTTGCTCGACACCCATACATCCATGTGCAACAACTCAAACAAGGTTGTGGATCCAGGTCGAGTACTCACAAGGTAAGAAGAACGATGATACTTGCCCATCTAACAAGCATTACAGCATATCCTAGCTGCAGGAGATATGTGCGGAATGACTCTACGAAGACTATCCAGAGGAAGGTGTCCAAGCCTGAGATGCCACTGAAATACACTCCTTGGAGTAGAAGATACCTCTCCTTGACATGCAGAAGTGAATAGAGTCTGAGTAAGGTGATAGACTCCACCCTCTACATTTCCACTACCAATCGTCCTCCCTATCAAATTCTCTTGAATGACAACCCACGTCATCAAAGATAGAAAGATAATTAAGCTCCTTGATAATTGTACTCACTGAGAGTAAGCTCATAGGAAAGCCTGGCACATAAGAAATATCAAGCAACCTCAAGGTAGGAGTCACAAGTACCTCCCCCTGACCTTCTATCCTAGAGTGACTACCATCTGCAACTTGCATTATCCTGCCTACAGGTACAAATCTAAGATGAGTAAAACAATGCCAATCTCCAATGAGATACCATGAAGCTCCCGAGTCAACTAACCACTTCGTACTACCCCAATTCCTGTCGTGTGCAATAGAACCCAACTTGGTAGCTCCTTGAAGCTCATCATGATGACTACAACCGGCAACAACCTGATCAGGCAAACAAATAAGATGACTGCAGCAATAGGCGGTCCTGATCATTTGATCTAAAAATCAATTTTCAGATCATGCAAAACACCAAATCTCACAAGAACGGGTCCTAACACAAGATCTGGACAAATGGAGTTCCAGAAATCATGTTAGGGCCATGATCCTGCATTGCAAGGATCAAAAGGGGGTGCACGTGAAAGCAGAGAAGCCCTCAAGGTTGCCGCCCAGCTGATCTAGGCAGTCCCTACCACCACCGCTAATGGGAGGCAACACCCACCGACAACAGCCCCACTAGCAAGGACTACCGCCACCAATCAGGAGCCCCTCTGCACGAGGGAGACAAAAGGGGGTCGCGCGGCGCCCTCTCAAGCACCGATCAAGGTGGCGCACAGATCGAGAAGAGGGTTTCTGCTGGAGGTGCTCGGAGGCTAGGTATTTAATGGGATATTAAAGTGCCGATCTAGGATCACCTCTCTGATACCAAGTTAGGAGAAATAAACAATCCATTTATTCCTCTAACCCTACCTCTCTTTATATAGAGAGAGGTGGGTGCAAATTAGATACAACCCCATGAAGAAAATAAAAAATAACACATCACATAACTGCCTTAACTCCGTAACATATATACATATATATAAATTGATAATACGTACATGTATTATTGTTATTTTTTTGACATGCATATTCTCTCAAGAAGACCCGACAAGTGATAGGTAGGGTGGTGCTAATGAAGGATTGAGGAGAATTGGAGAAAGGGGCACAAGTTTAAGATTTCATTAGGATTCAAATGTAGGGGGAGGGGCATTAAGAAGTCGAGTGGGATTCTCTCTTCAATGTTCCAAGTAAGACAAAAAATTGAGCTTACAATGTTTAATCAGACGATTAATCAATCGATTAATCGGATAATCGATCGATTAATCGGTCTACCTGATTATAGGCCCAAATATTGATATGTGGTTCGATCCCTGATCGCATACGATTAATCGACCGATTAATCAACCACATAAATCGAGTTTTGCAGCCTTAAGTAAAGCCCTCTGTTTGGGGACCATTTTAGATATTTCAAGATAAGACAAGCATCATACCAATGATTGTAGCATAGTTCATCCGTATACTGATTTGCCCTACTAACTACAAAACTGATATTTGGGCAAGTGATAGTCAAGTATAATACATTGCTCCTGTAGCTATGGATATTCTCAAATGGAGGATCTTCAACATCTCCATATTTCCCTTTCTGTTCAGCAAGCACAGTAGAAGCCTTGGTACCAAAAAGTCCTACATCCTCAACAATCTCCAGAACATATTTTCGTTGAGGGAGTGGCAGGCCATGCTCATTTCTGACTACCTTTATCCCCAAAAAATATTGTAGTTCTCCTAAATCTTTTGTAACAAAGACCTTATGCAAGAAAGCATTCATCTCCAATCATAATCGTGTCATCAATGTATACTAATAAGAATGCCAATAGTAGCCTCCCAGATAAAGATAACGTAATCAAAGGTGGATCACTTAAAGTCAGTCTTCATCACCTTCTTACTCAAGTTGACGAACCAAGCATGAGACCATATGTGACCCTCTTCAATCTACATACACACTCAATCTTATAACCAGGAGGTTACCACATGTACACTTCCTCAGTTAATATCCAATTGAGACAATGGCTAGTTTTTGTTAATTACAAAGAAAGAATGACACATAGAGAGTTAACCCGCGTCACAAGGAAAAATGTCTAATCCACACCATATGCCTTTGTAAAGTCCTTTGCCACGGATCTAACCATGAATTGAGTAATGTTACCATTTGGAAAACATTTCACGATATATATCCATTTGCGATCAACCATCCTAGGTAGAGATGACACAAACTCCCATGTGCTTGAGTGGTAAGTGCATCCATCTCTACATCCACAGCAACCTTCCATTGTGGATCCTGAGAGGCCTCAGTGTAGTTACGTGACAGCTATACTAAATAAGGTTTTAGAGAGTCAGAGGAAACAAATAATCTTATTTCTCAAAGGAAACCCTACACCTCTTTAAATAAAGAGAGGTGTTAGGTCAATTGCAACATAAGCTCAGGAGGGAAAACAAATAAGAAAACAGTCCAAAAAAAAAAGAAAAAGACTAGAGTGCTACACCAACACTCCCCTCAAGCTGGAGCATATATATCAATAATGCTCAGCTTGGAACAGAATATGTCAAATGTGGATCTAGGAAGGGGCTTCATAAATATATCCGCAATTTGATTTTCAAACGTGACTGAAGTAGCGTAGATAATCCGATGTTGTATCAGGTCTCTGATGTAATGACAATCAACCTCAACATGCTTCGTACGCTCATGGAACATCAAGTTGTTTGCAATGTAAGTAGCAACGCGATTATCACACCTCATATCCACTGATCCCTCCACTTGGACATGTAGATCCTGCAACACTGATCTGACCCAGACCATCTCTGTAGCTATCTGTGCCATAGCACGATCCTCTGAATATGCACTTAACCTAGATAACACATGTTTCTTGCTCTTCTGAGTCACAACATTGCTTGCCACGTAAGTGCAAAAATCAATTGTCGACTTTCTGTCTGCCATGCAACCTGCATAGTCAACATCATAATAGCCAATAATACTCATAGACGTACCCTTATGAAATAGAATACCTCTACCAGGCACTTTCTTCACACATCTAAGCACTTGCATTACATACCAATGCTGCTTGGTTGATTTATCCATGAACTGATTGAGTTTTCCCACTACAAGGAAGAGATCAGGACATGTAATAATAAAATATAATAGCTTACCAACCAACTTCCTATAAGATCTGTTGTTTATAGGAAAAGCGCATCATAAAAATGTCCTTTAGGATCCATAAGCATATTAGCTGACTTAAACCACAACATTTCTATCTCTTGCAACACATTAATAGCATATTACGTCGATTGAGGACAATACATTCTTTTCTGGATGTCACCTCAATGCCTAGGAAATATTTGAGTTCACCAAGATCCTTCATCACAAAGGCTTCAACCAACTTCTTCACCTTAGCTATCCCAGCAGTGTCATCCCCAACAAGGACGAGATCAACAACATAGACAAGGAGTGCCACAACTCCTCCTAAGCTCTTCCCGATAAAGAGCGAATGATCAGCAGAGAACTTCATAAGCCCCATGGTCTGTACCTCCTCTGACAATATATGGAACCAAGCCTCCGGGCTCTACTTCAGGCCATAGATGACCTTCTTTAGTCTACATACACACCCCCACGAGTCTCAAACCCTGGAGGATGTTGCATGTAGATCTCCTCCTGAAGATCTCCATACAAAAATGCATTCTTCACATCTAGCTGATAAAGAGGACATAATAAGCAGCAACTGACAGCAAAATGCAAACAGTAGGAAACCGCACTACATGAAAGAATGTATCAAAGAAATTTACCCCATATATTTAGGTAAATCCCTTTGCTACTAATCTCACCTTATAACGAAATATAATGCCATCTAGGTTGCACTTAAGAGCAAACACCCAGCGACATCCCACTATCTTAGCGTGGCTAGGTAGAGTAGTCAGTTGCCATGACCCTCTAAAGTGCAAAGCAGCCATCTCATCCTCCATGACTTGACGCCACTTTGGATCTAACATGACTTGCTGATAGAAAGTAGGAATCTGTCGCAGAGAGGGCAGCCGTGAACATAGCAAAAGATCTCCCAAAATTAGCAATAGACACTGCTCCAACAGTATGGTAGTAAGCACAACTGTGAAGGGCCTTCCAAACAGCAATCGGAAGGTCAAAATCCTCCCCTACAAACTCAATAGCAGTAGGATCAGCAAAAGTAGAATCATTAGAGGATAACTCTCGTCAGTATCAACACATACCTCACAATGGGAGGAGATAGGAGGCTGAGGTAGTGGGGGGTGTGTTTTTGACACCACGAATGATGTCTGTATGTAACAGGTAACCTATATACATGAGTAGTCTCTACCTCCTGTCTCGTAATGGTATCCTCACTGAGTAATAGGAATCTGCTCCAAAGGAACCAGTGGTACAGGCATAGGAACCGAGTCTCCCTCAAACAACAGTTGATGACCATATGTAAAGAAATATGAAATAGGCTCATGAACAGTGACATCTGCAGTCACATAATGCTTCTTGCGTTGTGAGTCATAACATCTGCATCCTTTCTGGGTGCTACTATATCCCAGAAAGACACGCTTCACGACCCTTGGAGTTAGCTTATCTTCGTCGAGTCCTAAAACATGGACAAAGGCCACCTAGCCAAAAACACGAGGTGGCACGGTATGCCATTTCTTCTCTGGGTGAAGGATCTGCCATGGAACTTGTTCCTGAATAGCTGTGTTGGGCAATCTATTAATCAAATAACATGCAGTTAACACTACATCTCCCCAGTAAACCTGTGACACCTTATGTTGAATAAGTAATGTTCTAGCCACATCTAACACATAATAATATTTCCTCTCAACTACCCCATTCTGCTGCAAAGTATGGGGGTGTGATGTCTAGTGAGCAATCCCAAGAGATCTGTAAAAAGATTCTAACAAGGCATTGTCAGAACGCACAATCTTCACAATAGTAGAGAATTGAGTCTTTATTTGCAAAATAAATGTCTCAATCACAGACCCAAAATCTGATTTATTCTTTAGCAAAAACAACCATGATATCCTGGAAAAATCATCCACAATAAGCAAATAGAACCGATGACCCAGTCTATCTAACACTCTACTAGAACCCCATACATCCATATGCAATAAATAAAAAACTAGCTCTATGATGCTTCCTTAATTGACATACATCACATAAGATCTCACTAGTAGGCGAAATGTAAGGGATAACACATTGCAGCTTATCCAGTAAAGAGTGGCCAAGACGATGATACCACTGAAGAGTTGTATCAGCACTAAAAGCGACCCCGCCCTAACACATAGCAACAAACGAAGTATGGATCAGGCAATACACACCTTCCTCATGTCCACCACCAATCGTCCTCCCCATGAGTTTGTCCTGAAAGATACAACCCAACTCATCAAAAATGACAAGACAATGTAAGTCTTTTGTGATTCTGCTAACTGACAAAAACTAATCAAAAAATCACAAACATAAAGAACATTAGATAACGTCAGTGAAGGAGTCATTGCCACATCTCTACCATCTATTCTGCAATATCTGTCATCTGCTGCCTGAACAGATCTACCAGGAGGAACAGTCTGAACATGTCTAAAGCATATCTAATCACCACTAGGATGTCTAGAGGCTCTTGAGTCTACTAACAATAAAGTGCCATCAGAAACAGTGTTGTCAAGGCACTTACCTAGGCACAAGTAGGTGCTCGCCTGAGGCGAGGCAAGGCGAGGCCCTAACACCTTGACAGCCATCAGGCGAGGCGTTTTGCCTTGGACAATGCCTAGGCGAGCGCCTGAGGTTAAGGCACTGAGCACTGGGGCAAGCGCCTAAGAGAAAATGCAAGTCACCCTTGGCATAGTACCCGATTACCCAGTTAGTAACCCAAATACCCGATTCCACTAACCCAAAAAATTAAAAAAAAAAAAAAACCTTCAAAACCCAAAATCGAACCCAGTATTTAAACCCTACACTTGATACTTCGAACAGGGCAACAGCAGGGCCATAAAGGTGTGGTCGTTCCGCAACCTATCTTCGATCACCACCAAAGTACTCGATCTAATCGCGACCAAGCAAGGTTGCCCCATCGCCGATCGATCCTGCTCTGCTGGAGCATGAAGGAATGGTCGATCTGGCGATCGTCGCTCGTCGCCAAAACCCTCAAATCTCACCCCTATCACCACCATTGAAGGAGGCACTCATGAAAGAACCATCGTTCTCATCGCCTTCCCTGTCTTAAGTCTAATACGTTCTCTACGGGAGGGGGTATAATATATTTGTTACAATAAAATCCTCATATTTCAAACTATGCCTAATAGTAATGGTACTACAATATTTACATTTTCATCTATTTTCAGTGGTCCATCGTTCTCATTACCTTCCCTGCAAGAACCCTCATACTTAGAACCCTCAAAGCCTCTCATCATATCTATTTTACTATTCAAAAATTCCATTTCATGTAAGTGTTCCAATAACCCAATCATTTCACTCAAATGCATTTCTAATTTCATTTTAGTAGTTTCGATAACCCTAGTAGTTTCAATAACCTAATGATGGTGTCATTTCTTTTTGAAAGACCACAAAAGTGGTAGTCATTTTATTTCAAACGACATTTCATACTAATCAAATGGGTTTCTAATTAGCCATTTCAGTGGTGTTATCTTTTTTGAAAACGGATAGTGGTGTCACTTTTTGTAGGAAGACCACAAAAGGTGGAATATATCGAGCCAAACAACATCAAGTTGACTCAGACAAGAATGCATCAGCTTGTCAAAAATATCCTCTAGAGGTGAAGGAGGAATTAAGAACTTACATGATTAAGAGAAAGACACAAAAAGAGGCATTTTGTGGTGGTATGACTAACTTTGATGATTGAGATAATCCGATTGATGTCGAAGATGATGAGGAAGAGATGGAAGTAACTGCTCCAACTAAGAGAACCTTTACTGGTGGAACACAATTTCCATCCCTAACAAAAAGCAAAAGGGAAAGAGACCCATGGATATGTTTGTGAAGGAGAAAGGAAAGACTCCATTGAGGTAAGGCAACCTCAAAGATGCATTTGATAAGGCAATGCAACCTAGAGCAATTCAAAAGATTACTCATTTTTCTATCAAGGCAACATTTCATTCAATTCTACTAAATTACAATATTTTAAAGAAATGATTCAGGTCATAGGAGAGTATGGGCTAAACTTGAAACCCCCCCTTACCATGAGCTTACAGTCCCTTAAATGAAGAGGTGGAGTACACACAAGACTTGCTGGTAAATCATAAGGAAGTATGTCTAAATATGGATGCTCTATCATGTCAAATTGTTGGACTGATTGAAAGTAAAGGAACATCATCAATTTAATGGTGAATTGTGCCAAGGGCACAATATAGATTCCATTGATGCATCATCTATCATCAAAATGGGAGAAAAGATATGAGTGCTTAATAACTTTGTGGAAAGAATTGGAGAATCTAATATAGTTCAAGTCATTAGTGACAATGGAAGCAATTATGTATTGGTAGGAATATTTTAGCTAGATATGTTTTAATTAAAGTATTGTTTACTATGTATTTTAAATTACTAATGTACTTCATTTCTTTTCTATGCAAGTTTTTGTAAGAAAAGCGACCACACTTGTATTGGACACGTTACGCCACTCATTGTATTGACTGGATGTTAGAAGATATTGGAAAAATCTCGACAATCAAGAAAAATCTCCAAAGGGTCACCTTAGTTGTGGGGTTCATTTACAACTACACTGGAGTCTTAAATATGATGAGAGGCTTCACCGACAATAGGGAGTTGGTTCGACATAGAATTACTCGATTTGCTACAACCTTCCTTTCGTTGCAATCTATTTCCAAACAAAAGCATAATCTAAGGACTATGTTTACATCTGAGAAGTGGGAAAAATGCAAGTGGTCTAAGGAGATGAAGGGCAAAAAAGCTAGGGACATTATTTTAATGCATTCATTTTGGAATTATATGCTTGAAACTCTCAAGTACACGGGACCTTTGGTGAAAGTTTTTCGGCTCGTTGATAGTGAGAAGAAGCCACCCATGGGGTACATTTATGAGGCGATGGATCAGGCTAAAGAGGCCATTAGAAAAAGTTTCAAAGAAAATGAGGAAAAATATAAAGAGGTGTTTGAAATCATTAATCAAATGTAGGCATGTCAAATGATGCATCCATTTCATGCAGCTGGTCATTTTCTTAATCCCAAGTACTTCTATGCCAAACCCTCTATGAAATTCAATAAGTAAACCATTGATGGTTACACAAGCGCATACAAAGATTGACATCTGATACACATGTACAAGACAAGATACCAAATGAATTATCTTTGTATAAACATGCAGAAAGGATTTTTGGAAATCCAATGGTAATTAGATTAAGAACAACCAAATCACCAAGTATCAATTTGTGTAATGATTTAAATTTTGATGTATCATAATTTATCTTTAAGTATAAACTAATAAAGTATCACTTTGCAATGGAGTGGTGGAGCTTATTTGGAAGTTCAGCTCCAAATTTGCAAAGGTTAGCTATAAAGGTCTTAAGCTTGACATGTAATGCCTCTGGATGTGAACATAATTGGAGTGTATTTAAGCATGTGAGTATGCTTTCTCAAACAAATGGTAATAGTATGATCATTAAGTTTGATAATATGATCTATATCTTAAGCACTTCTTTAATAACTACATATTCAAAGAAAAGAAATGCCCTTGATGTTGTCAAATTGCAAGATTTGGCATACATCAAGTACAATCAAGCCTTGAAGAGTCGTTATGACCTACGAGACACCATCGACACCATTGCGCTCAACTCCATTAATTATTCAAATGAACGATTGATTGGAGAGATGGAAAATGATGATCCAGAAAATGATCTAGTTTTTTGTGATAATACTTTGACATGGAGTGATGTTGCAACAGCATCTAGAGTTACAGAGATGAGAATCCACACAAGAAGTCAAGCAAGGGTCCATCATGCTACACAACCACCAAGTTCAAGACCAACGATTGCAATTCCAGAAAATGAAGAAAAGGTAGAGGAGTATGTATCAAATGCACGAGAAGAGCAAGACTTGAACTTTAAGGGAGATGAGGAAGATAAATTTACTACAGACTTGTGGAGCTAGTTGTTTTTGTTTGCTATGGCATTAGATTCTCTAAAACTTTTAGTCGTGCTTGGGTTTATGTTTTTTTGCTTGTGAATTTGGCAATATGGTAGTTGGTCATAATAGGATTTATGTTTAAAGCCTTAGTTATGTGCTTTTTATGATCTTTGGTATGATTTTTGTTTGGACATGTACTTTTTATCCATGAATTTCATGATTGGATTTGTGTTTTTGCTTATAGAAAGTAATTTTTATTTGGCATTTTTAACTTTTATTTCACATTTTTTCTTATTATATTTTTTGATAGATCCATGCATGAGATTAAAAGAGCATTTAATTTATTGATAATTTATATTTTTTTCAAATAAATAAATAAATTAGCGCCTCATTTGTCTCGAACAAGCGCCTAGCGCCTTGGGCGTTTTGGACCCCTCTCACCTTTTAGCGCATCTCGCCTTTGACAACACTGGTCAGAAATACCACTACCAGAGGTAGAAATAGAGGTTATACCTTAAAAGGCCAATGCAGCAATATCAATAGTAGCAATAGTCTCCTAGGTCAACTGAGCAAGACGCTGGATAACATCATAGAGAGCACGTGACATCCTATCACTCACCTCCTCAGAAGCAATAGTTTAGTTGTCCATAGGAGGTTTACCATGCTTTAACTAGCAGGTAGCCTCCAAGTGTCCAACCTTACCACAATGCAAACATATTGTGCGGGGTTTGCCAGTCGCGCCCCAACCACCACGTCCTCTCCCCCAGGTAGGATGGAGAGCCACGCCTACCATGTCCTCTAGTAGCCATTAAGGCAAAGGTTTGTCCAACATCTAATAGGGATGGTTTAACAACCACCCTACTCACCCAACTATATGCTTCCTCAAGAGTTGGAAGCTCAGCAAAAGTTAAGATCTAAGACCTACCAGCGTCATAATCTAATCCAAGTCCATCCAGGAACTGAAGGACTGCATACTCTTTCCTGTGCACCCTCTGGGTGGCACAGGTGCAGACAGACGGCAAGCATTATACTTCTCTAAGAGCCCCTTCAAAGTAACATAGTACTGAAACAACGGCTGGCCCTCTTGCTTCAAACCACCAATAACATGATGGATCTCAAACACTTTGCTAGAATTTTTCTCGTGAGAATACGTGTCACGCAAAGAATCCCATTTCTCCTTGGCCGTCCTATAGTAAATGATCACATCTCCAATCTAAGGCTCCACAAAATTCATGATCCAAGCACAGAACATGGCAGTCTTTTTTCCATGTGGCATTTTTCACGGTCTTCTCTTGTGTCTCCAACTCCATCAAAATGCGTTCCTTATCATGGCCCTCTACTCTTGATCATGAAATCTAAAATTGAGAAATCTTAAATATCATCCCAAAAGTCACAAGCACCCCTTAAGTCAAGGCTTAGTTCATGTAAGGGCACAGGGAAGGCCCTAACCACGCCGCTAAGGGGCGATACTCCCCCTTGTCGATGAGGACAACCCACCACCAGCCACCACCACCCGCAGCCAACAGCAAGCGACAGCAGCAAGGAACCTACAGGTGGCAACGACCTATAAGGGAGGAGTGGCGGCGAGTGGTGTCGAGTCTGGGAGGTTAACGGTTGCCTGCAGGTGGCGGCCGCGCCCTGTAGAAGAGGGGCGACGATCCGCCTAAGCAGCGGTGGAGGCTGCTACAGGTGCCAGCAAGGAGAGAAGGTTAGGGTTTTAGGTAGAGGGCTACGAAGGCTTGTGCAGGTGGGATACTGTAGCGCCGATCAAGGATCGTCGCTCTGATACCAAGTCGGAGAAAACAAATAATCTTATTTCTCAAAGGAAACCCTACACCTCTTTCTATAGAGAGAAGTATTGGGTAAAATGCAACATAAGTCCAGGAGGGAAAACAAATAAGAATACAGTCCAAAAAATAAAGAAAAAGATAACTAGAGTGTTACACCAACATAGAAAACTACTATAAAGGAGGATCCAGATGTGCAATAGAAGTGTAATGAGAGATGGAATGTAATGTGTAGGAATGGACTAACTTCCTTAAAGCAATCAGCCTATCATCCACCTCACTCTAACTCTACATTAATGGTGGTGTGGTAGAATGTGAGTCAAAGCGATTATCATCTGATAGAGAAGCTGGCAAAGTAGACAGCGGAACGAGAGAAGGCTCCTTGCCTGGTCTGTGATATGTCTGCAATTGGCAAGGTACAAACTCAATATTGGTTCCTTCTTCATAGAAAAATGAAACATTCTCGAAAAAGGTAACACCAGCAGTAATCATAGCATCAATATCCCTTCTAAGTGTGAGAATAGCCAAGAAAGACACATTGAATGGCTTGCTGAGATGACATTTTTTGGGAATTTCTTTCTAACCAAACTTGTGGGTTAGTCAAGTTGTGTCTGAAAAAAAACTTGCATTGGATCGATACATTTGAAATTCAATTGGAGTTATATTCTTATTGAAAGGTTATCTCCTTAAGAGTACCTCTTTTGTAACAAGGGGAGCGTCCAAGCTATACACATGGACTAGGTCCCCTATGCTAGACAGTGGACTTGGCCGACATTATCAAGTATTTTCATGAAGAGAGGTAAAAGAATCATTGAGCATCAATGGCTTAGCCTAAGGGCCTATACTTGCTAAGTACTTTATATGGTAAAAAGGTCAACTGCTCAATGAACAACTTCACCGCTCTAACACCTGTTCGCATCGTTTGATTTTCACTAAATATTTTATAGCCAATTTATCAATTATCTCAACTGGGGAAACCAGATTGTCATTTTTCCTGCATAGCTAAGAAAGAATTAGGCTCTCAACCAACAAAAAGCTACAACTCAACGAACATCCTGTCAGCACAACTACGTAGCAAACATGTAACTAACCTCCATCACCTCAGCCTTAAGTGCATGTCAGCCAACCACCTCATCCAACATACTCATAACATAAGCATGGCTCATGTAACAGCCAAAAACATTGCCATGCCATCAGGATTGTCCAGACACCAAGCAACTTTTTACAAAGATAAGAAAGGGGAAAAAAGATCATATCACATCTCATCACAAACCTCTCTCCACATCTATAGTTTGATCACTGTGCTTACTCTCTTGCTGAGAGGATTGTGATCTATCCATTCATAAATCAGATCACATCTCATCACAAGCCAAGCATCTCAAGATTCATATACAGATTCTAACTTAGATTAGTTCAGAATGGGTGTAAGGTATTTCTGCTCTATTGGTGATCTTTCAATAAATTACCCGCATCTCATCTCGCAGCTCATCTTCTTTCTCATTTTAATTGAAACCCTACTTTGGACTTGTTGATATAAATCATTCTCTTTTGAAAGAGCATGATTAAGTGTCTAAATCATCCATGTCATCACTTATTCTCCTTGTAGTGTTCCTAATTCCTTGTTAAAGTTGTTTTTTTCTCCAAAATGGTTCTTTGCTAAAGTTTTGTTACAAGTCAACATCCTAAATAATCAAATTGAAATGCATAAATTTCCATAATCCATGAACTGTGTTCATCAGGGTATCCACGTAAAGATAATGGAGGCAGGAAGGAAGCTATATCACCTGGAGTTGTGATAAAGGGCTACAGGAAAAATGTACCCTGCCACAGAGGATGTAGAAGAGGATGGACATGAGAAGACAGAGGAAGTAGGTGTACACTATCCCCCAAAACTAGTCCCACATTTGAAACTCCAGAAAGTAAGGAATGGGCTATAAGGATTAAAGAATACTAATTACTTAGGATTAGGCATTTTGATATCATTTCCTTGGGTTCATAAACAAGTTATCATGATCAATTTTCCCTGATTAGACAGAGGTTCAAGCTTATGTCCTTGAAAATGGTATCAAACAGGAACTCCCTCTAGTAAGAGAAAAGGGGGAAGCAAGAGGTGGAACCACGACAAGCATAAGGGCCGGTAGAAAAGGGCTACCCAATCTGTGAATTCATCGCTACTACTAGGAGCATGGTAACTTTCCCAAAAATAGTCACGTTTTGGAATGACACGGAAGTGAAGAGTTGATTTTAAAGGTTATGGAGTACCATTTGATGGCTTGGGTTTAAGCATTTCAACTAGTTGCCTTTGATTTTATTGGGCTCAAACTCAATATATTGTCACAGTATTCCTCCACTGGCCTGAGTCTTAAAAGAGAAGCTTCAAAGATGCTTAAAGGGAGGATAATAACAGTCAAAGAGTCTTTGTTAGACTCTCAATCAATTCAGATAAATTTTCAAGTACACTCCATGGCCGATATAAGGGTCTCAAGGCCCATTTAAGACACTCATAACAGTATGCAGTAATAAATGAGAATAGAGAACTCCAAAAAGCACACCTAGACTAAGACACTCCTTAGACATTAAAAACAAATAAATAAAAGGCATAAAGCTGGCACTGACCTGATTTAGGGCACTAAAATCACTAACATGGCTGGCCTCGACTTCATACAAAAGACACCGAGTCCAAGCAAAAATATGCAACTCTTCAGTAGGACAATGTGTCAGGCAACTCTTATTGTCACAGCAATTTGCTTTTCTCAATATTTTGCCTTAAATTGGCATCATGCATGGTTGAGAATTTCACAGGCGTACTAGTGAAACTTAGGTGAAATGGCCCATTTCAATGGATGGGTCATTTAAGTACAAGTCCATTCTCGAAATGCAGCAACTTTCAAAACAATAACAACAAAGCACTTTCCCACACTAAATAGGTCAACTAAATTATTTGCCTCCACTCAGTTCTACTCTAAGCCATTTCTAGGTTTAAATTAAAAGTAATTTAGATCACACTTAATAATTCCTTCCAACATTTCTTTGACCTTCATCATCCCCTCATAAGAGGTTTAACATCCAACTTCTTATAGGCCTTCTTTACAAATGTCCAAACCACTTTAAATGTGTCTCTCATTTCATCCTCTATAAGTGCCACCCTAACCTTTTCAAGTAGGTAAAAAAGAAAGAAAGAAAGTAGTAGTAGTAGTAGAAGAAGAAGAAGAAGACTTTGAAGGGTTTTGCTGAACTTAGGTGGACTTTCCCATAACAGGAGGAAAAGTGTGAACATTTTACACTTTTCATCGGGCGAGTTAATTTTGGCAAGATCTCTTGGCAAGCAGTTGCATTTTGGTTCACTTCCCTGTGTGTTCTCAGGTGCAACTGGAAGCTCTTACCTCGAGAAGCTTTGTGGAGGAGAGCTTGGTAAGAGATTGTGTTCTTCTTAGAGAGCTTCTCGACTCTATTTTCCTCTTTTCAAGAAATCAGCTTTCCAACTCCTTTTTCTTGTTGCATTCTCTCTTAGATCATTCCTTTCTCTTGGTAACCTCCTTCTTTTCTTCCATTTCCATGATTTCGGATCTTTATTTTTAGTTCAGGCCAGATCATGACTGGCATGGGAATCCCTATGTAAACACAGAATCTGTTTAAAATGACCCTTTCTTATAATGAGTGTACATAACCCCATTCCAATCTAATCTCTAATGGAATAAAGTTGTGATGTGATTTAGTTATCAACTAAATGCCCAGATCCGCATTCCACTTATGTAGATCTAAGCTTGTATCAGCCTATAATCACTCAATTAAATGTGCATTAGTTATAGAAGCTACACCAGGCTCAATATACACTTGTTTAGTAACATAATTAATTTACTGATTTATTGTTGTTCCATTTCAAAAAGTAATTAATGTATTGCCGCTGTATTGTTTAACTACTAATTATTTATATGAGAATAGGTCACAAAGGAGGCAAGAATCTATCTAGACAACCCTGAGCATGGTTATTGTTTAATTACATTCACAATTAGTCGTTAAATCAATTATGTTTCTTATTTAGTAGGATTACTAGTGTGACTACCAGCGCTATGCCGCGGGAAATCTTTGAAAGATAATATCAAGTTATTAAAATATATAAAAAGAGATTAACAGTATTCATATTCCTAATTTATGGTGTCAAGACATCATAATCACCAGAAACTCCACATCCCTTTGAAATTTTTGTTAAGTGATTAAAATACAATTTCTTATATTAGATGGTTTTTATGGGAAATTGATATGTTGTAAGTTAGGATTCGTTATTTATAGATAAATCCATTGTTTGGATGATTTGATTTTGATAACTCCTTGTTTCATTTTATTGTATCAAATCAAATACAGAATGCTTTTGTATTGTTTAGATGATCTTATTTTGGTAATCCTTATTTTCAAGAGGTTAATTTCATAGGCAAAAGTTAATTGGAAAAGCAAATATTCCCTATTCTTTAATGTTGTGGTTGCAGGTTTTATTCCATGTTACACGTTGTCAGGCCACATTTATCTTTCCCAATGCTTTACCTTATCCTATTCTTCAATTAATCAATTATACCAACAATGACTCCTCCCAACCCGAATGTTGTGTGTCCAATAACCAGGACCCTAAATCAAATTACCATCCAATGCGACCACCTTCCAGCAAGCCCAAGATGAAGCAACTACTAAAGAAGCTAAAACACCATATCAATCTCCAACTTGAATCATGTTTAAAGCTTATAACAACCTAATTAGATTGACAAAACAAAACATACTAATAAAAAGGATATTTGAGATAAATAACCAAGCCTGCCTCGACACGGCATCCATGTATCTTTCTTTCGACCATAGTGAAAGGGGCGCCATCCATTTTTCATATTGTTTTACACTTTTAGCTCCTACTTTTCTAGCCTCATTAGCTAGTGTTGTTACATAATACATAGCTTCTACACTTACCTAACTTCTACATTACCTGCCTACATAAGTTACACACACATACCTTGGTATTAGTAGCACTTAGTAGTAACTTACTCACTAGTTGATAGTAGTAGACTACTTACCATTTACTAGTTAACACTTTGCATAATAGTTAGCTTATTATGGATATGAGCTATGTTGATATCAATAAAAGACTTAATGTAATACTTAGATATTAGTCTCCAAAAACCAGAACAGCTAATTAGACATAAATATCCAATACTTCCACTTTCACGTAGGTATTAATTAGACTATCTACTAACCAGTAGTAATCTGTAATCATTGTACTCTTAGTATAACAAAGAAGCATATTATATTTGTAGATACTGGAACCACTCGTAGTAACGACTGACTGTAATTTTTGTCAAAAAAACTACTAACTTTAAGTAGCAACTACTTAGTAGTACGGTACTATGATAACCCTATAACCAGTAAAGTACTTACCAGATTAGTGTGTCTACTTTCGTGCTAGATGGTGACTTTTAGACTCTGAGCGTTGACTTTTTTTTGAAAGTTAACACTTTTTTTGAAAGGATCAATGTTAACATTACCATGCAAATGTTAGTTTTACTCCTTAATGGCTTAATTCTTTTTTTTTAGAGAATTCTTTAATATATTTATGTATGTACTCTGGAGAAAGATAATCAAGTTCAGAACTACCTTCCAAAAAATAATCACGATTAGAAACTCAGGTGGGAAGATAGATTTTGGAAAGTTTGGAAAAGAAGAAGCCATTGGTTATATTTACACCAAAAAATAGGTGTGCATTTTTTGTGGGAAGCAATTAAGAGCACTGGGGTTGCCAGGTTTAAGCATCACTTGGTTGGAGACCCGAGAAATTCAGAATGTTACGCAATGCAAGGATCACCGTGAATGATTTAAATGCCAGCCAGATTTCGTCAAAATGGCCTATTTTGGTGTCTATCCCATGTTGACATGAAATAATGTCAAAATTCCCGGATGCCACTGGCATGCCAACAACATTTCAATGATTCTGATGCTTACATCAACCATTTCAACAATATGTCAACGATTATCCAAATTTTTCATTTTTTAAATGGAAAATAACATGTTGGATACATGATTTCTTAACCCATAACTCTCCCTTAAGAAAGCCATCTTGCCTTTGTCTCAACAAACTATTGTCTCCACAAAATGACAATTGTTGGTCCAAAGACTATTACCTCCACAAAATAACAATTATTGTAGTAATTAAATTTGATCATGCAACATGTATCTAACCTTTAAATTTGAACATGTTATATTGCATATTGCATTTATATGCTATTCGTTGCATTTGAATTTGGGCATATAACATTCTCCTCTTGCATAACCTTCTAAGTTCTAAGCTTTCTACATTAATAAGCATTTGGAACCTTGTTCTTGAACATAGTAAACTACATGTTGCATATGAATAGTAGAATATAACATTCTTATTCTTACATAAACATGTTTAAAATTGTGATTTTCTTGAAATTCTAGTCATTTTGACTACTCCATTTTGCCTGCATGCCTTCAGCCTACCCTCGACGTGCCTTCACAATGGACTACTTTCGAGGCATCGAAATCATCGAAATACAGGTGCTTCCACGCCATGCCTTCAACATGTCTCCAAAATGTGCGCTTACGAATTTATCAAAACGACATCAAAATCGACATTTAAAACCTTATTCCTACTAAGTCCATGCAAACAAAAAGGACAAGGATCTTGCAAAGCAAAAATGAAGTGTAGCAATCAAAAGGCACTACCTAGGGATGAATATTTCCCATATAGGGGTAACATCAATATAGGTGCAAAGAAGTCCTCAAATGAGCTACTAGGCTCTCCATTAAAAATGAACATGAAGGGCAAATCCTTCCAGGACCAAGGAGCACAAAGTTTCATTTTTAGAAACTTCAAGGCTAGTGAGAATGGACAATTGGTAAGAAGCAAAATCATCTTAAGACTTATAATCAAATTCTTTGGAAGGTAGCACCCAACCCTAAAATTCCAAATGACCTAAAGCAAGCAAGGGTGAAGAGAATGTAACTACCAAAGAAATGCTTGAAAGAGCTGGGGAGTAATTTATCATGAATCCAGCTTTGGTATCCAGTCCAAAAGGAGATAGTAAGAGAGCGACATGGTAGGGACATAGGCAATGATGGTGGAGGGTGGTCCGTGGTACATGGTCGTCATCAAGGGAGAGCAACTAGATGAAGCCCTCCTCACTCCGACCTGTGGCGAGTTGCAAGGTTATGTGCTTTTGGTGTCAAAAACGAGGTCACTTCACATATAACTACCGTGACTCGGTCCTATATGCAACTAGCTAGGGGTGGATCATTGAAGGTGGTCATGTGTAGTGGTAAAGCTGAGCAAAGAAACAGTCATAACCAAGGAGGGAGCAACTGCAAAAAGTGGGGAGGGTGAAAGGTTCCACGCAGTGCTTGCACCATGGTAGTCTCAATCCAAGAAGTTCAGCATTTGTTATCTTGATCTTTGGTGGGAGATCATGGGTAGACGCCCTTCTCTTAATGAAACCTAAAAGGCTCTCAAGGCTTTTTGTGTGCGATCAAAGGGGATGAGTAGGGATGCAAGTTTTGGTAAACCCGACCTGAACCCGACTCAACCCGATCTGAAAAGAATGGGTAAAACCCCGACCCGAATCCGATTAGATTCGGGTATGGGTTTTATCCAAAAAGCCCGACTAGGTATGGGTATAGATCTATACCCAATTACCCAACCCAAGTATCCGAATAAAATCCTCATTTACCCAAGATATATGTCTCTCATTCCCCTAGCCCTAATCTCCCTCATGATTCCCTTCATGATTTTGAAGGTTGAGAGTACTTTTGAATTTCCATTGAACATTTATTTTAGGGATGGGAATCTTTTATTTGAAATGTATTTGTATTTCATCTTTCTTTGTATTTTTTATTTTTTAATTTCAATATATTCCACTTGAATGGCTCTTTTTTTGTAATAATTTCAATAGGAATCAATAAAATTTGAATAACTTGAGTCCATATATTTCAGGCTTGTTAAAAGTAAACAATAGATGAATCGTGCTATAGATTTTTTTCTTTTTTGGCTTTAATTTAGATACGATTTGATTGTAAGACCAATTTATAACTAGGTACCCGATGGGTAAAGGGGTATGGGTATGGGTTTGAATTTTTGTATCCAATGGATAAATGGGTAGGATATGGGTATGAATTTTATAAATGGATATAGGTATGGGTATGGGTTTAACCAAACCCAACCCGTTTGCATCCCTAGGGATGAGGGTCGCGAGGTTGGGTGAGAAGATTCTTCTACGTGGATGCACCTCAGAGAACATTAACATGTTGTATTTTTGTTCCTTGGTTATCAGCGATGGAGAGGCCCCTTGGCATAAGCTGTCATACTGTGATCGAGCTGTGAAGGAGCATCCCACCCCTCTAATGATGGCGAACATTCGACTAAGTGGTATTTTGCTCCACCTCCATACCTTAGAGGTGGTGGAAGCCCTTGTTTCACCCTTCTCGACCCTTCAATCTTGCCATTAGGTGGAAGTCAAGGGGGAAGACCTTCGTTAGGTTCCCGCAACGGTAGTGATGAGAGACTACTCTATCATTCCCCCCAAGCTAGCTCTACAATTGGGTGAGTCCACGACGTGGGTTATCTTGGTGGAAGTGGCGAGGAAGGTGAGATCATATAAGGAGGTTGTCTCATCCTCCTCGACTGTGCATGGGAGTAAGAAAGCAAGAGTGTGAGTTTCATCAAAGTCACTAAGCACAACAATGAAGAGTACAATGGTAGCATTATCACAGCCGGGGGTGCAAAAGCTGCAGAGGTGGCAATTGGCTTGGGTTTTCAAACATCACAATGGTCACAGCAAGCCCCCCAAGGATCCTAAGATTCAAAGTGCCACGGTTGGAAACCTCGATGGGTTCATTCCTTATTTGGTGGGGGGCCTAACTATTGAGGAGGCGATTGTGAAAAAACTGGGAAATCGAGACCCCAATGATGTGGAGTCCTTTGGAGAGGATTTTGTGCCTATTCGAGCATCGCTTATGCAAGGTTGCTCCATATCCAAATTTGGATATAGATCTAGTGCATTCAAACCCCCTCCCATCTTTGGATCCATTTTTTCTCCACATTTAGGTCATAGGCCTCCTCATACCATACCTTCTTAAGCTACCCCCTTGGACCTTCTTCTACCTTTCCTTCCTCACATGTTCAGCCAAATCCCCCTCTCAATTGTAGTGGTGGACAGCAACGACTGCCACTAAACCAAGCAATGGAAGAGCTTCGATCGACATGCAAGGCTTAGGCAGAGCCTACTATTATGGTATAGGCTCCTATAGTGGACACTCAACTTGCTACTTTGGCGAAAGATGGGGCTCCAAAGGCTTCGCCAATTGTAGACATGGCTATTGCTTCAGTTGGCACATCTGCAGCTCCTACTGTGCATGAGGTGACCTTAGGGCCTCCTGCTAATGGAGCTACCCAGGCGATGAAGGCTTCTGATGAATGCTTCGAGCAGGCCTCGGTACATGGGTGCAATCGTTTGATGTCCTTTGTGGTGGATAAGCAGGGTCGATGCTCCATTTGGTCTCACACTTCACCGAGGCAAACAACTTCATCTAGGAGGCCACTACTTGGTCCGAGACGCAAATTCATAAATAAGCTTTACACGAGACGAAGATGGAAGAGATGTGATCCGACAATGGTGGCCCCTGTACCCAACACACCAAATCATTTGGAGGCTAGCTAAGCAAAGGGTGGCTCCTAAGGTAGGGACCCAAGTGAGCTCCATTAAATCTCCATGGTTAATGTTCTCACATGGAACATTTGGTGCCTTCGGGATTCTTCCAGGTGGTCAATTCTACATAGATATTGGCTTAAGTGGAAGGTAACCATTACTCTACTTCTAGAGACGAAGTTGGAAGGGATGGATTTGGTGGTAAAAAGAGATCATTGGCAGCTTTTTTGATGATTTCCAGGATGTTTGTTCGATGGGTCTCTCAAGGGTATCCTCCTGGTGGGGATACTTCTACCTTCGAGCTCTTTAACTCACTATCTGGGAGATGGGTCCTTACTGCCTACTTCAAAAGTTGTAACGATGGAGGGGTGCTCATTGTTTCTTCAATTTATGGGCCATGTGACGACGCTACCAGAGGTGAGCTTTAGGATGAAATTAGACAGGCTACAACTTTTGTGGATGGTCATTCTTGGTTGGTTGGGGCTGATTTCAATGTCACATTGTATACTGATGTGGTTGTCAAAAAAGTTTCAGGTTCGATATTCATTTAGGTTCGATTCATCAAAAGTTCAGTTTAGATTTGGTTCATAAATAAACGAACTAAACCTAAACTTAATTTTAGGGTCGTTTAGTTAAATGAACCGAACATTAACAAGGTAAGTTTGTTTAAGTTCGATTCGTTAAGGATTTGATATACATACATACACACACATATACACACAAAATCCCAAGTATATAGCATTGATGTATTGAAAAGAACTGATACTATTCATTTATATAGTGGACTTACAAAAAGCATCCATATTTTATAACTAAGAGATATGGATACCATTTAATACATAGATGCTCCATGGTTGAAAGCACATACTAAAAGGAAGTGTGTTAAGGAGAGGATGAATTATAGAGTTGAAAGATATATTTATTTATTTATTTGAGAAACATGACTTAAATTGTTTACAATATAATTTGTATATTTTTAAATTTTTTGCTCCATGTGTTATTTTTTTAATTATTTGCATCTGTAACAAAGCATTATACTTTAAAGGAATAATAAAAAAACCTTTACACAAACTCTTAAACAAACCATAAACGAATCGAACCTAAATTAACAACATTTCAAACTATATACTTAAACGAATCGTAGATGAACCGAACCTTTAATAACAAAAACAAATTGAACCGAACCGAACCCTTATGTTTTCTTATCGAATCCGAACCGAACCCAAACCTTAAAAAACTATTATCGAACCGAACCTAGATAGGTTCACTCAAGTTCGATTTGTTTACACCCCTATATGCTGATGACTGCCTAAATGGGAGAGATCGTTCTACTAAGACCCATGCAAAGGAGGTTGTGGATTGGACCTCTATGACATCCTTGTGCCTGGTGTTACTATTCGTTTCCCTTGGAGGAATTCGTCAAGGGCCCGCTCTAGTATTGAAAGATTTCTATGCTCACTTGGATTCGCAGAGCGAAACCAATTAGCAGATGTCATGGCAATGCCCAGACCTTTTTTTGATCACACGACATTGCTTTGGAGGGTCTTCTTCTTAACATACTTTAAGTTGGACAAATCGTGGCTATTAGAGCAAGAGTTTGGTGAAGTGGACGAAGGTTCAACCGAGTCTGTTTGCAATAGCTACCTTTCCAACAAAGATCCAAAATCTAGAAAGCCCTAATGAATTAGAAAAGGAGGTTCACAAGCACAAAGAGAAAACCAAAGTACAAGCTTTACAGGAGGTGGTTGTGATAGACAAAGAAGAGGATGCTAGGGAGTTGACCTCTGTGAAGATTACAGAGAGAAGAAGATTCTAGATTGTCGTCCAACAGGAAGATAAAAAGGAGATGGAGTGGAGATAGAGATTGCGACAACTCTAGCTTAAGGAGGGTGATGCAAGCACTCATTTTTTCCATCTGTCAACTAGCTATAGGTAGCATTCTAATCTTATTACTAGCCCGAAGATGGGAGAGGACTTTCTCAAATAGGGAGCAGATTTCTGAGGCTTTATGAAAATGCTTTCAAGAGTTTACAAGGAGGTGCCCTCCAGGAAGATGGGAGTGGTTACTGCCGACCTGCCTATCCTTGATGGTGAGATGCATAACATCTTGGTTAGGGATGTTTTTGAGAAAGAGGTTCTTTTGACCATCAGAGATCTTAAGGCGTAGGGGTCTCCAAGTCTAGACAGGATACAAGTGTTCTTTTTATAGGGAGTTGGTGAAGGACAATCTAATGGCCATGATTAGCGAATTCATGGAAGATAATAGGGTGTTTGAGTGGCTCAATAGGTTTTACTTTTTCCATCTTCCAAAAAAGCGTGGTGCAGAATCCATTAATGATTATAGGACTATGCTTTGTCAAATGCCATGTATTTGATCGCAGCCAAAGTTTTTACTAACAAGCTCCAAGACCTACTCCCCTCCTTGATTAAGCCTATGTAGTTTGCCTTTGCATGGGTTCAATTGCTCCAAGACTCCTTTATCATGGCTAAAGAAATGGTATATGCCTAGAGGAAGGGTTTTCTCTAGAAGGTTGACTTCTCAAAGGCTTATGACTTCTCAACTTAGTCTTACATGTGGCAGGCACTTAGATGTCGAGGTTTTTCTTATCAGTGGATTCAATGGATGAAAAGATGTATTACTACCACTTCGTTTCAGGTACTAGTTAACAAGAAACCGACTGGGGTGTGGGTTCAACCCCAAAGAGGTGTTCGTCAGGGGTGCCCCCTCGCACCAATGCTTTTTATTCTTATTGTTGATACACTGCATGGTATGGCCTTTTAGGCATGTGGTGATGGTCTCCTCGGGGGGTTTACTAAGGATTGCGACAAGTCACTCCTCATGCCACAATACTATTTTCTTCATAGAAGGGGGAGAGCAAGATGCAATCAACCTGGCAGCTCTAGTCTGAATGTTTGGTGTGAGTTTAGGATTGGTGGTAAATCAAGCCAAATCAGCTTTTGTTCCTTTTGGCATGGAGGTTGAAGCTTGTTCCCAGGCTCTTAGCATGACAACATGGGGGTTGCCTCTAATCTATCTTGGTCTTCCCCTTAGAGGGAAGCAGATGTCTATGATGGATTGAATGCCCCTAGAGGAGAAGCATGAGAAGAGACTCACTGGATGGAGAGAAAGGTTGCTTTGGAGAGGCGGTGCTTGGTCCTTCTTAGATATGTGCTGATGGATAAGATAAGAAAGAGATTTTTTTGGAAGGGAATAAAGCAGGTATACAGATTCCTATATTTGGTTGCTTGGGAGGATATCTACATGCTTGTGAAGCAATGAGGCCTTAGGGTCCTTCGGCTTGATTACTTCAATAAGGCCATGTTACTGAATTGGTACCGCCTCCTCAAGGATTCATATGGCTCCCCTTTGCATGTGAATGACATATGCATTCCTAAGGCCTCCGCAGTTTGGCGTGGCTTTGTTACCTGTTAGTCAGCAGTTTGCTCATCTCTTTCATTCAACTTCAAGAGACAGGAGGACCTTCAGATTCTAGGAAAACGAATGATCCAATTAGGGTATTTTTGCCCAACTTCTGCCCAGGTTGTATGTGTTGTCTTTAGATGGAGGGGAAGTGATTAGAAATATGTGGGATCGGCCTCTTGTTGGAATTGGTGGTGCCTGGACCCCTCAGATTGGGGGGCGTCTATCAGAGGCGAGATTGGAAGACTTGCAAAATCTTCGTAACTAGGTGAAAGAGCTGAGGCCGAATAATTTATTGCATGATTCCCTTGTTTGGGATAAGGGTAGATTCTCTCTGAAGAAGGCTTACAAAATTCTTTTAGGTGACGTAGACATCGGAAATGCCGTCCTCACTAGTGAGTGTGCCTCTTTTTGGAAACTAAATGTCAAGCTCAAGGTGAAGATCTTCCTTTGGTTTCTTCATAGACAGTGCCTTGTCACTTTGGTTAGAAGGAGATGGATCCCTGAGGTGGAGACCACATGTGTACTATACCGTAAGGAGCAGGATGACATCCACCTTTTCCTTGCTTGTCGTTTCTCCAAAGCCCTCTGGAACCACTTCTCTGTTCCTAGCACTTCTGTGGACTCCTTTGACGCTTTGCGGGTGGGTGTTTAGACAAACTCCCTTTTGTGGACAAAGGCTTGCATCAATTTATAGTCTACTTGGCTTCAGGGAAATGAGACTATTTTCCGTGGGGAGAAGGTGTGATTCGAAAATGTAGCGAGGGATGTTCTATCTTTGTTTTCTTTGTGGACCCAGGCAGGCTTTACAATTTCTTTATTTAATTTTACTAATATAGCGGATGGCTACTGATTTCCCTTTCAAAAAAGAAAAGAACTATGGTGAACAAGCTCTTCGTTGCTCCTAGAATCACAATCCATGCTACTCTTAGACACTACCTGAAACACAGTGGATGAGATCATCAGCTAGACAAGGATAGGAGCTAAAGCTCCAACTCCACATGAACTTAATGCAACACTCATGCAAAGTCTACAGACTACTAAAATTCTAATGTGTTTTTTTTTTTTGGAAAAAGATAATTCAGTTCTAATGTTAATTCTAAAATTAGATATCTAAATGAGTTAATTTCAATCTTCCTTCTAGTTTCTATTGTCCCGAGGAACTGTTAACTTGAGTGAGTATATTCTAGGAAGTCCATGGTTGAGGTTCTAGAAATGTGTTTCTTTTGCTTTCAATCTACCTTGAGTCAATAATCCCTTGGTGCATAAGTAAAAGTGCACATTTGGCATGCCCAAAGCATTTCTGTCACTGCTGCCATCTCTGTACAAATCTAAATATACCAAGACTCAATAAGAGTTCTCACAAGCTTGGAAAGACATCAGCATATGAACACGGAAAAGAGGGGAAAAAGGGCACGGGCATGTTATGCAACAATAAAGGATTTGGCATGCAAAAATACGTTCAAATTCTCAAATTAATAGGTTTGAGTTACCTGGGGAGTTGACAGCCGTTCTGCATCTTCTTTGCTAAGTCTAGGGTGAAGAAGCACAAAGTAGATCTTCCAGAAGCATCTTTCACTCATGTGACTTGGGCAAAGTTCAATCCTCAAAGCAGCTAATCTTGGTGCAAGGTTTTCCACAACCAAAGCATGCTCTTGTTGAGCATTAGACATTTCAAAATCTAAAAAGCATAGAACAATACATAAGGAACCAGTTTGTAATTCACAAATCCCTACAAGTACATATTTACAGAAAGCACAGGCCATTAGAAAGGAAATGTAAGTCGAAAAATAGACTTCTCCTTCACAAGACAAAGAAAAATAACCAAAACAGTCAGAGGGCATGGATTAAATGTATAGAACAGAGAAAAGGAAGGCACAAGAAAGAAATTTGAAATGGACAAACTGTATAAAGGAAATCTAAAAAAACTGCACGGAAAATATGTATGTGCTGCTCTTTCTCGAAAGAAAAAGGATATGGATGTGTTGTTTTTATAATAGGATCCATTTGTCCAGTCAAAAATAATGACACTCCCATCTTCTCCATATTATCAATCTCTAGCATATTGCAAAAAATATCCTACAATTAAATAACATGACTTAGCCATCAAGAAGATATCCTAGAATTTTTTTCAGTAAAGGAGATGTCCCAGAATTATAATCTCAAAATCAACTTTTAAATAAACTTACATGTTGACATAAGTTTTCCAGTGAAATGATAGGCACATGGAATCAAGATATAAGGCTTCATAGGAGAACCATCAAGCTATCAGAGGGTTGATGTGGCATTTATGGAGGATAGAATGAGAGAGACCCATTTGAAGTGGTTTGTAAATGTGCACAGATGGCCTTTTGATCCGCTGGTTCAAAGGTAAGGAGTTACATACTAAGCCTAGGAACTAGGAAGGGGTGTCATGGAAGATTGAAGTATTGAAAGAAGAAAGCAGACATTCTTCGCATAACACCTCCACGCCATGGAATATGAAGTCATTTTCTTTCACTCTAAAGCAACCATAAAGGAATGCAAATGGCGCCAGATGCTGAAGCCTTTTGTATGAAAGGTCATGCCCCAAGGCATTACCATGTCAAAAAGAATCCCAAAGACAATCAAAGGGATTAAGATCCACAACCAAATTTCTCGTATTTCTCTCCTGACCCTTTTGATGAACAAGCTTGAAAAGAAGAGAGGTTGTTCATCCTCAATTTCCTCAAGCAAAGTAGAGGTTACAGCTCCTTGTTCTGGACCAAGCAAAATTCCAATTGCATGGAGATTGGAATCTTTTAGATTCATAGAAAAATATCACTTAATGCATTTGCAACTAATGTTGGGACAATACCCATTTGGTATTTCAACAAGCATCCTAAAAGATAAAAGCAATAGTAGGCATGTTTACATCAAGTTAGAAATACTTCTCCCACCTCAATGATCCTGGTTTTGTATATGGTTAATCCGCTACGTGATTTTGCCATAGTTGTTGATCTGAGAGTTTAGCAAGCAATGTTGTCAAGGCTATCACCTCATGCTACCAAACCAAGCAAGAAAAATAGAGGTCACCTTAGAGTTGTCCTAGGCCAAAAGCTTCATCAAGGCTTTCGCCCGGTCGCCTCCTTTGTTGCTTGGTCATCTTGCGCCTCGTCACCCTATTCCCAACTCACCCTAAGTAAGATCGTAAGACTCTTCTTTTGTTAGAAGTTATATTTATTATATATGTTAGTGTTATACATTGTTCTATATACATACATAATATATGTGTGTTATTGATAACTTTGATATACTCTTAAGTTAGCCTTTTACTTTGATATATCTTAATAACTTATGACTATGGATGTAAGTTTTGGTCAACCCAACCCGAGCCCAAATCCACCCAACCCAAAAAGAATGGATAAAACCTGACCCATTTGCATTCAGGTTCGGGTTCAAGTTTGGATTTTAACAAAAAAACATGATCAGGTTTGGGTACAAGTATGGGTTTGAGTCAATGCTATCAAGGCACTCGCCTAGGCGCCAGGTTGAGGCAAGGCGAGGCCCTAGCACCTCACCAGGCCTTGCCTCACCTGATTTGCCTAGGGCGCTGCCTAGGCGAGCACCTAGGCCAAGGTACTAGGCACCCCGGGCAAGCACTTGAATCAAGTTTGCTAATTTTTCTTTTTTTGTAGTACTTTTAAGGGTTTTACTTTCTTTTCACCTAATTATTAAGTACTCTGTCTTAGTTAAATACATACATATACATATGTATAGGCACACAAGCATAGATATATACATACACATGTGCTTAAATAAATGTGCATATAGTAGATACATTTATACATACAAATATACATATATTTTGTATATATATGTATGTATGTACATGTCAACTTATACATACAAACATATATGTACTTACACACACGCATGCATAACTATAGCATATAAACATAAAAGCATATAAATAATGTGTATATGTAAATGTACAAAGCTATATACACACCAACCATATGCATCAATGCACATATCTATGTGTATTGTGCATGTTTGTCTAAGCATTTATATATCATGTATATTATATATATGCATGCATAACTTACCATATTTTGGTTGATGTGTGTGTGTGTGGCGCCTCATTTTTCTCAAGTGAGCACCTAAGCAAGTGCTTAGCACCTCGGGCATTTTGGACGACCCTCGCCTTTTACCATCTTTCACCTTTAACAGCACTAGTTTGAGTCCATACATGTTAACCCGACCCCTATACCTAATTTGAGGACTTTTGTTTAAGTAGATGCACAAGTATTATAAGTTTTGTGGACATTTTCAATGAATGTAACCACATTAGCCCTTTATAGTTTCTAGGGGGTTTCTTTTTTTTTTTTGAAAGGGCATTAGCACTTTATAGTTGTACGTGCAACACCACTATGCTTATTGATTTTCTTGACTTTTATGTTACACATGACATGTTGTTACTTTTTTATTAGTGAAAGCTTTATACAATTTATGCATGTTATGAATGATATGATTATTATATCATTTGAATTCCATTACAAACTAGCAATGACTCATGTAATCATTTTTTTTTCTTGTTTGACCTTACATAGGCATGATTTGGTTGTAAGGTTCATTTATAAATGGATACCTAATGGGTAGATGGGTATGGGTATGGGATTGAGTTTTCTTACGCAATGGGTAAATGGATAGGATATGAGTATGACTTTTGTAAATAGGTGTAGATATCGATTTAGCCAAACCCAACCAGCTTGCATCCCTCACTTAGAATGCTATTTGTTTGTTATGACATATGTATAAGTTATATGCATATGTTATTGTAAATTTATAATGATAATTATGACATATTGTTAGTTTAATGTATGTATGTATGTATGTATGTATGTATGTATGTATATGGAGAATAAAAAATGATGTGAGGTGGCACCGCCCATGGAGAAACCACTCCAAAGACAAGTCACTATAGTATCTCCTACTACAGGTATGGTGCTAGGTAAGCTTGTAATAAGTGTTACTCCCTAAAACTAAGCTCATCTAACCCCAAGGTAGTGTGTATCCTATAAAAGCTGTCATAATCATTAAGAGGAATGTGACAACTTCAAGACACCAAACATATTCCCTAGAACTGCTATAACTCGCATGATATAGAGCACAAAAAATATGAAGGCAAATTACAGTGAAAACATACTTTCCCATTAGCATCCACATAACGGAGCAACCAACCCCCTTCCACCTCTCTCATCATGTGTTATACATTGTTGAAAGCTAGATCCACATGAGGTGTGTAATGCATAGCTAAAAAGCATTGATCACTATTTGAATGGTTAAACAAATACCAACTAACAACCCTACGCCCCACCAATAATTAAGATTGCTCAAGGTTGGATAATCTATTAAATGCTCGTTAAGTGTTATTGCCTCTAATTATCTAATAACATATAAAAATATATGTATAAATTATGGTATTAAGTCCGTTCATATAGTAATATATAATATAGGTACCTATCTTTTTTTGGTGGATTCTTATAATATATGTTTTGGTTGTCTATTTGACCTATACTTATACATATAATATATATGTGTACACATTGTATATTAATCTAAATATGTATGTGTTATTGTTGCTTAAATTCATTAGGGCCATTGTTTTTTATTTCACTTAAATAGTGTCATCACATGTTTATTATGAGAGTTGATGATACCATATGAGTTATTTAAGTGTTTTTAATATTTTAAAAAAGAAAAGACTTGTTACCTTGATTCAATCAGGCGATCACGTTTTTGTCGCCTCTCACTTTGGGTGATTAAGGAGCTTGTCACCTTGCAATCGCCTAATGCCTTGACAACTTTGTTCGCAAGCCACAGAGTTTTAAATCATTGGACAAGTTACTTGTACTCAATAAAGGCATTGGCGTACCCCTTTTCAAAAAAACAAAATGGCATTGGCCTGCCACATACTTCTAGATCAACTTTGTCTTTTCTTGTTCTTTCACATCTCTTACATCTGTCCTCAGTTTCTTAATAGTTGCAGCATGAAATTTCTCAACTCAACTCTCAAAAGCAGGGGAATTGAGGCTTCTAGGTAAATACCAAAACATTTTCAAAAATCAGTAAATCAAATAAATAATCTCCTTAGATCATAACCAGGATTTTTTTTTCCCTCTTTTTTTGAAAGGAAAAGGGCAACTACTAGAGGTTGGTAACCATCCAACCAACCAGGAGTTTCTATGAATCATCCTGCATAACTATTTCAAAAATTTGTGTCAACACTTCCTAGAGCTAGTGGATAGAACCATGGAATAAGATCTTCAACTGAGAGCTACCCCTTATCCCAGAACAAAATATTACAACTGATCAAACATGTGGGAACCACAACTCTCTACCTCACTCTTCACTAACCTATTAAGGTTGTCTTAATATTTCTCCACTCCTGCCCTGGTAACTATTTGCACAAAAGGCAAGTACCTCCAATAGCTAACCTAACTAGATTCTCCAAACCAGTTCACAATACTTCTCATGCGCAACAGAATGAAGCCTCCAAAACCTGCATCGAAGTAAACCTTCCAAGCAAACAGGTCTCCTACTCCATTCTGAATCCAAAAGCAGACAAACACTGCAGTTCCTTTCGGATTTCACCGATGTTGCATCAGATCCCACGAATTGTTTCCCCATGTCATCTAATTGCAGTGAAGTGTGATTTCTGGCTAATCCAATAACACCAATTTCTAAAAGTATGGAAAGTAATAAGCTCACTTCCTCATGTTCAAATTACAACCCAGTTTATGATATGCCAGTAACTTCATGCAAACTCCAAGTCACTGGTTCAAGTTAACAGAATACACAGTACATCAACAACACCGCAGAGAAGAACGTAATGGAATCTAATCAAATTCCGTGAAACTATTTTACGCATGGCGTAATTATAACATGATGCTCCTCTTGGACAAGGCAATTAGGCAACCGTAAGGATTGCCAAAGCAAAGAAATTAAAAAGGGCATTCCTCCACCAAAAGAAAGACCATCATCGGATCCACTCCATACCGTCGAAGCCGTCCTCATCCGCGAGGAGCGGGAAGTCGAGCCACGTCTCGGGGTGCATCGAGATGTTCCTCGCGAACACCATCACCTCCTCGGTCACCCCCAACGCCCCCTTCCTACTCCCTTCCCCCTCCTCCTCCTCCTCTTCCTCCTCCTCCTCTCCAAACGGCAGGAAACTCGAGGCGATCTTCGAGATCTCCTCCACGGCCTTGTTGCTCGAAAGCACCGAGATGCCAGTGCGGAACCTCCCTCCGATCTCGGCGAAGTCGCTACGGATCCCGGCAAACCTCGGCGAGTCCGACGCCCCCGCGGGGTCGGGGTCGGGGTCGGGGTCGGGGTCGGGGTTCGGGTTCGGGTTCGTGTTCGGATTAGTCTCGTTCTGCGGCTGAGGCGGGGGGGCGAGGAAGGAGGCGACGCCCCAGAGCTGCTTGGTTAGGGTTTGCTTGAGCTCGGAGAGGTCCTCCTTGACGCCGCGGCCGTGGGAGGGGGTGCAGGGGGCGTCGTCCTCGTCACCGTGAGATGGGGGAGGGGGGCTGGATCTGACGGCGTCGTGGGGATCGTCGATGCGGAGGGAGTTGGCGAGGGAGCGAGCGATCCATGACATGGCGAGCGGTGGTTCGAGAGATTGGGAGGGTGGAGCCTTTGTGTTGAGGTTTGGGGTTACTTTGGGGGAGCGGCGAGGGGAGGTATATCTTGGAAGAGTGGAGTTGGGTGAGGGGAGGGGAGGTATATTTTGGATGCGTTGGGGGATGAGTTGGCGGTGACGGTCAAGCGTGCTCGGATGGATCGGGAAGTGGGGCCCCGGTGTGGGTTTGTTCCGGCCCTTCCGGGATGGGATATTTACCTTTTTCCCCACCCCTGGAAAGAAAGAAAGGATTCTTTTTATATATATATATATATTTTTTTTTTTTTTTTCCGTTAAGTTACATTTGATAGGAGAATACTACTGGAATAAAATACAAGTGGAATAAATATAGAAAGTGTTTAATTTGTGGTATTATAATAATTGGTATGTTTTTCTGTCTCTCTCTAATCCCCTCCTCCCCCTCGATTTTTCCCCTCACCCCTTATCCTCGGAAACCCCCCATACCCACCCGAATCGCGTACGGCAACCCTTATTCTACCCACTATCTCTCGTCCAAATGCTACCTTAAGGTGAGTATAATGTAAGAAGATAAAGACGGGAAGATGGATATTATTGTAAATGTATGAGAGATGAGGGTGCTTTCCGTGAAGGAAGTTGATTGGTAGAGGGATATCCTCCTTGCCATGCTTGTTGTTTGAGATTGGTTACTAAGAGGTACCTAACTATGGGATTAGGGGATGCTTGGAAATTTTGTTATTTGCTCTGTGGACTTGAGGAAGGAATTGTGGTGGAAGACGTACATCGTGACTCGCTACTAAGGCTACAAAAATTATTTCTTCTAATTATCTTTAGCATCCCTTTATGATTCAAGATACCTTTTCAGCTATCACAAATAAAGTACATACATAAACGGCAGGGGATCAAGATAATTTAAATAAGCAATGAGATACCTGCAACTAATAGAAATTCTGTTCTTATTGTCACTTCGGAATTTCTTGCGAATGCTCCACTCAATCCTAAGTAAAACAAGAGTAAAATAGATAATGAGTAATGGATAGTAAGGAACTAACAAGAAAATAATGATCAACTAAACTATTTGTCTAGTTGATCTCTTAATTCACTACTCCTAAGTTAAATAAGATCCATGACTTTATTAATTTCATTATTAGTTAGTTATTTCAATCCTTACCCTTTACTAGGATTCTCGATGCCTTATCTAGAGATTAATACTATATGTGGTGCAATATTTACCTTGACTCCCTCACAAAGTCTAGTATAATTTCAAGATAGGATCAAACTATAATAGGTGGGAAATGTGCATGGAAAATCAAATAAGGGGCAAGAGAATTATTGACCAAGTTCATACCAAAAATGATGCTACATTTTGAATGTGATTTCAATCTCTCGTACACACTATGTTGTTGCTAGTACAATGTGCAGTAGCTCTTACAGTTGCAACATTCAATGTTCTTCCAAGAGTATTTGAAAGATCTTTTTTGTATCTTCCTTTAACAACTTGCAAGGGGGAAAAGATAATCCATTGGATGTGTTTGCATGTAAATTGCTATAATCTAGGGTTGTATATTGCATTGGAGTAATGGTGACCAGTAAGAGCATTGATGGCATCGCCTTGTTATTAATGGGTGCAATTTCTATCAATGGTTGTTTGTATTTGAGGAACAATTCACATTCCCATGCTTAAGACTAAACCTCGCATGGCATGTGAATCCCATTCATGCCAAGTCGTGCCCTCCTTCATATTTGGATTTCATCCAAATTCGAGTCCAGATCATAAAAGGGATTTAAGATCGCAATAAGTTTGTTTCACCTATCCATACTACAAATAGACTCATTCGAGCCAAGAGCCACATTCCAAAGTGGTCAACATGCACCATGCTTACTTTTGGGATTGGTTACTAACGAGGAGTCATATATGGATTTGGGGGATGCTTGGAAACCTCCATTATTTTGCACTGTGGATGTGTAGAATAAATGACAAAGCGTGCATGTCATGCTCCACTACCCAAGCAATAAAAGTATTTCTTCTTATTGTCTTTATTGTTCCTTCCGATCCAAGTTATGTTATTAGCTATCATAAATGAAATGCAAAAATGGCTAAGAATTAAAATAATGCAATAAAGCAATGAGATGTCACTCTTAGGGATTCTATTCCTATGGTAAGCAAATTCACAACAAAAAGCTAACAAGAAAATAAGGATTAACTAATTGTTTATTTGGTTACTCTCCTAATTCACAACTCCTATGTTGAACAAGATCCACGACTTTATTAGTTTAATTGTTAGTTAATTATTTTAATCCTTAACTCCATATGAGGGTTTCTTCAATGCCTCATCCAAATATTTATATCATATTTAGTGCAATCTTTGCCTTGGTCTATTGGTTCAGGGTTCACCTTTGCTTTAATATGACCTAGGCTTCTTAATTTTCTAAGTATCATCTTACTGGGGATAATTACATATCATCATATTGTCTTTTTTTCCAACTTTCAACCCCCATTTTGTCTACTACACTCTGTGAGCCACTGGCTAAGGGTCTACTACTAAGTCTATGTGGTGTCAGGCTCTCTTGTACTTGCTAACTCTCATGTGTTGCTTATACACCTCAATTAGACCCCACAAATCCCATGGGTCCCTTGACTAGACCCAACTTTGCCTACTATCACCCTAATGTTTAGGCTTTTAGAATAGCTAAGCACGAGTTTTTACCCTTGGTCATTTTGGTTAATCATTTTTCTGACCCGATTCAAGATGCATGTCTTGTTGAGCCAACTTTAAGGTAGAAGCTTACTAAGATATAACGAGTCTTATTGCTCCCTCAGAAGCTCTCAACCATGACACTCACACCAAACTCTACCACTTTTACAAGAAGTTGTCACCATGGAGTAATTCAACTATTCATGGGTTCAAGAATCGAAGCACAAAATGGTTGCATCTAATCATTGGTGTTTAGGTTATGGTTTAGCCAAGTAATTGGAAACTCCAACTCCATCACTTCTTTCATATTTTCCACATAGTGAATGCTTTTATAAATCAAGAGCCAAAGGGTCCTCATTCGCTCATGTCACAATGACCTTAATACCTATCATCTACTTGATTAGGCATTTCCGCCTTGAAATTCATGGCAAATAGTGCCATAGAATATTGATTCTGGCACTTTATATTGTTTTAGTTGGTTTTACCTGAGTTATGACTCCTTAGAGTAATTGTATTATTTATATGCCAATTTCCCTTAACATTTAGCTAGCTATAGATCCCGTCTTGTTGGCCATCATAGTGTTTAATTCAATTCTTTCGAAATCCTATCGTGGGTAGTCATAATTGCGATATCCCACATTTTTAAAGGTTGAGATGTAAACATGGATTTCCATGGGATCTCAACAAACTATTCTAAGTCATTTTAGGTAAATCTATAAATCACACAAATCCTCACCTAAATTATTTAAAAATGTATTCATCTCCTACATTATAGGATGGAAAAGTCACCATTAATATTGAACATCCTTGTATTATATGCTTGAAACCACTACAATCCATCCAATCCTTCACATTGCAACTTGAGGGATCCTTCACGTTGCAACCCAAATTGAAGGTCGTGGTAGTTAGCAGTAATCGGCTTCAAGGAACATAGAGATTGCAGTAAGTTAGCATTTAACTCATTCCATTGAAGGTACTAAGAGTGTCGTTTACATTTAAGCATTGTGGTGGTTGAAAGAGGTGCTCGTCAAGTGCTCGTTCTTGGTCTTGATATTTTTGTCGAGGTGTGTGTTTGCTTGGTTGAAGATAGACCATGCAATGCTGATTATCAATGGACATCTCATAATAAATTGATTTTTGTCCCGAACATTAAAGGCAAAGGATGCAAGTTTGGAAACGTAAAAAATGACATAAAAATTGATGTAGAGAGTTGTTGTTTCGCCTTGATTGTGTCTCAAAATTGTAGCATCGTAGTATAGCGATCAAAGCAAATCAAGCATTTAAATTTTTAATACTCAAATTAAAAAGAAATCCGAGGTCGTCTCTTAGAGTAATAAATTGCACAATTAATCACTATCAGAAAATAATATATGTTTGATGAGTAAAGTGCATCCTTAGATAGAGAGATATAAAAAAAAGTAGAGTAAAAGTGGTAGTTTAAACCACCAAATTTACTCGTTTATACTTAGCACAAATATCAACTATCAAAGGTTCACACTAATATTATCATAATTAAACACTTTACCATTAAACGACAAACATTAGGCACAGACGCCTTAAGTGTATGTAGCCACAACACGAAGGCAAAGTTGTGAAGGGGGATGGGTACTGTTTCAAGCTGCAGAAACCCACCCTCTCCCTCCTTCATAATTTCTTTCAAACCTAGCCGGACCTGGGTAACCGAATCCTCAACCCAGACCCGCGGGCGTATTTGCGGACCAGGGCGTGTGAGCATGCATGTGCGAGCACGTGCATATGGGTGTGCTTTGGGGACCTCACCCCGTGTGTTCTGAGGCGGTAAGCCTCAGATGCTTTTTCCTGATAAGCGTTGCTGATGTTTTGGTTGCACACGATGTGGGACTATGTCCCTTGTTGCTTCTTTCATCTTCGACGGGGAAGATGTTCGTCATTGATTCGTGCGCCCCGGCCGTCAAATCGGCCTGAGGCCTTTGGGGTTCAATTGCTGCTTGTGTTGCACTCTCAATTGGTGAGCTTCTTCTCTGATCAGGGCACTGGATGGCGTGGCGAAGCTTCGTCAGAGGTGACCGAGGAACTGCGACTGGAGGCGAAGACGAAAGGCAACTTTGACGAGTACCTGTGCACAATAGAACGGACCTCTCGATCCCAAATCAGTCCAGGAGCTTCAGGGAAGAACCCCAAAGCTCTTCCTTAGGTCCACGTGCTATGTGTAGGGGCTTAGTGGGATGACGAAGAAGCTCACCGGAGCTCCTAAAGATGGTGGTCGGTGATGGTTCAAACGAGGTTGTAAGTTGAAATTGAAGAGATGAGAAGATAGAGGAGAAGAAGGGAAAGGGAAGCCCTAACTTTATTAGCAGGATGGAGGGGCGGAGACCGGTGGTGGTGGCAGGCTGCTGGCGACGAATTGGAGAAGAATTTGAGGTCGACGAAGGGGGGTAGAGAGCTGGCTTCTTTAGTGGGAAGCTCGGTGAGGGAAGGGCAAAGGCCACTGCGACTTCGTTTAATGGCGAGAAGTAGCAGAGCAAAGGGGCGAAGAAGACCTTAAGGTATGGTAATGGCGATGCTTGGAGGAAGAGAAGACGAAGGTGTAGGCGCTCGAATTCCAGATGACTCGGCTAGGAGGAGCATCGTGAGTCTTTATAGAGCAGCAACCACGCGTGAAATTGTTACTAGAGATTGCGAGAGATCCTTGCAACAACTCACAACTCCACGTTTGTTTGGACCGAAGATTGTGGGCTGAGGTGGCGACAGCGGCCGGCGAAACAAACACCAATGGATGCAGAGCTGAAAGCGAACAACTTTGCCTTAGAGGTCGAGGTCAGTTGGAGTTCGAGACAGCTACAAATGGAGTCGAAATCTCGAAGAGTAGTTTGGTCAACGAAGCCCTGGCTGCTGAAGGAGGAAGATGACTCCAGGGACTGGTTTGCAAGAAGGAAAGGACCCAAAAGTAATGATATGGACCTAATTGCAAGGATTTTAGGAATTTAGGGACCTAAATGCAAAGTATGTGCAAACATTGTCAAACTAGGTCAAACTTTTTATGGGAGCTCAATTAAGATTCAGGGAATCTAGTGATCATGTCAATTTTGAGTTTTGAAATTATTTAGTTGGTGAATTTCTCAATTAAACTCATTTAACATTGATTATTCACCTAGGTCATTGTTTTAGGTTAAATTGACTCTTTGACCTATCTGATCAAATTAAACATTGTGGAATATTTATCTATAATTTTTAGAAGGTTTAATTTGCAACATTTTCATCAGAATCCTATCAAACTAGGTTAGACAAAAAATAGGGTTAATTGTTTTCTTTTAATAGCATGGTTTCAAAAGAAACCTTAAATTGGTTATTTTGATGATTCTTCCTCTTGATTATATTGTACCCTTTTTATATATTATTTAAGTCAATTTACCTTGGAACTTAGATAAATTAGGTAAGTTATAGAGGATAATGGTGATGCCATCCAGAGTTATGAACGTGATCCTCATTTGATGTATCTCCTTTTCATGCAACAAAGGTACTCACACATGGTAAGGACCACCATTACTGAAACTAATAATAAACTCCTTTTGTACCAATGCAAACCACTGAAATCACCTTCAGAATCATTTTTCATCTGTACAAAACCACCGTATTACCTTTGAAATAATTTTACACCGATGCAATCTTACTCTACACAGGCGCAAAATTAAATTCCAAGTTTGTTTTCACCTACGAAAAGTGAATTTTCACCTGAGGGTTTAGTCTTTAAGGATTAGGGTGGTGGCTTAAACCCTAAACCTTAAATCTTAAATCTTAAATCCAAAACTCATAAGTCAAAATTACTTTGTATTTGTGCAAAACCACTTTGCATCAGTACAAAAACACCACATCACCTTCTGAATAATTTTGCACCAATATAAAATGAGATTACAACGGTGCAAAATTACCTTAGAATAATTTATCACCAATGTAAAATCATTTTGCATCGGTGCAAAATTACACACAACAATTTATTACAGACGTAAAGTTATTTATCACCTATACATTTTAGTTCAAAGTGGTGTGATGGTTTTTTCCAATGTGACGGGGCTCACCACGTAGCAGAACTTATGTTCTATTTATTTATATTAAATATCAAGTGGAGGCCACATTCACAACACTGTGTGTCACAAAACATGTCACTTCATCCGTTTTCTTACATTTTGGCAAAAGTAAAATCACTTGTCAAGATGTATTTTTGAGCTTTTGTTTCCATCAGTATAAAAATGAACTAAAATCAGTAAAGACAAAAAGTAAGTAGATTACTTCCTTTGAATTGAAATCATGCAGACGTTTGCTTTTGATACGTGTTGATATATATATTATGAATTGATATATAAAAGAATGCTAGATGATTGAGAAAGGACAGTAGAGTTAGCCTAATGGATTAAGTATAAAATATGCCTGTACACATCAATACTTGTGTTATATATCATTATTTCTTTAGACTGACATGAGTGTGCTTATAATAACGAACAATCCTTTTACTTGACTTCTTATTAACAATCTTGCTTATGTTAAAGGTTTATACAAATTATGTTCTTTCTTAGTTATGTTTCCCGTGGCTCATTTGAGTTCTTAACGATGATGTCCTTCCTAGGTGATAAATATATAATATATAGTAAAATTGAAAATGGCTCTTTTGATAATTTTATGGATGGGTCATTGATTTGTCCACTTCTTTAGACACGAAGAATGGCATGAATAAAGTGTTGAAAATGATTCTAACAAATAAGTTTTAACATGAGTTAAAATAACTTAGGATAGAAGATAGAAAATGTTATTGAATAAAACTTTGATTTAGTTTGTGTTCATTTCTCCTACTAGGAGATTACTGACTAAGTGAATTAAAGTATGAAGAGGATCCTATTTTTTTGATAAATATAATTATAATATGTGGCATTAATTTTGAGTTATTGGTTATAGTTGCCTATAAAAATGAAATATAGATAGTAAACTCTTATTCAATTGCCACATGCAAGCTAAAACTAAAAGAAACATGACCCATCTATTGTTTTCTTTCATCAACTCTTTGCATCAATTGTATAATTTATTCTTCTAATTATTTTTCTAGAAAATTAAATTGTAAGATGTTTGTGGTATTAGGTTATATTTCAAACATCTCTCCTATCTTAAGTATTATTTTGCTTAAACTAATTGGGATTACACTATTTAAGATGCGTTAATGATTGGGTTTAATTTTTTTAGAATGAGATCGATAAAAAGAACTATCATGTAATATATATTTGTTATTTAATTAAAAGGCTGATATCTTTTCTACAACTATTTATGAGTTTTATGAAGTTAAATATGTATGTTAAACTAACACGAACGTGTTTATAAATTGAAAGATCAGAAAGAATTAATTTATGACGTACAGATATTATTTTACGACAAATAAATTGTGATGGATTAGTTATGATGATTACAAATTATGAACTAGTTCAAGAGAGACCTATAACCTAACCACGGATCAAATGGATGGTTATGTGACCATTGTAGATGAAATATTTTACATCGATCTACTTATTTTACTTGCCAAAATGGCAAATAACTTGAAGCTATCTAGGAAAATAAAATGAAGGCAATGACATGTAATCTCATGTTGATTTTAGTTAAAACAATTGGATAAGATAAGACATACTTGATTCTAGATGGGGCTATTGGGTATCGATAGCAAAGGAACACATGAACATGGAATACTTGTGATTTTAATATGATCATATAAATTTTGTACATGAATGATAATTCAATGAGTATAAGAATTGACATATGACTAATTGATGATTTATGGAATGGTTCAACAACATTAATTATTTCTCATTAAAGAACCTCTTGTGAAGTAACTGACTTAATGGAAATAAAACGTGGTTAATCATGATATGAAACTAACTGATGTAAAATAACTTAAAATAAAGATTGACAATTTAGGCTTGATGGTACATACTTGGTCATTATGACTAATGCCATTGGTTAACAATTAACTACATTGGGTTGATTGAGGGAGACCTATTGGAGTTTTGAGCTTTACTTGGGATTTATTGTTTTCCCTTGTTACTGATTAGATGTGACAAAGCTTTAGGTAGTCTTTTTTATTATATTTGGATCAACTTTATAAGTTAGTTGATTTATTTTTATTTTTTTAGAAGGTTTCTTCCTTAATTTATGATGCTCCAATTGTTTTATTTACGATGAATGATATCTTTGACTGAATTTTCATGCTCTGAGGGCTTATAAAAAAAGTATTACTTTAGCTTATAAAAAAATTATTACTGTGGATGTTTGTATAATTTTACCATCTTTCTTAAGATCAAGATGTGACAATAGTAGCACCCAAGCTTGTTTTAGGAGAGTATTCACCATGAAATTTGAATTCATTCACCATGAATAAGTTCCCAACCCCTTACTAAATTTCCTAAGATGTGGAAATTAATTTTACAATAATTCGATTCACTTAAATTTTGCCATCTTAGAAAAAGTTAGACCATGTACAATCATGACTTACAACCAAGAAATAATGAAACTAATTTATCATTCTACTTAGTAATAAGGAACATAGGTCAAATTTGAGAGTTTAATAACTTTGCCTCAAGATCTGATAGTTGTTTAGCCTTCGTAAATCTCAACAGTAAGACTACATAATCTCATAATCAAAGAAGATGCCTTGACTATTATTTCCATTTAGAAGATATCTACTGTGATTTTGTTCCTTACACTATGTGTCATCTACTGAGAGGAATCTCCACAAGTGCAACCTGCTACAATCCCAATTTCTATTCATCAATTGTCTAGTGGATCATCATGAATCTTCATACGGCAACAATCATGATAGATCATCAGAGTTTGTGGTACAAATGTCCTTAATTTTCATGTAAAATTACATTGTATGGATGGTTGGCCACAACGCTCCCATAACCAATTATATCCTCCAACATTTATTTAAATTGCTTACTGCATTTACATAGTCGACCACAAACTTCTCTTGACATTTAGTAACAATAAAAATTGGCTTCTTGAGAGTTTAAATTTTCACCTCTCTTTCTCATTTTAAATTTATCTATTTGTGTCATTCCATTTTCTTGACGAAAGTGTTTATTGTGACATCATCAATATGATATTTGATTAAAAAAATAGAGAGTATTATAGACATGTATTGTTTAAGTATAGTTAGGCCTTTGTTTGGGTATATCAAAGATTGCAACCTAAAGATTGTCTAGTTAAACTAATCCACTAGGCACATTAGAGACGCCTCTTGTTATTAAGTGTAATGCAAGTACATTTATCAAGACTATGTTTTGCCATATGGTTTTTTTGAGAGAAATGGAATTACGTGCTTCATTTCAAACTTGCATCGAATATCTAAGAATTGTGCATGGAAATTGCGACAGATATATAGGTAACAAGATTGTAGCATATTGAGATACCGTGGGATGTAGTTGAGAAATCATATATGTAAGATATGGAGATAGAGATTATATTTAGTGATATGAGCTTAGTTAAACATTTAAATAAAATTACTGGTCAATTATTACTTACACTATGCTTTGTGAACAAAATTTATCACATATAATAAAGTGTTGTAAATTGCTCGTGAATTTTTTTTAGTATCCGGTAAAATGTGATTTATCAATAAAGACGTATAAAGTCTTATATTGTCAAATTATTTATTATAAAAGATATAATTAACAAAATATCATATTTATACTCGTTATATAAAAAAAGATAAAATAGATATATTTTTAAACAAATCATACATATAAATGACGATCACTTTTCATACATGTCATGTTAATCGAAATGCTAAAAAATAAAGATATCACACACAAAGTTATCATTAAAAAGTCAATTATAAACTATCGAGTAGTATTTAAGCATGCACCTCCAAGTAAGTCTCCAGAGAGTCTAAAATTTTAATATATCTATATAGATGGGGACGTTCTATGCATGGACATGCTACAAAAAAAAAAAAAAACTCATGTCTTCTCCTTAGACATGGGCATGAGTTGGGTGAGCTGGGCTATGAGTTGGGACAATTAGGTTAAACTTTTAAAAGTCTTGATCCAAGCTCTAGTCGGGTCGACCAATGGGCTTATAAACTTGGCTTGGTCCAAACCCTATTTTTGAGAGTTGGGTTAAGCCTATGACGACCGATGGGTCAAATATAAAGAATTTTAAAGCTTTAAATACAAACATAAACAATGATACAATACGAATAACCAAAAACATAAAAATAACCATGCTAAAAAAAATCATAAGTGAAAGGAGTAATAAAAAACAAATCTACTTTAGTTAAAATAATATAAAAGTCACGAAGGTTCATCATTCACATAAAAAATAAACTACTGAAGTTTTAAATATATTAATCATTCATGAAACCACATCAAAAAAAATTTTAAATCATATAGAATTTAGGAATAATATAAGTAATGCTATGTTATTGCACTAACAGTTCAATCTCCAATCTCCATTTTCAGCTTCCAATCTATTATTTTGTACAGTGCTAATTATCAAGTATATTACCCCATGTTTCCCCCTTATTAAATATGCTTATATGGGTATACTAAGGTCCTTGATTAATAATTAAGAAAAAAAATAAGATAAAAGAATAGACGGTGGTTGTTGGTCAAATAGATGGTTCTCGTATCTTAAGTTAAATAGATGATTCATAATTTTAGTGGTAGTTATTGGACGAGAGGGGTGAAGATTTTGAGAAAGTAAGGTAATGATTAAATAATTGTAAATGAGATTATTAAAAATTCAAGCTAAAATTCTTAAAATTTTTAAATTTAAATATTAATAATTTATAATCCAAATTAGATTAGGTAAAATTATAAATTGAAGATATAAACTCACCCAATTAATATCTGACGTTTAAAGGATTAAGCGATGTCAGATTTCAGTGGCATCAGCTGAGTAAAATTAAATGTCAAAACTCCAACGCCCGCACATGGTTGCATTGCATGCCATACTTCCTCTCCGGTCCCTCCTCCCGACAAAGCGCCCAAACTCCGCACACTCCTCCGTGGCATCTCCTCTTCCCTACTTCCCCAAAATCCCTCCGACATGCTCCTCCTCCGTCCCCACCACCACATAAGCCCCTGCTTCCCCCTTCGACCTCCAAACCCTCCCTTCCGCTCCCCCAAACCCTCCCCCCGCGCCTCCCTCAACGGCCCCCCTTCCCCGCGGGCCGCGCCGGTGGGGTTGGGCTTCGAGGCCGCGAGGCCCTCCCTGTTCGTGCCTCCGGCCGTGACGAGGGACGAGGTCTCGGAGCAGATGGTGCTGCCGCGCTCGAACATCGTGGTGGGGCCCTACGCGGGCCACTCTCAGGTGAGGCAGGCGGAGTTCGTCAAGAGCAGCGCCAGGGCCAAGGACTGCCCCCGCGACGGCCTCCCAGAGTTCGCAATCCTCGGGAGGTCCAACGTCGGCAAGTCCTCCCTCATCAATACCCTCGTCCGTAGGAAGGAGTTCGCCCTCACCTCCAAGAAACCAGGTAGAATGTGGTCTCCAAGCAAATTCACACACTCACTTATCACCAACGATTTGGATAGGTGTGAAATTTCTTTACTGGGGGCAGAATTACGGTGAAAGATCTAAAACCGGTGTTATACCAATCATAACTAACTAACTAACTCTCGAAGGGAGTGGCTTTCTGCCTTTACGAAGTAATTTCCTGAAAGCAGATCTGAATTCTGATAAGGTGGAGGACTGTTGTAATTGTAAGAAGGCAGCCGCGGGCCTGGGAATGGAGGTTTTGGTCGAGGAGAAATAGTTTTTTATTGACATTTATCTAGATGTTCTTAGGGTTAGTTTACTTGAGGGTCAAGAAGCTAGTGTTAAGAAATGTGAAACTGGTGCTAACCCTCATTTCTGTTTACTTTAGTGTTAACATCAGCTTCTGTTTACTTGAACTGGTGTGAAGTTGTGGTGTTAACCTTTATAATGTTTATTTGAACTGGTGTTAACACTAGTTTCTGGAGAGTGGAGTTTTCGTGTGGGAGAGGTGCAAAGTTAACATCTATTTTGTTAAAAACCCATAGAACTGATTTTAGTAAAACGGGTGTTAATCTCTCAAAATAGGTGTTAAGATTTCGTAGGTTTAACTCCTTGGGTAAATGTGGGTTAACCTCCCAAGTAAATCAGCCCTTAGATTCTAGGCTAAAATTTGGCAGGAGGGGTGGGGTGGGGGGGTGTGCCCCCTCCTTTCCTCCCTCATCTAAACATAGCAAGCATTGCAAGGAGCTCCATAAACTTTCAAAGCAAGCTACATCCCTAAGCGCATTTGCCATAAAAGCCCTTTCCCCTTTTAATTTGCATCATAAAACCCACAGGATGACAAAAGGCTCGGCCTGTTCCCACTTTGTCCTGAATGCCTCTCTTCTCAAGCTTGCTTAGACGTCATCCCTTTATGAATAATCCACCCATCTGGCATCTATGGATCACAACATGTCCTTGGCAAAGTGATTGTAAAAGAACAAGTGAACGGTGTTCTTCAGGACATCTCCAAAGAAAGGACAAATAGTATCATCAGAGTGCATTATCTTTCTCCAGTTATCCTTTGGCATTAATCTCTTCCTGCAATCCTGCTAAGCAGAAAATTTTAACTTCGAAGGCATTTTTGCCTTTCAAATCAATCTGGAGTCCTTAAACACGTGTTTCTCCCGCTCTTGGATAGGGAGTAGTAAATATCTATATATAGATCTAAAATGAAGGGTCCTCCTTCCCATGACTGGAAATTAAGCACACTGGAAAAGAGTCTAAAGTGGAATAGCTTCATCTAAAGCCGCAGGAAATTGTCTCTTCTCTGATCAGCTAAGAGGCCCATGGATATAGGTGTCCATGAGCTGCCCCCGGATCCCAATGGTCCTCCACTTTTGCCAACATATCAAAAGTAAAGCAAAAACCTCAGAAATCTATCCACCAAAGCTCCCTAGCAAGTCCAGGCACTTATCCGAAAGCTGAAAGTCTTTCCATCCTTAAGCTCCATAAAAAAGAAAATTGGCAACACACACATGATCCCCTTCTAGAAGCAAGATGCTCCTTTAACAGGAAGCAGCCTGCTGGCCCCAATCCAGTTTTCTTCTATAACATGTGAGATAATTTTCCTTGCCTTGCAACCTATGTAGCCATTTGGAGAGTAACAGATCATTCAGGACTCTTAGATAGATATGTTCAAGTTTGGGTTGGGCTGGTCCATGGGTTGGGTCGACTGAGCTGACCTTTAAAAAGACCTGAGTCCAAGCCCGGCTTGGCCTGGTCCACAGGCCAAAATGCCCAGCCCAAGTCCAGCCATTATGGGCCATCCTATGGGCTTGTGGAGATTTGGGTGCTAGCATGGCGTGGAGGCTCTTTCATGTGGACAAGAAACACAGCAGCAGGCTGCTGCAGTTGATGTTGGCGCAGACAAATAGAGAGAGAGGAGAGGTGCAATTGGCGTTGAAGAGAAGAAGAGAGGGAGAGAGAGGGAGTTGTTGATGTAATTTGGACTAATATTGCATTAACTACAGGAAAACAATCACATAGAGTCTCTTTATAAAGAGAATTAATCCTAATATCTAAAACACGAAAGAAACTTAATCAAATTTCCTAAAATCAGGAAATATCAAGTCCCTCTAATTACTCAACTAATTGACACCTAACTTACTAAAAATAAGAGACTTGGACTCCAAGACACCCTCACAAAATTTCCTAGGGTTGGCACCCAAGGGTGTACATTGGGACTTGCTATGTGGCCTGATAGACCTGCCACGTGGTACTTTATTCTCCACACTCCCTCTCAAGTCGGGGTTGTGAGGATAATGACTTGCTCAACTTGTCTTGTTGATGGTGTGGCCAAATGCTTCGCCATCTTCTTTTGATGTAACTGTGAATCCTTTTGCCACTTTCGTAGTTGTTGCTTCTTTGGCAAACTTTGAAGTCGTGGCTGTTGGAGTAGTCGTCTTGTCTTTGTATAACTTGATAGACTCTCTTCTCCAACTTCTTCTTCATCGAATCCTTGGACTTAGACTCTTCCTCGAGAAGGACATGCAACTTGTCCTATCCTCCCACGAAGATCTTGAATGCTTGAACTCATAGGATATAGTTTGAGGCATCCTGAAGTTTGATCGTGGTGCCTTGAACTATAACGTTTCCTTTCCTGATGTTGATCTGATTTTTGCTCTCGGCCATCTTTGTCATTGAGAATCAACCCCTCCTCTACTTGTACGCTCTGCGTAAGGTGCTAGATGCGTAAGGGAAGCCACTCACCGGAGTCTCCTATGTGTCTCCTTAGGCCTTGCATAAGGCGCTAAGGACCTTCATGGTGTTTTTTGAGAGAACTCACAAGTCGACGAAGATGTCTCGACACATGAGGCTTTGATACACGTTGGAATCATGCACAAGATATCGCCTTCTTACGCGTAATCTCCCCCTCTTGCTCTTGAGTGGAAGGGTGCTTGTCAAGAGGAAAGGCCATGTGCACGTGGTTGCAGCCTACTAGAAAAGTCACGCACAAACTGTTGTGTGTAGCTTTTCTTAACTTCTTCATCCACGTGCGTGGAACAAGTGCAGGAAGAGCCTAGATTGAAGGTTTTGATACGATGTGGAGATTTGGGTGCTAGCGTGGCGTGGATGCTCTTCCACGTGGATAGGAAATGCAGTAGCAGGCTATTGTAGTTGATGTTGGCGCATAAAGAGAGAGAGAGAGAGGAGAGGTGCAGCTGGCGTTGAAGAGAAGAAGAGAGGGAGTTGATGTAATTGGGACTAATATTGCATCAACTCCAGGAAAACAATTACATAAAATCTCTTTTATAAAGAGAACCAGTCATAGTGTCGAAAACAAGAAACAAACTCAATCATAATCAATCAAATCTCTTAAAATCAGGGAATATTAAATCCCTTTAGTTATTTAACTAATTGACACCTAACTTACTAAAAATGAGAAACTCGGACTTCAAGACACCCTCACAAAATTCCCTAGGGCTGACGCCCAAGGGTGCACACTGGGACCTACCACGTGGCCTGACACACCTACCACGTGGCACTTTATTCTCCACAGGGCTAATATCCATCTTCTTATATGTTGACATATTCCCTTTTCTCCTTACATTATTTCTGGCACTTATTCATTATCCTACTTGTTATTTCTTTTTCTTAGTTGGACATGCCATGTTATTTTCCCACTCCTCTTCTCTATATAAAGAGGTGTAGGGTTCTTTAGAATAATAAGTTGAATCATGCTTACCCATTTGATATTAAAGTGATGGTCTTAGACTGAAGCCTTAGGTACCACCACCAAACAAGCCCTCCAACCCTCTAACGCACCCCTTCTCTCTCTCTCTCTCTCTCTCTCTCTCTCTCTCTCTGGATCTGCTCTCGCCGACCCTTCTTCTCCCTCCTTAGGTGGCACAACAACAGCCCCACCACCAGCATCGCCGTTGGTGGTGGTCCGGGTCCTCAGCATGCCACTGCTGGGGCGCATTTGACCCCCTAGCAGCATCACTAGACGCACCTGGAGGTCCCTGCAGGTGCTGCGCAGCCACTGTTGGGGTGTCTGTCGTCGCTGGCAGCCCTGCTGGGAGGTTCTTGTTGCCACTAGGTCAGCCTTTGCCTTGGTAGGGATGGTTCACGTCCTCCTCCCTCTTCGTTTCCTCATTCTTGAGGGTCCACGAGGGAGATGCTGCACTGTTAGGGGCTGATTTTGGCCCTAACAGGTGTAGCTGCGCCTTGGTTGATCTGGGAAATTGAGACTTTAGACCTTGCTTATGAGTTTGATCTGAGTTGATGATATGATAGTCTCTATGGTCTGAAATCAGATTTCAGATCTACTCTTGGGCACGTTTCCTCATCTACAGGGCTTTGGATGGCTTCTTTTAACAGTTTTGAGGTGACATCGGGCACCGTTTTCGAGACTGGGACCTATAAGAGTCAGTTTTTTGGTTCAATAATTAAGTTGGATGAGATCAATTACTCTAGGTGGTCTTAGACATTCCTCGTGACAGTGGAATGTCACGACAAGCAACATCTCTTACTAGAGTCAGAGCCCACAGAGAAGACTGGAAATACACCACATGGAAGAAAGATAATGCTATGGTCAAAACATGATTGATGAATTGCGTGATCCTACATATTAGGGATGAGATCATGTACCACCCGGTGGTCAATGTAATGTGGGACAACCTTCGTGACACATTCACATGAGAACTCGTCTCGAGCTTTTCAAATTAGTCACAAATTGTCTCAGTTGAAGCAGGAGGGGCACTCTCTTTCACAATATTACTTCACCTTGAAGGATTTTAGGAGAAGTATAATGCTGCTTGTAGGCCGGTCTGTACATGCACCCTACAACAGGAGTGCCGTAGAGACTGATGTTCACTGGTTCTTGTCAAGACTTGGTTAGAGTATGTTGCTACCTGTTCATAGATTTTTACACTTTCTGAGCTTCCTACCTTTGAGGAAGTATATAGTTGCCTGAGTCGGATTGCTATGGCCGTACCTTAGACTGGAGACTGTGCAGGTTAGGCCTTTGCCCTTGCTTCACTTGCTAGACGTGGTGGTAAGGAGCACCTTCCGCCTGTGGATGTGGGAGAGGACGAGGCATGTTTGGTAGGCTTCATACTTCGTGCACCTTTTATGGTAAGGTTGGTCATGTGGAGATCTCATGTTGGACTAAACATGGGAGGTCTCTAGTTGCTAACCAAGCCACAATGACTTTAGAGGAGCAGTCAGATGTTGTACCTGTTCTTTGAGTTGATTATGGTGCCTTACTCCAGTGCCTCTCTTAGCTGACTCAGGAGCCAGCCACACCATTTATTGGGATTGCTGCCTTTGCCTCCTCATTAGGTATAGATATATGTGCTCAGGCTTTTGTGGGTGTCTTGGTTGGTAGATTGTGGTGCTTCCCATCATTTGTCAGGAAATTAGGGATGCTTTGGCAGATTATAGTTAGTGCCCCACTGCAGAACAATGGAGGTTGCTAATGGTAGACATGCTCAGATTGATGGTTAAGGGGAGGTGGTAGTTACCCCTATCATGAGATTATTTGATGTCTTCTTTGTCCCTTATTTTTCTCTGAATTTATTGTCGGCCAATAAGATTACAAAACATCTTAATTGTTGTGCCATATTTGATGATGTGGGGGTGTATCTTTCAAGACAGCCTGATAGGGAGTATGATTGGTGGAGGACATGGAGGGGGCTGTGTGTATCGCCTAGTCCAAACTCCACCTACAGCTGCTTGTCGAGGTGATGCTAGTTTTATTGTCAGGAGTGCCTTCCAGTGGCATCGTCGCCTTAGTTACCATTCTTTGGATAGGCTCAGATGTATCATCTTGTATATTTCACCTGCTGTTGAGATACATTGTGATGCATGCCAGCTCAGGAAGCACCATAGCTCTTGTTTTCCTCCTAGTACTAGATCAACAACTACTGCTGTTTTTTAGTTATTGCATATGGATGTTTAGGGCTCGAGTTGGATTCCTGATCGACTTATTTGGTTATAGTAGATGATCTCTTTTGGTTGTCTTTGGTTATTTTTATTGAAAAATAAGTCTGATGCTAGGCATGTTATTGGAACATTTTTATTGGAAATAAAAAATCACTTTTCCATTACTGTTAAGATTGTTAGATTCAATAATGCATTGGAATTCTGTATTACCAAACTAGCTGCCTTTTATTGGTCTCATGGTATCATACATCATACCTCCTGTCCCATACTTTATAGCAGAATGGTGTGGCAGAGAGGAAACACGGACATTTGTTAGATGTGGCTCGTACATTACTTATCCATCATTGTGTGCCACACTTGTATTGGGGTGATGCAGTTCTCACATTATGCTATCTTATCAATATGATGCCTTATTTTGTGTTGCATGAATGGTATCATCACTCAGCATATTCTTTGTCCTGAGAGTGTTTTGTTTCAGTTATCACCTCGTGTGTTTAGGTGTGTAGCATTTGTACCTCTCTTGGGCCTATGGAGAGATAAGTTGACGTTAAGGGCCGTGAAATGCGTTTTTCTTAGATATTCATGACATAGAAAGGGTATCGATATTTTGATCCAGTGGCCTGTAGACACTACGTGAGTGCAAATCTACATTCCATGAGTCAGTCCCCTATTTCTCACTTGTAGCACGACAATTATCACTAGAGGCAGAGTTTGCACCCATGCCTATTCCTCCAATTCCCCTTGATGGGATTCCTGTTTCTGAGACTAGTCCAACACCTGGTAGTGGTAGCGATAATCCTGAGACTTTCTGATGGTGGTAGTGATGATCGGAGGTTTAGAGATCCGCTTGTCACATATCAGTTGCTAATTACTTATAGGTAGACATCACCCCCACTTTAGTCCCATCATCCTCCTCGAGTCAGGTATGTGTTGAGAGGTTTGACCATTGTATAACTAGTGGTGATTGTGCAGGCCCACTTGATGCTGTTCTGGATGATAACCTTTTGATTGCTATTCGGAAGGCACTGCGTACTTGCGCGCAGTATCGTGTGGCTGGAGTTGTGTCTACAGCTAATTGGGGACCGCATTAGGACTTTTCACTACTGCACTGGTTGGCACAGAGATACCTTCCACGTGTCAGCAGGCCTTACTTGATCCAAAATGGTATCAAGCCATGGAGGATGAGATGACTGCTTTTCAGACTCGACACACGTGGGAGCTTACTCCACTTCTAGTTGGTGCTTGTAGGATCTCGTTGAGTCTTTGCTTTAAAATACAACCCTGATGGGTCTATATCAAGGTACAAGGCTTGATTGGTTGCGAAAGGGTTCACTCAAACATATGGGGTAGACTTCTTCGATACTTACTCTCCTGTTGCTTGCTTGTTGACGGTTTGGATTCTTATCTCTGTTGCTGCCCACAAGGACTAGATACTTCATCATCTTGATATGAAGAATGCCTTTGTATACGATGATTTTCAGGAGTTTACATGCACCAGCTCTCTGGGTTCAAGGTTTAAGTGGAGTGTGTGTAGGTTGAAGAAGGCTATCTATGGCCTTAAGTAGAGTCAAAGAGCGTGGTTCCATAAGCTTTCGGAGGTGATTGGAGAAGATAGGTTTGCAGTGATCGTTATCAGACCATTCTCGATTTGTTAGGAGGATTGAGATGGGCATTGTGGTCTTGTTGGTCTATGTTGATGATCTCATTATTACTGTTGATAACAAAGTTGGAATAATTGAGGTCAAGTGGTCGCTTACTGAGAAGTTTGTTATGGACTTGTGACAACTTCGGTATTTCTTCGTATAGAGGTGGCCATAAGCAAGCAGGGAATTGTGTTGCCTCAACGCAAGTAAGCTTTAAATGTGCTTTAGGAGACAGGCATGCTGGGGTCCAAGCTAGCTAATATTCTTATGGACCCTAAAGTGCATCTCTATGATGAGGAGGCAGAGCCCGTTGGCAATCAGGCATACGGGTAGCTTGTGGGAAAACTATTGTATTTGAAGATTACCCGACTAGACATTGCTTTGGTTGTGGGCAAGCTAAGCCAGTTTATGGACAGACCAACCAAGCAACATTGGCAGGCGGCTATGCAGGTGCTTAAATACCTAAAGAAAGCATCTGGGCGTGGGATACTCTTCTAGAGAGGATCTTCCATGATGGTAGTTGGGTATTCTGATGCAGATTTTGCAGGGTGTCTGGTTGATAGGAAATCCACAACTGGGTTTTGCACATTTGTGGCTGGGAATTTGGTTACATAGAGGAGCAAGAAACATGGAGTTGTTTCCAGCTCCAGCGCGGAGTCAGAGTATAGGGCTATAGCCTATAGCCCAGACACCTGTAGAGATGATGTGGGTCAAATTATTGCTGTAAGATTTACATGTCCACATTCAGGAGCCGATGGAGATGAGATGTGGCAACCAGATAGCTACATATATTACTAACAATCCCATGTTCCATGAGCGCACCAAGCATGTTGAGGTGGATTGCCATTACACCAGAGACTTGATCCAGCATGGGATGTTGCGCGCACCACCTTTGTTGCATCTGGAGACCAGACAACAGATATATTCACGAAGATTCTTCCGCGTTTTGCTTTTGACAACTGTTATTCCAAGTTGAGCATGATTGACATCTATGTTCTCACTTGAGGAGTGTTGACATTGTTGGGAATAAAGTGGGCCACGTGGTAATGCCACTGGCAATTAATCAGGTCATATGGTAGTCGCACGTGGCAGTCGGTCAGGGGCCCACTTGGGCATCAATTTTGGTAGTCCTTGAGTCCTATTTTAGGTCTTATTTTAGTTGCAAGTTTTGCTTATTTGGTATATTTGTTTTTAGTAATTTTGTTTAGAATATTTGGTTTGTTAATTAGAATTTTTTTCTTTCTATAATTAAGAGATAATATTTGATTAATTAATGTTTTTAGAGAATTGTGATATATTCTCTTTTCTATAAAAGAGAGCCTTTGTAATCTCTTGTAATATTAAGTAATACAATAATTCTTCCAACTCAACTACTCTCCCTTTCTTCCAATCACCATTGGCCATCCTCTCTAGGCAGTCGACTGTTGCTGCTCTCTTTATGTTCAATGTGGAACAATCCACCCCTTGAACTGTTTTTCCACATGCCTAGGAGCCTCTATGCTCCACGCTCTACGCTTGTGGCAACTTAACATGGTATTAGAGCCTACGATCTAGGCTCTTCTCAGGGGGATTTTCTACACGCGTAATAAGGAAAAGAAGAGACGAGTCACGCACAAGTGCTGTGCATAAACTCTCTGTGGGAGAAGCAGTTTTGCATGGAACTTCACGTGGACAATAACCATGTCACCTTCAACACATCTTCTCGACGTAGATCTGAGTCCTAGAGCTACTAGCATCTTTGCGGAGCCAAGAAGGAGGCAGATCGAGGAAGATGGCGAAGAATGAGGCTATGTTGACCACTGAAGGAGTGAAAGATGCAATAAAACAAGAAAAGAACGAGGAGGAGATTTATCAAAAGGTATTTCAGTTCATATGGTGCCTTTGTATCCGATTTTTTATTCTCCAAAAGAGGAGGTTTTTTTGGAACAAAAGGCACTAAACACTTCAAAAAGATCAAATGAGCAGCGAACGAGCACCACGGCGATCGCATCGACTCCAACTTAAGAATGAGAAGAAGAGGCACAATGTAGCCTCTAAAAGTTCACCATGACTACATTGACTTCTCTACTTTCTCTTTGTAACCTTGGCCCGAAGAAAAGCTGAGGGTCTTTTCCAGTTCATGAGCAAGGTGCCATACTTTTCGAGGAGGTACGTGGAACCCTCTAACACATCGAGGAACGCCGAGATAAAGGGTTCGACTTTCAAGCGTAGAAGAGGCACGAAGACCATCCTCAACTCTTCAGAGAAGAACGATGTAGCAATATCACCAAGTCTTCTCCGTCTCCCACGTCTTGACTTGCGGGGAGTGTTGGGAATCCAGAAAAAGGAATATGCTATGTGGTAAGCAGTCCAGTCAGTCTAGGGGGCGCTGACCCTAGTTGGTGGCCTTAAGGTCAAGTCTAGTCTTGCTTGAGGTCCAAGTTTTGGCATTCCTAGTATGGTGTTTTGATTTTTAGGAAATAGTTAAGAGGATTTGTTTCTTTCTTTTTTTAGGAAATGTTATTTGATTTAGATTTGTTTTTTGTTTTAGAAGATATGTTCTCTATATAAAGAGAGCCTTATACTTTATTTCTTTGAGTTGAATGCAACTCCTCTCCCTTTCTTCTTCATCGATTGCTGCCATCTCTCTCATCTCTCTGTCACATGGATAAGGTGCATCTGTAGCAGCCTGCTGCTGTTTATTTCTCCCACATGGAAGAGCCTCCACATCTCCATTTCACCGAAAACTCAACATGATATCGGAGCCTACGATCTAGGCTCCTTGGCATGCGTGTTCTTTTGGTCATGTGTGTGTGGTTCCTCATCTCCGACAAGTCCTCACCACACCCAACGCCTTACCTGGGATAAAAGGACCAAAGATCGAAGAAGATGACGGACACCGCCGTCACAACCACCGATGCAACGTTAGCAGGAGAGGGCAAGGTGGTTGTTCGATGAACAATCATTAAGTTGCAAAGCGCCTCCAATTATGTCTTGTGGGCCCACACCTTCAAGATATTCGTTGGAGGGTAGGAGAAATTCAATGTTCTCTTTGAAGAACCACCGGAGCAGGACAAAGCCAAGAAAAAGAAGCAAGAGGAGAATTATATCGCCATGAATTGGTTGTTGAACTCGGTGGATCCTACCATCGCCTCGAACATGCTCTATAAAAGAAGCGCATACGAGATTTGGATGGCCCTTGAGAAAACGTATGCCAAAAAATCTAGCAATGCTTGTATTATTGATCTATATACTTGTATATGGACAACTAGTTAGGGAGATCTTTCCTTGACTAAGTATTATGAGAAGATGGAGGCCTTGTTCAAGGAGTTGGAGATCTATGAGCCCATTTGTTGTGACAAATAGGGGGAGACACGGGCGGTTTGGTAATCTGCCAAGTTTTTATTAAGGCTGCATTCTTATTATCGAGCTGCCCACGATCAAATTCTTGCATTCGATGGGAAGATGGATCTTAAGATCATCTTCTGTCGTCTCGAGAAGATGGTGATTCCAGAAGAAGTCACGCCTAAAGGTGACAACTCCGCACTTGCAATCCTAGAGACAAGTGCGGGGCGTGGTCGAGGCCTTGGTCGCATCTACCCCAAGTGCCAGTATTGTGGACGTACAAATCATCCACAAGAGAGATGTTGGGATAGGTTTTAGAGGTCTCATAGTGGAGCCACGAGTGCCTCACGTGTAGACTCGCTCACCCCTGTCGACCTCGAGAAGATTCGGGCCATGTTTCAATAAGAGTGAGAAGACAATGACGGCTGTCGTCATGAGTATCGAGCTTGCCACAAAAGCAACAACTCAAGATGTGGCAAGAGATTACACCGTGGCTCCTTTCGAAGACAAAGTTAAGAGCGCGGAATTCCAAGAAGAAGAATGGTAGGGCATCTAGCCTCATCACTAAGTTCAAGCAAGTCATTATCCTCCCAGCCTCAACTTGAGGGGGAGTGTTGAGAATAAAATGGGCTACGTGGCTGTGCCACGTGGCAGCTGGTTAGGGGGGCCCACTTGGGAGCCAATTTTGGTAGTTCTTGGGTCCTATATTTAGGTTTTACTTTAGTTGCAAGTTTTATTTATTTGGTATATTTGTTTTTAGTAGTTTTGTTTAGAAGATTTGGTTTGTTAATTAGGATTTGTTTCTTTCTATTATTAGGAGATAAGATTTGATTAGTTATTATTTTTAGAGGATTGTGATATGTTCTCTTTTCTATAAAAGAGAGCATTTGTAATCTCTCTTAATTTTGAGTAATATAATAATTCTTCCAACTCAACTACTCTCCCTCTCTTCCAATCACCGTCAGTTACCTTCTTTCTCTCTCTAGGTAGCTAGCTGTTGATGCTCTCTCTCGTTGTTCAACGTGGAACAGTCCACCCCTTGGACTATTTTTCCACACACCTAGGAGCCTCCATACCCATGCTTGCGCCAAATTCAACATAATATCCCCTTTTCTCCTTTACTTTCTTTCTAACACTTATTTATCATCCTGGTGGTTAGTTTTTTTCCTTAGTTGGACATGTCATGTTATTTTTCCAAACCTATCTTCTATATAAAAAGGTGTAAGATTTTTTGGAATAATAAGTTGAATCATTCTTGCCCACTTTGTATTCTTTGATTGAACATATGCTGTCATTCATTTACCTTATTGCCTTTTTTAATCAAATAAAGGCATACATCTCTGCATTTCATGGTCTTTCATCTAAAATAAAGAAAAATTGCCAAAGTGTAAGTGCTATACATATTGGATTTATTCATAGGAAGTGACACGTGATAGTCATCATAAGATAAAAATTTAAGGAATTTTTATATAGATGTCACTACAAATATTCTATATTGCATGCTCATCACTAAATTCCCTGTTTTTCATTAAATTTTATTAGGAAGTTTGTATAATTTTTGTGTTTGCCACTCCGTTAGATGGTGCTGTTAAGTTTAACAAATTTGGACTTAAAAGTAAATAAAATTTATGTTTTTACCTTCTAAACTTATTTTTCTTTTTCCCCTTTTGTCTTCCACACCTCCTTGACCCACTTCTTCCACCTCCTCCACTAGCTCTCTACCTCCCTCTCTGCCACCCTTCTCATAGCAACACCCACCTCCACCATCCCCTCCCTTGCCACCTTCCTTTTCACTTGTCCTCTCCACCTTTTCTTTCCCACAACCTTCTCTCTACAAGGCCTCCTTCCTCATAGTCGCCTCCTCCTCCATAGCCACCTCTTGCCCCACTGCTCCACCTCCTTGCAGCCCTCCTTCTTAGCACCCTTTGCCATGCACCGACACTCCCTACAACCACCGACCCTCCCTACATCTACCTCCTCCCTTGTGGTGAAACCTTTCCCAACCCCTTCCTACACTGAACCTCCTCCCTTGCAACTGTACCTCCTTGCAGGCTTGCAGCACAACTCCTCATCCCCCCCTCCTTGCACCGACCCCTCATAATAGTTCCCCACCTCCTCGCACCCCTTCACCACATTGACCTCTCTCCGTAGCTCCCTACACCTTTTGATAGTTATATGTCCTTATGAAGGTTTTAATTGTCGAAGTCAACATTGTGTTGACAGGTTAAAAAGGAGACATGTCACCGACATAGGAAAATTTTTGGAGAAATGACCTGAAAAGGTCCAAAATAATCCAAAATGTCACAAATTTGATAACAATGAACATTTGATAACTACTACATGCATGGAGAAATGCCTAAAAGACCAAAATCATATATTTTAAATGAAAATATAATAGAAATGTGATACTGACATATCGATAGAATTATAGCATTAAAAAAAAAAAGACACAAAACATAATAAAAAGTTAATAAATTAAGTTCTTTAAATACTTACAAGAAGAAATGAAATAGCATAGTATTAGTTGGCCACACCGAGCACCAATGCTACAAAATCAAGATTCAATATCATTTTGAGTTGCGGCTTGGCTTTATTCCTTTCCTTTGATTTTCTTCCTCTAGTTGTGATATTTTGAGATACTCACAGTAGGACTCTTATGCCATGAAGTTGTATTGGGTGTTGTATTAATTGATGTATTGCTGGTATTGTTTATCACTACAATATGCAAGTATACTGTAGAGATTTCTAGATGGGCGCAGATGGAGCGTGGAGAGATCTAGAAATCTCATGCACAGTGTTGGAATGTGCATATAAGACATCTGGAACGACCACCAGACATCTGATCTGGGTGATCAGCGACTCTGTTGAGAAGACAACGGTTGGATGAAGGATCCCATACTTCTTGTTGACTAGCAGGAGGCCTATTTGGCCTTGTTGATGCACGATGGAAAGAGAAGTAGAGAGAGGAGATGAGCTTTGATGTTTGGAACTATTGTTGTATTATTGCTCAACTCAAAAAGTATGGAAAGACTCTATATAAAGAGTACATATTCCTACTTCCAAAACTAGACTTAAGTAATTAAATCTAATCAAATCTTTACAAATCTTCCTTAAAACAAATAAACTAAATAAGGCAAATTGCCAACTAAGAAGCCAACTCCTACTTTTGGTCCTATACACCCAAAATTGGTGGCCCAAGTGGCCTTTTGCATAACTGCCACGTGGCTTTTCACTGATCCCAACACTCCCCCTTAAGTTGAAGGCCGTGAGGTTGACGACTTGTCCTTCCATTGGTGAGGCTATCTGCCCTACCATTTGTCTTCTTCGAGAGGAACACTCTCATTCTTTTCCTTCGACATGTCGACGGTGCAGCTTCTTGCGACTTCCGAAGTCGTTGCTTTTGTGGCAACCTGACTGGTTGTTGCTATGGCCACCGTTATTTCGTCTTGTAGAAGTCGAGCATGTAGCTTCTTGAGATCTTCGGGAGTCAAGGAGTCCATATCCACACATTAGGTACTAGTAGCTCCACGTGCGATAGAACTTGATATATCTCCTCTTGCTTCCTTCTTTTTGTCGTCCTTGAAATCTGGTGCCTCCTCAAGGAGAATACTGAGTTTCTCCTATCCACCAACGAAGATCTTGAGGCTCGATCCAACAAGATGTAACTGGCGGCACCACTCAACTTGATGGTTGTCCGGAAGACAACCACCTTGCTCTCTCCAGGGTCGAGCATAGCATCTCTGATAGTCATGGTAGATTCTGCCATCTCTTGATCTTCCTTCTTTTCCGTGTAAGTCGCTAGATTTAAGGACTTCTTTAGATGTGAGAAACTCCAACCAATAGTCGGATCTCCTACGCGCATAGAAGTCTAGAACGTAGTCTTAAATACCATGTAGAGATTTCTAGGTGAGCACAGATGGGGCGTGGAGGCTCCTGAGTGTGGAGAGATTCGAAAATCTCACGCACAGTGCTGGAATGTGCGTATAAGCCATCTGGAACGACCATCAAACGTCTAATTTGGGTGATTAGCGAGTTTGTTGAGAAGACAATGGCTAGATGAAGGAGCACATACTCCTTGTTGATTGGCTGGAGGCCTATTTGGCCTTGTTGATGCACGATGGAGAGAGTAGAGAGAGGAGATGAGCTTTGGAAATATTGTTGTATTATTGCTCAACTCAAAAAGTATGGAAAGGCTCTCTTTATATAGAGAATACATATTCCTACTTCCATAACTAGACTTAACTAATTGAATCTAATCAAATCTAATCAACCAAATCTAATTGAATCTTCTAGATTTGGAACAACCAAATCTTCCTTAAAACAAATAAACTAAATAAGGTAAATTGCCAACTAAGAAATCAACTCCTACTTTTGGTCTTATAGACCCAAAATCGGTGGCCCAAGTGGCTTTCTGGATAACTGCCATATGACACTGCCATGTGGCCTGATGGCTGCCGTGTGGTTCTTCACTAATCCCAACATATACCAAGACGTGGATAATACTGACTTTGACCGTTGAAGGAGCTGCTTGTTTCACTTCTAGATTGAACTTGACCTTCTTGATGTCTCCTCGAATCTCTTGATTGGGTAGAACCACCTTATCCTAACTCCTCGCGAGGTACTCTGGTCCGGCCACCTAAGTGGTAAAGCAATGACAGTAGCAGCAGTAGTAGCAACAACAGTGGTAAGGGCACGACGGTGGGCTAGATAACCACTCTTTTACCTTTTAAAAAAAAAAAACATCAATGAGAATGGTAGGGTGGAAAGGACACGAGATAACAAAAAAAGCCTCTCGTTTAGAAAGTAGGCAAGCTGCCCACCTCTGAAAGTGCTTCTCCAACCTCTTAATCACAAGAACCTAATATCTTTTTTTTTTTAGGTAGAAGGATGATCATGTAGGAAATGATTGTGCTCTTTATAAAAAAAGGGGTTACAACTTACGATATCAATTCCTTTCAAACTTAAAAAACTTACAACATTGATAAGTTACAAGGTAGCCTATAAACCCTTAAAGAAATGCACTTCACTTTAAACATTTTCGTCACAAGTTTTTCCCCTTTAGATAAAACTCTATTATGTTGAGCCAAAATGCCCAAATCATAGCAAGATGGCTATGCCGATTCTTCGAGAATGCCCTGTTGCTAAAGCTTGTCCAAAAATTTCCAACACATATGAAGTAACCACTGCCCACTAATCTAGTTCTAAATTTCCTACTCAAAGGGGCAAGAAAAGAATAAGAAATTGTAGGCTTCAAGTGCATCCAATATTTAAAAAGTGATATTTTGTTGTAAGAGGGAGACTTAGATATTTGAAAGGTAGTTGCAAAGTCTCAGCTCCAAACACACCTTCACATTTGTTGGCCTCTTCTTAGGATGTGCCAAAAGGAAGAAACATGTATTTTTGCAAGGTGACATAGAGCTTGGATGCCTTATCAAAGAGCTCCAACAAGTTTGACCTTTGGGCATCTGGGGAAGACTTCTATGACAAGTATGGTGTCCTCTGCATATTGGAGAATGGACATGATGGTACATTCCCTTTTAGTGCATGATTAGTGCAAAGGGTGAAGCAAGGGTTTGCTATGACATCCATTGCCAAAAAAGAGAGCATAAAGGCTAATGGACAATCCTTTTTGACTCCCCTTGGTTGCAACCAACCTCCCTCAAAGCAGTTAATGAGATAAAGAATAAAGCAGAAGGGACACAAGTCTTCATCCAACGGATCCATAGAGGCAAGAAACCCTTCATGATGACTAAGTACCTAGTCAAGGCTGTTACAAGCCATTAAGATGCTACTGTGTAGCAGATGGCGGCAGCAGTGGGGTTCCCCTGAGTCGAGAGGGGGGTCACCACGTCTACCCAATGATAAGTGTCTTCTCTTGGAATGTCAGGGGTCTCAACGATCCATCAAGGAGGGTGACGTTAGGGGGTTATATTTGTCAGTGGCGGGCTGATGTCGTTCTCCTAGAGGAGATGAAATTGACGGCTTGCGATAGAAAGCTTTGGAATGAGATTGGGGGCTTCTGGATGGAGGGGTTTCGTGCCCTTGATGCGATGGGTCACTTCGGTGGTCAGATTCTAGGTTGGCGTGAGGATGTCTTCGCTTGGGAGGATGGCTTCATGGGAAGCCATGTTGTCTCCTCCAGGCTAGTGAGGAGGTCAGACGGATCCAAGGTGATGTTAATAGGTGTGTGGATTGCTGGAGTCTTAGGCGAGGGACATGTTGTGGGAGGAGCTTGCATCGGTTGCTACGGAGTGCAATGGGACGTTGTGCCTGATAGGAGGCGACTTCAACGCTACTTTGCAACTTGATGACAGGCCTGATGGGCATGGGAAGTAGGGTCCTGACTCAAAACAGTTTGTCGGGTTCGTGGATCTTTATGGTTTGATTGATTTGATCCCCAGATCCTGTGCATGCACATGGTGGAGCAACAGTGGATAGAAGTCCAGGATAGATAGATTCCTATCCAACGTGGAGATGGTGGAGGTGTTTCCCTTGGCTGATGTCTCACCGATGGATAGGCCTTTTTCTGACCACATGCCATTGATGTGGAGGTTGAATGAAGGATCATTCTTCGGCACGTACTTTAAGTTTGAAAGGTCTTGGTTGATGGAGGCTGACTTCAGTGACCGTGTGAAGGAAAAATGGAGGTCCTTAGAGGTGGAGGGTTCGGCAGCGGCTAGATTGTCAAAGAAGTTGGTTGCTTTACGAGACTACTTGAGGGGATACAGGAAGGAGCTTAGGGAGATGAGACTTGGGAGGAAATCTGAGGCGTTGGTTGAGCTTACTAGGCTTGATAGGCAGTAGGATAACGGTGTGCCGACCACCGAAGATAGGGAGTATAAGACTAGACACGCCCGGGTTGTGCAGGAGGAAGACAGGAAGGTAGGAGTGGAATGGAAGACGAGATTGAGATAGAAGTGGTTGAAAGAGAGGGACTCCAACATTAGATTCTTTCACTAAATGGCGTTGGCCATGAGGAGGAGGAACTGGATTGATAGGCTGTTGGTTGGAGGGACGAGTTTTTCAGGTAGGGAGGATGTGGGGAGAGCTGCAACAGATTTTTTCAGGGAATTTACGGGGATTCGCAGGAGAGGCATGTGGAGGTGGTTAGGTGAGGATGTGCGATGTATCTCTGCAGAGCAAGTGGAATCCATTACGGCCAACTTCTCGGAAGATGAGGTCAGAGAAGCGGTTTGGGGCCTTAATGCTGATGGATGCCCAGGTTCGGATGGGTTTCCGATCTTCTTTTATAGGGAGTTTTGGCCACTAGTAAAGGAGGATGTGATCCAAGTTATGGAGGAGTTTGAGGTGGGACACAAGGGCTTTGATAGGTTGAATAAATCCTATCTTTTCCTCTTGCCTAAGAAGAATGGTGCTGAGGCCATTGGAGACTTTTGGCCGATCGCCCTATTGAATGCTTCATATCTTATTGTGGAGAAGGTCCTTGGCAACAAATTTCGTGGGTTGCTTGGTGATATTATTTTGCCGGTGTTGACGGCTTTCATTCCTGGGAGGGGCATTTTGGATGGCTTTGTGGTGGCCACGAAGGCTTTGGCAACTTGGAGGAGATTGAAGAAGGCAGCTTTTCTGTGGAAGGTGGATTTTAGCAGGTCCTATGATTACATTCAGTGGGATTTCTTGTGGGTCTCTTTGATTAGGAGAAACTTCCTTTAGGTCTGGATTGACTGGCTGAAGAGATGCGTCACAACTACATCATTTTCGGTGCTGGTGAATGGGAGGGAACCCTATAGATGGATGGGTGCAGCCTAAGAGGGGGTTAGGCAGGGATACTCGGTTGTCCTAATGCTCTTCGTCTTGGTTGTTGATGCCTTAGCTCGAGTGATCACTAGGTTGTGCTCGAGGGGGATGTTCAGGGGTTTTTTGGCAGGAGCAAGTGGGGAGATTCCGCTGTTGCAGTACGCAGATGACACTTTGTTCTTGATGGAAGGGTCCTTTGTAGAGGCGGGCAGGCTCTGCATACTTCTGGAGTTGTTTGGCGAGCCGTTAGGGTTGTGAATTAATTACGAGAAGTCCAATTTTGTTCCGTTTCATATGACAGTTGGGGAGGTAGAGGCTTGCAGCATTGCACTCAAGACTGGCATGGGAGCCCTGCCATTGTCCTACCTGGTCCTCCCCTTGACGGATAGATGTCTTCGCTTTCAGGATTGGTTGCCTTTGCTGGAGAGGATGGAGAAGTGCCTATCGGGATGGTCATCTTGTCTGCATTCAAGGGGGGGAAGGTTGACTCTGGTCAAGGCAATTCTGTCCTCCATGCCGGCTTACTTCCTGTCTGTGTTCAGGGTCCCCTGTCAGGTAGAGAAAAAGATTACTGGCTTTAGAGAGTTCTTCTGGTTAAACCTTGGATCGGTAGGGAAGGGGATGAGGATGGTGTCTTGGGAGGACTTGTGCAGACCGGTGTAGGAAGGTGGTCTTGAGGCCAGAGATGTGGACGCTGTCAACCTTAGTCTCCTTACGAAGTGGATTGTTAGGCTGGTGGGGCAGGAGCAGGGTCTTCTTGGGGACACTTTTCGGCAGGGCTATGGTTCCCTCCTCTCTTAGGGGGCCCTTGGGTCCCCTACTCCTGGTGCGTTACACTACATGCGAGGGATGGCGACGGTGGTGCCGAAGGTGTGGGATTTCTTCTTGCTGTGTGTGGAAGATGGGGACACCTTCAGGTTCTGGACTGAAATTGGCAATGTGGTGGTCGTCTCTATGATAGGTATGCGTGGCTTTTCTTACGAGCTATGTGCAAGGAGGTGACAGTGGGGAGTTGTTGGGATGGTGCATGGTGTCCCACCTTTGAGGGGGTGTTGTTTGATCAGAGGTGCGCGGAGTTCCAGCTCTTGTTGGGGGATCTGGAGGGGTGGGAGCCAGAAAGTGGTTTGGATGCTTTTTGTTGGGAGGAAGGGTACTTCTCTGTTGCTAAGGCTTTTCGCAGAATTTGTTTGTCCCTGTAGACGATGGATGTTGACTTCCTGATGGATTGCAGGTTACTCTGGTCAGCAGAGTGCCATTTGAAGGTCAGAATTTTTGCTTGGCTTGTTAGGAGGGGTAGAATCCTTTCCAAGGGTTGGAGGGCGAAGTGGACGGCAATAGATGACCTTGGTTGCCCCCTGTGTAGAGGGGCGAATGAAGACATTCAACACCTTCTCTTCCTCTGCCCTTTTGTGAGACAAGTGTGGAGGATGATGGGGATTGACTGGATTGCAGTTGACAACTCTAAGGGGTTCTGGTCCTCTTTCAAGAGAGGCAATACTGGCAAAGGTGGTACTATCTTGAGGTCGAGAAAGGAGAGGGCAAAGGTACTGGCAGTGCTGTTGGGAGTTTGGCTGGGAAGGAATGGAATTGTTTTTAGAGGAGATGTACCGTATGTCGTGTAAAAATTTGACAAAATAGCGGAGTCGGAGCATGGAGGCTCCTGTGCATGGACAAGGAGAGACCTCATGCAGCAACAATAGTTACTGCGTTAAGTCATCTAGGCTGAGTGCCAGACGTCTGATCTGGGTGATCAGGCAAGTATGGAAAGGAGGCAGTGACAGGAAGAAGGAGCTTCTGCTCCTTGTTGACCAGCTGAAGGTGAAGGCCGGTTGGCCTTGTTGATGCACGGTGAGAGAGAGAGAAGAGAGAAAGGAGAGGACCCTTGATTTGATAGGAAATATTCTTTGTATTGACTCAACTCAAAAATAGGTGGGAAGGCTCTCTATTTATAGAGAGTACATATCCCAACAACTAAAGAAGAGATAAAATCTAATTACTTAAAGAGATAAAATCTTTTATCATTTGGAAAGATTTTATCTCTTAGCAAAACCAAATTAATTCCTAAGAAACAAATACTAAAAATAGATAAAGCACCAAATTTGGTGCAACAAATAAGGTCCACGAAGACCTTTGCAACTAGCCCTGTTAAGCGTTGGATGGATGCCATGTGGCATTGCCACGTGACATGTGCCACGTGGATTCTTTTTTGATTCCCAACACCCCCCTCAAGTCAGAGGTCGGGAGGCTGATGACTTAGCGAAATTGGAATTGATGCATCATTCTTTTTCTTGAGATTTTGAGGATGATCTTCGTGTCTCTTTCTTCTACGCTCAAGAGTTGAGCTCTTCATTTCAGCGTTCCTCGATGTGTTAGAAAGTTCTATGCGTCTACTCGAGAAGTATGGTGCCTTGCTCCTGAATCGACAAAGACCTTCGGCTTTTCTTCGAGCCAAGGTCACTAAGAGAACGTATGGAATTTGATGCATTCTTGGTGCTCTTTTAGAGGCTACACTGCGCCTCTTTTGATAAATCTCCTTCTCGTGCTTCTTCTTGTCATCCTTGATATTTGGTACCTCCTTAAGGAGAATACTAAGTTTCTCCTATTCACCAATGAAGATCTTGAAGGCGCAAGCCCACAAGACATAGTTGGCAGCACCACTCAACTTGATGGTTGTCCCAGAGACAACCACCTTGCTCTCTCCAGGGCCGAGCATAGCATCTCCGATGGTCGTGGTAGATTTTGCCATCTCTTGGTCTTCCTTTTCCATGTAAGTCGCTGGATTCGTCGAGGACTTCTTTGGATGCACGAATCACCAATGAGTAGTTGGATCTTCTATGCACATAGGAGCCTAGATCGTAGGCTTTGATACCATGTAAAGATTTGACAAAATAGCAGAGTCGGAGCGTGGAGGCTCCTGTGCGTGGACAGGGAGGAGTGACCTCATGCAGCAACAGTTGCTGCGTTAAGTCGTCTAGGTCGTGTGCCAGACGTCTGATCTGGGTGATCAGGCAAGTATGGAATGGAGGCAGCGACAGGAAGAAGGAGCTTCTGCTTCTTCTTGATCAGCTGGAGGTGAAGGCCGATTGGCCTTATTGATGCACGGTGAGAGAGAGGAGAAAAATGAGAGGAGCCTTGATTTGATAGGAAATATTCTTTGTATTGACTCAACTTAAAAATAGGTGGGAAGGCTCTCTATTTATAGAGAGTACATATCCCAGCAACCAAAGAAGAGATAAAATCTAATTGCTTGAAAAGAATCTTTTCTCATTTGGAAAGATTTTATCTCTTAACAAAACCAACTTAATTCCTAAGAAACAAATACTAAAAATAGCTAAAGCACCAATACTGGTGCAACAAATAAGGTCCACGAGGACCTTTGCAACTGGCCATGTTGGGTGTTGGATGGATTCCACGTGGCATTGCCACGTGGCCTGCTGATTGCCACGTGGCATGTGCCACGTGGATTCTTCTTTGATTCCTAATATGTTGAAAATGTTGTCTGCTCCATTTCCTCCCAGTTGGTGTTTTAGGAGTTTGCCTTGTAACTTCAGCGATGTCCTTGTAACCTTTTATTCTAATTAATGAATCTGGGTGGTTATCACACGGATAACCACCCTTCACTTTTTCAGAAAAAAAAAAAAACCTAGAAGAATGTCTTTATCCCATCCCTTGTCCATGCAGCCAATATCTCTGTTGCGATAATGCAGTTCTCCATATTGGACCTACCTCTGGTAAAAACAAGTTGCTTTAGATTAATTCAAGCATCCAACGCTTTTGCAAGGCCATTGTTTTGACCAGTAATAGGTAAATATTAGAAGTCCTCAAACTCCGAGTATCCTTGAGGCATTAGGAAGAGGAAAAGTTGACTTAGTCTAGAGAAATTGTTTGACAAAAAGGTTTTGAAAATGGTCACAATGTCATTAAGCAATGACTAGAACTCTTTAAAGAAGAAAATAGGGAAGCGATCTAGACTTAGCAATACCTCTTGCTTTAGGGGAGCAAGGGTATGGAAGACCTCATCCTCAGTGAACAGAGAGATTGGATGTTTTTCATGCTAACATGTTGGAGTAGTAACCCTCTAAGTGCCATGCTATGTAAGCACTTAAAAATACCCCAAAATATAGTCTCCACATGGGGAACTCAAGAGAGTTTCAAGTGGTCTATAAGAGTGGAAATATGCTACTAGTTAACATGGGCTTAAGCATTGTGAGCTAGTTGGTGGTAGGTCTGTTAGGCCTGTGGCTCAATGATGTTAACTACGTATCACCTAAGTAATGTGCTTGGAATAGGACCTCGGGCCATGAGTAGGAGGAAAAGGGCCACCCAAGAGGTGGAGCTACCATTAGCAAGGAGGCTAGTAGGACAAAGGCTACCCTTGAAGTGGAGCCATCACTACTATTGAGGAAGAGAGATATGGGACAGTCGCAACGATGACGTTGCAATAATAAAGTGGGAGAGAATGTAAGCACCTTAACGTCTAAGTACCTATATGTACCCCCAAAAGATAGTACCACATGGGAAAACTCAAGAGAGTTCCAAGTGATATGTAATGGTAGTGACATGCTACTAGTTAACATGGACTACAACATTTTGAGCCAGTTGGTGATAGGTTCATTAGGGCATGTGGCTTAACCATGATGTGCTTAGGGTAGGACCGCAAAGCATCGCACTTTACCCCATGTGTAGACGAGATAACTATAAAAGTTAACAAATGCCCGATCAAATTACTGTCTTCCATTCTTGACATCCTATCCTACCCCTCCGCAACAGGCTCAATCTAATTTTGTGTTCTACTATTAGCAAAGGCATGGAAGAATCTAGTGTTTGCATTGCCCTCCTTGAGCCAAAAGCTGCCTAGATCTTTGCCTCCAAGTGGTCTTATCTTTCTCGTACAACTAAGAAGATACGTTTTTATTTAATTTGTTGGCCCATTAGGTAGAAGTTGAGATTGCAAGGTGTTTTGATCACACCAGAAGCCTTTATTTGGATAGGAATTCAATCAAAGCAATTCTTTAAGTTTTCTTTGAAAAAGGTTAGCTTGTTATGGGGTGAGATTTGATGTGAAAAATAAAAAATTTTCGATTTTTTTGAAAAGAAGAAGGGCAATGTCTGCTTTTCTCCTTTTTTTTTCCCATGTTACATATTTGATTTGTTGGGACTCAATATAGGATCATGTCTTTATTTTGATTGGGTTACATTGAGATTTCATAAATGCAATAGTGAATAGAATTTTGTTACCAAATGGTGATGCTTCTAATATGCTAGATAGTCAAAACCCTTGAACACTGTAAATGGTGCTTAGCACTTCTTTGAGCAAATGGAATTCATAAGGTTGTTGATTTCTTTTTAATTTTGTTCTTTTTGTATATTTTTATGTGTAAGTAGTTGGATGGATTTATTGTGTGTTACCTTCCTTCATTCATGTTAATCACTTTATGTACTGATGTACCTTCAGGTTGTTATCTTTGTTACTCATTGATTTGTCCTCGTATTTGATCTTAAAATTTCATAAATGCTAGAAAAAAGCAGACTTGTGATTTATTATTGCAACAAGCAGTCGATTCACTTCCAGCCTTTTTTCCGAAAAGAGAATCCCAGGCCTCCTTTCTCAGAGAAGTCCAACTCAATATGCTAATGCACGTATTATCTTTGATTATATTCAGTCTTGATTTTTGTTCTTATTCTTAATACGTGACTAATTGATTTCCGGACTTTAAAGTAGTTGAATCCTCAAACCCCAGTTGCTGCCATAGAGATTGCATCATGCCTCAAGTTCTTTCAGCACTTTCAACACAATCTTCACTTGTCTAGAGTCATGTGACTAAATCTGACCGTAGGTTGCAATCGTTTTTATGGCATTTAGATGATTTTTCATACTTCTGCAGGAAAAACCCAACTTATCAATCATTTCTTGCTCAACAAGGGTTGGTACCTGGTCGATCTTCCTGGATATGGGTGAGAGTCCTTCCAACTTGTGCAATGCTTTTGGTTATATCACGAATCAGATAGATTGCTTTTAATATCATGCAGGCATTGCTAAAATATCCTGCAAACCTTGATTAATTACAATAAAAAAGTATTGATGTGTTGTAATTTCCCTAATAACAAATAAGACCAGCTTATGGGCTTTTAGTGATGCAGTCTGGAAATTGGGGATGAGATGACAGAAAGCTGGAGTTGAGAAATTGATGAAGAAGCATGAAAGAGATGAGAAAAGGTGGATGCAGGAAGTAAGATGATTGTTGAGAGTTATTAGTTGTCGTTTATTTCTCGTATTTGTTATTTCCTTATTATGCACGAATGACTTTGTAATTTACCCAATGGATCTTTCTATATAAGAGTCCTTAGGGATTTTGGAATAAGAAAACTATTTTCTTCCAATATGGTATTAGACTGACTGTCCTAAGTCGGTGCTCGGTATCCTACTGAAACCTCGGCTTTCCACAACCTCCATTTCACCCCCTCCTTCCTTCTATGTTGGTGCTGCCACTTCAGGTAGCTTCTCTCCCTTGTGCAGTGGCGGCGGCGCTGCAGCCTACCAACGAAATCAGTGTTGCCAGCAGCCTCGCTGGTGACACTAGAGCCACCAGCACTGCCAGTAGCTTCCCAGCGGCACCATCTTCGCCTGCTGCTGCTCGTGCTCCCTGTTGGTGCTCTTCTTCCTCCTTTAGACCCCCTCTCGTGTCTGCTTGGGCCTCTTCTTGGTCTTGGTGGTGTGCACATGGTCCAGGGAGGAGAAATTTTGCATGTATGATCTGAAATCTGATTTTTCAGATTGATATCTGACTGTTGTTTGGAAATTCTATGTGCTGATTTTTATCTTCGTGATTGTATTTCACTGATCTACATGAATCGTGCGATATGGCCCATAACAAGTATGTTCTTAGTGACTTCGTAGGGAAGATATCTACCATGGCCGCTTCACCTCATATGTAGGGCACCGCCATCAAACTAGATGAGACGAATCTTTTGTTGTGATCAACGTCCTTTGCACGGTTTGCGGGATCCCATAGGAAATACATCCTTTTGAAGGATGAACCTACAAGTACCGTGAAGATAGAAGATTGGGAGGTAGACAATGATTAGGTAGCCACATTCATGTTGCATAGCATGAAGGAGCACATTGTGAAATAGGTTGTGGCTTATTCCTCTGCCAAGAGGATGTGTTACATGAAATTCATTCCCAGAAGAGCAACATTGGCAGGTTGTATCGTGTGATTGAGGATATTCACATGTTTAAGAAGGGGACTATGTCTTTAGCCAAGTGTTATGGAACACTTAAGGATTTATGTGATGAACAGGACATTTATCAGCCATTGACTTCTGATGTTGCAGTTATGGCCAAGCAGAGAGAGGGCATTAGATATGTGTAGTTTCTTGCTACCTTGGGTCTTGAGAACAAAGGAATCAATGACCAATTGATGACTTCTGAGGAGATTCCTACTTTGGCTCATTTATGTCGACTTTCCAGATTGGAGATCTTAGAGCCTGTCCCTAGTTTAGACTCATCTGCCATGGCATTCATTGGTTGCGATTGTGGTGCACCCACCTTTGGTGGCTAAGGTGCTTGTGGTCGTGGTACTCCTAAAGGTGGACGAGGCCATGGTAGAGGGAGCTTGTTTTGTGAGTATTGTCATAGAGTTGGCCATACCATCAACAAATGTTGGATTAAGCATGGGTATCCTCAGGGTCAGGGTTCTCGTGTTAATTAAGTTGTCTCAGAGGAGGATGGTACTCAGTTTCAAGATGTTGAGTCAGATTACCATTTCTAGGTTAGAATATGACAGGATGATGACCCGGGTTCGAATCCCCAGGACATGCCCATACGCGCATAGGCTTGTGGTGGCATGTGGTGACAGTCTATGTCCAGCCATCTCTGTCTCGATGTCGGAGAGTGGCCATAGCTGTGATCATGGAGGTGTTCCGTGGCAAGTGAGAAATTCGGGGACCAAAAAATGACAGGTTGATGACCTCTTAGACGACTACTATAGTCGGGGCATCAGTTGCACATGCCACAAGTATTGTTGTGTTTGTTAGATCTCATGCTCTCTCATGGATAGCAGATTTAGGTGTCTCGTCTCATATAGCATGAGATTCTACTCTTTTTTCATCTCTTCATTCGCTTGTCACACCCGACTAGGTTAGGGTGGCATATGGTGGTTTATCTCTTGTCACTGGCCTTGGGAATGTTTCTCTCTAGTTCCCTTGCTTTGTCTGATATTATGCATGTATTGAGATTTGCATTAAAGTTGATGTCTATTAATCAGATTACCAAAGACTTGGGTTGCAGGGTAGTGTTTCACGATTAGCTTTTCTTCTTCCAGGATTTATAGATGATGAGGTAGATTGGTGGACTTGAGTAGAATGGCCTTTGCTACCTGAGTTTGCACCTACATCTTCTACTTATGTTGTTGCTTTTGCCACTACTGTCTTACAATGGCATCTTTGCTTGGGTCACTTGAGTATCCTTGCTTTGCGTCGTTAGTTTCCAAATTTGAAGTTTCCAGATTCCTTTCCTTGTAATGCTTGTTAGCTTGGCAAGCACCACCGTTCTTTATTTTACAATCAAAATAAGAAGTTTAAGTCTCATTTTGATCTTGTGCATGTTGATTTATGGGGCCCATGTAAGGTATGCAGTGTTCGGGGTTTTTGTTTTTTTTTCTAGTTTTGGTTGATGATTGGACTCGTGTGTCATGAATTTTTATGTTGAAGGAAAAATTTGAAACTCTTGTACTTATCCAAATTTTTTTTAAAGAAATAAAAACTCAATTTTCACCATTATAAAGGTTATCTGTAGTGATAATGGACTGGAGTTTGTGCATGCCAAGTTGACAATTTTTTAGTTCCATAGGAGTGATTCATTATATATCTTTTGTTCACACAACAACAAAATGGGGTTGTTGAACGCAAGTTATGACACTTATTAGATGTGGCTCGCATGATGATGTTCTAGATGCCTATTTCATCCCAATTTTGGGCTAATGTGGGCCTTATTGCTGCTTCTCTCATAAATAAGGTGTCTTCTTCTATTTTTAGGGGCAAGATGCCTTATTTTGTTCTGTTTCCTGGTTGAGATGTTTTCCTTCTTACTCCTATGATGTTTTGTTGTATTTGTTTTATTCATTTATTTAAGGTGGACAAATTATTTCCTCCGTCTGTGAAGTGTATTTTTTTTGGGATACTTGCGCACCCAAAAGGGATATTGTTGTTATGATCCAGTGCATCACAAGTTTTATGTTAATACCATGGTTTTAAAAAATGTGTCTTGAGGCAAGGCGCAAGGATTAACATAAAACTTGTTAAACTGTGTTTGCAAACCCTTTAATCCCGTGCAGGTCATATAACTATTCTAATGACCTAATATTTGGTATAACCCTAATCTAGATACCCCTCTAGCCTTACAAAGCCCTAAACCCCATTGACAAACCTGAAAGCTTATTGCCTCCTCCATCGCCAGTCCTAAACATTGTCGATCTTCAGCCCTCATCAGTCTTGGAGCTCATCCTCGATCCATTGCATCATCGCCTCCAGTCCCTCTTAGAGCTCATTGCTAGTCCATCGCACCATCGCCTCCAGTCTCTCGTCGGTCAAGCCCTCACCGGTTCATCGTCGATCCTCATAACAACGTCTTAGTATTGGGAGATTCTTCATTAAAAATGGATTACCTTTCAATTTGGCCACCAGTCCATCTTATTAGCAGATGTTGCAGGATGTAACTTTGGAAGGGGATTTAGAGTTCCTACAGTGCATGAGTTACGGACCTGGATTTTGAAGGAAGAAGTGAAAACAATAGACACAATGGTTGAGCAAGCAAATGCATCTTAGGTTGAGATAGGATGCATCATATTGTTTAGTTGGATAGATACAAAAGGGTGTCTTGATTAATTTTTTGGTCAACAACCCCAAAGGTACATGGTTTTTGAAATTTGTTGATGCTTCAGAAGAGATCAAGAATGCTGATTACATCTTCAGACTGATGGATGAAGTTGTTGAAGAGGTGGGGGAAAGCAATGCTATTTAAGTGATAATAGATAATGCATCTGCTTATAAAAAAGCTGGGGAAAAATTGATGGAGAAGAGATCACATTTGTATTAGATTTCATGTGTTGCTCACTGCATCAACCTTATGTTGGAGGATATCATGAAGTTGCCTCTTCATGACTATGTCTTCAAGAAGGTCAAACAAATCATCAACTACGTATATGCACATGCTTGGGTGGTGGCCATTGTAAGGAAGCATGCAGGAGGAGATTTAATGAGACCTGCCGTCACTCAATTTGCTATTACTTTCCTTATCTTACAGAGATTCCTATGTGCTAAAGATGCTCTTGAATCCCTTTTTACCTCAAAAAGGTTGAAGTCCAGCAGCTATGCATTGAAGGTTCCAGGGCAAGCTGTGCAAAATATTGTGCTAAAAAGTAGAACATTTTGGCTTGGTGTAGCCTATGTGATAAGGATAATCAAATCATTGGTTATGGTTTTAAGGATGGTAGACTTAGAATAATATCCACCCATGGGATTTATCTACGAGGCTATGGATAGAGACAAGTGATTGTTAAAAATTTGGGTAACAATGAAAATAAATACAAGACAGTCTGGGACATCGTTGACTCAAGATGGGACAACCAACTACACACACTTGCATGTTGCTACCTATTTTTTAAATCCCCAATGCCAATATGAACCAACATTTTTAGTTGATTTAGAAGTAAAGATGGGGTTGTATTCATACTTTCAGAGGTTGGTTCCTAACAAGGAGTGATTGAAGATAAATCTCTAAACAGATACGTTTGTCAATGGAAGAGGGTTATTTGGATGGTCCAATGCTGTAGACACTCGAAAGAAGAGGACTCCTGGTATAGTCATTGACTCTTCTATCATTTAGAATAATAAGTTTAGTGTAAATTTTTTCTCTATACCAAAAACATCTTTTCTATTACAACGGATTGGAGAGCATTTGGTGACAAAACACTAGAGTTGAAAAAGTTCGCCATGTGGATTTTAAGTTTGACTTCTAGTGCACCTGGATGTGAGTGAAATTGGAGTTTTTTTAATCAGGTAAAAAGATCTCATTTGTATTTTAAGTAATATTTATAAAGAATTTAATGTCCATCTTTTCATTGACTAGGGGACTAGGTCCATACAAAAAGAAGGAATAGACTGAAACATGCTAAACTAAATGACTTGGTTTATTGCATGTTCAACTTAAAATTGAAACACAAGGAGGTGAGAAGACAATGGAGGATCCTTTATGCTTAGAGGAAGTGGACTCTGATGATGAGTGAGCTGCTGAGCTACAACTCTGTGAAGATGAGGTTGATGCTTATCAAGAACTAAATTCAACTGTGCCATTGGCCTTAAGTAGTTAGTAGGACCAACGGGATGATTAGGAATAAAAGTGAGAGGAAACAGAAGAAAGAAGAGAAAATGACAAGGGTAGAGCTAAAGGTAATAAGATAAGTAATTTTATATTTTGAAGACTTATAAATTTATAAACTAAGGTTTTAACAAATATTATTTAAAAATATTTAGTTTTTAGGCAAAGTGATTATTGATGTTGAGGAGGAAGAGTTTCAAGAAAGTGATGGAGATACTAAAGATATAGAAGTTCAGGTTAGAATAAAGTACGTGTATGACTCCTAAGATGATGCGACCAACCTTAGCGATAACATTGATGAGCTTGACTTTGATGGTGTTGAAGGGGTAGGAGAATAGAATATCTTTTAGTTCTTCTTTGGGATTTTTCGATGTGGATGTACTTTCATTTTAAATCTTCTAATATTTAGATAAATTGAACTTCTAGTTTTCTATATTGTTTGGTTTATCTTTTAATTGAAATGTCATTTTAAGTCTTTCAATGTTTGTCATAGAGCAAAAATGACATGAAAATGTGTTCTTTACATTATTTTTCCATTATTAGCACTTAAAAAATATTTATCATGACATTTTCCCTTATTTTCTACCCTAAACTCGAGGCTTACGCCTCGACCGCCTCGATGAAGGCAAATCGCCTCACTACCGCCTCGTGCTTTTTAAAACCTTGATTAATACAGTCGGTGGAAATGTTCAAGTTATTATTCCAAGGAAACCCTACACCTCTTTATATAGAGGAAGAGGTGTGGGTAAAATATAAAAGAGGACAAGAGAAATAAAAGAATATCAAAATAACAAAATATAAAAGGGATATTGTAACACTCCCTTTCAAGCTGGAGCATAGATGTTGATCATGCTCAGCTTGTCACAACAATTATCAAAAGTAGTCCGACCAAGTGGCTTGGTGAAAATATTTGCGGTCTGGTCCTCTGAGGCCATATATTACCTTCCTTAGCCTGCACACACTCCCCCTCAGCCTCAAAACCAGGAGACTGCTGCATATATACTTCTTTCTGAAGATCATCATATAGAAAAGCATTCTTGACATCTAATTGATGTAACTTCCAGCTTCTGTTTGCTACAATAGATAAAAGAATCCAAACTGTCAGAAGTCGTGCCACCGGGGAGAACGTGTCACAAAAGTCTACCCCATAAGTCTGGGTTAAACTTTTGGCCACCAACCGAGCCTTCTGCCTTGAAATAGACCCGTCAGGGTTATATTTCAAGGCAAAAACCCCTCTGCATCCTACCACCTGTGCTGTGGATGGTCTAGATGTAAGCTCCCACGTGCCTTACGAACATAGAACTGTCATCTCCTTCATTGCCTGAAGCCACTTAAGATGAAGCATGGCCTCCTGATAAGATGTAGGCAACCTGGATGCAGATGTAGCCGAAGTAAATGTAACAAACTGAAAACCAAGCCCATCACCGATAGAAGCCCCTATAATCTTATACTGAGGTGTGCCTTACGAATGGCAATAGGCAAATCACTATCGTCAGTAGCCACATTTGGAACATCTAGAACACCAGTGAGTTTCTCATGACTATCCCTGGGAGAAGAATCAGACACAGATATATTAGTATCAACATATACCTGTGTGGGGAGGATGATGGTGCTGAGGCGGGCGGGTGAGGGAAGGGGAGGGGGGGTATTGTGACACGTGGTCTGTAAGTCACTGGAAGCTTGTACACAAATGGTTGTCCCCTGAATCTGGTATCCGTGCTAACTGGCAGTTGATTTGGAGAGAAATCCCCAAATTGTATAGTAGGAATCGGCATTGGTGCCTTAACCTGTGCTATCTCAAGAAGAGTGGGCATTCGTTGTGTAGCAAAGGAAAAATAAGGTACAGCCTCATGGAAAGTAACATTCTCACTAATATGATGCCGTTTGGTCAACGGATCATAGCATCTGTACCCTTTTTGGGTAGAACTCTATCCTAGAAACACACATTTTACTGCCTGCGGTGGTAGCTTGTCTCGGCTAGGTCCATAAATATGGACAAATGAAACATAACCAAAGATACGAGGTGGCACGTGAAACAATTCTCTATCTGGATGCAAAATCTGCCAAGGAATCTGTTCAAACAATACAAAACTGGGCATTCTATTGATTAAATAATCGGCAGCATGACAGGCGTCACCCTAATAGATCTGTGGAACATTATGGTGTATCATCAATGTTCTAGTAACATCCAGGAGGTGTCTATGTTTCCTTTCAGCTATCCCATTCTGTTAGGATGTATGAGGACAGGAGGTCTGATGTACAATACCATTCAATATGTAGAAATCACGCAATCTGGCAGTGCAAAATTCCAAATTATTATCTGAGCTCACACATTTCACAATGGTAGAAGTTGAAGTAAAGAGAGAATCTTATTTTACCAAGTCGTTTCTATGTGTCTTTTTATAGCGAGAGACAAGGGAAAAATAACATAATGGGTCCAACACAAAAACAAGAATAATAAATGCCCCCTCATACTAAAGGTAACTTAACACTCCCCCTCAAGTCGGAGCATATATATCCACCATGTTCAACTTGCTTCTACACTTCTCAAACTGGGGCCAAGGCAACGGCTTGGTAAATACATCAGCAGTTTGATCACTAGAGGCAGGACATGTCATATGAAGTAGACCCTGCTGAATCAGGCTCCTGGTATAATAACAATCTACTTCCACATGTTCCGTCCTCTCATGAAACATAGGGTTATTAGAATATATGTTGCAGCCTGGTTATCACAATGCATCTCCATAGGCTCCTGAATTTCAACATTGAGATCTCGTAACAAAGATTTAATCCATATCATCTCTGCTGCAGTATGAGCCATAGCCTTTTTCTCGTACTCTGCACTAGAGCGTGAAACACCTTGTTTCTTGCTCCTGGTCACCAAATTTCTAGCCACAAATGTGCAAAAATTGGTGATAGGTCGCTTGTCTCCCACATCTCCTGCATAATCTGCATTAGAATAAGCCACTACTGACATAGGGCCCTTCGTCTTCTGAAATAAAATGCCTCTGCCTGGACAGCCCTTAATGTATCTCAACACTTGCATAACTGCCTGCCAGTGAGCATCAGTGGATTTGTCTAAGAACTGACTTAGTTTACCTACTACGAGGTTGATGTTTGGCCTGGTGATGGTTAGATACGATAACTTCTCAACAAGCTGGCGATAGACGTTTTTGTCTTTTACCTTCACTGTATCCTCAAATAGATGAACTTTAGGATCCATAGGAATGTTGGCTTCCTTAGATCCTAGCATTCCTGTCTCCCGAAGAATATCAAGTGTATACTTTCTTTGAGGCATCACTATGCCTTGCTTGCTCGTGGTGATCTCAATACCTAGAAAATATCTTAGCTTACCAAGATCCTTCATAACAAACTGGCGAGCTAAATACTCTTTCACCTGAGTAATACCATTTGCCTCATCACCTGTAAGAATGAGGTCATCAACATATACCAATAAAGCCACGATATCAATACTGATCTTCCTAACCAACAAGGAATGATCAGAAGATCTTTGCATCCCGAACATAGAAAGTGCCTCAGACAAACGCTAAAATCAGGCTCGAGGACTCTGCTTAAGGCCATAAATAGCCTTACGAAGTTTGCATACACACTTTCCCTGAACCTCAAAACTAGGTGGCTACTGCATGTATATCTCCTCTTCCAAATCGTTATATAGAAAGACATTTTTAACATCTAGCTGGTAAAGACGCCATCCATAATGAGCCGCAACAGAGACAAGAATATGGACCGTGAAGAGTCGTGCCATAAGGGAAAAAGTGTCAAAGAAATCTACCCCATAAGTCTGGGTGAATCCTTTTGCTACAAGGCAAGCCTTATACCTAGAAATAGACCCATCAGGGTTGTATTTCAGAGTAAAGACCCATTTGGCCCCAACTAAGTGTGCATCAGAAGGTAGAGCAGACAACTCCCAGATCCCTCTATCAGTGAGCGTAGATATCTCTTCCATGGTCGCCTTCTAATATGGGTGTAGAAGAACCTGCTAGTAGGAGGTAGGTATCTTTGTAGTAGAGATTGCAGCTGTAAAAGCATGAAATTCGGTCCCAAGAGAGCCTGCAGAGACAACACTGCCAACGACATGATACTGTACACAAGATCTCGGAGCCTTCCTGATAGCAATGAGAATATCATCATCTGTTGGCAGAGAGAGGGACCTTGAAGACACATGAGCAGAAGAATCATCAGTATCTCCAATATATACCTGAGCAGAGGACGATGGTGGCTCAGTGGGCACTAAAGAAGAGGGGCGTGTCTTCTCTCTGTACGTAATTGGCAGTTGATATGTAGCACCCTTAAATTTCTTCTCATCAGGTGGTACATGTTTGAAAGTGCTCACAGTATGTTCTATAGTAGATACACCACTACTATGAGAGAAGTCCTCCAAGGCTATAGGAGGTACAGGCATAGGAGCAGCCACCTCTATCTCTCTCAACTGATGACCGGAGGTAGAAAAATAAGGAATAGACTTATGAAAAGTCACATCTGCACTCACATAGTGTTTCTGATATATGGGATCAAAACACCTATATCCCTTTTGCGTGTGTGAGTATCCCAGAAATATATACTTAACCGCCCTTGGTGCCAATTTATCACGACCAGACCCAAGGAGGTGTACAAATGCCACACACCCAAATGTCTTTGGTGTCACGAGAAATAAGTCTACATCAGGATATAAAATATTCCATGGAATCTACTCATGTAAAATAAAGGAAGGGAGCCTGTTAATGAGATAACAGGAAGTAAGAATCGCATCTCCCCAATAACTATGTGGAACACTATTCTGGATAAGTAGAGCTCTAGCTGTATCCAGAATATGGCGGTGTTTTCTTTCAGCTATCCCATTATGCTACAATGTATGAGGACATGAGGTCTAATGTACAATACCCAGTGATCTATACAACTTAGCCAGTTTCTTTGTGCAAAATTCTAATGCATTATTTGTTCGGATTTTCTTAATGCATACACAAAATTGATTTTTCACAAACATCACAAACTGTTGAATCAAAGAACCAACTTCCGATTTATTTTTCATCAAAAAGGTCCATGATAGACGTAAAAAATTATCCACAAATAACAAATGATATTTATAATTCTGATAGTTTGCCACACGGCTAGGCCCCCAGACGTCACAATGCAATAAATCAAAGCAAGTAGAATCGGTAGACTAGATAGATGCTAGAAAACTGGCACAGTGATGCTTTCCCAGCTGACACGCATCACATTGAATCTTCATGACATGATACAAGTGAGGGATGATAGGTGTAGCTTGTCCAGTGAAGGATGACCTAGTCTTCTGTGCCACTGCAAGGCACTCCCTACAGTAGTCATCTGACAGGCTGTAGCAACTGGACTTTGAAGTAGCTGATACACACCCCCTCCTCATGACCACCATCAATCATCCTCCCCGTCATGCGGTCCTGAAAGATGCATCCAACAACGTCAAAAATAACACGACAATTCAACTGCTTGGTAATAGAACTAACAAATAGCAGTTGTATTGCCATGTCCGGTACATAATATACATTAGCAAGATGAATGGATGGTGTAACAGGTACCCCTCCCTTACCACAAATGGGAGCATGCCTACCGTCTGCCAACTGTACTGAATGTTCCTGTGATGTCTTCTGTAATACTCCAAAACATTAGGAATTTCCTGTCAAATGGTAAGATGCACTAGAATCAATCAACCATGACCCTTTCGTACTTGATGCAGATGCATAGGCTACAGTGCTGGAGGATTGAGGTTGCTCATGAGTCAACTGTGCTAGCCGTTGTACAACTGCATCATAGTCTGCCTCTGCAAGAGATACTGCCCCAGTGCTTACACCTGGAGATGCTGTAACAGAAGCCTGGTTGGTAACAGTAGAACGGCCAAGTTTATTCCAACACTTAGCCTCAACATGGCCAAGCTTGCTAGAGTAAGAACATGTAGGCTTGCACCGACCACCATCAGTCCTGCCCCTGCCTTTGTCACGAAAGAAGCCTGCACGACCACCACAAGTGTTAACAGCAGCATGAGCTGAAGACGTGTTGGTGACAACATCATGAGTAGGCAGAATTTGCATCCTACTCAGCCTCCTGTAAATCTCCTTAATAGGAGGAAGTTTAGAGAGTCAGAATCTGTAAACGAGCTGTAGAATAGTGATCACTCAGCCCTGCAAGGAACATGTGGGTTGCAAACTTTTTCCTGTGATCTCTACATGTAGAAGTACACATCAGACTACATGCATTATATTTCTTCAATAATCCCTTCATAGTGGAGTAATACTGAGACATACTCATCTCTTCTTGCTTGAGATAGCATAAGTCATAGTGGATCTGAAATACTTGAGTTGAATTCAACTTATGTGAATAAGCCGTCTTCAAGCTATCCCACATTTCTTTGGCAGTGCTGTAGCATCTAACTTCATCACAAATCCTTGGAATGATGCTATTCAAAATCTAGGCTCTCACCATAGCATCATCCCGATTTCAAGTCGCATATTTTCCTGTTTTCTGCTCCGGTGGTGCTTTCATAAGCACATGCTTCTTCTCATGACCTTCCACAGTAACAAGAAATGTTGAAAGTCTGAGACCAACAGGGGTAATTGGTCTCATCTAATTTTGTAATTGGAGCAAAGAAGGGGCTCTTGTACACCCCGCTTTCTGTTTTCTATCTTGAAGACACCTAAGAACCATCTAATGCAGACATAGCAACTCCAAATACATAAGAATAAGCTCAAACAACAGATCTGAAATCCTGGATAAAACACCAACAAACTTAGGGAATACACACCCCACAATCCACAGACTAAAGAACAGCAGTTCATTGGGGAGTACACACCCCAAAAACCATTTACTATGGAGAATACATACCCCAAATTAGATCAAAGGATGAAGTTCATACCACCTGTAGGAAGATTTTTTCTTTTTTTTGATTCACATCCTCATCCCCTAGGAGAGAGATTGAGAGCAGCAGGCAGTAGCGGTGATCGGGAGGTGGTCCTACTGCAACAGGGCAGCAGGAGTGCTGCGACTAGTCGCTACGGTGCGGTGGCGAGCGTTGCAACTGGAGCGCCGCCAGTAGCGTCGCGACAAGGTGCTGTGGCACGATGAGTGCTGCAGCTAGAGTGGTTGCTGGCGGCAGCGGCAGCGTCGCGACTCGGTGCTGTGGCGTGGTGGCGAGCCCTGCAGCAAGGCAGCGAGAGGCGTCTGCTGCTGTGGCGGCGATCTGGCACCGGTGTGGCCATCGGTGGTGGTGGTTATAGCTCTCGCCGAGGGGGCTTAAGGTAGGGTTAGGATTTTTTTTTGTTGGAGACCTCAACCTGGTGCTCTGATACCAAGCTGAAGTAAAGGGAGAATCTTATTTTACCAAGCCGTTCCTATGTCTCTTTTTATACAGAGAGACAAGGGAAAAATAACATAATGGGTCCAACACAAAAACAAGAAAAATAAATGCCCCCTAATATTAAACGTACCTCAACAGTAGAAAAGTGTGTCTTTATTTTAAGAATAAAATTCTGAATAACATTGCCAATATCTGACTTATTCTTTAATAAAAATAGCCATGGCATGCGTGAAAAATTATCCACAATAACTAGATAATATCTATGATCCTGTCTATCTGAAACAAGACTTGGACCTTAGACGTCCACGTGAATCAACTGAAACACAGAATCAGTAGTAGAGGAACTAGTAGGAAACGAAGTCTGATGATGCTTCCCAAGTTGACATGCATCACAAGTAATCTAAGTGATCGAAGAGACATGGGGGAAAATTCGGCGAAGCCTGTCTAGAGGAATGTGTCCAAGATGGCAGTGCTACTGCAGTGCAGTCCCTGCAGCAAAACTGAACTTGCTCTGATATGAAGTAGCAGTATCAGTCTGGACTAGGTGATGAACCCCTCTCCTCTTCATGTTCGCTACCAATCATCCTCTCCGTGAGCTTGTCCTGTAACATACAACCTACATCATCAAAAATAACCCTGCAGTTTTGATCTTCTGTAATTCTGCTCACAGATAAAAGGCTAATAGGAAACTTTGGCACAAACAAAACTCGAGGCAATTATAAAGTAGATGAGAGAGATACCTTCCCTTGCCCATCTACTCTAGAATGACGACCATGATCAACTTGCACAGTTCTACTTGAAGAAACAACCAACCTGTATCTATCTAAAACAACTTTGATCTCCACTCAAGTGTTGAGAGGCTCCATAATCAATAAGCCATGTAGTACTCCGACTGTAGGGAGAGACAGAAATACTAGAGGCATGTCCATACTTGAGGAGGCAATTGCAGCAGTGTCAGACGTAGGTGGAGTTTCCTGGGTCGCCTGTGCCAGTCTTTGAACAAGAGCCTCATACTCAGACCTGAGTACCATATCAGTCTCCATCTCCGGTGTCAAGGTAGCCTGATTTGCCATGGGAGGACGACCATGCTTGGTCTAGCAGTTAGCCTCCACATGACCAATACGACCACAATATGTGCAAGTGGATCGTGGTTTGGCAGGTTGTCCCTGGCCACGCCCACGTCCATGAGTGGATGGACTATTCCTAACCACTGGCCATACTTCCTAACCATCAGCAAGGAATGTTGGACTCTTCCTAACCACTTGCTGGGACCACCATTATCTTGGTGTGAGGGAATGCTCTTTTCATTTGGTAGCTTCGTCAAGCAGGGTGCATGTCTTTTAAACTATAATCTTCTGGGGTGGAATGCTTAACCATTCTACCAAAAGCCTATATAGTAAAACAGCAACTCATCCTTTTCAGCTGTATCCATACATGCACCACAAGTTTCAATGTGACTTGGCCAATGCCTGTCCTCTGTCTCGGTGGGCAATCACTGATAGCCCCAGGACCCCCTCCCCACTCAACCCCCCTATCACCAAATGCATACATGTGAAAAGAAAGTGCCCGTTTGATGCCATTGGGATAGATTGAGCAACTATACCAAATTCCAGATTGATAGTAAGTGACAACGCGTTCTTTTCAGCTATATTTTAGCCTGGTGCCACAAATTTGAGTGCAAGTTGTCAAATACGCAACTTTCAGCATGCTAAGAAGTTGCTGACAACCCAAGAAAATGGATGTACCTTATAATTGCCTTGCAATACTTTAGAGGGTGGATGAATGATATAATAAAACAAATATGCATCTAGTAAAAGTTGAAGCAGAATTAAGAGCATGCCAATTGAAATTAAATTTTTTCGGCTTAACACATGATTGTCCACTGCAATCACTTAAATTATCAGAATGAAGCTTCAATTCGGGTAAAACTATTGCTCACATAAACAAACTTCAACTAGAGAACAACTTGTCGAAATTGGAGATGCAAAAGCACAGCAATGTAAAAATGAACAATGAGTCTAAGAACCATCTATGGCTGAAGATGGAGCAGGATTTGAATAAATATGGTGGTATTTTCTGTTGGATATGACACACTCCAAATGGCTTTCAAAATTAGGCTGCGAAGCACTAAGAACCATCTATGCAGGATTTTGTGCCTAATTTGTTGTGGTTGGCTTGAATCTTGAAGTTCTAAATACCGAGAAATTCATAGTTTAATAAATTGTAGTGGTGTACGGTAGAGAAAATCAAGTCTAGAAATAGCACCTTTTAACCAAAGGATGATAAGGACGTTTCTTAATGATTTCTGTAAATTGTGAACTATGAATAGGGGCTACTTTTGTATGCTTAATCTTGTTGATACTTTTGCATTTTGTTTCCTTCTCGACTTACAGGTTTGCAAATGCACCTAATTCAGCTAATGAACCTACAGGATGTTGATGGTTCTGTCTTCCACCGCAGGTTTGCAAATGCACCTAATTCAGCTAGGATGGATTGGGCATCGTTCACCAAAGGCTATTTCCTAAATAGGAAGACACTGGTTGCGGTCTTGCTTCTAATTGATGCCAGTATTCCATCCCAAAAGACTGATCTTGACTGTGCTACCTGGCTTGCTCGCAATAACGTAATATGCATGTCACTTCTTTTCTCATTTATTTTTCTCTAACTACATTTGCCAACTCTGACTTTTTTGCATACTGCATATCTTCTCACCACCTTTGAAATCTTAGATTATGACGACCTTCGTGTTCACCAAGTGCGACAAACTTAAGGGTGGCAAGGGGAGTCGCCCAGGGGAGAATATTAAGTCCATCGAGGAGCTGATGGGAAAGTTTTACCAGGAACCTATGCCGTGGATTATGACCAGCAGCAACACAGGGTTAGGGAGGGATGAGCTTCTCCTTCACATGTCACAGCTGAGAAACTATTGGGTGGTCTAGTGAGCGGATGCTCCACCTGATTTGCTTATTATATTCCAACAATCCCACTTCTTCTGCCTGTTTATACAAGTTTTGTGTAGTAATAGCCCCCGATGCCTGTTGTTGTCACACCAATTTTTGTTGAGAGCACGGTTCCATCAAATAAAAACGTTTTTCTTTTTAATTGTTTGACGAAGCGAAAAGTGGTTTACTGATCGATGTATTCTTTACGAGCTTACGCACTTAGATAGATATGTCCATGTAAAATGGTTAATCATAAGCAGGATTTGTCTTGGATTGCAATCTCTTTAGTTAGTTTTTCTGCGGGCCTGGTTGACAACGGGGTCAAGGGAATTATTTTTCAACCTACGGCTTTTATTCAAAGATTTTTACATTATTTTAATATAAATTCTTATATAATTTCTTTGGATCATTCTAATCAAATTATCGTAATATTTATTGACTTTTATTATTAAAAAATAGTTACATCTTTTACTATCATTTTTAATATTAAATAAATATTTATTAATATTTTTCGTTTTAACTTATACTATTAAATAAATATCTATTAATATTATATCATTAGATTAATCATTTTAATCTTTCAATTAATTTTTCTTTTATTTTATTACTTAAATAAACATCAATTGTCACTTATTTTATTTTAATTTATTCTTACGATGCTTTATCTACCCTCGAAACATGGGTCCTATTTTACCGGCAATAATTGATGTGGCTTGGGGTCAAAGTACAAAGGATCTAAATATTGTAGGCTCGTAGCGTAGATCTATATCTTACCGTACATCTCTTTTCATGCACTTAAGGGTTCTTAATGGTGTGTTGGATAAAATTGAATAAGTGAAAATAATGCTTATTTGTGTGGTGGAACATGGGTAAGGTTAATTATATGGTTAAAATGATTGATATTTTGATGTGATATTAGTGGATATATATTTAATAATATAAGTAAGAGTAGAGAATATTAGTAGGTATTTATTTATTATTAAAAGTGAGAGTGGAGGATATAGTGGATGTTTTTTTTAATAATAAAAGTGGAAGCGGAAAATGATTGATGTGTTGATGTGATTTTTATGTTAAAATGATGAGAAAAATTTGAAAATTTTTAATATAATCCTTAACCTACCCGACCGACAAATGGGCCTTAAGGAATACATCCTTATTTGTTGGAAAATGCCCACCCTTGAGACTTAAGCGGAGCGTCGTTCGTGGAATTAGCAATCAATTTTTTTGAGCAGAAACGGCTAAAAGTGGAAAGTAATTTTCCTTGAGCCAAGCAAGAGTGGGATTTTTCTTTCCCCTTTCTGAGGGAAGAGTGGGATGTTTGTATTATAGATTTTTGAAGTACTGGAGGTTCTTAGGAAATATTAATATTAGGCTGGTATTTTTTGAAATTTATCCATGAAATCTATGACAAAAGAATAACATTTCCTTACTTTGAATTTAGTCTGTGTTGTCAATTTTATATCATCGCTATGTTGTCATTAGAATCAAAGCTTCGAGTTCTTGCTGCTTATCAGTATTCACGGGTCCTCTGTTTCTTCGTGGAAGTTGGCAGTTTGACTCTTGGTGTTAGTCTTAACATGGATGGGGTTGAGATTCTTCTTTGTTTGCCTGACTACTTCCCTGCTTCGTCATGCTTTCTTTTGGTCACCCTCTTGTTATTTAGTGTGACCTTCAAGTCAGAAATCTAGGCTATCACACTTATTTTGGTACTTCATTCCATGTATCCATTGAAATAGAGTTTGAGATAGGATCTCTTGAGTTTTATTTGGATGAGGGGTAAATATCATGACTAGGTAATGCGATAGAGATAACATAAATAATGTCACAAATAATATTAAAATACAACTCAAATTTTTATATATAATATATTAATTCACTTATCACATTTAAATTTCACACATTTTACTTTACAACAAAATAATAACAAATAAATAAGTTAATATCAAATATAAAATAAATAACCTACAACTCTCTACTCTATATCTAAATTACATCAAATTATAATTTATAATATATTAATTCATCAATTATATCTATTTTTACTATTGCATCACTTACACCACATAAAAAAAAAGTTTATCCCATTTTAAATTTTATTCAAGCTAAATTCTATCTAGCATCGACACGTAACGTTTGGGATTAGCTGGCAGCATTTGCAAACTTAATCGATCAACCTTGGGCAGTTGCCGAAGATCTGAGGATCATCTTATCCATGCCTGAAAAGCTTGTTGGTTGGTGTGCTAACATCAATTCATCGAGGACGGATGTGACATACATTGTGGCTACGGGTCGAAAGAAGCTGCAATTTGAACTCTCACCTTTTCCTTTTTACTCCGCCTTCATATGGCATTAAACTTTCAAGAATTTATTTATTAGATGCAGGTTAATAAATGTAACAAATGATGTAAAAATGATGTGTGCATCTAGTATGTGACATACATCGATTTCGGATGTGAAATTTTAGTAAATTAATATCTACTAAAAAGTAATCTCTGCGTCTCTTTCACTCCTCCTATGACGTTCTTTTTCCTTCGGACATCCTCGATTGCTGCAATAGCATCATCAAGACTTATTATACTCGAAGAAGTTTCATCAACATCAAGAAAGCTCCACAATGGAAAAAGGTAGTAGGATGAAAAAAGGGAGTAGATTAAAGATGTACGCCTCTAAAACTTCCAAAGCAAAAGATTTGTATATTATCAGAGATATTTTATTCCGATGATATCTCATCAAAAAATGAGAAAAAATACCAATGATTTTCCATTTTACACCTGTGATTTATCACAAGTAATATTCCTCCGAAGTAGAGGATATGTTTATCATCGAATATATTTTGAATAATATCATCGGGTTTAAGATTTAGGTGAAATACACTCTGATGATATCTCCTTCAAATAAATAATATCTCATTGAAAATAAGAAAAGACACTAATGATTTTCCCTGATATTACTTATATGAGACTATCATCGGAGATAAGTAATATTACTATAAAATCTTATTTTACATCGGTGCAAAGTTTGATTGCAATGTTGCAAAGTTGCACTCCCACTTTATTAATTTATTTTACACCGGTGCAAAGTTGCATTTACCACTTTATTAATTTATTTTGCACCTGTGCAAAGTTGAGTTGCACAGGTGCAAAGTAGCACTCCCACTTTATTAATTTTATTTTGCACCGGTGCAAAGCTTCGTTGCATCGGTATAAAGTTGCATTGCCATTTTATTAATTTTATTTTGTACTGGCGTAAAGTTGCAATGCACAGGTGCAAAGTTGTACTCCCACTTTATTAATTTTATTTTATACTGTGCAAAGTTGTCACTTTATTAATTTATTTTGCACCGATGTAAAGTTGCATTGCATAGGTGCAAAGTAGCATTCCCACTTTATTAATTTTATTTGCACCGACGCAAAGTTGTAATGCACGGGTGCAAAGTTGTACTCACTTTAGTAATTTTATTTTGCTCTGGTGCAAAGTTGCATTACTACTTTATTAATTTTTTTTGCATCGGTGCAAAGTAGCACTCCCATTTTATTAATTTAATTTGTACCGGTGCAAAGTTGCATTGCATACCGGTGCAAAGTTTAATTGCACCGGTGTAATTACAGACATGAGATTGACTCTAAATGCTCGATCTACATCATACGAAAAACTTTGAAAACGGTCAAGGAAGATGTGAAAGAGGAGTTTGAAAGACTTCCTTTGGCATCCTGGTGGTGGAAAAATGTACCTCAGTTACAGAGACAAAGACCTACCTTTTGAATTGGTGCATGCATATAATCAAAAAATAAGGGAGTTTCATCTGGGAGACCTAACATTGACTCTCACTCCAAATCACATAGAGGGAATACTTGGATTGAAGAATGAGGAAGAGAAAATCATCATAAGTGATGGAAAGATAGACGTAAATGATAGACTTGCGATTTGGAGTAAGAATTTTACATCACTAAAGCCCAAGGTGAGAAAAATAGGTGAGAAGATTCAAGAATACAATTAAGACAGAGAAAGGAAAGGAAAAAAAGAAGCACAAGAAATTTATGCTTGAAGAAAGGAGAAACCAAATAGAAAAAGTACAGAAAGAAACAAAGATGTTGGTTCTCCTAGCTCTAGGGTCATTTCTTTTACCATATAGAGACCAAGCGATTGTAACTTCATTATTTGACATGGTAGAAGATTTGGAGTCGCTAGGCAATTACAATTAGGCTAAATTGGTGTGATTACATTCATGAGGATCTGAGGGAAAAGAAGGAAAAGGAGAAACAAACACATATCAAAGGTTGTACCATTGCACTTCACCTATGGGTAGTTGAGATTAACATTTTGGAACCTAATAATAATGAGGTAACAACAGTTGCTGAAAGGGTACACCACAAATTCTCCTTCACAAACAATGCAACAACAATGGGTCTAAATATTAGAGAAGCAACTTAGAAGGATTTGAGGAAAGATCAATTCGGAGGAGTTGATCCCTTAGAAGCCAAAAAGAAGAGAAAGGAGGTGGAAGAGAAAGAAGAAACTCCAAAAAAAAAAGAAATCATGAACAAGAGGAGAAAAGAGAAGAGAAAAAGAAAGGAGAAGAGGAAGAGAAACAAAAAATAGTTAAAGTTGGAGAGATCTACCTCAACAACTTGAAAAAAGAAAGCAAGGAAATGAAGAAGAAAATAAAAAAAATGAATAGAATATTGAAGAAAAGAAATGAGAAAAATACTGCTTTGAAGAATCAAATTGAAGAGTTAAAGGGAAATTTAACTATTTTCCTTTGTCAAACATGAAATAGCGGCCTTGTATGACTAAGTTTTGTTGTTTGTTACAGAAATGACGTTGTAGTACAGATAGTCATTGCCACTATTACAATTTTACTCGGAAACAAAAGGTTTTCCCGATGTCGAACTCAGGGAGCAAACTATAATTCTAGAAGTACAATGTTTCTATTATAAAATTGAGAGAGAGAGAGAGAGAGATAGAGGTAGATTGGTCTCTTGGTTTTTTCTTCTTCTCTTCTTTCTCTCGTCTTTGTCTTCTTCTTTTTCTTCTTCTTTCTCTTCTGTTCTTCTTCTTTGTTTCTTCTTCTGCGGTGCCTGTTCTTCTTTCCTTCTTTTCTTTTTTTCTTCAGAGCGTTGTCTGATTTCTCAACCAGACGACTTAAGTAGCATCTGCTACAGTGCTTCCTCTTCGGCGGTCTTCTTTCTCTTCTTCTTCTTCTTCCTGCAGTCCGTCTTCTTCTTCTTCTTCTTCTGCTTTGCTTCGAGCAGCCAAGGCTTTGGCTGCTTCTTCCTTCTTTTTCTTCTCCTTCTTCTTCTGTGGTCTTCTTTCTCTTCTTCTTCTTCTCTGCCTGCACACTCACACAGCTTGGTCAGGGCAAAAACCTAACCCTACCCTCCCCCGCGTCTCTCTCTCTCAAATTTCGCTCGTAGGATCGCTCTCCCAGAGCCGGGTATTCGGGTACGGGTCGCGCCCGGGAACAAGCCCATCGGCGTGCGGTGGTGGGCGAGGAGTGTAGGTCGGGTATACGGGTCGGGCCAGGTTCGCGGGGGGTGGTCGCGGACGAGGCCGGGTGAAGCGGGTGAGAGGGAGCTCACCCCGTGTGACTGAGGCGATAAGCCTTAGTCACTTTTACAATTTATGCAGGTGCGCGGCTTCGCGCGCACCCGAGGTGGGACTAAAGTCCCACCCCCAAATCTCGCACCCGTGACTGAGGGAGCTGCGGTCAATTGCGGCCGTGTGCGAGGCATTCACCCCAGCTGCAGGCCTGGGAAACTTCGCAGGGGCAAGCTGCACGTCCTGGGACCAACGCCTGGGCGAGATTGAGGCTGCAGCTGCAGGTGAAGAAGCTCCACCCGCTCAGCAATGGCGGCGGAGGAGGGGTGACCTGATCACGGAAATACAGCCTCTCGGCTTAGTCAGAAGGTGCAGGGAGCTTCGCCGGAGTGCGGCGAAGCTCGTGCAGGTGGTGGCGAGGTGTGGGGCGGAGTACGGTGGCAGCCCTAGGTCCGGCTGTGGCCGAGAGAATGGGTCTGTTCGGGGGGTCTTCAGGTGGCGTGTGGCAGGAAATGAAGAGGGCGAAGCTGTGGAGTGGAGTGAGGGGAAGCTTCTGAGGTGATCGGCGAGCAGTAAGGGGGTCTGTGGCAGTGGAATGGGCTCGCCGGAGAGGGTGGTCGGAGATGGAGCAGGTGGAGGTGGAAGTTGCGTGTGGGGGTGCGAAAATACAAATTGATAGGGGGAAAGTTGAGAGGAGGAGAAGCGGAAGCTTTTACCTAAGCTCTGGACGAAGGGGGAAGGGCGGAGGCACCGGCTCGTACCTGCTGGACCTGAGGAAGAAGAGGCCCTGGAAGGGGAGATCGGTGACGAGGAGGCAGGCGGAGGGTGTCGGCGGGTGAAGCACGACACAGACGAAAGGGTTAGGGGAGCCCTGCTGCAGGTAAGGCAGCAGAGCGACGAGGAGGAGGAGATGGTCGCCGGAAGCTACAGGCCGTCTGTCGGAGCTGGATAGGATGAAATGGGGGGGTATTCTCCGTCAGAGACAGCTTGTTCTCTTCTGTAGGCAGAGGCGGCTTTTATAGAGGCGAAAGCGGAGAGGTGGGCGGAGAGAGGCGATGTGCCTCCCTCGCCGGAGGACAGCCGAAGTAAGGACCCATACCTTCCGCACGTTCGCACGGAAGGTATGGGCTGCTGCAGAGACCATGGAGGTGTCCCTGCGATAGCAGACGTCGCAGGGAACACCCCGTTGAAAGGGCAGAGGTCCTCCCTCACCCTACGCGGCGTCATGCTCCGCGTAAAGTCGTCGGAGCATGGCGCTGCTCAGGGTTTTGCAGGGAGGATCTAAATGCAAAGAACGAAGAAGACTTAGGGGTCAAAATGCGAGGGTTTCAAAAGTTGAGGGTCAAAAAGTAATAGATGAGGACCAAAATGCAAAGTCGGTCAAGAAGGTCTCTTCTTAGGCTCAAGTTTTTATGCATGAATAAATGTGACCTAAGGATTATAATGGTGAAATTTATTTCTAGATCAGACCTTGTTTGACCGGTCAATTTACATAAAAACCTAAATTAAATCATTAATTGGGCATGGTTCTCAATGTAGGTCAAAGTGGGTTCCCAAGGCCAAATTGAAGGTTATAAACCCTAGAGATTATTTTTCTATGAATTTTAGAGCATTTAGTCGATTTTTTATTTGCCTCGAACGTCGTGAATTGATGTGGGTTTGTTTTAGGTTTACAGGATGTCATTTAATTCCTTGGAGTTGCTGTAGCCCTAGTTAGATCAACTCATCCCACTTTTCTTCTTATTAGGTCAGTTTGACCTATGTTTGGACCCTAAGTTACCCTGTTTACAGATTGTGTTGGTGAAATTGCATTTTTACCCCTTAGTTCCTGTTTTCTTCACAAACTTAGAATTCTCTAAGTCAAGCCTTTCTATAAGTTATGTAGGAGCTTTTTCTTGCAAATCAAGGTTAGATGGTGCCAGTTTAGGGTTTATGACGAGGTTCTCATCAAAACACAAAATAGTTAATGTTTTGAAACCCAACAAGCTCCGCAACAGCAACAACATGAAGAGGTGAAGAGATCAATGGGGGAGGAAATAATGGTGGAACAAGAAGATGAGTAGCAGCAGCATTAGCAGAAAGAGGATGAGCAGCAGCATCAACGGAAGCATCCGTAGCAGCAGCATCAGCATTACTAGTAGCATCAACATCATCAGCATCAGCATCATCAGCATAAGCATCATCAGCATGAGTAGTAGCAGAAGCATCAGCAGCAACAGTAGCAGAAGCATCAGCAGAAGCATCATTAGCATCAACAAAATGATTATCGAATGGAGAAGGGGCTTGAGAGCCAAGAAAAGTAGTGGTAGCAACAACTGCAACAATGGCATCAGTAGCGGCATCACCAGCATTAGCAAAATGATGATTGAATGGAGGAGGGGCTTGAGGGCCAAGAGAAGCAGTAGCAGTAGATGAGGGAGGTAGTAGCTGCAACAATGGAGACTAAGAAGCAGCGGGAGCAGCAACACGAAGGAAAATAGCAGCAGTAGCAAATCGAGGTTTTATTTCCATATTATCGATGCAATTATAGGTTATCATCGGCGATATGTTAGTTATCATCGGTGATAATTGACACCGGTGCCACTAATAGAAAAAGTATTGTTCGCGACAGATATTTTCAACAGTTCAAGTAACTGTCGGCAATAATATTATTCTTGACCGTTTTAATATGAATGGTTGCCAAAAGTCCGGTCATTACGTTTGTCATATGGAAAACAGTCTAGGAGGTTGAGACCATTCTCGACCGTTATAAATGGTGGAGACAAAGTTTATTCGACCGTTGTTATGTAAACAGTCGAGGATAAAGAAATCCTTGACTGTGTAATATATAATGGTTGAGAAAGTGAAGTAAAATTAAGACGTCTGGTTGACACCGTTTTCGACCATTATAAACGGTCAAAAATAATAATATATTCGACCGTTTCCATATTAACGGTCGACGATAATGTTTTCATAACCCGTCACTTGCGGTCGGGCAAATTTTCAAAGTCTATCGTCGACCGTTTGACCTTAACGGTCAGAAAATGAGTTATTCTTGACCGTTATTAATAGTCAGTAATAAAATAACATCGACTGTTTATTAGGAACAGTCGAGAAAGTTGAGTTAAACCCCTAGCATGGACTCGACTCCCTTCCCCTTCGTCCCAAATCTGAAGTGGCCTCCTCCACCTTGCGACCTCCTCCTACCCCTCCCCTCTGCGAGACCTCCTCCCCTTGGCTCCTCCTCGGCGAGCGTTGCTGCGGCTCCTCCTCCACCTCGGCTCCTCCTTTGCGACCTCAAGGGGTAGCCCTGCTGCTCCTCTTCTTCCTCCTCCGCCCGCCTCTTTCCCCTCCCCCTCGTCGCCGGCCTGAGGCCCACTCCCCCTCTCCCACCACCAGCACCAGCACCACCACCCGCCACCCGCAACACCACCACTCACCGCCACCACCTCTGCCGCCACCACCAGTACCTCTACCACCACCACCCGCAGCACCACCACCCCCTGCGGCCACCACCAACACCACCACCACTCGCTGCCACCACCTTTTCCGCCACCACCTCTTGCCCCTACCTCCACCACCACCACCAGCACCAGCACCACCACCCGCCACCAACACCACCACCCCCTGCCACCACTCCCACCACCACGACCACTCCCCTTGCAGCCACCAGCAGCAGCACCACCACAACCCGCCACCCCCTCCCCCCGGCAGCAGCACCACCACCCCCTGCCCCAGCCACTAGCACCACCACCCCCTTCCCTCCCCCTAGCACCACCACCAACTCATACTCCTCCCACCTCCTCCCTACCACTACCACCACATCCATCTCACTATATTTTTTAAATTAGTATGTCTTGATCGTATGTTTTAATTAGTATTTTTATGCAATTGTGCCCACATGTATACTTAGTTTGATTACATTATTTTGTGTGAGTGAATGTGTGTTAATGAATGTTTTCAAATTATATGTTTTAATTAGTTTGTTTTGAATGTGTTAATGAATGTGAATGAGGATGAGGAGTAGGGGTTGTGGGTGGTGTTGGAGGAAGGGAGGGAAGATCGAGGAGGAGGGTACTAGAGGTGGGCAATGGTGGTGAGGGGGGAGGTGGGAAGAGGCAGGAGACATAAAGGAGGTAGCGAGGGTGCGAGGAGGAAGGAGGAGGTGGGAGGAGGATCTTGAGGAGGAGGAACTAGAGGAGAAAATTGAAGGAGAAGGTAGGAGGCAAGGGGAGGTGGGAGGATGAGGGTCTCGAGGAGGGCCCGAGGGAGAGGGAGGAGGAGGAGAGAAACAAGTGAAAGGGAGTGGAAGGAGGTTTAATGTCATGGGTTATGCGATGGGTTTATTTATGGGTTAGAGTTTAGGCTTAGGATTTATGGCCTTTGGTTTAGAGTTACGAAGTGAATGTTTAAGATCTCGAGCTTAGGATTTATGGCCTTTGGTCTTGCTTAGGATTTAAGGTTTACTTTTAGGGTTTGGTGTTTAAGATTTGAGTGTTAGGGTTATGCGTTTAGGGATTCGATTAACAATCTTAATATTTAGGATTTTATAAAGCAGGGAAAGATGAGAATGGAGAGGGAGTAAGAGGAATATGAAGAAGATTAGGGGTTTAGAAAGTGAGGAGGAGGAGAGGGTTGGGGTGGAGGCAATTACTAGTGTTTAGAGAAATTTCTGTCGCATTTTCTCGCTCTTCTCTAGTATACCAACTAATTTTAGCTTCGTTCTCAAAGAGCCTTTTAGTGGGGGCTATTGGGGATGTAGTTAAGGTTAGTCTTGGGGGGTATACTGGAGAAGTGTGAGAAAATGCTGCTGAAATTTCTTCAAACACTGGTCATATGTAAGAAGTAATGTTGTGATCAAATCTTCAAGGATGGGCTATCAAGTGAAAATCTTCTTAAAATACACATTTCTTCCTTATTCGAGTTTAACTTATTAGTGATCTTAAAATACACATTTTTACCTTATCCGAGTTCAACTTATGAGTGGTTGTCTTTTACATTTAGGTTAATTATCATAGATAAGTCATGAATCAGTATGAGGAATTCGAATTATCACAGATACAAGAGTAGAGTGATTTCATTTCTGGAGTGGGCATTTCATGATGATAGGAAGACATTTAGACGAGGTGAATTCCTTCAGCTGATTTTATGCCCATGTAGACAATGTTTGAATGAGTTTTTCTATGATCGGGACAGTTTTGGAGCATGTGATATGTAACGGTTAGTGGAAACATTACGTAAATTGGATAGCTCAAGGTGAGCAAATGAGGGAAGTTAGAAATGAGAGAATTGAAGCCTTTGAAGGAAGTGATGATAATAAAGGAGATGAATTGGATGAAATGTTACATGATATGAGAGCAGCAAACCATGAGGATGTAGATGACGATGAGACATTGTGAGATTGTAATGAGTTGTATGATGTAGTCAAGGCAGTAGATGATCCTATTGCTCCTGGAATAACGTCAATGTCAAAGTTGTCATTCCTTCTGAAATTATTTCAGATGAAAGTGATGAATAGAGCCACAGTAAAATTAATGTCTGAGGTTCTGGAATTCATTGGTGCTCTGCTGAATAATCCTACTGGGTATCCTAAGTCATGGTATGATGCGAAGAAGTATATACATGGGCTCAAATTGAAATGCGAGAAGATTGATGCATGTTGTAATGATTGTGTCCTGTACAGAAACGAGTACTTAGGGTTGACCAACTGTCCTGAATGTAGTAATGAGAGATATAAGGTGGGTAAGTCAACAAACACCAGCGAGAAGAAACAACCGGAGAAGGTTCTTCGTTATTTTCCATCGATCCTTAGGCTACAACGCCTATTCATTTTCAATAAAATAGCAAAACTGATGTCGTGGCATCAAGATAATAAATTGAAAGATGGACGCATTTGTCATCCAACAGATTCTGATGAGTAGAACATATTTAACGAGAATCACGCATTATTCGCAGAGGAGGCACGAAATGTGATACTAGGTCTTGCAAACGATGGATTCAACCCATTCAAGAGAATGTATCCATCATATTCCATATGGCCAGTGGTCATGGTAACTTACAACTTACCCCCATGGCTATGCATGCGATCTGCATTCATGATGTTGACACTCCTTATCCCAGGACCCAAGCAACCAGGAAATGCAATAGATGTTTATCTCCGGCTATTGATTGATGAACTGAAAGTCTTGTGGTACAGTGGTGTTTAAACATATGACGTATAGAAGAAACAATTCTTCCAGTTGCATGCAGCATTACTGTGGACAATCAATGACTTTCCAGCATATGCGAATTTGTCAGGATGGAGTACGAAGGGGGAGTTCGCCTGTCCAATCTATATAAATGATACTGATCACTTGAGATTGCCTGAAAGCAAGAAGTTCTGTTACTTAGGGCACCATAGGTTTTTGCCCATTGAACACAGATGGCGAACGTCACAATTCAAGGATAGATTTGATGGTAAAGCATGTCGATATTCGTCGAGGAATCCGAAGAATAAACTTTGTACATGTTTTATTAGGCTGTCAGGGATGAAAATGATGGAGATATTGCAACAGTTCGAAGAAATGCGTTTGGGTCATCTTTTCAAGAATGACTTGGCTTCCTTATGACATTCAGGGTTTAGGAAGAAAAGTATATTATTTATGGAGCTTCTATATTGGAAGGATTTGACAGTGCGACACAATTTAGATGTTATGCATATCGAGAAGAATGTGGTGGACAACATTTTTGATGTATTAAACATAACAGACGGCCCGAAGGATACAGTTAAAACATTGAATGATATGAAAATTTTGGGTATTCGTCCTGAGTTGCACATTGAAGAAGGAGGGTCTCACTTTCCAGAAGCTATATACAATCTTACTGGAGAGCAGAGGCGAAGGATTTTCTCGTTCCTTAAAGATATTTGGGTTTCAGATGGGTATTCATCGCAGCTTTCACGTTGCGTAAATGAAGCGTAAAAGAAGATTATTGGGTTAAAAAGTCATGATTCTTATGTGTACATGTAAATCTTATTCCCACTAGCGATACGTGAAGTGATGCATGATCCGGTAGTTGATTGTTCCACGGAGATGAACAGATATTTTAAAGTCATATGTTCAAAGACATTAGATCCCAAATTGTTAGACTATTGGGATAAACAAATTGTGATCACACTTTGTAAATTGGAGCAGATTTTCCCGCCTGCATTCTTCGACGTGATGGTTCATGTCACGCTTCATCTTTTGAATGAAGCGAGAATTGCTGGATTCTTGCAGTACAGATGGATGTATTCAATTGAACGATATTTGAAGAAACTGAAAGATTGTCTTGAATAAGGCTAAGCCAGAAGGGTCAATCATTGAAGGCTATCTTGTAGAAGAATGTATTAACTTCTGTGCCTTGTACATGAATGAATTAGACGATCGATTTAATCATCTTGAATGGAACTATGAAGGAGAATTTAATGGTAATGATGAAGATTGTCTGTCCATATTTAACATCGGAGGAAGGTCGATCCTCTGAACGGAGGTTAAGTCCGTCTTGAAAATGGACCGACGATTGGTACACTTGTATATTCTGAAGCAAATTTCAGAAGTGGATGAATTTTACAATGAATTCAAAGCATCCTTGATTGTTTCATCCACTTCTAAATGTACCAATTGGTTAAGCATCCTTGATTGGTTAATCCCATCTCGGGAATTTCCAATTGGTTCAAGGATGCTGAACCAATTCATCTACACACGACTTGCAGTTCCTTGATTGGTTCAAGGATCGTGTAAATAAACTGAAAGAAGATGGAGATCAACGGTGGGTATAGGATTTTGATATAATTGTCGATACACCTTTGACATTCGGACGTTACCTTTCGTGATACATAATTAACGGTTTCAGATATGGAGTACGATCCATTGATGATGCAAAGGCCACGCAACAGGCAGGAGTTGTCATCAGTTGTGACCTAAACACTGGTTATGATGGGTATTATGGTCAAATTGAAGAGATTGTGGAAATGAGTTTTAGGTTTGACCATAAGGTGATTTTATTCAAGTGTGGTTAGTTTGATGTTTTTAAAGAAGGCATTGGATTCAAAGTTGATAAGAAACATGGTTTCTTGAGCTTAAGTGAGAACTGTCACGTCCTCCAATCATCAGAACCATTCACACTAACTTGTCAGGTAGCACAATTATTCTACATGCCTAATAATAGCAGAAATGGGTGGATTATACCAGTTAGAGCTCAATCACATGAACAATATGATGTGGGAAATGATCTACACCTAGATGTTGAATCTGAAGTATATCAACAAAACCCACAAAGTGAAGAACTTGCCTCTGGTGTAATTGACATTGACATATAAGGTAATTTATCAAAAGTTTTAATCCATAACCATAAATATAAATATTTTAAGAAATTTTTAGTTGTCTGTTTTGTTTAAATTTTCTTTAAATTGTTTTATCTTTTGTCAAAGCTTATGTTCATTTATATTTCAAAATTGCAATTTATTTTATTACCTTCTCATATAGATTCTTCGCATTCTCCTACTATTTCTGCAAAGTTTGTAGATCATTTTGTCATTAGGGTGAGTTTCTTACTACTTTTTTCTTTAAAATGCTGTTATCATGTTAAATGTGGGGTGTGCCCACTTAGATTTATTTTTTGTGTGGGGTGTGCCCACTTAGGTTTATTTTTTTTTGTGGGGTGTGCCCACTTAGATTTATTTTTTGTGTGGAATGGTGCATTTATTTACTTTTTGTATATTGAATGTTTTTTGTTGATGTGGAGAAGGAGAAAGGGAAATGGAGGGGAGAATGGAGGAAAAGAGAAGATGTATGTAAAGGTGGAGGGAAATAGAGGAGAGGGGAAGGGAAATGGAGGGATGGGAAGGAGAAGGGAGAAAGAGAAGGAGAAGAAAGAGGAAGGGTGAGGTGGAGGGAAATGGAGGGATGGGAAGGAGAAGGGAGAGAAGGAGAAGAAAGAGGAAGGGAGAAGTGGAGGGAAATGAAAGGGAAGATAAGGGAAATGGAAGGATGGGAAGGAGAGGGGGAATGGGAAGGAGAAGAAAGAGGAAGGGAGAAGTGGCGGAAAATAGAGGAGAGGGGAAGGGAAATGGAAGGATGGGAAGGAGAAGGAGAAGGAGAAGAAAGAGGAAGGGAGAAGTGGAGGGAAATGAAGGGGAGGATAAAGGAAATGGAGGGATGGGAAGGAGAAGGGAGAAAGAGAAGGAGAAGAAAGAGGAAGGGAGAAGTGGAGGGAAATGAAGGGGAAGATAAGGGAAATGGAGGGGAGGGGAAGGGAATGGAGGAATGGGAAGGGGAAAGGGGAAGAGAGAAAGAGGAGAAGAAAGAAGGGAGAAGGGGAGGGAAATGGAGGGGAAGGGAAGGGGAAAGGGGAAGGGAGATATCATTTTATTTTTTAGTTTCATTTATATACGCTTATTTCATTTTCATTTATTTGTATGCTTATGTTATACAGGATTTTTGAAATATCACACAATATATAGGTGAAATGTTGGCGAATTTTTTTTAAAAATATCTGATTGTTTGTGATGTTTTTACGCAGGTTAATTTCAAGAAGAAGGCTAATAAGAGTTGTAGGGAGGAGGCTCAGGCCTCCCAGCAGCCTGAGGTCCCTTGCCAGCAGCCTTAGCCTCAGGCTCACTGCCGACAGCAGCCCACTCAGCCCCAGGCACCTCGCTAGCAGTTTTGAGGCCTAGAGATGTGGCTCGATATTTCCAGAGTCAGGGGAGGGGAGGTAGGGGGATGGGGAAGAGTCAGATACCTCCTCTGATGGATCTACCAGCAGAGGATTCTGACTACGAGGAGGATGCAGCCGTTGATGAGGAGGATTGTACTTCAATTGATGAGAATGACGTTGGCTTGGATGATCAGCTAAAGTAGACGGTTGACCCAGATCCTTCTCAGCTGGGATGCTCTGCATCACCACCACCCTTCTGTATTTTAGGTATGAATTTAAGGTTTGGTAAATGTTACGATTTATTTATTTCTTTGTTATTTAGTTTTATGTTATAATTCTGTCTTATAGGTACACGTAGGAGAAGAGGTCCCACGTAGAACAGGGAGTTAGAGAGAATTCCGAATGGGGTCCGCATTTCAGTGCGGATCACACCAACGTGGGAAGTAGTGGACTATCCTCCATTTGTCAGCTGACTGGGTACGTTGACGAAGGTGATCATCCCACTGTCCTACTTTGATTGGAGGAAGGTACTAAACGACTTGAAAATGCAGCTCATTCGAGAGTTAGAAGTAATTGATAAAAATTAATAACTTAATTACATTGCTTTATATAAGTTTAAATTATGTAACAATTTCTGTTCTCTTACTAATTCAGGCCACCTTCGATTAGGGCGATGATCCGAACATCGCCAAATATATCCTTAAGCATGCAGCGAAGATTCATAAAGATTGGAGATTGGAGATGAAGAATAAGGTAAAAGATAAATTTTAATTGTATTTGTTTATTTCCTTTACCTTAATTCAAATATTATTTCTAACATTACAATTATATTTTTTATTATTATAAGAAAATGAATCATGATAGGGCACTGCATAATGTGCCTCCTTTGATACAATTGTACACTTGGAAGGAAGCACGTGAGCATTGGCATGATCCAACGATGTAGGTAAAAGTATTTCATATGTTATCATTTATTTAACTAATTTCTAAGTTAATAAATTGTACCTTTATTTCAGAAGCAGGCCAAGAAGAATAAGGAAAATAGGGCTAAGGCTCCACCGAAGACTCATGTCTTGGGTAGGAGCATACGCTCAATGAAATCCATATACGTAAGTACCTTTAATTATTATTTTCTTTTAAGCATTACAAAAATTTCTAATTTTTTTAAAATTAACTGTTTCCAATTATTGTAGTCCGCCAAGCATCAAGGTGCCCAACTTGATCGGGTTGGAGTATATGAGGCCACTCATAGCAAGATGAGTGATGACGGAAATAGAGAGTGGCTTCACGACACATACAAACACACGTAAGTTAAAAAAGAAAATACTTTTATTTGATTTCATAATTATATAATTAAATAAAATTACTTAACGTAATTCAATATCTTTCAGGATAATATGATCAACTTAATGCATCATCTTGAAGATGCCAACTTTGCTACAGTTCAGTAGCCACTGACAGGAGTGGAGGTCTATCGAATCGTCATGCCACCTGAGCATGGCGGGTACGTCTGTAGCGGAGGGAGGAGCGAGACCGTCTTGGGGTGGTATAGGAGAAGGGAAGCATCATCCTCTTCAGCTGAGGTGCATGAGATGAGGAAAGAGATTGCAGCATTACGCTGCAAAGACAAGGGGAATGCCCAGCGGATTGATGAGCTAACGACGCTAGTTAGGGACAACGCGATGCAAACTAAGGAGTCCAACAAGACCATCAAGGACCTGCTGTCATTACTTCAGAATGGAGGTATTGATCACCCATCCCTTCATCAGTACAGAGATCGTTGTGATGACGATGATTTAGGTGGTAGCGGTGCTGGAGGCATTGGTGCCATAGCATGATTGTATTTTTTATATACGTTATCGTTTGTAGTGAAATCTGTATACGTTATTTCATATATGAAATTTCTATTATGATCTTGTGTGTTTTAAATAGGCGCAAAAATATTTTAAGTTGTGTGATTGATTATATTTTTACTAGATTTGTAGTTCTTTACCGGTCTTCCACATAAATTAAACACATTTAAAAAAAAATGCTTTCTCGACTGTTTTTAACGGATGAAAATATTAGCATTATCGACCATTATTTTAGAAATATTGACAATATTAATATACTCGATCGTTTGAGAACGGACGAGAATATTGCAATTTCCGACAAGTATATGTGAATGGTCGAGAATATTAATATTCTCGACCGTTCACAAAAGTACTAAAATAGAAACATTCTCGACGGTTATTGATAAACGGTCGACAATATGATCTTAGTCGACCGTCTAAATACCGGTCAAGGTAAATGTTTTCGTCGACTATTTATTTATAACGTTCGAAAAAAAATTTTCACGACCATCGAAAACAGAGGAGAGAAATAACCAAATGTCAAGTGGTGGTCCGCCCTTTTCCCGACAATATTGTTCTAAAACTGTTGAGAAAGCCTAATAGCGATATTACATTTTCTCACCCCTTTTTATCAACAGTTATTTTAACATTGCCGACCGTTTTTAATGGTGGGCAATATGCAATATTCTTGTAGTGTGGTATTTTACTTAAATATCATCGGTGATAACATATTTATCACATGTGATAAAGTGACATTGTTGCTATTTCACTTAAATATCACCGATGCTATTCACTTGAAAATGTCACCTGTGATATATGTGTTATCACTGGTGAAAATATAAGTTATCACAGGTGATAACACATTTTACATCGATACATTTCAATTAAAAGAAATGCTTATTTTCTTTTTTTCTTCAAAATAGAAAAGGAGGACAAAAAAAAAGTTGGAAGGCCTCCAGCGAAGAGAGTGATATTCAGAAGAATAAATAATTTCGATCCAACTCACTGCAAATGCGTCGATGACTTGCAAAGAACACTTCTTTCAAGACTAACGGAATGAGAAAGGAAAAACACCAAAATTTGTGGAGGAAAGGAAAATATTTTGTTGAAAGAGTACATATGCAAGGAGTGTTACAAATAGGTGGATTCACAAAGAGTCATGTAAGCTATAAAGCACATTTAATTTATATATTGTACATTTGTCTTATTTTATAACACTAAAATGTGAAAAAATTGCAGGTCAATGAAGGGATATTTTCAACAACCTTTATATTCGTGATAAATTTTTTTGCATATATAGGGTTCAATAACATGAAAGAAGTAAATGCATACTTCGATAGAGCCATTGCATATTTGAGAAATTATACAAAGATACATGTACTACTAAACAGTGAGGATGTTGTCCATTGGACACTTGTGGCTGTCGACCTTGAAGAAAAAAGACTGACAAAATATGACAGTTATATTGGATACTACCCAGAGTGCATCAATAGAGATGACAACAAACTGGTAAGAATCATTTTTTATCGCCGCTGTTAATTTAAGAACCATTTCATTAAAGTGTTGAGGTGCAAAGTAAGATTGCACCGGTGCAATTCAAGTGTTGAGGTGCAAAATAAGATTGCACTGGTGCAATTAACAATTAGTTCAACTTTTTCTTTCTTTATATTTTTGCCTTTTTAGAAACTAACTAAAGGAATATTTTTTTTTTCTTTTACTTTAAAGTGATGAAAGAACAACTATACAACAGATTTGCCATTGATAAAGAAGGGTGACAACAAGAATTCAAACTTGATGCACTCCAACAAGGAATGACAACCGATGACTATGGCATCTTTCACTGCAACAATTTCTACTTTTTCAACTGATGGCAAAGCCCTTTTAGCCGATGCCAAAAAGCCACAGCATAAGTATCGTTGCTGTTTCTTTTTCCTGTCGGTTACAAGGAACATCTGATGTTGAAATATCGTTCGCCCAGCGGACGGATTGGATCTTTTGCTGTTGTTTTACAACCGACGGCAATGGGATTTCCTGTCGCTTGTTAAAAAAGCGACAATATTTTTACGATACTTTTTCCTGCGTTAATGCGTTGCTCTTTTTGTTTTGCCGTTGTTTAAAATAAAATGCCGTCGCTTATACAACTGACGGTAAAAATAATTTTTCTGTCGCTTTTTAAAATAAGCGATGGCAAAAACCGTTCATTTGCTACAAAAACTTACATTTTTTTACTGTCGGTTCTTAAAATAACCGACGGCGAAAATATTTTTCCCGTCGCTTTTTGTAATAAACGACGAGAAACAGTCACCTTTATTAAAAAAAATTACCTTTTAAAGACGTCGATTATCGTAAAAATCGACGGGAAAGGTAGGATTTTTTTTTTTTATTCTGAAACATCCACTGTATACCTGTGGAGTAAATCACCAAGCCTTAAATGCAAGGAATCTCACGGTTGTTTTAGTTGAAAGAAAGGAGCAATGGTTAGCACTTCATCTTAATATATCTTACAAGTAGAAGTTCAAGTAGGGACATGAATGGGAGCACACTAATTGCAAGTTTTCCCATGAATGAGTCCTTACACATAGGTCAAATTTCTCTACTTGTGCTGATGACAGGAAGAAGCTTAGGCTACACAGATAGTCACAAACAAGGATACGAAAAGCCAAGGATCTACTGAGAACATATTGTGAATTAATTGTAGTATGTGTTCCTCCCCTTTAAACCTTGTTTGTTGAATAGAAACTAAGAATCAGAAAAGCTTAGGGCACTCTGAGTGTATGGGCCAACATGGATTGGTTTCACCAGTCCAATCATGAAACCAATCCCTTATTCTGAGTGAATACACTGCAGTTTCATTTTCAACATCAATCAGGCCAAAATCCCAAGTTCTGAAAACTTCCAAAGATAAGAAGACGAACTCGAGTATGATAAGCAAACATTTTCAGAATAATATGGATATAAAAGTTAAGCCCTAGCAGTAATATTCAATCTATGATTCTAACTCTAACCTAAGGAAATTCTAACTCTACTGGTGAGGCCCTTTGTCCTCCCCTCCCTGGTAGGGGAGCCGGTTGGCCCCTCGCCAGGGCTCCTCCCCTTGGGTAGGAGCTGCGGGTGTCCCTCGGGGCTAGGGTTTGCGGTTGTGTTTTTCTCGCATGTGCTCCGTGTGTTTTTCCTCTTTGTTTTGTCGTTTTGGTTTTGGTTTTGTTTTGCGCTTCTCGTGTGGATCTTATCGTTGTATCATGGGGTCCTCTAAGTCTCCCCCTGATCTGGTTACCTCGGATCCAAGAGCGTCTTCGTTGCAGAGACCTTATTATGCTTCTGTGGTGAACAACCATGGCTCCTCAGCGGTCCTTCCTTTCGAGGAACTTTCTGTGCCGGTTCGTCTGCCCTCTAGGGTGGACGACCATCTTTGCACTTCCCTCTCCGCTGACGAGGTTGCGAACCTTTCTAAGGGTTTCTCTCATTCAGTGGTGATTTGGGCGATGGGATCGAAATCGTCCTTCCAGGCGGTTAATGAATTCCTTCTTCGCAAGGTGAAGATCTCCAAGTTTTCCTTGACGGATTTGGACATGAGGCACTGGTTTGTTAATTTCTCTTCTTGCCTAGAGTTTTCTAGGCTTTTCTCTCTTGGCTCCACATTTTTGAACAATGTTCGGCTCCAGTTCATTCGTTGGACTCCTTCGTTTTGTATGGACGCGGCGGTTACGTTGGTGCCTATCTGGGTGGGATTCCCCGATCTCAACCTTCATCTCAACCATCTGAACGTGCTCCTATCCCTTGCTTATCAACTGGGTTCCCGTGTTTGTGGACCCACGCACGGTTCAAGGCTTGAGACTGGGTTATCCGCAGGTGTGTGTTGAGATGAACCTTCTCGAGCCCCGTCCTTCGTTTGTTTGAATTTCCAATGGGGGTTGATGGTTCATCAGAAGGTTGTTTTTGAATGGATTCCCCTGTGCCGTTCGCTCGGTTTGAAATGTGGTCATACTCTGCATTCTTGATCCTCTGCTTCTACTACAGGTCACGCTGGAACTTTTGGAGCTTCACACTCCACTAACCATGGGTAGTCATCAGCTCTATCGGCGAAGGAGAGGGCCCCATCCTCCTCTGAGTCGGGTCCTGTCGAGCACCGTGAGCCCCTAACTGCTTTGATTCCGGAGGGCCGTGGGGGGGTGTTTGATCCTGGTTGTATAAATTCTCCTCTGGGGGGGTCTAGAGCTACAGGAGGTCCTCCGGCTTCGACCAAAGTGAAATGCAAGGTCTGGATGAAACGAAAATCAAAGAAGCCCTCTACGCTGCTGCACATCGATGATCTGGGGGTGGAGTACACGAAGACTTGCTCTTCTGATATCCCGATCCCCCAGCAGGTATTCTCTTCTCCTGTTGATAGCTCTTCTTGTGTTGATATGCCTTTGGTTTGTGACTCACCGTCGCTTGATTCTTCGCTTGAATTTTTGAGCGGCTCTAATAAATGTTGCGCTGGTGCTTCCCATGCTCTGGAGCGTGAACCTCTTTTAGTTGACGCCTCTCAATCGATGATTTTGCAATCGTCTTCCATAACACCCCAAGCCCAAACTGATTTCAGTTCTTGCAATGCTCGATTTTTCATGCATAATGTGATCAGTTCGCATTTAGATTATGACTTTGTTGACAAGAACCGCATTGCCTCCTTCGATAATGCATTTTTTCAGATTAGTAAGCAAGGGGATGAGGTTCTGTTTGCTGAAAATCAAAATAGTAATTAGGATTCCACTAAATGCTTGTCTCTTGAAAATGGCCCTATCGCCTGGGGAATCTATATCCCATTCCTGTCCCCTACACCACTAGATCCTGACCCCCTTTAATTTAGGAAATTATTGAGTATGAGGAGCGTCTTTTGGTGAGCAATGATGACCATTTCTTGGCCTCCAGTTCTGATTCGATCTCGTCGAGATCTGTTGACAACCAGACTATTGTCTTTTCCCATGGTCTTGGAGACGAATATGTTGCACACTCTACCAGTAGGTCTAGAGGAGTCTGTAGGGGTGGCTCTGAATGGGGAAGCGGTAGGTTGACGAGAAGTCGCAGTAAATCGCTATCTAGACCATCTTATCAATGAAAGGGCTTTTCTAGAACTATAGAGGGGTGCTTAACACGCCCACCTCCAATCATATCCAATATTTGATTCAGGTGCACAATCTTGATATCATATTCCTCTTCGAGTCTTTTCCTAATGCTTCTTTAGCTCCGATTTTCATGGACTTGATTGGCTTCTCTCAAACTCATATCTCCCCGTGTGCTCCTAACATTTGGTGCTTCTCTAAGAACACTATCCATACTTTCGACATCAGGGCTATGCCCTAAACGATATTTGTTCGCTGTGGGCTTCCTAATGCCACGTGCTACATATCCGAAGGCTATGCCTCCTGTGATCCGGACTCCAAACGGGACCTTTGCTTCACCTCTCTGATCTCATGGATACGTCTTCTGTCCCTTGGTTTATAGGTGGTGACTTTAACTGTATCCTACGTGCGTCCAAAAAAAGTGGTGGCCTCCCTTTTCACTTACTCCAAGCCATTGACTTCTTGAGGTGGAGAGACTCTTTAGGTGTTTTGGAACTTCCGATGGATGGTAACCAGCTTTCTTGGTGTAATGGTAGACATGGCAGTGCACGTATTTATAAAAAATTGGACAGGATATTCATTTCTCTGCCTAGCTTAGCCCTTACGCCCTCCGCATCCTACCTTTCTAGGTGGAATTCAGACCATTCGCCTATGATTTTTTCTCTTTCTGCTCACAATGCATCTAGACCTCGTCCCTTTAGGTTTCAGAACATGTGGCTTAGAGATCCTTCCTTCCTTAATGTGGTCAAACATGTTTGGGATACACTCGGCCTTAATCCTACTCATAATCACCTCGACAACATCTACTTCATGTTCTACAGTCTCAAAAAAGCCCTTCAATCTTGGAATAGGTGGTATTTCGGCGACATTCACTCGATTGTCAAAGATCTAGAGAGTCGTCATGATGATCTGGAGGCCAAACTGACATCCCATTGGGATGATCATTTCTCTTCTGAGCTTGCGGATACTCGTATCCAACTAGAGGATGCCCTCGCTAAATACTATGACTTCCTGGCCTAGAAAGCCAAGATTGGTTGGTTGCTCCATGGTGAAGGCAATAATGCCTTCTTTTTTGCCACCATCAAAAAGAGATTTGCTAAGCATAATCAGAACTCCCTCTCCTCCTCCATTGGTAATGGTTCGTGGGACTTGGTTGTTTCCAAAGCCACTAATTTCTTCCAATCTCTCCTTACCTCTGGTGGCACGGGTGATATCAATAGGTTTCTTGATGTCATACTTCTGATCATCACCCCTGAAGATTGTGCCAACTTAACTAGTATCCCCAATGAATCTGAGATTCACAATACCATTAATGACTTGCTTGCCAACAGCACCCCTGGCCTTAATGAGTCCAATGCTGAGTTCTTTCGTCACTATTGGGATATCGTTAAAACGGATGTGGTGAATGCCATATCGTACTTCTATCCCTCCCTGGAAGCTTCTAGATCTTTCAACGCTACCTTTATATCCGTCATCCCCAAGAAATCGAATTCCTCTGATTTGGCCGATTTTCGCCCCATAAGCCTTTGTAATGTCATCTACAAGATCGCTTCTGGCAATTTCACGAATTATTTGGCCAAGCTGCTTCCTAGGTTCATTTGCCTGGAACAGGCTGGTTTCATCAAAGGGAGATTGATATTTGATCACATTTTGACTACTTTTGAGCTGGTCTAAAGACTCAATTGTAAAGTGTTTGGCTCCAATATCATCTTTTAGCTTGATCTTCAAAAAGCCTATGATCGTGTGGAGTGGGGAGCCCTCTATGGCACACTTCACAAATTTGGGTTCTCCACTAGGGTCATCGATCTTATCAAGGGTTTTGTGGAGCACGAAGGGTCCTCCATCTTAGTTGATGGGTGCTCCTCTCCTTTCTTCATGGTCTCCCAGGGGCTGAGACAAGGGTATCCTCTTTCTCCTTTCCTCTTCGACCTTTTCATGGAACCTTTTATCAGTGGTATCAAGGAGTTGGTCCATTTGGGTCGGCTGGATACTTTTGCCATCAAACGGGGTGTCCCCGCCCCCATGACCCTCCTTTATGCCGATGACATCATTCTTTTCCTTAATGGGAGTTTGAGGTTCACTTCTAACCTTATTGCCCTCATTCACGAAATTACACAACTCATGGTGCAATTTCGACCAAAGACTTAATTACCTCAAAAGCTTCTGCTTTGTGGGGAAGCACTTCTCGGTAGGCAGATTGTCTAGGATCCTCTCCATTACGGGCTTCCAACTCGGGTCCTTCCCCTTCATCTACCTGGGGTGCCCTATCTTCACTAGTAGAGCCAAGACTGTCTACTTCCATGGTCTCATTGATAAAATCCACTCTAAATTGTCAGGATGAAAAGCCAAACTGCTGTTGTTCGTCGCTAGGCTCCTTCTCATCAAACACGTTTTATCCTCCATTCCCATCCACATCCTCTCGGTTATTAACACCATGAGTTGTGACTCATCATGCCTAAATCGCCTAAGTTAAGCTAGAAACTAGGTTAAACAATATCAAATTAACACATAAAAAGGGTTAAGTGTGGGAAATAGAGAAAAAGGCCAAAAACATTAATTTTGTGTTAAAAACGCATAATTAGGTCATAAAATGAGATATTCTTTTGAAAAAGGATTAAATGGTGATCCAAATGCAAATTGAACACACAAATGAGTTTAAAAGTTCAAATCAAAAGTGTAATTAATTTCTTAAATGTTCAATAAACTTCTATAAAAAATTGGGTGCATTTGGACATCACTAGGACATTGCAATTAAAGATTTACATTTAGGTCCTTCATACATCATATTTTGTTCTCTAGAAAACCTTTAAGGACCCATTTGATACCAGCAGGGACCTATTTGCAACATTCTAAGGACTGCTCTGATAGCTTTCCTTACCACTAATGGGCCTCTCTACACTTTTCTTACCCCTTTGCTAAGGGGTGTTCCTTGCAAATTCACCATTAGAACCTAACCGCCACCTGCAGCTCGCGCACGCACTGTTCATGCAAAGAACACGCGCCATCCCTGCCGTTCATTCTCTTGATCACTTGATGTGTGGCTCGATTTTAATCGAACCTTCGCGCGATTCGGCGTGTGTGGTCACCTATCCTCCCAGATCTCATCCTACGGCCACTTTTTGATTAGATGCTCGTGTCGCTCTCTCCTCTCATCCTCACTGCCCAAACCCTTGGCACTTAATTTCACTCTCATGGTGAGGAGATTCACTCTCTCACTCTTCTTAAGCACCTCCATTGATCGCGTGCAGGCCATCGACTCCCCTTGAGCTGATCCCTTCGTCCACCTGCAGCTCTTCTCTCCCCCACTTTCCTTCGTCGGCTGTGACAGAGTTGGTGCTTCCCTCCCCAATTTAACTTGCTGCCAGCTAACCGGGTGGCAGACCTTGGACATCCTCGTCAACTGCTGGTCTCCTCTCCCCATTCGTCGTCATCAGCCGACCAGCGGGTGACCTGAGATATCTTCCTCCATTTAGATAGATTTACTGCTTTCCTAGTGTAGTTTACTTGCTTTCTAGGAGTAGGAATAATTAGAGCTGATCTGATGACTGTTAGTGTAGTTTAGGAGTAGATTTAGAGTAGAGTTCGCACTGCACCTCCTTTGATCATTTCAGATCAGAAGAGACAAATTCACCCCCTTCCCATTGATCACATTTCTTCCCCTTCATAGTTTCCTTCTGCATTTTGTTTTTCCTCGATTTAATTTCAATGATCACCTAGCTATCATGTCTAATTTCAGATCTGAGGATTTCATGTCTCAAATATGAAATTAGTGCCAAAGACCATTTTGGGTGGGTGTCTCCCACTCATTTCGCAAATCCACAAAGACCCCCCGATCTTAATTCGCCAACTCGAATTGCTCGATCTTATTTAAAATGGTGTTACTGTTCAGATCAGTGATCTAAAACTCATTTGGATTTTATCGAATTTAATCGAGCTTTTTGAGATTGGATGGGGTTGATTAGATATATGTAATGAGTCCAATGGTTTGGAGTGTTGTTTTGACTATATGTATGTGCATGTATCTAAGTAAATCCCTATGTTGGAGAGTTTGGCCAAGGATGATCAGCAAGACTGATTTGAGGTTGAACAAGGACCCAACAGGTCTTGATCTATCCACATGATTGCCTTGAACATCCATCGATGTTCAAGGAGATCAAGTGGAGAAATCAATGTAAGATCCAAATCAAAAGCCCCAAATGGGGTGACATTTTATCCCTCCTTGTAACCACTTTCATGATCTAATGTTGGAAGTTTTGGATTAAGAATTGAAAGTATTTTTGACAGAAGATTTGAAGGAGATTAAAATTCGATTTTATACATATGATTTTCAGATCTTATTTTCCGATCTAAAAGTGATTTTAATATGAGAAATGAGATAGGATTCAGTATATTAAACATCCTAGATCAGATTTCACCAAGTCTGATCTTGGATATTAAATTGCTGAACCCTATCTCAGTCGTTGAAATTGAATTTCTGTCCCTACTGTGGCTTTAGAATTTCAATTCAAGAGCTGTAGCAACCATTTTGAACATGTTAAGCCATTTGGTCTGCATGGAGGACGTCTGGGTAGTACTTGAGTTGCTGCTATAGATTGTTGCTGCTGTTCTGTTGGATTTCAGCAGTGAACACTGCTGCTGTAACTGCTGTTGTTTATATTTGCTGGATGAAATTTTGTAGGACAGTAGGGTTAGGTTTTAGTGTTTAAATTAGATGACATGTTGTTAATGCTGTATTTGACGTAACAAGCCTTCATGTACTTGAACTTGATTTAGAATTAACTTTGATTGGTTTGTAATCCCTTAAATAAATCTCTTTGTCAGCTACAATTTATGCTTAACTGTCCAATGTAAGAAATGAGTGTGAAATTAAGTGAAATTTATGTTTAATGGATGGAACATATCTCTTAGACTCTTTAGAGCATATCTGAATGTTTTACTGCTTACCCAGCCTTTAGACTAGGATTCAAGGCCTTAGGTTCTCATTGAAAATCCTTCTTAGGCCTAGATTGTGCTCAACTTGTAAATAAATAAAAATACTATAAAGATTCCAAAAAAATAAAATAAACCTATCTTGGTGAATATTAGGTGTACTTTTAAGTTCATACCAAGTTTCATAGTATTCTGAACCCTCGGCTTGGTAGAACTTACCAGTCGACGGTTCAGCCTACCTTAAAACTCAATAAATATCCCTTAATACAAAAACATCAAAAACATTCTCTCTATCTCATCTCTTTCTTTCTTTCTCATCCCCTATCTCTATAAAACACATAAAACCCATAAAAATAAGAAAAATCACAAAAATACACAAAAACACTTTGTATACTATGTATATACTTGTATATATAAGGTATATATAAAGCTATGTATGTAAATAATGTAAAATATGTACATAATGTATATATAAAACTTATGTATATATTATATAATGTAACTTAAATATTTGAGATAACTTAAATTGTATATAACTTATTTATATAATTATCTATTATTTAAATTAACTTATATGTACTATACTCTAAGTAAATTAATAAAACCTTGTAAATAAATATATTTACTACTAATACTGTACATACGTATTTATGTATATATAATGTACATAATAAACCTTTTACCATAATTTAATTATATATATCGAATAAATAATTAATTTATTAAGTTACTAGATAAGTTATTAGATTAAATTAAAATAAATTAGTAATTTAAGTTATAACTGAACTAACTTATACTATATATTTGTACTAATGTATTTTAAATAATTTAAGCTAATTTAACTATATTTATAATGTATTATATTAGTTATATCTAATTTATATATAAAACAACCCAAATAAGCTATTTAATTGGAAATAAAATCAAAATAAATGTTGTAAAGTACAAAAAAAATATTTATTAAATACCTTAATATGTATATTAATACCGTATATGGTCAATTAGATCATACATTAACTAATTTATACATAATTAAGAAATAAAACCCAAAATACAGTATGTATAAACTGGAAACTTTGCCTAATTTATTTCTACAGTAAATATAATTAAATTTATAAATTAATTGTACAATTATGTAGTATTATGTAAATACTTTAATTCCCCATAATTTATTTTTAATTTATAATAAATTATGACCCTCAAATCGAGGGCTAAAATCATGAAATCAGCACGGCTACGCTAGAATTCCAATGCTGAGACGAGACGTAGATAGTGCCACATCATGAGTGGAGAAGTGCTCTAAGGCACTTAAATGTTTTTTGTGTTTATGGTTAATTAGTCATCAAGTGCTGGGCGCGATAAATCCTTATAACCTATCCCCTTACGAGCATATGTATGATGTTATGGCATGGCATTGATGTGTGACGATTGTGTGCGGTATGTGGTTGGGAGCCATGAACTGTGCGAGGACTTGATTAAGTCCGTTACTAAGCATAAACCATGATTAAGAGGCCTAATTAATGAATTAGGATGGCTCTTAGTAGAGGTCTGGTCCCACCTGAGAGGGTGCTGTGTATCCCTCGAAAAGGTCGCTCGCCAACTAATAAACTTAATTTTTAAACTAAGGCCTAATAAGGGGGGTTAAAATGAGAGAACATAGAAAGAGGTTAAGTGTGAGAAAAATCTCTGAGAGCCTTAGTGAGAAGAGAACAGAGAAAAAGAAGAGTTAAAAAATTGGTTAAGTGTTGAGAGTGTTAACCCTCAGAGAGACTAATGTTGTCGAGCGAAATCGAGGTTTTAAAAACTACGCTGTAGTATAGTCGAAATCACTCTGAAAATAAATAATATTTATTACTCGAATTTGAAGTCCAAGGTCGAACACAGGGAGCAATATGAATTCACACACTAATCTCAAATAATGCAAATGAGCACAAGAATTTAAACCAAATAAACTACTCAAAAATGATAATCAATATAGAACATGAGTATAACAAGAATTCAACATGATAAAAAGATATATATAACAAAATAATGGTGATTTAGATCATCAATTATTTAGTATAGTTATATGTAAACTAGAGTAATCAATAATGCCACAGTAATTAGGACCAAATATTTGCACAGTAGCTTGAATGCTACAGTAATCAGACGTTTCCTTTGGAGATCAAATGCCTTAAACTCCTCTTCTTCTACTTTTGCTTTCTTCTTTTTCTTCTCTCACTTTTTCCTTCTTCTCTTCTTCTGCTTCTGCTTTCTTCTTTTTTCTTCAAGGCTTCTTCTTCTCTTCTTTCCTTTTTCTTCTTCCTTGGCTTCTCTTTTCTTTCTCTTCCTTTTTATCTTCAAGCCTTCTCTTCACTCACAGAGGGTAGTCATCTCAGATTTTGACTGTCACACGAGGCAAAACCCTCCCCTGCCCCGCGCTCTCTCTCTCTTTCTCTCCTCTTACGTTTCGCCCTCTCAAGGCCACTCAGGGTAGTTGGGTAATCGGGTAGGCACGCACCTTGGTCCAGGCTCACCGGTAATGGGTGGTGAGCGAGGAGTGAAGGCTTAGGCCGGTCGGGTGCACCAGGTCTGCATGGTATATGTCGCGGACGAGGCATGTGAGGGCGCTAGGGACCTCACCCCCCTGTGACTTAAGGCGATAAGCCTCTATCACAAAATCAATTTATGTCACTGCGGCTGCTTGTGAGTCTCCGATGTGGGACTATATGCGCCCCTCTTCTTCGCGCATCTGCAGTAGAGGTCCTTCCTTCGATTGCCATGGCTTGTGAGGTCAAAGCATCCAATTGACCACCTGGGGCAGTGCTTGAAGCAAATCCGCACAACCTGGGACTTCTACCTGGGGCTATCGAGACCTGGAGCGAGCTTGAAGCTTCCTTGAAGATTTGCATTAATGACGGCTAAGGGGTATACCTAAAATCAAGCAAAGCGGCCTCTTGGCCCTAGTAAAACGCTTTAGGAGAGTCGCCATGGGTCGTGGAATGCGGTGGTGGTGGTTTTGTGATGTATGGACATGTGCGGTGGCTGGCGGAGGTCAGCGAAGGTGGACGGCGATGGGTTTGTTCAGCGAGTGATTTGGGTGAGTGAAGTAGTGAATAGGAAGAGGGGTTTTGAAGAGGGTGGAGAGGTGAAGGTTGTGGGCTTGTCGGAGAGTTGATTGGTGGTCTGTGGTGGTGAGATGGGCTCGCCGGAGGAGTGGCTGGAGGTGAGGACGATGGAGGTGAACGACATGTCGAGGGATCGAAATCGAAGGATAAATAGAGCGAAAAAGAGTAGGGGAGACGAGGGAATGTTGGAACCTAATCTAAGGACGAAAGGGGGAGATATTCCCACGACGGTGTGATGGCCAGACGTGGGGAAGATGAACCTTCGAAGGGAGAGACGGGGGCGAAGAAGGGGTCTGGACACCTTCGCTTTGGTCGGCGAGAGGCGGAGGAAGTCGGGGAGGAAGAAGACGCTCCAATTTGGCCGTTGGGAGGTTGTGGGACGATGGGGGAGGAGCTCGCTGGAGCTAGGTTGGAGGAGGCCGGAGGTAGGGTTAGGAAGAGGGTTTTGTGGCCAAATCCTAGCTGAAGAGCACAGATGTGCTATGGGGATCTTTTTATAGGGCTCAGAAGGAGGTTTTGAGCTTGGAAGCCAAGCTTCCAAGCTAGGAATTGTTGCCAGAGTAGGAAACCCAAATGTTCCATGAGTTTGCATTAGGATTTGGGCGAGAATTGGAGCCCAAGATGCAGCTCAAATTGTAGGAAAATCTGTCAAGAATCTCTCTTCTAATTTTGGAAGGGATTCACTAATCAATCAGTGAGAAATCCCTAGTTGAAGGCCACTGGAGTAGGATTCCTCCGCAATAATGGCGGAGGGATCTATTTGCAAATATTGACGACAAAGATAGGAGTTTTCTTGTAAGGAATTCGAAAGTTAGGGGTCTGAATGAGATAGAAAGAATTTGACTGGACCAAAATGCAAAATTAGTCAAGATGATCTCAGATTGGGTCTAAATTTTGGTATAAACCTAATTTGGACCCAAGGAATTCAATGATGAAGTTAGATTTAGTTTGATCAAATTTGATTGGGTAATTTATGCAAAAATCCAAATTATGGTTAGTCTGAGACTTTGTTTTGGGTCAAGACAGGTCCTGATGGTCAAATTGAAGGTTCTAAACCTTAGAGAATATTTTTATATGAATTTTAGAGGGTTTAGGTGAATTTTATCATGACCAGAACTTCAGTTAATTAAGTGGGTCTGTTTTTAGGGTTTCAAAAGGCATTTAATTCTCAAAACACGTGCAAACCCTTTCTGATTGTTCTAACCCACTTGTTAGACTTTAAGGACCATATGACCCTTAATCACTCCCTGGGAAAATCCATGATTGTACTGCATTCATGATATGATGGTAAAATTGCAGCTTTAACCTTATTTTCTTATCTTTCCCTCAAAATGGTTATATAGTGACTTATGGCTCTCTGGCAGTTATGTAGGAACATTTACTGACTTAATTGGATCAAAATGAGCTAGTTATGGCTCATGATGGTATTCCCATCAACTAAGTAGAAAAGAGGCAGAAGAATGAAGAAGATGTACGTATATGTATAGTGTATATGTATATATATATACATACTGTAAATAATAAGTATACGTAGTATAACAAATGTTTGAGATATATATGTATATAAATAACAGTATAGCTTTACTAACAGACTAATATGTCATTGAAAATAGAATAAGTGTCACTATAGACCTTAGTTTTTATTTTAGATTTTGTATATAGTTTTGCTGAGGTTTAGCAACGTTTATATTCATCGCTGTACATATTATATATCTTACTGTATATGTTAATATACTATGTTAAGTTAGTATAATATATAGTATTACTTATTATTGTATATAAATAAGTATTAGTAATTTAACTTATAAATAGATAGTGTATAATATTTAATTATAGTGTTTGATGCTTGTTTGTAATTAGGTGTTTGCAAGCATTTTAGTTAATTCTTTTGTACATAATTAAGCTATTATTTCATTCATTGATTATTCATTAATTCATTCATTTATGATTGTACATAAAATTGATCTTTTTGGAATTAAAGAATAATGTTAGACTTAGATAGTGATGTATATCAATAACTGCTTCCCAGTGAAAGATCTGGAATAAATCAATAAAAATTATGTAATTAAATAAAATTGACGCGATAATGATTTGTATTTGTGACATATACTACAACGACGATTTTTTATACGAAACGCGAACGATTACAGAAAGTTGATTAGTTATTAACACCCCCAAGTTGGTCATCTCCACTCTAGATTCCACGTTTACCAATTTCTTTTGGAATTCCTCTGATGAGGGATGCCACCATCATTGGATTGCCTGGTCCACTATCTGTAAACCTTTGGCCAATGGCGAGCTTGGCGTCAGGAATCTCTCTGGGGTCATCAAAGCCTTCTAGATGAAAAGGCTTTGGAATATCCTTTTTGGGTCCTCTCCCTATTCTTCTCTCATGAAAGGCCTCTATGGTCTCTCCCATAACCCCTCACACACGCTTCAACAGAATCAAATCCTTACTTGCGGCATATAATGTTATGAAACCTTATATCCATTGGGAGGTTAAGGAAGGGGACCTTATGTTTTGGTTGGATATCTGGATCGGCGACTCTTCTCTCAAGGACTTCCTTTCGCATGACATTGAGCCCCCAAGGGTCAAAATCAAAGATGTTTTGGATCAGCTCGATTCTATTGATCATATTCACTATATCCCTCCTGACATTCGGGTTAACATCTTCCGAACCACCATTCGGGTTGGAAGAGATGTTCCTGTCTGGTCCCCTTCCTCGGATGGCAATTTCTCTGTTTCTTTTGCCTACAATATCAACATCATGCCATCTCATCCCATTCATGTTTTTCAAAGCCTCTGGAACCTTAAACTCCCTCTCCATCTTTGCCTCATTGCTTGGAGGATTGTTCATGGTAGACTTCCTATTGATGATGCTATTCAAAAGCGTGGTATCAACCTCCCATCCAAATGTGTCTATTGTCCTACCAATCCCTCCTCTGAAACGTGCATCTACCTTTTCTGCCACAGTGAACTTGCTCTCACTATGTCCAATTGGACCTTCAGGAACATGCTCATCGATCCCATCCCGTCTATTTCCTTATTCCACAAATTCTTGAACTCCAACGACTAATCTACTAAGAGGATCAAGGGTCTTACCACCTTCATTTGGCATAACATTTGGTGGTTGCGTAACAAGAGCAAGCACAACAATTTCAATTTAGCTAACACAAACCACTTTCTTCATCACAATTGGAGCTATTTTAACATGTCTACTTGGTTGAGATCTCAAAAACCCGAAGTTTTTGCTATTTCTTGGATTCGTCCGACGTCTGACTTCAAAGTCCACTTCGCATTGAGTTACCATCATGGCTCCTACTTGATTGCTTGGATTCTCCATGACGGCTATGGTGCATTGAAAGCCGCAGCTTCTTGTAGGACCCCCTCCCCCTCACCTAAGCATGGTATCATTGAAGCTATCATTCATTTCCTGCGTTCTGGGCATGGCGTCATGGATAATATTTTCCTTGAAATGGATTCTAGTCTTCTTTATTATTGGTGGAAAGGGAAAATCTTGGTTGCTTGGCGCATCCAGCCTTCGCTGAGCGAGGCTAAAAATCTTTGCCTCAAGGCATAAAGCTTACATACATCCACCCTATGGCCAACCACATGGTGCGTTCGATTGCCTCTACTTCTAAGAATTCCTGGCAACTTTTCAACTCGGAATGGGCTCTCCCCGCTTAGTGTTGTGGGATGCTTAGATTAGATAAGATCCAATTTCCTTATATTGTTGGCTTGGCTGTGTCGCCTCGGGTTTTATTTTGCATTTTTGTACTAGGCCACGAGTTGTGGTCCTCGTTTTTTGTATGGAACAGGTTTTGGTCTAGTCCCCCTTCTTTTTGGCCTCTAGGGAGTGGGGGATGAATAAGATTGACTCTCGTATTTTGAAAAAAAAAAGGAAATTAAAGAAGGAATATCTTATAATTAGCATGGAGAGATGAATAAAGAAGACTGTTGTTACGACCTGATTCCCGAATCCCTACAGGACACGAGAATTGGACCGACTCGACTGATTCCAAGACTCAGTCGCCCAACGAGAAAGTAACTAAAAAGTAGAAAAATAAATCACATTCACCATGCAAGCAACTAAAAGTAACAAAAGTACAACAGTAAAGAAATAAACTACGACAGTACACACCACCACAACAGTAGCGAATTTAAAAAGGGTACAGGAATATAAAATTTCAATAAAAGAGTATAAGAATGTAACAAAATACCCACTACTACAGAAAACGGGGTACAACAAAAGTACAACTACTGGGCTCTACTGGGCCCAGCACCCTCTACAACCGTAGGCTCTGGCTGCTCAACACCTGGACCTGAAAAAGGTAGTAAGTACGACACGTCAGCGAAACGTAGAGTAGAGTGGCAACCAGCTAACTAAAACAGTAAAGGTGGATAGGTAGCTGTTATTCCAATTCCTTTCTTTATTTAACTAATTATCCTTTCTTTCTTCACTTGGTTTATTTAACAGGTCTTTTCTTGATCTCGAATGTTCCTCGTGGGAATGATCTTGATTGCAGTCTTTTCCGAAGAGTAGAAGTAGCACGTGGTGCTCTCCTGGCCGGGAGAGTCCCCCGTGGTGGTCCTATACTCAGTCAACCACCCCAAGGTCGTTGACAGGTGTAACGGTGACTACGGCATGCGTGATAAACGCACGGGTAGCTATCCCGCACTGGCACGCGGTCAATCATTTCCGTTAACGGGTGTGCCCAAAGCACAGCACGAAACCAGTATAGGGCAGAGCCCCCTCAGTAACAGGGGTCTAGCCCCTCCACAGTAACCAAACTGGGGTCTCGCCTCTTCACAGTCCACGCACCCTTGCCTGACTACCCTGGTTTGCCCAGTGGGCCTAACAAGTCGGTGTAGGACGGCTAGCTGAACCCCGGGTCTCGTGGGGTGGCTAGCTCTCTCCCTACACTAGTAGCTCTCCCCGGTATTGTGTACGCGAGGGCCAAGAGTTGGTACAAAGTGGCCAGACCTAACCCCGGGTCTCAACCCTAGGGCGGCTAGCTCCACTCTGCACTAAGAGGTAACATGTGCTTCCCTTGGTACCACGTACCCAAGAGACAACACACTTTCCCATTCACTTCTCCAGTTCCATTCTATTTATTTCCAGGAGCTCTGCTCCTAATTTCCCATAGGGTTCATGCTCATGTTTCTCAGGCCAAGTCATACTAGGTTTCATCATTTAGGTTTATTCGCATATAGCATGTGTTTCCAACATTCAATCTTTCTTTTCCAATTTATATACAAGCAGCTCATATTTAATTTCAAACAATAGAAATTACATATAGTAGTTACTAATAATAGTACTCTACATTTCACAGGCAGCTGTTATCCAATTACAGGCAATTATTATTCCATCTACTCATTCCAAGACTGCATTTCAGGCATTTAATACAATCGTTCCAGTGTTTCTAGTCCTAGGATTCGTGCCATACCCTAGGATTTATCATTCAATCTAGTTTTTCTGGCCCTAGGATTCATGCCATACCCTAGGATCTATCATTCAATCTAGTTTTTCTGGTCCTATGATTCATGTCATACCTTAGGATCTATCATTTATTTCAGCTATGCATTTATGTCTGTAATTAACTGAGGGAAGTCACTCTACCCGTAAAACTGGGAGTAATGGGGGCGTGATCGGTAGGTCCACGTGCCTCCGCAACCCCCAAATCCACAACAGAACGAGGTCCTAACACAAGGATCAATCACAAGAAACCACTCAGAATAGGATAAAAGCATTTCAAACTAGTAGAGGAACTTGTATGGAGAAGAACGGAATCTAAAACGTGGAAATCATACCTCAAACGGATCCTAAACGGGTCAAAAATGACAACTCTGACTCAAATCAGGCGTATGGAACATCTTCCAGACGTCTTAAAAAGGGGTCTAGATCATACCTCACTCCGTTCTGCTCCTCAAACGTCCAGGAATCGTGTTGAACCGTCTGGACCTAGTTCCATACGTCCGACTATCCCTCCAGACATTTGGAGACGCTCTCCACCATCTGGTGACTCCCCCAGATGTCTGAACTGCGTGGGAGGGCATGTCCCGCGCCTTCCCGAAGCGAAACCTGCACGCGTACGCAAAATCTCTCAAACACGGCACGCAACAGACATCCGCAAAAGGAAGCGTAGGAGGCAAAACGTACCTCTCAGTCGTCTGGAGCCTCCATACGTCGTCTGGATGTAGGTCCGGACGTTTGATTCTGGGAAAAAATTCCAGAATCAGAAGCTCCTTCGTCTTCTTCTTGCTGCGCGTGGCCGTGTCGTGCTCGTCCGCCCGTTGCTTTAGCTGCAGCAGCGTCAGGAAGGACTTCCCCGACACAACACTCCTCGCGCATACCCGACCGGCCGCGAGCCTCTCTGACGAGCTCTCTCTCTCACGGCTCGTGCGCTCTCTTCTCTTCCCTCTCACTGCTCTTCTCCTCTCCGCCGCTGCATTCGGCTGCAGCTGCTGCTCGCTCTCACTCTCGCTCTCGCACTGGAGGAAGGAGAAGACGGGTGGGGTGGGGTGGTGAACGAGGGAGAGGGGAGAGGAGTATTTGTAGGCACGGGGGGCAGCTCTGAAAGTCGGCGAGGGAAGAAGAAAGAGAAGAAGGCGGCTGGGGCTCAGTCTGCGTGCGGCTCGCATGCAAACTCGCGGCCGTACGCACGCAAAAATTGATTTCCAGACGTCTGGACCAACTCCCAGACGTCTTAAAAGGGTTTTGGTGGCACGGGTCTTAACAACTGTAGGCAACTGGGATGGACATTACACATTGAAAGACATTAGAGATAATCGGGTAAAAGAGATATAACTAATGATTGTGTGACAGTTGCAAGATGACAGAAATCATGTAAAAGACTGTTTATTTTACTTGCAAGATGTAAAATTAAATATAAAAGTTTTAAGGACATATGTAATAATTTTAAAAAGGAGAAAAAAAATCAAGCTCTGAGAAACATGAATTAAACAAAGAAGAGCTAAGAGGAAGATCCCAAAATCAAATGCAAGGACAAAGTAAAACTGGAGCAATGTAATAATTAGGTTCAGGTATTGAACTGATCCTCCAAAGTTCATGCACTCACCTTACTCACGAGTACTCACAGGAGTCATGCAATGCTAAAGAAAATTAGGAAATTAAATAAGATCCTAAGAATAGGTGGAAGCCTAATAATTTAGCTTGGGGATTCATAAGACTAAGTTGGAAAAATATACAACATAATGGCTAAGCCTGCATAATCTACCAGCCAACAACATAAAAAAGGAAAAACCAAAAAAAATAAATGGGGCAGAAGCCACAAAACATGGCACATGGGCACCTTCGTTCTCATTGTTTCTGCATTTGCTTTCAAAATCCTACTGTTGACAGTAGCTTTATTGAATTTCTAGTTTATTTTTGTGAGACGCTTTAGCAAAGATGAATTTTCAACTCTCAGTTGTGAAACCTTCATAGGATAAACAGATGAAAGTTAGCAAAGTTAGCAATTAGTAGACAACCAAATTACAAGATAAAGATGATGAGGCCAAACATGAGCTTCAAGATCACTTAGATGTGCTTGTTTCCATTTCCTAGGTCGCCGTGCTGACTCTTGATTTGAAAGCATCCTATATAATAGCAACAAAGTCATTAAAAAATATCCTATGAATACATATAGATAAGAACTTTATTGGGATCAAAAACAAGATCCATAAACAGATGCAGCTTCCAACATCTAGAATACATGTAGTTTTCACATATGAAATTATTTGGATGGTGAAAATCTAAGTGCTCATATAATCTTCAAGAAAAATAGACATAGATAGAACTTGCACATGTATTCTCGATTGAAATGAGCATGAAGTTCACCTATCAAACAAACCAAAGTAGCCATTGACCCCTATTAAGACCCAAAACCCCCCATTTCATACATCTAAGAACTTCATCACACCCAAAAAAAAAAAAAGATCAATGGACACAGACACTTCAGCAGGAAATTAGTATGCATCTGATTTCACAAGAAATTAGTAAAGGTGCTCGTGCTCCCATGGAAAAAACACATTATTTTTGCGATTGAGAATTTCCTTGATGGAATTGGAATTTAGGAAAAATAACCCAATTCCTCACCAAGCAACAATGGTTTTTGGTATCTAAAAGCATCCAACAAAAAATCAGATTTTTATAGTCGTGTTAGCAGGATAAGGGAAACAAAATTATACCAACTTCCGAAAAGGAAGGAAAAATCACAAAATTAGCTTCGTGTTAGCAGGATAAGGGAAACAAAATTATACCAACTTCCGAAAAGGAAGGAAAAATCACAAAATTAGCTTACATTTCATTTCCAAATTATCGAAACATGGCATTACACAGAAGAAATTGACCAATACATCCCCAACAGTACGGAGAAGACAACGTTTTTATAGAAATGTTGGGAACCAACAAATCCACAAACCAAAACACAAGCAGATGAAATCACAAGACATTCCCATAGGAACCCAAATCCCCACCCCATTCATGCAAAAACCAAAAGGGCACAGAACAAAACACAAGCCAAAGCACCATTTTCCTTAACTAATTAAAAGTTATACTTCCTAGGAATACACTGTCTTCCCACTACAACATACTAGGAGATGGTACGCCATAGTATAGGATCTCTTACATGCATATCACAAGCTATGCATATCGTACAATTTCTACAATAGAATAGGACTTTAAAACAGTTTAAAGAATAACATGTCAAACCAAGCAACTTACCTTGTTGATTAAGTTCCATCTGCCATTACGTGGAAACATATCTTCTCCATTTCCCAATTTCAACTGCAGAAAAATTGAAGAAATACCATAACACTTAGGATAACATGTCAAAGTTATAGATTGTGATTGAAAGAATATAACCATATATGCAGAGAAAATTGAAGTTAACCTTTGGAGGCTACAACACATGAGCCTCAACTGGAGTGAATTGACTACTAATTATAATTTCATAGGCATGCAACATTGGTTTAGAGTCATAATTACTATTTTTCAGGACTTGGGATCAACAAACCATTTAAACTAAAAGTAAGAAAAATTTAAAGCAGTTCAGTTCATAACTCCCGAATAGGTTTATTGTAATGCAAAACATAGATCGCTGAGGGCCCTCATTCTCTCTTGAGGCTTTTGCCTTGATTTCTCAACAAGAGTAGATCGTTGGAATGTTGAGAGCGCTTTGGTATATCTTTGCAGAGAAACAAGTGAGCATAGCTACAGTTAAGAAAAGGTGTCAACAAAAACAACCGTCCAAACCCTAGCCCAAGTCAAATCTTAAACCCTCGCCCAACCCAACCACCCTAACCCCCACCTAACTCAAACCTTAAAACCCTAGCCCAAGCATCCTATACACAACCTAATACCAAATCTAAACAACATATATTAAACCCAACTCGACACAAGCTAAACATCATCCAACCCAAACCCCAACCTTAAGTTAAACCCCATGCAACCTCATAGCCATCATCCAACTCTATCCCAATCCTAAGCATCATCTTACCCAAATCCTAATAAAACCTGACCATAACCTAATAAAACCCCAACCAACTAATATATTTAACATTAATGAATTTTAAAAAATTTTGACAAAGTTTCTTCTTAAATATTTCATTTCTCACATAAAAGTGCGTTTTGAAACATCACACCACATAATAAAAGTGGGCACACCCCACCGTAAAAGTGTAACAAATAAAATGCATAAATGGATGTGAAAACACATAAAAGGTAATATGTAGGCACACCCCACAACTATTAAAATCCTAAATTGCCATCAAAACACAAATAAAAGTGGGCACACCCCACCTTCAATTTAACAAAAACACATAAAACACAATATGTGGGCACACCTCACATCTAACATGAACCTAAAATATCACGAAAATAACTTTAAAAAATTGAAAATATATCTCTGAAGCATCCAAGAGTGATTGTCGTCAACTACCTGCAATTTCAATAATAAAAAAATAATTAAATACCTTCCTATTATGGTTTTAATAACTTAAGTACTTAATTTAAAATTTATGAGAAAGAAATTAAGGAAGAGGAGATGGAGATGGTAGGAGGGAGGGGATGATGGGGAGGGTGGCAGTTAGGAAAAGGAGGAGAGGGATTAGGGAGGGGATAATGGGGAGGTTGGTAATTGGGAAGAGGAAGAGGAGGAGAGGGAATAGACAAGGAAGAGGAGGAAGGGAAGAGGGGGCAGATTGTCGGAGGAGGCAAGGTGAAGGAGGCGGAGCGGGAGGTAGGGAGGAGGACACGGAGCAGGAGGTAGGGAGGAAGGGAGGAGGAGGTGTGAAGGAAGAGGAGGAGAAGGAAGAGGTAGGGAGGAAGAGGAGGAAGGGAAGAGGGGGGACGGGAGGACTCGTAGGAGGAGGAACGACAGGGAGGAGGTGCATAGGAAAAGGAGGAGGAGGAGGGGCAGGAATCGGGGAGGAGGAGGGGGAGGAGTCGAGGAGGATGAGGGGTAGGGGGCGGATCGCAGGAGGAGGAGGAGGAGGAGGAGGAGGAGGAGGAGGAGAGGCGTCGGTGACTCTAGGAGGAGGACGAGGAGGAGGAGAGGCAGAGGGGGCAGGGAGGCGGAGGGGGGGCGTTGGAGGATGAGGAGGAGGGGGAGGAATTAGGGAGGACGAGGGGGAGGGGGTGGATCGCAGGAGGAGGAGGAGAGGTGGTGGTGGATACAGGAGGAGGATGAGGAGGAGAGGCGGAGGGGGTGGGGAGGAGGACGGGGGCTCTGGTGGATGAGGAGGAGGGGGAGGAATTGGGGAGGAGGAGGGGGTCGATCACAGGAGGAGGACAAGGTGGAGGAGAGGGGAAGGGGGCGGGGTGGACGATGGTCGAGGAGGAGGAGAGGCGGCGAGGAGGAGGCGAAGGGGTAGTCGCTCGCGAGGAGGGGGGTAGACGTGAGGAGGAAGATGAACAGTATGGGGGGATTGGGCTCTGCCTACGCGTAGATGACCTAACATTTGCCGTCGGTTTAATTAATCGGTGATGGCAAATGTCGCCTCAAAAAATTTCACTGCCAGCCCAAATGCATTGCTTTTTTTAATAAAGGACATTTGCCGTCGCTTTATTAACCAAACGAAGACAAATATATATATTAAATCCACCGCCTCTCTTCTTTGTTAGCGATAGGGGGGGCATATTTACATCGCCCCTTCATCGTCGCTCAACAAGAGAAGCGACGGTAGGATTTGTCGTCGCTTGTTGAACTGACGGTATAACTCATTTTTATAGTAGTGTTTGTAATAAGATGGATGGAGTGCTTGTTTCGTGGGTTGGATCCAGTTGAAACCACAAGAAACGAAAACATCCACAAGTTTTGAGCATATTACATAGCAATGATTCTAATGGATAGAAATGCATATCATGATTTGATATAAGTTTTAGGAACTACGTTCCTTTTTTTTTAAGGGAACTATGTCCCTTTTGTATAAAATATTTTTTGAGAAAATGTACGTTTCGTAAATGTGAATAGTTTTTTACTCTATAATGTATACCTTTTGTGATTTTTCCCTATATGATTTGTGTTGTCATTGGTGCAAAATGTATGTAAAACTTACCTTTCTATTCAAATAACAACTGTAGAAATAAATATTACCGGTGCAATCTATGTGATCACTGATCAACATTTAAATATCATTTGTGCAACCTATGTTATCACCGGTGTAATATTTAATATGACCGATGCAAACCTAAAAACCTGTGATCACTGGATCAACATTTAAATATCACTGGTGCAACTTATGTTATCACCGGTGCAAATCTAAAAAACCTGTGATCACTGGATCAACATTTAAATATCACCGGTGCAATCTATGTTATCACCGGTGTAATATTTAATATTACTAGTGAAAATCCAAAATCACCTCTGATCCCCGGAGCAATAATATTTATTACCAGTGCAATACACGTATAAGTTGGTATTATGACCTGTGCAACGTCTTATATCACCTAAATATCCTAAAAACCAACACATACAGAAAGAACCAATGTATTACAATAAAAAACCAATGTATTATCCTATATATAATCAAAGCTAAAACTGCAATGCAGAAGCCCCTAAGGATGATGAGCAACCACTTATGTTCTTTTTCTTCCTCCTCTTTATAAGTGAAACCTCTCATGGTTTCTTGAATCTCTTCTTATGAGGCCTATCACGACGTCTTGTTTGCTTTGGATCATGAATGGTTGGAGAATTTGATGCACCCTAAAAAAATAAAATAATTAAAAATTAAAAAGTCTCTTAAAAAAAACATAAAAATAATAAAAGAAGGCATAAGAAATAACTATATCTACTTGTCGAACCTTGTCAAAGACACTAATTACTTGAATGCATCATCAAGCACCTTCAAGCATATATCATGGTTGGAAGAGGATGTTGCACCAACATCAGCAAATTTCACCATCCTTAAGCATATATTCTCATATCTATCCGTAGAATCATCAAGAGAGAGAATGACCTCAAAACTATTTGTCACATAGGGAAGTTTTACATCTTTTTTCCAACGATCAATAATGTATTTAGATGGAAGATCATATATGCCAAATTTCATTAAAACAAAAATACAATGCCTGCAAAGGATCCCTTCTGTCTTAAACAGACAACATGAACATGATACTGATGTTGAAAACTTCTCAAATAGAACAATAAAAGGTAAAGAGCTTGGTGAATCAAACTCAACAACAATGGAATAATTATCACAAATTTCATGCTCAAAAGTCATTTTTTTTACAATAGATGTTCTACAACTTCTGAAATTGAAAAAACTTCGTAATAGTATAAGCATCCCTTACTTGAGCCTTCATAGGAAACTTAGAATATAAAATAAGAGACTTAAATTGAGAATGAAAATTAGCTTTATGAGTCTTCTCTTGTTTCGCTTGAAGACCAAGCTCATATTGCCTCACAAATTGTTTCAAAATAGTTTTCGAATTAACATATCCATCAAAAAATGCATTGATCTCTTCACTTTTTTGAGTACTAGACATGTCAACCCAAAACATGTCATTAAAAAGATAAGGGATCCACATATGTTGAATCTCAAACAAATCATGAAGCTATTTATTACCCTCCAAATGTTTGTCTCTAGCCATTGCATCCCACTTCTCCTCAAAATTTTCCTTTGATCTCGAATTATGAACAACTTGATTAAAAGTTTCCATAGTATGCTCATCTTTAGGAAACTTTTGGGAAAGCTTATCTTTGATGTGCTAAATACAAAGCCGATGACAAATACCATGGAACACAGTTGACAAATAATAGCTTGACATCGATATGTAATGATACCTTTGGGATGTATATCCCACATGTAAGACAAATATCTGAAATAACAACGTAAATTTTCGTGTTGTCTCATCTCCTAATGGTGCACAACCAAATAAAACTATATGACCATGATTATTTACTCTAACAAAAGGAGCAAACGGCATGTCATATCGATTAGTCAAATATGTTGTGTCGAATGAGACTATATCACAAAAAAGCTTGTAGGTCAACCGGTTACTAAAATTAGACCACAAAATGTTACGAATGCAACCATCATCATCAAAATCTATAAAATAAAAGTTGTTGTTCTTTGATTGCATTCTAATGAAATAACTTTGAACAACCTCTGCATCACCTACACTAAGCTTCAAATTCCTTGTTTTACGTATTGCATTCTTCCCATCTCTTGAGTGGTAAATGTTAAGTTTTCAAATCCATTGTCCTCAATAGGAAAGGAAGTAATTGACTTTGAAAAACTAATGCCTGCTAGATCATTTAACAACATCCGACATTTCTTCCTAATTGTATTTTCTTCTTTGATCGAAGGTACTTCATCATAGTTGAATCGCAAAATTCATGATTATGGTCATTACAATAAGAAACAACGATATACTTCCTAGAGCCATCACAAAATTGAAAGCGAACATGATGCTTGCATCCAACTTTAGATGTCAATCTCTTTGAATAGTAAGGATTGCATAACTTCTTAGGAGGTTTACCTCCTCTTAAACAAATAAGCTTCACACTACGTATAAAATTCTTATCAACCTCATCATAATTTGTGCACTTTAAAGAATACTCAAAGCAACTACAATGAGAAAAATCTTGACAAAAAGAAACAGCAGCCTCAAAAGAATCAAATTCCATCACAACTTCAATATTCTGTTTACCTCAAAGCATGCCAAAGCAACATAGATGAGTTAAATAACTACAATGTTAAATTGTACCTGTGCAAAATGTAATTGCATCGATGCAAAATAATACAAAATGAAAATGCTCCGGTACAAATTGTAATTGCACCGGTGCAAAATAATACAAAACGTAAATTCTCCGATACAAAATAATTGCACTGATGCAAAATGTAATTGCATCGATGAAAAAAATATAGAATCCTACCTAAACCGTAAAATAAAATATCACCAATAAAAAATATTTCAAAAATAGATAGAAAAATCAAAGATAACATACGCACCTTTATCTATATCAGTAGTAGCGTTATTCTGATCGTTCAGACGAGAAGTCAAAGAGAGATTTACGCTCGTCTCTATCAAAGGAACCCAAATCACAACCAATGTTCAGATCTATAACAACACCATCAAAAGTAAAAAATGAAATCACAATGATGATCGCAAATACAAACATAAATAGAAACTTAAAAGAAATCGAAAAAGCAACATCGACATACTAGCAAATTAGATCAAAAGGGCGAAGTGTGAGGAGCAAAACATTTGCAAATGAAGAAGAAGAGAGCTGGGAAGAAAAATATGAAAATCGTGGGAGGACAAGAAGAGAAAATAATTTATATATGGAGTATCGTATGGGAACCATCCATAACAATCCCATGGAGAGGAGCCCACAAGCCCTCCCATGCATAATCGCCCAAGCCGCATCAACTTTTGCGTCATGGGATATGTTTACCAACTTTTTGGTTTATTTATGCTGATTGTGTTAAAATTCTTTGTTTCTTTTGTTATTGTAATCTTTATCTCCAATTCTTTGTTGATCTTAATAATTGGATATTAATTGTTGACTTTTGCAGTTTTTTCCAAGGTCTTTTAAAGGGTTAAGAATATTTGTAAATCTTGTATTGAGATCCTTGTTGGGTTCTCCATTCTAAACATCTCAAATACTTGAGCAAGGTTATTAATTTTGGAACTCTTCATTTGAGTTGTTTCTTCGTGTATTACTTATAGACAGTTCAAAATATTGTTTGTGTTTCAAGTCTAGATGGGTGAACTCAACTGTATACAAAGCATTGTACAAATTGCTCACTGCTTTATAGGTGATAGCAATCTTCTTTATATTCTTTGGTTATCTAATTTGGAGTGATCTTGTCAACCATCTTCATAATGGAGACCTTCCCTCGATTTAGATATTAGGTACACAGCTATCTTTTTCCTCTAATAGATGTATCAAATGCCATCAACTAAAGGTAATCAATGTTAATGATAGTAACTATCTTAATTGATGGTATTAAGTGTTAGTTTATTTTTGTACCTTACCAGGAGGGGATAAATAGTCCCCCGTCGGGTATCAACAATAACATTCATGGAAAATTACTTAATGGCAGGCACAAAGAGTAAATCACAGTTTGAAACACTTGATTTTATGTTGGCTTACTCACCTTTTGGGTTAGTTTAGCATCTGAGATTGATCAAGTAGGTGATCACTAACCGAGTTTGAGCAAGGATTTAGCTCTAAAACTCTAGGAACGACCATCATAAGAGCAATTTTTCTTTTTATTTATAGGAGAATGATGTGACAACTTGAGTCCCTACCGACTAAATTCAGTGGAACTTGAGTCATGAAAAACAATTTAGTACACATTGATCCAAATAATCACTCAAAATATGATCATAGATCATATAATGGCTAAGAGAATGAAACATATAACAATAAATGAAATAAACAAGTAGGAATAAAGCATGCAGACCATAAAATGATAGTCCAAGTCTACAATCGTGGAGAAGGTCACTCCCTTATAGTACTGCAATTGAGAGGAAGTGAATTTATAAATACAAAAAAATGTAGTATCCACACACTTCCACGGATCCACCGTTGACTTTATGCCATGGTCTTGTGCTAAACAGTACTCCTCTGACAATTGTATGGTTGGTTGCCACGCAACGTCAAGTAAACAGGGAGTCCTGAGAGCATGTTTTTTTTCTGTAAATGGAAGACTTTCATTAGCAGCCACTGACCTGATAGGAAAAATATTAAAAGTTCCAACTCCCTTGTGTGTTACAATGCAAGCAATGTCCAGCCAACACATTGGGCTAAGACAATTTTAGGCCTTGTCGAATCGCCCATGCTTCTGCAAATTGGCTACAAGTGAAGCTACATTTGGTTGTAGAGCCAGAAATTGGAATTCTATCATCATCCAACCATATTGCAGCAGCAATAGAGAAATTTTTACCCACTATTGTGTCAACGACAATGATATTTTTCCCTTTAAGAGAGCTTCTTGAAGAATTTTGCTCATGTTTCTTCCCCCTCTTGCTGTTGAGAAATGCCACTGATCTGTTCTTGAATTTCAAACCATCCATCACCATAGAATTTGGCCATATTTATTGCTCTATCTACCACCATATTTGTGTTAGTAGCTACTCCTTCCATGGTTATCTGACATCGATGAAGCCAAATTGCATGCAACACATGGAAGGTTAGATTCCTTGGATGACCAACAACATCAAATTGCCCATTGATCCACTTCGTTGCATCCCATCATGCACATTGAATTTTTTCTATACTCAACCCCCAACAGAACCAAATGTGCATTTCCCAGCTAGATGTTCCCATGTTACAGCAACCAAGTTACAAAATGGGCAGAGCAGATCACTGATTTTTAGTCTTTTCCCAAGCTCCACCTTCACAGGTAGCGCTCCCATAATTGCCTTCCATAAAAAATTTTAAGTTCTAGGTGCAAGTTTTGAAATGTTCCAAAGCTGCCTCTAGTTTGATATCTGGCTATTGTTGATCATAGAATGAAACCAAAATCTTTTAACAGAGTATAATAGGTCGATTTAACCATGAAGGCTCCCTGTGGTTGGGGTTTCCATATCAATACATTACTTCCTTTGTGAATGGGCGTGTCTATTATTAATTCAGCTACTTCTTTTGTGAACATTCTGCAAATGTGCTCTTCCTTCCATTTCTCCGATCCTCCATCCAATAAATTTGCAACTTTGGTCATTTGCTAGCAAGAATAATCCATTGGCCAAACAGCATCTTGCTAATTCTTAATCCAGCGGTCAACCCAGATGTTAACTCTATCACCACTGGCTATCAACCATAAAGAGTTTTCCATAAGGCATTCAGCCATAGCTTTCATGAAACAAGAATCTAATGGCTTCTATAAATATTCCGCAAATGAACTGTCTGGAAAATACTTTGCTTTAAGTTGTGAAATCATAAGCACATCAGCTTGTGTATATAATCTCCATGCCATCTTTGTTAGCAAAGCCAAATTGGATAATCGTAAAGATCTGAAACCCAGACCGCCCATATGCTTTGGCACGCAAATTGATTTCACCTCATGTAAAGATGTTTCTTATCACTAGAGTAACCCCACCAAAAGTCTCTAGCCATTTTGTCCAAAATAGAGCATAGCATTTTAGATAGCATGTTAACAAACATAAGGTAAATTGGAATGGAGTTTAATGGTATTTGAAGGAGTACTCCTCTTCCAGCTTGCGATAACATCCTTCCTTTCCAACTAACCAGCTTATGTGCATATTTTGTAATCAATAATTCTTTCAACTTTGCTTGATTGGCCCCATTCAAAATTGGGCAACCCAAATAGAGCTCGTCTGAATTCATATCTGTGACTTACCGAATCTGCATAATATCCCCCTTGGAAATCTGCCGATTAGCATTCCCAAACCACACTATGGGAGTCCAAAGAGCGTGTTGATTGAAGCTACATGAGTAAAAAGCAAACAAGAATAAATATATCACAAGAGTTGAGCACTATAAAGCTATATGCTTTTGTGCTATTTCCATTCATTAGTTATTATTTGTTTTTATCCTCTTATTATAACACATTATGGTTCATCTTAATTATGTTATTAATCAATTTCTTAGATGACATGAGGAGATCTTGGTGCAATATTCCAAGAGGTATATGGGTGTAAAACATTCCTTGGATTTTTGGGAAAGCATTGTGTGTTAATGATATGGGTTGATTAATCACCTTGGGATCTTAATGTTAGTGAAGTGATCTTACATCTTGTGGAGCATGCATGTGGGCACGGATTCCACTAGGCCATGGATATCTCTCTTCATTGTAGAGTGGCAAAAAACATGGTATCAATATCGTATCATATCATAAGCATCCTACCCAATCCACCAACCTATCCGATTCGCCATGTGATGACCTATCCATTGGTTGTAGGGAGTCTACTATGAAAGAGTTTCATGCGATCTCTTAGCCCATACGGACATTACATGTAACATGCATGTGTCCTAGGAGGCTTCATGAGTATAGCCTTGTTCATCCATTCCATATTCATCATCAATAATAATCCAGTCATAAATAGGTATCTTATGTATTTTTTGAGAGCACAAATTCATTAATATGAGTAGTGGTGATATGGATCAATGAGGAGTTTTTCAGAACATGTACATATCCAATGAACTCAAAGTAGGTTTGCATATCGTTTAGCATGTAATAAATACATAAGAGATGCTTCACCTTTAATTACGTTGACAACTAGCATTGGTTACTTATTTGTATATGCATTAAGTATGTGTCATCATTTATATATGCACATGTCATTAATCATCCATTAGGTTAACATTCATGACCTATAATCAAGTGTCCAACAAGGAAAAGTATTCAAGTCACTGGCAAGACTACTTTATTCTCTTCTAATACTAGAACGAAAATGGGAGAGCATGTTCATGGTGTTAATGGTTGACTATCACTTATGCTGGCTTGACAAGATGCAACATGGGTGATTATAGATAGGTTGATGAATTTGGCCAAATTCTTATTTATAAAAGCAACTTACAATCATTGTCGAGTTGTATATTCAAGAGACCTTTCATCTTCATGGTATTGTGTTACGACTCGATTATCGAATCCCTACGAGACATGAGAATCGGATCGACTCGACTGATCCTAAGACACAGTCGTCCAACGAGAAAGTAACAAAAAAGCAGTAAAATAAACCACATTCACCATGCAAGCAACTAAAAGTAACAAAGTACAGCAGTAAAGAAGTAACTACTACAGTATACACTACCACAACAGTATAGAATTAAAAACAGGTACAGAAGTATGAAGTTTACAATAAGAGAGTACAAAGGTGTAACAAAATATTCACTACTACAGAAAACAGGTACAACAAAAGTACGACTACTGGGCTCTACTAGGCCTATCACCCTCCGCAACTGTAGGCTCTGGCTACTCAACACCTGGACATGAAAAATGTGGTAAGTACGACACATCAACGAAACACTGAGTAGAGTGACAACCAGCTAACTAAGAGAAACAGTAAAGGTGGACAGGTAGCTATTGTTTTCAATTTCTTTTTTTATTTAACTAATTATTCTTTCTTTCATCTCTTGGTTTATTTATCAGGTCTTTTTCTTGATTTCGATTGTTCCTCGTGGGAACGATCTTGATTACAGTCTTTTCCGAAGAGTAGAAGTAGCACGTGGTGCTCTCCTGGCCGAGAGAGTCTCCCGTGGTGGTCCTACCCTTAATCAACCACCCCAAGGTCGCTGACAGACGTAACGGTGACTACGGCACGCGCGATAAACGCACGCGTAGCTACCCCGCACTGGCACGCGTTTAGTCATTTTCGTTAACGGGTGCGCCCAAAGCATAGCACGGAACCAGTATAGGGTAGAGCCTTCTCAGTAACAGGGTTCTAGCCCCTCCACAGCAACCAAACAGGGGACTCGCCCCTCCACAGTCTGCGCACCCTCACCTGACTACCCTGATTTACCTAGTGGGCCTAACAAGTCGGTGTAAGACGACTAGCTGAACCTTAGGTCCCGTGGGGTGGCTAGCTCTCTTCCTATACTAGTACCTCTCCCCAGTATTGTGTACGCGAGGGTTAGAAAGTTGGTGCAAAGTGGCCAAACTCACCCCAATCTCGACCTGAGGGCGGCAAGCTCCCCTCTACACTAAGAGGTAATATGTGCTCTCTTTGGTACCACGTACCCAAGAGACAACACACTTTTCCATTTACTTTTCCAGTTCCATTCTATTTATTTCCAGGACCTCTACTCATAATTCCCCGTAGGGTTCGTGCTTATGTTCCTCAGGGCAGGCCATACTAGGTTTCATCATTCAGGTTTATTCGCATATAGCAGGTGTTTCCAACATTCAATCTTTCTTTTCCAATTTATATACAAGCAGTTCGTATTTAATTTCAACCAACAGAAATTACATGTAGCAGCTACTAACAACAGTACTCTATATTTCACAGGTAGTTGTTATCTAATTACAGGCCGTTATTATTTCATCTACTCATTTCAAGACTGCATTTCAGGCATTTAATATAATCGTTTTAATGTTTCTAGTCCTAGGATTCATGCCATACCCTAGGATCTATCATTTAATTTAATTTTCAGGTCCTAGGATTCATGTCATACCCTAAGATCTATCATTCAATCTAGTTTTTCTGGTCCTAGGATTCATGCCATATCCTAGGATCTATCATTTATTCTAGATATGCATTTATATTTGTAATTAACTAAGGGAAGTCACTTTACACGCAAAATCGGGAGTAATGGGGGCGTGATCGGCAGGTCCACGTGTCTCTGCAACCCCCAAATCCGCAATAGAACATGGTCCTAACACAAGGATCAACCACAAGAAACCACTCAGAACATGATAAAAGCATTCCAACAAGTAGAAGAACTTATACGAAGAAGAACAGAATCTAAAACGCGAAAATCGGACCTCGAACGGACCTTAAACGGGTAAAAAATGACAATTCTGACACAAATTAGACCTCTGGAACATCTTCCAGACATTTTAAAAGGAGTCTAGATCTATACCTCACTCTGTGCTGCTCCTCAGACGTCCAGGGATTGTGCTGAACCATCTGGACCTAGTTCCAGACGTCCGACCACCTCTCCGGACGTCTGGAGACGCTCTCCGCCGTCTGGTGACTCGCCCAGACGTTTGAACCGCGTGGGAGGGCGTGTCCCACACCTTCCTGAAGCGAATCCTGCACGCGCACGCAAAATCTCTCAACACAGCACGCTACAAAGTTTCGGCGGAACGGCCTGCATGGCCGTATTCGCAAAAAGGAAGGTATAGTCACAGTACGTACCTCTCAGTTGTCTAGAGCTTCTTCCAGACGTCGTCCACGTCGTTTGGATGTAGGTCCAGACGTCTGATTCTGGGAAAAATTCCCAGAATCAGAACCTCCTTCGTCTTCTTCTCGCTGCGCGAGGCATCGCCGTGCTCGTCTGCCCGCTGCTCGAGCTGCAGTAGAGCTGGGGGGAAACCTCCCTAGCACAATGCTCTGCCTCGCGCACACCGACTGTTCGCGAGCCTCTCTGGCGAGCTCCCTCATGGCTAGTGCGCTCTCCTCTCTTCCCTTCTCTCGCTGCCCCTCTCCTCTCCGCCGCTGCACTTGGCAGCAACCTGCTGCCCTCGCTCTCACCCTCGCTGGAAGAAGAAGGGGGAAAGATGGATGTGGGAGGGCGTGAGGGAGCGGTGGAGATATAAGTAGGCGTGAGGGGGGAAAGGTCTTGCAGTTCGCAAGGGGAGAGAAAGAGAAGAAGGCGACTGGGGTTCAATCTGCGCGCGGCACGCGCGCAGACTCAAGGTCGTACGCACGCAAAAATAAATTTCCAGACGTCTGGACCAACTCCCAGACGTCTTAAAAGGGTTTTGGTGGCACGGGTCTTAATATATTATCAAGGAGATTATCTCAAACATACGCTTCCAATTCAACTCTGAACTTTATGTAGGATTATAGTAGGCCTTGAGGACCCATTCATTTTAGTATAGCTTATATCACATAAATAGTTGGGAAATGATGTAGACACATCCATTTAGGTTAGAATGCTTATTTGTGCATGTTCCTAGGCTTAGATTTGCATTCAATATTATAAATATTACATAGCATACATCATTATGCATTTAGAGTAGTTGCGTATATTTTAGGTTAACTGCATCATTTTTGTGGTCAGGAGAGAAAGAGATTTACTTCAGAGCCTCGGATTGATGATCCGTTCATACGGATATGATTAGGACGACGATCGGAGTCCAACGCCTTCGAAATTGCCTTGATCAGAGTCCCGTAGTACCATATGCGGTCCGAGGAAGATCAACCGTGAGGGGACCAGGTGACATAATTCAGAGCTTCAAATGAAAAATCTAACCACGTGGATGGATTCGGATCAATGATCGCAGCCCAACGACGTGAAAATTGACTCAATTTGACCTCTGTAGCAGCCCCTACAACGGAAAGATGGACGGCCTAGATCGTGCCACGTGGCGCGACCCAGGTCGCCCATGCACACACACACACCACCACACGTGCATAGTAGCGCAGGCGCGTGGAGCGTGCGCCAACGCAGCCGTTGGTGGGCGCGTGGGTTGTCTTCAATAACGTTTGTAGCGGATATTCAACGACGTTTATGACAGTCACTAAATGTCCTATACACGAAGTTGATTCTTTCCGCCACTATAAAAGGACCCGTACCCCTTCTATTTTTTTTCATCTCTTCCTTTCTTCCTCTTACCACCTCCAAGGCTCTAGAGAGAGCTTGTCTTAAGCTTCGGATGCTCCTCTAGCGTAGAAAACCAAATATTTTCCCTCCTCTCATCCCCCTTCGTGGAGCATCCCATAGCCGTCCTCTCACCTCCCTTCGGGAAGAAGATCCTCGCCGCGACACCGTCCTGCCCCACCCTCCATCCTCCGATTCCGTCCTCGTTCGTCCCACTCCTCACCACCTTCTTCCAGGCGACGCTAGAGCGAGTTGTCCTCCGAGCAACCGTTGAGGGGGATTCTCTCACCTATATCTTTCCTTTTGCTTTTGTAGTGTAATCTTTTCCACTTTCTTAGTTGTAGATAAATTTCCTTCAGAAATTTATGCGATTGTTTCTCTCTCTCTCTCTTATATTTTGCAAGTAGATTAGTTAGATAAGAATTCATCGACCTAGTCTCTTGCTTGCTAAAAGTACCAAAAAAATTAGAAAAGACAAAAATGACAAAAACAAATAAAAGAGAAACGTGTAATTTTCAAAACCAAACGTTCGTCTCCCCGTGCTCGACCCGGAACTCACTTTTCGAGCTTCGGTTATAAATTTTATCTGATCGAAGGATTTTCTCGCGAATCGAACTATGACAACGGGTTTTCCAAAATCCAATCCTTTCTGCGATGAATTTTCGTCATTATCATTTTGGCCTCATTGCCGGGGAGGCAACGCTCTTTGGTTTTTTCACGTTTTCCGCATTACTTACATATTTTTCTAACCTATCTTTCTTCTTTGATTTGTTGTTTTGCAGGAACCCGATCGAGGAGCCAAAGGCAGTAGATTGGAGTAAAGTGCGGGTAGAGATATTTGTAAGTTTCCTCCACCACCCCCATCCTAGATTTCATTTCACCACACTAATAACTCAAACCCAAATGAATTTAGGTGCTTTTTATAAACCCTAGGATAGATCTGGTTGTTTGTTTGCCACCTCCACCCATCTCATCCTTGTATATGTAAAAAAAAAACTCTTCTCTTGTGGTATTTGCTGAAAGTGACACACATTAAACTCCCATAACTTTCGACTTGAGGTGCACCATTCCACTTTGATTCTACCACTTAACCGGGATCTAACTTGTGGACTCGGTACATTTCAACTCAATACACATAAGTGAGTAGAAATTTGAATAGGTTAAACATCTGTGTGCCTTAACTAAGTGGTGCAATAGGCCAATTGATTAAGTTGTTTGGGCCGGGCCACTGAAGATAAAAGTCATTTATCAGTAGCTTGGCAGTTAGGGTTAATCTTTAGCGCTGAACCAGGCACTCCATATTATTTTTTGATTTCTAAAGGAATATATCATCACCAGTGCTTTCAAAACTTGGAGTGTTTTTTTGAACTTGATTGAATACACTTAAGATTAAACCCTAAAAGCTACTAAACAAGGTCAAACCCTAAAAGACACATCCTCAAATAACCTTGTTTGCAAACCCTGGTTGTGCATGCACACACATTTAAAGCAATCATTAAGGGTACAACCCATCTAAAGGGCCCATCACATTCCAAGAGCATAATCATCCTTAGTCTAATTAAAACTGACTAGACGTTGGCCTTAAGGATTGTTTCGCTCTTGAGGCTTAGACTGAGATATTTTTCTATTAATCAGCTTCTGCTGGTCCATCTGACGTCTAGCTAGGGGAGTAGTGTCAAATGACTGCGGCTGGGGAGTATACTAGGAACTGGAGGCGCAAGCCAAAGGAAGAACCTTCTCCCCAACCCCTCCTTCTAACTGGTCGGATTGACCGGATAAAAGTAGACTAAATAGTTATGATCTCAAGATGGGTCCTGGGAGTTTGTAGGTCTTTAGGCTAACCCACCTAAGGACAGGGTTGATTGCTTGTTTTACAGGGCTCCTTTGTTTCTTCTGATTTCCCCTTCTATTCTACCATGTATCCTTCCACATCCTACACTCATTTCCCATCCTACCCTCCTACCACCACTTATACCCAAGATGATTACTATCCCGACTCGACTTATAATTACCCATCCACTAGCTGGGATAACTTTGATTGGGGATATGAATCTGGACCTCAGTGTCCAGGGCCTAACTCTAGACAACAAGACTATGATTATGATCCTTCTCACACCTACAATGATTATAGATCTCCACCCTTTAATGATCAACCTAACCCGATCTACAATCAGGAAGGATGTGATGATTGTAACACCTACCCTCCCCAGTATTTCACTAAATATAGGTCACCACCATTTTTTGAACAACCCGAAATGACCTACTACCAGGGAGGATCTAGAGAACCTCAATATCTTGACTCCCCTAGATTTAACCCGAACTCACCCAACCTTGAACCAAACCATTCGATTTAGGTGAACCAGGTCCAAGACAGGGTGTTGGCTAACTTGAGGAACACCATCCAATCTTTAGAAGCTCAGCCAATACCATACACTGAAGCATTGGAGCCTATGACAAAAATGATTGATGAGCTGAATAGCTTTTTATTGGATTTGCTCCAACATGTTAGGGATAGGGGCCTGGGTGAGTTTCTACTTGGGAAATTGTCGAGGTTGAAGATGAAATTTGTGGTTGCCCTAGTCTAATCTTGGGATGATTCTCAAGATGAACCAACTTCAGGAGAGCCAATGTATGAACCCGCTCAGGCGCCTGTCGGGGGGGTTACATTTTTTGAGACTAGAGATGACCAGGTTGGTCTAGAGCAACCGATTGAGGATGAACCAATTGCTTCACCCGAGATCCCCGAGCTAATGAACGACGAAAAATGTCTCCAAGGATCATGAAATGAGATATGATTTTGAGACATATATAAATGAGAATTAAGAATTCTTTAATTTTGAGGGTGAGGAATCTCTGAGTGACATCTCACTTGAAGTTAAGGAAAACGATTTTAGTGAGGCAAACGGGCTCGAGGAGTATGACGAACCATTTAATAGCCCGATTATTAAATGTTTGGATTTGGTTGTGGCTAACTTGGAGGATTCGAATCCTCATTTACTAGAAGATTCAATCAGTAGCCCTATCCCTCAATCACACCCCAAAGGGATTGATTTTGATTTGGAAATCATTGTACCCAAGTCAATCTTATTTTAGCCACAAATGTTGGACTTGGGTACTTTAGATGGGGTGTACAACGATTTGGGGGTCCTGGAAATATTGATTTTAGAGGATAGGAATTTGGTAATGAAAATTTGGAAGGGTAACTTAGAGGGAAACACAATTTTGGATCTAAGGGTTCCTATTGACCTGAAACCACCAACTTTTTACCAGGACCCTTATGATATCTATGAGATGCAACCCAAGCTCAGAATCATTGATTACCTTTTTGAGTTGAAATCTAAAAGAACATCTGAACCTATTGAACCATCTCTGCCCATTGTCTGACACTTTAGTCTTAGGTTGCATACAACAAAATCGCAAGCCCGACCCCGTAAGCTCAACAATCTTCGATTTTTGGTGATTTTCACCCAGAACCTGAGAACCACTCGACCCTGGGGCATGGGTCTGCACCATAATCTAGTTCACATTTATGGACACCTACTGGAAGGTCCTGTAATCAATATTTTTATTTTGATTTTGACCTACTCTTGTGAATTCCTAATTTTTTCTTTGTTTGTATTTTATGCCTAGTTGAAGGTAATAAATTTATCACGTGTGTATATTCCACGTTTTTTGCCGAGGTGACCAGATTGTCACGAAATTTAGGTGATATTCTGTTATTCCTCCCTTTTCGTGTCTTTATTTTTACAATGAAAACATTACATCATTTAGGAATGGGGGGGTGGATACTTAATCCTGAAATTATTTCGTTAGCTCTGTAGAATTTCTTTTATTTTCTTTAAAAAAATTTTGAAAATTCAAAAAGACAAAAAAAAAATAGAATTAGGAAAAGATAACTTAGGCTTTTGGAAGTTATTAACTTTAGGACCTGAACACTTAGACTCTTCAAGTCTTTGGGATTAATTAGTCCAGGTGTCCACTCAAATGTGGACTTAGTCTCGAGTCCTCGGCAAGTAATTTTACTTTAATTTGGTGAATAAACTGGGATGATATGTACGCAACTTATCAACCCACCCTCTGATTTGAGGAGATTTTAAGTCTAAGCATCTACACACTATTTACACTGACTCACTTTTTGATGTTTTTATGAACTGTCTAAGGTAGTATTGTTGGCAAGTTGTCGTGGGTAACAGACCATTGGCCGGTTGTCTAGAGTCCAGCTACATGACCATACTCATTCTACTTCTTTTAGGTAAATCTTAGATCATGAAAGTCATCTACCTAGAAAAAAAGAGAAAAAAGAAATACTTAGAATAAAAAGAAAAAAAGAAAAAAAATAGAAGAAAGATAAAATAAAAAATTAAACCTCACTTCACCACATGAGTATAGGTGGTAAGTTGTCATGAGTAACAGCCCATTGGCCGGTTGTCTAGAGCCCAACTCACAAAAATGCACAAATAATTTTCAAAACATTTAGGGAAGAAGCGAAGACGTAGAATAAATCGGGGATATACACTGGGTTCACCCTTATGTTGTCCCCATAAAAAATTTAAAAAAGTAGGGAGAAAGCTACCGATTAGAAAGATAAACTTTAGGTAGAAATTTTTAGGTCACCTAGGGTCGTAGAAACTTGAAGTCTATTTTAACGGCCGCTTAGTGAGTCTATCACCCTTTCACAAGATGCTTAGCACTTAGAGTCTTTTTCGAGTCTTGGGCGGGTTGGGTAGCTATAGAAAGTTGCCCCGAAACCCTAAACACAAAAAAATCCAAAAAAAAAAGAAAAAAAATGTATCTTCCCTTTTCAAATAAGGCAAGGACTTAGGTGATTTGCATTCTAGTAAATACCTAGGTACTGCTGAGTTTTCGTAGTTTAGGACCTTAGTTGAAATTTTCTATTGTTAATAAACAACTTAGGCCTAGGCGATCAAGTCCTAATTTTATTTTTATACATAGCATGTAGTTTAATTTTGCTAGGGACTGGCAAAAGATAGGCATGAGGGTATGATGTAGACAAATCCATTTAGGTTAAAATGCCTATTTATGCATTTTCCTAGGCTTAGATTTACATTTCATATTATAAATATTGCATAGCATGCATTATTCTACATTTAGAGTAGTGTAAATTTTAGGTTAATTGCGTCCTTTTTGTGGTTAGGAGAGAAAGATATTTATTTTGGAACCTCAGATTGACGATCCGACCGTACAGATTTGATCAAGATGATGATCAGAGTCAAACGCCTCCGAAATCGCCTTAATCGGAGTCTCGTAGCACCATATGCAGTCTGAGGAAGATCAATGGCGAAGGGACTATGTGACGTAATTCGGAGCTTTAAACGATAAATCCAAATGCGTGGATGGATTCAGAACGACCATCGCAGCCCAATAGCGCAAAAATCGACTCAATCCGACCTCTGTAGCAGCCCCTACAATGGAAAGAAGATGGATGGCTCAGATTGTGCCATGTGGTGCGACCCAGGCCACCCATGCGCACGCATGCATCACCGCATGCACACAGTAGCATGGGTGCACGTGCGGAGGTGCGTGACTCGGGGGAGCGGAGTGCACGCCATTGCAGCAGTTGGTAGGCGCGTAGGTTGTCTTCAGTGACGTTTGTGATGGATCTTCAGCGACGTTTATGACCGTCACTCAATGTCCTATATATGAAGTTGATTCTTTCCTCCACTATAAAAGGGCCTCTACCCCTCCTATTTTTCTTCATCTCTTTTTTTCTTCCTCTTACCACCTCCAAGGCTCTAGAGAGAGCTTGTTCAAGCCCGGGATGCTCCTCTAGAGTAGAAAACCAAATATTTGCCCTTCTCTCATCCCCCTTCATGGAGCATCCTGCGGTCGTCCTCTCACCTCTCTTCGGGAAGAAGATCCTCGCCGCGACGCCGTCCTGCCCCGCCCTCCGTCCTCCAACTTTGTCCTCGTTCATCCCACTCCTCACCACCTTCTTCCAGGTGACGTCAGAGTGAGTCATCCTCCGAGCAATCGTCGTGGGGGATTCTCTCGCCTTTGTAGTGTAATCTTTCCTGCTTTCTTAGTTGTAGAAAACATGTGCTTCAGAAATATATGCGATTGTTTCTCTCTCTCTCTTATATTTTGCAAGTAGATTAGTTAGATAAGAATTCATCGACCTAATCTCTTGCTTGCTAAAAATATCGAAAAAAATAGAAAAGACAAAAATGATAAAAACAAATAAAAGTGAAACGTGTAATTTTCAAAACCAAACGTTTGCCTCCCTACGTTTGACCCGGGACTCACTTTTCGAGTTTCAGTTATAAATTTTATCTGATCGATGGATTTTCTTGCGAATAAAACTATGACGACGGGTTTTCCAAAATCCAATCCTTTCCACGATGAATTTCCGTCGTTTTTAGGCAATTAGAGTGGAGCATTCACAACTTAGAGGACCTATTATGAGCTTGTGTACTGGAGTTGAAAGGTTGCCAGATGATTTGCATTTAATTGAATTCACTTAAAATAACTATTGTGTCAGCATCTGTATTTCTCCATACAAGGCTCAGTATGGATAGAGTTGCATGTCTCCTTCATGTAGAGGTAGGAGTGAAGTAAAGAGCAGATCTTCAAGAAGCTACTCACGACACAAAGCTGAAAGAAGAGCTGTATGGGCTGTAGGTGGAGAGATATGTAATGTACCATGACATATTTCATCTTTCTTATAGAATTACCATCTATGATGAGCATATGAGGTTTGGGGTAAAGGACAAGTTAATGATGAGATTCATCAATTCATTTGAGATCCTAAATGGGGTTAAACCTATCGCATACAGACTTGCTCTACTACTTTATTTGGCTATCGTATATGACATGTTTCATATATGTAATAAATGGAAGTATTTGCACTCATGCTACATTCTTAGCTATGAGGATGTGGAGATTGAAGATAAAGACTCGGCATATTAAAGCAACTTGCACAAATTTTCAGATATATGACCAAAAAAATATGAAATAGGGAGGCCCACTTATCAAGGTGTTGTAGAGAAGTTAGATGTATGAGGAAACTGCTTAGGAGTTTGAGATGGCGTTAAGGAAGAGATGCTTAGAGTTATCTATTGAGGAGTTGCTAAAACCCTTATTTTGTATTTTTTAGGATTGCTATAGACTCGTTGAATGTTGTTCCTTCTTTAATCGATGACCTTGTTTGAGTTTTAGAAGAAAAATTTTCTTTAAAATTGTTATGTTTGTAAAGACCTCAAATTCAAGTTTTCAAGTCATTTTATAGCTATATACATCTATATGAGCTTATTAGTATATGATGGGAACACCATCATGAGCCATAACTATCTCATTTTGATCTAACTAAGTCAGTAAACGTTCTTACATAATCACCAGAGAGTCACAAGTCAGTGTAGAATCATTCTGAAGAAAAAATAAGAAACTAGGGTTAAAACTGAAATTTTACCAGCTTATCATGAATACAGTACAAACACGAGTTTTCTCAGGGTTTGAATGAAGGTCAAATGGTCTTAAAAAGATAACAAGTGGGTTAAGACAGACAGAAATGGATTTGCATGTGTTCTGAGAATTAAATGACTTTTGAAACCCTAAAAACAGACCTGCTTAATTAACTGAGGTTCTGATCAAAATAAAATTCACCTAAACCCTCTAAAAATTATATAAAAATATTATCTAGGGTTTGGAACCTTCAATTTGATCATCAGAACCCATTTTGACCCAGAACAGAGACACAGACAGACATTTACCCTAATTTGGGTTTTTGAATAATTACACAGTAAAACATGGTCAAAACGAAATCCAACTTCACCATTGGATTTCTTAGGTCCAAATTAGGTTTGTACCAAAATTTGGACCCAAGATGAGTTTTTCTTGATCAAGTTTGCAAATTGGTCCTAGCTAATTACATTTCTACCCTTTCAAATAGGCCCCTAACTTTATCGTCGTTGTCACAAAGAGCTCCCTACCACCATCAAACCTATTCCTACTTACTCCGACGACCTTAAAAAGGAAAGAACTCCCTGATTTCTTGACGAATCCTTTTTAAACTTGAAAGGGAAGTTCGTCAAGAAATTCCCCTCCTTTTGAACCCAATCCTAAGCCCTAAAACCTATCAATCTCTCATGCGAACGCATAAGAGATTTGTGTATCAAGGAATTCCCAAACTCCTGTGAACTTTCCATGCTTGGGAATCTTGCTTCCCAAGCTCTAACCGTCCTCCCGAGTTGTATAAAAGCACCCCCTGCCCATACCAAATCCCTCAAGCTTGAATTCGACCAGAGAAATCCTCAAATTCGTCTCTCCTCCTCTGGCCGATTTCCTCTTCAAGCTCTAGCGACCCTCCCTGCCTTCCCTCGTCGTCTGACCACAATACTAGTGGCAGACTCTTCCTCCTTGCCTTCTTCCACGTCGCGCAGCACCCGCCGGCGCTCCTACCCTCCTTCATCCTCGCCGTCATCCACCTCTCAGAGCAGCTTCATCTCCGGTGCTGGCCATACCTCAACCGGCACCAACTTCGCTCCCCGTCGTCTGCTACCTCTCCTAAACAACTCCTCAAATTCCACTCTTCATTTCCAGACATCTGCAACTCCATTTCAACGGCCGACACGCCCTCTGTGACTTCATCTTCCACCTCACCAGCAGACCTCCGGCAAGCCCTAGCGGCTTCCACACTCGCCCAACCACGCCGCTTCCACTCTCCTTACCATCACCTCGACTCACCGACCAAAACCCCTCAAGTAATTGAGGGGATTGGCCTCTCTATCAACCCCCCGACTCACTCATTCTCACACACAATCCGCGAGGTCGACAGACCTTCACAACCACTCGCATGTGACGCCACCACCACAGTTGCATTCCCTGACGTCCGGCGAAGCTCCTGAGCACTTCTGATGTGGCCATGAGGCCGTGTTTATGTTTTCAGGGTCCAACCTCCAGCTGCCATTAACGGAGCACCTTCAAGCACGCTTTAGCAGCGTTCGTGCAGCTCCAGCACCAGGAACATGCCCCCGGTGAAGCGGAATACACCCAGGTAGAGGTGCAGGTGGTCAATTGGGTGCTTTGACTGCGTCTTAGGCCTCAATTGGAAGGAGCACCAGCTGCGGCTGCACACAGAAGAAGGGAGCGCAATTTCGTCCCACATCGGAAGTGGCAAAGGAGTTGAGCACGCATAAATTAAATTTGTGCTTTAGGGTTATCGCCTCAGCACGCATAGGGGATGAGGTCCCTGCACGCCCGCCTCATATGCCTCATCCACGACTCTGACCATGCAGACCTGGTGTACCCGATAACCCACCTAACCCTAAGCACTCCTCGGTTGCGATCCACGGCTGCAGCCCTGGTCCCGGGTAGCGCTATAAGTCCGAACCCGATTACCCAGTACTGTTGGAGGCTCTGGGAGAGCGTGACTGATGGTCGTCGTGACAACCGGGTTTTATTGTTATAGCGTTGTAGTATAGCCAGTTATTGCCATCATTTCAAATATATAAAATTTTTTACTCGGAAAAGAGTTCCCGAGGTCGAACTCAGGGAGCAAGTTGTATTCTAGAGATATACATGTTTCTTTTACAAAAATAAATAAAGAGAGAGAAAGAATTTGTTATCTTCTTTTCTCTTTGCTTCTCCTCGTCTCAGATCTTCTGTTATCTTCTTCTTCTTTATCTGCAGTGGTGATGTTCTTCTTCTTTCAGCTGTTCCTGCTCTTCCTTTTTCTTCTGCAGAGCGATCCTGCTCTTCTTCTTTTCCTTTCTTCAGATCTTCTTCTTCTTTGTTCTTCTTCTTTCAGCTGTTCCCTTGTTCTTTTGTGTTCTCCTCTGCCTCGCCTTCTTCTGTTGTTCTTCAGATCTCCTTCTTTCTTCTTTTCTTTTTCCAGTCAGGACGTCGTCCCTCCTTCTTTCTTCTTTTCCCTTCAGGACGTCGTCTGATTTTCAAATCAGACGACTTAAACTGCTTGTTGCTACAGTGTCTCCCTCAGCTTCCTTCTTCTTCCGCGGTCCTTCTTCTTCACCTGTGCCTGCACACTTCAGAGTTTACATCAGAGGACAAAACCTACTCTACCCTCTCCCCCCCCCGCGTGTCTCTCTCTCTGAAACCACTCTTGGGAAAGCTCTCCCAGAGCTGCCGGGTAGTCGGGTACGGGTCGCGCCCGGGTCCAGGCCCACCGGCGTGCGTGGTGGGCGAGGAGTGCAGGTCAGTCTAAGTCGGGTCGGGTCAGGTCCGCTGGGTGTGAGCGTGGACGAGACCGGGTAACCGGGCGGGTGAAGGGGACCTCACCCCGTGTGCTGAGGCAGTAAGGCTTATTCACAAAATCAATTTAAACGGTGAAAGAGTTGTGAGGCTTACCGATGTGGGACTAAACGGAGGCCTCTCCTCGCGCGCGCCTGCTGGAAGACCGCGGCCTTGCTTCTGCAGCTGCAGCTTCGATTTGCGTCAGTTGCTGGCTGGCTGCCTTCGCAGGAATCCCCGTAATCCGCAGCAGCTGGAGACCTGGAGTCCTCAAGCCTGGAGCGCGGGAGAAGCTGCTTCAATGTGGCGTTAATGGCGGTCGAGCCTCAGAACCTGTCGGACATGAATATGGCCTCTCGGCCTGATCAAACTACTGGGGAACCTTCGCCGTGGCACGGCGAAGGTGTGGAGCTGTGCGGCAAGCCGCAAGGTGGTGTCTGGCGGCAGCCCTAGGTTGGACTGCAACCGGAGAAATGGGTTTGTTTGGGGGAGCGTTACGGAGGTGTGGAGTGGCAGTGGAGGGGTGGGGGGTGCTCAGTGTGATGAGGCGGAGGTTCGGTGAGGGTCGGCGAGGCGTGTGAGGCTATGGAGCGATGGGGGCATCTCGCCGGAGGGTGGCCGGAGACGAAGGGGGTGACGATGGTCAGGGTCGGTCGAGGGCTTAATTGAACAAATTGAAACCGGGGAAAGAAAGAGGAGAGGAAGGGAAGTAGTTCTAACTTACTTGCAGGGACGAAGGGGGAGCAGCAGGGCGACAGTCGTATCGACTGTCGCCGGAGAAGAAGATGCCCAGGGGAAGGGGCGGCGGCGAGCAGAGAGCCGGAGAGGCGCCAGCTGGGTGCGGCATGGCGCGGGAAGAGCAGGGGAGGAAGTCTCTGCTGCTGGTATTGCGGCAGAGCGAAGAGGAGGAGGGGGAGGAACCGCCGGAGCTGGTGGGCGTCTGCCGGAGTGAGAGGAGAGGAAGGTTGGGGGTTTTCTCCGTCAGATCCGAGCTGCCGAGGTTGGTGGAGCGACGGGGGTATTTATAGGGATCAAAACAGGGAGGAAGGCGGAGGGAGACGACGTGTCTCCCTCGCCGGAGGACGCCGGAGATGGAGACCCATACCGTCCGTGCGTTCGCACGGCCGGTATGGTGGGTTACAGCGACCAGGGGGGTGTCCCTGCGACGGCTGACGACGCAGGGCACCCCCGGTTTACTTGCTAGGCTCTCCCCCTCACCCTGTGCGGCGCCATGCTCCGCGCAAGGTCGCCGGAGCATGGTGCTGGCAGGTTTTGCAGGGGGGACCTGAACGCAAAGAACGAAGGAGAGTTAGGGGCCAAAATGCGAGGGTTCAAAAGTTGAGGGTCAAAAAGTAAATATATGAGGACCAAAGTGTAAAGTTGGTCAAGGAGGTTTCTTCTTAGGCTCAAGTTTTTATACATGATTAATTAGGACCTAAGGAATCTGATGGTGAATTTCATTTTTATATTAAACCTTGTTTGATCGGTCAATTTATGCGAAAACCCAAATTAAGTTATTAATTGGGCATGGTTCTCAATGTAGGTCAAAAATGGGTTCTGAAGGCCAAATTGAAGGTTCTAAACCCTAGAGATTATTTTTCTATGAATTTTAGAGGGTTTATTCTATTTTTACTTTGCCTTGAACCTCGTGAATTGAAGTGGGTTGTTTTAGGGTTACAGATTATCATTTAGTTCCTTGGAATTGCTGTAGCCCTTGCTAGATCATCTCATCCCACTTTTATTCTTATTAAGTTGCTTTGACCTATGTTTGGGCCCTGAATTACCCTGTATGCAGATTATACTGGTAAAATTGCATTTTTACCCCTTATGACTTATTTTCTCCTTAAACTCAGAATTCTCTGAGTTAAGCCTTTCCTTGAGATATGTAGGAGCTTTTATCCTTTGTATTAGGTCAAAATGAGCTAGTTATGGCTCATGATGAGGTTCTCATCATACCCCCATGCCTAGCTTTTGCTAGTCCCTTAGCAAAAACTTAAGGTTTCAACCCTTGTTCTAGACCATGAAGTTTTTAATAGTTTTAGATAAGTGCCTTTTTTATTTGAGCATAGATTAGGTTAGAGTGCTGACCATAGGCCTAAAAGGTACTCTAGTACCAATCAAGATCCAAATCTGTCTAGCCTTAGCCTCAGTCTTTAGCAAAGGTTTTTAAGGTCCACAAGAACTAACCTAAGGTTTATTGGACTTTGTGGTTAAAGCACCCGTGCTTGAAATGATTTTAGCCCTGACTCAGTTCGCAGTGCGTTTTGTAAGAGAGAGATAGAAAGTTTTTCTGTTTGGAGAGTTTTCTCTCTCTTTTTCTTTTTAGTTCCAGCCTAGGATTGGCTTTTCAACACGGTCTGTATCAGATTCCTTGCTCCCATCATCAATCCTCAAGGGTTCCTGGCGATCGATGCTTCGAGATAGCACTACCCATGGCAACCCCCGGAACCCTGGCTAGTGAGATTTTGAGATAATCCCATCCATGGTGTTCCGTGGCCGAATCCAGACCCTGGCAATTGACACTTCGAGATAATGCCATCCATGGAATCTGAACCAGCAGAGTGCTTACATGCCCCCAGTAGGATATGTAAATATCCTAAGAGACAAGCACCGAGGAGATGATATTTTGTTACGCATCTTCGAGGGGATTTCCCGCCTCTCCGCGCTGGGAACTCGTCCAAATCAACTTGTGTTGATCGGCCGCTCCTATTCTAGGTGTTCTTTTCAGAATTTTGCGACGCTTCTACGTGATTCTGAATTTTACGCTTACTGAACCAGGCTGTGTGTGAGGTTAGGGTGCTTAGGTTACTGAGTCCCGTAAACCAAAAATTAGTTAACGAGGCCAAATACTCCCTAAGCCTTAGACCTAATACTTCAGCTTTTCATTTTCCTCAACCTCTTGAGGAGTGTCCAGATCTTAATGGGTACTAAGAGTCTATTCAAGAATGCCTAAGGTTTGCATTCTTACTAATCTCATTGTGCACTTTTCAGTTATTTTCTTGAATGAGGTCTAGAACTTAGGTTAATTCCTTAGTTCCTTACTAATGACCATCGCCTTTTCTCATAATTTTGTGCTCCTTTTTCATTTTGTTTCTCTTCTCCTTCTCCTTCAGAAAATTTCCTTCTCCTCTTTTCCTCTTATTCTTTTTCGAAATTTTTTTTTAATTTTTATGGTATTTTTGGCATATGTGAATTTTTTGTTTGAAACCTTTTCTTACAAGTTTTTGCACTTTCCTACCCCCCCATGCCTAAGATTTGCAATGTCCTCATTGTAACCTAGGGGTTTTTATTCAACTAAGTTCATACATTAGGATAGCTGCCTTGATGAGTGACTGGGTCGGGGTGACTGTTGCGGACGATTTCTAATCTCAGATGCAAGCACCTGAGGTGGAGTCGGCTGTCTTAAAGTGTGAACTTCAAGTGCAAAAAGCTGTCAGAACAAGTTTCAGTTTTTCAAAGAGAATGACGGGCTGCCTCCCGTTGAGCGCTAAATTTGATGCCTTCAGCCAAGCGGGAAATGCGATGGAGAGGGGATGGTCAAATCAGCGGAGTTTTGTAAGACAAGCACCTTGATTAAGAGCCTGGTTGGTCCAACCAGGTGCTTGTTCAGATCAACAGGCTGATGATGCAGCCCAAACCCAATCAATCTGGTGGGTTGATAGATGTGGATAAAAAGGTGTGGAACCCACCATAAACTATGAAGCTCAGATGGATGTGGAAGTGTAAACGCAGGGTTTGGCTGAGTCGAATCAGCCTGGTCAGAGTAGGGACCCGTAGAATAATCAATGAATGACGCGGAAATCCTACGGGGGTGATCAGAGAATGATAGAGCATGGTATGTGGTCTGATCAATGTTCGAAACCCGATGTGGAAATGCAATCGGCTCGGTGAGAGGTGAATCTGAATAGAAATTGAGTCCGGTTGCGGGTCGGGGTTTGGGAGAGGTTTTGATCTGTTCTGTGTGTGCGGACGAGGTGGCCATTGTGTACGAGGGCTCTTCTAGAAACAGATGATAGGTGGTTTTCTGTAGAGAGTCCTCTGGGTAACTATCAAATGCCGGAAGAGTGTCTGTAGGATGAAAGGAATCGGATTCGAGAAAAAATTTGGATTCTGGGTTACAATCACTCTTGGCATTTTCTGTTTTTGGTTCCTGAGGATCGAAAAGGAATGATTCTGTGTTATCAGTGATCTCGGGAATCAGGACCTCAGAGTCGGAGTCAGAGTCATGAGAACTGAGGTCGTAGATAGGCCTGGCGTGTTCAGGAAGGGGAATCCCTCCGCAATTATAGTCAGATTTGAAATTGTCGGAGAGTTGGCGAAAATGAGATTCATGATCATGAATTCCACCACAGCAAAAATCATCAGATGTGGAATCAGCAGCCTGATTGGGGTCTAGCCTATATGTCAATTCTGGGCTCGAAAAGGTATTCTGTCTAGGCTCAAGCTCCAAGCTGGTAGGATAGACCCAATTAAAATCCAACTCGTCCAACTCCTCAGTTTCTGTATCATAAATTGGCATGTTTTCTGGAAAATCGATCAGATTTTCTGAAGATGTTGGAGAGGGATATTCATCAAATAGAGGCCCAGAATCATATTCTGCAAAAATTTGATCTTTCTCAAAAGGGGCCTCATAATCTACCCAATAAGTTTTGGATCTAGGTTCTAGGCTTAGGATGTGGGTAGAATTATTAGAACCTAAGTCCGAATAACCTTCGAGGGCTACCTTATCAAAATAAGGGGCGGAATTTATACCCTCGAAAGGTTCAGTAGTGATCTCATTATTGCAGGAGTTTTGGAATTCTAGGCTTGGCAATTCATGGTCTAAGTTTGGCTTATCATTGTGTTCTCCTGCAATATCCCAACCTAATTCAACATTGTCTTCTATCTGGGTTGGGATTTCACAACCACTTTGTGCCTCAATCCCGAGATCTGGGATACTGTTCCAAGATGGTTCATTCTCTATTTCTGGTGTATACGGGTATTTCTGGTTGATAATTTGTTCTACTGATTTCATCATTTCTACCCGTTTCATAAGGGCATCTTGGTATTGTTCCCAAAGTACAGGATTTGTCAAGCATTGAAGGTATTCAGATTGGTGTAATTTTTCCATCTCAATGTATCCTGTCATGAGCATATCTCGGGTCGATCCTTTTGAAATTTCAGTCAATAGAATTTGGGCACAGTTTATGATGAAAGCTGTGGTTGTTGGAACATCAACCTGAATGTTTCCTATTGGTGTTGAGGGTTTATATTTGATTTCATAGATTTCAAGGGCATCCTCAATCATCTTATCTTTCATGGATCTGAGATATTCAGGTTTTTTACATTGTAGTCTTGTTAGGTAATTAGGCTGCATCTTCGAATCAGGTGGTGGAATCAAGATAGAATCAGAAGTTTGAATTAATGGAAGAAGGGGACTTTGTTCAGAATCAGAGGAAAGAGGGGCTATGTGAATGATTTCTGCAAAAACAAGGGAGCCGAGGCTTAGCCTCGGGGAGAATGAATTTCTATAGGAAGTTTCAAGGACCTCCTGCAAAGTACTGAAGGGCTGGATGAGATAAGCAGGTGCTGGACCCAATCAAGACACCCAAAAATGTTCGGTGACTATAGAGGTTCGGGGCAGATGGACCCCTTGATCAGAAAGATCGTTCACCTGAGAATTACCTGGGCAGCCAGAGAGGGAGAGTCCCGCGAAGACCCCTACACGGTAGAGCGGCCCCACGGGTTACAGGGTTTCCCCCACCCGACCTCTCTTGTCACTGCGGTTCCAGGTAGACCAGAATGGGGATCTTGACCTCTTAAGTCTACCAATTTTAGGATCAGGGTGCTTAAGGTTTCACTTGAACTTTAGTCTTTTAAGTGCAAAGAGTGACCTAATTTAAGGTTGGTTGACCCAAGGGGTCAACTTTACCTCTTGTTTTCTTTGAGAACTTTTAGGTCTTGTCTTTTAGGGTTCAAGTGTTTAGAGAGCCAATTGTTTTAGGTTTTCTTTTGAATAGGTATTTTCAATCAATGGTTTAGGCACACTTCTTTTGGATTTTCTCCATTCTTGAGTTAAGTAGTGTGTCTCTAAAACCCTAATGTTGAATCTTATGTTGGCTCTACTTGGTCCAGTTAGTTCTTTGTTAGGTAATTAGGGCTCAAGCAAGAATGTGTTAGCCCTTAAATACACTTAATAGTGTGCAGGACTAATGAGTTGAAAACATGCAACTTTTATGGTTACTAAGTATGGAAGACAGGTTAGCCCTATATTGCTTGCTCTTTTCTTTTCTTCCTCTTTAGAGTTTTAGGGGTTAATAGCGAGAGGAAAAATTTACTTGTCCTCGGAGTGGTTGTCGCGCGGTTGCTTGTCTTCTTGATTTCCTGTAGTTTTCTGCACAAAAGAGAGGAGATTATCAGAAATTAAAAAGAAACAGGAATGTTTACCTCTAGAATAGCCGTTGCTCTCCGGCAACGGCGCTAAAAATGATGGTCGTCGTGACAACCGAGTTTTATTGTTATAGCGTTGTAGTATAGCCAGTTATTGCCATCATTTCAAATATATAAAATTTTTTACTCGAAAAAGAGTTCCCGAGGTCGAACTCAGGGAGCAAGTTGTATTCTAGAGATATACATGTTTCTTTTACAAAAATAAAGAAAGAGAGAGAAAGAATTTGTTGTCTTCTTTTCTCTTTGCTTCTCCTCGTCTCAGATCTTCTGTTATCTTCTTCTTCTTTGTCTGCAGTGGTGATGTTCTTCTTCTTTCAGCTGTTCCTGCTCTTCCTTTTTCTTCTGCAGAGCTGTCCTGCTCTTCTTCTTTTCCTTTCTTCAGATCTTCTTCTTCTTTGTTCTTCTTCTTTCAGCTGTTCCCTTGTTCTTTTGTGTTCTCCTCTGCCTCGCCTTCTTTTGTTGTTCTTCAGATCTCCTTCTTTCTTCTTTTCTTTTTCCAGTCAGGACATCGTCCCTCCTTCTTTCTTCTTTTCCCTTCAGGACGTCGTCTAATTTTCAAATCAGACGACTTAAACTGCTTGTTGCTACAGTGTCTCCCTCAGCTTCCTTCTTCTTCCGCGGTCCTTCTTCTTCACCTGTGCCTGCACACTTCAGAGTTTACATCAGAGGACAAAACCTACTCTACCCTCTCCCCCCTCGCGTCTCTCTCTCTCTGAAACCACTCTTGGGAAAGCTCTCCCAGAGCTGCCGGGTAGTCGGGTACGGGTCGCGCCCGGGTCCAGGCCCACCGGCGTGCGTGGTGGGCGAGGAGTGCAGGTCAGTCTAAGTCGGGTCGGGTCAGGTCCGCTGGGTGTGAGCGCGGACGAGACCGGGTAACCGGGCGGGTGAAGGGGACCTCACCCCGTGTGCTGAGGCAGTAAGGCTTATTCACAAAATCAATTTAAACGGTGAAAGAGTTGTGAGGCTTACCGATGTGGGACTAAACGGAGGCCTCTCCTCGCGCGCGCCTGCTGGAAGACCGTGGCCTTGCTTCTGCAGCTGCAGCTTCGATTTGCGTCGGTTGCTGGCTGGCTGCCTTCGCAGGAATCCCCGTAATCCGCAGCAGCTGGAGACCTGGAGTCCTCAAGCCTGGAGCGCGGGAGAAGCTGCTTCAATGTGGCGTTAATGGCGGTCGAGCCTCAGAACCTGTCGGACATGAATATGGCCTCTCGGCCTGATCAAACTACTGGGGAACCTTCGCCGTGGCACGAAGAAGGTGTGGAGCTGTGCGGCAAGCCGCAAGGTGGTGTCTGGCGGCAGCCCTAGGTTGGACTGCAACCGGAGAAATGGGTTTGTTTGGGGGAGCGTTACGGAGGTGTGGAGTGGCAGTGGAGGGGTGGGGGGTGCTCAGTGTGATGAGGTGGAGGTTCGGTGAGGGTCGGCGAGGCGTGTGAGGCTGTGGAGCGATGGGGGCATCTCGCCGGAGGGTGGCCGGAGACGAAGGGGGTGACGATGGTCAGGGTCGGTCGAGGGCTTAATTGAACAAATTGAAACCGGGGAAAGAAAGAGGAAAGGAAGGGAAGTAGTTCTAACTTACTTGCAGGGATGAAGGGGGAGCAGCAGGGCGACAGTCGTATCGACTGTCGCCGGAGAAGAAGATGCCCAGGGGAAGGGGCGGCGGCGAGCAGAGAGCCGGAGAGGCGCCAGCTGGGTGCGGCGTGGCGCGGGAAGAGTAGGGGAGGAAGTCTCTGCTGCTGGTATTGCGGCAGAGCGAAGAGGAGGGGGAGGAACCGCCGGAGCTGGTGGGCGTCTGCCGGAGTGAGAGGAGAGGAAAGTTGGGGGTTTTCTCCGTCAGATCCGAGCTGCCGAGGTTGGTGGAGCGACGGGGGTATTTATTGGGATCAAAACAGGGAGGAAGGCGGAGGGAGACGACGTGTCTCCCTCGCCGGAGGACGCCGGAGATGGAGACCCATTCCGTCCGTGCGTTCGCACGGCCGGTATGGTGGGTTACAGCGACCAGGGGGGTGTCCCTGCGACGGCTGACGACGCAGGGCACCCCCGGTTTACTTGCTAGGCTCTCCCCCTCACCCTGCGCGGCGCCATGCTCCGCGCAAGGTCGCCGGAGCATGGTGCTGGCAGGTTTTGCAGGGGGGACCTGAACGCAAAGAACGAAGGAGAGTTAGGGGCCAAAATGCGAGGGTTCAAAAGTTGAGGGCCAAAAAGTAAATATATGAGGACCAAAGTGTAAAGTTGGTCAAGGAGGTTTCTTCTTAGGCTCAAGTTTTTATACATGATTAATTAGGACCTAAGGAATCTGATGGTGAATTTCATTTTTATATTAAACCTTGTTTGATCGGTCAATTTATGCGAAAACCCAAATTAAGTTATTAATTGGGCATGGTTCTCAATGTAGGTCAAAAATGGGTTCTGAAGGCCAAATTGAAGGTTCTAAACCCTAGAGATTATTTTTCTATGAATTTTAGAGGGTTTATTCTATTTTTACTTTGCCTTGAACCTCGTGAATTGAAGTGGGTTGTTTTAGGGTTACAGATTATCATTTAGTTCCTTGGAATTGCTGTAGCCCTTGCTAGATCATCTCATCCCACTTTTATTCTTATTAAGTTGCTTTGACCTATGTTTGGGCCCTGAATTACCCTGTATGCAGATTATACTGGTAAAATTGCATTTTTACCCCTTATGACTTGTTTTCTCCTTAAACTCAGAATTCTCTGAGTTAAGCCTTTCCTTGAGATATGTAGGAGCTTTTATCCTTTGTATTAGGTCAAAATGAGCTAGTTATGGCTCATGATGAGGTTCTCATCAGTGACCTAGAGAGAGAAAGGGAAGGAGAGATTGCACGGGGTAGGGGGAGGGCTTTGCCGTAGAGAGTATTGGCTAACACTTAGCCAATTCGAGAAGCCCCTCCCTTGTGTGAAGAGGCTGAACAGAGAAGAAGAAGAAGAGGCTGAGCAGAAGAAGAGAAGGAGCCGCAGCAGAGAAAGAAAGAAAGAAGAAAAGCAGAGAATGAAGAACATCAGAAGGGGAAGAAAAATATTAGCACTATAGCATAGGACGTCTGAGTGCATATATTTGAGATATTAGTTTAAGTGTTATTTGAGAGGAGTAATTGGTGATTTAAATCACCATTTTTCTCCATTATTTTTGTATATTTATTCTGACATTACTCTTTTTGCAATATTTATTCTTGATTTAAAATTGTGATCTTGAACTTTAAATTCCATATTGCTCCCTGTGTTCGACCTCGGAACTTTTTCGAGTAATAAAATTTATTTGTTTAAGTACTATTTTGGCTATACTAAAACACGACAATCTTAAAACATCGATTTAACGCTCGAATAGTATGCCTTAAACACAGGTAGAATTAAGGCACCTCAAAAAACATGAAAATTCATGTTTTTAGTGAAATCTCCATCAAACATGCCTAAAGTAGGTTATGTGGATACCATTAAATTCCTCTCATTTTAAGATTTCTATCATTTCTTATTTCCGAAAAATATGAATTTGGAGCTCAATTTATATAAGTTTTTGCATTTTAAGGTTGGATCCAACATATAGAAAAAACTTTTGAAACCATTCATCTACTTGAAGATTGCCACATGCTATTTGCAATACATCAATTACTAAGTGTTGCATATCAATGGTGAAGAATGACCTAAGGCTATGAGGGAGCATAGCCTCAATCTTGGGAGTGCTTCATTTAACATTTAATAAGTAGAACCACGATGGTAACGCCATAGTTCACCATAACTAGCTTGAATTAGATGGAATCAAGAGATAAATACTCCTAAATGGTCACTTGAGGACAGTAATTCCATTCAGATCTGTTTTGAGGAGAGAACAATGAAATAAGGTTAATTTTGCTGTTTTAACATCACATAATGAATGCAGATTAGCCACGGGGTTATCCAGGGGCTAGTTAGAGGTCAATTGAGCATTAAAGACCAAGAAGTGGATCTATACTGACAAAAACAGGGTTTCACGCATTTTGAGAACCAAAACAAAACACAAAATCCTAATTATCAAACCCACTTAAATTGAAGAGGTTTTGGTCAAGATAAATCAATCTAGACCTCTTAAAATTAATAGAAAAATATTCTAAGAGGTTGGGTACCCTTGGTTTGACCATTTGAACCTATTTTGACTTAGAACAGAGTTTCAGACGGGAATTTGCCCTGATTTGGCTTCTGTACAAATTGCTTAGTCAAATATTATCAAAACTCAAATCCAAGTTCACTATTAGATTCCTTGGGTCCAAATTAGGTTAACACCAAAATTTGGGTCTAATCAGAGTTCATCTTGACCTAGTTTGCACTTCAATCCCTAAAGAGCCCTGTTTCTTACACTCAAGCTCCTAGGGTTCAACTTTTATTATAGAAAACCCCCCAGCTTTCTCATCATCTTCACAACTAAGCCCTCATCGCCTTCGTCTGAATAGGATCTCTGAACCCAACACCAGTGATCTTCAATCAAAGATCTCTCCATCAATTTGTAAAGAAATCCTTCCAAACTTGCAAGGATTGTTCACCGAGAGACCCTCCATTGAATAAGCACGATCATGGTCTTCCATATGAAGCAAGGAGTTCAATAGTGCTCAAAGAATCTACGAGAAGAACCAAACCAAATTGTGATGAATTCGCGATGAATCTTCCTGATTGAGCTCAAATTCGAGCTCTATATAAGCTCTAGATGATCCTAGGTTCATTTGGAGTCTAGTTTGGCCACAAATTCACCTCTTCTCCTTCTCCGGTTGCCTCCACCGTGACTCCGGTGAACTTCCTCAATACCTTCCTTAGGCTAGCTGTTACGACCTGATTCCCGAATCCCTATAGGACACGAGAATCGGATTGACTCGACTGATCCCAAGACCCAGTCGTCCAACGAGAAAGTAATAAAAAAGCAGTAAAATAAATCATATTCACCATGCAAGTAACTAATAGTAACAAAAGTACCGCAGTAAAGAAAAGAACTACTACAATACACACCACCACAATAGTAAAGAATTTAAAACAGGTACAGAGTATGAGGTTTACAGTAAAAGAGTACAGGAGTGTAACAAAATACTCACTACTACAGAAAACGGGTACAACAGAAGTATAACTACTGGGCTCTACTAGGCCCAGCACCCTCTGCAGTCATGGGCTTCGGCTGCTCAACACCTGATCCTGAAAAAGGTGACAAATATGAGACGTCAGCGAAACACTGAGTAGAGTGGCAACCATCTAGCTAAGAAAAACAGTAAGGGTGGACAAGTAGCTGTTGTTTTTAATTTCTTCCTTTATTTATCTATTTACTCTTTCTTGGTTTATTTCTCAGGTCTTTCTCTTGATCTCGAATGTTCCTCGTGGGAACGATCTTGATTGCAGTCTTTTCCGAAAAGTAGAAGTAGCACGTGGTGCTCTCCTGGCCGGGAGAGTCCTCCGTGGTGGTCCTACCCTCAGTCAAACACCCCAAAGTTGCTGACAGACGTAACGGTGACTACGGCACGCACGATAAACACACGTGTAGCTACCCCGCACTGGCACGCGGACAGTCGTTTCCGTTAACGGGTGCGCCCAAGGCACATCACGGAACCAGTATAGGGCAGAGCCCTCTCAGTAGCAGGGGTCCAGCCCCTCCACAGTAACCAAACAGGGGTCTTGCCCCTCCACAGTCTACGCACCCTCGCCTGACTACCCTGGTTTGCCCAGTGGGCCTAACAAGTCGGTGTAGGACGACTAGTTGAACCCCGGGTCCCGTGGGGTGGCTAGCTCTCTCCCTACACTAGCAGCTCTCCCAGAAATTCGGTGCAAAGTGGCCAAACTCACCCCGGTCTCGACCTGAGGGCGGCAAGCTCCCCTCTACACTAAGAGGTAATATGTGCTCTCTTTGGTACCACGTACCCAAGAGACAACACACTTTCCCGTTTACTTTTCCAATTCCATTCCATTTATTTCCAGGAGCTCTACTCCTAATTCCCTGTACGGTTTGTGCTCATGTTTCCTCAGGCCGTGCTATACTAAGTTTCATCATTTCAGTTTTATTCGCATATAGCCCGTGTTTCCAGCATTTAATATCAAATTGTATACTATCAGCTCGCATTTAGTTTCCAAACAACCAGAATTACATGTAGCCGTTACTAGCAACAGTACTCTACATTTCATAGGCAGCTATTATCCAATTACAGGAAATTATCATTATTCTATCTACTTATCAAAGATTGCAATTCAGGCATTCAAGACATTCGTTTCCATGTTTCTATTCCTAGGATTCATGACATACCCTAGGATCTATCATTTAATTCAGAGATGCATTAATGTTTGTAATTAACTAAGGGGAGCTACTCTACCTGCAAAATCAGGAGTAATGGGGGCGTGATCGGCAGGTCCATGTGCCTCTGCAACCCCCAAAGTCGCAACAGAACGAGGTCCTAACACAAGGAGCAATCACAAAGAACCACTCAGAATAGGATACAAGTAGTTCAAACAAGTAGAGGAACTAATTCAGAGAAGAACGGAATCTTAAACGCAGAAATCGGACCTCGAACGGACCCTAAACAGGTCAAAAATGACAACTCTGACTCAAATCAGACGTATGGAACACCTTCCAGACATCTTAAAAAGTGGTCCAGGTCATATCTCACTCTACGCTGCTCCTTAAACGTCCAGGGATCCTGCTGAATCGTCTGGACCCAGTTCCAGACGTCCGACCACCTCTTCCGACGTCTGGAGACGCTCTTTGCCGTCTGGTGCCGTGCCCAGACGTTTGGACTGCGTGGGAGGGCGTGTCCCCGTGCCTTCCCGAAACGAAACCTGCACGCGCGACGAAAACCTCCTCAACACGACACGTCTCAGCACTTCGGTGGAACGGCCTACATGGCCGCATCAGCAAAAAGGGGGTAGAGGAAAAATTTCGTACCTCTCAGTTGTCTGGAACTCCCTCTAGACGTTGCCCGCGTCGTCTGGATGTAGGTTCATACGTTTGATTCTGGGAAAATTTCCCAGAATCAAAACCTCCTCGTCTTCTTCCCCCTGTGCGCGAGCTTGTCACGCAGCCGCTCGTCCGCTGCTTGAGCTGCAGCAGCACCAGGGGGGATCTCCCCAGCAGGACGCTCCTCTGCACGCACGCCGGTCGGCCTCAAGCTGCTCCAGCGGGCTCTCTCTCTCTTTCTCGCGTGCTCTCCCTCTTCTTCCCTCTTGCTGCACCTCTTCCTCTCCGCACCGCACCCGGCAGCAACTGCTGCCCTCGCTCTCGCTCTAGTGCTCACGCTGGAAGGAGGAGATGGTGGGGTGGTGAACGAGGGAGAGGGGATGGGGTATTTGAAGGCGTGGGGGAGGCGTCTGCAGGTCGGCGAGGGGAGAGAGAAAAAGAGGAGGGTGGTGGGTTGCAGTCTGCGTGTGGCACGCGCGCAGACTCACGATCGTACGCACGTCAAAATTTATTTCCAGACGTCTGGGAAGTCGTCCAGACGTCTGACCAGATGTCTGGACTAACTCCCAGATGTCTTAAAAAGTGTTTGATGTCTCGAGTCTTAACACTAGCCAACGGCCAAATTGGCTGGTCCCCTTCCTTCCCCGACTTCATCAGCTCCTCGTCGATCAAAGCAGGAGCTACCTCAGCCCTTCTTCCTCGCCATCCTCATCACTGGAGACTTCACCTCCTACGGGGTCGGCCAATCAAAGTAGGCACAGAACTTCCCTTCCCTTCGATAGTAATTAGGTCTACCCTCTTCCTCTCCTTAGAATCTATTTCTCCCCTTATTCCCTCAATTTGACTGATGTACACCTTGCTCCCCCTTTATCTTCTTTGCCTCCGTCATAGCTCTGACAAGCTCGCCACGCCATGCCATGTCGTCACATCCAAAAGCTCCGCCTCATCTCTCTCATCAAACACATGCCCACCTTCGAACACTTTCTCTGACTCCGTCCGACTGCTCCAGACCTCTAAACACCCAATCACCCACACCGTTAGCTTCGCCTCACCATGGAGAAGCTTTTCATGTGCTTGACTAGGCCCTAGGGCTGTGTTTTCTGTGTAGGCTTCTCTGCCGTCACTGGCATCTTCCCCAGTGCCGACCACCATCATTCGGCTGTCAATAAACCTTATTACCCCCTTTAGGACTTGCATAATCCTTCGATGATACCCTCTAGGACTTCAATCGAAAGCAAAGCGGCAGCAGCAACCTCAATTCAAAGAAGAAGTCGCTTGCAACTATACACGTGAAGGAGGAAAGTGGGTTAGTCCCACATCATGTGGGGCAAAATCAAAATAGTGCATAAATTACAATCGTAAACAGGGCTTCTTGCCTCGAACACGGGGGTGAGGTCTCCTCGCCCACGTGCTCACTCACGCCTTCTCTCACTCCTCACTCATCACCCACAGCCGGTGAGCCTGGCCCCTGTACTCAACTCGACAACCCGATCACATGAGATTCTGAGGAACGTGGGGGTGGTTTTGCATCAGGTGTTGTGCCCACTGTTGCCTCGGTATTCATGCCCATGTACACACCAACACTTAGCCATTGCTGAGGTTATTGGACTTGTGCCTTGTTGAGGCTTTGCGCTATGGCTTGTGCTGTGCTTTGGTGTTTAAGGCGTCTGATGCCCTTATCGACGTCTAATCTTAAGTCACTGTGGAAATATTTGAGGCTGAATTTGATGCTTATCTAATATGGAATTTGAGGAATAAGTGATTCAAGATACTGTTGAGAAATTGAATTGCTTGATACATTGGGATATGTGCTTAATTGGTGGAATAACTTGGTGATTCAAATTGCCATTTTAGGATTTTAATTATTCTTTTTATTCCATTGCTCTTTGAGATACAATTTGGTTTATTATTGAATATATTTTGATTATCGATGTTCATTGCATATTTTTATCATTGTACTCATTGATTAATATTACGATTAGTGTTGTAAATTACATATTTGCTCCTTACGAACGACCTCGGACTCACTCTTGTTTTCGAGCACTTATAAATTTAAATGTTTTTACGATTTTCGTCACTATATTACAACGCGTTATTTTCCTAAACCAACGACGGAAATTCATTGTCAACAAACCACCCTAAGACTTGGATGGATAAGAGGAGACTGAAATTTCACAACATGCATCAGGGTACAACAATAGCGACGGAGTATCACATTATGTTCATTGACCTGTTACATTTCGAAAGTTTGTGTAGTGTTTGAAACTTTACATTAAAGCATTTAAGAAGCTTGTGCACTTTTGTTGATCCTAGAAGATGTGGTTGACATAGCTATGGCTATAGGGGCTCAAATGGGAGGCAAGAGAAGAGAGTTTTCTATTATGATTGGGCACAAAAGAGACAATGTAGGAGGTATCATCCGATTCAAACATCCTTTTTCACACCCTAAGCTTCCCAATTGTAGGTTCAACTATCGGTTAAAAGACTACTTGTTCTAGTTGGCGATGAGGATGCAAACATAAGGGGGTAATTGGCAAGCGCCTTTTTAGACCACCAAACCTTAAAAGCAAGCTCATTATCAGTGCATACAATTAGGGTACATTATGAATAATTACGCAACCAGATCAAGCAAAGTTTAGAGCACATATACAATGATGGTAACACCATCATCCTCTTTATCTAACTCAATTTGGTTAAGTTCTAAGGCTAATTTCATATAATTGATATATAAAAGGGTATAATTCAATCTTGGTTGAATGAAGAGGAACTGCTATTATGCTCCATTCAATCCATAGCTCCATTCATCGAGTCTATCTCTCTCTATCAAATCCTCCATTAACACCCTCGACGAGTTCCATTGTGAGCTCTCATCGGTCATCACCATCGCCCAAAAGGTTAGGGCTTTGCTTCGACGTGCGACGTCCGAGCTTTTGAGAGATTAATTGGAGTTGAAGACCCACATTTTACTTGTGAAGGACTTTGCTAGAGTCGAGCTCCTCCACGTTGACGTTCATTGCTCTCCTCACCACCGACCACCAATCCATCACCGTCACCACGTTGGCCATTGTTCGGCAACACCGCTCCACCCTTCATCGAACCTCATCAACTGCTGGAGCTCAAGTTCGGTGGATCTCTTGCAAGCATCACCGGATTTGAAGAAGAGGAGCCTTGGGGACCTGTTCGTGAGAAAAAGAAAAGATTGGTACCTACTTGCAAGGATTCCTAAGGACTTGATTGTAAACTTCCAAGGGTTGAATTGTGACTCTCTAGGGACTAATTTGAAGATATTTTTGATACATTGAGGCTTTGCTTCATTTATTGTATATTTTGGGGTTTCATTTCATTAATTTATTCTTCAGACATTATCTACATTGTTTAGTGCTTAATCACAATAATAGTTATCTTATTTAGTTAAGCATTAAATACTTAGAGAGATTCCAAATTTTATCAATTGAATTGCAAAATTAATTATCATTGTTGCTTCAGAAATCTTTTCTCCACATTTTGAACTAAATTTTATATAATTTTTTTAAAATTAATCAATCTAATTTCTGAACTTAAAATTTTAGATAGTGTTAAGTCACAAATTCTATTACTCCATGTGAACAACTTGGAAATATATTTTTATTTCAAGAATTATAAATTTTAAAAATTATTTTCACCTGTTTCGACTATATTACAACATGAGTTTTTATAAAACTTCTATTTGCACGTAACATACATCAATTGACATTGAAATCATTTAGTTTCCTAGGAGTATTACTACTATGCACTAGTATTAAGGAGCCTAGTGTTGCATAGGAGGTGCTAGGGCCCATATGCAGTAATCGATGTAGAGTGTAATAGGCTTGCAATGATAGATTCATTATCTACCTGGGCAATAAAGAGACATATCATGATTTAAAGAGGGACTATTATGTTGAATTGGTCACCCCCTTTACTATTTAATTATACTTTCAACTCTTTGAGAAGATCCCTTAATGTTTGCTCTAGCCTTTTAGCTTCTGGTAGCATAATGTACAAGATCGTGCTAACTTTCTTGTAGGTGTTACCTTGCATTCCAATTGTGTCATTATGCTTGCTCCACGATTGCTCTTTTCATCCAAGTGCTAGTATTCCTCAATCTGAGGAAGAAGGTGGAATTATTTGGTGCAGGTAAAGAAAGGGATCCAAGACTATTACATCTTAGTTTTATATTGTCGCTTTGGTGCTATATTGAGGAAATAGAGATTATCTTATTGAGAAGAAAACACAAATCTTCAAAATACAAAGGATTAGAAAATAAACATATTTGGAAAAATAGTAAAATCATATAAAGGAAGATTAGACCTTGGAAGGAGAGCTAATGTAGCCTTGAAATTTCTTTCTCTTGATGAGGGGGAAGAAGGGGGTTGTCATGAAGATGAATCAGAGGTGGCTCGAATGATGTACTTGAGAGAAATTCACGACACATTCACCAAAAGATTCCTCTTTCAATAACAATTAAATTATAGGATACTTTGTGTGTATGAGTTTGTAATATAGAAGCTAAAGAATGGGAGAATACCACATGTTCATTTATCATATGGAACGACTTTGAAGCATCATGCCATCCATGTTTGTTTTCTTTCTGTTTTTTTATTTCTAAGAATAGAGGACCATCCATCATCACAAAAACAAGGATACATGTGGATCGGTACCTTCATTACTGGATGTTGATGTTCATCTTGGATAGAGGTGATAAATAACCTGCAAAATTATCCCCTTAAATTTACCAGAACTCGAATTGCAAATCTGTTATCTTCACTTAAATTTTATGAGCAGTTAAACTACCTGTTGTGCTTAACTCCTCCATCATCTGATGGGTACCTTCTCAGTCACTTTTGTGTTGTAGCTCGGGAGGGCACTCATACTTTCACGAGAAGATATGGATCTGAATAGCAAACCACAATGAATCATGTAAACTGTTGTCTCGTTGTGATTAGGTCACTTTATTCTTTTATCTATCTAAACAAAAAGCTGATCATCTATCTGTCTTGCCAAGTCATATGCAAGGAAAGCTTTGTACTTGTCGATCCCTAGTTAACGTTGTCACTATTTTAGCAAAATATTGTCATTATTATCCACCTTTTTTAAATTTAAGATCTGACCTCGGGAACCGAGATGGAAATTAGTTGCTAACCAATAAGTACGTGAAATGGAATCTTCGGTGAAGGGTGACCTAAAATGGATAAAATCCGCAAAAGGCTGACAGGGAAAGAGAAGAAATCCAACGCGTTTTTATTAGTCGGAGAATTTCGAGATGATCGCGATTAATTGCTTTTTATATTTCTTAGCCTTTTTTAATTAAGGAAAAAAAAAGTGTTCCTCGATTCAGTCGGATTTAACTTGTAGGGAAAGCTACTAATTTAATATCAAGTTTGTTGAGCGCGAGAATCTACGCTAACGTGTTTGGTTTTTTTGAAAAACCCGTCGTTGTAGTTCGAAAGCGAAGGATTCGTGTTCAACAAATAAAATTTATACCGAAATAAGAATTCCGGGTCGAACTCAGGGAGGCTACGTTGATCTATATTCGCAATTATGTTTTTTTAGGATTTTTGATAAACAAGGCGAAATAATTACAATGGAGCTATCAAATTGAGAGAGAGAGAGAGAAAGAGAACATGCATTCAATATTTCAATTGTTTATACAAGCAAACGAAATTAAAGTTACACTAGAAAGCGGGAAATCAATTACACTATAAAGCAGGAAAATTCTACACTAGAAAAGCTGTAAATAAGAATGGGAGAGAGAAGTTATCCTCCTCGACGGTCGCTTGGAGGACGAGCCGAACGGAACGACGCCTGGACGAAGGAGAACGAGGCGGGACGAAGGAGGACGAAGCAGAAGAACGGGAACGAAGCAGCACGCCGTCGTCGTCGCGGGATCCACTTCCGAAGGGGGACGAAAATTTGGACTTTATCTCGCGAGAGGCATCCCGGGTGTGGGACAAGCTTCTCTTGAGCTTTGGAGAGGTAGAGAGGAGAAGGAAGGGATGAAAATTTCGTATGGAGGGGGTCTCCTTTTATAGTTGCAAGGAGTGGGGGCAAAATGGACATTACATCTTCAAAATAATAAATAAGGGGTCTTTAGTGACGGATAAAACCGTCGCTAAAGCCCCGCCGTCGCCGTCGCCGCCGCGCCACGCGCGCCCGCTCGGCTGGCCTGCGCGCGTAACGCAGACGCACGTCCGCGTCGTCTCAGCCGTCCGATCGCGAGATCGGACGGCTTAGATCGCGCCCGCGCCCGCTGCGTAGCGCGCCGCCCGCGTGCGATCGCGCGCCCACCAGGGCGTCCAATTGCGCGTCGGCGCTATCGGGCGCGCGCGGCCGTTGGATCTTCATCCGACGCTCGTGCGCGCCCGCTCGCCCGCGCCTTCGCCCCCCTCTCCGCGGCTCGAACCCGCGACCTCCGCTTCGCCCGCGGCTGCGTAGCCGCTGCGCTACGCGGCGAAATGGTCGCGCGGACGTTTTCAAACGCGCGCGACCACAGCCGTTGGATCGAGATCCAACGGCGGAGAGGAGACGTTGCGCGATCTTCACAGGACTCCTGCGGCCGATTGGGCGGCTGGGATGGCGCCACGTGGCGCCATCTTGGCCGTCCATCTTCTGGAAGTTGTAGATGGTGCCACGGATGTCGGATTGACTTGATTTTTGTGTCGTTCGGCTGCGATCGTCGATCCGAATTCATCCGTGTGGTCGGATTTTCCATCTGAAGTGCGGATTTACACCATCCTGGCCCTTGATCTTCTAGGGTTCCCCGGTCTCTATCTGATGCTACGGATGCCTGATTAGGGCGATCTTGGAGTCGTTGAACTCCAATCGTCGCCCTGATCATATCCATACGGTTGGATCTTTGATCCGAGGCCCCGATAAAATATTTGCCCTGTCCAAGCACATAAAAGGAGACAATTAACCTCCATTTTATTCAAACTACTCTAAATGCAAGATGATGCATGTAATGCAATATTTATATCATGAAATGCAATCCTATGCTTAAGAACATGCATAAATAGACATTTTAAGTAGTGTAAATGTGTTTACATCATACCCCCATGCCTATCTTTTGCTAGTCCCTAGCAAAAACTATATGCTATTTATAAAAGAATTAGGTTAGATTATTTGGACCTGAGTTATTTTCAATCATTAAGAAATTGTCTACTTAAGAACTGAACTTTCAAAGACACAACAGTGCCCGGGTATCAGCCAAAATGCAGACCGCCTCAAGCCTCGCCTTATTCAAAGAAAAATTCCTTTTTCTGTTTTTACTCTCTTTTTTAGATTTTCAAATTTTAGGGTTTAAGAGTGGCTTTCTACGGCCATTCAACTCACCCAAGATTTGATGAGAACCCTAAGTTTTAAGCATCTTATTGTGATTGTGATAGACTCGTTGACCGGTAATTAAAACGGACTTCGGATTTCTACGCCTCTAGGTGACCTCAAAAAGAATTCTGCCTAAAGGTGTATCTTTACAACCGGTAGCTTTCTCCCTACTTTTATTTTTTAACGGGGTCAACACAAGGGTGAATCCAGTGTATATCTCCCCGGTTTATTCTACTTCTCCGCTTCTTCCTAAGTGTTTTGGGAATTTTTAGTGCATTTTCTGAGCTGGGTTCTGGACAACCGGTCGATGAGCTGTTACCACCGACAACTTGCCAGCCATACTCGTGCGGCGAAGTGTGGCTTATTTCTTTTTGTTCTTTTCTCCTTTTTTTTTTTTTTTTTTTTTTTTTTTTTAAGTAGGTGGCTTCCCTGGTCTAAGATTTACCTAAAGGCAGCAAAAAGAGAAAGGTCCAGTGACTGGGCTCTGGACAACCTACCTATGGGCTGTTACCCACGATAACTTGCCAGCCATATCACCCTAGAAGGTTCATTAGCTACCCAATTTCCGTTAAAATCGCCAAACAACGAGTCAGTGCAAAGAAAGTGTGTAGATGCTTAAGACTCAAAATTCCCTTAAATCAGAGGGTGGGTTGACAAGTCGTGTACTTATCACCCAACCTTATTTATTCCAATTATAATAGAATTAAGATGGCGAGAACTCAAAGACAAATCCACATTTTAGTAGATACACAGGCTAATTAAGTCCAAAGACCTGAGGGGTCTTTGTGTTCAGATCCTAATGTAAAATTTCTTAGGATTGAAAAGTCCTAATGTCCAACTAATCCTTCCTAATTTTTTTTTTTTTTTTTTTTTTTTTTTTTTTTTGAAAGAGAGAACAATTTATATGGATTTCACAAAGCTGACCAACTAATTCAAAAATGAATCCACCCCCCCATGCCTAGCTGATGCAATGTCCTCATTGAAAAAGAGACATGAAAGAAAGGGTAGAATATGAAAGATGTCACCTGGATATGAAGCTCGTATCAGCCTTGTGTTATATGTACAACTGCTGAGTTTAATGCCGTCAGCTAGGCGAAGTCCACCCAAAGAAGTCACAGAATGGCTAGAGCAACAGAGTCTGAAACGGGTTCTGGAAGATTATGGTCAACAACAGGCTTCAGACGTTGACCGTTGACTTTAAAGGTGTTACCCGTCTTTGGGTCAGAAATCTGAATGGCACCATTTAGAAAAATCTGATCAATTATGAATGGGCCACTCCATTTAGATCTAAGTTTACCAGGAAAGAGCTTAAGTTTAGAATCGAATAACCAGACCTTCTGGTTTGGCTCAAAGCTCTTGCGGGAAATCATTTGATCATGTAGAGCTTTGGTCCGAGCCTTGTAGATCTTGGCATTCTCATAAGCATCATTTCTAAGCTCCTCCAACTCAGATAATTGGAGTTTCCTGGTCTTCCCAGCTAGATTTAGATCTAGATTGCATTGTTTGATTGCCCAGAATGCCCTGTGTTCAATCTCTACGGGTAGATGACACGCCTTTCCATACACCAGACGGAATGGAGACATGCCGATAGGTGTTTTATACGCCGTACGGTAGGCCCAAAGAGCGTCCTCAAGCTTTTGAGTCCAATCCTTGCGATCGGGCCTAACCGTTTTTTGCAGAATGTTCTTGATCTCTCGATTAGAGATCTCGGCTTGTCCATTTGTTTGGGGATGGTAAGGTGTGGAAATTCGATGATTAACCCCGTATTTGGCCAATAAACTCCGGAATTGGGCATTAGTAAAATGAGTGCCACCATCACTGATGATAGCCCTCGGAATCCCGAATCTACTGAAGATATTTCTCTTGACAAAGTTGATGACCACCTTGTGATCATTGGTTCGGGTGGGAATTGCCTCAATCCATTTAGACACATAATCAACAGCGACAAGAATGTACTGATGTCCAAATGAAGGGATAAAGGGTCCCATGAAATCAATGCCCCAAACATCGAAAATTTCGACAGGAAGAATAGGGTTTAAGGGCATCATGTCTCTCTTAGTTATGCTCCCGAGTGCCTGGCATCGAGGGCATGACTGTGAGAACTCCTGGGCATCCTTGAATAAAGACGGCCAATAGAAGCCAGATTGCAAAATTTTTGCAGCCGTCTTTTTCCCGGAGAAATGTCCACCACACCCAGATGCATGGCAGAACTCAAGTATACTGTTGAATTCATTCTCCGGTATACATCGACGAATAATCTGATCAGAGCCGATGCGATACAGTTCAGGGTCCTCCCAAAAGTAGTATTTGGCCTCAGATTTGAGTCTATCCCGTTGTTGCTTGGTCCAATCCTGGGGGATTTGACCAACGGCCAAATAGTTAACAATGTCAGCAAACCATGGGGTGTGGACACCTAAAACTGTAAGAATGGTTTCGTCCGGAAAAGTGTCAGCAATCGGAATGTCCGGACAAGAAGAATCACCTAGGAGTCTCGACAAATGATCCGCCACCACATTTTGTACCCCGGTTTTATCCTTGATTTCAAGATCAAATTCTTGAAGAAGAAGAATCCAACGAATAAGCCGGGGTTTAGCATCCTTTTTAGCCAAGAGATGTCTCAAGGCCGAGTGGTCGGTATAAACAATAACATGAGACCCCAAGAGATAAGCCCTGAATTTTTCCAACGCAAATACTACAGCGAGTAATTCCTTTTCAGTAACAGTGTAATTCCTCTGGGCTTCATCCAAAGTTTTACTAGCGTAGTAAATGACAAAGGGCTTTCGATCAATTTTCTGACCCAGGACAGCCCCAACCGCGTAATCAGAAGCATCGGTCATGATCTCAAATGGGGTTGTCCAAATAGGTGGTTGCAAAATTGGCGCACAGGTGACTGCCGTTTTTAAGAAATCAAATGCCTTTTGGCATGATTCGTCAAAAATGAACGGTGTTTCTTTGGCAAGAAGATTGCTCAAAGGGCGGGCAACCTTCGAGAAGTCCTTGATGAATCTTCGATAAAATCCCACATGGCCAAGAAATGATCTGATTTGTTTAACTGATGTGGGAGGAGGAAGTTTAGCGATAGCATCAACCTTAGCTTTATCCACTTCAATTCCCCGTTCAGAGATTACATGACCCAAAACGATGCCCTCTTGGGTCATGAAATGACTCTTTTCCCAGCTAAGGACCAATCGTGTCTTGATACATCGCTTAAGAATCATTTCCAAATTAACCAAACAAGAGTCAAATGATTCTCCGAAAACGGAGAAATCATCCATGAAGACTTCCATAAACTCTCCCACCATGTCGGAAAATATGGCTAGCATACACCTTTGAAAAGTCGCAGGTGCATTGCATAACCCGAAAGGCATCCTACGAAAAGCAAAGGTTCCGTAGGGACAGGTGAAAGTAGTTTTTTCCTGATCCTCGGGATGGATAGGAACTTGGTTGTATCCCGAGTAACCATCAAGAAAACAGAAGTACTTCTGCCCGGCTAATTTTTCCAGGATTTGATCAATGAAGGGCAGGGGAAAATGATCCTTTTTAGTGGCAGTGTTCAGCTTCCTGTAATCAATACAAACTCTCCAAGATGAAGCTGAACGAGTTGTGACAGATTCTCCTTTCTCATTAGTCTCAACAGTAATCCCGGCTTTCTTTGGAACAATCTGAACGGGACTTACCCAGGGACTGTCAGAGATTGGATAAATAATTCCTGCATCGAGCCACTTGATGATTTCCTTTTTTACCACTTCTCGCATATTTGGATTCAATCTCCTCTGCATCTGGCGAGAAGGGCGGGATCCATCTTCCAAAAATATTCTATGATTGCAGTAAGATGGCTCGATCCCCCTAAGGTCATGAATGGTCCAACCAATTGCCTCCTTATGTTCCTTTAGAACCTTAATCAATTTAATCTCTTGCTCCTTTGTCAATTTAGCACTGATAATCACAGGGAGCGTATTCTGAGGTCCTAAAAATTGATATTTCAAATTCTCGGGCAATGGTTTCAATTCGAGCTGAGGTGGGGTGATGATTGATGGTCGGGTAGATGCTGAAGATTCAACAAGAGGGAGAGGTTGTGAGTGGACAAAATCAGTAACCTCTTCCGAAGATGTTAAGTCAGAGGGTTGCGGGTCAAATTCATCAACCAAAGAGGAACTTTCAATTGAAGAAACTGTCAAACAAGTTTCAATATTAATATTATCCTCATCAAGTTCCTCAATAACTCCACAATCCTCAAATTTATTGATCGCCTTAAAAATATCTAATTTCATACGTTGGTCCCCAAAGGCGATTTCCATGCTACCGCTTTCACAATTAATGTTGGCCTTTGCGGTAGCCAGGAACGGACGCCCCAGAATGATGGGCGTGTTCCTCAGATTATCTGGTACATCCATGTCAAGGACAAGGAAATCTACAGGAAAATAAAAATCCTTGACCTTAACTATAACATCTTCAATAACGCCTCGCGGGTTTGTGACCGAACGATCCGCTAACTGTAGCGTTACTGAAGTTGGCCGAAGTTCGCCTAACCCAAACTTCTCGTAAAGAGAAGTCGGAATTAGGTTGATGGATGCACCGAGATCCAAAAGTGCTCTATCAAATGTGTAATCTCCGATAACGCAAGAAATCAAAGGAGCACCAGGATCTCTCCTTTTCTGAGGGAGGTAGTGCAGGATAACAGAACTAGCCTGCTCGGAGAGTACCACCTTCCTCGGAACAGATTCTCTCGACTTACGCTTTTGTGTACATAATTCCTTTAAAAATCTTGCGTAAGTCGGTATGTGCTTGATAGCATCAAGGAGCGGGATATTGATCTCAACATTCTTAAATAAATTCAGAAGCTCCTCATTGCTATCAACAGACTTCTTCCTCTTTGCTTTGGTTAAGGCTTCAGGAAAAGGAACATGAGTCAGATCTTTGGAATCGGATTCCTGAGCCTTGATTTCTCCTTTAGAATTCTCTTCTCTCTCCTCAAATTCTTCAGGATTCAAAAGATTAGAATAATGTGGTTGTGGATCCTGAGTCTTCTTACCACTTCTCAAAGTGACAGAATTTGCAGAAGCGTAAGAATTTGGGTCTTGAGGAGGGTTAGGAAAGATTGGAGGGGCTTGATTGACCATGAATTGTTGATTTACAGAAGAAGAAGATGAGGAACCCTGCTCAATCACCTGAGCATGCGCGTGTGGGTCCCTCTGATTTCCGTACCCTTGGGCTTGATTGCCCGAATTTGTAATGTTTCGTGGGTTGGGTACAGGTTGGGATGGTAGAGATCCGGGTTGGCGAGAGTTAGCAATGAGCCCGGATTGCAAGTTGTCCAGTGAGTTTTTCATTTGCTGCATGAGCTGGAGCATAGATCCTTGCATCTCTACTATTTGATGGTTCAAATCAGCCTGCCCTGCGGGTTGACGGGCATTCCAAGCTGGCTGATTGACCTGATTCGGAGGCAACTGAGTATATACTTGACCCTGACCCATTGGTCGTTGCGGAGCATAATTGCTGGGTCGGAATTGGGTCTGTTGCCCTGGATTTTTCCAAGAGAAGTTAGGGTGGTTTCTCCAACCTTGATTATAGGCATTCGAGTAGGGGTTGGATCTAGCATTCTCTTGTACAGCACAGACATCCTCATAAAGTGAGGATGGAGAGAAAGAAAAGGAAGGATTAGAAAAACTGGGATCAAAGGCCCCAGTTGGGAACCCATGGGGTTCCGAAAAATGCTGACTCATATGTTGAGTCGCATCAAGTTGATTCACGAACTCCCGTCCAGAAAGAGCTCGTGAAGAATGGAATCCCGAATTTTGGGATTGAGTGGATTGAGAGTTGTTCATAGAATTGCCAGCCATCCACTCTTCCATTCTTTTAGCAACCAAGTCCACTTTGTCAAGTTTATTACAAATCAATTCCATATCAAATGAATGAGAGTCATGGACTTCATTGACATTTGATCTGGGTTGTTGGGACCGGTTAAAAGTATCAATGGAGGCATGATTTATTGAATTCTCACTCATTTCCTCAAATAAATCATGTGCACTATCTGCATCTTTATTAAGGAAATTGCCTCCGCAAGAAGCATCCACATGGTTTCTGAGTTGTTCAGTCAACCCATGATAAAAAATCTGCACGAGTTGCCATTTCGGCACCTCGTGGTGTGGACACCTCCGCAATAAGTCCTGGAATCGCTCCCAGGCCACATGAAACTGCTCCCCCGGCCGCTGGGTAAAAGTAGTGATTGCCCGTCTTAAAGCATTGGTACGACCGACTGGGAAAAATTTCTTCAGAAAGGCCGATTTCAACTCATTCCAAGTTGTAATTGGTCTTCCTATTGTCCTATACCAATGCGCGGCCTTATCCCTAAGAGAGTGAGGGAAGAGCCTCATGATCATTTGCTCCTCGTTTACGTTTCGAGACTTGGTGGTCTGGACCAAAGTGGTCAAGTCCTCCAAGTGTTGAAACGGATCCTCGGAGCCAAGCCCATGATAATGTTTAATCAGGCTTAACACCTGGGGCTTGATTTCTACGTCACCGGCTGGAATCTGGACGCCGGGACGTTCCCCGTAATTTGAAGGATCATAAAAATCCTTCAAGGGCTGAACGCCCTGCATTCTCTGGAACCATTCTTGCATTCTCTGCATTTGTTCCAGCTGCCTTCGAAATTCTTCCTGTGGATTTCCAGGCAGAAGAGGCTGTTGTTCGGCCATGGGATCAAATTGACCAAAATCTAACTTGCGCCTCCTAGAATGTTCTAATGGTCCTTCTAATCTGGGATTCAATGACCGTCTTCCCAGCATAAACTAGGAGTAGGTCGGAAGGACCGGGGATAGGGACCCTGCAGTACAACAAAACAAGGCTGTCCTTAAGTGAGGTAGCCTAAGGATCTACTGACTCCCAATACCAGCCTTAAGACTGTAACTGATTTACTCTACTTGCGTCTGTATAATCCAACCAGTTAGAAGGAGGGACTGGGGAGAAGGTTCTTCCTTTGGCTTTCGCCTCCGGTTCCTAGTGTACCCCCCAGCCGCGGTCGTTTGACGCTACTCCCCTAGCTAGACATCAGATTAATCAGTACAAGTAGGTTAATCAAAAACAATCTCAGACTAGGCCTTGAAGAGCGAATCAAACCTTAGGGCCAACGTCTACTCAATTTTATTACAGCCTGGGATTGTGGTGCTTATGGAATGTGATGGGCCCTTATAATGGGTTGTGCCCTTAATGATTGATTGAAATTTGTGTAAGTGGGTGCACAACCAGGGTTTTCAAGCAAGATTATTTATAATGTGTGAATTTTAATGTTCAAATCCTGCTTAAGTAGCTTTTAGGGTTTCAAATTAGGTGAATTGCAATCAAATTTCTAGGCAAACCAAGTTGTAAAACACGGGTGAAGATAGTTTTCCTTTAAAATCAGAAAGAAAACGGAGTGCCTAGAATATACCTAGATTGAAAACCCTAAGGAGGAGCTACTTGATGAGTTGGTTTTAAATAAAGTGGTGCGGCCCAAACAACTCAAACAATTGGCCACAATTGCACCACTAAGTTAGGCACTCAAAGATGGTTAACCTAGAATGATTTCTACTCTGTTATGTGTTGCTCTGTGTGTACCGGTTCCACAGATCAGAACCCGGTTGAGTAGAAAACAAATCAAGTTAATCAAGTGCCTTGAATGTGGGTGTGTGTTGTGTGTTTGTTGAAAGTTACCCCACAAAATTATCTTTTTGTTATTATTATTTTTTTATGAATGAGGGTGAAATAAGTGTGAGTAGAAATCCAAACAACCAAACTATTCCTAGGATTTATGCAAACACCTAGGTTAATTGGAATTTGGATTTAATGTGGCGAATGAAATCTATGGAGGGGGAAAGAATGGGGGAGCACTTACAGTTGTCTTCAACTGCACTTTACTCCAGTCTACCACTTGTTGATTCCTTGATGGAGGTCTCTGCAAAACAATAGACACAAGAGAAAGCTAGTTAGAAAACAAATAAAGTGCAAGAAATGCGAAGAAAAGATCGGAAATCGTTGCCTCCCCGGCAACGGCGCCAAAATGTTGAGCGCGAGAATCTACGCTAACGTGTTTGGTTTTTTTGAAAAACCCGTCGTTGTAGTTCGAAAGCGAAGGATTCGTGTTCAACAAATAAAATTTATACCGAAATAAGAATTCCGGGTCGAACTCAGGGAGGCTACGTTGATCTATATTCGCAATTATGTTTTTTTAGGATTTTTGATAAACAAGGCGAAATAATTACAATGGAGCTATCAAATTGAGAGAGAGAGAGAGAAAGAGAACATGCATTCAATATTTCAATTGTTTATACAAGCAAACGAAATTAAAGTTACACTAGAAAGCGGGAAATCAATTACACTATAAAGCAGGAAAATTCTACACTAGAAAAGCTGTAAATAAGAATGGGAGAGAGAAGTTATCCTCCTCGACGGTCGCTTGGAGGACGAGCCGAACGGAACGACGCCTGGACGAAGGAGAACGAGGCGGGACGAAGGAGGACGAAGCAGAAGAACGGGAACGAAGCAGCACGCCGTCGTCGTCGCGGGATCCACTTCCGAAGGGGGACGAAAATTTGGACTTTATCTCGCGAGAGGCATCCCGGGTGTGGGACAAGCTTCTCTTGAGCTTTGGAGAGGTAGAGAGGAGAAGGAAGGGATGAAAATTTCGTATGGAGGGGGTCTCCTTTTATAGTTGCAAGGAGTGGGGGCAAAATGGACATTACATCTTCAAAATAATAAATAAGGGGTCTTTAGTGACGGATAAAACCGTCGCTAAAGCCCCGCCGTCGCCGTCGCCGCCGCGCCACGCGCGCCCGCTCGGCTGGCCTGCGCGCGTAACGCAGACGCACGTCCGCGTCGTCTCAGCCGTCCGATCGCGAGATCGGACGGCTTAGATCGCGCCCGCGCCCGCTGCGTAGCGCGCCGCCCGCGTGCGATCGCGCGCCCACCAGGGCGTCCAATTGCGCGTCGGCGCTATCGGGCGCGCGCGGCCGTTGGATCTTCATCCGACGCTCGTGCGCGCCCGCTCGCCCGCGCCTTCGCCCCCCTCTCCGCGGCTCGAACCCGCGACCTCCGCTTCGCCCGCGGCTGCGTAGCCGCTGCGCTACGCGGCGAAATGGTCGCGCGGACGTTTTCAAACGCGCGCGACCACAGCCGTTGGATCGAGATCCAACGGCGGAGAGGAGACGTTGCGCGATCTTCACAGGACTCCTGCGGCCGATTGGGCGGCTGGGATGGCGCCACGTGGCGCCATCTTGGCCGTCCATCTTCTGGAAGTTGTAGATGGTGCCACGGATGTCGGATTGACTTGATTTTTGTGTCGTTCGGCTGCGATCGTCGATCCGAATTCATCCGTGTGGTCGGATTTTCCATCTGAAGTGCGGATTTACACCATCCTGGCCCTTGATCTTCTAGGGTTCCCCGGTCTCTATCTGATGCTACGGATGCCTGATTAGGGCGATCTTGGAGTCGTTGAACTCCAATCGTCGCCCTGATCATATCCATACGGTTGGATCTTTGATCCGAGGCCCCGATAAAATATTTGCCCTGTCCAAGCACATAAAAGGAGACAATTAACCTCCATTTTATTCAAACTACTCTAAATGCAAGATGATGCATGTAATGCAATATTTATATCATGAAATGCAATCCTATGCTTAAGAACATGCATAAATAGACATTTTAAGTAGTGTAAATGTGTTTACATCAAAGTTCTATCCAAAGCTTTTACATCATCCGGTCTAGAGGGAAATAATTTCTTCACGTTAAGTGGAATTTAATTCAATGTAAGTGTGAATTAAATTAAGTAATAGATTAAATATTAAATCTGATGTAACTTTACTTAACCTGATAACTAAATAGAGTCTTTGTAATCTGCTGTTGCACAATAACTTCACTAATAGTCACGACCGTTCGATTTGTCTATTTGGACACGAATGAATTAAAAGGACTCCTGAGTTTGGTAAGAAAAATATATATTTGAGATTTTATCCTTGCATCATGCAGGAGTTAAGTCGATGAACATCAAGTTTCCCCAATTTACTTTGCCCATAAACAAAATTGTTTAATTTTTAAAGGATTTGTTTATAAATAAATGAATTGTACCTCTAAACTACATATCAGCCCGTACAAGTTTAGGTTTGATTAATTATCAAATTAACCAAACTAGAATATGGTGCATTTTCTAAAGTTTGGTCCATCTATCCTCTCTCCAACTGGTGTACATCTTGCTGTTCTTTGGATTGCACATTTAATGTATTCAGGTTGATTGACATTTCATAATTTGCACTTGATTCAAATATCCTTCGTCTGTTTCAAAGAACTTTCACAATATAATTTGCCTTTGACGTCGAGATTCGTCTCTGGGTATCCAACCCTTGACTTGAGCAATAGTGGTGATATCATAGGGTTTAGATTCCAAGTCATTTGCGTGATAACACTATTATTATAAGGAACCTCATTATTGCGATTATAGTTCAATAACCATATATCTTTAGTAAAGGGTGAAAGCTAGGATTTTGTACTTGGCTGACATCTCTAACTCTTTCACTAATTATCATTTTCTATAAATAGGCATCAAACTATTTTTCGTCGAATGTAACAAACCCAAAGATGCAAAAGACTTGTAGTTGGCTTGAGATTTCAAAGCTTTTGGAAGAGAGAAACGAAGTCTAGCTTTGCTATGGTAGCTTATTAGTGTAGTCTAGTTTTGTAAATTGTAAATTAAGTCTTAAGTAGACTAACTTAAATGAAGGAAGAGAAAATAAGTAGGAAATTTTGCATTGATATTCCATAATGATTAAAGAAACCTTAAGCGGCTTGATTTGAAGAAAGGTGCTTTAGATTTGACTATTCAAATTCTTTGATCATATGGGAGCTTTGGAGGCCACACTATGAGAAAAATAACCTTTTTGTAATGCTTGTCTCCTAAATATTAAAATAATTTTAGTATTATTTTGATGTTACATCAAAAGATACATCTAAGTTATATTTATCTTAACATATCTTAATTCAAATGTCTCAAAAGGAAATGTCACTGTAGAATAACTTGATATTTGGACCAAAAGTCAAGATGTTGAGATCAAAAGTCTCAAAAGCATATGTCATGATAGATCTAACTTGTCGGTTATTTGACTATATGTCAAGATAGCACTATAGTCATTTGGACATATAGGAAAATAAATGCCAAAAAGAGTATTTTTTCTTGTAGTGCCAATTGAAGTGATATAGGAATTTAGGTTAGGTTTTGATATGATCAAGATGAAATATATGCTTAGGTAAAGTAAATCCTACTTCAACTCTCTAAATCATGCATGCTAGTGCAATTTTTATATTTTTTGAGGTAATTTGTGCATTTTTTATTTGAACAATGATAATTAGACAATTTAAGCTTTAAGAGCACCATGTTAAAACATCTATGGCGACTTTGTCTTGAAGGGCCACCGTCCTCCATGGAACTTTAAAGGGAAAGGATAACTTCACCTTATGGTCATTGCCATTAAAGAGAATTCTCATGGGGGAGGGACTCGTTAAAGCTATCTATAGGAAAGGTCCAAAGGAACCAGCGTGAGAATGGGTACAAGTCCAAATATGTGACGACCACCTCTTACTTAATGGAGGATGATTGAAATTGGTGGTGTATCAAGATGAGTTCACATACACATTAATGTAATTTCTCTTAAGAAGAAGATTAAGGGTGATGAGTGATAGCTTAAAGAGGACAAGATGCTAATTATGAGTTTACACTGCTTTATGAGAAGTAGATAATTGTTACGATCCGATTCTCGAATCCCTACGAGACACGAGAATTGGACCGACTCGACTGATCCCAAGACTCAGTCGTCTAACGAGAAAGTAACCAAAAGAGCAGTAAAATAAACCACATTTATCATGCATATAATTAGCAGTAATAAAATACAGCAGTAAAGAAAAGAACTACTACAATATACACCACCATAACAGTAAAGAAATAAACATGTACAAAAATATGATGCTTACGATAAAAGAGTATAGGGGTAACAGAAACTACTCACTACAACAGAAGGAAAAGTACAGTGGGTACTACACAAGTAAAAACTACTGGGCTCTACTAGACCCAGCACCCTCTGTAGCCGCCGGCTCTGGCTGCTCAACACCTGATCCTGAAAAGGTGACAAAGGTGACACGTCAGCGAAACGCTGAGTAGAGTGGCAACTAAAAGCTAAGAAAATAGTAAGGTGGACAGTAGCTGTTATATTTTTAATTTCTTTCTTTATTTTTCCGTTTACTCGTTATTGAGTTATTCCTCAGATCTTTCTCTTGATTTTGAATGTTCCTCATGGAAACGATCTTGATTGCAGTCTTTTCCGAAAAGTAGAAGTAACACGTGGTGCTCTCCTGGCCGAGAGAGTCTCCCGTGGTGGTCCTACCCTCAGTCAACCACCCCAAGGTCGTTGACAGATGTAACGGTGACTATGGCACGCGCGATTAACGCACGGGTAGCTACCCCGCACTGGCACGCGATCAGTCGTTTCCGTTAACGGGTGCGCCCAAAGCACAGCACGGAACCAGTATAGGGAAGAGCCCTCTCAGTAACAGGGATCTTGCCCCTCCACAGTCCGCGCACCCTCGCCTGACTACCCTGGTTTGCCCAGTGAGCCGAACAAGTCGGTGTAGGAGGGCTAGCAGAACCCCGGGGCCTGTGGGGTAGCTAGTGCTCTCCCTACACTAGTAGCTCTCCTCGGTATTGTGTACACGAGGGCCAAAAGTCGGTACAAGGTGGCCAAACCTAACCCCGGGTCCCTGGGGCGGCTAGCTCCGCTCTGCACTAAACAGGGGGACAGTCGCTCTCCTTGGTACTCCGTACTCAAGGGCCAGTTCACTTCCCCAATTCTATTCCATTCACTTTCCAGGAGTTCTACTCCTAATTCCCCGTAGGGTTCATGCTCTTTTAACTCAGCCAATTTATGTTTCATCATTTCAGCTTTATATTCATATAGTCCATGTTCTCAACCATAATTATTCATTCATAAATAGGCAGCTGTTAGCCAATTACATGCAGTTATCGTTTCCTTTCTACTTTTCCAAGACTGCAATGTATATATATTCAATCTAGTTTTCCAGTCCTAGGATTCATGCCATACCCTAGGATCTATCATTTAATCTAGTTTTCCAGTCCTAAGATTCATGCAATACCCTAGGATCTCATTCAATCTAGTTTTTCAGTCCTAGGTTTCATGCAATACCCTAGACTCTATTAATTATTTCACAAGTGCATAATTTTTGATAAATAACTGAAAGGGACACTCTACCCGCAAAATCGGGAGTACTGGGGGCGTGATCGGCAAGCCCGCGCACTTCCACAACCCCCAGAGTCGCAACGGAATGAGATCCTAACACAAGAATCAATTACAAGGAGCTACTCAGAATAGGATACAATTACTATAAATAGGTAGAGGATCTAAATCTGAGAAGAACGAAACTTGAAACGTGGAAAATAGACTTCGAACGGACCCTAAACGGGTCAAAAACGACAAGTCTGCCCAAAATCAGACGTCTAGAACATCTTCCAGACGTCTTAAATGATGGCTCAGGTCATACCTTGATCTTGTACGGTCCTTCAGATGTCTAGAAGCCTGCTGAACCATCTGGACTTAGTTTCCAGACGTCCGACTGTCGCTCCGAACGTTTGGAGACCCTCTCCGTCGTCTGGTACTGTGCCCAGACGTCCGATCTGTGTGGGATGGCGTGCCCTTGCGCCTTCTCGAATGAGTCCTGCACACATACGCGGCCGTCCTCAACACGAAACGTTGCAGAAGCCTTCGGCGGAATGGCTGCATGGCTGTACACATGAAAGAAGAAGGAAGGCAAAAATATCGTACCTTTCAGAAGTCTGGACCTTCCTCCAGACGTCTCCTGCATCGTCTGGACGTATGTCCAGACGTCTGATTCTGGGAAATTTTCCCAGAATTAGGACCTCCTCGCCCTCCGCCCGCAGCGCATGGCCGTGCCGCGCCGCGCTCGCCTGCTGCCTGAGCTGCAGCAGCTCCTCCCCAACACCACGCTTCCGCTACGCACCCGCTGGTCGGCCCTGGTTGCTCCGGCGAGCTCGCACCCTCGCTGCTGCTGCCCTTGCTCGCTCACTCTCTCGTTGACAGGAAGAAGGAGAAGAAGGAGGCGGTGGAGTGAGGGTGAGGGAGAGGAGAGGGGGTATTTGAAGGCAGCCGCAGGGAGAGAGAGAGAGAGAGAAAAAGAGCTACGTCTGCAGGGAGGAAGGAAAGAGAAGAAGGAGGGCAGCGGTTCAGTCTGTGTGCGCATACGCGCAGACGCGAACCTGTACACTGAAAAAATTAAATTCTAAACGTCTGGGAAGGCTTCCAGACGTCTGACCAGACATCTGGACCACTTCTCAGACATCTTAAATGACGTTTGATGCCAGGGTTATAACAATATAACAAAATCAAAGGAAGTTTCGTCCCCGAAACTTGCGCTAACTAGGGTGCGGGAAAGAACGATATATGCATAACAAACTCAAATAGGACCGAAGCTGATTCGAAAAGACGTACTCGTGAAAAGCTTCGAGTACCGCTCCCGCATCGTCGCCTCAGGCTCCCAGGTAGCCTCCTCGTACTGCTGGCTCCTCCACAAAACTTTCACCAGGGGTACTTGCTTTCGTCTCAGACTGCGGACGGCCCTGTCAAGAATCTGCATTGGCCTCTCAGGGTATGTCAGGTTGTCGCCCACCTTGACGCTCTCGTGACTCAGGACGTGACTGGGTTCAGCGACGTACTTCCTGAGGTTGGTCACGTGGAACACGTCGTGAACACTAGAAAGCTGGGGAGGAAGGGCAAGCCTGTAAGCAACGGGTCCAACCTGCTCCAGGACCTCAAAGGGCCCCACGAACCTCGGTGCGAGCTTCCCTCCCACCCCAAACTACTGCAGGCCCTTCATGGGCGAAATGTGAAGGAAGACGTGGTCCCCAGCCTCAAACTGCTCCTCTCTGCGTTTCCGATTTGCATAGCTCTTCTGTCTGCTCCTGATAGTGCGAAGTCGCCTGTGAATCTGCTCGACTACCTCTTGACTCTGCCGGATCAGCCTGGGGCCAACCTCCCACTTGGTCCCTACCTTAACCCAACTCAAGGGTGCCGTACACCTCCGTCTGTACAGAGCCTCGTAGGGTGCCATGCCGATGCTCGTGTGATAACTGTTATTGTATGCAAACTCCGCCAGGGGCAAGTGCTCCTCCCAAGAGCCCCTCCAGTCTAGTATACAAGCACGCAAAAGGTCCTCAAGTGTTTGTATCATGCGCTCAGACTGTCCGTCCGTCTGGGGGTGGTAAGCTGTACTGAACCTCAACCACGTCCCCAGGGCCTGCTGAAACTTAGCCCAAAACTGGGACGTAAAGCGGGTATCCCGGTCGGATACGATCTCCCGTGGAACTCCGTGTAGATGTACCACATCGCGGATATACCTCTCTGCCAACTATGCTGGTCCCAAGGTGACTCGGATCGGCAAGAAATGCGTCATCTTCGTCAATCTATCAACGATTACCCAGACTGCGTCGTGTCCTTGCTGGGTAGTAGGTAAGCCCACCACCAAGTCCATGGTGATGCTCTCCCACTTCCACTCTGGCACTGGAAGTGGCTGTAGCGGCCCTGCAGGCCTCTGATGCTTGGCTTTCACCTGCTGGCACACTAAACATTGCTGCACGAATTCACCCACATCCCGCTTCATTCCCCTCCACCAAAAGTCACGTCTCAAGTCATGGTACATCTTCGTGTTTCCGGGATGTATGGTAAATCTGGAACCGTGTGCCTCATTCAGGAGCTCTCTCAACAACTCCTCATCTCTGGGAACGCACAGACGTCCCCTCATGCGCAGCACCTGGTCTGTAAAAGAGAAGTTCCCCGAGTCTCTTGACAGTACTCTGTCACGCAAGGACTGCAAGTACGGGTCGGCCATCTATCTGTGATGATGCGATCTATCAGCTCTGGCCTCATCTGTCGCGTCACAGTCACTGCCCCACAGTGCCCCCATAACTCTAGGGGTCGCCAACTGCCCATCTCCTCCAAGAGGCTCCAACTCTGCACCTGTAAACTGGCCAAGTGTGCGGGCGCCTTCCGGCTCAGGGCGTCAGCCACTACGTTGGCCTTTCTCGAGTGGTAGGAAATGCTGCAGTCATAGTCCTTCAGGAGCTCCAACCAACGTCTCTGTCTCATGTTAAGCTCCTTCTGATCAAATAGGTGTCTGAGGCTCTTGTGATTTGTGAAAATCTTGAAGGTCTCACCGTACAAGTAGTGTCTCCAGGTCTTCAGCGCGAAGACGACAGCTGCCAGCTCCAGGTCGTGGGTAGGGTAGCTATGCTCATGGGGATTCAGTTGCTGCGAAGCGTAGGTGACAACGTGACCCCTCTGCATGAGCACACCCCCTAACCCCTGCAAAGAGGTGTCCGTGTACACAACGAACCCGCCACTACTGTCTGGGATGGTGAGCACGGGAACCGAAGTTAGCCTCTCCTTCAGCTCCTGAAAACACGCCTCATAGGCGCCTGTCCAAGTCAAGGGCACGTCCTTCCGGGTCAACTGTGTCATAGGACGTGCAATCTGTGAAAAGCCCCTGATAAACCGCCTGTAGTAGCCTGTCAGTCCCAAGAAACTGTGAATCTTAGTAACTGTTCGCGGTCTCTCCCACCTGAGCACTGCCTCGACCTTGGCTGGGTCCACAGCCAAGCCATCCCCAGAGATCACATGACCTAAGAAGGTCACCTCCCTCAACCAGACTCGCACTTGCTGTATTTGGCATACAGCCTACGTCGTCTCAGTGTGTCCAGAACTATCCGCAAGTGCTGTCCGTGCTGCGTCTGATCTCGAGAATAGATGAGCACATCATTAATGAATACCACCAAGAACTGGTCCAAGTACGATCTAAACACCCGGTTCATCAAGTCCATGAAGGCAGCGGGGGCACTGGTCAGCCCAAACGGCATGACCAGAAACTTGTAGTGTCCGTATCGGGTGCGGAAAGCTGTCTTGGAGACGTCTGCCTCCTTGATCCTCAACTGGTGGTATCTAGACCTCAAGTCGATCTTGGAGAATACCGTGGTACCTCGCAGCTGGTCAAACAAGTCATCAATCCTCGGCAGCGGATACCTGTTTTTGATGGTGACCCTATTCAGCTGTCACTAGTCCACACAAAGGTGTAGGGTACCATTCTTCTTCTTTACAAACAGTACCGGGACTCCCCAGGAAGACGCGCTGGGCCTCGCAAAGCCCTTCTCCAAAAGATCCTGCAGCTGAGACTTGAGCTCTTGCAGCTCAAGTGGTGCCATCCTGTACGGTGCTGTGGAGATGGCGCTGGTCCCTGGTACTAGTGAGATCTCAAACTCGATTTCACGCTCGGGCGGTAGTCCTGGCAACTCGTCTGGGAATACGTTGGGGTATTCTCTGACCACCAGAATACTCTGGAAGTCTGCCACAGGGCTCGGCTCTGCCACTACACAAGCTAGGAAGCCCTCACACCCCTGGCTCAAAAGTCTCATCGCCCGAAGTGAAGAAATGCACTTGAAGCCTCCGTCCACTGGCTGACTGTGGAACTCGAAAGAAGGCAACTCCGGTATGGAGAAGACGATCTTTATCTCAAAACAGTCCACCAAGGTGTGGTAAGCGGACAGCCAGTCCATCCCCAGAATTATGCCAAAGTCCTCCATCTGTATCATAATCAGGTCAGCAAGAAGGCTGTGTCCCCCAATATTGACCTCGCAACCCGTGTATACCTCCTCAGCTACAAACAGCTGACCACTCAGACCTCTGATCACGAACGGATCCTCTAACAACACACAATCCTACCCCAAACTAACCACGAAACTGGCGGCGACAAACGAGTGCGTAGCGCCAGAGTCGAAAACCATGTAAACGAGTCTGCCAGAAACTGAAACCATACCTGCCACCACTGATCCCGAAGCTCTGGCATCCCTGTGTGTCAGGACGTTGATACGCCCCTCAGCCCTAGGTGCGGACGAAGTAGCCATACTCTGTGTCGGACGGGTAGCTGTTGACCGGTACCCTCCCCGTGACTGCTGTCCTCCTCCTCGTGCCTGGAACCCGCGGCCTCCTGCTTGCCCTCCAGTGCTCGGCGTGGGAAGCATCTGCTGACCTCCTGCCCTAGACAGGGAGTCCCTCCTAGTGTGGCCCGGCTGGCCACACTGGTAGCAGAGGGGAACCTGTCTCCCGCCCTCAGTGGGTCCCTGCTGTCAGCTGGGCGGGGGTCCGGTGCTAGCAACTGGCCCCTGTCGAGGGCCCCCAAAGGCCACTGATGGCCTTGCAAAACGTGATGGCTCTTCTACGGGTGCCATGTGTCTCCTTTCTCGCCGGCCCTGTGAGAAGTCTGGCTGATAGGGCCTCTTCCGCCCGCTGTCAGTATCTCGTGCGGACGGGTTGGTCTCTTTGTATGTCATAGCTGCCTCCACCACCCTCGAGAATGTAGGTAGCTTCAGGGGTTTGACATACCCCTGAATTGCAGGCCGGAGCCCCTCGGTGAACCTCCAAAGGCGCTCCTCCTCAGTGGCCACTGCTGTCGCTGCGAAGCGAGACAACTCCAGAAAATGCGTGCGGTATGCGCTCACGGTCATCGTCCCCTGGCGGAGAGTGTGGAACTCCCGCCTCCTTCGATCCTGCCATGTCTGGGGAAAGTACTGCTCACAGAAGAGGGTGACGAACCGGTCCCAGGTCGGCTCATCCCTCTCCTATCCCCTGACCGCCCTCCACCACCTGTGTGCTGCGCTCTCCAGCTGGTACGTGGCAAAGGCCACGCGACACTCCACTGGGGGGTGAAGGGTGTCAAAAACCTTCTCGATCTGCTCGAGCCAGTCCTCTGCCTCGGTCGGGTCCTCATCCCCCTTGAAGGAGGGGGGCTTCAGCTTCCAGAACTGTCCGAAAAGCACGAAGTGGCGTTGCAGTGGAGATGCTGGTGCACCTCCAGGTAAAGAAGCCTCGTGCACAGAAGTGTCAGAGGAAGGTGGGGGCGGTGGCGGCCCATCCCCTCCCCCACGTCCAGCGCCACGTCCGTTGCGTGGTCCCACAGAGGAGTCCCCCTCCGCAGCCCCAGGGAGAGGCGCTCGTGGCGGAAGGTGGAACTCCTCTCACACGATGTCCCGTATCAGCTGGGCGAGGTCCTGGGCTTGAATGCCCGGGAGCAGTGGCTGGTCTACTGAAACGTCGTCCTCAACACGCCCACCCCTCCGACCTCGTCCTCGGCCACGGCCCGCCTCGCTAGTCCTGCGTCGAGGCATCTCCTGCAAGGAGACGCGAATACAGAAAAGAAACACGTCAATACGAATCGATATCTAACGGAAAAGTCTAAGAACATATGTCAAAAGAAACGTTGTGGTGGCTACTCTAGTTACAGACACGTGAATTGATTATTTTCCAGTCAGTTGGTTCACTTCTCAGGACGACCTTGCTTTGATATCATCTTGTTACGACCCGATTCCCGAATCCCTACGAGACACGAGAATCGGACCGACTCGACTGATCCCAAGACCCAATCGTCCAACGAGAAGGTAACCAAAAGAGCAGTAAAATAAACCACATTCACCATGCATATAACTAGCAGTAACAAAATACAGCTGTAAAGAAAAGAACTACTGCAGTATACACCACCACAACAGTAAAGAACTAAACATGTACATAAACATGATGCTTACAATAAAAGAGTACATGGGTAATAGAAACTACTCACTACAACAGAAGGAAAAGTACAATGGGTACTACACAAGTAAAAACTACTGGGCTCTACTAGGCCCAGCACCCTCTGCAGCCGCTGGCTCTGGCTACTTAACACCTGGTCCTGAAAAGGTGACAAAGGTGACACGTCAGCGAAACGCTGAGTAGAGTGACAACTAAAAGCTAAGAAAACAGTAAGGTGGACAGTAGCTGTTATATTTTTAATTTCTTTCTTTATTTTTCCGTTTACTCGTTATTGAGTTATTCCTCAGATCTTTCTCTTGATCTTGAATGTTCCTCATGGGAACGATCTTGATTGCAGTCTTTTCCGAAAAGTAGAAGTAACACGTGGTGCTTTCCTGGTCGGGAGAGTCCCCCGTGGTGGTCCTATCCTCAGTCAATGTAACGACCCGATTCCCGAGTCCCTACGAGACACGAGAACCGGACCGACTCGACTAATCCCAAGACCTAGTCGTCCAACGAGGAAGTAACCAAAAGAGCAGTAAAATAAACCACATTCAACATGAAATATAACTAGCAGTAACAAAATACAACAGTAAGAAAAAGAACTACTACAACATGTACCACCACAACAGTAGAACAACATTTATAACATAACAAGAACTACGAGTAAAGAAAAGTACAAAGAGTAACAAAAACTACTCACTATAGCAGAAACAAAAGGGGTACAAAAGAGCAGTGGTAACTCCACTGGACCCTACTCGGCCCAGCGTCCTCTGCAGCTGCTGACCCTGGCTGCTCAACACCTGGTCCTGAAAAGTAACGAGTGTAACACGTCAGCGAAACGCTGAGTAGAGTGGCAGCTAAACTAAAGAAACAGTAAAGTGTACAGTAGCTGTTTTATTTTCTTTCTTCCTTTATTTACGTCTTTCTATTGTTTCACAATTTATCCATTTCTCATATCCTTCACTTGATCTCGAATGTTCCTCGTGGGAACGATCTTGATTGCAATCTTTTCCGAACAGTAGAAGTAGCACGTGGTGCTCTCCTGGCCGAGTCCCCCGTGGTGATCCTACTCTCAGTCAACCACCCCAAGGTCACGGACAGGCGTAACGGTGACTACGGCACGTGCGATAAACGCACAGGTAGCTAACCCGCACTGGCACACGGTCAGTCGTTTCCGTTAACGGGTGCGCCCAAAGCACAGCACGGAACCAGTACAGGACAGAGCCCTCTCAGTAGCAGGGGTCCAACCCCTCCACAGTAACCAAACAGGGGCCTTGCCCCTCCACAGTCCGCACACCCTCGCCTAACTACCCTGGTTTGCCCCAGTGGGCCTAACAAGTTGGTGTAGGTGAGCTAGCAGAACCCCGGGGCCTGTGGGGTAGCTAGTGCTCACCCTACACTAGTAGCTCTCCTTGGTACTGCGTACACGAGGGCCAGCAAGTCGGTATAAAGTGGCCAGACCTAACCCCGGGTCCCTGGGGCGACTGGCTCCACTTTGCACTAAACAGGGGGACAGTCGCTCTCTTTGGTACTCCGTACTCAAGGGCCAGCTCACTTCCCCAATTCTATTCCATTCACTTTCCAGGAGTTCTACTCCTAATTCCCCGTAGGGTTCCAGCTCTTTTAACTCAGCACATTCAGGTTTCACTTTTCCAGTTTCACGTTCATACATCCCATATTCTCAATTATGTTCATTTATTCATAATAGGCAGCTGTTAAACCAATTTACAGGTAGCTATTATTTCCTTTCCACATTTTTCAAGACTGCAGTATTCATATATTCCACTAGTTTTCCCATCCTAGGATTTATGCCATACCGTAGGATCTATCATACAATCTAGTTTTCCAGCCCTAGGATTCATGCAACACCCTAGGATCTACCATTCATTCTAGTTTCTCATTCCTAGGATTCATGCAATGTCCTAGGTTCTATTTATGGTTCCATAATTTAACAGATTATACTAATAAATTAAAAAGCCACTCTACCAGTTACAACAGGAGTACTGGGGGCGTGGTCGGGAATCCCGCGTGCCTCCGCAACCCCCGAGACTGCAATGGAACGGGGTCCTATCACAAGGATCAAACACAAGGAGTTTCTCAAAACAGTATCTAATCACTGTAGACGGGTAGAGGATTTAATTCCGAAAAGAACGCAACTCGAAACGTGGAAAACGGACTCCGAACGGGCCCTAAACGGGTCGAAAATGACGAAACAGTGCAAAATCAGACGTCTGGAACTTCTTCCAGACGTCTTAAAAAGGGGGATCAGATGGTACCTTGTCCTGCGTAGTCTCTCAGACGTCCAGAAGCCTGCAGGGGCGTCTGACCTAGTTCCCAGACGTCCGATGGTCACCCCGGACGTCTGGAAGTCCCTCCAATCGTCTGGCACCGCTGCCAGACGTCTGATTCGCGTTGGATGGCGAATCTCAGAACCTGCGCGTACCCATCCCTCGCTCTCAGTACGGACGGTCGAAGGAAAGGAAGAAAGACGAAAAATAACTTACTTGCCAGACGTCTGAATAGTCCTCCAGACGTCTTAATCGTCATCTGGTTGGAAGACCAGACGTCTGATTCTGTAAAAACTTCCAGAATCAAAGCGCGACTCGCCCTCCGCCCGCAACGCACGGCCGCGCCACGTCTCGTACGCCTGCTGCTCGAGCTGCAGCAGGGCTCCTGCGTCACCCCGCGTCTGCTGCGCCCCCGCCGGCCGGCTCCTGTTGCCCCGGCAGGCTCGAGCCCTCACGGCCGATGCCTACTCCCTCGCGCAGCACCTCCTCCCGCACTCGTCGCGGCTGCTGCCGCCGCCGCTCGCTCGCACTCGCTGGAAGAAGGAGGAGCGGAGGTGATGAGAGTGAGGGAGAGGGCGAGGCTTTTTAAAGCCGCACGGGGAGAGAGAGAGAGTAGCGCCTGCGGAGGTGAGAGGGGAAAAGAGCATCTGCAGGTCTGCACGCACAGGCGCGCAGACGGAAACCACCGTGCCGCGGAAAATCAAATCCCAGACGTCTGGAAAGGGTTCCAGACGTCTGGGCTATCTCCCAGACGTCTTAAAATACGTTTTGAAGCTGCGTTCCTAAAAGTCAACCACCCCAAGGTTGCTGAGAGACGTAACGATGACTACGGCACGCGCGATAAACGCACGGGTAGCTACCGCGCACTGGCATGCGGTCAGTCGTTTCCGTTAATGGGTGCGCCCAAAGCACAGCACGGAACCAGTATAGGGCAGAGCCCTCTCAGTAACAGGGGTCCAGCCCCTCCTCAGTAACCAAACAGGGGCCTTGCCCCTCCACAGTCTGCGCACCCTCGCCTGACTACCTTGGTTTGCCCAGTGGGCCTAACAAGTCGGTGTAGGAGGGCTAGCAGAACCCCGGGGCCCGTGGGGTAGCTAATGCTCTCCCTACACTAGTAGCTCTCCTCAGTTCTGTGTACACGAGGGCCAAAAGTTGGTACAAGGTGGCCAGACCTAACCTCGGGTCCCTGGGGTGGCTAGCTCCGCTCTGCACTAAACAGGGGGACAGTCACTCTCCTTGGTACTCCGTACTCAAGGGCCAGCTCACTTCCCCAATTCTATTCCATTCACTTTCCAGGAGTTCTACTCCTAATTCCCCGTAGGGTTTATGCTCTTTTAACTCAGCCAATTTAGGTTTCATCATTTCAGCTTTATATTCATATAGTCTATGTTCTCAACCGTAATTATTCATTTATAAACAGGTAGCTGTTAACTAATTACAGGCAATTATCGTTTCCTTTCTACTTTTCCAAGACTGCAATGTATATATATTCAATCTAGTTTCCCAGTCCTAGGATTCATGCCATACCCTAGGATCTATCATTCAATCTAGTTTTCCAGTCCTAGGATTCATGCAATATCCTAGGATCTATCATTCAATCTAGTTTTTCAGTCCTAGGTTTTATGTAATACCTTAGACTCTATTAATTATTTCACAAGTGCATAATTTTTGATAAATAATTGAAAGGGCCACTCTACCCGCAAAATCGGGAGTACTGGGGTCGTGATCGGCAAGCCCACGCGCCTCCGCAACCCTCAGAGTTGCAATGGAACGGGATCCTAACACAAGGATCAATTACAAGGAGCTACTTAAAACAGGATGCAATTACTGTAAATATGTAGAGGATCTAAATTTGAGAAGAACGAAATTTGAAATGCGGAATACAGACTTCGAACGGACCCTAAACGAGTCAAAAACAACAAGTCTGCCCAAAATCAGACGTCTGGAACATCTTCCAGACGTCTTAAATGATGGCTCAGGTCATACCTTGATCCTGCGTGGTCCTTTAGACGTCCAGAAGCCCACTGAACCGTCTGGACTTAGTTTCCAGACGTCCGACTGTTGCTCCGGACGTCTGGAGATCCTTTCCGTCGTCTGGTGCTGTGCCCAGATGTCCGATCTGTGTGGGATGGCGTGCCCTTGCGCCTTCCTGAATGAGTCCTGTACACATACGCGACCGTCCTCAACACGAAACGATGTAGAAGCCTTCGGCGGAACGGCTGCATGGCCGTACACGCGAAAGAAGAAGGAAGATAAAAATATCGTACCTTTCAGACGTCTGGACCTTCCTCCAGATGTCTCCTGCAGCGTCTGGACGTATGTCCAGACGTCTGATTTTGGGAAATTTTCCCAGAATCAGGACCTCCTCACCCTCCGCCCGTAGGGCACGGCCGTGCCGCGCAGCGCTCGCCTGCTGCCTGAGCTGCAGCAGCTCCTCCCCAACACCACGCTTCTGCTGCGCACCCGCCGGTCGGCCCTGGCTGCTCCGGCGAGCTCGCACCCTCGCGGTCTAGCTCTCTCCCTCACGTAGCAGCCCCTCCTTCCTACGCACGCACAGCAGCAACTGTTGCTGCCCTCGCTCGCTCACTCTCTCGCTGACAGGAAGAAGGAGAAGAAGGAGGCAGTGGAGTGAGGGTGAGGGAGAGGAGAGGGGGTATTTGAAGGTAGCCGCGGGGAGAGAGAGAGAGCAAAAGGGCTGCGTCTTCAGGGAGGAGGGAAAGAGAATGAGGGCGGCGGTTCAGTCTGCATGCGCATGCGTGCAGACGCGAACTTGTACGCCGAAAAAATTAAATTCCAGACGTCTGGGAGAACTTACAGACGTCTGACCAGACGTCTGTACCACTTCCTAGACGTCTTAAACGACGTTTGATACCAGGGTTATAACCATAATTATGTGTTTAGTGAGAAGCAGATAATTAATGAATGAGTCGTGATGTAAGAATGCTCAAAGTTGCATCTGAAGATGGTAGAGAATTGGTTGTTTATGATTGGTCAAGGTGGATTGGAGAGGTAGGAAAAGAAAAGATGGATGGTAAGTTTAAGGCCTTATAGATGCATCTTGACGAGGAAGGTGACGTGATAGTAGAGTGCCCAAGATCCAAGAAAGATGAAAAGGATGGAAAAATTTGGATGGAAGAATAAGTTCGATGCAAATTCACACCAATGAAACTAATTGATGAAGGAAGAGAAGTTTGGCTTAGGGTAGCTTATGAACTTTTCGTTTTCAAAACACATGCATTCATTTAGGAAGCAATTCAAAACATTTTGCACATGTAATGTAAGGAGGCATGATTAAGTTAATGGCTAGTTGATACGCCTGAGGATCTATTGACTAAGTTCCTCATGGTCCATCACCAACTGAACTCGATTTAGAATGATTCTGATCCAGAATAAGGATTTAGATGACGATCAAGCAATGCATAGGGAATTGATTATCAAGTTCACACCTATTAAGGAGGTGTACACTATTGTGGTATTAGCATATTGGAGATCTTGATTGGTAAGGGCTTGGATAAAGCTAAAGAAAGAACGCTTTGCCTAAATGAGCCTTTGAACTAATCCTATATTGGATTTGGTGGTATCGTTCTAAGATCTTTTTTATTTGCTAGATTTTGGGTAACATTTTGCTTGAGTTTTGCATGCTTTCTCCTTGGGAGCTTAGTTGGTTTTATATAATTAACTAATTAGCCTTTTGGATGGCGGGAGATTAGGAGTTCAATATAGGTTTACATGTAAGATAGTTTGGCACTGTCGCAGATTTGTTTGTCGGTTAATGATGGTAGCCACATCGGTCAAGGGTCATGCTACTTGTGATATACGCAAAGAAGATTTTCGAGGTGATGCCTCATCTCCTATGCTTTTCATTGTGTGCCTCTAATAGGTTTAATTATTGCTTGGCCAAATTCATTGACGTCCAAAGGTTGGAGAATTTGAACCCTCTAACTAGTTTCCTAGGTAGTTCAATCTTATTCTGGATTGATGCTAGTTTGATCACATGGAGTAGGCTAAAGCCTGGCACCTATCAACGACTATAATAATGTTTCATGGGTAGAGTTAGTGCGATGTTGAATAGCTTATCAGATATTGCAAAAAGAACATGATTACTCGGAAGGCTGTGAATAAGAGTGGCATTGGATTTCTCTTGAAGAGGGAGTTCTTAGAATGGGAAGAGGAGTTTGTATGTTGATGCGCAGATTTGAATGTAGGCTCTAGGGATACGAGTCATACGACAAATGATGGAATTTCAATTGTTCACTAAGAAAGTAGTGCACGAAGAGAGTAATAGCTTATATCAACATTTTTACTATAAGAGCCTACGTAAAGAAGCAAGTGAAATTTGCCTTAGATAAGAATGGTGGCACATTTTCAAGTCAAGGGAAAGATGTTGTGCCACACCAATTAGGATGGTGATGTTGGGCTGTGTGCACATCATCCAAAGGGTGATGAAATTTTATTGGCCTATTTCTTTAGTTGTACCGGTGGAAGTCCTTTGAAATAAAGAATCAAAATCAACAAGAGTGAAGGAACCTGGCAACGCCTTTTCTTCTTTTGTTGGGTGAACGTCAGGAAGCTTTTTTCGAATGCTCAAATGCTCATTAATTGCTTCAAGCAAGATATGGTAGATTGGATTTACTCGCGCTGTTGGTGGGTACGTATCTCGTAAACAAAAATAGGAGGTGTATATGTAAGGAGGACGTGGGTTGAAAAATATAAAATTTGATGTAAAAGTTAATGCGTAGTTGTAAATGTAGTTTTAACTTATGTTTTTTTTTTTAATGTAAAAAAAGTATTGACATATGATGATATCTACTACTGTTAAATTCAACAATAAACTACTTCGTACTGGTGTAAATCACTCAAATCACTTTTGCAATCACTTTACATTGGTGTAATCTTATTTTACACCTGTACAAAATCACTTTGCACCTTCAAAATAAATTTACAAGGTGTAGCAATCTTACTTTGAACTACTTTGCATCGGTGCAATATTATTTTTTATAGATGCACGGTAAGATTACATAGGTGCATAGTAAGATTGTATAGGTGCAATGTTACTTTGGTAATATTACACTGGTGTAAAATTAAATTCTAAGTGTTTTTTTACATATGACAAGTGATTTTGTACTTGAAAGGTGATTTTTCACCTTAGGATTTAGGCTTTAGTTTCGTTAAATCCTAAACCTTAAACCTTAAGGTGAAAAATCACTTCTCAAATCACTTTCCATAAATCTAAACCTTAAACTCAGAGGTTAAAATCACTTTTCACAGGTGTAAAATCAATTTGGACATGTGAAACTATCATTGGAATAATTTTACACCGATACAAAATGAGATTACACTGGTGAAAGATACCTTACAATAATTTATCACCAGTATAAAATAGTTTATTATTGATACAAAATTTTTTTATCAACTATATATTTTAGGTTAAAGTGGTATAATTTTTTTTAATATGATGAAAATTATCAAGTAACAAACCTTATGTTAAATTATCAAGTATATCAACATTCTCTACGTTGTATAAAGTATGAAAATAATATTCACCGTTATCTTTTAAGTCAGAATTTATATTTTTCTATTTTTCGACATGTAAGAAAAAACTCAACCATAATGAAAAGAATTCCATTTCCACTCTCTCTCTCTCGTATGCTAGCTTGTATGCCAGTGAGAAACAAGTCGTAAGTACGGATTCATCACGTGTATCTGAATCCGAGCATTTCCCACATAGGAAATTCCTCTTTTCGAGCACAAGATTCTGAATTTTGATGTTAGATATAGACGGATCCTACACAATCCATTTTCTCTCTCTCTTGACAATCCATGCCGCTCTTTTGCTCGGAAAAATAAGGGATCCTCAGATGAAGATGATCCAATGTATTGAGGAGATGGCTTGGACAGAGGAATCAATCATTAAGAATATGATCAAATAAATATATATTTGACTTCAAAAGTCTCGAAGCCTATTAGGAGTAGGATTGGATTTTCCACGGATCCATGACAACGAGCCCGTCAAGTGGAATCAATGCTCCAACCTTTATCTAGTTGAGCTAATAGTCAAGAGGTTTCTGTTTCGGTCTTATCCAAACCGGAGAGAGAACGATGTGAAGTATAAAGTGAACCTTTGAATAAAGGAAGGCTTTCACTGTATAAATGTACATTATAATGTATTTTATAATATATGCTTTTCGTTTATATCCTCGCTCAAACAATAAATTGATTAATAATTAAAATTAATTGATTAAAAATTACAATATATTTGTTGAAAATTAAAATTATCAAAATATATCGATTGAAAATGATTTAGATGCTTTTACTTAAAGAATCAACTGATTGAAAATTAGAATACATTGATTGAAAATAAAAATGCATTAGTTGAAAGTTAAAATTATCAAAATACATCAATTTAAAAATAAAAATACATCATTGTATTTTACCTCTCAATTAATATCTGTTTAAAATGATTTTCGATCAGTTGAAAATCAAAACACATCGATTGAAAATAAAGAACATACTTATGGAAAAGTGATTTTCACTTAGAAAGTAATTTTTCACCTATGAAACATGATTTCCACCGGTGAAAAATTAAAACACACTTGTTCAAACTATATTCTCTCACTCCGTATGTTGCAAGCATACATTTTTTTACCTTTTCACGTAAAGGAATATGGGTATAAGATCAGTAAAGCGTAACAAGAGTCAAGTTGAAGCAAGAAGTCTTTTATGGTGAAACCAAGTATGAAGTGAAGTACAAAAAGTCTACTCATTTTCTCTTTGTTACAATTGTAGCTATAACTTGCTCAATCTAACTTAAGGACCTATTTACATCGTGGGATATCCCACGTTTTTGTGGGATATCTCATGTTTATGAAGAAGAATAAGTGAACCTGTATTTTACCTTAAATCTGGGTTTCCTTAAACCCACATTTGAGTGAGGGATGAGTTATCTCATGTTCAAATGCCTTGCAATTTCAACTTATTTCCACGTCATCCATTATTCATATAAACATCCCCACAGAATTATCTCTGGTTACACGTAAACACCAACATGGGATATCCCCTGTTTGTAAGTTTTCATCCTGTGGAATACATCCTGTAACGACCCGATTCCCGAATACCTACGAGACACGAGAATTGGACCGACTTGACTGATCTCAAGACCCAGTCGTTCAACGAGAAAGTAACCAAAAGAGCAGTAAAATAAACTACATTCAACATGTAGATAACTAGCAGTAACAAAATACAGCAGTAGAGAAAAGAAATACTACAGTATACACCACCACAACAGTAGGGAAATAAACATATACATAAACATGAAGCTTACAATAAAGAGAATACAGGGGGGGTAACAGAAACTATTCACAACAACATCAAGGAAAGAACAGTAGGTACTATAAGTAACACTACTGGGCTCTATTAGGCCCAGCGTCCTCTGCAGGCGCCGACTCTAGCTGCTCAACACCTGGTCCTTAAAGGTAACAAGGGTGACACGTCAGAGAAACGTTGAGTAGAGTGGCAACTAAAAGCTAGAAGAAGCAGTAGAGTGGACAGTAGCTGTTATATTTTTTTCTTTCTTTCTTTATATTTTTCCATTTATTCACTATTGATTTATTTCTCAGATCCTTCTCTTGATCTTGAATGTTCCTCGTGGGAACGATCTTGATTGCAATCTTTTTCGAAAAGTAGAAGTAACACGTGGTGCTCTCCTGACCGGAAGAGTCCCCTGTGGTGGTCCTACCCTCAGTCAACCACCCTAAGGTTGCTGATAGACGTAACGGTGATTATGGCACGCGCGATAAACGCATGGGTAGCTACCCCACACTGGCACACGGTCAGTCGTTTCCGTTAACGGGTGCACCTAAAACACAGCACGGAACCTGTATAGGGTAGAGCTCTCTTAGTAACAGGGGTCCAGCCCCTCCACAGTAACCAAACAGGGGTCTTGCCCCTCCACAGTCCGCGCACCCTCGCCTGACTACCCTGGTTTGCCCAGTGGGCCTAACAAGTCGGTGTAGGAGGGCTAGCAGAACCCGGGGCCCGTGGGGTAGCTAGTGCTCTCCCTACACTAGTAGCTCTCCTCGGTACTGTGTACACGAGGGCCAAAAGTCGGTACAAAGTGGCTAGACCTAACCCCGGGTCCCTGGGACAGCTAGCTTAGCTCTGCACGAAACAGAGGGGGACAGTTGCTTTCCTTGGTACTCCGTACTCAAGGGTCAGCTCATTTCCCCAATTCTATTCCATTCACTTTCCAGGAGCTCTACTCTTAATTCCCCGTAGTGTTCATGCTCTTTTAACTCAGCTAATTTAGGTGTCACCGTTTCAGCTTTTTATCCATATAACCCATGTTCTTAACCGTAATTATTCATTCATAAACAGGCAGCTGTTAACAAATTACAGGCAGTTATCGTTTCCTTTCTACTTTTCCAAGACTGCAATGTTTATATATTTAACTAGTTTTCCAGTCCTAGGATTCATGCAATACCCTAGGATCTATTATTCAATTTAATTTTTCAGCCTTAGGGTTCATGCAATGCCCTAGACTCTATTAATTATTTCACAATTTCATAACTTTTGATAAATAATTGAAAAGGCCACTCTACCCGCAAAACCGGAAGTACTCGGGGCGTGATCGACAATCCCGCGCGCCTCCACAACCCCCAGAGCCGCAACGGAACGGGATCTTAATACAAGGATCAAAGACAAGGAGCTACTCAGAACAGTATACAATTACTGTAAACAGGTAGAGGAAATAAATCTGGAAAGAACGAAACTTGAAACGCGGAAAATGGACTCCGAACGGATCCTAAACGGGTCAAAAACGACGAGTCTGCCCAAAATCAGACGTCTGGAACTTCTTCCAGATGTCTTAAAAGGTCGATCATGGCATACCTTAGTCTGCGTAGTCCTTCAGACATCCAGAAGCCCGCTGGATCGTCTGGACTTAGTTTCCAGACGTCCGATTGTCACCCTGGACGTCTGGAGGTCCCCTCCGTCATTTGGTACTGTTCCCAGACGTCTAATCGGTGTGGGATGGCGAGTCCTCACGCCCTCCCGAACAACTCCTGCACACACACACACCCGCTCTCATCAAAGAGGTGCAGAAGAACGCGGCGGACGGCTGCATGGCCGTACACACGTAAAAAGGAGAAGGTAAGAAAATATTGTACCTGTCAGACGTCTGGACCTTGCTCCAGACGTCTTCTTTGTCGTCTGGACGTAGGCCCAGACGTTTGATTCTGAAAAATTTTCCCAGAATTAGAACCCTTCTCGCTCTCCGCCCGCAGCGCACGGCCGTGCTGCGCCACGTCTGCCTGTTGCCCGAGCTGCAACAGCTCCTCCATGGCACCCCACGCTTGCTGCTCTCCCACCGGCCGGCTCTAGCTGCCCCGGCAAGCTCGCACCCTCGCGGTTGAGCTCCTCCTTCCCCTCGCAACGGCTCCTCCTCCCCACACACCCGTAGCAGTCGCTGCTGCCGCTCTCGCTCGCGCGCTCTCTCGCAGACAGGGAGAAGAAGAAGAAGAAGGCGGTGGAGTGAGGGTGAGGGAGAGGGAAGCGTTTTTATAAGCCAGCCGCGGGGAGAGAGAAGGAGGGAAAAGCAACGCCTGCAGGAAGAGAAAGAGAAGTACAAAGGTGGTGGGTTCAGTCTGCACGCGCACACGCGCAGACGCGAACACGTACGCCGAAAAAATTTAATACCAGACGTCTGGGAAGGCTTCCAGATGTCTGGGCCAGTTCCCAGACGTCTGGGCCAGTTCCCAGACATCTTAAACGACTCTTGATGCCCAGGTCGTGACACATCCCGCAACGTAAACTAACCCTAAGGCTGTGTTTGGTTGGGGATTTAGGCTATTCCAGGATAAGATTAGAGTGAGATAAGTTGAGGAACTTGTGTAGTTGGAGGACTTGTAATGATTGGAGACTTGTAATAATTTGTACAATGATACGATGTTAACTTGTGATATTTTTAATATATATTTAAGTTGATGTGAATGTATATATTGTTGTTGATGTAATATAAAAATTATAAAATTTATTTAAAAAAACTCTTGGCTTATTCTTATCTAACCTGCAAATCCACTGCCGGACGCAACATAAAATAATATGAAATCTTAAACTCAAATTCCAACGGTGAGAGGAAGAACAGAGGGAGATCGCATGAGTGGAGAACGCCCCACGCTTCCTTCTTAATTTGTAGTTTTCTTCTCCAATGGTTGCCGAAGGTGACGCGCTACCATTAACCCTGCATCCCATGTGTTCTGTTTTGTGTCAGATTGCCATGGTTTATGCCCCAACTTGCTTTAGCTATATGTACTCACCCACCCACTCCGTTCACTCTTAACTTCTACCGTATTCGAATCTCCTGTCTCCTTGGTGCGCATCGAGGTTCTGCTCTGACTCCATACGTGACTCAATTGGACTCAGTAACCGGTCTACGTCAGTCTCCAAAATGAATAAGAACCAATCTTGAATTACCACCCCCAAGTGGATACAAGCATTTTCACGTCCCCTCCTCAAATCCAACTGTGCATGAAACAGCACCAACTGTAGAACAAGATGACGGGCGGGCAGGCGGGCAGGCAGGCAGGCATGGAATGGAACCCCACACACTCCCCACTGCTGCAGAGGGTGAGGATGCACAGACTTTTATCATCGTAGGGGGGCTGCGTGGGATAAGGGCCCAAAGGCCCACCTGCTCGGAGGCCCACCAAATATGTCATCTATGATCAGATCAATGTATGAGTGAGATACAAGAGAAGAGAGATAGAGATAGAGATAGAGAGGGGCCCAAGTGGTTATTTGCACTGTGACCCCTATCATTCCCAAAAGGCATTTGCTGAGAAACAACAGAGCATCCGATGCCAAAGTTTATCACATGTTGCCAAAAACCCCTCCTTCCCTGACAACCCGCTCACAGCCGTCTGATGTTTGGCAGGAATTCCTTGTCTGCCCCCCACCCCCCTCACTCACATTCACATACCACCTCTTGAGATATTTCCAATATCCCCTCCTCTCATCCTTCAATGTTTTGATCGAAATTCAACGGTTCAAATACCACTTCGCCAAAGGATTGGAGGGAGTTTAATTTGAAATTTTCCCATTTCTTCGAGTGGTTCGCGTGGGTTGGTTGGACCTCACTTGATGCGGTGTAGGCCACCATCCACGTCGACCTTCACGTATTTCCCGAACATTATGGTGGGTGAAGAACAAATGGCTTTGATCACGTGGTTCCGATCCAGTCCAATCTGATTTTTAAGATTATTTAAGGGGCTTGTGTGCTTGAGATATCTTTTTTATTATTTTTGAAATTTTTGTCGGGAAGGACCACAAACTTACTTTAAATATTGTAATGAATTCTCCATCAGAGGACCGCAAGTTTTTGCCGTATATTTACCTTTTAACTCTGCTTTCGTTTTATTTTTTTAACCTGGCCCAACGTGGTTTAGGCTAGGTCTCAAAAAAACCTTCTCCCATTCCTTAATTATACTTACCAGTACAACTTAAGTTTGCTCTACCTTGTATTTCCAAAAAATATCAGAAATCCTCAACATAGTTTAACTTTTCTTATTTGTAGTTTGACTACGTGTGTACCTAATATGGATGCAATTTTAAGGATGGGAGTACAAAAATATAAAAAGTTATATTTTGAGGGGTAAGGAGGTAGGGCAGTAGAAAAATTAAATTTAGAAGAGGAGATAATGTAATGTGTATTTCTTTTTACGTGAAAAATATAACACAAATATTGTTATGTGGTGGGATTTAATATTATTCAAAAAAAATTACCATCACTTCTAAATAAAGAATATACTGGTGCAAAATAAAAAATACAGTGGTGTAAAATCAAAATGCACCGATGAAAAACCAAAATGCAAGGGTGTAATGGCTTTGCATTGGTTAAAAAAAAAAAAATCACCTTTAGAATCATTTTGCATAGGTGCAAGATCATTTTACACTTGTGTAAAACTACCAAAATCACCTTTAGAACTTCAAAATCATTTTACATCGGTGTATAATCAACAAAATCACCTTTAGAGTCACTTTGCACTAGTGTAGAATCACAAAAATCACTTTAAGAATAATTTTTTGCCGATCTAAAATCACAAAATACACTTCACAATTATTTTACACTGGTGTATTTTGGTTTAAAATCAAAAAATTACCACTATGTCTACTAACTTACTAAGTGATGATGACTTTTTAAGTAAGATGGGGGAGAGGAGCATCGTATAATAGAACTTACATTATTTTTTTGATTTCTTTACATCAAATATCAGGTGTACGGTGGAGTTTATAACATCCGCGTGTTGTAAAACATGCCACCTCTTACATCTTTGTACACTTTAGCCAAATTTGTATGGTGTAGTTAGTGGCCAGAAATAACATAAACATAGGGTTAAAGTCAATATTGTTATTAATGTCATTTAGTCTAATAAATATTTACATCAATTAGTTACCTTTAACTAGTAACGAAAAGGTTGTTTGGCTCTTTCCTCTCCCCCTTTTTCTTCTTTGTGAAAGGCAATCCCTGCTACCGTTGTGGCCCCAATTGGCCATCGGGGTTGATCGGGGCCTCCCATTTCTATCGAATCTTCCTTCCTTTGGATCTCTCCGACTCCAACGTGCTTGACATACAAAGCCTCTAATGGCCTACAGCGGTCGTTCTTAGGCAATGCTGCGGTGGGTGTTGCAGTCGATGTTTCTCCCTTGCTCGGGGAGAGCTGCGGACGGACGAATCTCCTCCATTCATGGTTTGGCTGGTGGGATCTTTGTTCGGCGGTCGTGCATCTCCGTCCGTCCTCCATCCATCGATTGATGTGCATAGCGGGGCTTCCTCGCGGTTGATTGGTGTGCACGGCGGAGTGCGATGGCGGTTGAGGCTTTGGCGTGGGCGACGATTTCGTTGGCGTGCGTGCTCCAGCGGATGGGTTCCGTGGCAGTGGTTGATGCTAGCCACGTTTGTCTTGGTTTACGTGTCGGTTGTATGTTAATGAGGATGCTTGTTCTTGTTTGGTGTGGTTGGATTGATTGTTAAGACCCGTGCTATTTGAGTCTTTTAAGACATCTAGACTGTGGGTCAGACGTCTGGACACCTTCCCAGACATCTAGAAATCGAAAATTTTGAGTACGAGCTCGTGTCTGCGCGCGTGCTGTGCGTAGACAGTACCCCTCGTTTTTCCTCCTTGTTCTCTCTCTTCCCTCGCCTCTAAGAAAACCCTAACCCCAACCTTATATAACCCCCTCCTCCTCTCTCATTCCCCTCACTTCTCAGCCACCAACCATCTTCCTTCTTCTTCCCTCCAGCGAGAGAGGCAGCGTGAGCGAGAGAGCGTGCAGGCGGTGTCGAGGAGGAGTGGTGTGAGGAGAGGAGAAGGAGAGCAAGCTCGCGAGCACGTGTGGGAGATCCTCAGTGAGCACACGGCTGGAGCGGTGCGTGCGCGAGGAGTGTGTCGGGGAGGTCCTCCCCGACACTGCTGCAGCCGGAGCTGTAGGCCAGAGGGTGCGGCGTGGCCATGTGTGGCGTGAGAGGGCGGAAGCAGGTTCTGGTTCTGGGTTTTTCCCAAAATCCGATGTTTGGAGCGACGTCCAGACGACGGAGCTGATGTCTGGAGGAGGTTCCAGACATTTGGGGTAAGAGTTTCGCGAAGGTACGTCCTCTTTGCGGATACGGCCATGCAGGCTGCTCCGTTGCCACCACTTTGCATGCCCCTTTTGAGAAGATTCGGTTCTGCGTGCAGGATTCTCTTTGGAAAGGTGCGGGGCACGTCTGCCCACGCATTTCAAACGTCTGGGCAAGGTACCAGACGACGGGAAGCGCTTTCAGACATCCGAAGAGGTGGTCGGACATCTGGAGCTGGGTCCAGACGGTCCAGAAGGGTTTTTGGACGTCTGAGGATTGGCGCAGAGACTTAGGTATGCCACTGGACACTTTTAAGATGTTTGGAAGTTGTTCCAGACGTCTGATTTGAGTCAGAAACGCTATTTTTGACCCGTTTAGGATCCGTTTGAGGTCCGTTTTCCGCAAATAAGATATCGATGTTTCCCGTATGAATTCCTCTACTTGTTAGAAGACTTTCTATACTATTCTGAATATTCTCTTGTGATTGATTCTTGTGATAGGACTTTATTCCGTTGCGTATTCGGGGCTTGCTGAGGCACGTGAGTCTGCCGTTTAAGCCCCCACTACTCCTGGGTTTACTGGTAGAGTGACTTCCCCCTAATTTAATTATAATATAAATGCACGCGAGGAATGAATGATTAGAGCCTAGGATGTGTCATGAATCCTAGGACGAGAAACACTTGAAATGTCTGTGTTGGATAATTGAATTGCAGTCTAGAATGAGTAGATAGAATGATAACAATTGCCTCTAAATGAATAATAGCTTCCTGTGAAATATGAAGTACTTGTGCTAGCTAACTGTTGCATGTAAAATTCCTGTTGTATACGTTAAATGACATAATACGAGCTGTATGTATATAAATTGAGAATGGTAATGTGAATGGTGGAAATACAAGCTGCTTATGTATAACCTGAGAATGGAAATAGAAATGATGAAACCTGGTATGGCATGGCATGAGGAATATGAGCATGAACCCTACGAGGAATTAGGAGTAGAGCTCCTGGAAATAAATGGAATGGATCCGGAAATGTGAGTGGGGAAGTGAGCTAGCCCTTGAGTACGGAGTACCAAGGAGAGTGACTGTCCCCCTGTTTAGTGCAGAGTGGAGCTAGCCGCCCTTGGGTTGGGACTTGGGGTTAGGATTGGCCACTCTGTACTGACTTTTGGCCCTCGTGTACATTGTACCGGGGAGAGCTTCTAGTGTAGGGAGAGAGCTAGCCACCCCACGGGACTCGGGGTTCAGCTAGCCACCCTACACCGGCTTGTTAGGCCCACTGGGCAAACCAGGGTAATCAGGTGAGGGTGCGCGGACGGTGGAGGGGTGGGACTCCTATTTGGTTCTTAAGGGCTTGACCCCTGTTACTGAGAGGGCTAGGCCCTATACTGGTTCTGTGATGTACTTTAGAGCGCACCCGTTAGCGGAAACGACTGACCGTGTGCTAGTGCGGGGTAGCTACTCGTGCGCTTATCGCGTGTGCCGTAGTCACCGTTACATCTGTCCGTGACCTTGGGGTGGTTGACTGAGTGTAGGATCACCACGGGGGACTCTCCCGGCCAGGAGAGCACCACGTGTGCCATCTACTCTTCGGAAAAGACTGCAATCAAGATCGTTCTCACGAGGAACATTCGAGATCAAGAAAGAGATATGATAAATAAACCAAGTGGTGAAAAATAATAATTAGTTAAAGAAAGTAATTGAAAAACAACAGCTACATGCCCACTTTTACTACTTTAGTTAGTTGGTTGCCACTCTACTCAGCATTCGCTGACTTTGTGTACTCATAAACCTTTTCAAGTCCAGGTGTTGAGTAGCCAGAGCCCACGGTTGCAGAGGGTGCTGGGCCCAGTAGAGTCCAGTAGTTGTAGCTTCTTGTTGTACTTCTTTCTATTGTAATGATGTTACGAACGCGGTTTCAAGACGTCTTTTTAAGACGTCTGGGATTTAATTTCTGCGGCACGCAGGATTGTGTCTGCGCGCCTGCACGCGCAGACCTGCGAACGCCCTCTTTTTCCCTCTCTCCTCTTGCAGGCGCAGTGCTGCGCTCTCTCTCTCTCTCTCTCCTCGTGCGGCCTTATAAGGCCCTCGCCCTCTCCCTCACTCTCATCTCCTCCGCTCCCTTCTTCTCCTTCTTCCAGCCAGTGCGAGAGCGAGCGAGCGGCGGCAGCGGCAGCCGTGGCGAGTTGCGGGAGGAGGTGTTGCGCGAGGGAGGAGACGCTCGACCGTGAGGGCTCGAGCTTGCCGGGGCAGCTAGGGCCGGCCGGCGGGGGAGCAGCGGGCCTGGAGCGTCGCTGGAGGGCTGCTGCAGCTCGAGCAGCAGGCGGTTGAGGTGCGGCGCAGCTGCGCGTCGCGGGCGGAGAGCGAGTCGAGCTCTGATTCTGGAAGTTTTTCCAGAATCAGACGTCTGGGCTTCCAACCAGACGACGGTGAAGACGTCTGGAGGACTGTCCAGACGTTTGGCAAGTGAGTTATTTTCGTCCTTCTTCCTTTTTTGCGACCGTTCGTACTGAGAACGAGGAGTGGGTACGTGCAAGTTCTGAGATTCGCCATCCAACTCGAATGAGACGTCTGGCCGTAGTGCCAGACGACGGGAAGGACTTCCAGACGTCTGGGGTGACCATCGGACGTCTGGGAACTAAGCCAGACGCCCCCGCAGGCTTCTGGATGTCTGAGGGATTACACAGAGCGAAGGTATCCTCTGAACCACCTTTTAAGATGTCTGGAAGAGGTTCCAGACGTCTGATTTTGGACTGTTTCGTCATTTTCGACCCGTTTAGGGCCCGTTCGGAGTCCGTTTTCCGCGTTTCGAGTTGCGTTCTTTTCGGACTAAAATCCTCTACCCATTTACAGTAATTATATATTGTTCTGAGAAACTCCTTGTGTTAGGATCCCATTCCATTGCAGTCTCGGGGGTTGCGGAGGCGCGCGGGATTTCCGACCACGCCCGCAGTACTTCCGTTGTAGCTGGTAGAGTGGCTTTACAAATTATTAACATAATTTGTTACAATTATGGAACAATTAATAGAACCTAGGGCATTGCATGAATCCTAGGAATGAGAAACCAGATTGAATGATAGATCCTAGGGTATTGCATGAATCCTAGGGCTGGAAAACTAGATTGAATGATAGATCCTAGGGTACGGTATGAATCCTAGGACTGGAAAACTAGTGAAATGAATATAGATATTGCAGTCTTAGAAACTGTGGAAAGGAAATAATAGCTGCCTGTAAATTGATTTAATAGCTACCTGTTATGAATAAATGAACATGATTGAGAATATGGGTTGTATGAACGTGAAACTGAAAGGGGTGAAACCTGAATGTGCTGAGTTAAAAGAGCTGGAACCCTATGGGGAATTAGGAGTAGAACTCCTGGAAAGAGAATGAAATGGAACTGAGAAAGAAAGATGTGGAAGTGTGTTGTCTCTTGGGTACGTAGTACCAGGGGAAGCACCTGTTACCTGCTTAGTGCAGAGCGGAGCCAGTTGCCCCAGGGACCCGGGGTTAGGTCTGGCCACTTTGTACGGACTTTTTGGCCCTCGTGTACACAGTACCGAGGAGAGCTACTAGTGTAGAGCGAGTACTAGCTACCCCACGGGCGCCGGGGTTCTGCTAGCTCACCTACACAGACTTGTTAGGTCCACTGGGCAAACCAGGGTAGTCAGGCGAGGGTGCACGGACTGTGGAGGGGTGAGACCCCTGTTTGGTTATTGTGGAGGGGCTCGACCCCTGTTACTGAGAGGGCTCTTCCTTATACTGGTTCCGTGCTGTGCTTTGGGTGCACCCGTTAACGGAAACGACTGATCGCGTGCCAGTGCGGGTAGGTACCCGTGTGTTTATCGCACGTGTCGTAGTCACCGCTACGTCTGTCGGTGACCTTGGGGTGGTTGACTGAGAGTAGGATCACCACGGGGGACTCTCCCGGTCAGGAGAGCACCACGTGTTACTTCTACTTTTCGGAAAAGACTACAATCAAGATCGTTCCCACGAGGAACATTCAAGATCAAGTGAAGGATCTGAGAAATAGGTAAACTGTGAAACAACATAAAGACGTAAATAAAGGAAGAAAGAAAATAAAAGAGCTACTGTACACTCTACTGTTTCTTAGTTTTAGTTGCCACTCTACTTAGCGTTTCTCTAACGCGTTACACTCGTTACTTTTCAGGACTAGGCATTGAGCAGCCAGGGTCAGCGGCTGCAGAGGACGCTGGGCCAAGTAGGGTCTAGTAGAGTTACCACTGTTCTTTTGTGCCCTTTTTATTCCACTGTAGTGAGTAGTTCTTGTTACTCTCTGTACTTTTCTTTACTTGTAGTTCATGTTATGTTATAAATGCTGTTCTACTGTTGTGGTGGTATATACTGTAGTGGTTCCTTTTCTTACTGCTGTATTTTGTTACTGCTAGTTATATTCATGCTGAATGTGGTTTATTTTACTGCTCTTTTGGTTACTTCCTCGTTGGACGACTAGGTCTTGGGATTAGTCGAGTCGGTCCGGTTCTCGTGTCTCGTAGGGACTCGGGAATCGGGTCGTTACAAGATGGTATCAGAGCAAGGTCGTCCTGAGAAGTGAATCAACTGACTGGAAAATAACCAATTCACATGTCTATAACTAAAGTAGCCACCACAACATATCTTTTGACATGAGCTCTTAGACGTTTCTATTAGGTATCATTCCATATTGACATGTTTCGTTTTCTTTCGCGTCTCCTTGCAGGAGATGCCTCGACGCGGGAATGGCAAGACTGGCCGCGGGCGCGGCCGAGGACGAGGTTGGCGAGGTGGGCGTGCCGTGGTCGACGCCTCGGTGGACCAGCCACCACTCCCGGGCATCTAGGCCCAGGACCTTTCCCAACTGATACGAGACATTGTGTGAGAGGAGCTCCACCCACCGCCTCGAGAGCCTTACCCTGGGGCTGCGGAGGGGGAGTCCTCTGTGGGACCACATGATGGATGCGGCGCTGGACACGGGGGAGGGGATGGGCCGCCGCCGCCCCCACCTTCCTCCGACACTTCTGTGCACGAGGCACCTTTGCCTGAAGGTGCACCAGCATCCCCACTGCAGCGCCACTCCGAGCTCTTCGGACAGTTCCGGAAGCTGAAGCCCCCCTTCTTCAAGGGGGATGAGGACCCGACCGAGGCAGAGGATTGGCTCGAGTAGCTGGAGAAGAATTTCGACACCCTTCGCCCCCCGGTGGAGTGCCGCGTGGCCTTTGCCATGTACCAGCTAAAAAGTGCGGCACACAGGTGGTGGAGGGCGGTCTGGGGATAGGAGAGGGACGAGCCAACTTGGGATCGGTTCGTCGCCCTCTTCTGCGAGCAGTACTTTCCCCAGATGTGGCAGGACCAGAGGAGGCGGGAGTTCCACACTCTCCGCCAAGGGACGATGACCGTGAGCGTGTATCGCACGCGTTTCTTGGAGCTGTCCCGCTTGGCAGCGACAGCGGTAGCCACTGAGGAGGAGCCCCTTTGGAGGTTCACCGAGGGGTTCCGGCCTACGATTCGGGGGTATGTCAAACCCCTGAAGCTGCCTTCGTTTTCGAGGGTGTTGGAGGCAGCCATGACTTACGAGGAGACCAACCCGTCCGTGCGAGACACTGACGGCGACCGGAAGAGGCCCTTTCAGCCAGACTTTTCACAGGGCCTGCGAGAGAGGAGACACGTGGAGTCCGCAGGAGAGCCGTCACGTTTTGCAGGGCCATCAGTGGCCTTTGGGGGCCCTCGACAGGGGCCAGTCGCCAGCACCGGACCCCCGCCCAGCCGACAGCAGGGACCCACTGAGGGCGGGAGTCGGGTTCCCCTCTGTTACCAGTGTGGCTAGCCGGGCCACATCAGGAGGGACTGCCCGTCTAGGGCTGGAGGTCAGCAGATACTTCTCGCGCAGAGCACTGGAGGGCGCGTAGGAGGCTGCGGTTCCCAGGCGCGAGGAGGAGGACAGCAGTCACGAGGAGGGTACCGGCCAGCACCTGCCTGTCTGACGCAGAGTGTGGCTGCTTCGTCCGCACCTAGAGCTGAGGGGCGTATCAACACCTTGACACACAGGGATGCCAGAGCTTCGGGATCGGTGGTGGCAGGTATGGTTTCAGTTTCCGGCAGACTCGTTTACACACTTTTCGATTCCGGTGCTACGCACTCGTTTGTCGCAACCAGTTTCGCAGTTAGTTTGGGCTAGGATTATATGCTATTAGAGAATCCGTTAGTAATCAGAGGTCCGAGTGGTCAGCTGTTTGTAGCTGAGGTGGTGTATACGGATTGAGAGGTCAGCGTCGGGGGACATAGCCTGCCAGCTGACCTGATTATGATACAGATGGAGGACTTTGGCGTAATTCTGGGGATGGACTGGCTGTACGCTTACCACGCCTTGGTAGACTGTTTTGAGAGGAAGATTGTCTTCTCCATGCCGGAGTTGCCTTCTTTCGAGTTTCACGGACAGCCAGTGGACGGAGGCTTCAGGTGCATTTCGGCACTTCGGGCGGCGAGACTTTTGAGCCAGGGGTGTGAGGGCTTCCTAGCTTGTGTGGTGGTAGAGCCCAGCCCCGTGGCAGACTTCCAGAGTATCCCGGTGATCAGAGAGTACCCTGACGTGTTCCCAGATGAGTTACCAGGACTACCGCTCGAGTGTGAGATCGAGTTTGAGATCTCACTAGTACCTGGGACCAGCCCCATCTCCACCGCGCCATACAGGATGGCACCGCTTGAGCTATGAGAGCTCAAGTCTCAGTTGTAGGACCTTTAGGAGAAGGGTTTTGTGAGGCCCAGTGCATCCACCTGGGGAGCCCCGGTACTGTTTGTGAAGAAGAAGGATGGTACGCTACGCCTTTGTGTGGACTACCGACAGCTGAATAGGGTCACCATCAAGAATAGATATCCGCTGCCGAGGATCGACGACTTGTTTGACCAGTTGCGGGGTGCGACAGTGTTTTCCAAGATCGACTTGAGGTCTGGATACCACCAGTTGAGGATCAGGGAGACCGACGTCTCCAAGACAGCTTTCCGCACCTAGTACGGACACTACGAGTTTTTGGTCATGCCGTTTGGGTTGACCAATGCCCCTGCTGCTTTCATGGACCTGATGAACCGGGTATTTAGACCGTACTTGGATCAGTTCGTGGTGGTATTCATTGATGATGTACTCATCTATTCTCGAGATCGGACGCAGCACGGACAGCACTTGCGGATGGTTCTGGACACGCTGAGACGACGTAGGCTGTACGCCAAATACAGCAAGTGCGAGTTCTGGTTCAGGGAGGTGACCTTCTTAGGTCATGTGATCTTTGGAGACGGCTTGGCAGTGGACCCAGCCAAGGTCGAGGCAGTGCTCAGGTGGGAGAGACCGCATTCCGTCACTGAGATTTGCAGTTTCCTGGGACTGGTAGACTACTACAGACGATTCATTAGAGGTTTTTCACAGATTACGCGTCCCATGACACAGTTGACTCGGAAGGACGTGCCCTTCACTTGGACAGACGCCTGTGAGGCGTGTTTTCAGGAGTTGAAGGAGAGGTTGACCTCGGCTCCTGTGCTCACCATCCTTGACATTAGTGGCGAGTTCGTTGTGTACATGGATGCCTCCTTGTAGGGGTTAGGAGGTGTGCTCATGCAGAGGGGTCACGTTATCGCTTACGCTTCGCGGCAACCGAAGCCCCATGAGCATACCTACCCTACCCACGACCTGGAGTTGGCAGCTGTCGTCTTCGCGCTAAAGACCTGGAGGCACTACTTGTACGGTGAGACCTTCGAGATTTTCACAGATCACAAGAGCCTCAGATACCTTTTTGATCAGAAGGAGCTCAACATGAGACAGAGACGTTGGTTGGAGCTCCTGAAGGACTACGACTACAGCATTTCTTATCACCCGGGCAAGGCCAATGTGGTGGCTGACACCTTGAGCCGGAAGGCGCCCGCACAGTTGGCCAGTTTACAGTTACAGAGTTGGAGCCTTTTGGAGGAGGTGGGCAGTTGGCGACCCCTAGAGTTACGAGGGCACTGTGGGGCAGGGACTGTGGCACGACAGACTAAGCCAGAGCTGATAGACCGCATCATCACAGGACAGATGGCCGATCCGTACTTGCAGTCCTTGCGTGACAGAGTACTGTCAGGAGACCGAGGGGACTTCTCTTTCACAGACCAGGTGCTGCGCCTGAGGGGACGGTTGTGCATTCCCAGGGACGAGGAGCTGTTGAGAGAGCTCCTGACTGAGGCACACGGTTCCAGATTCACCATACATCTTGGAAACACGAAGATGTACCACGACTTGAGACACGAGTTTTGGTGGAGGGGGATGAAGCGGGATGTGGGTGAATTTGTGCAGCAGTGCTTAGTGTGTCAGCAGGTGAAAGCTGAGCATCAAAGGCTTGCAGGGCCGCTACAGCCGCTTCCAGTGCCAGAGTGGAAGTAGGAGAGCATCACCATGGACTTGGTGGTGGGTTTACCTGTTACCCAGCGAGGACACGACGTAGTCTGGGTAATTGTGGATAGACTGACGAAGACGGCACGATTCTTGCCGATCCGAGTCACTTTGGGACCAGCACAGTTGGCAGAGAGGTATATCCGCGATGTGGTACGACTGCACAGAGTTCCGCGGGAGATCGTATCCGACCGGGATACCCGCTTTACGTCCCAGTTTTGGGCTGAGTTTCAACAGGCCTTGGGGACGCGGTTGAGGTTTAGTACAGCTTACCACCCCTAGATGGACGGACAGTCTAAGCGCACGATACAGACACTTGAGGACCTTTTGCGTGCCTGTGTACTGGACTGGAGGGGCTCTTGGGAGGAGCACCTGCCCCTGGCGAAGTTTGCATACAACAACAGCTATCACTCGAGCATCGGCATGGCTCCCTACGAGGCTCTGTACGGACGGAGTTGTACGGCACCCTTGAGTTGGGTTGAGGTGGGGACCAAGTGGGAGGTTGGCCCCAGGTTGATCCGACAGAGTCAGGAGGTAGTCGAGCAGATCCACAGGCGACTCCGCACTGTCAGGAGCAGACAGAAGAGCTACGCGGATCGGAGGTGCATAGAGGTGCAGTTTGAGGTTGGGGACCACGTCTTCCTTCGTGTTTCGCCCATGAAGGGCCTACAACGGTTTGGGGTGAGAGGGAAGCTCGCGTCGAGGTTCGTGGGGCCCTTTGAGGTCTTGGAGCGGGTTGGACCCGTTGCTTACAGACTTGCCCTCCCTCCTCAGCTTTCTGGTGTGCACGACGTGTTCCATGTGTCCAACCTTAGGAAGTACATAGCCGATCCCAGTCACGTACTGAGTCACGAGAGCGTCGAGGTGGGCGACGACCTGACCTACCCCGAGCGGCCAGTGCAGATTCTTGACCGAGCCGTCCGCAGTTTGAGACGAAAGCAAGTACCCTGGGTGAAGGTTTTGTGGAGGAGCCAGCGGTATGAGGAGGCTACCTAGGAGCCTGAGGCGGCAATGCGGGAGCGGTACCCGGAGCTCTTCGCGGGTACGTCTTTCGGACCAACTTCGGTCCTCTTTGAGTTTGTTATGTTTTATATGACGTTTTTCCCGCACCCTAGTTAGTGCAAGTTTCAGGGACGAAACTTCCTTTGAGTTTGTTATATTGTTATGAACGTGGTTTCAAGACATCTTTTTAAGACGTCTGGGAGGTGGCCCAGACGTCTTACCAGACGTCTGGAACCCCTTCCAGACGTCTGGGATTTAATTTCTGCAGCCGTAGGATTGCGTCTGCGCGCCTGCGCGCGCAGACCTGCGAACGCCCTCTTTTTCCCTCTCTCCTCCTGTAGGCGCAGTGCTGCACTATCTCTCTCTCTCCCCGCGCGGCCTTATAAGGCCCTCGCCCTCTCCCTCACTCTCATCTCCTCCGCTCCCTTCTCCTTCTTCCAGCTGGTGCGAGAGCGAGCGAGCGGCGGCAACGGCAGCCGCGGCGAGTTGCGGGAGGAGGTGTTGCGCGAGGGAGGAGACGCTCGACCGTGAGGGCTCGAGCTTGCCGAGGCAGCTAGGGCCGGCCGGTGGGGGAGCAGCGGGCGTGGAGCGTCGCTGGAGGGCTGCTACAGCTCGAGCAGCAGGCGGTCGAGGCGCGGCGCGGTTGTGCGTCGCGGGCGGAGAGCGAGTCGAGCTCTGATTTTGGAAGTTTTTCCAGAATCAGACGTCTGGGCTTCCAACCAAACGACGGTGAAGACGTCTGGAGGACTGTCCAGACGTTTGGCAAGTTAGTTATTTTCGTCCTTCTTCCTTTTTTGCGACAGTTCATACTGAGAACGAGGAGTGGGTACGTGCAAGTTCTGAGATTCGCCATCCAACACGAATGAGATGTCTGGCCGTAGTGCCAGACGACGGGAAGGACTTCCAGACGTCCGGGGTGACCATCGGACGTCTGGGAACTAAGCCAGACGCCCCCGCAGGCTTCTGGACGTCTGAGGGATTACACAGAGAGAAGGTATCCTCTAAACCACCTTTTAAGACGTCTGGAAGAGGTTCCAGACGTCTGGAAGAGGTTCTAAACGTCTGATTTTGGACTGTTTCGTCGTTTTCGACCCGTTTTGGGCCCGTTCGGAGTCCGTTTTCCGCATTTCGAGTTACGTTTTTTTCGGAATAAAATCCTCTACCCATTTACAGTAATTATATACTATTCTGAGAAACTTCTTGTGTTTGATCCTTGTGTCAGGATCTCGTTCATTGCAGTCTCGGGGGTTGCGGAGGCGCGCGGGATTTCCGACCACGCCCGCAGTACTTCGGTTGTAGCTGGTAGAGTGGCTTTAAAAATTATTAACGTAATTTCTTACAATTATGGAACAATTAATAGAACCTAGGGCATTGCATGAATCCTAGGAATGAGAAACCAGATTGAATGATAGATCCTAGGGTATTGCATGAATCCTAGGGCTGGAAAACTAGATTGAATGATAGATCCTAGGGTACGGTATGAATCCTAGGATTGGAAAACTAGTGAAATGAATATAGATATTGCAGTCTTGGAAACTGTGGAAAGGAAATAATAGCTGCCTGTAAATTGATTTAACAGCTGCCTGTTATGAATAAATGAACATGATTGAGAATATGGGTTGTATGAACGTGAAACTGAAAGGGGTGAAACCTGAATGTGCTGAGTTAAAAGAGCTGGAACCCTACGGAGAATTAGGAGTAGAACTCCTGGAAAGAGAATGAAATGGAACTGAGAAAGAAAGATGTGGAAGTGTGTTGTCTCTTGGGTACGTAGTACCATGGGAAGCACCTATTACCTGCTTAGTGCAGAGCGGAGCCAGCCGCCCCAGGGACCCGGTGTTAGGTCTGGCCACTTTGTACGGACTTTTTGGCCCTCGTGTACACAGTACCGAGGAGAGCTACTAGTGTAGAGCGAGTACTAGCTACCCCACGGGCCCCGGGGTTCTACTAGCTTACCTACACTAACTTGTTAGGCCCACTGGCCAAACCAGGGTAGTCAGGCGAGGGTGCGCGGATTGTGGAGGGGCGAGACCCCTATTTGGTTATTGTGGAGGGGCTGGACCCCTGTTACTGAGAGGGCTCCGCCCTATACTGGTTCCGTGCTGCGCTTTGGGCGCAACCGTTAACTGAAACGACTGACCGCGTACTAGTGCGGGGTAGCTACCCGTGTGTTTATCGCGCGTGCCGTAGTCATCGTTATGTCTGTCGGTGACCTTGGGGTGGTTGATTGAGAGTAGGATCACCACGGGGGACTCTCCTGGCCAAGAGAGCACCACGTGTTACTTCTACTTTTCGGAAAAGACTGCAATCAAGATCGTTCCCACGAGGAACATTCGAGATCAAGTGAAGGATCTAAGAAATAGATAAACTGTGAAACAATAGAAAGACGTAAATAAAGGAAGAAAGAAAATAAAACAGCTACTGTACACTCTACTGTTTCTTAGTTTTAGTTGCCACTCTACTCAGCATTTCGCTGACGTGTTACACTCGTTACTTTTCAGGACCAAGTGTTGAGCAGCCAGGGTCAGCGGCTGCAGAGGACGCTGGGCCGAGTAGGGTCCAGTAGAGTTACCACTGTTCTTTTGTGCCCTTTTTGTTCCACTGTAGTGAGTAGTTCTTGTTACTCTCTGTACTTTTCTTTACTTGTAGTTCATGTTATATTATAAATGTTGTTCTACTGTTGTGGTGGTATATACTGTAGTGGTTCCTTTTCTTACTGCTGTATTTTGTTACTGCTAGTTATATTCATGCTGAATGTGGCTTATTTTACTGCTCTTTTGGTTACTTTCTCGTTGGACGACTAGTTCTTGGGTTTAGTCGAGTCGGTCCGGTTCTCGTGTCTCGTAGGGACTCGGGAATCGGGTCGTTACAAATGAGTAGATTCTTCTACCTTTATATTCTATTCTTTATGTTCCTGTACTTGTTACTTCTACTGTTGTGGTGGTGATATATACTGTAGCAGTTTTACTTCTTTACTGCTGTATTTTTTACTGTTAGTTGCTTAGTATAGTGAATGTGGTTTACTTTCTTTCTTTTTGGTTACTTTCTCATTGGACGACTGGTCTTGGGATCAGTCGAGTCGGTCCGGTCTTGTGTCCTGTAGGGATTCGAGAATCAGGTCGTAACATTGATCCTTTCTTTTTCTTGGTTTTTAGATTAGGTTGTTTTGTTGGGAACCACATGTCACCCTGTGCTTAACTCAGCAGAGTTCCCAGACATGGTTTATGGGTTGCCTGTTGGTGCTTTGCCAGTTCTGCAAGCGTGGGGTCAATCTCCTTCGGGAGATTGTCTGTTTCTCGATCTCGGGACACTTCTTTTTGTTTCTCTTTTGTTTCTTGTCTTATTTTGTATTTTGACGTTCCTCGTTCGATGGGATATTTTTTCTTCTCCTTTTGAGGGTTAGGTGTATCTATTTTTTCCTTATATCTTCTGTATTAAATTCTTTTCCTTTAATGAAAAGTTAATTTTCACCGATAAAAGAAAGAAAAGGCTGGTAAAATTGTAATTGTGCAAATCGAATATCTTTCTTTTTGTTATTAGCTGTTGCTACTATGGTTGAGAGAGGATCATTCTACGAAAGGAACTGCTCTTAGGAAGGGTGTTCCCAAATGGTTAAGGTTGAGTCATTGCTAGCCTTAGATTATTATTAAAAATCTAAGTAGGCTTATTTCTAGTATTGAATTAGACTAAGCAGTAGTGAACTAGTATAAAATTATCCATGTCAATTATGATTGATTGATTCAGATTATGAAAATTTTAGTTTCCCCTTGTTTATTATTATCTCTCAAGGGGCATTACTCCCTCTCCTCTATTGTCATCCTTTTCATTTAAAATTAGGGTAAGTTACATCGAGAATAAATGTAACTTTGCCGTCCTATGTCTAGATGGTAACTTTAACCTACAATATCTCCAATTTCCGTGCTAGAAGAAAATACATCCATCACCTCTATTCAATAGTATCATATATGCTCACTTGAAGAAAAAGAAGATGGTTGAACATAAAATTAGCAATTGATGGAGATCTTTCGTTATGTAAGGTAGTTGAAAAAAAGTAGCTAAAATAAGAAAAAGAAACCAAACAATAAAAAGAGGAAAATGAAAGCAAAGTTTCTTCTTGAATTACACAGAAATGTGTATTTTGCATTGTGTAGCATATATCAACAATTTCAACTAAGTATCTCAACTTGAGACAATGTACAACATTTGTAATTGTTTGCGAATGATACAAGAAGTTAGTCAAGGATTTTCAAATTTGCACTTACTCATGAATTTGAAATGTTTAAGATTAAAGAATGGAGATGTTTATCCATAAATGAAAAATATCGGGTGCCAAGCTTAGAATGGTTGCAGGCTGCTTGGTTGGACTTGTGACTCAAAACATATGCATTTATATTCTCCTGTATGTCCTCTCATTTCTTGATTGTACAACAAGTATCCATCATTTTACAAGTTTGGTTGCTTTTAGTTCAGTGCTCTAAAGCACCCCATGTTTTCTCATTTAGTGAGGCTCTTGGGAAAGCAAAATTCCGCCATTGCAGTAGTCTTTCCATGAATGAACCTTGTCCTCTATTCTTACTGCCTTTATTAAGGTAGCCATATTAATAGGGAGCAAGGGGTTGGTTGCGAAGGCCTAAGGCTATCCACATGCATGATTTGGGTTGTATATTTACCTCCTAAACATAGGGAAGATATCTGGCTAATTAATTATTGACTTAAGAAACAAGGTAAATTCCAAACTATTAGAGCTAATTTTTCACAATAGGATAGAAGACCTTTCCATATGTTTTTCTTCTAAATGTCTATTTAATTATAATATTATTTGGATGGTAAAAGAAAATTAATGTTAAACAAAATTTGTTGTGACATATCTTTTAAGATATTTGATTTGTATGTTTAATAAACATTAAGAAAAGGTTTTATTGTCATTTAATTTTCCCTTTATTGACATTTATAAATGTCTTGAAAGCCCATACTTATCTCCCACTTGAGTATATACAAGAGGAATGGGCATTAAACTACCAAACAACACCTTTACATTACCTAGGGATTGTACGAAGGATGAGAGTTTAAGAGCTAATAGTCACTTATTTTTTCGTTGGTGCATTTGGGTTAGATCAAGTCAGGACATACACCTATCATAATCTAAAAGTATATCCCTTCTTTGTTTTAGGCTATTACTTTTTGTTGCTATGCTTTTCTTTATTGAAACTCTCCATCTTGATGACTAGAACCCTTGTCTTTGACGTAGCATGTCCCATAAAAATGTGTCCCATAGCTTTAACTTTGAATGATCAAGACTCCATCTCTTACCTAAAATTATAAAGAGAATAATACTTTGACATTTATATAAGAATAACTATTATTTTAATTTAATCTTAAATAGATCCTTATGTAACAATTTAGAGCTAAACCCAAGCCTTTAGTTGAATTGAGATAAAATGATTTTGAAAACTTGTTAAGTACCTATTTTATGGACCTAAATCAATCACCCAAAACACTTATACCTAAGTTATTAAGTAGTATTTTCAAATCGACATTACCCATTCTACACTTTCATGAGTTTCCAATATGATCAATTTCTTTACCATAAAATCTTAATGTCCTTTTCTTGGTCATATAGCTAGAAATCACTTAGTTACTCATAGGTGTTGCAATGCTGTACAAGTTGTGTATAAAGAATCCCAATGTGTCTCCATTATTATATTTTTTGTTTTACTATTTAACTTATAAAATACTTAATACACGCATTTCGTTTGGTTGGCTCTTGCCTTTCATTCTAGCACCCCATAAAATAATCTTACATCGAGAATTATTGAAAGTAAGGGGTAGGTTTGGTTGGTTGAAGATTACTCATTGAATAATATGGGATTAAGCATTTTCGTTAGTTGACTTGGTTTTTTATATCTGACCTAATTGGTTATTAAGGTTTCTTTTTTTAATTAGACTTAGTTTATATTAAAATTATCGTAAGTGATATCATAGCCATGAATCGATTGAAAATGTGGGAATTAATTACTATAAAAGGCTAAGTGTTGTACCATAAAAATGATGGTATGCCTTGGGAGCATGTATGAGACACCTTTAGAAGTGCATATTACCTGATAAGAGATCAATTGGATGACCATGAAAACTTTTATAAGGACATCAGAATTTTAATGGGAGGAGGCTCTATCATGATCTCCTAAAAGAGTTTCATATTTGAAATTCATAAACAAAGTGAGGAACAAGTTATATAGATTAAGAAGTACTACTTGATAACTTAGATCTTGGTACTTTGGATGTTTGATTTGGATCTATTAAATCATACCTAGTACGTTGTTGAGGTTAATTTTCCTTGATGACTTAGGCATAGATCATTACGTCCAATGTGTTACAACATTTGATATAATTTAACAACCATTAAGGCAAAAAACAATTGGTATAAACTCGTCACGACCCTTATACTAGGCTGCAAAAATTGTTCTTAAATTTCCTACATGATCTCTCTCCCATTTAGGCTGTTGAAACTATTTCTTGTGAATAAGTACGTAAAATTAGGAATAACAAATGCGCAAGAAATTAACAACTCACATCCCTGAAATATTAATTCAATTGATCCTTGCTCCATTCTGGAAATGCACTGCAGCTAATCCTGAAAGTAAAAGGGGGTAAGGAAGCACTCAATAAAGTCTAGAACACTATCTACTGTTTAACCACTAAAATGCCTTAATAATCTTGCATTTTGTTTTTCTTCTATCTTTCTTATTGACTACCACAATGCACAAATTCTAGGTTAGTTACTTGTCAACGTTCACAATACTAGGTGTCATACATCTCAACCCTATACCAATAAGTCCAACAAAAGAAGGTTTATAGACTTTTCTAGTTTATAACTTACTATATGGGGTTATACCTAAACACAACACATTAATGATCAAGGACATGACTCACTTTCCTTATCTTTCTTAGAACTCCCCTTAAGTTGTCCCAAGTCTACCACAAGACCCATACTAGTATGCAATTAGCAACCCATACTAAATGGTAGCAAGTCTCACCTAGGTAACATTTCTAGGTTTGACTGTAGCACATCAACATTCCTTTCTTAGGTAGGCCTCTTAGGTCCCTCATCCACCTACTTGAATTGATTGTCTAATCACCACCATGAACCTAAAACTAAAGGTTCCACATGTGTAGGCCTTGGCTTGTGGCCAATATGGTAAATTATCCCTCTACCTCTTATTAAAACATGTGTCATACAGGATAACTTATCCAAGAGTAGCTCATTGGAGCTAATGAAGTCTTGCTACTTTCTATATAATCCCTGACCTTGACACCTGATGGTAGCACCGTCATTGGTGTTAATAAGACTAATTTAGTCTAACTACAGTAATAAATGCTCCTTAATATTCGGCAGAGGATCATTATTTCGTTTTGAATTGAATTTGAGAAACAGAAGAGAAAAGAGGTTAATTCTGTTGTTTTAACACCTCATCACAAATGTAGATTAACTAAGGGATCAATAAGAGCTTAATTCAAGGCTAAATGAGCTTAATTTCCCAAAAAGTGGGCTTGAGTTGATTGAGTCAGGGTTTTCTGCATTCTGAAGACTTTTATTATATGAAAACCTTAATTAATAGCCTCACTCAAATTGAAAGGGTTCTGGTCAAAATAAATGCAATATAGACCTCTTAAAAATCATTCAAAAATATTCTAAGAGGGTTGGTACCTTTACTTTGACCAATTGAATCCATTTTGACCAAAAACAGAGACTTAGGCGGGAGTTTGCTTTATTTCGGGCTTCTATGTAATTTATTTAGTCAAACTTGGTCAAAAGATAAATTTGAGGTCACCATTAGATTCCTTGGGTCTAAATTAGGTTAACCCCAAAATTTGAGCTAAATTAGAGTCTATCTTGACCTAATTTGCATTTTAGCCCATAAGTTTCTACTTATCACAAAACTACCCCTAACTTTTGATTCTTCTTGCATTTAAGTCCCTATCTTTTGGCTTCCTTTGCAAGGAGACCCCTGCCACCTTCTTCCTTGATTCCTAAACACAGTAACAATAGAGGAGGAGAACCCATGACCAACTTAAGTCAATTAGCAAATTGATTGAGGAAATCTCAATCAAATCTTCCAAATTTGGCGAGATTGTTCTAAGATCAAGATTAAACTGTTGAGATCCATCTCGAGCTCCAATTTTCTCGATTTGTATGCTGGTGAGATCAAAATTTCAAGCTCTATTTTCGGCCAAATTGCAAGTCAAATCTTACGAATTTTGGCTCATTTTTAGAAGGGATTAACTTTGTATAAAGGGCCCTGCATTCACGAGCACAGATTCATGCCAATTTTGTCGGAATTCTCCTCTTGTATTCCTCCTCGGTGGTGGAAATCAAGCACCACTAGAGCTCCTCGCCCTCCTTCCTCACCCTCTTCCATGCACAATAGGTAGAGGGTTCTTCTTCCTTGTCTTCGCATGGAGCACCCATGAAGCTTCATGCCACAATTCCCTATCTTCTGCTCTAGCTAACTACCTCTTCTTCCTCATCGCCGATGCACCTTTAGTGACGTTGTCCCATTCTCCTCTCTTCAAATTAGTTTAGGGGTTTTCTATCTCTCTCTCCTTCAATTAGCCTTCTGGAGCTCCTGAGCTCCATTCGGCCTCTCTTTTTCCATCAACTCGAGCAACCATCATTCCGACCACCTTCATCGCCAACCACCTCCTCGTCCCTATCACCCAAATTGAGTAAGGAAAAAGTTTCCCCACATCTCCACACAACTTTTGCCCAACTCAATTTGACCCTTTGTCGGCTTCGTCATCCTCTCCGACCACGGTCGTCGGAACCACCTTCACCTCTACCATCTGGCAGCCACGCCACACCAAACACCACCTAACCACCACCTACACATTCGTCGTGCCTCGATGAAGCTCTTAGACCATTTAATTGGGGCCCTTGGCCTGTATTCATCTGTGCAGGTGCTCGTCATCGTCGTCTTCCTTATCGCCCTCAACCACTGTATGACGATCTCCCACCACGCCACCACTTCCAATCGAAGTGGACCAGCATCAGGGTCTCCTTTGGACCCTCAATTGAGTAAGCCAACAGCAGTAATGACATCAATATGGGCAGGCATCCTACATAGCTGCAGTGAAGGAGGAAGTGGGACTTTAGTCCCACATCATGGAAAGATAAATTGAGATCATAACCTTTTGCGTACATTACCCTCTCGCCCAAGATCACGGGGTTTAGGTTCCCCACATGCAAACTCCCATGCATACCCTCGCATGTGCTTACGCCACGCAGGTTTGAGCTTGTTGCGAACGCGTGGCTTCAGACGTCTGGGAGGTGACCCAGACGTCTGGAACCCCTCCCAGACGTCTGGGATTCGGTTACGGTGGCACGCGCGGTCGCGTTTGCCCGCCTGCGCGCACAGACCTGCGGGTGCCCTTTTTCCCTCTCCTCCGTAGGCGCTGCCCCCCCTGTCCCGATCTCTCTCTCCTCACCGCGAGGCTTTAAAAAGCCTCGCCCTCTCCCTCACTCTCACCACCTCCGCTTCTCCTTCTTCTTCCAGCGAGTGCGAGCGCGAGCTAGCGGCGGTGGTGGCAGCCGCGGCGAGTGCGGGAGGAGGTGCCGCGCGAGAAGAGGAGGCGCTCGGCCGTGAGGGCGAGCTTGCCGGGGCTGCTAGGGCCGGCCGGCGGAGGGAGCAGCAGATGCGGGGTGACGTGGAAGGCCTGCTACAGCTCGAGCAGTAGGCGGACGAGACGCGGCGCGGTCGTGCGTCGCGGGCGGAGGGCGAGTCGCGCTCTGATTCTGGAAGTTTTTCCAGAATCAGACGTCTGGGCTTCCAACCAGACGACGGGGAAGGCGTCTGGAGGACTATCCAGACGTCTGGCAAGTAAGTTATTTTCGTACCTTCTTCCTTTCCTACGACTGTTTGTACTGAGAGAGAGAAATGGGTACGTGCAGGTTCTGATTCGCCATCCAACGCGAATCAGACGTCTGGCTGCAGTTCCAGACGACGGGAACGACTTCCAGACGTCCGGGGTGACCATCAGACGTTTAGGACCTAGGCCAGATGCCCTCACAGGCTTCTGGACGTCTGAGAGACCACGTAGAGCAAAGGTAACCTCTGATCCACTTTTTAAGACGTCTGGAAGAGGTTCCAGACGTCTGATTTTGCACTGTTCGTCATTTTCGACCCGTTTAGGGCCCGTTCGGAGTCCATTTTCCGCGTTTCGAGTTTCGTGCTTCTCGGAATTTAATCCTCTACCCGTCTACAGTAGTTATATACTGTTTTGAGAAACTCCTTGTGTTTTATCCTTGTGATAGGATCCCATTCCGTTGCAGTCTCGGGGGTTGCGGAGGTACGCGGGATTCGCGACCACGCCCCCAGTACGCCTGTTGTAACCGGTAGAGTGGCTTTTAAGTTTACTAGTATAATATGTTAAATTATGGAACCATAAATAGAACGTAGGACATTGCATGAATCCTAGGAATGAGAAATAGATTGAATGATAGATCCTAGGTGTTGCATGAATCCTAGGGCTGGAAAACTAGATTGTATGATAGATCCTAGGGTATGGCATGAATCCTAGGATGGGAAGAACTAGTGGAATATATGAATACTGCAGTCTTGGAAAATGTGGAAAGGAAATAATAGCTACCTGTAAATTGGTTTAACAGTTGCCTGTTATGAATAAATGAGCATGTCTGAGAATATGGGATGTATGAACGTGAAACTGGAAAGGTGAAACCTGAATGTGCTGAGTTAAAAGAACTGGAACCCTATGGGGAATTAGGAGTGGAACTCCTGGAAAGAGAAAGGAATGGAACTGAGAAAGAAAGACGTGGTAGTGTGCTGTCTCTTGGGTACGTAGTACCAAGGGAAATACCTGTACCTGTTTAGTGCAGAGCGGAGCCAGCCGCCCCAGGGACCCGGGGTTAGGACTGGCCACTTTGTACCGACTTGCTGGCCCTCGTGTACGTAGTACCGAGGAGAGCTACTAGTGTAGGGAGGTACTAGCTACCCCACGGGCCCCGGGGTTTTGCTAGCCTCCTATATCGACTTGTTAGGCCCACTGGGCAAACCAGGGTAGTCAGGCGAGGGTGCGCGGACTGTGGAGGAGCAAGGCCCCTGTTTGGTTACTGTGGAGGGGTTGGACCCCTATTACTGAGAGGGCTCTGCCCTGTACTGGTTTCTTGCTGTGCTTTGGGCGCACCCGTTAACGGAAATGACTGACCGCGTGCCAGTGCGTGTTAGCTACCTGTGCGTCTATCGCGCGTGCTGTAGTCACCGTTACGCCTGTCCGTGACCTTGGGGTGGTTGACTGAGAGTAGGATCATCACGGGGGACTCTCCCGGCCAGGAGAGCACCACGTGCTACTTCTACTGTTCGGAAAAGACTGCAATCAAGATCGTTCCCATGAGGAACATTCGAGATCAAGTGAAAGATCTGAGAAATAGATAAATTTTGAAACAATAGAAAGACGTAAATAAAGGAAGAAAGAAAATTAAAACAGCTACTGTACACTTTACTGTTTCTTTAGTTTAGCTGCCACTCTACTCAGCGTTTTGCTGACGTGTTACACTCGTTACCTTTCAGGACCAGGTGTTGAGCAGCCAGGGTCAGCGGCTGCAGAGGATGCTGGGCCGAGTAGGGTCCAGTAGAGTTACCACTATTCTCTTGTACCTCTTTTTGGTTCCACTGTAGTGAGTAGTTCTTGTTACCGCTGTACTTTTCTTTACCTGCAGTTCATATTATGTTATGAATGTTGTTCTACTGTTGTGGTGGTATATACTGTAGTAGTTTATTTCCTTACTGCTGTATTTTCTTACTGTTAGTTATATTCATGCTGAATGTGGTTTATTTTACTGCTCTTTTGGTTACTTCCTCGTTAGACGATCAGGTCTTGGGATTAGTAGAGTCAGTCCGATTCTCGTGTCTCGTAGGGACTCGGGAATCGGGTCGTTACAAGATGGTATCAGAGCAAGGTCGTCCCGAGAAGTGAATCAACTGACTGGAAAATAACCAATTCACATGTCTATAACTAGAGTAGCCACCGCAACATACCTTTTGACATGAGCTCTTAGACGTTTCCATTAGGTATCGTTTCGTAGTGACGTGTTCCGTTTTGTTTCGCATCTCCTTGCAGGAGATACCTCGTCGTGGGACTGGTGAGGCGGGCTGCGGGCGTGGCTGAGGACGAGGCCAGCGAGGTGGGTGTACCGTTGCCGACGCCTCAGTGGACCAGCCACTACTCCCGGGCGTCCATGCCCAGGACCTCGCCCACCTGATACGGGATATTGTGCGAGAGGAGCTCCACCCACCGCCCCGAGCACCTCCCCCTGGGGCTGCGGAGGGGGAGTCCTCTGTGGGCCCCCTGACGGATGAGGCGCTGGACACGGGGGAGGGGATGGGCCGCCGCAGCCCCCACCTTCCTCCGATACTTCTGTGCATGAGGCACCGTTGCCTGGAGGTGCACCAGCATCCCCACAGCAGTGCCACTCCGAGTTCTTCGGGCAGTTCCGGAAGTTGAAGCCCCCCTCTTTCAAGGGGGATGAGGACCCGACCGAGGCAGAGGACTGGCTCGAGCAGCTGGAGAAGATCTTCGACACCCTTCGCCCCTCGGTGGAGTGCCGCGTAGCCTTTGCCACGTACCAGCTGGAGAGTGCGGCACACAGGTGGTGGAGGGCGGTCCGGGGATAGGAGAGGGACGAGCTGACCTGGGATCGGTTCATCGCTCTCTTCTACGAGCAGTACTTTCCCCAGACGTGGCAGGACCAGAGGAGGCGGGAGTTCCATACTCTCTGCCAAGGGACGATGACCGTGAGCGCGTACCGCACGCGTTTCCTGGAGCTGTCCCGCTTTGCAGCGGCAGCTACTGAGGAGGAGCGCCTTTGGAGGTTCACCGAGGGGCTCCGGCCTGCGATTCGGGGGTATGTCAAACCCCTGAAGCTGCCTACGTTTTCGAGGGTGGTGGAGGCTGCCATGACTTACGAGGAGACCAATCCGTCCGTGCGAGACACTGACGGCGGGCGGAAGAGGCCCTTTCAGCCAGACTTTTCATAGGGCCGGCGAGAGAGGAGACACGTGGCGTCCGCAGGGGAGCTGTCACGTTTTACAGGGCCATCGGTGGCCTTTGGGGGCCCTCGACAGGGGCCTGTCGCCAGCACCGGACCCCTGCCCAGCCGACAGTAGGGACCCACTGAGGGCGGGAGTCGAGTTTCCCTCTGTTACCAGTGTGGCCAGTCGGGCCACATCAGGAGGGACTGCCCGTCTAGGGAAAGAGGTCAGCAGATACTTCCCGCGCAGAGCACTGGAGGTGCGCAGGAGGCTGCAGTTCCCAGGCGTGAGGAGGAGGATAGCAGTCACGAGGAGGGTACCGGCCAGCACCTACCCGTCCGACGCAGAGTGTGGCTGCTTCGTCCGCACCTAGAGCTGAGGGGCGTATCAACGCCCTGACACACAGGGATGCCAGAGCTTCGGGCTCAGTTGTGGCAGGTATGGTTTCAGTTTCCGGTAGACTCGTTTACACGCTTTTCGATTCCGACGCTACGCACTCGTTTGTCGCAGCCAGTTTCGCAGTTAGTTTGGACCAGGATTATACACTGTTAGAGAATCCGTTCGTAATCAGAGGCCCGAGTGGTCAGCTGTTTGTAGCTGAGGAGGTGTACACAGATTGTGAGGTCAGCGTCGGGGGACATAGCCTGCCAGCTGACCTGATTATGATACAGATGGAGGACTTTGGAGTGATTCTGGGGATGGACTGGCTGTCCGCTTACCACGCCTTGGTAGACTGTTTTGAGAGGAAGATTGTCTTCTCCATGCCGGAGTTGCCTTCTTTCGAGTTTCATAGACAGCCAGTGGACGGAGGCCTCAGGTGCATTTCGGCACTTCGGGCGGTGAGACTTTTGAGCCAGGGGTGTGAGGGCTTCCTAGCTTGTGTGGTGGCAGAGCCCAGCCCTGTGGCAGACTTCCAGAGCATCCCGGTGGTCAGAGAGTACCCTGACGTGTTCCAAGACGAGTTACCAGGACTACCGCCCTAGCGTGAGATCGAGTTTCAGATCTCGCTAGTACCAGGGACCAGCCCCATCTCCACCGCGCCATACAGGATGGCACCGCTTGAGCTACGAGACATCAAGTCTCAGTTGCAGGACCTTTTGGGGAAGGGTTTCGTGAGGCCCAGTGCGTCTCCCTGGGGAGCCCCGGTACTATTTGTGAAGAAGAAGAATGGTACCCTACGCCTTTGTGTGGACTACCGACAGTTGAATAGGGTCACCATCAAGAATAGATATCCGCTGCCGAGAATCGACGACTTGTTTGACCAGTTGCGGGGTGCCACGGTGTTCTCCAAGATCGACTTGAGGTCTTGATACCACTAGTTGAGGATCAGAGAGACCGACGTGTCCAAGACAGCTTTCCGCACCCGGTACGGACACTACGAGTTTTTGGTCATGCCGTTTGGGCTGACCAATGCCCCCGCTGCTTTCATGGATCTGATGAACCGGGTGTTTAGACTGTACTTGGACCAGTTCATGGTGGTATTCATTGATGATGTACTCATCTATTCTCGAGATCGGACGCAGCACGGATAGTACTTGCGGGTGGTTCTGGACACTCTGAGACGACGTAGGCTGTACGCCAAATACAGCAAGTGCGAGTTCTGGTTGAGGAAAGTGACCTTCTTAGGTCATGTGATCTCTGGAGAAGGCTTGGCGGTGGACCCAGCCAAGGTTGAGGCAGTGCTCAGGTGGGAGAGACCGTGTTTAGTCACTGAGATTCGCAGTTTCCTGGGACTGGCAGGCTACTACAGACGATTTATCAGAGGGTTTTCACAGATCGTGCGTCCTATGACATAGTTGACCCGGGAGGACGTGCCCTTCACTTGGACAGACACCTGTGAGGCGTGTTTTCAGGAGCTGAAGGAGAGGTTGACCTCAGCTCCCGTGCTCACCATCCCTGACAGTAGTGGCGGGTTCGTTGTGTACACGGACGCTTCCTTGTAGGGGTTAGGAGGTGTGCTCATGCAGAGGGGTCACGTAGTCGTTTACGCTTCACGGCAACTGAAGCCCCATGAGCATACCTACCCTACCCACGACCTAGAGTTGGCAGTTGTTGTCTTCGCGCTGAAGACCTGGAGGCACTACTTGTACGGTGAGGCCTTCGAAATTTTCACAAATCACAAGAGCCTCAGATACGTTTTTGATCAGAAGGAGCTCAACATGAGACAGAGATGTTGGTTGGAGCTCTTGAAGGACTACGACTGCAGCATCTCCTACCACCCGGGAAAGGCCAATGTGGTGGCTGACGCCTTGAACCGTAAGGCGCCCGCACGCTTGGCCAGTTTACAGTTACAGAGTTGGAGCCTTTTGGAGGAGGTGGGCAGTTGGTGACCCCTGGAGTTACGGGGTCACTGTGGGGCAATGACGGTGACACGACAGACTAGGCCAGAGTTGATAGACCGCATCATCACAGGACAGATGGCTGATCCGTACTTGCAGTCCTTGCGCGGCAGAGTACTGTCAGGAGACCCAGGGGACTTCTCTTTCGCAGACCAGGTGTTGCGCCTGGGGGGACGGTTGTGCGTTCCCAGGGACGAGGAGCTGTTGAGAGAGCTCCTAACTGAGGCACATAATTCCAGATTCACCATACATCCCGGAAACACGAAGATGTACCACGACTTGAGACGCGAGTTTTGGTGGAGGGGGATGAAGCGGGATGTGGGTGAATTCATGCAGCAGTGCTTAGTGTGCCAGCAGGTGAAAGCCGAGCATCAGAGGCCTGCAGGGCCGCTACAGCTGCTTCCAGTGCCAGAGTGGAAGTGGGAGAGCATCATCATGGGCTTGGTGGTGGGCTTACCTGTTACCCAGCGAGGACACGACGCTGTCTGGGTAATTGTGGATAGACTAACGAAGACGGCACGATTCTTGCCGATTCGAGTCACTTTGGGACCAGCACAGTTGGCAGAGAGGTATATCCGTGACGTGGTACGACTACACGGAGCTCCACGGGAAATTGTATCCGACCAGGATACCCGCTTTACGTCCCAGTTTTGGGCTGAGTTTCAGCAGGCTCTGGGGATGCGGTTGAGGTTTAGTACGGCTTACCACCCCCAGACGAACGGACAGTCTGAGCGCACGATACAGACACTTGAGGACCTTTTGCGTGCCTGTGTACTGGACTGGAGGGGCTCTTGGGAGGAGCACCTGCCCCTGGCGAAGTTTGCATACAACAACAGCTATCACTCGAGCATCGGCATGGCTCCCTACGAGGCTCTGTACGGACGGAGTTGTACGGCACCCTTGAGTTGGGTTGAGGTGGGGACCAAGTGGGAGGTTGGCCCCAGGTTGATCCGGCAGAGTCAGGAGGTAGTCGAGCAGATCCACAGGCGACTCCGCACTGTCAGGAGCAGACAGAAGAGCTACGCGGATCGGAGGTGCATAGAGGTGCAGTTTGAGGTTGGGGACCACGTCTTCCTTCGTGTTTCGCCCATGAAGGGCCTACAACGGTTTGGGGTGAGAGGGAAGCTCGCGTCGAGGTTCGTGGGGCCCTTTGAGGTCTTGGAGCGGGTTGGACCCGTTGCTTACAGACTTGCCCTCCCCCCGTAGCTTTCTGGTGTGCACGAAGTGTTCCACGTGTCCAACCTCAGGAAGTACGTAGCCGATCCCAGTCACGTACTGAGTCACGAGAGTGTCGAGGTGGGCGACGACCTGACCTACCCCGAGCGACCAGTGCAGATTCTAGACCGAGCCATCCGCAGTTTGAGATGAAAGCAAATGCCCCTGGTAAAGGTTTTGTAGAGGAGCCAGCGGTACAAGGAGGCTACCTGGGAGCCTGAGGCGGCAATGCGGGAGCGGTACCCGGAGCTCCTCGCGGGTACGTCTTTTTGGATCGGCTTCGGTCATCTTTGAGTTTGTTATGGTTACTATAACATTTTTCCCGCACCCTAGTTAGCGCAAGTTTTGGGGTCGAAACTTCCTTTGAGTTTGTTATATTGTTATGAACGCGCGGCTTCAGACGTCTTTTAAGACGTCTGGGAGGTGGCCCAGACGTCGGACCAGACGTCTGGAACCCCTCCCAGACGTCTGGGATTCGGTTACGGTGGCATGCGCGGTCGCGTCTGCACGCCGTGCGCGCAGACCTGCGGGTGCCCTTTTTCCCTCTCCTCCGCAGGTGCTGCCCCCCCTGTCCCGATCTCTCTCTCCTCACCACGAGGCTTTAAAAAGCCTCGCCCTCTCCCTCAGTCTCACCACCTCCTCTTCCCCTTCTTCTTCTTCCTGCGAGTGCGAGCTCGAGCGAGTGGCGGCGGTGGCAGCCGCGGTGAGTGCGGGAGGTGCTGATCGAGAAGAGGAGGCGCTCGGCCGTGAGGGCGAGCTTGCCGGCGGGGGGAGCAGCAGACGCGGGGTGACGCGGGAGTCCTGTTGCAACTCGAGCAGCAAACGGACGAGACGCGGCGAGGCCGTGCGTCGCGGGCGGAGGGCGAGTCGCGCTCTGATTCTGGAAGTTTTTCTAGAATCAGACATCTGGGCTTCCAACCAGACGATGGGGAAGACGTCTGGAGGACTATCCAGACGTCTGGCAAGTAAGTTATTTTCGTACCTTCTTCCTTTCCTACGACCGTCCGTACTGAGAGAGAGAAATGGGTACGCGCAGGTTCTGATTCGCCATCCAACGCGAATCAGACGTATGGCTGCAGTTCCAGACGACGAGAACGACTTCCAGACGTCCGGGGTGACCATCGGACGTCTGGGAACTAGGCCAGACGCTCTCGCAGGCTTCTGGACGTCTGAGAGACCACGTATAGCAAAGGTAACCTATGATCCACTTTTTAAGACATCTGGAAGAGGTTCCAGACGTCTGATTTTGCACTGTTCGTCGTTTTCGACCCGTTAAGGGCCCGTTCGGAGTCCGTTTTCCGCGTTTCGTGTTTCGTGCTTCTCGGAATTTAATCCTCTACCCGTCTACAGTAGTTATATACTGTTTTGAGAAACTCCTTGTGTTTGATCCTTGTGATAGGACCCCGTTCCGTTGCAGTCTCAGGGGTTGCAGAGGTATGCGGGATTCCCGACCACGCCCCCAGTACGCCTGTTGTAACCGGTAGAGTGGCTTTTAAGTTTACTAGTATAATATGTTAAATTATGGAACCATAAATAGAACGTAGGACATTGCATGAATCCTAGGAATGAGAAATAGATTGAATGATAGATCCTAGGTGTTGCATGAATCCTAGGGCTGGAAAACTAGATTGTATGATAGATCCTAGGGTATGGCATGAATCCTAGGATGGGAAGAACTAGTGGAATATATGAATACTGCAGTCTTGGAAAATGTGGAAAGGAAATAATAGCTACCTGTAAATTGGTTTAACAGCTGCCTGTTATGAATAAATGAGCATGTCTGAGAATATGGGATGTATGAACGTGAAACTGGAAAGGTGAAACCTGAATGTGCTGAGTTAAAAGAACTGGAACCCTATGGGGAATTAGGAGTGGAACTTCTGGAAAGAGAAAGGAATGAAACTGAGAAAGAAAGACGTGGTAGTGTGCTGTCTCTTGGGTACGTAGTACCAAGGGAAGTACCTGTACCTGTTTAGTGCAGAGCGGAGCCAGCCGCCCCAGGGACCCGGGGTTAGGACTGGCCACTTTGTACCGACTTGCTGGCCCTCGTGTACGTAGTACCGAGGAGAGCTACTAGTGTAGGGAGGTACTAGCTACCCCACGGGCCCCGGGGTTCTGCTAGCCTCCTACGTCGACTTGTTAGGCCCACTGGGCAAACCAGGGTAGTCAGGCGAGGGTGCGCGGACTGTGGAGGGGCAAGGCCCCTGTTTGGTTACTGTGGAGGGGTTGGACCCCTATTACTGAGAGGGCTCTGCCCTGTACTGGTTCCGTGCTGTGCTTTGGGCGCACCCGTTAACGGAAACGAATGACCGTGTGCCAGTGCGGGTTAGCTACCTGTGCATTTATCGCGCGTGCTGTAGTCACTGTTACGCTTGTCTGTGACCTTGGGGTGGTTGACTGAGAGTAGGATCACCACGGGGGACTCTCCCGGCCAGGAGAGCATCACGTGGTACTTCTATTGTTCGGAAAAGACTGCAATCAAGATCGTTCCCACGAGGAACATTCGAGATCAAGTGAAAGATATGAGAAATAGATAAATTTTGAAACAATAGAAAGACGTAAATAAAGGAAGAAAGAAAATTAAAACAGCTACTGTACACTTTACTGTTTCTTTAGTTTAGCTGCCACTCTACTCAGCGTTTTGCTGACGTGTTACACTCGTTACCTTTCTGGACCAGGTGTTGAGCATCCAGGGTCTGCGGCTGTAGAGGACGCTGGGCCGAGTAGGGTCCAGTAGAGTTACCACTGTTCTCTTGTACTTCTTTTTGGTTCCACTGTAGTGAGTAGTTCTTGTTACCGCTGTACTTTTCTTTACCTGCAGTTCATATTATGTTATGAATGTTGTTCTACTGTTGTGGTGGTATATACTGTAGTAGTTTATTTCCTTACTGCTGTATTTTCTTACTGTTAGTTATATTCATGCTGAATGTGGTTTATTTTACTGCTCTTTTGGTTACTTCCTCGTTGGATGACCAGGTCTTGGGATTAGTCAAGTCGGTCCGATTCTCGTGTCTCGTAGGGACTCGGGTCGTTACAGGGCTGGGTCTAAATTCGAATCCGATTATAGAGAAAAGAGAGAGAGGAAGAGGTTGGGCCAAGAGAGAGATGGGGGTTTTTCTTTGGGTGAAAATTTGACGTCTGGGCTTAGATCTGATTTTGAAAGATAAGTTGTTTGGTGGTTAGTGCAGACGTTTGATTGCATCCTTATGTTCACACAAGCCTTTGGCTTGAGAAATTGGTTAAGTCTTGAGGCCTTATATTGAGTTGAAGAAACACATTTTTTTGATCTCCAACACTTACATATTCTGTTGAGCTTGATATATATTGATTCACTTTGCATATCTTCTTGTTATATCAATCTTTTGAGCTTCACTTAATTACTTAATTAGTAGTTTTTTTTCCAATCTTTTGCTCCCTGCGAATGACCTCGGAACTCTTTTTCGAGTATATAAATTTAAGTACCGTTGACTCGTTTTCGTTGCTATACTACAACACATTTCTAAAATTCGACGAGAATGCGTTAGCAACACCCTTAAATTCTAGCACCTTTGGAAGAGGTCCTCAACTTCAAAGGGATCTAGGTATGTATCGATTTGAGCATTGATACTCCAAATGGTCTCATTGGATTAAGTGTTAACTTTAGATTATGGCTTAACTAATCAATTAAATATTCTTGCTTTGTTATTCATCTTTCTTGATTTCGTATTCCAATCATGAGTCGACGGATACATCTTAAGTCAGAATGTAGTTTCTATCCTAGTGCTTGTTTAATTGATTAAGTATTCCCACCCTAGAATTTGTACCCACTGACCCTTGGAAGCATCTCCTTTAAGGTCATTAGCCTTGTATTAATCCTGCTTTCCTAAGTTGTACTTCTAGAATTGATGGGAACACCATCATGTGCCCTAACTAGCTTATTTTGACACAATAAAGAGAATAAAAGCTCCTACATAACCAACTGGAGATCCTAATTCACTGAATAACCTTTCTGAGAGAAAAGTAAGAAACAAGGGGTAAAACTGTAATTTTACCATTGCAGTGCAACAAAGGGATTTCTCAAGGGTTAAACACAGGTCAAAAGGTCTTAACAAGATAAAAAGTGGGTTGGATCAGACAGAAAATGGTTCATGTGAGTTCTGGGAATTAAATGACTTCTTGTAACCCTAAAACAGACCCACTTGATTAAACAAGGTTCTCGTCAGGATAAAATTCACCTAAACCCTCTAAAAATCATATAAAAATATTATCTAGGGTTTGAAACTTTTAATTTGGCCCTTGGAACCCATTTTGACCTAGAATGGGGTCTCAGACATATATTTGCCCTAAATTGGGTTTTTGCATATATTACCTAGTCAAATGTGGTCAAAATCAAAATACAACTTCACCATTGGATTCCTCAAGTTGAAATTAGGTTTTTATCAAAATTTGGACCTAAGGGGAACTCATCTTGACCCACTTTGCAAATAAGTCCAACCTGATTACATTTCTTCCCCTATCTTTTGAAAATCCTTGCATTTGGCCCCCTAGCTTCTTCATCATCCTTGCAAATAGGTCCCTCTACCATTATAGCGGAGGAAATCCTACTCCGATGAACTTTAGAAGGAGGATTCTCCTTGATTGCTCAGAGAATCCTTCCCAAAATTGGAAGGGAGATTCTCTGAGTAATCCTCTCCAATCTAAACCCATTGATGAGCCTTAATTCCTACCCAATCTCTCATGCGAACGCATGAGAGATTTGGGTCTTTTTGAAGCTTCTAACTCCGGTGGACATACCTTTCTTGGAAGCTTGGCTTCCAAGCACAAAGCCTTCCCCAGAGGACTATTTATTTAAGCAACCCCTGATCCAGCCGCATCTCCTCAGCTTGGAATTGGTGGTTCTTCCCTCACTAATTCATCGCCCAACCACAATACCGGTGTTTGGGTTACCTTCCTCTCAATCATCCGCGTCGGCCATACCAGCCTTGACGTTGCCTCTGCCCTCATCTTCACCGCCGCCTCATCTACGGAGATCTTCGTCTCCGACGTCGGCCGTACCAACCTAGACGCCTCTCCTATCTCCTTCGTCCTTAGTTTAGGTCTGTTAGCTTCCCTCTCTCTTCTACTCCCATTCCCCCTCTTTACTTCTCAAAAACACCCCTCAACGCCATCGATCACCATCACCTTCTCCACCTCCGGCGAACCCTCCGACGAGGCGCCCCCGTCGCTCCGCACCTCCACCTGCCTCGCCAACCACCCTACGACGTTCGCCTCAACTCATTGATCATAATCCCCCACTTCATTCACTCCATTAGCCTCCCTAACATCCCCCCAAACACACCCACTCACACGGCCACAGAGAACCCTAGGCATGCCACCATAGCCATTCCCATGCCACACCGACCACCGCTGCATATTCGCCATGCCTTGGCGAAGCTCCCTGAGCATTTTAACGTGGCCGCAAGGACGTTGTGGCGATTTCAGGTACAGCAGCCCTCTGCCATTGACGCACAGCTTGAACCTTGCTTGCAGCGAGCTCTAGGCTTCACCAGCCCCAGGTCGCTACCCCAAGTCGTGTGGAATGTCTTCGCGCACGACTCCAGGCTGCCAATTAGAGCCACAAGTCCTTGTAGCTGCTGCAATCAAAGGAACGCCTCTACTGCAGGTGTGCGCGAAGGGGGTGGGAAGATAGTCCCACCTCGTAAAGCTTTGAGGCACTTCACCCGCATAAGTTGATTTCCTAGTATAGGCTCTTCGCCTCCAACTCATAGGGTGAGGTCCCTCTCTCCCCCTCTCACGGCCTCATCCGCAGCACTGCCCACACGGACCTAGCCTGGACCCGTTTACCCGATCGACTCACTCCTAGCTCACCACCCACGCCGGTGAGCCTGGACCCGAGTCTTCGTTAGGTTCGATTACCTGAACCGGATGTGGCTCTGGGAGAGCGAACCAAAATAGAGAAGAGAGAAGAGAGGAATGCTACGTAGGGGAAGGGGGGTTTTGCCTTGGAAAGCTTCACTCCACACTTAGCCAAATACAGAGAAGAAGAGAAGGTTAGGCAGCGAAGAAGAAAGAAGGAAGGAAGAAGAAACCAAGGAAGAGAAAGAAGATAGAGAAGGTAAAGAAAAGAGAAGACAAAGAGAAGAAAGAGCCAACAACAGAGAAAGGAAGGAGAAGAAAGAGAAAAAGAGAGATTGCAAGAGAAATCAGAGAAAGAAGAAGAAAGAAAAATCAGAAGAAAGCACTGTAGCACATAATTTTAAGACGTCTAATTTTATAATCAGATGTCCAATTCTTCATAAGCTCTCTATTATTTTTTGCTACAATTCTTTTTATGCTCCATATACTCATGCTTTATATTCTTAATTAGATTTTCAGTAGTATTATGTGTTCAGTTTGTATTTATTATTGAGATTAGTGCGTGAATTCCATTTGCTCCCTGGGTTCGACTTCGGACTTTAAATTCGAGTAATAAAATTATAATTTTTTTGAATGCTTTTTCGACTGTATTACAACCGACCTTCTTAAAACCTGATCAAGCACGACAAACAAGAATACTTCCAAAGCTAGCCAAGTAGGTGAGCACCTTCCGGCTCAAGGCATTAGCCACCACATTGGCCTACCTTGGGTGATAAGAGATGTTGCAGTCGTAGTCCTTCAAAAGCTCTAACCAATGCCTCTGCCTCATGTTGAGCTCCTTTTGATCAAATAAGTACTTAAGGCTCTTATGATCCGTGAAGATCTTAAAGGTCTCACCATACAGGTAATGCCTCCATGTCTTCAACGCGAAGACAACCGCTCCCAGCTCCAAGTCATGAGTGGGGTAGTGGTCGCCCGCTTCGTTGGTCTGGTTATTTATTATGGTCGTTGTGGTATATAACAAAGCGATTACCAGTTTAATACAATTTATTACTCGGAATGACAAGTTTCCCGAGGTCGAACTCAGGGAGCAACTATAATTCTAGAAACATAAAGGTTCACAATTATGTTACAAAAATAATAAGAGAGAGAGAGAGGGAGCAAAAGTTCTCTTTTTTTGGCTTCTTCTTCTTCTCTCTTCCTCTTCTATTTTCTTCTTCTCTTTCAGCTGATTCTTCTTTTCTTCAATCTGCCTTCTTCTCTCTTCTTTTCTTTCTGCTCTGGTCGTTCCTCTTCTTTCTTTCTTTCTCTTTCCTGTCTTCTTCTTATTCTTTGCATCTTCTTTCTTTCTTCTTCAGCCTGTGTTATGAACGCGGTTTCAAGACATCTGGGAGGTGGCCCAGACGTCTGACCAGACGTCTGGAACCCCTTCCAGACGTCTGGGATTTATTTTCTGCGGCACGCAGGATTGCGTCTGCGCGCACAGACCTGCGAACTCCCTCTTTTTCCCTCTCTCCTCCTGCAGGCACAGTGCTGCGCTCTCTCTCTGTCTGTCTGTCTGTCTCTCTCTCTCCCCGCGCGGCCTTATAAGGCCCTCGCCCTCTCCCTCACTCTCATCTCCTCCGCTCCCTTCTTCTCCTTCTTCCAGCCGGTGCGAGAGCGAGCGAGTGGTGGTAGCGGCAGCTGCGGCGAGTTGCGGGAGGAGGTGTTGCGCGAGGGGGGAGACACTCGACCGTGAGGGCTCGAGCTTGCCAGGGCAGCTAGAGTCGGCCGGCGGGGGAGCAGCGGGCGTGGAGTGACGCGGGAGGGCTGCTGCAGCTCGAGAAGCAGGCGGACGAGGCATGGCGCGGCCGTGCGTCGCGGGCGGAGAGCGAGTCGAGCTCTGATTCTGGAAGTTTTTCCAGAATCAGACGTCTGGGCTTCCAACCAGACGACGGTGAAGACGTCTGGAGGGCTGTCTAGGCGTTTGGCAAGTAAGTTATTTTCGTCCTTCTTCCTTTTCTGCGACCTGTCGTACTGAGAGCGAGGAGTGGATACGTGCAGGTTTTGAGACTCATCATCCAACGCAAATCGGACGTCTGGCCGCAGTGCCAGACGACGGAGAGGAGTTCCAGACGTTCGGGTCGACCATCGGACGTCTGGGAACTAAGCCAGACGCCCCCGCAGGCTTCTGGACGTCTGAGGGATTACACAGAGCGAAGGTATCCTCTGAACCACCTTTTAAGATGTCTGGAAGAGGTTCCAGACGTCTGATTTTGGACTGTTTCGTCATTTTCGACCCGTTTAGGGCCCGTTCGGAGTTCGTTTTCCGCGTTTCGAGTTGCGTTCTTTTCGGACTAAAATCCTCTACCCATTTACAGTAATTATATATTGTTCTGAGAAACTCCTTGTGTTAGGATCCCATTCCATTGCAGTCTCGGGGGTTGCGGAGGCGCGCGGGATTTCCGACCATGCCCGCAGTACTTCCGTTGTAGCTGGTAGAGTGGCTTTACAAATTATTAACATAATTTGTTACAATTATGGAACAATTAATAGAACCTAGGGCATTGCATGAATCCTAGGAATGAGAAACCAGATTGAATGATGGATCCTAGGGTATTGCATGAATCCTAGGGCTGGAAAACTATATTGAATGATAGATCCTAGGGTACGGCATGAATCCTAGGACTGGAAAACTAGTGAAATGAATATAGATATTGCAGTCTTGGAAACCGTGGAAAGGAAATAATAGCTGCCTGTAAATTGATTTAAGAGCTGCCTGTTATGAATAAATGAACATGATTGAGAATATGGGTTGTATGAACGTGAAACTGAAAGGGTGAAACCTGAATGTGCTGAGTTAAAAGAGCTGGAACCCTACGGGGAGTTAGGAGTAGAACTCCTGGAAAGAGAATGAAATGGAACTGAGAAGGAAAGATGTGGAGGTGTGTTGTCTCTTGGGTACGTAGTGCCAGGGGAAGCACCTGTTACCTTCTTAGTGCAGAGCGGAGCCAGCCACCCCAGAGACCCGGGGTTAGGTCTGGCCACTTTGTACTGACTTGTTGGCCCTCGTGTACACAGTACCGAGGAGAGCTACTAGTGTAGAGCGAGTACTAGCTACCCCACGGGCCCCGGGGTTCTGCTAGCTCACCTACACCGACTTGTTAGGCCCACTGGGGAAACCAGGGTAGTCAGGCGAGGGTGCGTGGACTGTGGAGGGGAAAGGCCCCTGTTTGGTTACTGTGGAGGGGTTGGACCCCTGTTACTGAGAGGGCTCTGCCTTATACTGGTTCCGTGCTGTGCTTTGGGGCGCACCCGTTAACGGAAATGAGTGACCGCATGCCAGTGTGGGGTAGCTACCCGTGCATTTACCGCGCGTGCCGTAGTCACCGTTACGTCTGTCAGTGACCTTGGGGTGGTTGACTGAGAGTAGGATCACCACGAGGGACTCTCCTGGCCAGGAGAGCACCACGTGTTACTTCTACTCTTCGAAAAATACTGCAATCAAGAATGTTACCACGAGGAACATTCGAGATCAAGTGAAGGATCTGAGAAATAGATAAATTGTGAAACAATAGAAAGACGTAAATAAAGGAAGAAAGAAAATAAAACAGCTACTGTACACCTTACTGCTTCTTTAGTTTTAGCTGCCACTCTACTCAGCATTTTGCTGACATGTTACACTCGTTACTTTTCAGGACGAGTGTTGAGCAGCCAGGGTCAGCGGCTGCAGAGGACGCTGGGTCGAGTAGGGTCCAGTAGAGTTACCGCAGTTCTTTTGTACCCCTTTTGTTCCACTGTAGTGAGTAGTTCTTGTTACTCTCTGTACTTTTCTTTACTTGTAGTTCATGTTATGTTATAAATGTTCTACTGTTGTGGTGGTACATGCTGTAGTAGTTCCTTTTCTTATTGCTGTATTTTTGTTATTGCTAGTTATATTCATGCTGAATGTGATTTATTTTACTGCTCTTTTGGTTACTTCCTCATTGGACGACTAGGTCTTGGGATTAGTCGAGTCGGTCTGGTTCTCGTGTCTCATAGGGACTCGGGAATCGGGTCGTTACAGCCTGCCTTCTTCTGCTCTGGCAGCTGCCCTTCCGACGTCTAACTCGGCGCTCAGACGGCTTAACTGTGGGTTTGCTACAGTGTGGCTCCTTTTCTTCTCCTTCAGCTCCTCTCCTTCCTTTCTTCTTCAGCAGCTGCTCAGTGCGGCTAAGTCTTCAGTCGTTCCTCCTCCTCTCTTCTTCTTCCTTCCCCTGCTTCTTCCTTCTTTTTCCTTCTTCCCTGCGCGCACATACAACTATCAGTGCAAAACCTACCCCTACCCCTTCCCTGCGTCTCTCTTTCTCTCTGAATCTCTCTTTGGGAAAGCTCTCCCAAAGCCGGGTAATCAGGTTCGGGTTGCGCGCCCGGGACCAGGCCCACTGGTGTGTGGTGGTGGGCGAGGAGTGCTTGGTCGGGTAGTCGGATTCAGCTCAGACCCGCGGGATGTGAGCGCGGGCGAGGGTGGGTGCAAGCACGTGGCGCGCTACGTGCGTGGGCGAGGGACCTGACCCCTGTGTATCGAAGGCGAACAGCTTAATTCACAAAATCAATTTAAGTGTGGGCGCGGGGCCACACACTTACGAGGTGGGACTAAAGTCCCACCTCCAGTTTACGCACCCGTAGGCGAGAAGGCACTGCCAATTGGGGTAGCAGTGAAGGCTCGCGACCCCAATCGCAAACTTGGGCGCACTCGCGGAAGTGCCCTGCGCTTCCTGGGGCTCAAGCCTGGGCTGGAGAGGTCTTGGAGCTGCCTGCGAGGAAGCTTCAGCAGCTCGTCAATGGTGGCGAGGAGGCGGAGACTTGAAATCACAAGGACAGCCTTGCGGCCACATCAGACAACGGAGGGAGCCTCGTCGGAGTGTGGCGATGGCAGTGCGAGGGTCGGTGAGGCGCGAGAGCGCCTGTGGCAGTGTGCCTAGGGCAGACTGTGTGTGTGGAAGTGGGTGTGTTCGGAGGGTGTTCGGGTGGTGAAGGGTGGTGAATGGAGTGGGGGAAACATTTGAGTGGAGTGAGGGGGAGCTTCTGGGCTTGTCGGCAAGGGGTGAAATGGTCTGTGGAGGTGGAGCGACCTCGCTGGAGATGGAGACCAGAGATGGAGCAGATGGGGGTGGAAGTGGTCGTCGAGGGGTCTGAAATGCTAATTGAATAAGGGAAAATAGAGAGGAGGGTAAGGGGAAGATTCCTACCTACTTAGTCGACGAAGAGGGAGAGGGAGGCGTCCGGCTCGTGCCTGCCAGAGCTGGGGACAAAGATGCCCAGGAGGGGGTTATCGGTGACGAGGAGGAGGTCTGAGGGTGCCATCTGGTGCAGCCTGGCGTGGGAAGATGGAGCAGAGTGGGCTCTGCTGCAGGTATGGCAGCAGAGTGACGAGGAGGAGGAGGGAGGATCGCCGGAGGCTAGGGCTCTCTGACCGGAGGGGGAGAGACGAAATCTAGGGTTTTTCTCCGCCAGAAGTAGCTTGAAGGAGACGGCAGACCCTGCCGCTCCTTATAACGGCGCTGGCGAGGAGCGGGGACCGAGGGAGGCGACGTGCCGTGCTCGTCGAAGATGGCCGGAAATGGACACCCATGCCTTTCGTGCGTTCGCACGAGAGGCATGGCCATTTGCAGAGGTCAGGGGAGGGTCCCTGCGACAGAGGACGACGCAGGGAACCCCCCGCTCGTTCCTGAGAACGGGCGCCTTACCCTGCGTGGCGCCATCCTCCGCACAAGGTCACCGGAAGTATGGTGCTGCGCAGAAATGGCAGGGGGAACCGTTCTGCAAAGAACGACGAGAAAGATAGGGGGCCGATCGCAAGGGTTTCAAAAGATAAGGGTCAAAAAGTAAATTAGGAGGACCAATTTGTAAAGTCGGTCAAAATGGTCTTTTCTTAGGCCCAAATTTTTATACCAGCCTAATTTGAACCTAAGGATTTCAATGGTGAAATTTGATTTTAGGTTGGACCATGTTTGATCGATCAATTTGCGTAAAAACTCAAATTAAGTCATAAGTTAGGCATGGTTCTCATTTTAGGTCAAAATAGGTTGCAAAGGCCAAATTGAAGGTTCTAAACCCTAGGTAATATTTTTCCATGAATTTTAGAGGATTTAGTTGATTTTTATCCTACCTCAAAGCTCGTGAATTAAAGTGGGTTTGTTTTAGGGTTAAAGAATGTCATTTAATTCTTAGAAGTTGCTATAACCCTTTTCAGATCAGATCATCCCACTTCCCTCCTTATTGAGCTCATTTGACCTTCATTTAGATCCTTAATTACCCTATTTGCGCACTGCATTCGTGAAATTACATTTTTACCCCTTATGATTTGTCTTATTCTTTAACTCAGAATTCTCTGAGTTAAGCCTCTCTTTAGGTTTTGTAGGAGATTTTTCACACTCATTTGGATTAAATTGTGCTAGTTAGGGTTCATGATGAGGTTCTCATCATACCCCCATGCCAAGCTTTTGCTAGTCCCTTAGTAAAATTTTAATGTTTCAACCCTTGTTCTAGACCATGAAGTTCTTAATGATTTTAGATAAGTGCTTTTTCTTTTGTAACCTTGATTAGGTCAGAATGCCATCCATAGGTCTAAAGGGTATTCTAGTACCAACCAAGATCCAGATTTGTCTAGCCTCAGCCTCAGTCCTTAGCAAAGGTTTTTAAGGCCTACAAGAGCTAACCTAAGGCTTATTGGACTTTGTGATTAAAGCACCCGTGCTTGAGATAATTTTAGCCCCGGTTCAGTTCGCAGTGTGTTTTGTAAGAAAGAGAAGTAGAAGATTTATATGTTTGGAGAGTTTTCTCTCTCTTTTTCTTTTTAATTATAGCTTAGGATTGGCTTCTCAACATGGTTTGTATCAGATTCATTGTCTCCATCATCAATCCTCAAGGGTTCCTGGCAGTCGATGCTTTGAGATAGCACCACCCATGGTAACCCCCAGAACCCTTGCTTTTGATATTTCGAGATAATCCCATCCATGGTGTTCCGTGGCCGAATTCAGACCCTGGCAATTGACATTTCGTGATAATACCATCCATGGAATCTGAACCAGCAGAGTGCTTACATGCCCCCAGTAGGATATGTAAATATCCTAAGAGACAAGTACCGAGGAGATGATATTTTGTTACGCATCTTCGAGGGAAATTTCCCACCTCTCCGCGCTGGGAACTCGTCCAAATCAACTTGTGTTGATCGGTCGCTCCTACTCTAGGTGTCATTTTTAGAATTTTTGCAACGCTTCTGCGTGATTTTGATCTTTATGCTTACTGAACCAAGCTGTGTGAAATTAGGGTGCTTAGGTTGTTGAGTCCCGTAAATCAAAAGTTAGTTAACGAGGTCAAATACTCCCTAAGCCTTGGACCTAATACTTAAGCTTTTCATTTTCCTCAACCTCTTGAGGAATGTCTAGATCTTAATGGGTACTAAGAGTTTATCCAAGAATGCCTAAGGTTTGCATTCTTACTAATCTCACTGTACACTTTCCATTTCTTTTCCTGAATGAGGTCTAGAACTTAGGTTAACTCCGTAATTTCTTACTAATGACTATCTCTTTTCTTTCATTTTGTGCTCCTTCTTTTCATTTTGTTATTTTTCTCCTCGTCCTTTGTAGAGTCCACAAAATTTCTTTCCTCTTCTCATTTTATGATTCTTTTTCAAATTTTTTTTTTAAATTTTTATGGTGTTTTTGGCATATGTGAATTTTTGTTTAAAACCTTCTCTTGTGAGTTTTGCACTTTCGTGCCCCCCCATGGCTAAGATTTGCAATGTCCTCATCGTAACTTAGGAGGTTGTTATTTAACTTAGTTCATGCATTAGGACAGATGTTTTGATGAGTGAATGGGTCAGGGTGACTGTTGCGGACGATTTCTAATCTCAGATGCAAGCATCTGAGGTGGAGTCGGCTGTCTTAAAGGATGAACCTTAAGTGCTAGAAGGTGTCAGAAAAGGTTTCGGATTTTTTTTTTTTTCAAAAAAATGACGGGCTACCTCCCGTTGAGCGCTGAGTTTTACGCCATCGGCTGGGCGCAATATGCTAAGGGAAAATGGAGGATAAATGATGATTCAGCCAAATCTGTAGGTGTTACATCAATGAATGGTTTGAGTCTTTGACCGTTCACGATGAAAGGTTCGGAATCATGGCTGAGAGGACTGATTTCAATGGCTGCATTTCCAAAAACTTGTCGGACAAGGTATGGTCCGACCCACTTGGATCGCAGTTTCCCAGGGAAGAGTTTGAGTCGGGCATCAAAGAGTAGGACCTTCTGACCAGGATGAAAGATCTTTCTAGATATGTGCTTATCATGGAAGGCTTTAACCTGTTCTTTGTAGATTCGCGAGTTCTCGTATGCATCAAGGCGTAACTCATCGATCTCGCTGATCTGAAGCTTTCTTTGGGTTCCAGCCTTAGAAAGATCTAAATTACAGCTCCGTACTGCCCAATAGGCTTTGTGCTCTAGTTCGATGGGAAGGTGACATGCCTTCCCGTACACCAGTCTAAAAGGAGATATGCCTAGTTGGGTTTTGTGGGCGGTCCTATAAGCCCACAAAGCTTCCGGAAGTTAGGACAACCAGTCCTTCCTGTCAGGCCGAACAATGACCTGCAGGATTTTCTTGATCTCCCGATTTGATAGCTTAGCTAGACCATTAGTCTGGGGGTATTAAGGAGTGGAGATTTAGTGAGACACCCCATATTTGGTCATCAGTGACCTGAACTGAGCATTCGTGAAATGGGTCCCCCTGTCAGAGATGATTGCACGAGGAATCCCGAACCGTGAGAAGATATTGTGATGGATGAATTTGATAACAATTTTATGATCACAGGTTCGGGTCGGTATGGCTTCGATCCATTTGGACACGTAGTCCACAGCTAGCAGAATGTACTCGAAGCCATCCGAAACAGGAAAGGGGCCCATAAAATCAGTCCCCCAAATATCGAAGATTTCGCATACGAGAATCGGCTGCAAAGGCATCATGTTGCGATGGCTCATGTTGCCCAAAGTTTGGCAACGATTGCATGCCTTGCAGTGATTGTATGCGTCCTTGAATAAAGTGGGCCAATAAAAGCCACATTGGAGGATTTTTAATTCGATTTTATGCCCAAAGAAGTGGCCACCACATGCCTGGTCATGGTAGAAAGAGAGAATATCATTGATTTCACCTTCCGGGACACATCGCCGGATGATTTGGTCAGCACCTATGGGGAAGAGGTACGGATCTTCCCAGATGTAGTACTTGGCATCAGAGCGCAATTTGTCTTTCTTGACCTTCGGCCAATTAGACGGGATCTGATGAGATGCCAAGTAGTTTACTATATTAGCAAACCATGGAAGCCTGGTACCAATAGTCAGTAGGTGCTCATCAGGAAAATGCTCCGTGATGGGTCTAGAAGGGTTGATGATCTCAAAAGGAAGGCGAGACAAATGGTCAGCTACCACGTTTTGTCTTCCCGCCTTGTCGCGAATCTTGAGGTCGAATTCTTGCAATAGCAAGATCCATCGGATTAGTCAGGGCTTCGCATCCTTTTTGGCAAGGAGATGCCTCACAGCTGTGTGATCCGAGTAGATGATGACGTTGGAACCCAGGAGATAAGATCAAAATTTTTCAAGGGCAAATACTACGGCTAGCAGCTCTTTCTCCGTAACTGTATAGTTACGCTGAGTCTCGTCAAGTGTCTTACTAGCGTATTAGATGACCACGGGTTTCCCGTCAACTTTCTGTCCCAGAACCGCTCCTACATCGAAATCAGATGCATCGCACATGATTTCAAAGGGTTGAGACCAATCAGGGGATTGTTGGATCGGGGCCTAGGTGACTCGGTCGCGGAGGTTTTCAAAGGCTTGAGTGCATTCCTTGGAGATCTCAAAGGGTACATCCTTAGAGAGAAGAGTTGTCAGGGGGCGTGCGATTTTCGGAAAATCAGGAATGAAACGACGGTAAAAACCAACGTGCCCTAGAAAAGAACGGATGTCCCTAATCGAGCTAGGCATAGGAAGCTGAGAAATTAGATCAATCTTGGCTCTATCCACTTGGATTCCTTTCTCAGAAATTAGATGTCCTAGGACGATCCCCTCAGGCACCATAAAATGGCTCTTTTCCCAGGAAAGAACCAAATTAACATCGATGCAATGCCTAAGTATATGAACCAACTGCTAGAGGCAATCATCAAATGATGCCCCAAAAACTGAGAAGTCATCCATGAAGACTTCTAGATAATCACCTACCATATCAGAGAATATGGCAAGCATGCACCGCTGAAAAGTCGCGTGTGCATTGGAGAGACCGAAAGGCATCCTTCGGAATGCGTAAGGCCCAAAGGGGCAGGTGAACGTGGTCTTCTCTTGGTCCTCAGGATGAATAGCCACTTGGTTATAACCGGAGTACCCGTCAAGAAAGCAGAAGAATCGATTTTCCACTAATTTCTCAAGAATTTGATCAATGAAAGGTAGTGGGAAATGATCCTTCTTCGTGGAGGAATTGAGTCATCGGTAATCTATGCAGACTCTCCACGAGTTGGCTATTTGGGTAGGTATGATTTCTCCGATTTCAGTCGTAATGGTGGTGAGTCCTGCCTTTTTAGGCACGACCTGAATTGAGCTCACCCAACGACTGTTGGAGATTGGGTAGATGATCCCTGCATCTAACCACTTAATGATCTCCTTTTTCACGACCTCCTACAGATTGAGATTCAAACGCCTCTGCATCTCACGGGAAGGTCGTGCGCTCTCTTCTGAATAAATACGGTGTGTGCAATAAGAGGGACTTATTACAGTCAAGTCATCGAGAGTCCAACCAATGGCCCTGCGATGTTGCTGGAGAACAGCAACCAGACGGGATTCCTGATCAGGAGTAAGCTTGGAGTTTATAATCATAGGAAAAGTCTGGTTAGAACCCAAAAAGATGTATTTCAAATGATCGGGAAGGGGTTTTAGTTCTAGGGTTATCAGTAGCAGCGGGTGGTTCAGGGTAAGTGTGAGGTTCAAGGATAGGAGTTATGAGTTTGTCTAAATCAGGGTTTGACTCCTCTAATTGCGGTTCAAGTTCTTTCTGTGGTTGATGAGGCATAATAAGGTTATTCTCAAAATGTGTTTCATCAACCAAAGCCCTAATATCACAGATTTATTCAATGACACCGCAATTGATTCCTTGTTGGGCCTTAAAGATATCAATTTTGAGAGTCTGATTTCCAAATTTTAGTTCTATTTGACCCTCCTCACAACTGATGTTGGCTCTAGCAGTGGCCAGGAAAGGTCTTCCTAGAATGATCGGTGTATCCCTATGATTTTCAGGTGCGTCCATGTCTAAGACTATGAAGTCTACAGGGAAATAGAAATCCTGCACTCTTACAATAACATCCTCAAGAATCCCTTTAGGTGACTTTATAGATCGATCTGCTAATTGGAGTGTCACCTTAGTCGATTTTAGCTCGGATTCTTCTAGGTGGTTAAGTAAGGATGTGGGTATCAGATTTATGGAAGCACTCAAGTCTAGCAATGCTCCGTCGAATTGGGTTTCACCTATTTTGCATGAAATCAGGGGAGTACCTGGATCTTTTGCTTTGGGTGGGAGTCTGCTCAGGATTACAGAGCTGGCTTGCTCTGACAGTACAATTGGACTCCTACTCTTGGTTTGCGGCTTACGCTGAGGTGTACATACATTCTTCAAGAATCGTGCATAAGCCGGTACGTGGCGAATCGCATCCATCAAGGGGATGTTTATTTGAACCTGCTCAAAGAGCTTGACCAGGTCCTCCTCAGGAGCCATGGGTTTGGTTGTCTTCTTTCCCTTCGTCAAGGCCTCGGGAATTGGAACCTTAGTTGGTTCTTCTAGGATAGGTGCAGGTCTTTGATCTGGGACAGGGATAGGAACGTCCTAGATTACTGTCCTAGGGTTTGGATCACTACCAGGCTTGGAGTGGTCTGGATAAGGTGGATCTTGGGTCACCTTACCACTGCGGGTGGTCACAGAATTTAGTCCTGCCTGGTTTTGGTTAGGGTTTGATAGGATGGGTTGCTGCTGATAACTCGCATAAGAAGTTGAAGCTTCCATCTCGTCAGGTGAAGGAACAGAGGGGGCCTGATAGATCATGTGTGCTTGGCTCGGGTTTGGGTTCATAACGCGCCGCTAGGTCGGCACATTATTAGGATTAGGAAGAGGTTGAGAAGGAAGTATGCCTGGTTGGTGAGAATTTGCCAACTGGGCTAGTTGGTTTCAAACCTCTGTGATTTCGACCTTGTGTTGCTTCTGAATAGCCGCATTCGTTCTCTGTATGTCAGCCAAAGTCTGAAGGATGAGGGACATTTGGTCTTGGTTTGGCCCTGACGGATAAGTTGGGTTGGGCCGAGGTTGAGGCGGCTAGTAAGGACGAGGTGGTTGTGGACGGGGCTGAAAAGGTGGTCTTTGAGTTTGGGAATTTCCCGCCCACTGGAAGTTGGGATGGTTTTGCCATCCAGGATTGTAGGTATTGGAAAATGGATCATTCTGGATGGTGTTGAGGTCCTCGCAAGTCTAAGGGACCTCCAAAGGGTCAGAGAATGGGGGAGTGGAATTCCCATGGCTAGTATAGAAAGGATCGGAGGATCTTCCAATCTGAGAATCAGATGGGGGTGGATACGGATCCATCCCAGGAGAAGGTCGGTGGAGAATATTTTGCACAGTCTCCCATGTGGAAGGAGGCTGTGCAAAGGAATTATGCGCAGAGGTGGCTCGCTACAAATGCTGAGTCAGCTCATCCACCTTCTTCTCAGTAATAGAGACCTTGTCCAATCGGCTGACCATCAATTCCAGGTCGACTGATGCGGACAGGCCCTGCGTCTCGTGTGCTCCCCAAAGGCTCTTCGATGCGCGGGTCTTCGTCCTTTCGAATAATCCCATGGAGTCATTATTGATGGAGTTCTCGCACATATTTTCGAGAATCTTCCACACGGTGTCCTCATGTTGACCCATGATATTCCCTCCGCAAGTTGAGTTGACGAAAAGCCTAATATCTTCACGGAGTCTGTTTGCACCTCAAAACACGCCTGTAATAACGCCTTCTTGTGCTATTTTCTAGCATTAACATTGCATAATAGGATCCTGTAATCGCATTTGTACAAACACTTGCATGCATGCATTTAATCAAGAGAGGAAGAGGAGTGAAACAATCGCCTGCATAGTTACATTTTTCTTCAAGTGCCTCCTTGCAAAATCACCCTCTTTTTATTTTTCCTCTTGATTTCTTCTTTTCTCTCCTTCCCACGGCTGCACTCTTCCCGCAGCTGCATGCAGCAGCCACGCAGCACTTCTTCCCGTCACTTCTCCCTGCCAACGCCGCTCCTTATAGCTGCAACTCGCACACCCTCTCCCTGCTGCAGCCGGCACGCCACTCTCTCCTCCTCTATAAGTAGCTGCAGCTTCATCCTCACAACGGGAGCGGCTGCAAAGACCCCACAGCCACCACCTTCCTCTCCACCGTTTTCCCCTCCCATACGTCGGCCCTCCTTCGAGGAGACACCCGACGAGCAGGAGAACCCACTGTGGTGCTCACCACCACAGTGGGAACACCACCGCCCAGCTCTTCAACGAGCAGGTGGGCGTGGCGTCTTCTTTTCTTTTCGTTTTCATCTCCGCGCCATTGCTGCCGCTTCAAGGTCCGAAGCTTGAAGCAGCAGCAGCAGCAGCCAAACTGTGGCGGCGGCAACAGCAGCAGCTCCCCTCGCTCCTCCGCGACCTTCCCCGCAGGCGCGCAACCCTCCGCGCGTGCCTGCAGGCCCGTTCCCCGCCTCCGTCTTCGTTCTGTCCACCCCGCATTGCACCCGCAGCCGGCCGCCGCGTGCACTGCAGCGGCCGGTTACGGCCTCGCGCCGACCCTTGTCCTCCTCCGCAACCCTCCGCGACCGACTGCAGACTCCCCGCCGCCTTCTCCAAGCGCGCCATCGCCCGCTCTCTGTCCTCGCACCCGGTCTGCAGGAGACGCCTCACGTCCTCTGCGCGAAGGCGCGGTGCACCGCGACGGTCAGACGTCCGCCTTCGCCTTCAGACGACGCGGCGTTAGACGTCCGCCGCCTCTTGCAGACGTCTTAACTCGCGCGTCCGCGATCTCTCTCTCTCTGCCGATCTCTCCCGCGTGCGCCCGCTCTCTCTCTGTCTGGTGCTCTCTCTCTCTTTTATTTAACTCACAGCAACACACACACACACATTCACCGACGCACACACACACACTTATAGTAACATATACATATATATATATATACATACATATATCTATATATATAAACTTATATACATAGTATATCTATATAGTTATGTATACATACACATATATATAATATATATACATATATATATAATATATATATATATATATATATATCTACTTATATATACATCTATATACTTATACATATACTTATATATATATAGACATATATACTTATATACATATATATATATATATACATATCTATATACATATATATATACATATATATAGTAATATATATATATATACTTATATACATATATATACACATATATATCTATATATATATATCTATACATATATAACTATACATTTATATATATATAGATATATTTACTTATATACATACATATGTACATATATTTTCATGTTATTTATTATACGCTGTATCGCGGGAATATCTGCACCAGTTGCTGATATTCCCTGATACACGCGTACAAAAAAGCGTGGTCCCATACATCATCCATCCTCCATCCACACTCCACGCGGCACCTAGTCGTGTTGGTTGCGTCTCTCTAGACGTCGACTGACTCGACATAGTGCTACACTCCATCGCCACCTCCACCCCCACCCCTTTATATATATACTACATATATATATATATATATATATACATACTATATTTACTTTCTGTCTATTTGTTTTTCTATTAGTAAAAAGATAAAAAAAAAATACATAAAAAAGAAAAGATAATCTTTGACTTGCAGGTACCTCGTCTTGCGAGTAGCAAGACTTGTTTTGGGACTCTGTTTGGCTAAAAGCCAAGGACACAATTTTGAGGGTGTGCCTCAAGAACAAGGATTACCATAAAAAACCTAAATAAGAAAAACACCAAAAACACAATAAACGAACGGAAGAGACGCGTTTTAAGGAAAACGTAGAAACTCGACTTTAACCCCACTTCCCTGTGTTCGACCCTGGGCCTAAAAGTGACAAGATAAAATCAATTAGGCCAGGTTAAAAATTTTGTAAAGAGATGGTTAAGGCTGAATTAGGTTAACCACTATACACATTTCAACGATAAAAATATCACATTAACAACCTATTCGGGCTGACCCATCATAACTTTTCTGGCGCCGTTGCCGGGGAGGTGCGCTTTCGAGTAAGTTTCTATCCAATTCCTTTAAATTTGTCTCTTCTCTCTTCACGGGTATTGTTGTTTTTGGTGTGCAGGTGAACCTGGTGGAAGGAGAAGAAGGCTGACGAAGTCGAGGACGTGAGCAGATCCAAGGCGGGAACGAGAGCGTGAAGACGCCGACATCGCATTGAAGCTTCGCACACGTTGCCGATCAAGTAGGTTTTCTTTTCTCATCAAATTAGGGTTAACTTGCCACCACAATAAAAAAAAAAAAATTTTAGAACTAAAAACTTCTTGGGATTTCTTGAGGGCAAGTGGATTAAAATTCACTTGATTGATTGGTTGTCTTCACTCCCACTGCCTCGGGATTTCCCGCCTTACTTCGCATAGCGAAAATCCGAGAATCTTGATTCTTAGATTTTTCGCCGTGGGAAGTATTCTTTGAGGCAAAGAAAAAGATTGCTTGTATCCCTCTTTTGCCTCACTTATCTTTAATTCAGGATCACATTTTTGGTGGGGAGACTTGGAATTGAGTTGATTCCAACCCCACCACGACTTTTCAAACTTGCCTGTGATTCGATCCTGAATACGTCAACCCCAACAATTTTATTTTCTTTATCTTTTGGTTGAAGCCTTGTGTGTGGAAATCATTTCTGGTGATTGGGAGCACTTGAATTGAAGTGCTTTGGCTCCCTGTCACATTGATATAAAACTGATTCGTGCATCCACACTTAGAAATCTCCATTTAGGGTAGCCCATTGCATTTTAGCATGCATTAACTAACTGATAATTGAAGAAGGGTTTCTTGGGCTTTAGAAAAAAAACCTGTATTCTTGCAAAACCCGGAGATTGGTTGAATTGGTAATTCAGCAAAATCCTAAAATTCATACTACTTAAGGTTGAACTCTAAAAACCATTCACCAATTAAAACTTCAATTCGGGGAGATTTCCCTGTTGCATGCTTGTTCTTACACACTCTTAAAATCAATCACTTGGGCATTACCCGTAAACAACGCCCTTCACATTCCAAAAGCACTTGACCTTAAGCCTCTAATTAAAACTGGTAGTAACTTGACCCTTACTAAGGATTGGAGGTCTAACTACCTGCGTGTAGCGACTACGTGCTAGTGAGAGTTCCCGCGTGCTATCGGGTGTCTAAGACTGGGGCAAACGGCCTTTCAATCTGGCCCGGTGGTTCCGCGGTGCTCGCATTCGGTTCCGTAGTTCGTGATAGTAGGTAACTTAGATCTTTAAGTCTAAGGGAACACTGTCGAGGTTAGGAACTTGATTGTATTGATTTGTAATCAAGTGTACCTTTGCGGCGTCATTTCTCTCATCTCTTTTCCCTACTCATCTCCTCAACTCTTCCTCCGGTAGTGCATGTTTGGGAGGAGGTCACAAAACCCTGAATTGCTTGTATTGACTGATAAATCTAGAAAAAGAGCCGAATCATCCTCCTCCACAAACATGGCACACACCCCCGCCTCACCACTTCGTCACAATTTCAATTCTTTCAACACCAGGCTTATCCCGAGAAACCCTGCAAGACCTTCCTTATCGAGTGTCGCGCCAAGCGACTCGGTAAGTCATGTGGAACTGGCTTCTGCGACCCAGTATTTCAACACGGAGGACCAAGCCTCCGTGTACTCGGACACATATGCGGACACGTCTTCTGGCATAGAAGATGCCTGCACCCTGGGGAATAACCTGTTTTCTGCCACGTATAACCCAGGGTGGCATAATCATCCCAATTTTGCATGGTCCAACAACCCGCAGCGTCGAAACCCCGCTGGTGGACCAATGCGATCGTCCGCACCCGTCATCCCAAGGGCCCAGTCTAATCCTATGGCAAATCTGCCATCAGGCCCTTGTGTGCAGAAAACCAAACATGCATCAAAACCTCTTGATAAATTGATGCGAATGATGACGGAAATGTCAAAGCGCCATAAAGAAAACATGACCTCTCTTCAGCATTTGGCGCAGTAGAATGCTGAGATCAGTCAACTAAGCATGGCGACTCGATCTCAGGGCACTTTTCCCGCCCAACCTGTTCCAAACCCGCAAAACTTTGTACCCTGTGGTCCGCAACCACAGGTACAACCTTCTCAGGAACAGGTTCATCAAATTCTGCAAGCTCCGAGTATTCCTCCGGGATTTCAGGTTAATCCCGCTGCAGCACCGCACTCTTATGCTGATAGTGATCACATCAAGGATGACACGTCTGACGAGGACGTGACTGTCAGTACGCGTATCGAACTAATTGGAGCCGATTCAGACTGTTGCGAATTACCTGACGACTGCCTGACCAACACAAACTGTGACGTTCCCCAATCCCTCCCTATTCCTGTACCTTCTCCTGACCAGACTTCTGACGAGGTTTTTTCCGCTTCCCATACCTTGTGGTCTGAGTCATCGCCGGGCTGCTCACCGCCGGTCCACACTATGGAAGACCAGATTGCCCTTTCTTTCCCGCTAAATCAGGCGGATTTGCAAATCCACACTGGGACCTTGAGCCCACATCTTACTCACCGGGGCTATTCCCTTTTGGATCCATCTATCCAAAAAGCCCCCCTTCTTGGCCAATCTAAGGGCCAACTTCCTCTTCCTGATCTATTTTCTGATCCGCCTGGGACACTCTCGTCCCAGAAAACGCCAAATCTCTCACCATCCACCATTACTTTTCACGCCTCTATCGCGATTACTTCGCTTTTCTCTTCACCACCCACCATCCACCCACCCTTCCACCCTGATTTATACCCTGAACCTCAGCTCCTGTTACCCGATCTGTCGTCCGTTCTCTGCCTTTCCCTGCATGCATATGAGGACATAGCATTATTTGGCATGGGGGGGTGGATAGGCATCCATAGGATCCGGGTATTTTATGGTATCAGACAATTACCACCTATTTATAAATATGCAAGAAAAAGAAAAAAGAAGAAAAAAAAATATATATATAATAATAATAAATGGTGTTTAGTAATGATTTGAAAGCTGAAACAAAAAGGCAATAAGTGTTTATGGATATTCAACCTCTGTTTTGAAGACTTTCTAGGCCACAAAAGCTTGATTCGCTCAGGCTCGGCTTAATTCACTTAAAGCATTGACAAAATAGATCAAGATCTCTCCTAACTAAGGATGTATTCTTGTACCTGAGACACAAGTACAAGATCCGTTGGTTTACTTTTACTTGAGAGCTTAAGTAAACGTGGTTCACACTACACATATCAGGAAAGGCCAGGTGAACATAAGATCCAACCCTAGTGTTCATTAGGGAAGGTGGAGTCCTTACCTGTGCACGCAGGTAGACTTTTTAGCCCAGGCTTTAGTCTTGTGTTTAGGAGCGACTCTTTCCACCAAAAAGAAACTCTCCCACCAAAAAGAAAAAAAAGTGTGCTCTTTCAAAATGTGTTGTAAGAGATATACTGACACGTGTTTCAAAAAAAAGAAAAAAATAAAAAAAAAAGAAGAAAAAAAAAAGAAAAAAAAGGAGAGATGTTTTAAAAGAGTCAGTATATCTCATAAATGTCTGTATACTTTGTTTTTCGGTGAGCCAAAAAAAAAAAAATCAGAAAATGGGAGTTGAGTTTTCCGTCATCATCTTAAGGGTCAATTCGAAGACATGAGCTGAAACTGGGACCAACCTGTACTTAAAAATTCGTGAAACCCTGGGATTGAGTCTTAATGTTCATCTGGTCAGTCTTGATCCTTCACTATGCACAAACCATAACCTCTTGAGCTCTCGAGTACGGCAAAAACCTCCTGGGTCCTGGAAATCGTACTTAAGGTTTAAATAGCAAGAGTCCTGGTTAGTTGAGAGATGATCTATGTCATGTGAGACTTAAAGTACTGGTAGTCTTCTTTACAATTGGTTCTCACAATATTCCATAGTAAACACACCTGTATCACCTCAGAAGAAAATCTTCAGCTTAAGATCATTTCTAAATACTATTTTGCTAGGGACTAGCAAAAGATAGGCATGGGGGTATATGTTTGCACCTCAAAACACGCCTGTAATAATGCCTTCTTGTGCTATTTTCTAGCATTAACATTGCATAATAGGATCCTGTAATCGCATTTGTAAAAACACTTGCATGCATGCATTTAATCAAGAGAGGAAGAGGAGTGAAACAATCACCTGCATAGTTACATTTTTCTTCAAGTGCCTCCTTGCAAAATCACCCTCTTTTTATTTTTCCTCTTGATTTCTTCTTTTCTCTCCTTCCCACGGCTGCACTCTTCCCGCAGCTGCATGCAGCAGCCACGCAGCACTTCTTCCTGTCACTTCTCCCTGCCAACGCCGCTCCCTATAGCTGCAACTCGCACACCCTCTCCCTGCTGCAACCGGCACGCCACTCTCTCCTCCTCTATAAGTAGCTGCAGCTTCATCCTCGCAACGGGAGCGGCTGCAAAGACCCCACAGCCACCACCTTCCTCTCCACCGTTTTCCCCTCCCATACGTCGGCCCTCCTTCAAGGAGACACCGGACGAGCAGGAGAACCCACTGTGGTGCTCACCACCACAGTGGGAACACCACCGCCCAGCTCTTCAACGAGCAGGTGGGTGTGGCGTCTTCTTTTCTTTTCGTTTTCATCTCTGCGCCATTGCTGCCGCTTTAAGGTCCGAAGCTTGAAGCAGCAGCAGCAGCAGCCAAACCGCGGTGGCGGCAGCAGCAGCAGCTCCCCTCGCTCGTCCGCGACCTTCCCCGCAGGCGCGCAACCCTCCGCGCGCGCCTGCAGGCCCGTTCCCCGCCTCCGTCTCCGTTCTGTCCACCCCGCATTGCACCCGCAGCCGACCGCCGCGCGCACTGCAGCGGCCGGTTACGGCCTCGCGCCGACCCCTGTCCTCCTCCGCAACCCTCCGCGACCGACTGCAGACTCCCCGCCGCCTTCTCCGAGCGCGCCATCGCCCGCTCTCTGTCCTCGCACCCGGTCTGCAGGAGACGTCTCACGTCCTCTGCACGAAGGTGCGGTGCACCGCGACGGTCAGACGTCCGCCTTCGCCTTCAGACGACGCGGCGTCAGACGTCCGCCGCCTCTTGCCGACGTCTTAACTCGCGCGTCCGCGATCTCTCTCTCTCTGCCGATCTCTCCCGCGCGCGCCCGCTCTCTCTCTGTCTGGTGCTCTCTCTCTCTTTTATTTAACTCACAGCAACACACACACACACACATTCACCGACGCACACACACATTCACCGACACACACACACACACACTTATAGTAACATATACCTATATATATATATACATACATATATCTATATATATAAACTTATATACATAGTATATCTATATAGTTATGTATACATACACATATATATAATATATATACATATATATATAATATATATATATATATATCTACTTATATATACATCTATATACTTATACATATACTTATATATATATAGACATATATACTTATATACATATATATATATATATACATATCTATATACATATATATATACATATATATAGTAATATATATATATATACTTATATACATATATATACACATATATATCTATATATATATATCTATACATATATAACTATACATTTATATATATATAGATATATTTACTTATATACATACATATGTACATATATTTTCATGTTATTTATTATACGCTGTATCGCGGGAATATCTGCACCAGTTGCTGATATTCCCTGATACACGCGTACAAAAAAGCGTGGTCCCATACATCATCCATCCTCCATCCACACTCCACGCGGCACCTAGTCGTGTTGGTTGCGTCTCTCTAGACGTCGACTGACTCGACATAGTGCTACACTCCATCGCCACCTCCACCCCCACCCCTTTATATATATACTACATATATATATATATATACATACTATATTTACTTTCTGTCTATTTGCTTTTCTGTTAGTAAAAAGATAAAAAAAAAATACATAAAAAAGAAAAGATAATCTTTGACTTGCAGGTACCTCGTCTTACGAGTAGCAAGACTTGTTTTGGGACTCTGTTTGGCTAAAAGCCAAGGACACAATTTTGAGGGTGTGCCTCAAGAACAAGGATTACCATAAAAAAACCTAAATAAGAAAAACACCAAAAACACAATAAACGAACGGAAGAGACGCGTTTTAAGGAAAACGTAGAAACTCGACTTTAACCCCACTTCCCTGTGTTCGACCCTGGGCCTAAAAGTGACAAGATAAAATCAATTAGGCCAGGTTAAAAATTTTGTAAAGAGATGGTTAAGGCTGAATTAGGTTAACCACTATACACATTTCAACGATAAAAATATCATATTAACAACCTATTCGGGCTGACCCATCAGAGTCCCTGGTAAAAAGACTGAACTTGTTCCCATTTAGGAACTCTGTGATGGGGTCACTTCCTCATGAGATCCTGAAAGCGATCCCATGCCTCATGGAACGGTTCTCTTGTTTGTTGCGTGAAGTGGGTAATCTGATGTCGCAAGGCATTGATCTGACCAACGGGAAAGAACTTCTTCAAGAACTCAGACTGAAGTTCCTCCCAACTGTTGATCGACCGGGTTTGTGTTTGGTACCAATGAGCGGCCTCGTCCATAAGGGAGAAGGAGAACATCTTCATGAGGAGAATATCCCGATTTTGTGCATCTGACCCAAAAGTCTGGGCCAGATGCTCTAGTTGTTTAATGTGCTGAAAGGGGTCTTCAGAATTATGCCCATGAAATTTAGGTATGGCATGAATCATGTTGGGCTTTGGTTCAGAATTAGGTCCTCCAGTCGGGATTCTGACTCGAGGCTCAATAGCCACCGCAGCGAGATTATAATGATCTTGCATCATGGGACGCTGCGGTGGGTGCATGATGTTCTGGAAGAGATCATTGAGTTGCTGGAGCTGGTGCTCCAGATTGTTGTCTTCCTCAACTGGCTGAGCCATTGTGGAAGAAGGTGAGTTGGGTTCGGAGTCAGAGGAGAGGTCTATGTGAAGTGTTGGTTGCACAAACAAGGGCATCGAGCCTCGGCCTCGAGGAGAGTGAATTTCTAAAGGAGGTTTCAAGGACCTTCTACCAAACATACACTGATGGAGAGGATGAGTTTAGCAGGTGCTGGACCCAATCAAGACACCCAGAATGTTGGGTGACTATAGAGGTTCGGGGCAGATGGACCCCTTGATCAAAAGATCGTCCACCTGAGAATTACCTGGGCAGCCAGAGAGGGTGAGTCCCGCGAAGACCCCTACACAGTAGAGCATCCCCACGGGTTACAGGGTTTCCCCCACCTGACCTCTCTTGTCACTGAGATTCCAGGTAGACCAGAATGGGGACCTTGACCTCTTAAGTCTACCACTTTTAGTTAGGATCAAGATGCTTAGGTTTTCACTTGAACTTTAGCCTTTTGAGTACAAAGAGTGACCTAAGTTTAAGGTTGGTTGACCCAAGGGGTCAACTTCACCTGCTAGTTCCTTTGAGAGCTTATTAGGTATTTATTTTTTAGGGTTCAAGTGTTTTTAAGAGCCAAATTTCTTAGGGTTTCACTGAATAAGTGCTTTCAAACAATGGCCTGGGCACACTTCTTTTTGGAATTCTCAATTCTTGCTTTAGAAAGTGTGTCTCTAAAACCCTAATTTTGAATCTTATATTGTCTCTAATTGGTCCAGTTAGCTTCCTTTAGATTGGGTAATTAGGGCTCAAGTAAGAAGGTGTTAGCCCTAAATACCCTTAATGGATGTATAGATATACTGTGTTGAAATTGAAAACAGGCAGCTTTGATGATTTACTAAGTATGGAAGACAGGTTATGCCTAAATTTCTTTTTCTTTCTTTCTCTTCCTCTTTAGAATTTAGGGGTTAAAATGAGAGGATAGAAAATTACCTGTCCTAGGTGTGGTTGTTGTGCGGCTGCTTGTTGTTCTCTTGATTTCCTGTACCTGCACAACAAAATAGGAGAGATCAATAGAAACTCAAAAATTGTGAATTAATGATTTCAAGAATAGCCGTTGCTCCCTGACAACGGTGCCAAAATATTGGTAGCCCGCTTCGTTGGTCTGGTTATTTATTATGGTCGTTGTGGTATATAACAAAGTGATTACCAGTTTAATACAATTTATTACTCGGAATGACAAGTTTCCCGAGGTCGAATTCAGGGAGAACGACGAGAAAGATAGGGGGCTGATCGCAAGGGTTTTAAAAGATAAGGGCCAAAAAGTAAATTAAGATGACCAATTTGTAAAGTCGGTCAAGATGGTCTTTTCTTAGGCCCAAATTTTTATACCAGCCTAATTTGAACCTAAGGATTTCAATGGTGAAATTTTATTTTTGGTTGGACCATGTTTGACAGGTCTATTTGTGCAAAAACCCAAATTAAGTCATAAGTTGGGCATGGTTCTCATTTTAGGTCAAAATAGGTTGCAAAGGCCAAATTGAAGGTTCTAAACCCTAGGGAATATTTTTTCATGAATTTTAGAGGGTTTAGTTGATTTTTATCCTGCCTCAAACCTCGTGAATTAAAGTGAGTTTATTTTAGGGTTACAGAATGTCATTTAATTCCTAGAAGTTGCTACAACCCTTTTCAGATCAGATCATCCCACTTCCCTCCTTATTGAGCTCATTTGACCTTCATTTAGATCCTTAATTACCCTATTTGCGCACTGCATTGGTGAAATTGCATTTTTACCCCTTATGATTTGTCTTATTCTTTAACTCAGAATTCTCTGAGTTAAGCCTCTCTTTAGGTTTTGTAGGAGCTTTCTTACACTCATTTGGATTAAATTGTACTAATTAGGGTTCATGATGAGGTTCTCATCAGGTAGTTATGCTCATGGGACTTTAGTTGCCACGATGCGTAAGCGACAATGTGGCCCCGTTGCATGAGCACACCACCCAATCCCTTCAATGAAGCGTCAGTGTAAACCACGAATCCACCACTGCTATTTGGAATGGTGAGTACAGAAGCTAAAGTCAGCTTCTCCTTCAACTCCTAAAAGCATGACTCACACTCGTCTCTCAAAGTGAAGGGCATGTCCTATCTGGTCAACTAAGTCATAGGATGTGCAATATGGGAGAATCCTCCAATAAACCGCTGGTAGTAGCCTACCAACCCCAAGAAACTGCGTATCTCTGTGACTGTATGTGGCCTTTCCCACTTGAGCACGGCCTCAACCTTGGCTAGATCCACAGCTAACCCATCTCTCGAGACCACATGACCCAAGAGAGTAACTTGCCTCAACTAGAACTCGCACTTGCTGTTCTTTGTGAACAGCTTGTGCCGTCTCAAAGTGTCTAGTACCATGCATAGATGCTGTCCATGCTCTGACTGATTCCGAGAGTAAACTAGCACATCATCAATGAATACTACTACAAACTGGTCCAAGTATGGTCTGAAGACGCAGTTCATCAAGTCCATGAAAGCAGCAGGGGTGTTGGTCAGCCCAAACGGCTTGACCAAAAACTCATAGTGTACATACCATGTACGAAAAGCTGTCTTGGAGACATTGGTCTCCCTGATTCTCAGCTGATGGTAACCCGACCTCAGGTCTATCTTAGAGAACATCGTGGCGTCCCTAATTGGTCAAAGAGGTTGTTAATGTGGGGCAGCGGATACTTATTCTTGATGGTGACCCGATTCAGCTATTTATAGTCAACACAAAGCCGAAGGATGCCATCCTTCTTTACAAACAAAACAAGGGCCCCCCATGGAGATGCACTAGGCCTCACAAAGCCCTTCTCTAACAAATCCTACAATTGAGACTTGAGCTCTTGTAACTCAAGTGGTGCCATCCTGTATAGTGCAGTGGAGATGGGGTTGGTCCCCAGTACCAATGAGATCTCAAACTTGATCTCACGCTCAGGTGGTAGTCTTGGTAGCTCCTCTGGGAAGATGTTGGGGTACTCGCAAACCATCGGAACACTCTGTAAGTAAGCTATTGGGCTAGGCTCTACTACAACATAAGCTAGGAGGCCCTCACAACCCTGACTTAGTAGCTTCGTTGTCCAAAGTGTGGAGTTGCACCTAAAACCTTCATCCACCGGTTGGCCATGGAACTCAAAGGGAGGCAGCTATGGGGAAAACGATCTTCCTCCCGAAGCGGTCCACCAGGACTGACAACCAGTCCATCCCTAAAATCATGCCAAAATCCTCCATCTGGATCACAATCAGGTCAGCGGGAAGACTGGTCCCCCTATAGTGACCTCACAGTACATGAAAACCTCCTCTGCGACAAACAATTGTCCACTTGGGCCTCTAATTTGGAACAGATCCTCTAATAATGTTCTGTTTAGCCCCAAACTGACGGCAAAACTCATGGAGGCAAAGGAATGGGTGGCACCAGAATAAAAAGGCATGTAAACTAATTTGCCGGAAACTGTAACCATACCTACCACCATAGAACCTAAAGCTCTGGCATCTCTGTGAGTCAGGGCGATGACACGCCCCTCAGCTTTAGTTAAGGAAGAAGCACCCATGCTCTGGGTTGGGTGAGTAGCAGCTACCCGGTACCCTCCTCGCGACTTTTGTCCTCCTCCTCGTGCCTGGTAACCGCGGCCACCAGATCGGCCTCCAATACTCGTTGTTGGGAGCATCTAGTATGCTCCGGCCCTAGATGGCCAGTCCCTCCTCATGTGGCCCGACTGACCACACTGGTAGTAGAGAAGGGCACAACCTCTTCCCTCCGTTTGTCCCTGCTGGTAATTGGGCGAGGGTCTGGTGCAGGCAACTGGCCCCTGCCTGGGGCCCCCAAAGGCCATTGGTGGACCCACAGAACGGGATGGCTCCCCCACGGGCACTGTGTAGCTCCTCTCCTTACGGCCCTGTGAGTGCTCAAGCTGGTAGGGCCTCTTCTGTCCTCCTCCATTAGTGTCTCGTGGGATCGGGTTGGTCTACTCGTAGGTTATGGCCGCCTCGACCACGCGAGAGAAGGTAGGTAACTTTAAGGGCTTCACATACCCCCGTATAGTAGGCCGGAGGCCCTCAGTGAACCTCCACAGATGCTCCTCCTCTGCAGTCGTAGCTGACGGGGTGAAGCGTGATAGGTCTAGGAAATGCGTATGGTACTCACTAATTGTCATCGCCCCCTGGAGGAGAGTGTGGAACTCCTACCTGCTCTAGTCCTACCAGGTCTATGGGAAGTACTACTCGTAGAAGAGTACCACGAACCGGTCCCACGATAGCTTTCTCCCCTCCTGGCCTTTGACTTCCCTCCACCACCTGTGGGCTGCACTCTCCAACTGGTACGTGGCAAAGGCCACATGGCACTCTGTAGGAGGGTGGAGCGTGCTAAAGATCTTTTCCATCTGCTCCATCCAGTCCTCTACCTCAGACGAACTCTCCTCCCCCGTGAAAGAGGGGGGCTTTAGATTTCGGAACTGGGCAAAAAAGCTCGTGGTGAAGTCGCAACAGGGGAACGGGTGCACCCCTCGGTAGGGAGGACCCGTGCTCAATAGTGTCTGTGGGTGACTCCCTATCTCACGGTGGACTCCCCCTCTACATCCTTAGGGGGAGGTGGATGAAGAGGAGGCTGCTGAAACTCCTCTCACACTATATCCTAGATTAGCTGAGTGAGGTCCGGGGCTTAGATGCCCAGGAGGAGGGGTGGAGTGGCCCCTACCTCAAGCCTTTCACATCTGCCCCAGCAACCATGCCCATGGCTTGCCCCATGAGCTCCTCGACGAGGCATCTTGATGGGAACACCATCATGAGCCATATCTAGCTCATTTTGATCCAATTAAGTCAGTAAATGCTCCTACATAACTGACAGAGAACCATAAGTCACTGCATAAACATTTTGAGGGAAAGACAAGAAATCAGGGTTGGAACTATAATTTTACCATCACAACTTTAATATAGTACAACCACGGGTTTTCCCAGGGGATAATTAAGGGTCAAATGGTCTTAAAAGGATAACAAGTGGGATAGAACAGACAGAAAAGGGTTTACACGTGTTTTGAGAATTAAATGACTTTTGAAACCCTAAAAATAGACCCGCTTAATTAACTAAGGTTCTGGTCAGGATAAAATTCACTTAAACCCTATAAAATTCATATAAAAATATTCTCTAGGGTTTGGAACCTTCAAATTGACCATCAGAACATGTTTTTGCCCAAAATAGAGTCTCAGACAGACATTTACCCTAATTTAGGTTTTTGTGTAAATAACCCAATCAAAGGTGATGATAACCAAAATATAACTTCACCATTGGATTCCTTATGTTGAAATTAGGTTTGTACCAAAATTTGGACCCAAGCTGAAATTGTCTTGACCTAGTTTGCAAATTGGTCCTGTCTGATTACATTAATGCCCTTAACTTTCAAAATATTTACAAATAAACCCCTAACTTCATCATCGTCTTCACAATTAGGTCGCTGTCACCATTACTCCTATTCCTACAAGAACCGATGACCTAAAAATGGCAAGAACTCCCTGATTCCTTGACGAATCCCTTTCAAATTTGAAAGGGAAGTTCGTCAAGGAATTCCCTTCCTTTTGAGCCAAATCCCATGCCCCATAACCTTCCCAATCTCTCATGTGAATGCATCAGAGATTTGGGTTTCCTACTCTGGTGACAATTCCAAACTTGGAAGCTTGGCTTCCATGCTTAGGATTCCCTCTTGAACCCTATAAAAGAGAGCCCAGGTCAGGCCGAACTCCGTAAGCTCAATTTCGACTAGGATCTCCCCCGAATTCCTCTCTCTTGACCTGGCCGAAAAGCTTCTTGAACTTTGGTGACCCTCCTTGCCTCTCCTCGTCATCTAACCGCAATACCAGTGGTAGATCCTCCTTCCTCACCTTCTTCCGCATTACGCCATACCAGCGAACGCTTCTATCTCCTTCATCGTTGCCGACCTTCCCTCACTGGAGCACCTTCGTCCTCGATGCCGACCACACCATAATCGGCACCACCTCTGCCCTACTTTGTTGGCTAGCTACCCCTATCGACGCATCATCTTCCACTCATCATTCCTAAACAGTTGCAACTCCATTTGAACTGCCAACTCCCTTAACACCCTCCGTCTTCCACCTCGCCGGCGTACCTTCGGCGAGTTCACATGGCCACTACTCTCCACCAACCTAGCCGCCGTTCATCCCCACACCTTCGCCGTGTCCCAGAGTAAAAGCCCTCTGGTAATCGAGGTTATTAGCCTCTCAGTGCCACCAAACACACCCACTCTCACGCACATATTCTAACTCCGCCACGCATGCACGGATTCTGCCACACCACACAACCACCACCGCTGCACTCGCCACTCCACGGCGATCCTTCCTAAGCCTTCTGATAGGGCTGAGAGGCTATTTTGCTTGATTTCAGGTTTCACCCTTCATCGCCATTAATGAAGGAGCTCCAAGCAAGCTTGGAGCCATGCTCTTGCGGTGCGAGCTCCAGGCTCCATCTCTAGGCTGTGCGGAATAGGCCCATAACCACTTCCAAGTGGTCAATTGAAGCCCTTGTCCTTAGTAGCTACGCCAATTGAAGGACTTACTGTTGTAGATGTGTAAAGGAGAGGGATGCAGATAGTCCCACATCGTCAGCTGAAGAGCGCCCCGCAACACTTAAATTGTTTTTGTGTCTATGGCTTATTGCCTCAGACACTGGGGGTGAGGTCCTCACTCACCCGCTCATGTGCCTCTTCCGCGACACATCGCTCGCGGACCTGGTGATGAGTGGCTACTCATCATAGCTAAAAAGCTGAAGTTAAGTTAGACACTGGGTTAAACAATATCAAATTAGCAGATAAAAAGGGCTAAGTGTGGGAATCAAAGAAAAAGACCTAAACCTTGATTTTGTGTTAAAATTGCATAATTAGGTCATAAAACGAGATATTCTGAAGGTAAAGGTCAAATGGTGATCCATGCATTAATTGAACACATAAATAAGTTTAAAAGGCCAAATCAAAAGTACAATTAATTTATTAAATGTTCAATTGAGAACATATAAAAATTTGGAGGCATTTGAACATCATTAAGGCCTTGTAATATAGAGTTTACACTTAGGTCCTTCATGCATCAGATTCTTTTATTTAGAAATCCCTTTTGGACCTACTTGTAACCCACAGGGACCACTTTGAAAGCCCGCAGGGTCCGTCTTGTTACAATTCCCTTCACTTGTGGGCCTGCATACAATTTTTCTACCCCTTCGTGAAGGGGTTCTCCATGCAATTTTTCCAACATTTTGCTGCCACCTGCTGTTTTTCGCACGCATTGTAGCGTGCGAAGAACAAGGCAGATCTCAACCGTCCGTTCTCTCGTGATTTTGATCTGCGCCTCGATTTGAATCGAAGCTTCGCGCGAAGCAGCGTGTGCGCTCACCCTTCCCCCCAGATCCCATCCAACGGTCAGTTTTTGAGTTGGCTCACCGCGTGCCCCTCTCCTCTCATCCTTGCCGCCGGTTGCTTCATCAACTATCTTCACCTGCGCGGTGATCTGAGCCACTGAGTTTGCTACTTAAGCACCTCAGTGGTCGCGCACGCAAAGAATCACTCTCTCCTACATCTCTTAGTGATCTTTCATCCACTCCAGCCTCTCCTCCCCATCAATTCCCTGATTTCACAGCCACCGGCTATGAACTCACTGATTTCTTTTCGACCTCCTCGTCGCTAAGGACCACGTAGCACCTGAGGACGATCCAGAAGCTTCACTAGCAGGCTTTCCTCTCCGCTGGAGTCATTTCCTTCCCTTCTTCCTCCTTAGCCATCGGCTAAGGACCCATAGGTCCCATTCCTCCTGTTAGAGTAGATTTAATATTTTGCAATTTAGTTGTAACTGTAGTTGAGTAGATTAGCAGTAGAATTAGAGTAATTGTAGTGTTTAATTCAATTGTTATGTTAGATTAGTTGTAGCAGTAGAAGTAGTACAGATTCGCTCCCCCTTCACCTCCTCTGATCACTCCAGATCAGAGGGGATGGTTCACACAACCATTTCTCATAAGATTTCTCCCTCTTCATATTTTCCATATCGCTTCTGATTCTCGCGATTTATTTCTCGCAATTCACCCACTCATCTGACCTAATTTCAGATATGGTTATCTTCTGATATCAGATCTGAAATTGGCGTCAAAGAGCCTGTTAGGGGTTTCTCACTCATCTCATGTTCTGTCACAATGCCCCTGATCTGAGCTAAAAAGTAATCAGCTTGTCGGATTTTTCATTAACTCAGATTTCAAAGATTTTTACTCAATTGGGTTTTGAATGTTTTGATCTTACAAACTGAAGAATTTTGATTCTTATTCATTGATTGGCAAGGAATCTGAGATGTTTCTGATGTCAGAATTCATCTCAGAAGAGCCATAATCTGATATGAGTTTTTATAAGGATTTTAATGCATTGAATGCATAATAGAGCTAAGGAAAATCACTTTGGTGATTTGAGGTTCTATCTTGTATTCATGAGTTGTTTGTTAAAGGCAATGATGATTTTTAACCTAAGGAGTTCTCAATACTCCTTAAGGTTCCAGAATCTGGGATTTGAATTGGTGATTTAAGTCGACTGATTTAACTCTTTCTACATGCTGTCTATAGCATTAGGAAGAGTTGGATCAATTTTTCTGCTGATTTGATTTGAGGAGATTTTATTGACAAGGGTTGTTGAGTTTGAGTTGTATTATTGAGTGTTTTTGATGAGAATTGAAACCCTTGTCAGTTGGTGTTGAGGGAATTTCTGAGTTATTTTTTTTATGTTTTGATCCCATATTTATAGCAAATTGCTGCAGTTGCAGCTACATTCCCTTTCTTGCTACAGACCTGATTTTATTCTAGATGGAGTAACTGCAGCAGCAATTAAGCCATCTGGAGTTCAATCTGGTTTGATGCAATTGTTGGAGTCAGCAGCCTCAGCTGCTGTTGCTGTTTGTTGCTGCTGCTGCTGGATTGAGTTCCAGCAGTAGCTGATCTGAATAAACCCCATGGTGACAGTAGTTTAGATCTAGAAGCTGACTGTTGTGAATTGTTGTATAAACTATATGTAAGCTTTCCTGTACTTTAATTGGCTTACAACATCTGTTGAAGGCTGTAATCAACTCTTTTTAACTCTTTTTGTCAGCTAAACAAAGAGTTTGTAATGTCCACCACCTGAATTAATTGAAATTTATCTTGAATTACATGCTTAATTGCTTTTATTTGTCTCATAACTTAGAATGAGCATGTCTAAGGCAATTTCCTGCCTTCTAGATAGTTAGGTCTCATCTTAAGCACTTAGGACGTGTTAGAACACCTTTTTAAAGGCTTAGGATGAGTAAGCTTGGGATTTAAATAAAAATCATAAAAAATTCAAATAAAACTGTCTAATTTAAAATCAGATAGTTTTCTAACTGCATACCAAGTCTCATGGTATGCCAAACCCTCGACTTGGCATAATTTGCCAGTCGACGGTTTTGTATACCATGAGCTTTAATAAAAGAACCTATCTACTCAAAACACCAAAAATATGTTCTCTTTCTCATCCATTTCTTCCATTCTCATCTCTTACCTCCATAACATGTATAAAAATCATAAAAAGTGAAAAACTCTAAAAATATCGAAAAATACTTTGTATATTAAATATATTCGTATAAATATAAGCTTTATATTAAGTTATATATGTAAATAGATAAAATATGTATATAAACTGTACAAATAACCTATGTATATATTGTATACTGTAAATTAAGTATTTAAGTTAGATTATACTGTATATATATTAATTATATAACTATTTATTAATTGAACTAACTTATATGTACTCTTAGACTATATAAATTAGTAAACATTATAAGTAACAATATTAAGTTATAATATTGTATATATGTATTTATATGTAGATTATAAACATATTAAACCCTGTACCTTAATTTAATTCTTTATATACGATAAATAATTAATTTATAAGTTAATAGTTAAGTTATTAGATTAAATTAAAATAAATTAGTAATTTAAAGTTAGAACTAAGTTAGCTGATACTGTATATTTAGACTAATGTATTTTAAGTAATTTAAGATAATTTATATCATATTATATTATTTAAACTTAATTTATAAACAAAATAGTTCAAAATCTGCTATTTAAATGTAAATAAAATGGAAATCAAATCTGTAAAATATAATAAAAATGCTTATAAAATACTTTAATAAGTATACTAACTTTGTATAAGGTCAATTTGACCATATAATAAATAATTTATACGTAATTAAGAAACAAAACCTAAAATTAAGTATGTATAAACTGTATACTTTAGCTAATTTATTTATATAGTAAATATAATTAAAATTTCAAATTAATTGTATAATTGTATAGTATTATATAAATACTTTATTTTCACATAATTTATTTTTAATATTTAATAAATTATGGCCCTCGAATTGAGGGCCAAAATCGCTTTAGCTGTTCTGCCACTTGGAATTTCTACGCTGCGCTTGCACCCAGATAGTCCCACATCGTTGGTGGGCGAGCGCGCCAAAAAATAGTGATGGGTTAGTTTTGATGGATTGGTTATGGTGATCAAAATATCATAGTTATCGTTGTAGTGAATTGTAGGATATACCAACCATCATTACAACCATTATTATTTAATTAACTAATTTTTACTGATTTTATTCAAGGTCATTCACTGGGAGGTAGTTATTGATTTACATCACTCTCTAAGTCCAAAATTATCCTTTAATTCCAAAAAGAAATTTTATGTCCAACAAAGAATGAATGAATGAATACTTAGTTTAATTGTGTACAAAGAATTAATTAAAATGCTTGCAAAAATTAATTATAAACAAGCATCAAACACTTCATCACTATACTCTAAACTATCTATTTATAAGTTATATATTACTAATACTTACGTAAATATACACTACCAACTAAGATTTCATAGCATACTAACTTAACTTACTATACTGATATATACAGTGACACATATAATAGTTACAGCAACAGATATAAGTGTCGCTTGACCCCTAAAAAACTATATATAAGGGAAACCAGGGTCTATAGCGATAGTTATTTCACATACAACGATATTTTATTTTGTTAGTAAAGGTATGAAGTTATATATAAATGTAAATAGTTGTACTACGTGTATATATATATACATTATAGTTATTTTATACATTTTTATTTATACAAGTTTTCAATCTGTCTTTACTTTATACTTATACGTATCTGTACTCTCACTCTCTCTTTCTTTACTTTACTCTTCTTCTGCCTTTCTTCTTCTTCTTCTTAATCTTATTCTGCGTTAGTTCTCAGCGACACTTAGGCATTACATACATAGGTGATTAACCACTGTCATTACCCATCTTAATTAATAAAAAATTTGACTTTGGATTGAAATCTTAGTTGGTAGTGTATATTTATGTAAGTATTAGTAATATAACTTATAAATAGATAGTTTAGAGTGTAGTGATGAAGTGTTTGATGCTTGTTTATAATTAATTTTTGCAAGCATTTTAATTAATTCTTTGTACACAATTAAACCAAATATTCATTCATTCATTCTTTGTTGGACATAAAATTTCTTTTTGGAATTAAAGGATAATTTTGGACTTAGAGAGTGATGTAAATCAATAACTGCCTCCCAGTGAATGACCTGGAATAAAACCAGTAAAAATTAGTTAATTAAATAATAATGGTCGTAATGATGGTTGATATTTCCTACAATTCACTACAACGATAACTATGATATTTTCATCACCATAACCAATCCATCAAAACTAACCGATCACTATTGTTTGGCGTCGTTGCCGGGGAGGCAACTCTCTTTACGCCAAAATTACTCTTTAATTCTTTTTGTATATGGAAATTTTTGATTTCATTTCATTTAAATCCATTGATTGTACATAATTATTTTCCTCTATTGATTAATTTGTTATTGTGTATACATTCTTTTATTCTTTTACTAATCATTTGTTATTTTTCCACAGCACTTGAGGAGGAGGAGCAGCATCACCTTCCAGGTGGAGGTCGTCTTCCTGGTGGAACCGCTGTGCTCCTGACCCGACGTCTAGGTGGAGTGTGCCCTCAGAGTAGCTGTAGGAGTAGTATAGTAATAGTGTAGTATAGTTTAGTTAGATTTAGGTATATTAACTAGGACCAATTGTTAGTCATAAGTTGTGAGAGCTTGTTCTCACACATTCATTGTAATAACTGTAGACTTTCTGGACTTCGTTCTTCTATCTCTTAGACTCATCTTTCATCGATACGGTTTTTCGAATCTATTTCTTTCTTTGTTTTTGTTTGTTGCATTATTAAAAATCTAAAAAAAAAAAAAATCTCATCCTTATCTAGCAGCAGCATACCCTTAGGCATCCATTTTAGGTTGCATACTTTTTCTGCTAGATTTCAATTCAAAGTCAAATTTGCATATTGAAGATTGCTGAAGTCAGGTACGCATTCCTCACTCTTCTCAAAACTCTTGTCATAAGTGCATTTGACTTAAAATTAAAGAAGACTATCTTTTGTATTGAATTGATTAAAAAGCAAGACAAGTAGAATAGAAATCATTTCATAATCACTTGAAATGAATCAAAAGGAGATATTAAATTTGAGTGAAACCTTGATTGAGATTTTATTGCGTTGTGTTGATTTCTATCGTGCACACAGCACGATCACTTAAGATCACAATACACGGGTTTCTACCGCATCTCCTTCTGCAACCACAGGATCTGGATTCGCATGTTAAGTCTTATCCAGACTCTTAGTGGATTTTAGAGGTCTACACATCGCTAGGTTTATCTTAGGACACGTACAATTGTTTGAAACAATTATTTGAGTACTATATAATTTTGCGTAGTAGCCTCTAGGTAAAAAAGAATTTGATTTATCTCGCTTGCTTGGTCTTCTGAATTGATTGAGATTCGATTGGGATTTTCCACTTTTTGTGAACTTAGCTAAAATTTTGCTTTTCCATTGAGTTGTGACGGATTGAATTAAACGTGTTTTCAGAAACCAACTCAATGGAAGGTAGGAGATCCCAGAACCCAGAACTAGTACTCCCCTTGGGTACTGATACCCAAGTTATTGCATCTACTTCTTTGCCTTCTACTTCCAATCCCTTACCTCCCGAGTCTCAAACTCCTATTCACTATTCCACTCACCAAGAGGATGATCATGAGTCATCACAATTCGAGGATTTTGAAGAACTTCCTCCACACTTAATTGCACATCCTCCACCACCACCACCACCTGTCCATACGTTCCAACCTCCACCATATCCTAATCTTCCTAACCCACCCCTGGAGAGAGGACCTATGCCTCATCTTCAACACCTGTTCGAAACACAATTGCAAATGAATGCCTTAACCCAATAGGTGCAACAGTTTTCTCAAGCTGTTAATCTTTTACCTAACCTCCAACCACAACCACCTCAACCTAGAAATCCTCAGGCACCACCCCAACCTCATAGACCTCAACTACGGGATTACTATAATCCCGCAGTTGCTCAACCAATGCCTGTCGTACGTTATCCCGATGGAGGTCGTGCTGCTGAACTGAAGCCAAACATTATAGCACTCATTCCTCACTTCCATGGACTTGCTTCTGAGGACCCTTTTCAGCATTTAGAGGAGCTGAAGAATCTTGCCAAAACTTTGGGTCCGCAAGGACATGATCAGCACACGCTTTTAATGAAAATGTTCTCCTTTTCAATGAAAGATAAGGTAGCCTTTTGGTTTCGAACACTTACACGGATTACACCTATAGATTCTTAGGCTTCTTTAGAACATGAGTTCTTAAAGAAGTACTTTCCTGTAGGCCGCAGTAATGCCTTAAGGCGTGCCATCACTACATTCACTCAGAATTTAGGAGAACAAATGCACGAGGCTTGGGAAAGATTCCACGAGCTTATAAGAAAATGTCCCAACCATGGTGTCCCACGCTGGCAACAGGTCCAGATCTTCTACCATGGGCTCCATGATGACACACGAAATTTTGTAGATGCCTCTTGTAGAGGCAATTTCCTGTGTCGGGATAAGGACTCAGCCTTTGAGCTCTTCGAAGGTATGGCCGAAAATTCTATTAATAATGCTTCGATGAGAATGTTTAATAGGAAGTCCTCACATTCCCACTCACATACGGGGGTACACGAAGTCCAATCTAGTAGCTGAGACTTAGAGATAATGGCTAGTCAACTGGATAAAGTGGGCTTAATCGAGAAGAAAGTAGATGAAGTATGGAAATTTCTCTCAAAACCTTCATTATCTCCTTCTCAGTCACTAGCACAAAACACTTCTTCTCAATTTCCCACAGGGAGGGAAGCTGTGAATAATCTTTCTGTGACACAATCTGCATTACCGGATTTCCGATTTCCATATCCTTCACTGATTGGAGGAACCTTTGTTCCTCCCTACACTGACTTCCCTGCACCTTCTGGTGCTTCGGAGGAGCTCCATGCCATTCACAATGACCCTTTTGCACAAACATACAACCCTGGATGACGTAATCATCCAAATTTCTCGTGGTCAGGAAATTCACAGAGACCTTTTCAACAACCTTCTGCACCACCACAGTACAACCCGATCCGAGCACCACCTCCACAATCACACGGATATCCACCACGTGCCTACCAGCAACCCCAACCCAAGCCCACCCAATACTCTCAACCTGGGCCTACACGAGATGACCAGTTGGGGTCTATCATGAAAGCTCTAGCTGATATGCAACAACAGAATACTGCTATGCAGTAGAGACAGGACGTGGCCTTAGCTGAGATGAGAGCCTAGCTATCACACTTGACGGAGTCCCATCAACCACATTCCCTCCCATCTCAAGCACAACCCAACCCTAGGAACATACCCGCCCAGAGGTATGTTCAACCTAGACAGGCAATGCAAGGTCAAGCACATGTCATTTGACAACCCTTGCATGACACTGAACTTTTCACAGACCCAAATTCTTCTTTTGTACAAACTCAACCACCTCTGCTACCTAACACCGATTTACCATCTACATCTAGGGTCGAACTAAATTCCATAGTCACTAGGAGTGGTAAAAGCACAATAGATCCACCTCTTCCTACTTCTTCTACTTCTACTTCCACTCCTCCATTTCCTACTTTTGTACCTTTTCCTGAAGCTTTAAAGAAGAAGGAGAAAGGGAAGAAAAAGACCTGTGTGGCACCTGAGGAGGATTTGCTTAAGCTCTTTGAGCAAGTCCACATAAACATCCCCTTGTTGGATGCGATTCTCCACATACCTCTTTACGCTAAGTTTTTAAGAGACCTATGTACACTTAAGCGTAAAGCAAGGATTCAAAAAGGGAGTAGTCAAATCATCCTTTCGGAACAAGCTAGTTCCATTATCTCTAGTACCCTCCCTACTAAGATGAAAGATCCAGGCACCCCTCTCCTTTCCTACATGATAGGTAACACCACATTTAGCAGAGCACTACTTGACTTAGGTGCTTCCATCAATCTTATCCCAACCTCTCTACTAACACATTTCGAGGTTGGCAATCTGAAGCCAATCGAGGTGTCCCTGCAATTAGCTGACAGATCAGTTAAGAAACCTCAGGGAGTGTTGGAAGATGTTATAGTGCGGGTCAAGGATTTTACTTTCCTATAGACTTTATAGTCCTTGACATAGAAGTACCTGAGGATATCCGGAACACACCTATCATTTTAGGAAGACCTTTTTTGGCTACGGCCAAAGCAAACATTAATTGTGAAGAGGGCCTTATAGAATTGAAGTTCGGAGATCAGAAAATAAAGATTGATATTTTTTAGGCCCAAAGAGGACCGACTTGTAGTTTAATTGAGGAAATCTTTTCCTTGGATTCTTTGGATCGGTTGGTTGAGGATACCTTAATTGATTTGTTAAACTTAGAACCTCAACACTCTTTGGACTCTGACTTGACTTCTACTGAGATACCCATTTTAGAGACTGAGGACCTCCCTCCTATTCCTCTAGTATCTCTAGGATCTCCTGAAACTTCCACACCTGCTCCTTTTGATCCTGTACCTGTTGAAGTCAAACCTCTCCCTGACTCTCTCAAATTTGTTTTCTTAGGACTTGATTAGACTTATCCGGTGATTGTTAACTCTTCCTTATCATCTGACCAAGAATCACAACTCTTCTCTATCCTGGGAGCACATAGACAGGCTATAGGATGGAGCCTTTCTGACTTGACTGGCATTAGTCCTTCCTACTGCACACATAGGATTTTCGTTGAAGAAGGATCTAGACCTACTAGACAGCCCCAACGTAGATTGAACCCTACATTGCAAGAGGTGGTGAAAAATGAAATGATTAAGTGGTTAGACAACGGAATTATCTTCCCCATTTCTGACAGCAGATGGGTAAGTCCTGTTCAGGTTGTGCCAAAGAAGGCTGGACTTACCGTCATAACCACTAATTCTGGAGAAGTCATCCCTACACACATTGCTAGTTCGTGGCGAGTATGTATAGATTATCGGAAACTCAACCAAGCCACAAAGAAAGATCATTTCCCTTTGCCCTTCATTGATCAGATACTGGAAAGACTGGAGGGGAATAAATTTTTCTGCTTTTTGGATGGCTATTCAGGATATAATCAGGTGGCAATTCACCCCGATGATCAAGAAAAAATGACATTCACCTGCCCCTACGGAACCTTTGCATTCCGTAGGATGCCTTTTGGATTGTGCAACGCACCTGCTACATTCCAACGGTGTATGTTTGCAATCTTTTCCGACTTGGTAGGTGATTGCTTAGAAGTCCTCATGGATGACTTCTCGATCTTCGGGAGCACATTTGATGCATGCTTAGACCACCTGACTAAGGTCCTGCAAAGATGCATAAATGTGAATCTGGTACTTTCCTGGGAGAAATCACATTTCATGGTACCATAAGGACTAGTATTAGGTCACCTTATCTCTGAGAGAGGAATAGAGGTTGACTGTGCGAAGGTAAAGTTGATCTCTGAATTACCGCTACCTTCGTCGGTGAAACAGATTAGATCTTTTCTCAAGCATGTTGGTTTTTATCATTGCTTTATAGCAGATTTCTTGAAAATTGCCCGACCTCTCACTAATTTACTCTCTAAAGATGTAGACTTCCAGATCTCTGATGATTGTGTTCGTGCCTATACGACACTTCGTGATCTGGTCACCAAGGCACCAATACTGCAACCTTCGGATTGGTCTCACCCTTTTGAGATCATGTGTAATGCCTCTGATTATGCAGTAGGGGCTGTCCTTGGTCAAAAACTGAACGGGAAACCCACAGTCATCTATTACGCTAGCAAGACCTTAGATGCAGCTCAGAGGAATTACACTGTCACGGAAAAGGAATTGCTAGCTATAGTATTTGCGCTGGAGAAATTCAGACCCTATCTTTTAGGTTCCCACATTATAGTCTACATCGACCATACTGCAGTTCGACATCTTCTCGCCAAGAAGGACACAAAATCTCGTCTGATTAGATGGATCCTACTTTTACAGGAATTTGACTTAGAGATTCGTGATAAGGCTGGAAAGCAGAATGTGGTAGCTGACCACTTATCCTGCCTTCCTTCTGAAGTGATTTCTCCCTCTTTACCTATTTCTGACCACTTCCTTGACGAGCAATTGCTGGTCATTCATTCTGATCTTCCCTAGTATGCTCACATTGTCAACTACCTGGCTTCTGGAATCCTCCCCACTGATTGGGTTCGACATCAAAAAGACAGACTTAGATCCGAGGCCAAACACTATTACTGGGAAGAACCTTGGCTTTTCAAGCATTGCAAAGACTAGATCCTTAGGAAGTGTGTTCCTGATAAGGAGATAGAAAGCATCTTGTCGTTCTGCTATGACCAGGCGTGCGACGGTCACTTCTCTGGCAAAAAGATTGCTGCAAAGATTTTGCAGAGTGGTTTTTATTGGCCCACAATCTTTAAGGATGCACACGAATATAGCAGGGCATGTTCACGCTGTCAGTCTCTCGGCAGTATTGGTCGCCGAGACATGATGCCCTTGAATCCGATCATAGTGTGTGAAATCTTTGACATTTGGGGCATTGACTTCATGGGACCTTTTCCTAAATCTTATAGCTTCGAGTATATCTTGTTGGCAGTCGAGTATGTTTCTAAAGGGATAGAAGCCATCCCCTTGAGGACTAATGATTATAGAGTTGTGACACAATTTGTTCAAGATTTCTTCTCTAGATTTGGGGTACCAGAAGCCATCATTAGTGATGGAGGGTCTCATTTTAGAAACACACATTTTCAGTCCCTACTTCAAAAGTATGGGGTGTCACATAGGATTGCTACACCATATCACCCTCAAACCAATGAACTTGCAGAATTGTCCAATTGGGAGATCAAGAAGATTTTACAGACTACCATCCGACCAGATAGAAAGGATTGGTCTTCCCACCTTTCTGATGCATTGTGGGCATATAGGATAGCTCACAAAACCCCATTAGGCATGTCTCCTTTTAGACTTATGTACGGGAAACACTGTCATCTTCCCGTAGAACTTGAGCACAAAGCCTATTGGGCCATCAGAAATTGTAACTTGGACCTAGAGAAGGTCGGTGATCATAGAAAATTATAAATTTCTGAGCTAGATGAGTTACGGAATGAATCTTATGAAAGCATAAGAATTTATAAGGATAAACTTAAGGCCTTCCAAGCATAGGAAATCATTTCACCCTGGTCAAAAAGTCCTTCTCTTCGACTCTAGACTAAAACTCTTTCTTGGTAAACTAAGATCAAAATGGATTGGACCTTTCAAAATCATAAGAATCTTTGACAATGGAGCCGTTGAGATCACTAAAATTGACAAATCTGAACCTTTTACTGTCAATGGACAAAGACTAAAACCTTTCATTGAGCCACATGATCTCAGACTTGTCGATTCCACCATTTCGCTCCTACATTTTGAATTACCATCTGGGTTTATGCCTAGCTGAAGGCGTTAAACTTAGCAAGACCTATCCTTGTACATAACTGTTTTTCACCTTTCTTACTTCTGCCTTGATTTGTATTAGGTGTCTACCTTTGCATTTTTAGTATACTTTCATTGACACACATGTCATGCATTTCACTTCCTAGCCCGACTATTCACTCTGATCCTAGATCAGACTTAAAATCGTCCGCATAGAGATTTTATCTCCTCATTCCAACTTCCTTCCATCACCCAGTTTAGGAAAGTGAAAAGCAGAGCATGCATTTGCATCCACCCTATTCATTCAATAAGGATATTGCAACATTTAAGCATGGGGGGTGTAAATGGTGAACCATTTAAATCGAAATACAATTGTAGACACACCTATAGTATGTATAGTATAGAATTATCAAAAAAAAAAAAGAAGCACAAAAAAATTCCAAAAATACAATAAGGGACATGCACTCTATTATCAAGGGAGGACTTTAATTTCTGAGGAGAGAGGGAGAAAAAGTGTAAAAGACGAAAAATAAGTGTTTAACTTTGATCTTCTACCTGAGAACAAACATAGAATAATTGTTTATGGATATTCAACCTTTGCAGGTTTGACTTGCCGGGCCACCATAGCTTGATTCAAGCTTTAGCTTAATACACTTTGAGCTTTGACAAGATAGACCATAGTCTCTCCTAACTTTAAGACATATTCTTGTACCTGAGTCATTAGTACAGGATTCGCTGGGTTGCTTTGACTTAGGAATCTAAGTAACCTTGGCTTACACTACATAATGTCAGGAAAAATCACTTGAACCTAAAATTCAACCCTAGTATTCATTAGGGAAGGTGGAGTCCTTACCTGTGCGTGCAGGTAGACTCTTTGTCTCAACCTTTAGTCTTGTGTCTAGGAGAAGCTCTTTCCACAAAAAGTTCACCTACCAAATAAGGTGCACTCTACCAAATAAAGTTATCGGAGACATACTGACAGAAAAAAAAAAATTAGAAAAGTCTAAAAAGAAAGTTCTTGCGAATAAGTCAAGTATATTCTCCAAAGTCTGTAAATACAAACGTTCCACAAAAAAATGTTTTCATGGTTCAATGCAAATACCCTATTTTTCCACCAAAAATTCTTTGAGCCACAAACACAATAAGAGTTGGGTTTGAGTACTCGTCATTTCTTGAGAGTTATTCGAAAACATGAGCTGAAGTTTGGACCAAACTGGACTTAAAAAGAGGTGAAACCCCGGGATTGAGTTTTAGAATTCACTTGGTTAGTCCTAACTTATCATAAAGCACAGCCATAACCTTATAGCATTCTGAGTCTCTGTAAAATCCCCTGAGTCATGGAATTCGACTTAAGGTTTAAATATCAAGAGTCCTTGTTGGTTAAGAGATGGTCTATGTCATTTAAGTCTTGAGTTATGGTAGGTTATCTTCAGTAATAAGGTTCTCACAATGTCCAAACAGAAACACAGTTGGCTTATTGGAAAAATCTTTCAGCTTAAAGATCATCCTTAAACACTTAAGACTTTGAGAAAAAATCAAAAGAAGAAAAAGATATCTCTTCACACTTGCCTTGCTGATACTTAAATTGTCCTACAATTTAATGAATTATTTGGTAAGGGACTAGCAAAACCTAAGCATAGGGGTATGATGAGTGGCTACTCATCATAGCTAAAAAGTTGAAGTTAAGTTAGACACTGGGTTAAACAATATCAAATTAACAGATAAAAAGGGTTAAGTGTGGGAATCAAAGAAAAAGACCTAAAACCTTGATTCTGTATTAAAATTGCATAATTAGGTCATAAAACAAGACATTCTGAAGGTAAAGGTCAAATGGTGATCCATGAGTTAATTGAACACATAAATAAGTTTAAAAGGTCAAATCAAAAGTATAATTAATTTTTTAAATGTTCAATTGAGCACATATAAAAATTTGAAGGCATTTGGACATCATTAAGGCCTTGTAATATAGAGTTTACACTTAGGTCCTTCATGCATCACATTCTCTTCTTTAGAAATCCTTTTTGGGCCTACTTGTAACCTGCAGGGACCCCTTTGAAAGCCAGCAAGGTCCGTCTTGTTACAATTCCCCTCACTTATGGGCCTGTGTACAATTTTTCTACCCCTTCATGAAGGGGTTTTCCCTGCAATTTTTCCAACATTTTGCTGCCACCTGCTGTTCTTCTCACGCGCTGTAGCGCGTGAAGAACAAGGTAGATCTCGGCCGTTCGTTCTCTCGTGAATTTGATTTGCGGCTCGATTTGAATCGAAGCTTCGTGCGAAGCGGCGCGTGCGCTCACCCTTCTCCCCAGATCCCATTCGACGGTCAGTTTTTGAGTTGGCTCACCGCGCACCCCTCTGCTCTCATCCTTGCCGCCGGTTGCTTCATCAACTATCTTCACCCGCGCGGTGATCTGAGCCATTGAGTTTTCTACTTAAGCACCTCAGTGGTCGTGCGCACAAAGAATCGCTCTCTCTTACATCTCTTAGTGATCATTCGTCCACTCTAGCCTCTCCTCCCCATCAATTCCCTGATTTCATAGCCACTGGCTGTGAAATTACCGATTTCTTTTCGACCTCCTTGTCGCTAAGGACCATGTAGCACTTGAGGACGACCCAGAAGCTTTACTAGCAGGCTTTTCTCTCCGCTGGACTCATCTCCTTCCCTTCTTCCTCCTTAGCCATCGGCTAAGGACCCATAGGTCTCATTCCTCCTGTTAGAGTAGATTTAATATTTTGCAATTTAGTTGTAACTGTAGTTGAGTAGATTAGCAGTAGAATTAGAGTAATTGTAGTGTTTAATTCAATTATTCTGTTAGATTAGCTGTAGAAGTAGAAGTAGTACAGATTCGCTCCCCCTTCACCTCCTCTGATCACTCCAGATCAGAGGGGATGGTTTACATAGCCATTTCTCATAAGATTTCTCCCTCTTCATATTTTCCATATCGCTTCTGATTCTCGCAATTTATTTCTCACAATTCACCCACTCATCTGACCTAATTTCAGATCTGGTTATCTTCTGATATCAGATCTGAAATTGGCGTCAAAGAGCATGTTAGGGGTTTCTCACTCATCTCATGTTTTGTCACAAAGCCCCTGATCTAAGCTAAAAAGTAATCAGTTTGTCGAATTTTTCATTAACTCAAATTTCAAAGATTTTTACTCAATTGGGTTTTGAATGTTTTGATCTTACAAACTGAACAATTTTGATTCTTATTCATTGATTGGCAAGGAATCTGAGATGTTTCTGATGTCAGAATTCATCTCAGAAGAGCCATAATCTGATATGAACTTTTATAAGGATTTTAATGCATTGAATGGATGATAGAGCTAAGGAAAATCACTTTGGTGATTTGAGGTTCTATCTTGTATTCATGAGTTGTTTGTTAAAGGCAATGACGATTTTTAACCTAAGGAGTTCTCAATACTCCTTAAGGTTCCAGAATCTGGGATTTGAATTGGTGATTTAAGTTGATTGATTTAACTCTTTCTACATGCTGTCTATAGCATTAGGAAGAGTTAGATCAGTTTTTCGGCTGATTTGATTTGATGAGATTTTATTGACAAGGGTTCTTGAGTTTGAGTTGTATTATTGAGTGTTTTTGATGAGAATTGAAACCCTTGTCAGTTGGTGTTGAGGGAATTTCTGAGTTATGTTTTTTATGTTTTGATCCCATATTTATAGCAAATTGCTGCAGTTGCAGCTACATTCCCTTTCTTGCTACAGACCTGATTTCATTCTAGACGGAGTAACTACAGCAGCAGTTAAGTCATCTGAAATTCAATCTGGTTTGATGCAATTGTTGGAGTCAGCAGCCTCAGCTGCTGTTGCTGTTTGTTGCTGCTGTTGCCGGATTGAGTTCTAGCAGTAGCTGATCTGAATAAACCCCATGGTGACAGTAGTTTAGATCTAGAAGCTGACTGTTGTGAATTGTTGTATAAACTGTATGTAAGCTTTCCTGTACTTTAATTGGCTTGTAACATTTATTGAAGGCTGTAATCAACTCTTTTTAACTCTTTTTGTCAGCTAAATAAAGAGTTTGTACTGTCCACCACCTGAATTAATTGAAATTTATCTTGAATTACATGCTTAATTGCTTTTATTTGTCTCATAACTTAGAATGAGCATGTCTAAGGCAATTTCCTGCCTTCTAGGTAGTTAGGTCTCATCTTAAGCACTTAAGACATGTTAGAACACCTTTTTAAAGGCTTAGGATGAATAAACTTGGGATTTAAATAAAAATCATAAAAAATTCAAATAAAACTGTCTAATTGAAAATCAAATAGTTTTCTAACTGCATATCAAGTTTCATGGTATGCCAAACCCTCGACTTGGCATAATTTGCCAGTCGACGGTTTTGTATACCATGAGCTTTAATAAAAGAACCTATCTACTCAAAACACAAAAAATATGTCCTCTTTCTCATCCATTTCTTCCATTCTCATCTCTTACCTCCATAACATGTATAAAAATCATAAAAAGTGAAAAACTCCAAAAATACCCAAAAATACTTTGTATATTAAGTATATTCTTGTAAATATAAGCTTTATATTAAGTTATATATGTAAATAGATAAAATGTGTATATAAACTGTACAAATAACCTATGTATATACTGTATACTGTAAATTAAGTATTTAAGTTAGATTATACTGTATATATATTAATTATATAACTATTTATTAATTAAACTAACTTATATGTACTCTTAGACTATATAAATTAGTAAACATTATAAATAACGATATTAAGTTATAATATTGTATATACGCATTTATATGTAGATTATAAACATATTAAACCCTGTACCTTAATTTAATTCTTTATATACGATAAATAATTAATTTATTAACTTAATAGTTAAGTTATTAGATTAAATTAAAATAAATTAGTAATTTGAAGTTAGAACTAAGTTAACTGATACTGTATATTTAGACTAATGTATTTTAGGTAATTTAAGCTAATTTATATCATATTATATTATTTAAACTTAATTTATAAACAAAATAGTTCGAAATCTGCTATTTAAATGTAAATAAAATGGAAATCAAATCTGTAAAATATAATAAAAATGCTTATAAAATACTTTAATAAGTATACTAACTTTTTATAATGTCAATTTGACCATATAATAAATAATTTATACGTAATTAAGAAACAAAACCTAAAATTAAGAATGTATAAACTGTATACTTTAGCTAATTTATTTATATAGTAAATATAATTAAAATTTTAAATTAATTGTACAATTGTATAGTATTATATAAATACTTTATTTTCACATAATTTATTTTTAATATTTAATAAATTATGGCCCTCGAATCGAGGGCCAAATTCGCTTTAGCCGTTCTGCCACTTGGAATTTCTACGCTGCGCTTGCGCCCAGATTGTCCCACATCGTGGGCTGGTGAGCCCACGCAGCGCCTTATTAAGAATTTGTTGCATAGGATGATTAGTTATCACGGGGGCCGGGCGCGCGAGCAACCGATCATCCTATCTTACTAAGCATACCTGCGCATTTGTGTGGGGTTGGGGGCCTGAGTGTGTGTGTGCGAGCTGTGAGGCCTACTGATCTGAGCATGTAAACACATAATTAAGTGTCCTAATGACAAATTAGGGCACGCTTAGCAGAGATCTGGTCCTACCCTCTGGGTGCTGTGTATCCCTCGAAAAGCATGCCCACAAATTAAACAAATTTTTGATTAATTAAGATGGGTAATGATAGTGGTTAATCACGTATGTATGTAATGCCTAAGTGTCGCTGAGAACTAATGTAGAATAAGATTAAGAAGAAGAAGAAGAAAGGCAGAAGAGGAGTAAAGTAAAGAAAGAGAGGGCGAGAGTACAGATACGTATAAGTATAAAGTAAAGATAGATTGAAAACTTGTATAAATAAAATTGTATAAAATAACTATAATGTATATATATATATACACGTAGTACAGCTATTTACATTTATATATAACTTCATACCTTTACTAACAAAATAAAATGTCGCTGTATGTGAAATAACTGTCGCTATAGACTCTGGTTTCCCTTGTATATAATTTTTTTGGGGTCCAGCGACACTTATATTTGTCGCTGTAACTATTATGTGTCACTGTATATGTCAGTATAGTAAGTTAAGTTAGTATGCTATGAAATCTTAGTTGGTAGTGTATATTTATGTAAGTATTAGTAATATAACTTATAAATAGATAGTTTAGAGTATAGTGATGAAGTGTTTGATGCTTGTTTATAATTAATTTTTGCAAGCATTTTAATTGATTCTTTGTACACAATTAAATCAAGTATTCATTCATTCATTCTTTGTTGGACATAAAATTTATTTTTGGAATTAAAGGATAATTTTGGATTTAGAGAGTGATGTAAATCAATAACTGCCTCCCAGTAAACGACCTGGAATAAAATTAGTAAAAATTAGTTAATTAAATAATAATGGTAGTAATGATGGTTGGTATTTTCTACAATTCACTACAACGATAACTATGATATTTTCATCACCATAACCAATCCATCATAACTAACCCATCACCTGGTGCGCCCGACCCACCTAAGCCTTCACTTCTCAACTACGATCACGCCTGCAGCCCGGGTACGCGCCTACCCATTTACTCGACTATACCCTAAGTGGCCCTGGGAGGGTGGAGCCTAAAAGGAGAGAAAGAGAGAGAGAGAGCGCGGGGAAGGGGAGGGTTTTGCCTCGTGAAACACTTAGCCAAAATTTGTGATGGTTGTACTCTCTGTGTGTGAAGAAATAAATAAGAAAAGAGGAGAAGGCCTGACCGGCAGAGAAAGAGAAGGGGAAGAAGAGGAGAAGAAGAAGAAATAGAGAAAGAAAGAAGAAGAGAGGAAGGCTTGAGCAGAAGAAGATAAAGAGAAGGTGCCGCACAAGAAGAGGAACATAAGAGAAGAAGAGGAGAAGAAGAAGAAACAGAGAAAGAAAGAAGAAGAGAGGAAGGCTTGAGCAGAAGAAGATAAAGAGAAGGTGTCGCAGAGGAAGAGGAATAGAATAGAAGAACAGAAGAAGAAGAACAAGAAGAAGAGGAGAAGCTCAGAGAAAGAAAGAAGGAAGCTGCACAAGAAGAGAAAGAGTCCCTTGAGTCTCTAGCACTGTAGCACATATTTAACACTTTTAACATCTATTTGAGGATTTGATTTAAGTGTTATTTATGAGGAGTAATTGGTGATTTAAATTACCATTTTACTCCATTCTTTTTGCATATTGATCCTGACATTATTTTTATTACAATCTCTATTCTTGATTTAAATTGTGATCTTGAGTTTTGAATTCCATATTGCTCCCTGTGTTCGACCTCGGACTTAAAATTAGAGTAATAAAATTTATTTATTTTGAAAACGATTTCGACTATACTATAACGTAGTTTTTAAACCTCGATGTCGCCTCACAAACACATCTCCTACAAGGAGATGGAAGAAAGACAGAGATTGTCAATGACACAAGGCTAAAATATGACTCAGAAGCGAAGATCAAGATAACATGTTGTGATGGCTATCCTAGCTACATGCACATGCGTGGTTACTTCCAGACCATTTGGTTTACTTCTCGGGACGACCTTCCTCTAATACCATCTTGTTACGACCCAAACCTAGCTCCTCATGGAACTCGGAAATGACTCATCTTGACTAATCCCAAGACCCAATCGTCCATCGAGAAATAGGCCAATTGCAAAAATAAAAAGTACAACATTCTACACATGCAATGTAACTAAGCATTAAATAAAAGGTAGTAACAGAACAGAACAGTAGTTCAAAAAGACATCATGCCACAGGCGAAAAACAGAGTCCGCTAACTAGCCATCACAATAGGAATGAAAAGACGTAAAGCAACATACATGTTCCAAATACATTAAAAATACTCACTAAATACTAAACAGTGCCTCAGAAGTGGAAACAGAAAGGAAGCAGTCTACTACTGGGCTCGACTAGGCCCAACACCCTCCGCAGCCGATGGCGCTAGCTACTCACCCCCTGACCTGAACATGTGCAGTAGTTGTCAATTAAAAGCTGAGTAGAGTGGCAATCTTAAGAACATTTAATGCATTAAATAAAATGAAAGCAGTAAACTATTTATGTCATTTTTCAATTAATCATACAGTTACTGTCTGGTTCTATTCATAATCACTACTTGTTTCTTGTTCAAGTATTCTAGTAAAGGTCCATGTCATCACTTAATTCACATGTTTCCTAAGGGAACAATCTTGATGCAGTTTTCCCACAATGCAGGATGCACACATGGCACTCTCCTAGTCAGGAGAGTACCTCATGGTAACCCTACACCCGGTCTATCGCCCCGGGGTCATGGTCGCGACGTAGTGGTGACTACGGCATGAGCGATAAGTGCACGAGTAGCTACCCCATACTGGCACGTGGTCAGTCCTTTCAGCTAGTGGGCATGCTCTAACGTACAACATAGAACAGAACATGGGCCACACTCCTCACCAGTCTACGTACCCTCACCCAACCATCCTAGTTTGCCCAGTGGGCTCAATAAGAGTTGGTGTAGGGAGGCAATTCCTAACCACGGGTCCCAACCCAAGGGGAAGTAGCTCTCTCCCTACACAATAGTGACGGTAGCTCTCCTCGGTCTGAGGGCCAGCTCACTTTCTGTACCCAAGTCCAACCAACCGTCATGCCTGTATAGGCGAGGTATTGCACCATACATCAGAGTATCCATGTCACTGTACTTTAGTTACTTTTCTAGTTCCCTGTAGGGTTCGATCATTGTACTTGTCTCATTCTAACACATTGCATGTATCCCTATTCACATTCAGGTTCTTTTTTTTAGTCATGGAAACAAGCCGCTCGTGATACAACAATAAAAGCATTCAATTAAATCGATTGAGTTACCATTTACTCATAATATGGAATTGATCAGCATGCATACTTAAATTGTGTCAAGCAAGGTTCATGTACTGAACGTAAACATACATTGTTCTCAATCATAGGACTTATTTCATGACCTAGGTTTCAGGTAGAGATCTCTAGTTTAGCATGCACTTAACAAAATAAATCAACAAGAGTAGAGAGGACCACTCCACCAAAGGGTATGGGTGATATGGGGGCACACACGGTGGATCCCAATGTCTCTGCAAGTCCCGTGCATGCTACGGACTGGAGGCCTACACCAAATTTTCGGTCAAACCAGGCATTAATGTTGTTGACTAACATTTCAGCACGTCAGATAGGTAGAAAATAGTGTGGAAATGACTTTGACACGTAGGAAATTTAGAAAGGATTCCAACAATACCTTGATAGCACGATTCTGACTCCGTTTGGGCCCTGAACCGGCCCAAACACCTCTCCCGGTTCACCTAAATCAGACTAGGTGGGCTGGTCTTCCTGGACTGGTCGCCTGCTACCAACAGTAGCATGCCCTGATCGAAATCAGACATTTGGGGTGAGTCCCAGATGTCTTAAATGTGCACAAGAATCCCACCTAGCGCTCTTGCTCCTTCTCCCATCGTCTGCTACCCCTCACGACCGTCTGAGGGTGTTATCGGACATCTAACGCCTCACCTAGTCATCTGGGAGTGCAGCCGGACGTCTGACACCTCCTCCAGACGTATGAAAGTACCTCGATTGCTACATCAGTGTGCCTTCCCGATGCCTCTTGCCCCTATGCAGAACCACGAAAATACAGACCACATGCTACAACCACTAAGGCAACACACACATGGTGTAGACTCCTCGGGTAGAGCCGACCTCGGTACTCTGCACATATCCAGATGTCCGAAACACTCCTTGGACATTCGCGGAGCCCGCCAGCCATCTGCAAGGCGTTGCAGAAGTCCGATAATTGCAGGAATCGTGGCTTCACCTTGCACATAGCTCTTGCTAGCAGCGGGCTCGCCTCGTCTACTGCGCCTCTCCTCGAGCCTTGCAGCAGCAGCTTCTCCCCCTGCTGCTCTCTCTGCTCGTTCCGCATACACTCCTCTCCCCTTCACTCTCTCCCTCTCCTTGCTGCTCTCACTCTCCTTCTCCCTCACTCATGGTTGCATGGAAACGGAAGGAAGGAGGTGGGTGCACCGCTCGAGACAAGAAGTGGAGGGGATGGGTGCAAGTTTTGAGGAGGATGTTGGGGTTTTAAAGGGGTGGGGGTAGGGTTTTAGGGTCCGTGTGGGTGTTGTGGGGTTGAGAAAAATTGCATTTGACCCCACAAAATAATTCCTGAGGGTGTTGAAGTTACGCTAAACCCCTTTAGATGCCAAAATACTACACACGGGTCTTCATGGTGTGCAGAAAATTACAAAAAGGCCCTTACAGATCAAGAAAAGCCAAATGACCCCTTAGAAAATGACCCCTTTCTCTAATTCCAGGCATCTAACTCGGTTATTTGGGCAGCTAATCACTCTCCTCCTGCGTATCGTAATCTAAATCTTTCTTCTTGTAACTTGTCCTCCATAAGCTCGAGCTTCGTAGCATCAAGTAATTTTCTCCAATTAGGGATTAATGAATCATTAAGACATAAGGTATTATGGAACAACTTTTAAGAAGAACAAATGGCTATTATGTTAACATGAGAGATATAGAGACAATCTTTTGTTGCATTTGAATCACAGAACTCATACATTACTAATAAAGCGTATAAGCTCCTTGCCTTTTGTGTGTTTATATCATTCTATACAAATTTGATTTAGACTAAAGCTTTTCCATCCTAGAGTTTGTTATTTTCTTTGGCTACTCCTAGAAAATAAGCTTCCCATTCAAAATCGACTTCATCAAAGAGGTTGGTTCCTAGAAAATAGATGCTATCTATACGACAATGAAGAGAAAAACACCATTCACCTCTTTGAAGACTTCGTCACTTAAACATTAGAATTCCTTGGCATCCATCCCAAATTTCTCTCCGAAGTCGTGTAACAAAGGTTGGAATTTCTCCTTATCCTTGTGAACAAAGTTAACCTTTTACCGACTAGTAGCTATTTCGCATTGGTTTTTAGGAGAGATGTAAGAGGATTTTCGAAAACAAAAGCAATGGTCATGACTTTATAAATCATCAAACAAAACATTCTCTAGTACATTAGAAGATCTATTACTTTTTTCTTTTGACTCTCGCCATGTTACAGGTCTTTTAAAAAAGATCAATGGACTCTCCATTTTACATTCCAAGGGTGAATTATCGTAATATCGATGACCTGGAGTTATTTGTTACTTTAACTTAAGTTGATCATTTCCAACCATCAAATCATAGTGTTTTAAATGTTAATTAAGTTTCTCCTTTTGATATTTAAGTATTATGAGTCTTTGGATTTAGACTAATCATAGCATACTTTGTCTACTTGTAATTTTTGCTTTCCTCTTTTTTTTTTCAAATTGAATGAAATAGCTCTAGGCCTATAGTCTGTTATTGTTTAAAAAATATATATAATTGATAGGGTTTTCCCACGCCATGCATTTCTAACATTGTTTTATCTTTGCACTTAGGCCAATCATGTAGCTTATGAGGTTAAAATGGAGGAGTGTTTTTTTTTGTGAAAAGGTAAATGTAGTGGGTATGAGATATGATCACGTAATCTCCTGTTATTGGGATACTTTACCACTAAACCAATCCTACTATTTTCAAATGCCCTCTTTGGCTTGGTGCCGTAGAGAATTTTTGGAAGGGTTCCCTCTCAACAAGGGTAAAACCATAAAAAAAAAAAAAAGAAGCTATCATGGATGCACCACCATTAGCTCATAATGACAATCATATGCGCCCAAGTCAATGAGGAGCCTTTGGTGAACTTACCCTCAAATTTGTGGAACTTTTGACAAAGAATGAGGTCTCACAGAGCAACAAGCTATGTATGCCAAGAAAAAGGATTGCAACTTTATCAAACAAAGAAAGGTCTATGCTTTTGGAAACAAGAGCCAAAAAAAAAAGAAGGGGGAGAAAGAAACTATCTTACTTGTAAAAGAAGGATTAATTATATATACCTTTGCAATTATTATCAAAGTTGTGTATACTCCTACATATCTAATATTTACGTATATACCTTTAAAAATAATTTTGTGCCTTTGTCATATACCTTATAAATTATGTAGACGAAATAACAAGATTCTTTTTATATATACCTTCTTTTTTTCTTCTTTTTCACCAAAAACCTCACCCTGTCCCCATTTGTTGAAGAGGGAAAAGAGGGTAGAAGAGAGGTTTGTGTTGAAAGAAAAAATAAAAAAGAGATATATATACAAAAGGATCTTTGTTATTTAATATATACAGTTCCTAGGGATATGTTTAAAAGGTAAATGACGAATTCCAGGAGTACACACATAAATATAAAATATAGAGGGATAACACATCTTTGAGAATATATATATATATATATATATATATATATATATATATATATATAACTCATAAAAGAATGGAAGGGAAAAGAAAACTATCACTCTCCATTGAAAAGTGAGCCGTTTGTGCCATTCAGAACCAAGGAAGCAAAAGCAAATCACCTAGGGCTCCCCTTCTATGGATTGCCATAATGTAATTAGATTCCATCACTCCATAAGGTATTCTATCATTTGATTTTATGATCTAGTTGCATTTCAACTAAACTACATCGCCCAAATGTTGTAGCTCAAATACACAAAATTATCCGAACGGCTTTCGGTAATTTTATATTCTATATTGCATTTGCTAGGAAAGCACATGGAGAAAAACCTCATGGAGTCTAATTTTTGCTAATTATCCAAATCGATGTTATATTCTTCATCAACAACATACAATGTCACTCCTTCCATTTATGCAAGAATAGGTGGAATTTAGATGGTTTTATTGTCTTGCTTAATTGCAACAAAATGATTAAAAGAGACCAGAAGATATTCCCTTCATTTTTTTTATTGTATCTCTTTCTATTCCAAGAATTTGGTTAATTACATGTCCGTGAGGACACTTCAAGTTAGATTCATGTTTTCATATCATATTTGCATAAATGCCCTTGAAAAGTTACTTAATTTTATAGTTATGCCCCTACATCAGTACGAACTTTGAAATTTCAAAAAAGGGGGCTAATTTTTATAGATAGGAGGGTTTGATTAAGTTTTTATTGTGCATCTAAAGGTTAAGATGCAATTGAAAAGTGAAAGAGCTCAAATTAATCTTGGCTTTCATATTAATAAGAAATCTTCCATCAAATTAGAAATCAAAGAATAAGATCTAAGAAAAGAAGTAAAGAAGGTGGATAATATAGCGATACATCCCTTGATAATCAACAAAGAATTAACTTAATTATCAAACTAATTGAATTAAATAAGAGCGTCAAATTAAAGTTAAATGAGATAAAATGCTATTATCTGAACTACGAGATATCATGCTTGTAGATTGATATTGATGAAGTTAATTAGTAAAAGAAGGATTAAGATCATAAGTTGCTGCAACTTCACTTCACTATAGTTGATTGAATCATGGCATCGGAAAGTGCATCCCATCAAACAGAATTCCTCATGAATAGACAAGTGTTTATGCCAAAACATTTATAAAACAAATCAGTCAAACCTAAGCTCTTCCTACATTATTGATAAAATCAAACTTCCACTTTGATTTATCCTTCATTATCTAATTAATAAGCTAGGTTACATCAAGAATAATCTTGCTCATGATTATTCATCAGTTAATTATTTTACAAGATCTAACCTGGAATCAAATTACAATCTACGAAGATCACCCTCAATTAATTGGGATAGAAAAAGATGATCCAAGAGCATCAACTTCACTATTATGGAGGGCTTGATCACTACATATGCATGCATATCAGAGCTTGGTACTCCAAGGTGAAGAATCGGTGACAGTGAGAGTTGAGAAGGTTTTTGAGATTGGCACCCTCAACCCCTATTGATAGATCTCTTCGAGTTCCTTTGACTCACTCTTCACCCAAATCTACATCATCTATGTTTCTTAGCTTGCCTCTACTGTAACGACCCGATTCTCGAATCCCTACGAGACACGAGAATCGGACCGACTCGATTGATCTCAAGACCCAGTAGTCCAACGAGAAAGTAACCAAAAGAGCAGTAAAATAAACCACATTCACCATGTATATAACTAACAGTAACAAAATACAGCAGTAAAGAAAAAAAATACTACAGTATACACCACTACAACAGTAGAGAATTAAACATGTACATAAACATGAAGTTTGCAATGAAAAGAGTACAGGGGTAACAGAAACTACTCACAACAACAGCAAAAAAAGTACAGTGGGTACTACAAGTAACACTACTGGGCTCTACTAGGCCTAGTGCTCTCTGCAGCCGCCGACTCTGGTTGCTCAACACCTGGTCCTGAAAAGGTAACAAAGGTGACACGTCAGCGAAACGCTGAGTAGAGTGGCAACTAAAAGCTAAGAAGCAGTAAGGCGAACAGTAACTGTTATATTTTTAATTTCTTTCTTTATATTTTTCCATTTATTCACTATTGATTTATTTCTCAGATCCTTCTCTTGATCTTGAATGTTCCTCGTGGGAACGATCTTGATTGCAGTCTTTTCCGAAAAGTAGAAGTAACACGTGGTGCTCTCCTGGCCGGGAGAGTCCCCCGTGGTGGTCCTACCCTCAGTCAACCACCCCAAGGTCGCTGACAGACGTAACGGTGACTACGGCATGTGTGATAAACGCTCGGGCAGCTACCCCGCACTGGCACACAGTCAGTCGTTTCCGTTAACGGGTGCGCCCAAAGCACAGCATGGAACCAGTATAGGGCATAGCCCTCTCAGTGACAGGGGTCCAGCCCCTCCACAGTAACCAAACAGGGGTCTTGCCCCTCTACAGTCTGCGCACCCTCGCCTGACTACCCTGGTTTGCCCAGTGGGAATAACAAGTCAGTGTAGGAGGGCTAGCGGAACCCCCGAGCCCGTGGGGTAGCTAGTGCTCTCCCTACACTAGTAGTTCTCCTCGGTACTGTGTACACGAGGGCTAAAAGTCGGTACAAAGTGGCTAGACCTAACCCCGGGTCCCTGGGGTGGCTAGCTCCACTCTGCACTAAACAGGGGGATAGTCGCTGTAACGACCCGGTTCCCGAGTCCCTACGAGACACGAGAACCGGACCGACTCGACTAATCCCAAGACCCAGTCGTCCAACGAGGAAGTAACCAAAAGACAGTAAAATAAACCACATTCAGCATGAATATAACTAACAGTAAAAAGTACAGCAGTAAGGAAAGAAACTACTACAGTAGGTACCGCCACAACAGTAAAGCAACATTTATCATATAACAAAAACTGCAGGTAAGAAGGTACAGCGGAAACAAAACTACTCACTAGAACAGAAACAAAAGAAGGTACAAAGCTGTGGCAACTCTACTGGACCCTACTCGGCCCAGCGTCCTCTGCAGCCGCCGACCCTGGCTGCTCAACACCTGGTCCTGAAAAAGGTAACGAGTGTAACACGTCAGCAAAACGCTGAGTAGAGTGGCAAACTAACTAAAGGCAACAGTAGAGTGTACAGTAGCTGTTATGTTCTATTACTTCCTTTATTTACATCTTTCAATTTTTCTCATTATTTCATTTACTTCTCAGATCCTTTACTTGATCTCGAATGTCCTCGTGGGACGATCTTGATTGCAGTCTTTTCCAACGGTAGAAGTAGCACGTGGTGCTCTCCTGGCCGGGAGAGTCCCCCGTGGTGATCCTACCCTCAGTCAACCACCCCAAGGTCACTGACAGACGTAACGGTGACTACGGCACGCGCGATAAACGCACAGGTAGCTAGCCCGTACTGGCACGCGGTCAGTCGTTTCCGTTAACGGGTGCGCCCAAAGCACAGCACGGAACCAGGGCAGAGCCCTCTCAGTAACAGGGGTCCAACCCCTCCACAGTAACCAAACCGGGGCCTTGCCCCTCCACAGTCCACGCACCCTCGCCTGACTACCCTGGTTTGCCCTAGTGGGCCTAACAAGTCGGTGAAGGAGGCTAGCAGAACCCCGGGGCCCGTGGGGTAGCTAGTACTCTCCTAACACTACTAGCTCTCCTCGGTACTACGTACACGAGGGCCAACAAGTCGGTACAGAGCGGCCAAGCCTAACCCCGGGTCCCTGGGGCGGCTGGCCCCACTCTGCACTAAAACAGGTACAGGTACTTCCCTTGGTACTGCGTACCCAAGAGACAGTACAACTACATCTCAGTTCCATTCCTTTTCTTTCCAGGAGTTCCACTCCTAATTCCCCGTAGGGTTCCAGCTCTTTATCTCAGAACATCATATGTTTCACTTTCCAGATTCACGTTCTCACATTCCATGATCTCAACATGTTTCCTTGTTCATAACAGGCAGCTGTTAATTAATTTCACAGGCAGCTTATATATTCCTTTCCATTTTTCCAAGACTGCAGTAATATACATTCCACTAGTTTTTTTCCATCCTAGGATTCATGCCATATCCTAGGATCTATCATACAATCTAGTTTTCCGGCCCTAGGATTCATGCAACACCTAGGAGCTATCATTCCATACATTTCTCATTCCTAGGGTTCATGCAATGCCCTAGGTTCTAGTTATGGTTCCATACTTTAACAGATTTTATTAATGCTTAAAACCACTCTACCAGGTACAACGGAAGTAATGGGGGCGTGGTCGGGAATCCCGCGTGCCTCCGCGACTCTCAAGACGGCAACCGAACGAGGTCCTATCACGAGGATCAAACACAAGGAGTGTCTCAAAACAGTGTATAGCTACTGTAGGCGGGTAGAGGAATAAATTCTGAAACGAACGCAACTCGAATCGCGGAAAACGGAGCCCAAACGGGCCCTAAACGGGTCGAGAAAGACAATACTGTGCAAAATCAGACGTCTGGAACTCCTTCCAGACGTCTTAAACGGTGGATCAGAGAATTACCTGTTCGGCTTGGTTCCCCGGACGTCCAGAAGTCTGTGGCGACGTCTCTCCTAGATCCCAGACGTCCGATGGTCTCTCCGGACGTCTGGAAGTCACTCCCGCCGTCTGGTACAACTTCCAAACGTCGGATTCGCAAAGGATGACGAATCCGAACACCTGCGCACAGCCAACCCTCCTCCCTCAGTACGGTCAGTCGACAACAAAAGAAGGAGAAAGCGGAACTCACCTTTCAGACGTCTGTATGATCACACAGACGTCGACCTTACCGTCTGGATATCAGTCCAGACGTCTGATTCTGGAGATTTTTCCAGAATCAGAACCTCGCTCGGCCTCCGCTCGCGACGCCGCCCGCGTCGCACCTCGCGCGTCGGCTGCTCCGCCCGCAGCAGGTCCCTCTTCGCGACGCTCTGCGCCCCCTGCGCCCTCCGCCGGCCGGCCAAGCCGCTCCCGGCGAGCTCGCCCTCACGGCAGAGCCCTGCCCTCGCACGCCGCAGCTCCTCCGCGCCTTCTGCTGCGCCGCTGCCGCTGCGCCCTCGCGTCCGCTCGCTCCGCCCGCAGCAGGAGAGGAGGAAGATGGTGGAGACGGGAGGGGAGGCGCGCCCCCTCCCCCTTTTAACGCCGCGCGGAGAGGAGGAGAGAGACGGCCGCAGTCGCCTGCAGCCGCAGAGAAGATGCGGATCGCAGGTCTGCGCGCACAGGCGCGCAGACGAATATCCCGTGCGAGTATAACTGTTCGTCAGACGTCTGTAAACTATCCCGGACGTCTGGTCAGACGTCTGGATGTGATCCCAGACGTCTTGACAGACGTCTGGGCCACCTCCCAGACGTCTTAAAAGACGTCTGGGGTACGCGCTCGTTACAATATAACAAACTCAAAGGAAGTTTCGTCCCCGAAACTTGCGCCAACTAGGGTGCGGAAAAAGGATGTCCAAATAACCATAACAAACTCAAAGAGGACCGAAGCCGGTCCGAAAAGACGTACCCGCGAAAAGCTCTGGGTACCGCTCCCGCATTGCCGCCTCAGGCTCCCAGGTAGCCTCCTCGTACCGCTGGCTCCTCCACAAAACCTTTACCAGGGGTACTTGCTTTCGTCTCAACCTGCGGACGGCTCGGTCTAGGATCTGCACTGGCCGCTCGGGGTAGGTCAGGTCGTCGCTCACCTCGACGCTCTCGTGACTCAGTACGTGGCTGGGATCGGCTACGTACTTCCTGAGGTTGGACACGTGGAACACGTCGTGCACACCAGAAAGCTGCGGGGGAAGGGCAAGTCTGTAAGCAACGGGTCCAACCCGCTCCAGGACCTCGAAGGGCCCCACGAACCTCGGCGCGAGCTTCCCTCTCACCCCAAACCGCTGTAAGCCCTTCATGGGCGAAACACGAAGAAAGACGTGGTCCCCAACCTCGAACTGCACCTCTCTGCGTCTGCGATCTGCGTAGCTCTTCTGTCTGCTCCTGACAGTGCGGAGTCGTCTGTGGATCTGTTCAACTACCTCCTGACTCTGCCGGATCAACCTGGGGCCAACCTCCCACTTGGTCCCCACCTCAACCCAACTCAAGGGTGCCGTGCATTTCCGTCCGTACAGAGCCTCGTAGGGAGCCATGCCGATGCTCGAGTGATAACTGTTGTTGTATGCAAACTCTGCCAGGGGCAGGTGTTCCTCCCAAGAGCCCCTCCAGTCTAGTACACAGGCACGCAAAAGATCCTCAAGTGTCTGTATCGTGCGTTCCGACTGTCCGTCCGTCTGGGGGTGGTAAGCCGTGCTAAACCTCAACCTCGTCCCCAAAGCCTGCTGAAACTCAGCCCAAAACTGGGACGTAAAGCGGGTATCCCGGTCGGATACGATCTCCCGCGGAACTCCGTGTAGTCGCACCACATCACGGATATACCTCTCTGCCAACTGTGCTGGTCCCAAAGTGACTCGGATCGGCAAGAATCGTGCCGTCTTCGTCAACCTATCCACTATTACCCAGACCGCGTCGTGTCCTCGCTGGGTAACAGGTAAACCCACCACCAAGTCCATGGTGATGCTCTCCCACTTCCACTCCGGCACTGGAAGCGGCTGAAGCGGCCCTGCAGGCCTCTGATGCTCGGCTTTCACCTGCTGGCACACTAAGCACTGCTGCACGAACTCACCCACATCCCGCTTCATCCCTCTCCACCAGAACTCGCGTCTCAAGTCATGGTACATTTTCGTGTTTCCGGGGTGTATGGTGAATCTGGAACCGTGTGCCTCAGTCAGGAGCTCTCTCAACAGCTCCTCGTCTCTGGGGACGCACAGCCGTATTTGGCGTACAGCCTGCGTCGTCTCAGAGTGTCCAGAACCATCCGCAAGTGCTGTCCGTGCTGCGTCCGATCTCTAGAATAGATGAGTACATCATCTATGAAAACCACCACAAACTGGTCCAAGTACGGTCTGAACACCCGGTTCATCAGGTCCATGAAAGCAGCGGGGGCATTGGTCAGCCCAAACGTCATGACCAAAAACTCGTAGTGTCCGTACCGGGTGCGGAAAGCTGTCTTGGAGACGTCGGTCTCCCTGATCCTCAACTGGTGGTATCCAGACCTCAAGTCGATCTTGGAAAACACCGTGGCACCCCGCAACTGGTCAAACAAATCATCAATCCTCGGCAGCGGATATCGGTTCTTGATGGTGACCCTATTCAGCTGTCTGTAGTCCACACAAAGGCGTAGGGTCCCATCCTTCTTCTTCACAAACAGTACCGGGGCTCCCCAGGGAGACGCACTGGGCCTCACGAAACCTTTCTCCAAAAGGTCCTGCAACTGAGACTTGAGCTCTCGCAGCTCAAGCGGTGCCATCCTGTATGGCGCGGTGGAGATGGGGTTGGTCCCTGGTACTAGTGAGATCTCAAACTCGATCTCACGCTCGGGCGGTAGTCCTGGTAACTCGTCTGGAAACACGTCGGGGTACTCTCTGACCACCGGGATGCTCTGGAAGTCTGCCACAGGGCTGTGCTCTGCCACCACACAAGCTAAGAAGCCCTCACACCCCTGGCTCAAAAGTCTCACCGCCCGAAGTGCCGAAATGCACCTGAAACCTCCGTCCACTGGCTGCCCGTGAAACTCGAAGGAAGGCAACTCCGGAATGGAGAAGACAATCTTCCTCTCAAAGCAGTCTACCAATGCGTGGTAAGCGGACAGCCAATCCATCCCCAGGATCACCCCAAAGTCCTCCATCTGTATCATAATCAGGTCAGCTGGCAGGCTGTGTCCCCCGATGCTGACCCCGCAACCCGTGTACACCTCCTCAGCTACAAACAGCTGACCACTCGGACCTCTGATTACGAACGGGTTCTCTAACAATGTATAATCCTGGTCCAAACTAACTGCGAAACTGTCTGCGACAAACGAGTGCGTAGCGCCGGAATCGAAAAGCGTGTAAACGAGTCTGCCAGAAACTGAAACCATACCTGCTACCACGGATCCCGAAGCTCTGGCGTCCCTGTGTGTTAGGGCGTTGATACGCCCCTCAGCTCTAGGTGCGGACGAAGCAGCCACACTCTGCGTCGGACGGGTAGGTGCTGGCCGGTACCCTCCTCGCGACTGCGGTCCTCCTCCTCGCGCCTGGAAACCGCGGCCTCCTGCGCACCCTCCAGTGCTCTGCGCGGGAAGTATCTGCTGACCTCCTGCCCTAGATGGGCAGTCCCTCCTGACGTGGCCCGGCTGGCCACACTGGTAGCAGAGGGGAACCCGACTCCCGCCCTCAGTGAGTCCCTGCTGTCGGCTAGGCGGGGGTTCGGTGCTGGCGACTGGCCCCTGTCGAGGGCCCCTAAAGGCCACTGATGGCCCTACACAACGTGACGGCTCTCCTGCGGACGCCACGTGTCTCCGTGGAGTTCTCCTAACACGCCTGGTGTGGCGGCGGAAATCTCGTTCCACCACTAACTCCCCTGTCGTACGCTCGGAAGGGGGAGGGGGTAGCGACGTGGGTGGAAGCTGAAATTCTTCTCGAACCACCTCTCGAATCAGTTGGACGAGGTCCCGAGACGGTATACTCAGGAGAAGAGGAGGGGTTGTATGTATTCCAAGCCCGGCACATCCGTCCCCCGGGCCCTGACCTCGGCCGCGCCTGCGGCTCACCCTCCTAGCTCCACGACGCGGCATCTCCTACAATGGAGACGCGAAACAAGACGGAAACGTCAAAACAGACGGTACCTAACAACACTTCTAAGAGCTCAAGTCAAGAGATATGTTGTGGTGGCTACTCTAGCTATAAACATGTGAATTGGTTATTTTCCAGTCAGTTGATTCACTTCTCGGGACGACCTTGCTCTGATACCATCTTGTAACGACCCGGTTCCCGAGTCCCTACGAGACACGAGAACCGGACCGACTCGACTAATCCCAAGACCCAGTCGTCCAACGAGGAAGTAACCAAAAGACAGTAAAATAAACCACATTCAGCATGAATATAACTAACAGTAAAAAGTACAGCAGTAAGGAAAGAAACTACTACAGTAGGTACCGCCACAACAGTAAAGCAACATTTATCATATAACAAAAACTGCAGGTAAGAAGGTACAGCGGAAACAAAACTACTCACTAGAACAGAAACAAAAGAAGGTACAAAGCTGTGGCAACTCTACTGGACCCTACTCGGCCCAGCGTCCTCTGCAGCCGCCGACCCTGGCTGCTCAACACCTGGTCCTGAAAAAGGTAACGAGTGTAACACGTCAGCAAAACGCTGAGTAGAGTGGCAAACTAACTAAAGGCAACAGTAGAGTGTACAGTAGCTGTTATGTTCTATTACTTCCTTTATTTACATCTTTCAATTTTTCTCATTATTTCATTTACTTCTCAGATCCTTTACTTGATCTCGAATGTCCTCGTGGGACGATCTTGATTGCAGTCTTTTCCAACGGTAGAAGTAGCACGTGGTGCTCTCCTGGCCGGGAGAGTCCCCCGTGGTGATCCTACCCTCAGTCAACCACCCCAAGGTCACTGACAGACGTAACGGTGACTACGGCACGCGCGATAAACGCACAGGTAGCTAGCCCGTACTGGCACGCGGTCAGTCGTTTCCGTTAACGGGTGCGCCCAAAGCACAGCACGGAACCAGGGCAGAGCCCTCTCAGTAACAGGGGTCCAACCCCTCCACAGTAACCAAACCGGGGCCTTGCCCCTCCACAGTCCGCGCACCCTCGCCTGACTACCCTGGTTTGCCCTAGTGGGCCTAACAAGTCGGTGAAGGAGGCTAGCAGAACCCCGGGGCCCGTGGGGTAGCTAGTACTCTCCTAACACTACTAGCTCTCCTCGGTACTACGTACACGAGGGCCAACAAGTCGGTACAGAGCGGCCAAGCCTAACCCCGGGTCCCTGGGGCGGCTGGCCCCACTCTGCACTAAAACAGGTACAGGTACTTCCCTTGGTACTGCGTACCCAAGAGACAGTACAACTACATCTCAGTTCCATTCCTTTTCTTTCCAGGAGTTCCACTCCTAATTCCCCGTAGGGTTCCAGCTCTTTATCTCAGAACATCATATGTTTCACTTTCCAGATTCACGTTCTCACATTCCATGATCTCAACATGTTTCCTTGTTCATAACAGGCAGCTGTTAATTAATTTCACAGGCAGCTTATATATTCCTTTCCATTTTTCCAAGACTGCAGTAATATACATTCCACTAGTTTTTTTCCATCCTAGGATTCATGCCATATCCTAGGATCTATCATACAATCTAGTTTTCCGGCCCTAGGATTCATGCAACACCTAGGAGCTATCATTCCATACATTTCTCATTCCTAGGGTTCATGCAATGCCCTAGGTTCTAGTTATGGTTCCATACTTTAACAGATTTTATTAATGCTTAAAACCACTCTACCAGGTACAACGGAAGTAATGGGGGCGTGGTCGGGAATCCCGCGTGCCTCCGCGACTCTCAAGACGGCAACCGAACGAGGTCCTATCACGAGGATCAAACACAAGGAGTGTCTCAAAACAGTGTATAGCTACTGTAGGCGGGTAGAGGAATAAATTCTGAAACGAACGCAACTCGAATCGCGGAAAACGGAGCCCAAACGGGCCCTAAACGGGTCGAGAAAGACAATACTGTGCAAAATCAGACGTCTGGAACTCCTTCCAGACGTCTTAAACGGTGGATCAGAGAATTACCTGTTCGGCTTGGTTCCCCGGACGTCCAGAAGTCTGTGGCGACGTCTCTCCTAGATCCCAGACGTCCGATGGTCTCTCCGGACGTCTGGAAGTCACTCCCGCCGTCTGGTACAACTTCCAGACGTCGGATTCGCAAAGGATGACGAATCCGAACACCTGCGCACAGCCAACCCTCCTCCCTCAGTACGGTCAGTCGACAACAAAAGAAGGAGAAAGCGGAACTCACCTTTCAGACGTCTGTATGATCACACAGACGTCGACCTTACCGTCTGGATATCAGTCCAGACGTCTGATTCTGGAGATTTTTCCAGAATCAGAACCTCGCTCGGCCTCCGCTCGCGACGCCGCCCGCGTCGCACCTCGCGCGTCGGCTGCTCCGCCCGCAGCAGGTCCCTCTTCGCGACGCTCTGCGCCCCCTGCGCCCTCCGCCGGCCGGCCAAGACGCTCCCGGCGAGCTCGCCCTCACGGCAGAGCCCTGCCCTCGCACGCCGCAGCTCCTCCGCGCCTTCTGCTGCGCCGCTGCCGCTGCGCCCTCGCGTCCGCTCGCTCCGCCCGCAGCAGGAGAGGAGGAAGATGGTGGAGACGGGAGGGGAGGCGCGCCCCCTCCCCCTTTTAACGCCGCGCGGAGAGGAGGAGAGAGACGGCCGCAGTCGCCTGCAGCCGCAGAGAAGATGCGGATCGCAGGTCTGCGCGCACAGGCGCGCAGACGAATATCCCGTGCGAGTATAACTGTTCGTCAGACGTCTGTAAACTATCCCGGACGTCTGGTCAGACGTATGGATGTGATCCCAGACGTCTTGACAGACGTCTGGGCCACCTCCCAGACGTCTTAAAAGACGTCTGGGGTACGCGCTCGTTACAGTCGCTCTCCTCGGTACTCCGTACTCAAGGGCCAGCTCACTTCCCCAATTCTATTCCATTCACTTTCCAGGAGTTCTACTCCTAATTCCCAGTAGGATTCATGCTTTTTTAACTCAGCCAATTTAGATTTCACCGTTCCAGCTTTATATCCATATAACCTATATTCTCAATCATAATTATTCATTCATAAACAGATAGCTGTTAACCAATTTACAGGCAGTTATCGTTTCCTTTCTACTTTTCTAAGACTGCAATGTATATATATTCAACTAGTTTTCCAGTCCTAGGATTCATGCTATACCCTAGGATCTATCATTCAATTTAGTTTTCCAGTCCTAGGATTCATGCAATACCCTAGGATCTATCATTCAATCTAATTTTTTAACCCTAGGGTTCATGCAATGCCCTAGACTCTATTAATTATTTCACAATTGCATAATTTTTGATAATTAATTGAAAAGGCCACTCTACCTGCAAAACTGGGAGTACTGGGGGCGTGGTCGGCAATCCCACGTGCCTCCGCAACCCCCAGAGCCGCAACGGAACGGGGTCCTAATACAAGGATCAAAGACAAGGAGCTACTCAAAATAGTATACAATTATTGTAAATAGGTAGAGGAATTAAATTTGGGAAGAACGAAACTTGAAACGTGGAAAACAGACTCCGAACGGACCCTAAATGGGTCAAAAACAACCAGTCTGTTCAAAATCAGACGTCTGGAACTTTTTCCAGACGTCTTAAAAGGTAGCTCAGGTCATACCTTGGTCTGTGCAGTCCTTCAGACGTCCAGAAGCCCACTGGACCGTCTGGACTTAGTTTCTAGACGTCCGATTGCCACCCAGACGTATGGAAGCCCTCTTCGTCGTCTGGTTCTGTGCCCAGACGTCTGATCTGTGTGGGATGGCTAGCCCTGGCGCCCTCCCGAACAAATCCTACACACACGCCCGCTCTCATCACGAAAAGGTGCAGAAGAACTCGGCGGAACGGCTGCATGGCCGTACACGCGGAAGAAGGAGAAGATAACAAATATTGTACCTGTCAGACGTCTGAACCTTCCTCCAGACGTCTTCTGCGTCGTCTGGACGTAAGTCCTGACGTCTGATTCTGGGAAATTTTCCCAGAATCAGGACCCTTTTCGCTCTCCGCCCGCAAAGCGCGGCCGTGTCACGCTGCGTCCGCCTGCTACCTGAGCTGCAGCAGCTCCTCCGCGGCACCACACGCTCGCTACTCTCCCGCCAGTCAGCTCTAGCTGCCCCAGCAAGCTCGTACCCTCACGGTCGAGCTTCTTCTTCCTCTCGCAACAACCCCTCCTCCCCGCACACTCGCAGCAGCCGCTGCTGTCGCTCTCGCTCGCTCTCTCACTGGTAGGGAGAAGGAGAAGAAGAAGGCGGTGGAGTGAGGGTGAAGGAGAGGGGAAGCGTATTTGTAAGGCAGCCACAGGGAGAGAGAAGGAGGAAAGGCGGCGTCTGTAGGGAGGGAGAGGAAAGAGAAGAATGAGGGCGGTGGGTTCAGTCTGCGCGTGTAGATGCAAACCCGTACGTTGAAAAAAATTTAATACCAAATGTCTGGGTCACTTCCCAGACGTCTTAAACTACGTCTGATGCCTTGTTCGTAACATCTACTGATTGAGTTACTCAACTACCAACTCTAGATTACCTGATTTACCTACATTATTTTAAGAATTATGGCTAGTTTTGAGTAATTATTGGTTAAAATATAATATTTTATTACTAAAAAAATAGAGGTAATCGTCATCTCTCATCAAAAAGTGAAAAGTTAATAAAAATGATAAAAGCCCTCCGATTAGATCTACATATTTTAAGAGTTTGATACCGTGAAAAACTCAACATTGGAGGCAAACGAGACAATATATAGTTTAAATATTATAAAGTAGAGAAGGAGAAAAGATATTTATTTTTGGGCTTTTTGCATCAAAAATAGAAAATTTCTTTACAGGTCTGTAGTAGTAATCATTTAAAGGATATCAACTTTGTAGGGTTGTATGTGTAAATATAAAGAGTATATATGTATACGATTATCTATAGGCTGTATATATATAAAAAAATCCTCCCAAATTATGAAATAAGATCCATAGTTCGGCGCTTCGACGGATCTGGCTATCCAACACCCTTGATGGATCTAGCTACTCGACATCCTGACGGATCCGATTACTCATCAGTGAATCTAGTTGACTGAAGACGTAACGATCGAGCCATTGTCCCATTATTAAACCAGCTAACTTAACGCTTACGAGTCATCCCCTCCTTAATGATTAAGTCGTGGGATCGTGGATGAATTTATAACATTCATGATTAGGTATCATGCAGCATATATATATCTAAGTTGCACGAAAGAGAGGGATTACGCAACATAAGAGAATAGAGGAATCATGAATTTCTCTACAGCTAATACTCAAATAGTGAAATTTGAGATATAACATCTCTCTCCCATATATACATCCTTTAAGATGAAATTTGGTCAACAATCTCCCATACTTTTGTATGATTATATTCAAATCAAGTATATATCATGTTCTAAAAATCTCAATCATATATATATATATATAATCTCCCTCTTTTATATTCTATCCATACGATTCATGAATCACAAGCACCGCCTGAAGAAGGATATATAGATTTATTTCCCTGTCCTCACAAACATACCCACGTATTGTTGATGCCTCGCTTTGTATCATATCCCTTCACTTGAAACGATTTAAGTGTACAAATTGGCAGGTGAGACAAATAGGGTATCGTCCTTATCCGAGGTGTCATTTTCTTTGGTTAGGCATTTGGGGGAAGGGGATCCATCCGGTTGGGGCGAGCCCAATCACAGCAGCCGGTCCAATGGGGAGCGTGCAACAGCAAAGGAAAAGGATTCAAGCTCTTGTCCACGTGTCCGGCCAATTAACAATTTAAGCAAACTCCACCGAGGGGTTCTGATTCCTTCCTATCTTCGTGGATCTGTGTGTCCATAGCGTAGGGATGACCCTCAGAAGGCCAACTACCACCGGTGAGTCTTGTGGGGACGAGGTGCCATCACATCGATTGGATGCTGCGCACGTTGTCGCAGTCACGTTCCTATGGTCCCATATTGGTATGTGCCTCCGAATGCATTCAAGCTATGTGCAGATTCCTGCTTTTTGATCCACTAAATCCTCTGTTTTTTTTTTTTTTTTTTAACTTGTCCTTGTTCCATTTAGTGGTAACTCTACCAAATTTGAAAAACAAAAAAAAAAAAAAATCTCTTCCTCCATGGTACGCTAATTAGGTAACGCTTAGATGTTCATGTTTTAAATTAAGTGTCTTAGCTTGCCAATTTCATTTAGTTCTACTTTGAGCAAGATAAATGTATCGAGTTTGAATTTAATTTCCCAATAAAACTATTGTAGCAATCTTTGAGTTGATGTGCATCAAACAAGAAAGTAAGTTTGATTTCAAAATAAAGCATTGAAAGGTCACAATTTTTTCTGGTCGCATCGACCTTTGCAAATGTAAATAATAACTTTTGGTTATGAGATACAACGAAGAACACAATATACAAGATCAGGAGTAGGGATGCATATGAGTCGAATCTAGTTAAATCCATATCTATATTCATTTATAAAATTCATACTTATACTCTACCCATTTATTAATCAGGTACAAAAATTCAAATTCGTACCTATCACTGATTAAGTACCCATTTATAAATTAATTTTACAATCAAATCGTGTCCAAATTAGAGTTAAAGAAGAAAAAAAAAATCTATAGCATGATTCATCAATTGTAAATTTTTAACAAACCTGAAACATAGGACTCAGGCTGTTAAGGCATTTATGTAATATTGTAAGAACTATGAGGGTGTTTGTCATACTTCTGTAGAGTCTGTTGTAACCAATTGAAGCTATAAATAAAGCTAAGAGACAAAGAAGAGAGGTGGTTGAAACCTCTCAGTTCTCTCCAACCATTTGTCCTGTTCTGATTCTTTAACATGGTATTAAGAGCAGTGTCCTGAGGTGAAAAGCCCATCACTACAAAGCTTCTATTCTAGCTGCGGGTGGAAAGGTTTGATCGATGGTTTTCCCTTTTGGTTAATCCTTCATCAGGTTCTTCTATTTCTTCCTCTTTTGTTTTCTGATGGCGTCATCTTCATTGTCAACCTCTCATATTGGGCAATCCTTTGACAATCCGCTTTCCAACTCTCAATTACCTGTTAACATTAAGCATAATGTGCCCTATAAACTTACTTCTCTCAATTTTACCACCTGGAAGGATCAATTTATGCCTATCCCGTGTGTGTATGATCTTCTTTCTTTCATTGATGGTATGGTTGTTTGACCATCAAAAATTTGTTTCACAAGGTTCTGGTGATCATGTTTCTCAAGTATTAAATGAAGATTATCTCTTATTCTATAAGAAAGATCAGTTATAGTACTTAGTTGGCTGATCAGTTCTGTTAGTGAGAAGATCTGCACATAGATTTCTGATTTGAGCTCCCTTAGAGAAGTTTGGCTTTACCTTGAAAGAAGTTTTGGGACCTGTTCTAGGTCTCAAATCTTTCATTATCAATCTCTCTTGCAGTTCTAGGTCTCAAATCTTTCATTATCGATCTCTCTTGCAATCTCTAAGGAAAGGAGACTCGTTTATTATTGATTTTGTTAACAAAGCAAAACAATTGGCTATGAATCTTGCTACTTTTGGTAAAAGAGTTGATGATGATGATTTAATTGTCTCAATTCTTCATGGTCTTCCTCCTGATTACAATCCTGTAGTCGCAATCATTAATTATCAAGCGATTATTTCTATGGATGAAGTTCTTAATCTCCTTCTAAGTCATGAGCAACGCATGATGCACCTTCATGAACAATTAGATGTCACGGTCAATTATGCTACTCGAGCCCTTGGCAAGAACCAAATTGATAGAGGAGGATGATCTCGGGGTGGACGATTTAGGGATGGAACTAGAGGATTTTTTGATAAATCTTCTTGTGGTGGTCATTCTAGGCCTAGATATGTGGCTAGCGTTCAATGCCAGATTTGTGGTCGTCTTAACCACTAAGCTCTTACTTGCTATAGGCGTTACGATCAAGCTCTTGCCATGCCAGTTCAAGCTAATGCTGTTGATGTATCAACTAAACTCCAACGATGGTTCACTGACTCTGGAGCTTCCCACCATGTCACACATGCTATGCAAAACTTAGATATCTCATCTAAGTATGATGGTTCTAACAAAGTCTCTCTTGAAAATGGTAAAGGTGAGAAAATTACACATATTAGCCATAAATATCTCTTTTCTGGTAGTCATCATTTGCACCTTAAAATATTCTCAAAGTACCTAGAATTTCAAATAATTTGTTATCTGTCTATAGTTTTACGAATGACAAGAATTGCTCCATCAAGTTTTACCCTCAATCTATGGTTATCAAGGACCAAGCGAGCAAGGAAATTCTCTTTCAAGACCATCCTAAAAATGGGCTCTATCCTCTACTTCTTTCATCCAAGCAGATTGCTACTAGCTCTTCTTCCATTGATCACAAGAATAATTCTACTTCTATTGTTGAAAAAGCTACTGCTATGAAGAAGGTTAACTCTGCTGCTATGAAGAATGTGCCATATGATCTGTGGCATCAGCGTCTAGGTCATGCTAACTACAAAGGTCTTCATCAACTCCTTCATCAGAATAATATCTCTTGTAATTTTCCTTCCAAAAATAAGATGTGCTCTACATGTTGTAGTGCCAAAGCACACAGACTTCCACTATATGTCACTGATACTATTAGTCAAAAGCCTTTTGAACTAATACATTCTGATGTATGGACTGCATCGATACTATCTTCTAAAGGATTCAAATATGTCATTTCTTTTGTTGATGATTGGTCTAAATATGTTTGGCTATTTCCCTTGAGACAAAATCTGATGCATTCAGTATTATTTAGAACTTCTTTGCTTATATTAAAACACAGTTTGGAGCTCAAATTAAGGCTTTTCAAAGTGTTGGAGGAGGCAAATTCAGTAAAGCCTATTGTTGGTTTCAAACAGTTGGAGTTGCACATCGTATCTCAGGTCCACATACTCCACAACAAAATGGAGTAGCTAAAAGGAGAAATCATCATCTTGGCAAGATTACTCGTGCATTACTTTCTTTGTCAGCTATTCCTTTTTCCTACTTGATACATGCTATTTTAACAGTTGCTTACAATTAACCTACTACCCTCAACCACCAACAATAACTAATCTCCTCACAAACCTATTCTCCAAACACAACTTGATCTTCAATTTTTAAAAGTGTCTGGGTGTGCATGTTTTCCTTACCTAAAACCATACACAACCCACAAATTGCAACCTAGTTCAAGTCTTCATATTTCCTTGGGATATAGCTTAACACAAAAAGCATGTAAATGCCTTAATCTGCTAACCAACAAAATTTTTATCAGTCATTTTGTCATCTTTGATGAAATGACTTTTCCTTTCCAGCAACAACTTTCCTCAATTTCCACAAAAATAAATACCTCTTCCTCACCAACCACCATTACAGTTCCATCCTTTATTCTACAACCTCAACCTTCTATCCCAAGTAAAACAACCCTGGTCCATTCTACTAATGGCAGAACTTCTTCAAGGATACAAAATGATGCTTCAACTTATTTACGAATGACTGTAGTAGATTAGGCACCATCGAATGTCAGTTTACCCAATAATTATTTTGTGCCAACTCCCTCTATGCCTGCTGCTACACTTGGTCCTGCCATTGCACCTGGTCGAACTCACATTATGTGAACTAGAGTAATGGATGGCATAATTAAAAAGAAAGTATTTCATGCTGCCTCCTGCCATCCACTTCCATAACTCCCAGATGAATGTGAACCCACATGTTTCTCTACTGCCAATAAATATTCTCATTGGTGCTTGGCTATGGCAAAAGAATTTCAAGCTCTTATAGCCAACAAAACATGGGATTTAGTACCATTTAAACAAGGCATGAATGTGGTTGGTAACAAATGGGTCTATTGCATAAAGCGACATCTTGATGGTTCTATTGCTTGCTACAAAGTACGATTAGTAGCCAAAGGTTATTATCAAATTTTTGGTCAAGATTTTAGTGATACTTTTAGCCCAGTTATCAAAGCTACTACAATTTGTCTCTTATTAAACTTAATCATGGATGGCATCTTCGTCAACTTGATGTACATAATGCTTTTCTTCATGAATTCTTGGATGAAACAATATACATGGTGCAGCCATAGGGATTTGTACATTCAAAACTCCCTGATCATGTATGTTAGCTTAAATGATCTCTCTATGGTCTTAAACAGGCTCCGTGAGCCTAGTTTAAACGACTATCTACATTTCTTGTGGCCAACAATTTTGTTCCTTCAAAGACAAACACATCTCTTTTTATTTTCAATCTCAAGGGGATCTTCATATATTTTTTAATGTATTCTAATGACTTAATTGTAGTAGCATCTGATGAAGCTATTATCAATAATATTTTGTCAAAGCTATCAGCAGAATTCCCTATTAGAGACTTGGGTACTCCTACATTTTTCCTTGGCATTGAAATGAGTCATACCAATGATCAAATTATTCTATCCCAACAGAAGTATATTACTGACTTCTTAAATATGGCTTTGATGGTTAAAAGCTCCCATGTCTACTAATTCTAATGAACAAATACTAAAAGGCGATGGAGTACCATTAGAATATCCCATAGTTTTTTGACAAATAATTGGAAGCCTTCAATACCTTAATTTTATTAGGCCTGATTTGGCCGTCTCAGTAAACAAATTTGCTCAAGTAATGAGTGCTCCTACCGATAAGCATTACAAGGCATTGAAGTGACTGCTACGCTACCTTAAACACACTATTTCAGATGCTCTCATTCTAAATAAATCACCATCAGGTGTTCTCATTGCCTTCTCTGATGTTGATTGGGCAAGTTCATAAGATGACAAGCGCTCCACATCTGGATATGCTAGTTATCTAGGTGATCCTCTCATTTCCTGGGCGTCTAAAAAGTAACAAACAATGGCTCATTCAAGCACTGAAGTTGAGTACCGTGCTATTGCAAACGCCACAGTTGAGCTCACTTAGATATTATCTTTATGTTCTGAGCTAAGTATAACACTTACCAAACAACCAATTCTCTATTGTGATAACATTGGAGCCACATACATGACCTCAAACCCAATCTTCCATGTTAGAACAAAGCACATCAAGATTGATTTTCACTTCTTACGTGACAAGGTTGCTTTAGGAGAACTCAAATTTCAAAAACAAACTTCATGTTTTTCCAAAACAATCAGTTTGAGGGGAGGTGCTAAGGCATTTATGTAATATTGTAAGAACTATGAGGGTGTTTGTCATACTACTGTAGAGTCTGTTGTAACGAATTGAGGCTAAAAATAAAGCTAAGAGACAAATGAGAGAGGTGGTTGAAACTTTTTAGTTCTCTCCAACCATTTGTCCTATTTTGATTCTCTAACACAAGGTACTTAAATTTTCTTGGTTTCCACTGAAATTATTTTAAAATAGAACTTTAAAGGGAATTATCAAAAATTGGAGGAATCAGGATGGAGATTAAAGCTGAGGGAATGAGAGACTTAGAGTGAGACTTATATATCTCGAGTAAATGGGGATTTTATTCGAGCACTTGGGTCAGGCAATCAGATATAGATCTATACGCATACCCATATCCATATCCAATCAAATTTTTTGAATAAAATCCATATCCTAATCCTATCGGATTTAAGTTGAATTTTATCCATTCTTTTCTGGTCAGATTGAGTTAAAATCAGGTCGGATTTACCAAAACTTACATCCCTAACCAAGAGAAGAGAGAGTCAAGAGTTATGATTGAGAAAGGACATGATGAAAAAGACTCCAATCTAACTTAGCAGGTGGGACACATCAAACATACACAAGGGCATGTGATAACCGGACATACCACAGGAAGTGGTTAATCTCATGTTCACCCAAAAAATCCTGCTGCATATACATAGGTATAATCCAAATGCTTCGCGTGTCAACATGGAGGCACATCTATCTAATTAGATCAAAAACACATAGAAGTTCAATGGATTGTTATCCTACCTAAGATGGAGCGTGCATTAATTGTGTCCTTCCTCGAGACAATTAGTTGAAGCACACATCTTTATCAACTCCGGTAGAACTTGAAGCTATAGAAAAGCTAGTAGCTAATGTATAATTGGTTGCTCTCAAATTAATCTAAAAGTGAATCGTAAACAAAATCGATGTTGAGAACAATCGTTTCACATGCAACATAGAGCCAAGATCTAGCTACGTACATTAATTACCTTTAGAGCCAAGATCTAGCTACGTACATTAATTACCTATCAACAAAGAAACAGAGAGCAGCAGCAGCAAAAGAGCGGGAGGAGGAGGAGGGCGGGCCTCGTCGGAGATCGAAACCCCCAAAGCCACAAGACCTGCTCGAAAAAAGTTCTAAACAACTCTCATATACCCATTTCCATAATCAAATTAACCACCCCCCGCCAACAAAAACAAATTAAAGATTTATACATAGCAAAACCAACAACAAAACACCTCAAAAATGCGCAGAATTGAAATCCCCACCCTACCAAAATAACACCCAAACCCTTTCCTCTTCCTTTAATTATTTCCATGACCATCCATCCACAACCTCAACCTTAACCCACTAATGAGTACACGCACCATGCATCATTCCCCGCTAGCTTTTTCGATCCCATAATCGATCCTGTACTTTACATCGATCGATCTTAATGACGACCAGCTAGCAGTCACCAACCATCGATCACAAGGATCCAATTAATAAGCAACCATGATATTTGATTTGATTTGATTTAAATTTAACCGTGGATGGTCCTTGTGAGCTTGCACTTGGAGATGAACCTCGTATCGGAGGAGTAGCTCTGGCTGCGGATGAGCTTCAGCAGCTCCGCCGCCCTCTGCTTCAGCGCGGCGCCGTAGCCGCTCTGCATCACAAGCAGCAGCCTCGCCGCGAGGCCCGCCTCGACCGCGGCCGCCGCGCACGACTCCGCCTCCCACACAGACCAGAGCACCCCGAGAGCCCTCCTCGTGCACCCCTCCGACGCCCTCATGATGGCCCTCACCACGTTGGGTATCCCCCTCGGGCAAGCCCTTATCCCTTCCTTCCCCTCCTCGCTCCCCTCGGACACCATCTCCAGCACCTCCAGCGCCGCCTCCAGGGCCTCCACCGCCGCCAGCTCGGGGAGTAAATCCACCAAGTGGGTTACCGCCCCCACACCTACCAGTGCCACCCTCACCCTCCCATCCTCCCTGCAGAGCCTCCTCATGAGCCTCAGGCTCGGCCACACCCCGCTCGGGTTCCTCCGGTCCTTCACCATCCTCACCAGCCCCACCAGCAGGCTCGGGCTCGGCGCCACACGGGACACGTGCTCTCCGTCGTCGTCGTCGTCGTAAGAAGAAGATGAAGAAGAAGAAGAAGAAGTGAGGAGCGCGTCGAGGAGGGAGACGCAGTGGAGGCGGGTGTCGAGGGAGCCATCGGAGAGGAGGTCGACGACGAGGGAGAGCTTGGCCGGGTGGGAGAGGGAGGCGGAGGCGCCGGGGTCGAGGGAGAGGAGGGAGGCGAGGAGGGGGACGACCTCGGAGCCGACGGCGTGGGAGGTGAAGGGGCCGAGGAGGGAGGAGAGGAGTTGGGCGGCGCCGGGGGCGGAGGAGGAGGAGGAGGAGGAGGCGAGGAGGAGGGAGTCCGGGGGGAGGAGGCGGAGCTCGCGGAGGAGGGGGAGCTTGGAGTGCTGACCTTTGGAGGAGTGGAGGGAGGAGAGGAGGTGGGCTGCGCGGGAGCGTGGGGAGGACTGGTACTGGAGCTTGAGGGAGAGGTGGTAGCGGTGGGAGAACCAGGAGGTGATGAGGTGGCGGAGGGTGGAGTTGGGGATGAGGGAGGGGTCCCAGAGGTCCTGCATTGTGGTGGGGCAGGAGAGGTGGCCCATGGAGAGCCACCGGGAGATGGTGTGCCGGTCGTAGGTCTGGCCGGTGCACAGTGTCACGGGGTCGGTCATGGGTTCCAGGGAAATGGGGCAGATGAAGAGGGATGGGACGGCGTCCAGTTGGTCGAGGGACTCGAGGTGCTCGATCATGGACCTGAGGTCGACGTCGACCGCCACTGTTGGCGGGGAGGAGGGGACAGGAGTGAGCATGGTGGTGGTGGTAGGAGATGGGAGGGTGCCGCCGAGGAGGCCATCCTTGACGGCGGTGTCGAGGTCGACTATCTGGGCGCTGTCGTCTGGCTTCCAGGAGGAGGGGTAGTTTGGGTATTGAGGCATCTTTTGTAGTAGTAGTAGTAAAGAAGAGAAGAGAAAGAGAAGAGGTGGAGACAGAGATGGTGAGAGAGAGAGGGAGGGAGGGAGGGAGGGAGGGAGATGTGAGTAGTTAGTTACTTACTCGAGCAGGATTGCATTGTGGTGATGTGAGTGTTGGCTGCCCAGGAGTTGGCAGGAGTTGAATCATCATGGGATTATGATGCAATGCGTGACAGAGAGAGAGAGAGAGTAGCGAATGGGGAAGGGCCGTGAGGGACGGGAGTAGGGTACGGGGTTGTGGAGAGGGTGAAGTGGCGGATATGCCGTTGGAAACCGGTCATATTTTCGCGGGGAGTGCCCCTTGGGAGGTAGGTGGTGGTACACCGGAGCCTGAAGACTCGTGAGGTTGCTGACTGCGGGGACACTTGCTGTCGGGGGGAAGGAGTGGGGGATTAAAATAAATATTAAAAAACGGGGTTATTTGCGTGGATGGACGTGATATCCTGTTGTTCTTGCTTGCTTGCTTGAGGAGGCGCGTTCTTTCCCGTATGGATCCTCTAAATGGCCTGTGCGTACGAGAAATGTAAAGGCTGTGTTCGAAGATTTCGCCATTGGTGACCTCAACTTCCACAGGGACCCGTGATCCAAGCAACGGGAAAAGGATAACATATTCTAATAGAATAAGATTGTGTGAAGTTGGTTTCAAGGCCTCAAAGTTGAGGAATAGACGACTACTTAGGTAAGATGCCCAAGACCACCACGCATGTTGTTTTACCAGTTGACCTAATTCATTTTTGGCGGACTGCTCCCTTGATTGTCTAATGATGTGCACTTAACCTCTGGCTTGTGTACCTATTATTGAAAAGGGAAGCAAGTGCCTCATGGGAAAGGAAGCACGATCAATCAGAATTAGGAGGATATTTCCCTTGTCAATGCCCCATTGATTGTTGTATATGTGAAACTTCATCGATCTTCTACCAACTATAACACCGTTAATTGCATCACCGTGTATCTTGCCTACCACCAAGGATGTCAGAGAGAACCTCTCCTCGATGTTGGGCTATTGTCAATCTCACTGGTTAGAAGTTAGGAGTGGACCAAAGCCTATGCTTGGTTAGAGGAATTAAGAGGGTAATGGAGGCGACAGAAATGAAAGAAAGGCAAGGGAGAGTAGATGGAAGTACGGATCCAAATATCATGTTTGGATAGGGAGGAAATCAAAGAAATGAACGAAAAATTTGATATTCACATATTCAAATAAGAGCATCAGAGTGATACTCGAGTGAGTAGAAAGAAAATGAAAAATACTAATTTTGATTTTACATATTATATGAGACACGGGTTGGAAAATGTAAAAGTTAACGTATTACGACCGCAGTTTCAAAACGTCTTTTAAGACGTCTGGGAGGTGGCCCAGACGTCTGACCAGACGTCTGGAACCCCTTCCAGACGTCTGGGATTTGATTTTCTACGGGAGGATGGATTTTGTCTACGCGCCTGCGCGCGCAGACCTGCAAATACCTCTTTTTCCCTCTCACCTCCGCAGGCGCTGCTTTCTCTCTCTCTCCCCGCGCAGCTTTAAAAAGCCACGCCCTCTCCCTCACTCTCATCACCTCCGCTCCCTTCCTCTTCTCCTTCCAGCCGGTGCGCGAGTGCGAGCGCGAGCGAGCGGCGGTAGTGACAGCCGCGGTGGGTGCGGGAGGAGGTGCTGCGCGAGGGAGGAGGAGTCGGCCGTGAGGGCTTGAGCCTGCCGGGGCAGCGAGAGCCGACCGGCGAGGGCGCAGCGGGCACGGAGTGACGCGGGAGGTCTGCTGCAGCTCGAGCAGCAGGCGAACGAGGCGCGGCACGGCCGTGCGTCGCGGGCGGAGGGCGAGTAGCGCTATGGTTCTGGAAGTTTTTCCAAAATCAAACGTCTGGTCTTTCAACCAGACGACGGTTAAGACGTCTGGAGGACTATCCAGACGTCTGGCAAGTAAGTTATTTTTCGTCTTCTTCCTTTTCTGCGAGCATCCATACTGAGAGCGAGGAATGGGTATGCGCAGGTTCTGAGATTCACATCCAACGCGAATCAGACGTCTGGCAGCGGTGCCAAACGACTGGAGGGACTTCCAGACGTCCGGGGTGACCATCGGACGTCTGGGAACTAGGCCAGACGCCCCCGCAGTCTTCTGGATGTCTGAGAGACTACGCAGGACAAGGTACCTTCTGATCCCCATTTTCAAGACGTCTGGAAGAGGTTCCAGACGTCTGATTTTGCACTGTTTCGTCGTTTTCGACCCGTTTAGGGCCCGTTCGGAGTCCGTTTTCCGCGTTCCAAGTTGTGTTCTTTTCAGAATTAAATCCTCTACCCGTCTACAGTGATTAGATACTATTTTGGGAAACTCCTTGTGTTTAATCCTTGTGATAGGACCCCGTTCCATTGCAGTCTCGGGGGTTGCAGAGGCACGCGAGATTCCCGACCACGCCCCCAGTACTCCTGTTATAACTGGTAGAGTGGCTTTTAAGTTTATTAGTATAATCTGTTAATTTATGGAACCATAAATAGAACCTAGGACATTGCATGAATGCTAGGAATGAGAAACTAGAATGAATGGTAGATCCTAGGGTGCTGCATGAATCCTAGGGCTGGAAAACTAGATTGTATGATAGATCCTAGGATATGGCATGAATCCTAGGATGGGAAAACAAGTGAAATATATGAATACTGCAGTCTTGGAAAATGTGGAAAGGAAATAATAGCTACCTGTAAATTGGTTTAACAGTTTCCTGTTATGAATAAATGAACATGATTGAGAATATGGGATGTATGAACGTGAAACTGGAAAGGTGAAACCTAGATGTTCTAAGTTAAAAGAGCTGGAACCCTACGGGGAATTAGGAGTGGATCTCCTGGAAAGAGAAATGAATGGATCTGAGAAAGAAAGACGTGGTAGTGTGCTGTCTCTTATGTACGTAGTACCAAGGGAAGCACCTGTTACCTGCTTACTGCAGAGCGGAGCCAGCTGCCCCAGGGACCCGGGGTTAGGTCTGGCCACTTTGTACCGACTTGTTGGCCCTCGTGTACGTAGTACTGAGGAGAGGTACTAGTGTAGGGCGAGTACTAGCTACCCCACGGGCCCCAGGGTTCTGCTAGCTCACCTACACTGACTTGTTAGGCCCACTGGGCAAACCAGGGTAGTCAGGCGAGGGTGCGCAGACTCTGGAGGGGCAAGGCCCCTGTTTGGTTACTGTGGAGGGGTGGACCCCTGTTACTGAGAGGGCTCTGCCCTGTACTGGTTCCGTGTTGTGCTTTGGGCGCACCCGTTAACGGAAACCACTGACCGCGTGCCAGTGCGGGTTAGCTACCTGTGCGTTTATCGTGCATGCCGTAGTCACCGTTACGTCTGTCCGTGACCTTGGGGTGGTTGACTGAGAGTAGGATCACCACGGGGGACTCTCCCGACCAGGAGAGCACCACGTGCTACTTCTACTGTTTGGAAAAGACTGCAATCAAGATCGTTCCCACGAGGAACATTCGAGATCAAGTGAAGGATATGAGAAATAGATAAATTGTGAAACAATAGAAAGACATAAATAAAGGAAGAAAGAAAATAAAACAGCTACTGTACATTTTACTGTTTCTTTAGTTTAGCTGCCACTCTACTCAGCGTTTCGCTGACGTGTTACACTCGTTACTTTTCAGGACCAGGTGTTGAGCAGCCAGGGTCAGCGGCTGCAGAGGACGCTGGGCCAAGTAGGGTCCAGTAGAGTTACCACTGTTCTTTTGTACCCCTTTTGTTTCCGCTGTAGTGAGTAGTTTTTGTTACTCTCTGTACTTTTCTTTACCCGCAGTTCTTGTTATGTTAAATGTTGTTCTACTGTTGTGGTGGTACATGCTGTAGTAGTTCTTTTTCTTACTACTGTATTTTGTTACTGCTAGTTGTATTTCATGTTGAATGTGGTTTATTTTACTGCTCTTTTGGTTACTTCCTCGTTGGACGACTAGGTCTTGGGATTAGTTGAGTCGGTCCGGTTCTCGTGTCTCGTAGGGACTCGGGAATCGGGTTATTACAAGATGGTATCAGAGTAAGGTCGTCCCGAGAAGTGAATCAACTGACTGGAAAATAACAAATTCACATGTCTATAACTAGAGTAGCCACCACAACATATCTTTTGACATGAGCCCTTAGACGTTTCCGTTAGGTATCGTTCCATAGTGACGTGTTCCGTTTTATTTCGCGTCTCCTTGCAGGAGATGCCTCGTCGCGGGACTGGTGAGGCGGGCCGTGGGCGCGGCCGAGGACGAGGTCGGTGAGGTGGGCGTGCTGTTGCCGACGCCTCAGTGGACTAGCCACTACTCTCGGGCATCCAGGCCTAGGACCTTACCCAGCTGATACGGGATATTGTGCGAGAGGAGCTCCACCCACTGCCCCGAGCGCCTCCACCTGGGGCTGCGGAGGGGGAGTCCTCTGTGGGACCACCCGATAGACGCGGCGCTGGACACGGGGGAGGGGATGGGTCGCCGCAGCCCCCACCTTCCTCCGATACTTCTGTGCACGAGGCACCGTTGCCTGGAGGTGCACCAGCATCCCCACTACAGCGCCACTCCGAGTTCTTCAGGCAGTTCCGGAAGTTGATGCCCCCCTCCTTCAAGGGGGATGAGGACCCGACCGAGGCAGAGGACTGGCTCGAGCAGCTGGAGAAGATTTTCGACACCCTTCGCCCCCCGGTGGAGTGCCACGTGGCCTTTGCCACGTACCAGCTGGAAAGTGCGGCACATAGGTGGTGGAGGGCAGTCCGGGGACAGGAGAGGGACGAGCGGACCTGTGATCGGTTCGTCGCCCTCTTCTGCGAGCAGTACTTTCCCCAGACGAGGCAGGACCAGAGGAGGCGGGAGTTCCACACTCTCCGCCAAGGGACGATGACCATGAGCGTGTATCGCATGCGTTTCCTGGAGCTGTCCCGCTTTGCAGTGACAGCGGTAGCTACTGAGGAGGAGCACCTTTGGAGGTTCACCGAGGGGCTCCGGCCTGCGATTCGGGGGTATGTCAAACCCCTGAAGCTGCCTACGTTTTCGAGGGTGGTGGAGGCAGCCATGACCTACGAGGAGACCAACCCGTCCACGCGAGACACTGACGGCGGGCGGAAGAGGCCCTTTCAGCTAGACTTTTCACAGGGCCGGCGAGAGAGGAGGCACGTGGTGTCCGCAGGAGAGCCGTCACATTTTGCAGGGCCATTAGTGGCCTTTGGGGGCTCTCGACAGGGGCCAGTCGCCAGCATCGGACCCTCGCCCAGCCGACAGTAGGGACCCACTGAGGGCGGGAGTTGGGTTCCCCTTTGTTACCAGTGTGGCCAGCCGGGCCACATCAGGAGGGACTGCTCGTCTAGGGTAGGAGGTCAGCAGATACTTCCCGCGCAGAGCACTGGAGGGCGCGCAGGAGGCCGCGGTTCCCAGGCGCGAGGAGGAGGACAGCAGTCACGAGGAGGGTATCGGCCAGTACCTGCTCGTCCGACGCAGAGTGTGGCTGCTTCGTCCGCACCTAGAGCTGAGGGGTGTATCAACGCCCTGACACACAGGGATGCCAGAGCTTCGGGCTCAGTTGTGGCAGGTATGGTTTCAGTTTCCGGCAGACTCGTTTACACACTTTTCGATTCCGGTGCTACGCACTCGTTTGTCACAGCCAGTTTCACAGTTAATTTAGGCCAGGATTATATGCTGTTAGAAAATCCATTGGTAATTAGAGGTCCGAGTGGTCAGCTGTTGTAGCTGAGGAGGTGTACACAGATTGCGAGGTCAGCGTTGGGGGACATAGCCTGCCAGCTGACCTGATTATGTTATAGATGGAGGACTTTGGTGTAATTTTGGGGATGGACTGGCTGTTCGCTTACCCTGCTTTGGTAGACTATTTTGAGAGGAAGATTGTCTTCTCCATGCCGGAGTTGCCTTCTGTCGAGTTTCACGGACAGCCAGTGGACGGAGGCTTCAGGTGCATTTCGGCGGTGAGACTTTTGAGCCAGGGGTGTGAGGGCTTCCTAGCTTGTGTGGTGGCAGAGCCCAGCCCTGTGGCAGACTTCCAGAGCATCCCGGTGGTTAGAGAGTACCCTGACGTGTTTCCAGATGAGTTGCCAGGACTACCGCCCGAGCGCGAGATCGAGTTTGAGATCTCGCTAGTACTAGGGACCAGCCCCATCTCCACCGCGCCATACAGAATGGCACCGCTTGAGCTACGAGAGCTCAAGTCTCTGTTGCAGGACCTTTTGGAGAAGGGTTTCGTGAGGCCCAGTGCGTCTCCCTGGGGAGCCCCGGTACTGTTTGTGAAGAAGAAGGATGGTACCCTACGCCTTTGTGTGGACTATCGACAGTTGAATATGGTCACCATCAAGAACAGATATCCGCTGCTGAGGATCGACGACTTGTTTGACCAGTTGCGGGGTGCCACGGTGTTCTCCAAGATCGACTTGAGGTCTGGATACCACCAGTTGAGGATCAGGGAGGCAGACGTCTCCAAAACAGCTTTCCGCACTCGGTACGGATACTACGAGTTTTTGGTCATGCTGTTTGGGCTGACCAATGCCCCTGCTGCTTTCATGGACCTGATGAACCGGGTGTTTAGACCGTAGTTGGACCAGTTCGTGGTGGTATTCATTGATGATGTACTCATCTATTCTAGAGATCAGACGCAGCATGGACGACACTTGCAGATGGTTCTGGACACTCTGAGACGACGTAGGCTATACGCCAAATACAGCAAGTGCGAGTTCTGGTTGAGGGAGGTGACCTTCTTAGGTCATGTGATCTCTGGAGACGGCTTGGCAGTGGACCCAGCCAAGGTCGAGGCAGTGCTCAGGTGGGAGAGACCACGTTCAGTCACTGAGATTCGCAGTTTCCTGGGACTGGCAGGCTACTACAGACGATTCATCAGAGGTTTTTCACAGATTGCGGGTCCTATGACACAGTTGACCCGGAAGGACGTGCTCTTCACTTGGACAGACGCATGTGAGGCGTGTTTTCAGGTGCTGAAGGAGAGGATGACCTCGGCTCCCGTGCTCACCATCCCTGACAGTAGTGGTGGGTTCGTTGTGTACACGGACGCCTCCTTGTAGGGGTTAGGAGGTGTGCTCATGCAGAGGGGTCACGTTGTCGCTTATGCTTCGCGGAAACTGAAGCCCCATGAGCATACCTACCCTACCCACGACCTGGAGTTGGCAGCTGTCGTCTTCGCGCTGAAGACCTGGAGGCACTACTTGTACGGTGAGACCTTCGAGATTTTCACAGATCACAAGAGCCTCAGATACCTTTTTGACCAAAAGGAGCTCAACATGAGATAGAGACGTTGGTTGGAGCTCCCGAAGGACTACGACTGCAACATCTCCTACCACCCGGGAAAGGCTAATGTGGTGGCTGACGCCTTGAGCCGTAAGGCGCCCGCACACTCGGCCAGTTTACAGTTACAATGTTGGAACCATTTGGGGGAGGTGGGCAGTTGGCAACCCCTGGAGTTATGGGGGCACTGTGGGGCAGTGACGGTGACACGACAGACTAGGCCAGAGCTGATAGACCGCATCATCACAGGACAGATGGTCGATCCGTACTTGCAGTCCTTGCTCAACAGAGTACTGTCAGGAGACCCAGGGGACTTCTCTTTCACAGACCAGGTGCTGCGCCTGAGGGAATGGTTGTGCATTCCCAGAGACGAGGAGCTGTTGAGAGAGCTCCTGACTGAGGCACACAGTTCCAGATTCACCATACATCCCGGAAACACGAAGATGTACCATGACTTGAGACGCGAGTTTTGGTGGAGGGGGATGAAGCGGGATGTGGGTGAATTCGTGCAGCAGTGCTTAGTGTGCCAGCAGGTGAAAGTCGAGCATCAGAGGCCTGCAGGGCCGCTACAACCGCTTCCAGTGGTAGAGTGGAAGTGGGAGAGCATCACCATGGACTTGGTGGTGGGTTTACCTGTTACCCAGCGAGGACACGACGCTTTCTGGGTAATTGTGGATAGACTGACGAAGACGGCACGATTCTTGCCGATCCGAGTCACTTTGGGACCGGCACAGTTGGCAGAGAGGTATATCCGCGACGTGGTACGACTATACGGAGTTCCGCGGGAGATCATATCCGATTGGGATACCCGCTTTACGTCCAAGTTTTGGGCTGAGTTTCAGCAGGCCCTGGGGACACGGTAGAGGTTTAGTACAGCTTACCACCCCTAGACGGACGGACAGTCGGAGCGCACGATACAGACACTTGAGGATCTTTTGCGTGCCTGTGTACTGTACTGGAGGGGCTCTTGGGAGGAGCAGCTACCCCTGGTGGAGTTTGCATACAACAACAGCTATCACTCGAGCATCGGCATGGCTCCCTACGAGGTTCTGTACGGACGGAGGTGTATGGCACCCTTGAGTTGGGTTGAGGTGGGGACCAAGTGGGAGGTTGGTCCTAGGTTGATCCGGCAGAGTCAGGAGGTAGTCGAGCAGATCCACAGGCGACTCCGCACTGTTAGGAGTCGACAGAAGAGCTACGCGGATCGGAGATGCAGAGAGGTGCAGTTCGAGGTTGGGGATCACGTTTTCTTCGTGTTTTGCCCATGAAGGGCCTGCAGCGGTTTGGGGTGAGAGGGAAGCTCGCGCCGAGGTTTGTGGGGCCCTTTGAGGTCCTGGAGCGGGTTGGACCCATTGCTTACAGGCTTTCCCTCCCTCCCTAGCTTTCTAGTGCGCACGTGTCCAACCTTAGGAAGTACGTAGCCGAACCCAGTCACGTACTGAGTCACGAGAGTGTCGAGGTGGACGACAACCTGACCTACCCCGAGCGGCCAGTGCAGATTCCAGACCGAGCCGTTTGCAGTTTGAGACGAAAGCAAGTACCCCTGGTAAAGGTTTTGCGGAGGAGCCAGCAGTACGAGGAGGCTACCTGGGAGCCTGAGGCGGCAATGCGGGAGCGGTACCCGGAACTCTTCGCGGGTACGTCTTTTCAGACCGGCTTCGGTCCTCTTTGAGTTTGTTATGGTTATTATGACGATTTCCCGCACCCTAGTTAGCGCAAGTTTCGGAGACGAAACTTCCTTTGAGTTTGTTATATTGTTACGATCGCAGTTTCAAAACGTCTTTTAAGACGTCTGGGAGGTGGCCCAGACGTCTGACCAGATGTCTGGAACCCCTTCCAGACGTCTGGGATTTGATTTTCTGCGGCAAGATGGATTTCGTCTGCGCGCCTGCGCGTGCAGACCTGCAGATACCTCTTTTTCCCTCTCACCTCCGCAGGCGCTGCTCTCTCTCTCTCCCGCGCGGCTTTAAAAAGCCACGCCCTCTCCCTCACTCTCATCACCTCCGCTCCCTTCCTCTTCTCCTTCCAGCCGATGCGCAAGTGCGAGCGCGAGCGAGCGGCGGTAGCGACAGCCGCGGTGGGTGCGGGAGGAGGTGCTGCGCGAGGGAGGAGGCGTTGGCCATGACGGCTCGAGCCTGCCGAGGCAGCGAGAGCCGGCCGGCGGGGGCGCAGCGGGCACAGAGTGACGCGGGAGGTCTGCTGCAGCTCGAGCAGCAGGCGGACGAGGCGCGGCCGTGCGTCGCGAGCGAAGGGCGAGTAGCGCTCTGGTTTTTAAGTTTTACCAGAATCAGACATCTGGTCTTCCAACCAGACGATGGTTAAGACGTTTCGAGGACTATCCAGACGTCTGGCAAGTAAGTTATTTTTCGTCTTCTTCCTTTTCTGCGACCATCCGCACTGAGAGCGAGGAATGGGTACGCGCAGGTTTTGAGATTTGCATCCAACGCAAATTAGACGTCTGGCAGCGGTGCCAGACGATTAGAGGGACTTCCAGACGTCCGGGGTGGCCATCGGACGTCTGGGAACTAGGCCAGACGCCCCTGCAGGCTTCTGGACGTCTGAGAGACTACGCAGGACAAGGTACCATCTGATCCCCATTTTTAAGACGTCTGGAAGAGGTTCCAGACGTCTGATTTTGCACTGTTTCGTCGTTTTCGACCCGTTTAGGGCCCGTTCGGAGTCTGTTTTCCGCGTTCCGAGTTGTGTTCTTTTCGGAATTAAATCCTCCACCCGTCTACAGTGATTAGATACTGTTTTGGGAAACTCCTTGTGATAGGACCCCGTTCCATTGCAGTCTCGGGGGTTGAGGAGGCACGCGGGATTCCCGACCACCCCCCCAGTACTCCTGTTGTAACTGGTAGAGTGGCTTTTAAGTTTATTAGTATAATCTGTTAATTTATGGAACCATAAATAGAACCTAGGACATTGCATGAATGCTAGGAATGAGAAACTAGAATGAATGGTAGATCCTAGGGTGCTGCATGAATCCTAGGACTGGAAAACTAGATTGTATGATAGATGTAACGAGCGCGTGCCCCAGACGTCTTTTAAGACGTCTGGGAGGTGGCCCAGACGTCTGTAAAGACGTCTGGGATCACATCCGGACGTCTGACCAGACGTCCGGGATAGTTTACAGACGTCTGGCGAACAGTTATGCTCGCACGGGATATTCGTCTGCGCGCCTGTGCGCGCAGACCTGCGATCCCGCATCTTCTCTGCGGCTGCAGGCGACTGCGACCGTCTCTCCCTCCTCTCCGCGCGGCGTTAAAAGGGGGAGGGGGCGCGCCTCCCCTCCCGTCTCCACCATCTTCCTCCTTCTCTCCTGCCTGTGTGCGAGAGCGAGCGGACGCGAGGGCGCAGCGGCAGCGGCGGCCGCAGTAGGCGCGGAGGAGCTGCAGCGTGCGAGGGCGGGGCTCTGCCGTGAGGGCGAGCTCGCCGGGAGCGGCTTGGCCGGCCGGCGGAGGGCGCAGGGGGCGCAGAGCGTCGCGGAGAGGGACCTGCTGCGGGCGGAGCAGCGGACGCGCGGGGTGCGACGCGGGCGGCGTCGCGAGCGGAGGCCGAGCGAGGTTCTGATTCTGGAAAAATCTCCAGAATCAGACGTCTGGACTGATATCCAGACGACAAGGTCGACGTCTGTGAGATCATACAGACGTCTGAAAGGTGAGTTCCGCTTTCTCCTTCTTTTTGTCGACTGACCGTACTGAGGGAGGAGGGTTGGCTGTGCGCAGGTGCTCGGATTCGTCATCCTTTGCGAATCAGACGTCTGGAAGTTGTACCAGACGGCGGGAGTGACCTCCAGACGTCCGGAGAGACCATCGGACGTCTGGGATCTAGGAGAGACGTCCCCACAGACTTCTGGACATCCGGGGAACCAAGCCGAACAGGTAATTCTCCGATCCACCGTTTAAGACGTCTGGAAGGAGTTCCAGACGTCTGATTTTGCACAGTATTGTCTTTCTCGACCCGTTAGGGCCCGTTCGGGCTCCGTTTTCCGCGATTCGAGTTGCGTTCGTTTCAGAATTTATTCCTCTACCCGCCTACAGTAGCTTTACACTGTTCTGAGACACTCCTTGTGTTTGATCCTTGTGATAGGACCTCGTTCGGTTGCCGTCTTGAGAGTCGCGGAGGCGCGCGGGATTCCCGACCACGCCCCCATTACTCCCGTTATACCTGGTAGAGTGGTTTTAAGCATTAATAAAATCTGTTAAAGTATGGAACCATAACTAGAACCTAGGGCATTGCATGAATCCTAGGAATGAGAAATATATGGAATGATAGCTCCTAGGTGTTGCATGAATCCTAGGGCCGGAAAACTAGATTGTATGATAGATCCTAGGATATGGCATGAATCCTAGGATGGAAAAACTAGTGGAATGTACATTACTGCAGTCTTGGAAAAATGGAAAGGAATATATAAAGCTGCCTGTAAATTTAATTAACAGCTGCCTGTTATGCATAAAGAATCATGTTGAGATCATAGAATGTGAGAACGAGAATCTGGAAAGTGAAACATATGATGTTCTGAGATAAAGAGCTGGAACCCTACGGGGAATTAGGAGTGGAACTCCTGGAAAGAAAAGGAATGGAACTGAGATGTAGTTTGTACTGTCTCTTGGGTACGCAGTACCAAGGGAAGTACCTGTACCTGTTTTAGTGCAGAGTGGGGCCAGCCGCCCCAGGGACCCGGGGTTAGGATTGGTCGCTCTGTAACGACTTGTTGGCCCTCGTGTACGTAGTACCGAGGAGAGCTAGTAGTGTTAGGAGAGTACTAGCTACCCCACGGGCCCCGGGGTTCTGCTAGCCTCCTTCACCGACTTGTTAGGCCCACTAGGGCAAACCAGGGTAGTCAGGCGAGGGTGCGCGGACTGTGGAGGGGCAAGGCCCCGGTTTGGTTACTGTGGAGGGGTTGGACCCCTGTTACTGAGAGGGCTCTGCCCTGGTTCCGTGCTGTGCTTTGGGCGCACCCGTTAACGGAAACGACTGACCGCGTGCCAGTACGGGCTAGCTACCTGTGCGTTTATCGCGCGTGCCGTAGTCACCGTTACGTCTGTCAGTGACCTTGGGGTGGTTGACTGAGGGTAGGATCACCACGGGGGACTCTCCCGGCCAGGAGAGCACCACGTGCTACTTCTACTTTTGGAAAAGACTGCAATCAAGATCGTCCCACGAGGACATCCGAGATCAAGTAAAGGATCTGAGAAGTAAATAAAATAGTGAGAAAAATTGAAAGTTGTAAATAAAAGGAAGTAATAGAACATAACAGCTACTGTACACTCTACTGTTGCCTTTAGTTAGTTTGCCACTCTACTCAGCATTTTGCTGACGTGTTACACTCGTTACCTTTTTCAGGACCAGGTGTTGAGCAGCCAGGGTCGGCGGCTGCAGAGGACGCTGGGCCGAGTAGGGTCCAGTAGAGTTGCCACAGCTTTGTACCTTCTTTTGTTTCTGTTCTAGTGAGTAGTTTTGTTTCCGCTGTACCTTCTTTACCTGCAGTTTTTGTTATATGATAAATGTTGTTTTACTGTTGTGGTGGTGCCTACTGTAGTAGTTTCTTTCCTTACTGCTGTACTTTCTTACTGTTAGTTATATTCATGCTGAATGTGGTTTATTTTACTGTCTTTTGGTTACTTCCTCGTTGGACGACTGGGTCTTGGGATTAGTCGAGTCGGTCCGGTTCTCGTGTCTCGTAGGGACTCGGGAACCGGGTCGTTACAATAGATCCTAGGGTATGGCATGAATCCTAGGATGGGAAAACAAGTGAAATATATGAATACTGCAGTCTTGGAAAATGTGGAAAGGAAATAATAGCTACCTGTAAATTGGTTTAACAGTTGCCTGTTATGAATAAATGAACATGATTGAGAATATGGGATGTATGAACGTGAAACTGGAAAGGTGAAACCTAGATGTTCTAAGTTAAAAGAGCTGGAACCCTACGGGGAATTAGGAGTGGATCTCCTGGAAAGAGAAAGGAATGGATCTGAGAAAGAAAGACGTGGTAGTGTGCTGTCTCTTGGGTACATAGTACCAGGGGAAGCACCTGTTACCTGCTTAGTGCAGAGCGGAGCCAGCTGCCCCAGGGACCCGGGGTTAGGTCTGGCCACTTTGTACCGACTTGTTGGCCCTCGTGTACGTAGTACTGAGGAGAGGTACTAGTGTTGGGCGAGTACTAGCTACCCCACGGGCCCCAGGGTTCTGCTAGCTCACCTACACCGACTTGTTCGGCCCACTTGGCAAACCAGGGCAGTCAGGCGAGGGTGCGCAGACTCTGGAGGGGCAAGGCCCCTGTTTGGTTACTGTGGAGGGGTGGACCCCTGTTACTGAGAGGGCTCTGCCCTGTACTGGTTCCGTGCTGTGCTTTGGGTGCACCCGTTAACGGAAACGACTGACCGCGTGCCAGTGCGGGTTAGCTACCTGTGCGTTTATCGTGCATGCCGTAGTCACCGTTACGTCTGTCTGTGACCTTGGGGTGGTTGACTGAGAGTAGGATCACCACGGGGGACTCTCCCGGCCAGGAGAGCACCATGCGCTACTTCTACTGTTCGGAAAAGACTGCAATCAAGATCGTTCCCACGAGGAACATTCGAGATCAAGTGAAGGATCTGAAAAATAGATAAATTGTGAGACCACAGAAAGACGTAAATAAAGGAAGAAAGAAAATTAAAACAGCTACTGTACACCTTACTGCTTCTTTAGTTTAGCTGCCACTCTACTCAGCGTTTCGCTGACGTGTTACACTCGTTACTTTTCAGGACCAGGTGTTGAGCAGCCAGGGTCAGCGGCTGCAGAGGACGTTGGGCCAAGTAGAATCTAGTACAGTTACCACTGTTCTTTTGTACCCCTTTTGTTTCCGCTGTAGTGAGTAGTTTTTGTTACTCTCTGTACTTTTCTTTACCCGCAGTTCTTGTTATGTTAAATGTTGTTCTACTGTTGTGGTGGTACATGCTGTAGTAGTTCTTTTTCTTACTACTGTATTTTGTTACTGCTAGTTGTATTTCATGTTGAATGTGGTTTATTTTACTGCTCTTTTGGTTACTTCCTCGTTGGACGACTAGGTCTTGGGATTAGTCGAGTCGGTCCGGTTCTCGTGTCTCGTAGGGACTCGGGAATCGGGTCGTTACATAACGTGTAGTAGTGGGAGCGTGGTTCCAACCCGTGTTCTTCTTTTTTATGTAAAAAAAGTGTTGACACTTGGTGGGATCCATCACTGTTGAAATCAACAACAAATCACTTTAGTACGTATGCAAACTACTTAAACTACCTTCGGAATTACTTTACACGGGTGCAATCTTATTTTACACCTATGTAAAATCATTTTACACATTTAAAATAATTTTCTAAGGGTGCAAATTAAGATTACACCGGCGCAATCTTACTTTAAACTACTTTATACCAGTGCAATCTTAGTTTGCACAGATGCAAAGTAAGATTGCATTGGTACAAAATTAAATTTCAAGTGTTTCTTCACCCATGACAAGTGATTTTACACTTGAAATGTGATTTTTCCATCTTAGGGTTTAGGATTTAATTTTTAATGTTTAGGGTTTAGCTAAACCCTAAGGTGAAAAATCACCTTTTAAGTGAAAAATCACTTCTCATACATAAAATCACTTTTCATAAACCTAAATCCTAAACTCATAGGTTAAAATCACTTTACACAGGTACAAAATCACTTTGAACAGGTCAAACCACCATTGTAATAATTTTACACCGATGTAAAATGAGATTACACCAGTGCAAAGATACCTTTGAATAATTTATCACCAATGTCAAATCCTTTTACATTAATGCAATATCACTTTAAATAATTTATCACCTTTACATTTTATGTTAAAATAGTATGGTGATTTTATTGAATATGGTGGGGATCATCACGTAATAAATCTTATGTTCTTTTATTTCTTTACATTAAATATCAATTATTAAGTAAACCCACATTCTCAACACTGTGTGAAGAATAAAAATAACACACGCAATATCTCCATATAACTTTTTATGTCAGAATTTACATTTCTCTACTTTTTAGCTGTTATAAATATCCTCTTATTTTCATCCTAAGTGAATGGAGTTTTGTTGAGCTTATGTACTCCCATCTATCCCCCCTCATTCTCCCTTCCTTCAACCCAAACAATTCTTTTCATTCCCTTCCCAGTCCTTTCCAATCCCCAAATCTCTCCAACAAAATATAGCTCACATATTTGGTTGTTGGTATTGGAATTTTGATTTTCTTCGTCTTGGGACCACTTCCGGGACCCTATGATTTTTTGATCTTTTGAAATATCATAAAATTAAACTGGATGAGGAGACCCCAACAAGGATTGGATTCTGGACTTCAGATAACTAACCAACGTGTTGAGATACCTGGAAAGAAAATTAGTGTCTTTCCCAAATATATTAGGGTGGAAATCGTGATATTGTCAAAAACTCAAAGATGCTAATCTTACCTAGAGCTACTGAATTATTGAACAAAACTACTCAAGTTTGTCTTAGTTGGTATTCTTCGTGTCCTTTTATCATCTTTGGAGTCATTGTGATAGGGTTAAGTGCTTAAACAGTGCCTATGTTCAATTCCATCTCCAGCTTAATGTCGAAAGTGCCCATGTAATCCAGTAGAAATCTTAGCCATCCCATCTATTCATTAAAGGAATAACGTTTACATCATCTTCTATGCTCGGCATTTATAATCGTGAAAGTATATAAAAATTAAAAAAACGTGCACCATCATCTATGAATGAAAAAATTATTAATGGTGATTTTGATTTTAAATATAATAATACATAAATGAATTTTTTATTTTAAATAAAAGTATACATGTATTTTTTAGTTTGAAATCTAAATGCATTGGTGATTTACTTTTGTATCGATATTTTTTGATTCTAAATTAAAAACCATTAATGATTATTTCGTTGATGTTTAATTACCAAACGAATATCATCGAAGATATTAGAAATATTACGGTGATATTCAATTATAGATAAAAATTACTATAATTTTTTAATCTTTGATAAGCTATGAGTGTCACCACTTACACTGTAGGGGATGTGGGATCATCTGCGGGACAATAACAACTGTCACAGGTCGTATTTTGAATAAATTAATACATTTTGTTGATAGATTCTGCCTATGTGAAGGGAGGGCCTACGTGAGGAGATACGTTACGTGATCCTAATTTTCGAGTCGTTGTCCTTTATAATTTTCATACAAGGCGTTATTAATTTGAAAACATTGGCAGTTGTTTTTACCCCAACCTTTTCTTTGGAACCGCTAGTTTGGCCACCACAAATTAGGATCGACGTTTGCCCAGTTCGTCGAATACAACTAATTTTCGAAACGTAAGGGAGGAGACATAGATCCTCTGCAATTAATGGCGACAAGCGGTGCACAGTAAGGGTTAGTTTAAGGTAATAATTAGTTGACTTGGGTTAATTTTTATTTGTATTTACTGGAGAATAGAAGTTAACCTCTGTATGTGTTTATTTGAGAACGGAAGTGAATTCTTGTTTATATTTTGAATAGTGTTAGGAATGAAGATTGACTCGTGATGTGAAAATAGGGCTTTTAATATTTAATGTACGTTAATATAAAGTAAATCTAGTAAGAATTGCTGTAAACGTAAGGTGGCTTATCTATGTCATGCTGCTACTAGATAAGTATAGATGGAATATTTTTGGTATTTTTAATTTTATATTTTTTTTAAATTTTTAATGCAAGAAATCAAATCAAATTGAAAAATAAAATCGAAAAATCTAAAACGAAAAAGAATAAAAAAATAAGTATCCACAGTCCACATTATTACATCAAATGTGTGAGAATATGCTCTCACAACTTATGACTATACAAAAAATCCTAAAAATGAAAATAAAATCTAAACCTAAATTCTAATGTCTAAACTAATCTAAACATGGCTCCGTCGAAGAAGTCCTGAAGTTGAAGAAAAATCGAGAAGCAGGTCTATCGAGAAGTAGTCATTCTCCTCCAACTCCTCCTCAGTTACCATGAAAATAAGACAAAAGAAAAATGATTAGTCAAAATCAGTATATACAAAAAGAATCAAAGAATATAATGAATGAAAAAATGTATATACAACAAAGAATATGAATTAAAAAAAATGATTATATACAAGAAAATTTTGACATATAAGGAGTTGCCTCCCAGCAACAATGCCAAAAATATGTTGGCATGACGACCGGTTTGCACTAAAAAGGGGTTTTAAAATGTCGTTATAGTATATGTCAGAAATACAAAACGATCTCGCATCAATTTTATTTATATACTTAATTTTTACTGGTTTATTCCAGGTTGTTCATTGGGAGGAAATTATTGATATACATCACTCTCTAAGTCCAAAAATATTCATTAATTCCAAAAATGCTGATTTTATTTACAAAAATGAATGAAAGAATTAATGAATAAAAGAATTTGGTTAATTATATACAAAAGAATGAATTAAAACACATTACAATGCTTGGAAATAAATGTACACACATAAGCATTAAAAACTATGTACAACTACTCTATGTTAGTTATTTACAACTAATATAGTTAATACTTAAGTATAGGTATAAAAATAGTTAATAATATCCACTATCTTAACTCATTATAACATACTAATATCTATAGTAACATATATAATATATACAGTAATATATATAACTGTCGCGAAAATCTTAGTAAAATTATATACATAGCATAAGGCAAAAACTATTATCTATACTAACATATAATCCTGTGTAATGACATATATAAACGTCAGTGTAGCCTTAGTAACATATTTACACTACCTAAAGTAAAAGCTACTTATACTAACATACATATATATATACAGTGATAAATATATTCGTCACTAAAGCCCTTAGTGTTATATATATACATATAAGAGTTCAAACAAGCTTACTACTCTATACTATATCTATAGTATTACAATATACATTATATTATATTATTATATACGTATACATTATATATTATATACTTATATATGTATACACATATATACTTACGTACAGACACATATATATATATACATATAACACACAACTCATTAAAGCACACATAGACTACACACTAAGGCGCCGAGGGGGATTCTAACACTTAGTCGCAATTTCAACCTTTGCTTTCCTCTCTTCCTCAGCTGATTCATTAGCCAGTTCAGATCAGTTTTAACCAAAAAATTGGTTTAATTGGCGAATAGCCTTTTCGAGGGATACACAGCACTCACTACTGGGTGGGACCATACTTCTACTAGGGCCACCCTAGTTCATTATTAGGTGTATTATATCCGGTTCCATGCTCATTATTGGGCCCACATAGGCCCACGCATAGTGCACGGCACTCGGCCTAGTGCATCGCACACCATACATGCAAATGCTCATATTAGTATCAGAGAGAGAGAGAGGAGATAATGATGCTCTGCGCCTGGCACATGTGATGACTGAAAAGGCAGAAACACAATACTTATACGTCGCTATGCCCGCTCTCAAGTTAACGATATGGCGCTAAAAAAAGTGCCCTTCAGGCGCTGCCGTGCGTGCAGGATGCCGTCTGATTTGCTTACTTTGGCCCTCGAATTGAGGGCCATAATTTATTATTAATTCAAAATAAATTATGAAATTTTAAAGCCCTTACATAGGATTACATAATTATATAGTTAATTTATTATATAATTAAATTAGCTAAAGTTGAATGCTTATACAAGTTAAATTAGAGATTAATTTGTTAATTACAGTATAAATTAATTAATTAATTAATTGTCAAATTGACTTAGTACAAAATTAATATACATGATAAATTATTTATTATAGATTTTTGTGATATTTTATAAGCTTTATTTTAATTCATATAGATTTAAATACATGTTTTAGCTAGTTATACATATAAATAAACTATAGATACTAAAATACAGTATAAATATGATATAAATAAGCTAAAAATACTTATTATAATATAGTACAAGTATACAATATAAATTATCTCAGTATTAACTTAATTTACTAATTTATTTTATTTTAACTTAATAACTTAATTATTTACTGTATATATGATTAAATTACATTACAGTATTGGGTATAGATATGTATATTTAAATATGTTTATATAGTTACTTAGTTATTGTTTAGACCCGAGACATCAAACGCTTTTTAAGACATCGGGAAGTTCGTCCAGACATCTGGTGAGACGTCTGGATGCCTTCCTAGATGTCAGGAAATAAATTTTTGCACGCGTACGATCGCGAGTCTGCACGCGTGCGCGCGCAAACTGAAACCCGCCGACCTGCATATGCTTTTTCTCCCCCCACGCCTTCAAATACCACTCTCCCCTCTCTCACGTTCACCACCCCACCGTCTTCCCCTTCCTCCAGTGCGAGCGTGAGAGCGGGAGTGAGAGCGGGCAGCAGCTGCTACTGGGTGCGGTGCGGAGAGGAAGAGGTGCAACGAGAGGGAAGAAGAGGGAGAGCACGCGAGAAAGAGAGAGCGAGCTCGCCGGAGCAGCTCGGGGCCGGCCGACGAGCGCGTAGAGGAGCGTGGTGCTCTGGAGGTTACCCCGATGCTGTTGCAGCTCAAACAGCAGGTGGACGAGTGCGGCGCGGCAGCGCGCAGTGGGAAGAAGGCGAGGAGGTTCTTATTCTGGAAAATGTTCCCAGAATCAGACGTCTAGACCTACGTCTAGACGACGCGGGCGACGTTTGGAGGGATCTCCAGATGTCCAAAAGGTATGAAATTTCTCCTCTTCCTCCTTTTTGCGGATACGGCCATGCAAGCTGATCCGCCGAAGGCTGAGACGTGTTGTGATGAGGAGGCTTTCGTTGCGCGTGTAGGTTTTGTTTCGGGAAGGCGCGAGGACATGCCCTCCCACATAGATCAGACGTCTAGGCACAGCACCAGACGACAGAGAGCGTCTCCAGACGTCCGGAGAGGTGGTCGGACATCTGGAACTGGGTCAAGATGATTCAGCAAGATCCCTGGACGTCTGAGGAGCAGCGTAGAGTGAGGTATTACCTGGACCACTTTTTAAGATGTCTGGAAGGTGTTCCAGATGTCTGATTTGAGTCAGAGTTGTCGTTTTTGACCCGTTTAGAGTCCGTTCGAGGTCCGATTTTTGCGTTTAGGATTTCGTTCTTCTCAAAATTAGTTCCTCTACTTGTTTAAAATACTTGTATCCTATTCTGAGTGATTCTTTGTGATTGCTCCTTGTGTTAGGACCTTGTTTTGTTGCGGCTTTGGGGGTTGCTGAGGCACGTAAACCTGCCGATTACGCCCCCATTACTCCCGATTTTGCGGGTAGAGTGGCTCCCCTTAGTTACTTACAAACATTAATGCATCTTTCAAATGAATGATAGATCCTAGGGTATCGTATGAATCCTAGGACCTAAAAACTAGATTGAATGATAGATCCTAGGGTATGGCATGAATCCTAGGACCTGAAACTAGATTGAATGATAGATCTTAGGGTATGGCATAAATCCTAGGACCTGAAAACTAGATTGAATGATAAATCCAAGGGTGTGGCATGAATCTTAGGAACAGAAATACTGAAACGAATGTCTTGAATACCTGAATTGCAGTCTTGGATAGAATAATGATAATTGCCTGTAATTGGATAACTTCTGCCTGTGAAATGTATAATACTGCTGTTAGTAACTGCTACATGTTTTTCCTGTTGTTTAGAAATTAAATTGAGCTTCTTGTATATAAATTGATATTAAATGTTGGAAACACGGGCTAAATGTGAATGAAACTAAAATGATGAAACATAGTATGGCTTGGCCTGAGGAATATGAGCATGAACCCTACGGGTAATTAGGAGTAGAACTCCTGGAAAATAAATAGAATGGAACTGGGAAAATGGATGGGGAAGTGAGCTGGCCCTTGAGTACGGAGTACCAAGGAGAGCGACTGTTCCCCTGTTTAGTGCAGAGCGGAGCTAGCCGCCCCAGGGACCCGGGGTTAGGTTTGGCCACTTTGTACCGACTTTTGGCCCTCTCATACACAGTACCGGGGAGAGCTACTAGTGTAGGGAGAGTGCTAGCCACCCTACGGACCCTGGAGTTCAGCTAGCCGTCCTACACCGACTTGTTAGGCCCACTGGGCAAACCAGGGTAGTCAGGCAAGGGTGTGCGGACTGTGGAGGGGCAAGACCCCTGTTTGGTTACTGTAGAGGGGCTAGACCCCTGTTATTGAGAGGGATCTGCCCTATACTGGTTCCGTGTTGTGCTTTAGGCGCACCCGTTAACGGAAACGACTGACCATGTGCCAGTGCGGGGTAGCTACCCGTGAGTTTATCGCACGTGCTGTAGTCACCGTTACGTCTGTCAGTGACCTTGGGGTGGTTGACTGAGGGTAGGACCACCACGGGGGACTCTCCCAGCCAGGAGAGCACCACGTGCTACTTCTACTTTTTGGAAAAGACTGCAATCAAGATCGTTCCCACGAGGAACAGTCGAGATCAAGAAAAAGAACTGATAAATAAACCAAGTGGTGGAAGAAAGAATAATTGGTTAAATAAGAAAGACATTAAAAAAAACAATAGCTACTTGTCCTCCTTTATTGTTTTTCTTAGCTAGCTGGTTGCCACTTTACTCAGTGTTTCGCTGATGTATCACATTTGTCACCTTTTTTAGGACCAGGTGTTGAGCAGCTAGAGCCTGCGGCTGCGGAGGGTGCTGGGCCTAGTAGAGCCCAGTAGTTGTACTTTGTTGTACCATTTTTCTATAGTAGTGAGTATTTCTGTTTCACCTTGTACTATTTATTGTAAACATCATATTCTGTACATGTTTTTAATTCTCTACTGTTGTGGTGGAATGTACTGTAGTTGTTCTTTTCTTTACTACTGTACTTTTGTTACTGTTAGTTACTTGCATGGTGAATGTGGTTTATTTTACCGCTTTTTGGTTACTTTCTCGTCGGACGACTGGGTCTTGGGATCAGTCGAGTCGGTTCGATTATCGTGTCCTGTAGGGATTCGGGAACCGGGTCGTAACAAGATGGTATCAGAGCAAGGTCGTCCCGAGAAGTGAACCAACTGGATGGAAAAATAACCAATTCACGTGCCTGTAAGTAGAGTAGCCACCACAGCGTACCTTTTGACATCTGTTTTGAGACTTCTTCGTTGAATATCGATTAGTTTTGATGTCTTTTCTGTTCCGTGTTTGCGTCTCCTTGCAGGAGATGCCTCGACGAGGAGGTAGGGAGGTGGGCCGCGGATGCGGCCGAGGATGAGATCGGAGGGGCGGGCGCGTTGTGGCCGACGCCTCAGTGGACTAGCCACTGCTTCCGAGCATTCAAGCCCAGGACCTCGCCCAGCTGATACGGGACGTCGTGCAAGAGGAGCTTCACCCGCCGCCACGAGTGCCTCTCCCTGGGGCTGCGGAGGGGGAGTCCTCTGTGGGACCACGAGACGGACACGGCGCTGGACGTGGGGGATAGGGTGGGCCTCCACCACCCCCACCTTCCTCCGACACTTCCTAGCACGAGGCTTCTTTACCTGGAGGCGCACCACCATCCCCAGTTCAGCGCCACTTTGAGCTTTTCGGACAGTTCCGGAAGCTGAAACCCCCCTCCTTCATGGGGGATGAGGACCCGACCGAGGCGAAGGACTGGCTCGAGCAGATCGAGAAGGTTTTTGACACCCTTCTCCCCCCTATGGAGTACCGTGTGGCCTTTGCCACGTACCAGCTGGAGAGCGCGGCATACAGGTGGTGGAGGGCGGTCAGGGGTCAGGAGAGGGACTAGTCGACTTCAGACCAGTTTGTCACCCTCTTCTGCGAGCAGTACTTCCCTAAGACGTGGCAGGACCAGAGGAGGTAGGAGTTCCACACTCTTCGCCAGGCGACGATGACTGTGAGCGCATACCGCACGCGTTTCCTGGAGCTGTCTCGTTTCCCAGCGACAGCCGTGGCTACTGAGGAGGAGCACCTTTGGAGGTTCACTGAGGGGCTCTGGCCTGCTATTAGGGGGTATGTCAAACCCCTGAAGCTGCCTACGTTCTTGAGGGTGGTGGAGGCAGCTATGACGTATGAAGAGACCAACCCATCCGCACATGACACTGACAGCGAGCGGAAGCGGCCTTACCAGCCAGACTTCTCACAGGGCTGACAAGAGAGGAGGCACGTGGCGCCCACGGGAGAGCTGTCACGCTTTGCGGGGCCGTCAGCGGCCTTTGGGGTCCCCCAACAGGGGCCAGCTGCTAACATCGGACCCCTGCCTAGCCATCAGCAGGGACCCACTGAGGGTGGGAGTCGAGTCCCCCTTTGCTACCAGTGTGGCCAGCCAAGCCACATCGGGAGGGACTGCCCGTCTAGGGTTGTAGGTCAGCAGATGCTTCTCACACCGAGCACTGGAGGGCGAGCAGGAGGCCACGGTTTCCTGGCACGAGTAGGAGGACAGCAGTCTCGGGGAGGGTACTGGCCAGCGGCTACCTGTTCGACGCAGAGTGTGGCTGCTTTGTCCGCACCTAGGGTTGGGGGGCGTATCAACGCCCTGACACATAGGGATGCCAGAGCTTCAGGATCAGTGGTGGCAAGTATGGTTTCAATTTCCGGCAGACTTGTTTACACACTTTTCGATTCCGACGCTACGCACTCGTTTGTCGCTGCCAGTTTTGCGGTTAGTTTGGGGCAGGATTGTATGTTGTTAGAGGATCCGTTCGTGATCAGAGGTTCGAGTGGTCAGCTGTTTGTAGCTGAGGAGGTGTACACAGGTTGTGAGGTCAGTGTTGGGGGACATAGCCTTCCCACTGACCTGATTATGATACAGATGGAGGACTTTGGCGTAATTTTGGGGATGGACTGACTGTCCGCTTACCATGCCTTGGTGGACTGCTTTGAGAGGAAGATCGTTTTCTCCATACCGGAGTTGCCTTCTTTCGAGTTCCACGGGCAACCAGTGGACGGAGGCTTCAGGTGCATTTCTGCACTTCGGGCTGCGAGACTCTTGAGCCAGTGGTGTGCGAGCTTCCTAGCTTGTGTGGTGGCGGAGCCCAGCCCTGTGGCAGACTTCCAGAATATCTCGGTGGTCAAAGAATACCTCGACGTGTTCCCAGACGAGTTGCCAGGACTACCGCCTGAGCGTGAGATCGAGTTTGAGATCTCACTGGTACCGGAGACCAGCCCCATCTTCACAGCAGTACAGAATGGCACCACTTAAGCTACGAGAGCTCAAGTCTCAGTTGCAGGACCTTCTAGAGAAGGGCTTTGTGAGGCCCAGTGCGTCTCCGTGGGGAGCCTCGATTTTGTTTGTAAAGAAGAAGGATGGTACCCTACGCTGAATAGGGTTACCATCAAGAACAAGTATCCGCTGTCGAGGATTGATGACTTGTTTGAGAAGCTGTGAGGTGCCATGGTATTCTCCAAGATAGACTTGAGATCTGGATACCACCAGTTGAGGATCAAGGAGGTAGACGTCTCCAAGACTGCTTTCCGCACCCGGTACAGACACTACGAGTTTCTGGTCATGCCATTTGGGCTGACCAATGCCCCCGCAGCCTTCATGGATTTGATGAACCGGGTGTTTAGACCGTACTTGGACTAGTTCGTGGTGGTATTTATTGATGACGTGCTCATCTATTCTCGAGATCAGACGTAGCACGGACAGCACTTGCGGATGGTTTTGGACACACTGAGACGACGTAGGCTGTACGCCAAATACAGCAAGTGTGAGTTCTGGTTGAGAGAGGTGACCTTCTTGGGTCATGTGATCTCCAGGGATGGCTTGGCTGTGGACCCAGCCAAGGTTGAGGTAGTATCAGGTGGGAGAGACCGCGTACAGTTACTGAGATCCGCAGCTTCTTGGGACTGGCAGGCTACTACAGGAGGTTTATCAGGGGCTTCTCGCAAATTGCACGTCCTATGACACATCTGACCCGGAAGGACGTGCCCTTTACTTGGACAGACGCTTGTGAAGCATGTTTTCAGGAGCTGAAGGAGAGGCTGGCTTCGGCTCCCGTGCCCACCATCCTAGATAGTAGTGGCGGGTTAGTTGTGTACACGGACGCCTCTTTGCAGGGGTTAGGGGGTGTGCTTATGCAGAGGGGTCACGTTGTCGCTTACGCTTCGCAACAACTATAACGACCCGGTTCCCGAGTCCCTACGAGACACGAGAACCAGACCGACTCGACTAATCCCAAGACCTAGTCGTCCAACGAGGAAGTAACCAAAAGAGCAGTAAAATAAACCCCATTCAGCATGAATATAACTAACAGTAAGAAAGTACAGCAGTAAGGAAAGAAACTACTACAGTAGATACCACCACAACAGTAGAACAACATTTATCATATAACATGAACTGCAGGTAAAGAAAAGTACAGCGGAAACAAGAACTACTCACTATAACGGAAACAAAGAGGTACAAAAGACAGTAGTAACTCTACTGGACCCTACTCGGCCCAGCGTCCTCTGCAGCCGCTGACCCTGGCTGCTCAACACCTGATCCTGAAAAAGGTAACGAGTGTAACACGTCAGCAAAACGCTGAGTAGAGTGGCAACTAAAACTAAAGACAACAGTAGAGTGTACAGTAGCTGTTATGTTCTATTACTTTTCTTATTTACATCTTTCAATTGTCTCACTATTTCATTTATTTCTCAGATCTTTGACTTGATCTCGAATGTTCCTCGTGGGAACGATCTTGATTGCAGTCTTTTCCAAAAAGTAGAAGTAGCACGTGGTGCTTTCTTGGCCGGGAGAGTCCCCCGTGGTGATCCTACCCTCAGTCAACCACCCCAAGGTCACTGACAGACGTAACAGTGACTACGGCACACGCGATAAACGCACAGGTAGCTAACCCGTACTGGCACGCGGTCAGTCGTTTCCGTTAACAGGTGCGCCTAAAGCACAGCACGGAACCAGTCCAGGGCAGATCCCTCTCAGTAATAGGGGTCCAACCCCTCCACAGTAACCAAATCGGGGCCTTGCCCCTCCACAATCCGCGCACCCTCGCCTGACTACCCTGGTTTGCCCCAGCGGGCCTAACAAGTCGGTGTGGGAGGCTAGCAGAACCCCGGGGCCCGTGGGGTAGCTAGTACCTCCCTACACTAGTAGCTCTCCTCGGCACTACGTACGCGAGGGCCAGCAAGTCGGTACAGAGTGGCCGGTCCTAACCCCGGGTCCCTGGGGCGGCTGGCTCCGCTCTTCACTAAACAGGGGGACAGTCGCTCTCCTTAGTACTCCGTACTCAAGGTCCAGCTCACTTCCCCAAAACTATTCCATTCACTTTCCATTCCATCCTTTTTACTCAAACATCCAGGTTTCACTTTCCAATTTAACATTCTTACAATCCATGTTCTCAACCACGTTATCTATTTACAACAGGCAGCTGTTAATTCAAATTACAGGAACTTTATATCTCTTTCCATTTTCCAAGACTGCAGTATTATACATTCCACTAGTTTTCCCATCCTAGGATTCATGCCATATCCTAGGATCTATCATACAATCTAGTTTTCCAGTCCTAGGATTCATGCAACACCTAGGAGCTATCATTCCATCTATTTCTCATTCCTAGGGTTCATGCAATGTCCTAGGTTCTACTTACGATTTCATAATTTAACAGATTTTAATAACTTAAAGCCACTCTACCAGGTACAACGGGAGTAATGGGGGCGTGATCGGGAATCCCGCGTTCCTCCGCGACTCCCAAGACTGCAACTGAACGAGGTCCTATCACAAGGATCAAACACAAGGAAAGTCTCAAAACAGTGTATAGCTACTGTATACGGGTAGAGGAATTAATTCTGAAAAGAACGCAACTCGAATCGCAGAAAACGGAGCCCGAACGGGCCCTAAACGGGTCGAAAACGACGACACTGTGTAAGATCAGACGTCTGGAACTTCTTCTAGACGTCTTAAAAAGTGGATCAGAGAATTACCTGCTCAACGTGGTTTCCCAGATGTCCAGAAGTCTGCGGGGACGTCTGGCCTAGCTCACAGACGTCCGATGGTCACCCTGGATGTCTGGAGGTCACTCCCGCCGTCTGGTACAACTTCCAGACGTTTGATTCGCAAAGGATGGCGAATCAGCGAGCCTGCGCACAGCCAACTCCCTCCCTCAGTACGGTCAGTCGACAGGAAGGAAGAAGATAGCGGAATACTCACCTTTCAGACGTCTGTATGATCTTCCAGACGTCTCCCTCGCCGTCTGGCTATAAACCCAGACGTCTGATTCTGGAAATTTTTCCAGAACAGGGCACCGCTCGGCCTCCGCTCGCGACGCCGCCCGCGTCGCACCTCGCGCGTTTGCTGCTTAGACCGCAGCAGGTCCCTCTCCGCGTTGTTCCGCGCCTCCTGCGCCCTCCGCCGGCAGGCCAAGCCGCTCCGGCGAGCTCGCCCTCATGGCAGAGCTCCGCCCTCGCACGCCACACCTCCTCCGCGCTCACTGCGGCCGCCGCTGCCGCCCTCGCGCTCGCTCGCTCTCGCGCACAGGAAGGAGAAGAGGAAGGGGACGGTGCAGACGACAGGAGGGGAGGCGTGGCCTTTTAAGGCCGCGCGAGGTGGAGGGAGAGAGAGCGCGGTAGGTCTGCAGCCGGAGAGAGAGAGGGAAAAAGAGAGAGTGGACTCGCGGGTCTGCGCGCACAGGCGCGCAGACGAATCTCTCGTGCGAAAAAAATAACTGTTTTACAGACGTCTGGAAACGATCCCGGACGTCTGGTAAGACGTCTGGATGTGATCCCAGACGTCTGGTACGACGTCTGGGCCACCTCCCAGACGTCTTAAAGGTCGTCAGGGGCACGCATTCGTTACAATATAACAAACTCAAAGGAAGTTTCGTCCCCGAAACTTGCGCCAAGTAGGGTGCGGGAAAAGACGTCCAAATAACCATAACAAACTCAGGGAGCACCGAAGCCGGTCCGAAAAGACGTACCCACGAAAAGCTCCGGGTACCGCTCCCGCATTGCCTCCTCAGGCTCCCAGGTAGCCTCCTCGTACCGCTGGCTCCTCCGCAAAACCTTTACCAGGGGTACTTGCTTTCGTCTCAAACTGCGGACGGCCCAGTCTAGGATCTGCACTGGCCACTCGGGGTAGGTCAGGTCGTCGCTCACCTCGACGCTCTCGTGAATCAGTACGTGACTGGAATCGGCTACGTACTTCCTGAGGTTGGAAACGTGGAACATGTCGTGCACACCAGAAAGCTGCGGGGGAAGGGCAAGTCTGTAAGCAACGGGTCCAACCCGCTCCAGGACCTCAAAGGGCCCTACGAACCTCGGCGCGAGCTTCCCTCTCACCCCAAACCGCTGTAGGCCCTTCATGGGCGAAACACGAAGGAAGACGTGGTCCCCAACCTCAATCTGCACCTCTCTACGTCTCCGATCCGCGTAGCTCTTTTGTCTGCTCCAGACAGTGCAGAGTCGTCTGTGGATCTGCTCAACTACCTCCTGACTCTGCCGGATCAACCTGGGGCCAACCTCCCACTTGGTCCCCACCTCAACCCAACTCAAGGGTGCCGTACACTTCCGTCCGTACAGAGCCTCGTAGGGAGCCCTGCTGATGCTCGAGTGATAACTGTTGTTGTATGCAAACTCCTCCAGGGGCAGGTGCTCCTCCCAAGAGCCCCTCCAGTCCAGTACACTGGCACGCAAAAGGTCCTCAAGTGTCTGTATCGTGCGCTCAGACTATCCGTCCGTCTGGGGGTGGTAAGCCGTGCTAAACCTCAACCTCGTCCCCAAGGCCTGCTGAAACTCAGCCCAAAACTGGGACGTAAAGCGAGTATCCCGGTCGGATACGATCTCCCGCGGAACTCCGTGTAGTCATACCACATCACGGATATACCTCTCTGCCAACTGTGCTAGTCCCAAAGTGACTCGGATCGGCAAGAAACGCGCCGTCTTCGTCAGTCTATCCACTATTACCCAGACTGCGTCGTGTCCCCGCTGGGTAACGGGTAAGCCCACCACCAAGTCCAGGGTGATGCTCTCCCACTTCCACTCTGGCACTGGAAGCGGCTGAAGCGGCCCTGCAGGCCTCTGATGCTCGGCTTTCACCTGCTGGCACACTAAGCACTGTTGCACGAACTCACCCACATCCCGCTTCATCCCTCTCCACCAAAACTCGCGTCTCAAGTCGTGGTACATTTTCGTGTTCTCGGGATGTATGGTGAATCTGGAACCGTCTGCCTCAGTCAGGAGCTCTCTCAACAGCTCCTCGTCTCTGGGAACGCACAGCCGTCCCCTCAAACGTAGCACCTGGTCTGTGTAAGAGAAGTCCCCTGGGTCTCCTGATAGTACTCTGTCGTGCAAAGACTGCAAGTACGGATCGGCTATCTGTCCTGTGATGATACGGTCTATCAGCTCTGGCCTGGTCTGCCGTGTCACCGTCACTGCCCCACAGTACCCTCGTAACTCTAGAGGTCGCCAACTTCCCACCTCCTCCAAAAGGCTCCAACTCTGTAACTGTAGACTGGCCAAGCGTGCGGGCGCCTTACGACTCAAGGCGTCAGCCACCACATTAGCCTTTCCCGGGTGGTAGGAGATGCTGCAATCGTAGTCCTTCAGGAGCTCCAACCAACGTCTCTGTCTCATGTTGAGCTCCTTCTGGTCAAAAAGATATCTGAGGCTCTTGTGATCTGTAAAAATCTCGAAGGTCTCACCGTACAAGTAGTGCCTCCAGGTCTTCAGCGCGAAGACAACAGCTGCCAACTCTAGGTCGTGGGTAGGGTAGGTATGCTCATGGGGCTTCAATTGCCGCGAAGCGTAAGCGACAACGTGACCCCTCTGCATGAGCACACCTCCTAACCCCTACAAGGAAGCGTCCGTGTACACAACGAACCCGCCACTACTGTCAGGGATGGTGAGCACGGGAGCCGAGGTCAACCTCTCCTTCAGCTCCAGAAAACATGCCTCATAGGCGTCTGTCCAAGCGAAAGGCACGTCCTTCCGGGTCAACTGTGTCATAGGACGCGCAATCTGCGAAAACCCTCTGATGAACCGTCTGTAGTAGCCAGCTAGTCCCAGGAAACTACAGATCTCAGTGACTGAACGTGGTCTCTCCCACCTGAGCACTGCCTCGACCTTGGCGGGGTCCACCGCCAGGCCGTCTCCAGAGATCACATGACCCAAGAAGGTCACCTCCCTCAACCAGAACTCGCACTTGCTGTATTTGGTGTACAGCCTACGTCGTCTCAGAGTGTCCAGAACCATCCGCAAGTGCTGTCCATGCTGCCTCCGATCTCTAGAATAGATGAGTACACCATCTATGAAAACCACCACGAACTGGTCCAAGTACGGTCTAAACACCCGGTTCATCAGGTCCATGAAAGCAGCGGGGGCATTGGTTAGCCCAAACGGCATGACCAAAAACTCGTAGTGTCCGTACCGGGTGCGGAAAGCTGTCTTGGAGACGTCGGTCTCCCTGATCCTCAACTGGTGGTATCCAGACCTCAAGTCTATCTTGGAAAACACCGTGGCACCCCGCAACTGGTCAAACAAATCGTCGATCCTCGGCAGCGGATATCTGTTCTTGAGGGTGACCCTATTCAGCTGTCGGTAGTCCACACAAAGGCGTAGGGTCCCATCCTTCTTCTTCACAAATAGTACCGGGGCTCCCCAGGGAGACGCATTGGGCCTCACGAAACCTTTCTCCAAAAGGTCCTGCAACTGGGACTTGAGCTCTCGCAGCTCAAGCGGTGCCATCCTGTATGGCGCGGTGGAGATGGGGCTGGTCCCTGGTACTAGTGAGATCTCAAACTCGATCTCACGCTCGGGCGGTAGTGCTGGTAACTCGTCTGGAAACACGTCGGGGTACTCTCTGACCACCGGGATGCTCTGGAAGTCTGCCACAGGGTTGGGCTCTGCCACCACACAGGCTAGGAAGCCCTCACACCCCTGGCTCAAAAGTCTCGCCGCCCGAAGTGCCGAAATGCACCTGAAACCTCCGTCCACTGGTTGTCCGTGAAACTCGAAAGAAGGCAACTCTGGAATGGAGAAGACAATCTTCCTCTCAAAACAGTCCACCAAGGCGTGGTAAGCGGACAGCCAATCCATCCCCAGAATCACACCAAAGTCCTCCATCTGGATCATAATCAGGTCAGCTGGCAGGCTATGTCCTCCAACGCTGACCTCGCAATCCGTGTACACCTCCTCAGCTACAAACAGCTGACCACTCGGACCTCTGATTACGAACGGATTTTCTAACAGTGTATAATCCTGGTCCAAACTAACTGCGAAACTGGCTGCGACAAACGAGTGCGTAGCGCCGGAATCGAAAAGCGTGTAAACGAGTCTGCCAGAAACTGCAACCATACCTGCTACCACGGATCCCGAAGCTCTGGCGTCCCTGTGTGTTAGGGCGTTGATACGCCCCTCAGCTCTAGGTGCGGATGAAGCAGCAACACTCTGCGTCGGACGGGTAAGTGCTGGCCGGTACCCTCCTCGCGACTGCTGTCCTCCTCCTCGCGCCTGGGAACCGCGGCCTCCTGCGCACCCTCCAGTGCTCTGCACGGGAAGTATCTGCTGACCTCCTACCCTAGATGGGCAGTCCCTCCTGACGTGGCCCGGCTGGCCACACTGGTAGCAGAGGGGAACCCGACTCCCGCCCTCAGTGAGTCCCTGCTGTCGACTAGGCGGGGGTCCGGTGCTGGCGACTGGCCCCTGTCGAGGGCCCCCAAAGGCCACTGATGGCCCTGCACAACGTGACAGCTCTCCTGCGGACGCCACGTGTCTCCGTTCTCATCGACCCTGTGAGAAGTCTGGCTAAAAGGGCCTCTTCCGCCTGCCATCGGTCTTTCGCACGGACGGGTTGGTCTCCTCGTAAGTCATAGCTGCCTCTACCACCTTCGAAAATGTAGGCAGCTTCAGGGGTTTGACATACCCCCGGATCGCAGGCCAGAGCCCCTCGGTGAACCTCTAAAGGCGCTCCTCCTCAGTGGCTACCGCTGTCGCTGCAAAGCGGGACAGCTCCAAGAAACGCGTACGGTACGTGCTCACAGTCATCGTCCCTTGGCGGAGAGTGTGGAACTCCCGCCTCCTCTGGTCCTGCCACGTCTGGGGAAAGTACTGCTCGCAGAAGAGGGTGACGAACTGGTCCCACGTCGGCTCGTCCCTCTCCTGTCCCTGGACCGCCCACCACCACCGGTGTGCCGCACTCTCCAGCTGGTACGTGGCAAAGGCCACGCGGCACTCCACCGGGGGGCAAAGGGTGTCGAAGATCTTCTCCAGCTGCTCAAGCCAGTCCTCTGCCTCGGTCGGGTCCTCATCCCCCTTGAAGGAGGGGGGCTTCAGCTTCCGAAACTGTCCAAAAAGCTCGAAGTGGCACTGTAGGGGAGGTGCTGGTGCACCTCCATGCGAAGGTGCCTCGTGTACAGAAGTGTCGGAGGAAGGTGGGGGCGGCAGGGGCCCATCCCCTCCCTCGTGTCCAGCGCCGTGTCCGTCGCGTGGTCCCACAGAGGACTCCCCCTCTGCAGCCCCAGGAGGAGGCGCTCGGGGCGGTGGGTGGAGCTCCTCTCGTACAATATCTCGTATCAGTCTGGCGAGGTCCTGGGCCTGGATGCCCGGGAGTGGTGGCTGGTCCACCGAGACGTCAACAACGGCACGTCCACCTCGCCGACCTCGCCCTCGGCCGCGCCCGCGGCCAGTCTCGCCAGTCCCGCGACGAGGCATCTCCTGCAAGGAGACGCGAAACCAAACGAAAACGTCAAAATAGACGGTACCTAACGAAACTTCTAAGAGCTCAAGTTAGGAGATATGTTGTGGTGGCTACTCTAGCTATAAACATGCGAATTGGTTATTTTCTAGTCAGTTGATTCACTTCTCGGGAAGACCTTGCTCTGATACCATCTTGTAACGACCTGGTTCCCGAGTCCCTACGAGACACGAGAACCGGACCGACTCGACTAATCCCAAGACCTAGTCGTCCAACGAGGAAGTAACCAAAAGAGCAGTAAAATAAATCCCATTCAGCATGAATATAACTAACAGTAAGAAAGTACAGCAGTAAGGAAAGAAACTACTACAGTAGATACCACCACAACAGTAGAACAACATTTATCATATAACATGAACTGCAGGTAAAGAAAAGTACAGCGGAAACAAGAACTACTCACTATAACGGAAACAAAGAGGTACAAAAGACAGTAGTAACTCTACTGGACCCTACTCGGCCCAGCGTCCTCTGCAGCCGCTGACCCTGGCTGCTCAACACCTGGTCCTGAAAAAGGTAACGAGTGTAACACGTCAGCAAAACGCTGAGTAGAGTGGCAACTAAAACTAAAGACAACAGTAGAGTGTACAGTAGCTGTTATGTTCTATTACTTTCTTTATTTACATCTTTCAATTGTCTCACTATTTCATTTATTTCTCAGATCTTTTACTTGATCTCGAAAGTTCCTCGTGGGAACGATCTTGATTGCAGTCTTTTCCAAAAAGTAGAAGTAGCACGTGGTGCTCTCCTGGCTGGGAGAGTCCCCTGTGGTGATCCTACTCTCAGTCAACCACCCCAAGGTCACTGACAGACGTAACAGTGACTACGGCACGCGCGATAAACGCACAGGTAGCTAACCCGTACTGGCACGCGGTCAGTCGTTTCCGTTAACGGGTGCGCCCAAAGCACCGCACGGAACCAGTCCAGGGCAGAGCCCTCTCAGTAACAGGGGTCTAACCCCTCCACAGTAACCAAACCGGGGCCTTGCCCCTCCACAGTCCGCGCACCCTCGCCTGACTACCCTGGTTTGCCCCAGCGGGCCTAACAAGTCGGTGTGGGAGGCTAGCAGAACCCCGGGGCCCGTGGGGTAGCTAGTACCTCCCTACACTAGTATCTCTCCTCGGGACTACGTACGCGAGGGCCAGCAAGTCGGTACAGAGTGGCCAGTCCTAACCCGGGTCCCTGGGGCGGCTGGCTCCACTCTGCACTAAACAGGGGGACAGTTGCTCTCCTTGGTACTCCGTACTCAAGGGCCAGCTCACTTCCCCAAAACTATTCCATTCACTTTCCAGGAGTTCTACTCCTACTTCCCCATAGGGTTCCATCCTTTTTACTCAAACATCCAGGTTTCACTTTCCAATTTAACATTCTTACAATCCATGTTCTCAACCACGTTATCTATTTACAACAGGCAGCTGTTAATTCAAATTACAGGAACTTTATATCTCTTTCCATTTTCCAAGACTGCAGTATTATACATTCCACTAGTTTTCCCATCCTAGGATTCATGCCATATCCTAGGATCTATCATACAATCTAGTTTTCCAGTCCTAGGATTCATGCAACACCTAGGAGCTATCATTCCATCTATTTCTCATTCCTAGGGTTCATGCAATGTCCTAGGTTCTATTTATGGTTTCATAATTTAACAGATTTTAATAACTTAAAGCCACTCTACCAGGTACAACGGGAGTAATGGGGGCGTGATCGGGAATCCCGCGTGCCTCCGCGACTCCCAAGGCTACAAGTGAACGAGGTCCTATCACAAGGATCAAACACAAGGAAAGTCTCAAAACAGTGTATAGCTACTGTAGACGGGTAGAGGAATTAATTCCGAAAAGAACGCAACTCGAATCACGGAAAACGGAGCCCGAACGGGCCCTAAACGGGTCGAAAACGACGACACTGTGTAAAATCAGACGTCTGGAACTTCTTCTAAACGTCTTAAAAAGTGGATCAGAGAATTACCTACTCAGCGTGGTTTCCCAGATGTCCAGAAGTCTGCGGGGACGTCTGGCCTAGCTCACAGACGTCCGATGGTCACCCCGGACGTCTGGAGGTCACTCCCGCCGTCTGGTACAACTTCTAGACATCTGATTCGCAAAGGATGGCGAATCAGCGAGCCTGCGCACAGCCAACTTCCTCCCTCAGTACGGTCAGTCGACAGGAAGGAAGAAGAAAGCGGAATACTCACCTTTCAGACGTCTGTATGATCTTCCAGACGTCTCCCTCGCCGTCTGGCTATAAACCCAGACGTCTGATTCTGGAAATTTTTCCAGAACAGGGCACCGCTCGGCCTCCGCTCGTGACGCCGCCCGCGTCGCACCTCGCACGTCTTCTGCTCAGACCGCAGCAGGTCCCTCTCCACGTCGTTCCGCGCCTCCTGCGCCCTCCGCAGGCCGGCCAAGCCGCTCCGGCGAGCTCGCCCTCACGGCAGAACTCCGCCGTCGCACGCCGCACCTCCTCCGCGCTCACTGCGGCCGCCGCTGCCGCCCTCGCGCTCGCTCTCGCGCACAGGAAGGAGAAGAGGAAGGGGACGGTGGAGACGACAGGAGGGGAGGCGTGGCCTTTTAAGGCCGCGCGAGGAGGAGGGAGAGAGAGTGCGGCAGGTCTGCAGCCGCAGAGAGAGAGGGAAAAAGAGAGAGAGAGGAATTGCGGGTCTGCGCGCACAGGCGCGCAGACGAATCTCTCGTGCGAAAAAAATAACTTTTTTACAGACGTCTGGAAACGATCCCGGACGTCTGGTAAGACGTCTAGATGTGATCCCAGACGTCTGGTATGACGTCTGGGCCACCTCCCAGACGTCTGGGGCACGCGTTCGTTACAGCAATTGAAGCCCCTTTGAGCATAGCTACCCTACCCACGACCTGGAGCTGGTAGCTGTCGTCTTCGCGTTGGAGAATTGGAGGCACTACTTGTATGGTAAGACCTTTGATATTTTCACAGATTATAAGAGCCTCAGATACTTGTTTGATCAGAAGGATCTCAACATGAGACAGAGACGTTGGTTGGAGCTCCTGAAGGACTATGACTGTAGCATTTCCTACCATCCGAGAAAGGCCAACGTGGTGGTTGACGCCTTAAGCCGGAAGGCACCCGCCCACTTGGCCAGTTTACAGGCACAGAGTTGGAGCCTCATGGAGGAGATGGGCAGTTGGCGGCCCCTAGAGTTACTGAGGCACTGTGGGGCAGTGACGGTGAAACGATAGACGAGGTCAGAGCTGATAGACCGCATCATCACTGGACAGATGACCGACCCGTACTTACAGTCATTGCGTGACAGAGTGCTATCAGGAGACCCTGGGGACTTCTCTTTTACAGACCAGGTACTGCGCATAAGGGGACGTTTGTGCGTTCTCGGGGATGAGGAGCTGTTGAGAGAGTTCCTCACTAAGGCACATGGTTCTAGGTTCACCATACATCCCGGAAACACAAAGATGTACCATGATTTGAGATGTGACTTTTGGTGGAGGGGAATGAAGCGGGATGTAGTTAAATTCGTATAGTAGTGTTTAGTGTGCCAGCAGGTGAAGGCCGAGCATCAGAGGCCTGCAGGGCCATTACAGCCACTTCCAGTGCCAGAGTGGAAGTGGGAGAGCATCACCATGGACTTGGTGGTGGGCTTGCCCGTTACCTAGCGAGGACACGACGCAGTCTGGGTGATCGTTGATAGATTGACGAAGACGACACGTTTCTTGCCGATCGGAGTCACCTTGGGACCAGCATAGTTGGCAGAGAGGTATATCCGCGACATGGTATGTCTACATGGAGTTCCACGGGAGATCGTATCCGATCGGGATACCCGTTTTACGTCCCAGTTTTGGGCTGAGTTTCAGCAGGATACACTTGAGGACCTTTTGCATGTTTGTGTACTGGACTGGAGGGGCTCTTGGGAGGAGCACTTACCCCTGGCGGAGTTTGCATATAATAACAGTTATCACTCGAGCATCGGCATGGCACCCTACGAGGCTTTGTACGGACGAAGGTGTACGGCACCCTTAAGTTGGGTTGAGGTGGGAACCAAGTGGGAGGTTGGCCCTCGGCTGATCCGGCAGAGTCAGGAGGTGATTGACCAGCTTTACAGGTGACTCCGCACTGTTAGGAGCAGACAGAAGAGCTATGCAGATCGTTAACGCAGAGAGGTGCAATTTGAGGTTAGGGACCACGTCTTCCTTCGTGTTTCGCCCATGAAGGACCTGCAACGGTTTGGGGTGAGAGGGAAGCTCGCGCCGAGGTTCGTGGGACCCTTTGAGGTCCTGGAGCGGGTTGGACCCGTTGCTTATAGGATTGCCCTTCTTCCCCAACTTTCTGGTGTGCACGACGTGTTCTACGTGTCCAACCTTAGGAAGTACGTCGCCGATCCCAGTCACGTCCTGAGCCATGAGAACGTCGAGGTGGGCGATGACCTGGCCTACCCCGAGCGGTCAGTGCAGATTCTCGACAGAGCCGTCCGGAGTCTGAGACGGAAGTAAGTACCTCTGGTGAAGGTTTTGTGGTGGAGCCAGCGGTACGAGGCTACCTGGGAGCCTGAGACGGCGATGCGGGAGCGGTACCTGGAGCTCTTTGAGGCTACGTCTTTTTGGACCGGCTTCGATCCTCTTTAAGTTTGTTATGCGTATATTGTTCTTTTTCTGCACCCTAGTTAGCGCAAGTTTCGAGGATGAAACTTCCTTTGAGTTTGTTATGTTGTTAAGACCCGAGACATCAAATGCTTTTTAATACGTCTCGAAGTTGGTCCAGACGTCTGGTCAGACATTTGGAAATAAATTTTTGCATGTGTACGATCGCGAGTCTGCACGTGCGTGCGTGCAGACTGAAATCCCCTGACCTGCAGATGCTTTTTCTCCCCCCACGCCTTCAAATACCACTCACCCCTCTCCCCTCTCCCTCGTTTACCACCCCACCATCTTCCCCTTCCTCCAGTGCTAGTGTGAGAGCGAGAGTGAGAGCGGGTAGCAGCTGCTGCCGGGTGCGGTGCAGAGAGGAAGAGGTGCAGCGAGAGGGAAGAAGAGGGAGAGCGCGTGAGAAAGAGAGAGCGAGCTCGCCGGAGCAGGTCGGGGCCAGCCGACGGGCACGTAGAGGAGCGTGGGGCTGGGGAGGTTACCCCGGAGCTGCTGCAGCTCAGACAGCAGGAGTATGAGCGCGGCGCTGCCGCGGGCAGCGAGAAGAAGGCGAGGAGGTTCTGATTTCGGAAAATTTTCCCAGAATCAGACGTCTGGACTTACGTCCAGACGACGCGGGCGACGTCTGAAGTGAGCTCCAGACGTCTGAAAGGTACAAAATTTCTCCTCTTCCTCCTTTTTGCTGATACGACCATGCAGGCTGATCCGCTGAAGGCTGAGACGTGTCGTGATGAGGAGGCTTTCGTCGCGCATGCAGGTTTCATTTCGGGAAGGCGCGAGGACATGCCCTCCCACACAGATCAGACGTCTGGGCACAGCACTAGACGACGGAGAGCATCTCAAGATGTCCGGAGAGGTGGTCGGACGTCTGGAATTGTGTCCAGATGATTCAGCAGGATCCCTAGACGTCTGAGGAGCAGCACAGAGTGCGGTATGACCTGGACCACTTTTTAAGATGTTTGGAAGGTGTTCCAGACGTCTGATTTGAGTTAGAGTTGTCATTTTTGACCAGTTTAGGGTCCGTTCGAGGTCCAATTTCCACGTTTAAGATTTCGTTCTTCTCAGAATTAGTTCCTCTACTTGTTTAAAATACATGTATCCTGTTCTGAGTGGTTTTTTGTGATTGCTCCTTGTGTTACGACCTCGTTCTGTTGCAGCTTTGGGGGTTGCGAAGGCACGTTGACCAACCGATCACACCCCCATTACTCCCGATTTTGCAGGTAGAGTGGCTCCCCTTAGTTACTTACAAAAATTAATGCATCTCTGAAATGAATGATAGATCCGAGGGTATGGCATGAATCCTAGAACCTAAAAACTAGATTGAATGATAGATCCTAGGGTATGGCATGAATCCTAGGACCTGAAACTAGATTGAATGATAGATCCTGGGGTATGGCATGAATCCTAGGACCTAAAAACTAGATTGAATGATAGATCCTAGGGTGTAGCGTGAATCCTAGGAATAGAAACACTGAAACGAATGTCTTGAATACCTGAATTGTAGTCTTGGACAGAATAATGATAATTGCCTGTAATTGGATAATAGCTTCCTGTGAAATGTAGAATACTGCTGCTAGTAACTGCTACATGTATTTCCTATTGTTGGGAAATTAAATTGAGCTGCTTGTATATAAATTGATATTAAATGTTGGAAACACGGGCTAAATGTGAATGAAACTGAAATGATGAAACCTAGTATGGCTTGGCCTGAGAAATATGAGCATGAACCCTACGGGGAATTAGGAGTAGAACTCCCGGAAAATAAATAGAATGGAAATGGGAAAATTGATGGGGAAGTGAGCTGGCCCTTGACTACGGAGTACCAAGGAGAGTGACTGTCCCCCTGTTTAGTGCAGAGCGGAGCTAGCTGGCCAAGGACCCGAGGTTAGGTCTGGCCACTTTGTACCAACTTTTGGCCCTCTCGTACATAGTACCAGGGAGAGCTACTAGTGTAGGGAGAGAGCTAGTCACCCCACGGGCCCTGGGGTTCAGCTAGCCGTCCTACACTGACTTGTTAGGCCCACTGGGCAAACCAGGGTAGTCAGGCGAGGGTGCGCAGATTGTTGAGGGGTAAGACCCCTGTTTGGTTACTGTGGAGGGGCTGGACCCCTGTTACTGAGAGGGATCTGCCCTATACTGGTTTCGTGCTGTGCTTTGGGCGCACCCGTTAACGGAAACAACTGACCGAGTGCTAGTACAGGGTAGCTACCCATGCGTTTATCACGCATGTCGTAGTCACCGTTACGTCTGTCGGTGACCTTGGGGTGGTTGACTGAGGGTAGGACCACCACGGGGAACTCTCCCGGCCAATAGAGCACCACGTGCTACTTCTACGTTTTGGAAAAGACTGCAATCAGGATCGTTCCCACGAGGAACAATCGAGATCAAGAAAAAGACATGATAAATAAACCAAGTAGTGGAAGAAACAATAATTGGTTAAATAAGAAAGAAATTAAAAAGAAAACAACAGCTACTTGTCCACCTTTACTATTTTTCTTAGCTAGCTGGTTGCCACTTTACTCAGCGTTTCGCTGACGTGTCACATTTGTCACCTTTTTTAGGACCAGGTGTTGAGCAGCTAGAGCCTACGGCTGCGGAGGGTGCTGGGCCTAGTAGAGCCCAGTAGTTGTACTTTGTTGTACCGTTTTTCTATAGTAGTGAGTATTTCTGTTTCACCTTGTACTTTTTATTGTAAACATCATATTTCTGTACATGTTTTTAATTCTCTACTGTTGTGGTGGAATGTACTGTAGTAGTTCTTTTCTTTACTACTGTACTTTTATTACTGTTAGTTACATGCATGGTGAATGTGGTTTATTTTACCGCTTTTTGGTTACTTTCTCGTTGGACGACTGGATCTTGGGATCAGTCGAGTCGGTCCGATTCTCGTGCCCTGTAAGGATTCGAGAACCGGGTCGTAACAGTTATTATACATTTAAATTATATAAATTAATATAAAATAATATAATGAAGTTATATGTACATTAAATTATCCTAAATACTTAATCTAATACATAGAATACATATATAAGGTATTTATATACAATATATACATATTATACGAGATTTACTTATAGCTTAGGTTTAAGTTATATATACAAGTATATACATGGTATGCATAGTATTTTTAGGAGTTTTTAAGGTTTTTCTAATTTTTTATAGGTTTTATATATTTAGTACAGATAAGGGAAGAGAGAGAAAGAGAGAGATGAGAGAGAAGAGATGTTTTTGGTGTTTTTGAAGTTGATGTCTTTTATTAAGTTCCAAGGTATACTGAATGGTCGACTGGTAAGTTCTACCAAGCTAGGGATTAAGAATGCCTTGAAACTTAGTATGTGCCTAAAAATATAACTAATCTTGACCAAGAATGGTTTTATTTTTTTTTTTGGATTTTTTTGAAGATTTTTATTTATTTACAAAGTTCACACAAGTTCGGCCTTGAAAGGGTTTTCAAAAGGAACCTAAGGCCCTAAAATCAGTTGGAGTGGCTGGGAAAGGTGTAAAAATACATCAAAACATTCAGCACACTAACTGAAACATATTTGCATAGTCAAGCAAAATTTTCACTTTGGATTTCTTAAAAATCAAGTTTGGATAGATTTACACAATTGAAAGAGTTGACAAGAGAATTAAAAATGAGATTTCAAGCACTCCAAATCAAATTTAAATCCCCTTCAAGTACATGAGTGCTTATACATGTTGTCCCAACATTACAACTCATGCCAACTCACAAATATCTCAAAAACCCAGCCAAAATTCCAAACTGATCAGACTCCACAATGGCTGCAGCTGCATCAAACATAGCAGCAGTAGCTACTGAAATCTGATATGTTGCTGCTGCTTCCATTTGGTTGCTGCTCAAATTGAAATCAGATAGTGTAGCAGCTGATTAGATGTTTATATTCATCTGCTATCAGACTCTAGCAGCCACTGCTATTTCAGTAGTAGTGATTAGTAGCAGTTGCTGTTGAAGTTTGATGCCTGAATCAAAATTAAGATCAAATCCTTTATCAAATCAGATCTAAAATCTCCAGTTACAATCAAAATACTTTCATCCTCAAATTCAATTAACATTGATCAAAATCAGTGTAAACTCTTTTTCATCAAGGTCCAAAAATTCATCTCTGAGTTATGAAATTCAAAATATCTTAGTCCAATCCATTCTCTTTATCATAGACAATAAAAGAGATAAATTGGATTAACAGTGAATCCTTTTCAAATTAAACTCAAAATCCAATCATAGATAATTTAAATTTCTCAATTAAACCTTGACTTTCAGATTAAGAGAAATCTCCTGAATGAGATTACAATGTTGCCCTAATTGGGCATTTACTTTGAATTCATTACTGATCTGATCATCTGATCGTCGTGAATACCATTGATTGGTCATCAAGGTGATCTAGTGATCATATCGGAATTTGTTGGGTCATCGTTTAATCTCAAATTAGTATCAATGATTATCCTCGATCAAACTACCCAAAACAAAGGTTAAACTAAGTGCATTCCTATCCACAACTAAAACCAAATCCAAAACCTTGGATTCATTGCATTATACTTAATTAAGCGATTAAAACCTCAGAAAGCTCGATTGAATTCAATAAAACCAAATGAACTACAAACCATGAGATTGGTCATTAAAAGCAAATATAAAAGAAATCGAGAAATTTGAGATAATAAAACCAAATCGGGGAGTCTTTGTGGATTTATGGAATGAGTGGGGGACCCCCCATCCGAGTTTTAGATGCTAATTCAGATCTAGAAATCAAAATTCCCAGATCTGAATTAAGCCTTAGTGGATGGGTGGTTTGCAAATGAAATTGTTGAGGAAATTAAAAAATGCGAGTAATGAGATGATAAGTGAGATTAATGGATTGAAATGGTCGTGGAAAAACACCCCTCTGATCTAAATTAATCAGAGAGGGCGAGATCGGATCTAGGTTACTCTACACCTAGCTAATCTAACAAATTAGTGAATTCCATTATCCAATCTAATCCTACTGATCTAAATTACACTAACTATACTAAACCAATGTAGAAATCAATTAAAATCCTAATCTAACAGAAGAATGGGACCCTTGGATCTCCACCCGGTGGATGGAGAGGAAGAAGAGAGGGAGGAGGTGCTCCAGCGGATGGAAAACTCACTAGAGGAGTTCTGGGTCACCCTCAGGTGCTACGATGTCCTTAGCGGCGAGGAGTGTCGGAGGGGAAGGTGGAGCTTCATTGCCAATGGCAGTGAAACAGAGACAGTATGAGGTGAGGAGTTGGAGTGGATGAATGACCAACTTAAGGGATGTAGGAGGGAGCCAACCCCTCGTGCGCGAGCTCAGTTAGGGATTTAAGTAGGCAGGGCATTGGATGAAAGTACCATAGTGGTGTGATTAGGCACCTAGGGTACTGATGAAGGGGATGGGTTAGCGAGGGCGCACGAGGTTCCAAACCAAAATGCGGCTGTTGGATGGGATATGGGGCAAGAGGTGACTACACTCGTCGAAGCGCGCGAAGCTTTGATTGGATTTGAGCCACAAGATTAAAAGAGCAAAGCATGGACAGCCGCGATTTCTTATGTTCATCGGGCGCTACAGTGGAGGCAACGTAGCGGCAGGTGCATTGGAGCTTTTGTTGGGAAGCCCTTATGGGTGAAGGGGTAGAGTTTTTGTGAAGATGCGCATAAGTGGCTAAGAAGTTCTGTAGAGCCGTCCCTAGGATTTTCAAATAGGTCCCTGCGGTTTACAAAGTTGTCCCTAGAAGGTTTTTATATGAATGTTATGTATATGACCTAAGGACCTAAATGAAAAACTATTAATGCAGCAAAGTTTTTATTTAAGCTTAATCGAACATTTAGGGAGTTAATTGTAATTTTGATTTGAACTTTTTGACTCAAATGTTTATTCATTTTGCGAATGGATCATCAATTTATATTAATGAATAGAATATCTCATTTAATGACCTAATTTTGAATTTTTAACACAAAATTGTTGTTTTAGGCCTTTTTCCCTATTTTCCACACTTATCTCATTTCATGTGTTAATTCAATAGTGTTTAACCTAGTTTCTAACTTAACTTGGGCATTTTAACTGTGATGGGCCACACCTCATCACTAAGCAGACATGATGGCGGAAGTCTACTCTACGGACAATGATGAGAATCCTAACTAGCACAATCTGACCCAGATATGTGAGAAAAAGCTCCTACATGACCCAAAGAAAGGCTTAACTCAGAGAATTCCGAGTTTAAGAATAAAAATGCAATTTCACCAATGCAGTTTGCAAACAGGGTAATTAAGGGTCCAAACACAGGTCAAACAAGCTTAACAATGAGAGAAGTAGGTTGATCTGATCTGAAAAGGGTTATAGCAACTTCTAGGAATTAAATGACATTCTGTAACCCTAAAAAAAAATCCACTTCAATTCACGAGGTTTGAGGTAGGATAAACATCAACTAAACACTTTAAAATTCATATAAAAATATTCTCTAGGGTTTAGAACCTTCAATTTGGCCTTAGAAACCTATTTTGACCTAAAAAGAGAACCATGCCCAATTAATAACTTAATTTGGATTTTGGTGTAAATTGGCCAGTTGAACATGGTCCAACCTAGAATTAAAATTCACCATTAAAATCCTTAGGTTCAAATTAGTCTTGTATAAAAACTTGAGCTTAAGAAGAGACCTCCTTTACCGACTTTACAATTTGGTCCTCTTTATTTACTTTCTGACCCTTATCTTCTGCAGCCCTTGCATTTAGGCCCCTAACTTTTCATTATTCTTTGCAAAATGCCATACTCCGACGACCTTACACAGAGCATGTCGCCTCACAGAACAAGGTTACCGTCCTCTAGAACTGAAGCGGGGTTCCCTGCGATGTCCTCTGTCGCAAGGACCCGCCCATGCCCTCTGCCAACCACGATACCTTCCGTGCGAATGCACGGAAGGTATGGGTGTCCCTTCCAGCCATACTCCAGTGAGGCAGACCCCTCCGCACCTCGCCCCTCTCTGCACGCTAAGCCCTTTGTAAGGACCGACAGACCCTGCCAGCTCCTTCAAGCTTTTCTTTGGTGGAGAAACACCTCCTCTTCATCCCTTCCTCCTCCGTTAGAGGGCCTGAAGCTTCCGGTGAACTCCTCTTCCTCCTCGTCGCTCTGCTGCCCTACCTGCAGCAGGGTTTGCCCTGCTCCGTCGTCCGCTCCAGGCTGTACCCACTGGCGCCCTCCACCTGCTTCCTCGTCGCCGAAACCCTTCTCCAGGGCATCTTCGTCTCTAGCTCCGACAGATACGAGCCGGCTGCTCTGCCCTCCCCCTTCGTCGAGTAATTAGGTAGATAGCTTCCTCTCTCCTTCCCTTGTATTTTCCCCCTTTTAAACTGCCCTTTCGACCACCCAACCACCACTGTCCAGACCACCTTCTCCACCTCCGATCACCCCCTCCAGCGAGACCATCTCACGACCACAGACACTCTCACACCTCGCCGACAAGCCCAAAAGCTCCCTCACACTCTGCTCCACCAATCCCCCCTCTTCATTCACTGCCAAGCGCCACCCGACCACCCCCCGAACAAGCCCACCTTTCCGACCACAGTCTAACCTAAGTCAGCCTCTCCACGCACTCCCGCACCTCGCCGACCACTGCACAAGCTTCGCCTCACTCCGGTGAAACTTCCTATGTATTTTGACTGGGCCGAGAGGCCGTAGCTGTGATTTCAGGTTCGCGCCCCCAGCCTCCATTGTCGACGAGCTGCAGAAGGTTCACCTGTAGCTGCAGGCACACTCCAGCCCAGGTGCGCATCCCAGGTCGTGCGGGCAGGAGTCGCGAAGACACCCGGGCCTGCAGCTGGGGCGAAGGCCTCACTGGTTGCCTCAATTGGCGGCTGATCGCTCGCCTGCGGACGCCAATTTGGGAGGTGGGACTTTAGTCCCACCTCGGAAGTGTGTGGCCAAGTGCCCGCACTTAAATTGAAAAAGTGCCTACGGATTATCGCCTTCGAACACAGGGGTCAGGTCCCTCTCCCGCACGCAGCGCGCCACGCGCTCGCTCGCCCTCGCCCGCGCTCACGCCTTGCGGGTCTGAGCAGGATTCGATTACCCAAACCGCGCACTCCTCGCCCACCACCGCACGCCGGTTGGCCTAGTCCCAGGCGCAATACCCGCACCCGATTACCCGGCTCTGGGAGAGCAGTCCTAAGAGAGAAATCTGAGAAAGAGAGAGATGCGGGGAAGGGTAATGGTAGGTTTTGCTCTGACCCTTGTGTGAGCGTGCAGGAAGAAAGGAAGAAGAAGAAGGCAGAAAGGAGAAGAAGAAGAAGAAGAGAGGTGGCCGAAGCCTTAGCCGCTCAGGGCAGCTGAAGAAGAAGAAGACAGGAAGGGAAAGAAGAAGGAAGGAAGAAACAAAAGAAGAAGAAAAGAAGAAGGAAGGCACTGTAGCAAAGCCACAGATAAGTCGTCTGAACACAGCATCAGACGTCGGAATCACCACAACTGCAGAGGGCAGAGAAGAAAAGAAAAAAAAGAAGGACGAAGACATTGCTGCCAGAAAGAAAGAAAAGAAAAGAAAAGAAGAACAGAAGAAGAAAAAAAAGAAGGAAGAAGACATTGCTACCAGAAAGAAAGAAAAGAAAAGAAGAACAGAAGAAGAAAAAAAAGAAGGAAGAAGACATTACCGCCAGAAAGAAAGAAAGAAAAGAAAAGAAGAACAAAAGAAGAAGGCAGAAGAAGAAGAAAGGAAGGAAGAAGAAAGAACAAAGAACAAAGAAAGGAAGAAGAAGAAGAGAAGAGAAACGGCCAAGGAAGAAGAAGAAAAGAGAAAGAGAAGAAGAAGAAGCCAAGAGATCTCTCTTTCTCTCTCTTTTATTTTTGTAACATAATGGAGATCTTATTTAGTCTTCTAGAAGCATAGTTGCTCCCTGAGTTCGACCTCGGGAAAACCTTGTTTCGAGTAAAAAATTTTTGGTAGTAATCTGGTAGCTGTTTTGTCTTTTGCTTTAACGATTGTGCTTAAGCTAAAATAAACATAAAGACACAACAAGGCATTCCGCTACCATTTTTTTGGTGCCGTTGCCGGGGAGCAACGGCTATTCTAGAAGCTATAAAAACTCTATTTGTGAGTTTCTAATAATCTCTTCTCTCTTTTGTGTGCAGGTACAGGAAAATCAAGAAGCAGCCACACAACAACCACTCCAAGGACAGGTAATTTCTATCCTCTCTCTATTAACCCCTAAATTCTAAAGAGGAAGAAAACGAAAAGAATAAATAATATAGGTATAACCTGTCTTTCATACCTAGTAACAGCTGCATGTTTTCAAAACACTATTCCTGCACACACTATTAAGGGTATTTAAGGGCTAACACCTTCTTGCCTGAGCCCTAATTACCCAACAAGGAGTTAACTGGACCAAGTAGAGCCAACATAGGAATTAACGCTAGGGTTTTAGAGACACACTCCTTAATCAAGAATTGAGAAATCCCAAAAGAAGTGTGCCTAAGCCACTGTCTGAAAATACCTATTCAGAAAAACCCTAAGCAATCGACTCTCTAAAAACACTTGAACCCTAAAAGACAAGACCTAATAAGTTCTCAAAGGAATTAAAAGGTCAAGTTGACCCCTTTGGTCAACCAACCTTCAACTCAGGTCACTTTTTGCACTCAAAAAGCCTAAAGTTCAAGTGAAAATCTAAGCACCCTGATCTTAAACTAAAAGTGGTAGACTTAAGAGGTCAAGATCCCCATTCTGGTCTACTTGGAATCTCAGTGACAAGAGAGGTCGGGCGGGGGAAACCCTGTAACCCGTGGGGACGCTCTACTGTGTAGGGGTCTTCGCGGGACTCACCCTCTCTGGCTACCTAGGTAATTCTCAGGTGGATGATCTTTTGATCAAGGGGTCCATCTGCCCCGAACCTCTATAGTCACCCAACATTTTGGGTGTCTTGATTGGGTACAGCACCTGCTAAACTCATCTCTTCCAACAGTGTATGTTTGGTAGGAGGTCCTTGAAACCTCCTTTAGAACTTCACTCCCCTCGAGGCCGAACCTCAGTGCCCTTGTTTGAGAAAACAACACTTCACATCGACCTCTCCTCTGACTCCGAACCCAACTCACCTTCTTCTTCCACAATGGCTCAGCCAGTTGAGGAAGAGAATAATCTGGAGCACCAGCTCTAGCGACTCAATGACTTCTTCCAGAACTTTGTGCACCCACCGCAGCATCCTATGATGCGGGGCCATTACAATCCTGCTGCGGTGGCCATTGAGTCTCGAGTCAGAATCCCAACTGGAGGACCTGATTCTGAATTAAAGCCCAATATGATTCATGCCATACCTAAATTTCACGGGCTTAATTCTGAAGATCCCTTCCAGCACATTATACAGTTAAAGCATCTGGCCCAAACTTTTGGGTCAGATGAACAAAATTGGGACATTCTCCTCATGAAGATGTTGTCCTTCTCCCTTATGGACAAGGCCGCTCATTGGTACCAAACTCAGACCTGGCCGATCAACAATTGGGAAGAACTTTAGTCTGAGTTCTTGAAGAATTTCTTTCCCGTTGGTCGGACCAATGCCTTGCTCCATCAGATTACCCACTTCACCCAGCAACCAGGAGAACCTCTCCATGAGGCATGGGATCGCATTCAGGATCTCATGAGAAAGTGCCCCCATCACGGAGTTCCTAAATGGGAACAAGTCTAGTCTTTTTACCAGGGACTCTGTGAGGACATTAGGCTTTTTGTCAACGCAACTTGCGGAGGGAATATCATGGGTCAACATGAGGACACCGTGTGGGAGATTCTCGAAAACTTGTGCGAGAACTCCATCAACAATGACTCCATGGGATTATTCGACAGGACGAATACCTGCGCATCGACGAACCTTAGGGGAGCACACGAGACGCAGGGCCTGTCCGCATCAGTCGACCTGGAATTGATGGCCAGTCAATTGGACAAGGTCTCTATCATCGAGAAGAAGGTGGACGAGCTGACTCAGCACTTGCAACGAGCCACCTTTGCGCATAGTTCCTTCACACAGCTTCCTTCCACACGGAAGACTGTGCAAAACATTCTCCACCGACCTTCTCCTGGGATGGATCCATATCCACCCCCATCTGATTCTCGGATCGGAGGGTCCTCCGATCCTTTCTATACTAGCCCGGGGAATTCCACTTCCCCATTCTCTGATTCTTTGGAGGTTCCTCAGACCTGCGAGGACCTCAACGCCATCCAGAATGATCCATTCTCCAACACCTACAATCCTGGATGACGAAACCATCCCAACTTACAGTGAGCGGGAAATTCCCAAACTCAAAGACCACCCTTTCAGCCCCGTCCACAACCACCTCGTCCTTACCAGCCGCCTCAGCCTCGGCCCAACCCTCCTTATCCATCAGGGCCAAACTAGGACCAAATGTCCTTCATCCTTCAGACTCTGGCTGACATTCAAAGAACGAATGCGGCTATTCAGAAACAACACAAGGACGAACTTACAGAAGTTCAAAATCAATTGGCCCAGTTGGCAAATTCTCGCCAACCAGGCACACTTCCTTCCCAACTTCTTCCTAACCCTAATAACGTGCCGACCCAGCTGCGCGTTATGAACCCAAACCTGGGCCAAGCACACATGATTTATCAGTCCCCCTCTGTTCCTTCACCCGACGGGATAGAGGCTTCCACTTCTTATGTGGGCTATCAGCAGCAACCCATCCTATCCAACCCTAACCAAAACTAGGCAGGACTAAATTCTACAAAAACCTGTAGTGGTAGGGAGACCCAAGATCCACCCTATCCAAACCACTCCAAGCCTGGTAGTGATCCCAACCCAAGGACAGTAATCCAGGACATTCCTATCCCTGTCCCAGATCAAAGACTTGGACCTATCCTAAATAAACCAACCAAGGTTCCATTTCTCGAGGCCTTGACCAAGGGAAAGAAGACAAGACCCGTAGCACCTAAGGAGGACCTGGCCAAGCTCTTTGAGCAGGTCCAAATAAACATCCCCTTAATGGATGCAATTTGGCACGTACCAGCTTACGCACGATTCTTAAAAAATGTGTGTACACCTCAATGTAAGCCGCGAACCAAGAGTGGGAGTCCAATTGTACTATCATAGCAAGCCAGCTCTGTAATCCTAAGAAGACTCTCACCCAAGGCAAAAGATCCTGGTACTCCCTTGATTTCCTGCAAAATAGGTGATACCCAATTCGACATAGCATTGCTAAACTTGGGTGCTTCCATAAATCTGATATCCACATCCTTACTTAAACACCTAGAAGAATCTGACCTAAAATCGACTGAGGTGACACTACAATTAGCAGATCGATCTATAAAGTCACCTAAAGGGATTCTCGAGGATGTTATTGTAAGAGTGCGGGAATTTTATTTCCGTATAGACTTTATAGTCTTGGACATGGACGCACCTGAGAACCCTAGGGATACACCAATCATTCTAGGGAGACCTTTCTTGGCTACTGCTAGAGCCAACATCAGCTGCGAGGAGGGCCAAATAAAGCTCAAATTTGGAAATCAAACCCTCAAAATTGATATCTTTAAGGCTCAACAAGGAATCAATTGCGGTGTCATTGAACAGATTTGTGATATCAGGGCTTTGGTTGATGAAACGCATTTTGAGAATGACCTGATTATACCTCATCAACCACGGAAAGATCTTGAACTGCAATTAGAGGAGTCAAATCCAGATTTGGATAGACCCATAACTCCTACCCTTGAACCTCACATTTACCCTGAACCACCCGCTGCCGCTAATAACCGTCTCCTTAAACTGAAACCCCTTCCCGATCATTTGAAATACATCTTTTTGGGTTCTAATCAGACCCTTCCTGTGATTATAAATTCCAAGCTCACTCCTGATCAGGAATCCCGTCTGATTACCATTCTCCAGCAACATCGCAAAGCCATTGGTTGGACTCTCGATGACTTGACTGGAATAAGTTCCTTTTATTGCACACATCATATTTATTCAGAAGAGGGCGCACGACCTTCTCGTGAGATGCAGAGATCTTTAAACCCCAATCTGTAGGAGGTCGTGAAAAAGGAGATCATCAAATGGTTAGATGCAGGGATCATCTACCCGATCTCCGACGGTCGTTGGGTGAGCCCGATTCAGGTTGTGCCTAAAAAGGCAGGGCTCACCACCATTACAACTGAAATCGGAGAAGTCATACCTACCCGATTAGCCAACTCGTGGAGAGTCTGCATAGATTACCGACGACTCAATTCCTCCACGAAGAAGGATCATTTCCCACTACCTTTCATTGATCAGATTCTCAAGAAATTAGCGGGAAATCGATTCTTCTGCTTTCTTGACGGGTACTCCGGTTATAACCAAGTAGCTATTCATCCTGAGGACCAAGAGAAGACCACGTTCACCTGCCCCTTCGGAACTTACGCATTCCGAAGGATGCCATTCAGTCTCTGCAATGCACCCGTGACTTTTCGACGGTGCATGCTTGTCATATTCTCTGATATGGTAGGTGATTATCTGGAAGTCTTCATGGATGAGATTACATCCATCTTTAGGACAGCCAACTCCACCTTAGGTGCTTGCACCTGAGATTAGAAATCCTCCGCAACAGTCACCCCGACCCATTCACTCATCGGAACATCTGTCCTAATGTATGAACTAAGTTGTATAAAAACCCCCTAGTTTATAATGAGGACATTGCAAATCTTAGGCATGGGGGTAAGAAAAGGTTTTAAACAAAAAAATTCACATATGCCAAAAACACCATAAAAATTAAAAATTTTTTTGAAAAAGAATAATAAAATGAGAGGAGGAAAAAAAATTTTGAGGACTCTACAAAGGAGGAGGAGAAGAAAAAGAGACAAAATGAAAAGAAGGAGCACAAAATGAAAGAAAAGTGATAGTCATTAGTAAGAAATTAAGGAATTAACCTAAGTTCTAGACCTCATTCAGAAAAAGAAATGGAAAGTGCTCAGCAAGATTAGTAAAAACGCGAACTTTAGGCATTCTCGAATAGACTCTTAGTACCCATTAAGTTCTAGACATTCCTCAAGAGGTTGAGGAAAATGAAAAGTTTAAGTATTAGGTCTAAGACTTAGGGAGTATTTGGCCTCGTTAACTAACTTTCGATTTACGGGACTTAGAAACCTAAGCACCCTAACATCACACACAGCCTGGTTCAGTAAGCATAAAAATCAAAATCACGCAGAAGCGTTGCAAAAATTCTGAAAATGACACCTAGAGTAGGAGCGGCCAATCAACACAAGTTGATTTGGACGAGTTCCCAGCACAGAGAGGTGGGAAATTTCCCTCGAAGAAGCGTAACAAAATATCATCTCCTCGGTGCTTGTCGCTTAGGATATTTACATATCCTACTGGGGGCATGCAAGCACTCTGCTGGTTCAGATTCCATGGATGGCATTATCACGAAGTGTCAGTTGCCAAGGTCTGAATTCGGCCACGGAACACCATGGATGGGATTATCTTGAAATCTCAACAGCCAGGGTTCTGGGGGTTACCATGGGCGGTGCTATCTCGAAGCATTGACTGCCAGGAACCCTTGAGGATTGATGATGGGGACAAGGAATCCGATACAGACCATGTTGGAAAGCCAATCCTAAGCTAGAATTAAAAAAGAAAAAGAGAGAGAAAACTCTCCAAATAGATAAACCTTCTACCTCTCTTTCTTACAAAACGCACTGCGAACTGAGTTAGGGCTAAAATTATCTCAAGCACGGGTGCTTTAACCACAAAGTCCAATAAACCTTAGGTTAGTTCTTGTAGGCCTTAAAAACCTTTGTTATGGACTGAGGCTGAGGCTAGATAGATCTGGATCTTGGTTGGTACTAGAGTACCTTTTTGGCCTATAGTTGGCATTCTGACCTAATCTAGGTTTCAAATGGAAAAGCACTTATCTGAAATCATTAAGAACTTCATGGTCTAAAATAGGGTTGAAACCTTAAAATTTTGCTGAGGGGCTAGCAAAAGCTAGGCATGGGGGTATGATGAGAACCTCACCATAAATCCTAACTAGCACAATCTGACCCAGATATGTAAGAAAAAGCTCCTACATGACCCAAAGAAAGGCTTAACTCAGAGAATTCTGAGTTTAAGAATAAAACAAATCATAAGGGGTAAAAATGCAATTTCACCAATGCAGTTTGCAAACAGGGTAATTAAGGATCCAAACGCAGGTGAAACAAGCTTAACAATGAGAGAAGTAGGTTAATCTGATCTGAAAAGGGTTATAGTAACTTCTAGGAATTAAATGACATTCTGTAACCCTAAAACAAACCCACTTCAATTTACGTGATTCAAGGCAGGATAAAAATCAACTAAAACCTTTAAAATTCATATAAAAATATTCTCTAGGGTTTAGAACCTTCAATTTGGCCTTAGAAACCTATTTTGACCTAAAAAGAGAACCATGCCCAATTAAGAACTTAATTTGAGTTTTTACGCAAATTGGCTAGTTGAACATGGTCCAACCTAGAATTAAAATTCACCATTAAAATCCTTAGGTTCAAATTAGTCTTGTATAAAATCTTGAGGCTAAGAAGAGACCTCCTTGACTGACTTTACAATTTGGTCCTCTTTATTTACTTTCTGACCCTTATCTTTTGAAACCCTTACATTTAGGTCTCCAACTTTTCATCGTTCTTTGCAGAATGGTCCTCCCTGCAACTTCTGCGCAGTGTCATACCCTAGCGACCTTGCGCGGAGCATGGCGCCACGCAGAGCAAGTTTACCATCCTCTAGAACAGAAGCGGGGTTTCCTGCGATGTCCTCCGTCGCAGGGACCCACCCATGCCCTCTGCCGACCACCATACCTTCCGTGCGAACGCGCGGAAGGTATGGGTGTCCTTCCGGCCATACTCCAGCGAGGCAGACCCCTCCGCACCTCGCCCCTCTCTGCACGCTATGCCTTTTATAAGGACCGGCAGACCCTGCCGGCTCCTTCAAGCTTTTCTTTGGCGGAGAAACACCTCCTCATCATCCCTTCCTCCTCCGTCAAAGGGCCCGAAGCTTCCAGCGAACTCCTCCTCTTCCTCCTCATCGCTCTGCTACCCTACCTGCAGCAGGGTTTGCCCTGCTCCGTCGTCCACGCCAGGCTATACCCGCTGGCGCCCTCCACCTACTTCCTCGTCGCTGAAACCCTCCTCCAAGGAGTCTTCGTCTCCAGCTCCGACAGATACATGCTGACTTCTCTTCCCTCCCCCTTCGTCGAGTAATTAGGAAGATAGCTTCCTCTCTCCTTCCCTTGTATTTTCCCCCTTTTAAACTACCCTTGCGACCACCCAACCACCACTGTCAAGACCACCTTCTCCACCTTCGATCACCCCTTCCGGCGAGAGCATCTCACGACCACAGACACTCTCACACCTCGCCGACCATTCCAGAAGCTCCCTCACACTTTGTTCCACCAATCCCCCCTCTCCATTCACTGCCAAGCGGCACCCGACCACCCCCCGAACAAACCCACCTTTCCGGCCACAGTCTGACCTAGGTCAGCCTCTCCACGCACTCCCGCACCCCGCCGACCACCGCACAAGCTTCACCTCACTCCGGCGAAGCTTCCTACGTATTCTGACTAGGCCGAGAGGCCGTAGCTGTGATTTCAGGTTCGCGCCCCTCGCCGCCATTGTCGACAAGTTGCAGCAACTTCACCTGCAGCTGCAGGCACCCTCCAGCCCAGGTGCGTGTCCCAGGTCGTGCGGGTAGGAGTTGCGAAGACACCCAGGCCCGCAGCTGAGGCGAAGGCCTCACGGGCTACCTCAATTGGCGGTTGATCGCTCACCTGCGCATGCCAATTTGCGAGGTGGGACTTTAGTTCCATCTCGGAAGTGCATGGCCAAGCGCCTGCACTTAAATTGAAAAAGTGCCTATGGCTTATCGCCTTCGAACACAGGGGTCAGGTCCCTCTCCCGGACGCAGCGCGCCACGCGCTCGTTGGCCCTCGCCTGAGCTCACGCCTCGCGGATCTGGGCAGGATCCGTTTACCCAAACCGTGCACACCTTGCCCACCATCGCATGCCGGTGGGCCTAGTCCCAGGCTCGATACCCGCACCCGATTACCCGACTCTGGGAGAGCAGTCCTAAGAGAGAAATCTGAGAAAGAGAGAGATGCGGGGAAGGGTAGGGGTAGGTTTTGCTCTGACCCTTGTGTGAGCATGCAGGAAGAAAGGAAGAAGAAGAAGGAAGAAAGGAAAAGAAGAAGAAGAAGAGAGGCAGTCGAAGCCTTAGCTGCTCAGGGTAGCTGAAGAAGAAGAAGACAGGAAGGAAAAGAAGAAGGAAGGAAGAAACAAAAGAAGAAGAAAAGAAGAAGGAAGGCACTGTAGAAAAGCCACAGATAAGTCGTATGAACACAGCATCAGATGTCGGAATCACCACAGCTGCAGAAGGCAGAGAAGAAAAGAAAAGAAAAGAAAGAAGAAGACATTGCCGCCAGAAAGAAAGAAAGAAAAGAAAAGAAAAGAAGAACAGAAGAAGAAGGCAGAAGAAGAAAAAAAGACGAAAGAAGACATTGCCGCCAGAAAGAAAGAAAGAAAAGAAAAGAAAAGAAGAACAGAAGAAGAAGGCAGAAGAAGAAAAAAAGACGAAAGAAGACATTGCCGCCAGAAAGAAAGAAAGAAAAGAAAGGAAAAGAAGAATAGAAGAAGAAGGCAGAAGAAGAAAAAAAAGAAGGAAGAAGACATTGTCGCCAGAAAGAAAGAAAGAAAAGAAAAGAAAAGAAGAACATAAGAAGAAGGCAGAAGAAGAAGAAAGCAAGGAAGAAGAAAGAAGATAGAACAAAGAAAGAAAGAAGAGAAGAAGAGAAACGACCAAGGAAGAAGAAGCAAAGAGAAAGAGAAGAAGAAGAAGAAGCCAAGATCTCTCTCTCTCTCTCTCTTTTATTTTTGTAACATAATAGAGATCTTATTTAGTCTTCTAGAAACATAGTTTCTCCCTGAATTCGACCTCAGGAAAACCTTGTTCTGAGTAAAAAATTTTTGGTAGTAATCTGGTAGCCATTTTGTCTTATGCTATAACGACTGTACTTAAACTATAATAAACATAAAGACAAAATAAGGCATTCTGCTACCAGACAAGGACCTGCTGACCCTGCCAAAGCCCATGAGGATGAGGGCTGACTCGACCCTATTGTAAGTACCATAAGGCCGGAGGTCACGCCTCTGAAGTCTGTCAAGATTTGCACGACCGGATTGAGTCCCAAATCCGGCACTGGAACTTGGTTCACTTCGTCAGGGGAAATGAGAGCCAAGATAGAGGCAGGAAGCCCATGGAGGGCCTAGAATACTACCATAAGGAGAAGCTCCAGCAGCTCCGAGGAGTCAATGTGGTCCTCCTCACGGACCAGGAGCTAGACGAGTTGACGACCCCCTCGACCGAGCTAGCGGTGTCACCCTGGCTACCCCCAGCAGAATACCACTGCAAAGTCCTGGTGGCCATGCTTGTGTTGTCCTAAAGGGCTCACCTCCTGTCGCCTGAGTGTATCAGTGCAGGGATCGAGGTAATCTTTGGAGTCAACGTTGCCCCAAGCCAACAAGCCAATCCTCCCAAGTTGGCCCTCCCAAACACCTTCCCTATTCTTCAGTGGGGTGAGAGGAGTACAGTTAAGCAAGCAGTGTCCCGGCTGTTCACCTCCCTACCTGATCTGGCAGAACACACGGACCCACCTCTAGTGACACTCCTCCTAGCAAGGCAGTTGCAGCCCAGGCTCTAGGTGGACGAGGGTACCGCAGTAGATGTCCTATTCACAAAGATGCTACTCAAGCTGGGTTTTCGAGAGGAGCACCTCTCCTAGTCGACCCACCTGGTTGTGGGCTTTGGCAACCATAAAGTAATGCCAAAGGGGAAGATTACCCTTCCCTTATCCGTTTGCCACAGGGACAGGCACCTCAACCGGATGATTACATTCATAATAGCTGGGTTGGCAGCAGCATTTGACGGCATCATTGGCCACCCATAAACCTACGCCTTCCGCCTAATGCCCTCCTCGTACTTCCAATTCATACTTTTCCACTCCCCCCAAGGAGTAGGAATAGTACATGAGGATCAAACGGCTGGGCGGGAGCTCTTGAGGATCGAGACAGAGCAATCCATGGAGCCAAAACCCCCAAACAACAGAAATGGGAAAAGAAGAGAAACCAAGTCCAGGCGGTTCAGCAAGAGGAAAAATAGCTGATCCACCAGCGACTTCAGGACTACAACCAAGCTCTTTAGCCATGGCTATATAGCTTTTTCCTCATGATGCGACTAATCTTATCGAGGTTGGAGCAGACCTTGATCCCTCCGAGGTTGAGTTACTCGTCTCGCTCAGGGCCAACACAGACGTTTCGCTTGGTCTGCAAACGACCTACCGGGTGTCAACCCATCCTTGATCCAGCACCACCAAATATCTAGGTGGTCACTCTCACAGTTAAATAAGTGTGCCAGCATAACTCCAAAAGCTCCTTGAAGCTGGATTCATCGAAGAATCCATATACCTGGCATGGCTCTCGAACATGGTGATGGTAAGAAAAGCCAACGGCTAAGGGCGCATGTGCGTAGATATGACCAACCTTAATGAAGCCTACCCGAAGGACGAGTTCTCCCTACCAAGGGTGGACGCTCTGGTGGACTCTTATAGCAGACAATCTCATATGTCCTTCCTGGATACCTAAAGCAGGTGCCACGAGATCAGCCATGCTCCAACAGATAGACCCCACACCTCCTTCATCACCGATAGGGGTCTGTTCCAACATAAAGTCATGCCCTTTGGCTTGAAAAATGTTGGTGCAACTTACCAGTGCCTTGTAAATATGGTTTTCTAAAAAATAATAGGAAAATCATTAGAGGTGTATATAGATGATATGCTTGCAAAGGGATTCAATTTCCCTCAACACTTAGAATATTTGGCAGAGGTATTCCAAATTCTGAGGGACACCTGCCTTCGCCTGAACCTCGAAAAGTGTACCATCGGGGTCTCAGCCAGTAAATTTTTGGGGTTCTTCATCTCCAATCAAGGGATTGAAGCCAACCCTGACAAGATCCAAGCAATCATGGACTTGCAACCACTAAGCATCTTGAAAGGGATGCAGTCGATGGTCGACAAGATCTCCTCAACAGGTCGATTTTTGTCTCGATCCTTCAAAAAATGCCTCCATTTCTTCGAGTGCATAAAAAAGGGAAAGGGCTATACTGCCGCTCACTGGACTCTTCACTGCAAGAAGGCTTTAAAGGAAATTAAAGCCACAATCCAAAGTCCACCCATCTTAACAGCTCTTAAGCCAGGGGAGGTCCTTTCCTTGTACCTAGTGTGTTAAGACCCATGCTGTTTGAGCCTTTTCAAACGTCTGGATTGTGGGTCAGACATCTGGACTGTGGGTCAGACGTTTGGACACCTTCCCAGACATCTGAAAATTGAAAAATTTGTGTACGAGCTCGCATCTACGCGCGTGCTGCGCGTAAACAGTACTCATTTTAACTCCCCTTCTTCTCTCTCTCCCTACCTCCAGCAAAACCCTAACGCACCTATCTATAAAACCCCCTCCTCCTCTCTCGTTTGTCCTCACTTCCCAGCCACCAGCCCCTTCCCCTCTTCTTCTCCACTCCAGCAAGAGAGGTAGCGCGAGAGAGAGGGTGCACGGGCGGCGTCGAGGAGGAGCGGCATGAGGAGAGGAGGAGAGTGAGCTCGCAAGCTCATGTGGGAGCTCACCGGTGAGCGCACGACCGGAGTGGCGTGTGTGCAAGTCGGAGGAGTGCATCGGGGAGGTCCTCCCCGATACTGCTGCAGCCAGAGCTGCAGGTGAGGGGGCGCGATGCTGCCACGTGCGATGCGAGAGCAGCGGAAGCAGGTTCTGATTCTGGGTTTTTCCCATAATTAGACGTCTGGAGTGACCTCCAAACGATGGTGCGGACGTCTGGAGGTGGTTCCAAACGTCTGAGGAGAAGGCTTCACGAAGGTACGTCCTCTTTGCGAATACGGCCATGCAGGCTGCTCCGCTGATACCCTGTTGCATGCCCTTTTGAGAAGATTGCGTGGTTTCGTGTAGGATTCACTTCGGGAAGGTGCGGGACATGCCCTCCCACGCATTTCAGACGTCTGGGCGACGTACCAGACGATGGGAAGCGCTTCTAGACGTCTGGAGAGGTGGTCGGATGTTTAAAGCTGGGTCTAGATGGTCCAGAAGCGTTCTTGGACATCTGAGGATTGGCGCAGAGACTTAGGTATGCTACTGGGAACTTTTAAGACGTCTGGAAGTTGTTCTAGATGTCTGATTTGAGACAGAAACCCTATTTTTGACCCGTTTAGGATCCGTTTGAGTTCCGTTTTACTCAAATAAGATACTGATGTGTACCTTGTGAGTTCCTCTACTTGTTAGAAGGTTTTCCATACTGTTCTGATAGTTCCTTGTGATTGTTTCTTGTGATAGGACTTCGTTTCATTGTGGGTTCAGGGCTTGCTGAGGCATGTGAGCCTGCCGTTCAAGCCCCCAATATTCCTGGGTTTACTGGTAGAGTGGCTTTCCCCTAATTTAATTATAACCTAAATGCATGTGTGGAATGAATGATTAGAACCTAGGATATGGCATGAATCCTAGGACGAGAAACACTTGAAATGTCTATAATGGATGATTAAATTGCTGTCTTGAATGAGTAGATGGAATGATAACAATTGCATGTAATTAAATAACAGCTGCCTGTGAAATATAAAGTACTTATGCCAGCTAACTGTTGCGTGTAAATTTCTTGTTGTATATGTTAAATGACATAATACGAGCTGCATGTATATAAATTGAGAATGGAAATGTGAATGATGGAAATGCGAGCTGCCTGTGTATAACCTGTATATGGAAATGTGAACGATAGCAATATGAGCTGCATATGTATAACCTGAGAATGGAAATAGAAATGATGAAACCTGGTATGGCTTGGCATGAGAAATATGAGTATGAACCCTACGGGGAATTAGGAGTAGAGCTCCTAAAAATAAATGGAATGGATCTGGAAATGTGAGTGGGGAAGTTTGCTGGCCCTTGAGTACAGAGTACCAAGGAGAGTAACTGTCCCCCTGTTTAGTGCAGAGCAGAGCTAACCGCCCTTAGGTTGGGACCCGAGGTTAGGATTGGCCACTCTGTACCGACTTCTTGGCCCTCGCATACACGGTACCGGGGAGAGCTACTAGTGTAGGGAGAGAGCTAGCCACCCCACATGACCCGGGGTTCAGCTAGCCACCCTACACTGACTTGTTAGGCCCACTGGGCAAACCAGGGTAGTTAGGCAAGGGTGCGCAGACTGTGGAGGGGCGAGACCCCTGTTTGGTTCTTAGGGGCTAGACCCCTGTTACTGAGGGGGCTAGGCCCTATACTGGTTCCGTGTTGTACTTTGGGTGCACCCACTAACGGAAACGACTGACCGCGTGCCAGTGCGGGTAGCTACCCGTGCGTTTATCGTGCGTGTCGTAGTCACCGGTACGTCTGTCCGTGACCTTGGGGTGGTTGATTGGGTGTAGGATCACCACGGGGGACTCTCTCGGCCAGGAGAGCACCACGTGTGCCTTCTACTCTTCGGAAAAGACTGCAATCAAGATCGTTCCCACGAGGAACATTTAAGATCAAGAAAGAGACCTGATAAATAAACCAAGTGGTGAAAAGGAATAATTAGTTAAAGAAAGTAATTAAAAAACAACAGCTACCTGTCAACTTCTACTGCTTTAGTTGGTTGCCACTCTACACAGCGTTCGCTGACTTTGTGTACTCATAACTCTTTTCAGGTCTAGTTGTTGAGCAGCCAGAGCCCATGGCTGCAGAGGGTGCTGGGCCCAGTAGAGCCCAGTAGTTGTAGCTTCTTGTTGTACTCCTTTCTGTTGTAGTGAGTAGACTCTTGTACCTTTATATTCTGTTCTTTATGTTCCTGTACTTGTTACTTTCTACTATTGTGGTGGTGATACGTACTATAGCAATTTTTATTTCTTTACCACTGTACCTTTTTACTGTTAGTTGCTTAGTATAGTGAATGTGGTTTACCTTTTTGGTTACTTTCTCGTTGGACAACTAGGTCTTAGGATTAGTCGAGTCAGTTCGGTCTCATGCCCTGTAGGGATTCGGGAACCGGGTCGTAACATAGTGGCTTTCGTTTCCACCGTTAGCACTGTCGCAGTCAGCGATCGAGAAGGAGCACAATGACTTGTATACTTCATCAGCAAAACCTATTAAGGTGTAGGAGCCAAGTATGCGGTCGTCGAGAAGCTAGGGCTAGCTCTTGTCATTGTAGCTAGGAAGCAACACCCTTACTTCCAAACCTACAGTATAATGGTCATGTCAGACTACCTTCTGCGGTGAATGCTACACAAGCTCATGGGGTTAGCACGACAGGTCAAATGGGCTATGGAACTGGTGGAGTTCGACGTCAAATACTAGCCGAGAAGAGCCATTAAAGGATAAGTCATGTCAAATTTCATGGTAGAATTCATGGACCTAGATACCTCCCTCACTCTACCCTAGCAACTGTATGTTGACAACTCATCTATGACAGCCAAGTATGGGGCCTGGAAAGCCTTAACTGCCCCAGACGGCGTTACTTATAAGTGCGCCATCAAATTGGAGTTCCATGCATCCAATAACCAGGCGGAGTGCAAGGCCATGTTGGCAGGTATTTGGGTGGCCAAGTCTAGAGGTGTCACCTCACTGGAAACCTACACAGACTCCCAGTTGGTCACCAACCAAATAAATGGCGGATACCAAGCTCGGGACCCAAACATGACCTTGTATGCCTACAAAGTCTGGGAAGAGCTGGCAGATTTTAACACTATCTCGATCAGGCGAGTGTTCAGAGTTGACAACCCCCTGGCAGACGCGTTGGCCAGACTCACTGCTGCTATTCCGCTAAGGCAAGAGGAGGATATCTGCCTCCACACCCTAAAAGAACCAACTGTACTCGCTGCAAAGATGTTCACGATAAAGCAGTCCAACTTTTGGATGATGCCTATCATCACTTACTTGAACTCTGGCGAGCTCCCCCCAAGGGAACCATGGCCCATGTTCTTCCGCCTAAAAGCCTTTTGGTACACCTTGATAGAGGAGAAACTATACAAGTGAGGGTACTCCACCCCCTATTGCCCTGCTTAGCAAAAGAGGAAGTAGAGTAGGCCCTTCAAGAAGCCCACAGAGGCATATGCAGGAATTACAAAGGGCACAAGGCACTCCAGTCTCGGCTATTCCAAGCGAGCTACTTCTGGTCCAAAATGAGGCAACATTGCAAGGACTGCATGCGCAAGTGTGATAAGTGCCAGTGGTTCGCTACCTTGCACCACTTACCACCTGGAAAGTTGGTGCCCATGATGTCACCCATCCCCTTTGCAAGGTGGGGCATGGATTTCATTGGCCCCTTCCCACCAACCCCAACTTAGAAGAGGTGTACACTAGTGGTAGTGGATTACTTCTCCAAATGGGCTGAAGCTGATGTTATAGCCAGTCCAACAACTAATAGAGTTATCTCCTTCATCCGCAAAAGCATTATAGCCCGTTATGGGACACCCCAGTACATTGTCATAGATAATGGCACCTAGTTCGCTTGCCAAAACTTTGAGGAATTTTGTGCCAGCTGGGGTATCCGCCTATGCTTCACGTCCGTCGAGCATCCCCAAGAAAATAAACAGGTGGAGGTAACCATTCTCACCATCATCTCAGCGCTAAAATGCCGACTAGATTCAGCCAAAGGGAGATGTGTAGATGAGCTCTCGAACGTACTATAGGGATACAGTACTTGTTATAGAACTTTCATAGGTCACACATCATTTAGCTTGGTGTACGGTATGGAAGCCTAGCTGCCTATCAAAACAGTCCTCCCCACCTACAAGACACAACTCTATGACCCCGCCACCAATGATGATTAGGTTTGCCTATCCTTAGACCTCATAGATGAACTAAAGGATAAGGCTTCAGAGGCATCTCTCAAGCATAAGAGATTGCTCCCGCCTATAATAAGTGGGTCCGCAAGCGAACTGATGATAACGTCATGATCAGCCATATCTAGCTTTATTTAGTCATTCCATTATTAAATGCTCCTACATAACCGCCAGAGGATCATAATTCATTGCATAATCATTCTAAGAGAAATACAGTAAAACAGGGGTAAAAATGTAGTTTTAACAGCACATCTCAATTGCAGAATAATCATGGGTTTCTCCAGAGGTTAATTAAAGGTCAAATGGTCTTAAATGTCTAACAAGTGGGTCCGTGCAGACAGAAACAAGTTTTCACGCATTTTAGGAATTAAATGACATCTGAAACCCTAAAAACAGACTCTCTTAATCTACTGAGGTTCTTATTACGACCCGATTCCCGAATCCCTATAAGACCTGAGACCGACTTGCTGCGACTAATCCCAAGACCCAGTCGTCCAACAAGAAATAACTGAAAAGCAGGAAAGTAAACCACATTCACATATGCAATGTAACTAAGCAGTAAAAGTGTACAAGCAGTAAAGGAAAGTAAAAGCTGCTAGTTCAGTACATACCACCACAACAACAGGAAAGTAGAGCAAAAGCAACAGTAACTGGAAATTATGGTTGGGCTCGACTGGGCCCAGTACCCTCCGCAGCCGGTAGCTCGGGCCGCTCAACTCGTGGACCAGAACAGTGTTATGAAAAGACGGAGTCAACGAACGCTGAGCAGAGTGGTAACCACACTATCTAAAGCAATAAAAGTAGTAAGCATATTTATCCTTTTCGAGTTATTTTATTTCACAGGTAATTCCTTTTCACCCCATTTGGTTAACTTTCAGATTTCTTTATTGATCTTGCATGTTCCTCGTGGGAACGATCTTGATTGCAGTCTTTTCGGAAGAGTAGAAGGTACAGGTGGTGCTCTCCTGGCCGAGAGAGTCCCCCGTGGTAGTCCTACACGCAGTAAACCACCCCGAGGTCACTGACAGACGTAGCGGTAACTACGGCACGTGCAATAAGTGCACGGGTAGCTACCCCGCATTGGCACGCAGTCAGTCATTTCCGATAGCGAGTACGTTCAAAGTACGACACGGAACAATATAGGGCCTAGCCCTCAGAGAAACAGGGGTCTAGCCCCTCAGAACCAAATAGGGATATCGCCCCTCCACAGTCCGCGCACCCTCGTCTGACTACCCTGGTTTGCCCAGGGGGCCTAACAAGTCGGTGTAGGGTGGCTAGCTGAACCCTAGGCCTCGTGGGGTGGTTAGCTCCCTCCCTGCACTAGTAGCTCTCCTCGGTACTGTGTACACGAGGGCCAACAGAAGTCGGTGTAGAGTGGCTAATCCTAACCCCGGGTCCTAACCCAAGGGTGGCTAGCTCCTCTCTACACTAAAAGCGGACAGTCGCTCTGCTTGGTACCACGTACTCAAAGGCCAGCACACTTCCCGTCCACATTCCAGGCTTTTCCATCTAACCACAGGAGCTCTACTCCTAGCTCCCTGTAGGGTTCATGCTCATGTTCACCATATTATTCCAATCCAGGTTTCATCATTCACAATTCAGTTCTCATATTATACACATGCAGCTCGTATTTCCACAATTTAACACATGCAATAAGTGATATCACAGGTAACTGTTTAGTTATCTCAGGCAGCTCATATTTATTTACAGGAAGTGGCTAACAATTTAGCTCATTCATGGATATACAATTACAATTATGCAGAACAATTAGTTCAACCATTTCTCTACCCTAGCGTTCATGCCACATCCTAGGTTTCCAGTTAACTAGTTTTCATAGATGCATTCATATTTATTAAATATAATAGGGGTGGACCACTGTACCAGACAATCCGGGAGTACTGCGGGCTCGAACTATAGGCCCACGCGCCTCTACAAGCCCCAGACACGCAACAGGTTGGAGTCCTATACCAAGGAACACATCACAACGGAAGGTTCAGAATAGTGTATTAAGGCGTCTATTATGTAGAGAAACTCAAAAGGATCCCGATCGGACCCTAAACGGGTCAAAAACGTGTCTGCAGACCCAAATTAGACATCTGGAAACCAGTCCAAACGTCTTAAAAGTCACAGAGACTCACCTCAAGCTCCTGCAGTGACCTCAGACGATCAGGACTCCTCCACGACCGTCTGGAAACAATTCCAGACGTCTGACCAGTCCTCCGGTCGTCTGGTAAGCTGTCCAGACGCCCGAAAGTGCGTGGAAGGGTGTTCCGCGTACTTTCCCAAAGCTGCACTTGCACACGACAAAGCAGCAAACCACTTTTAACCCAACAGAATCATCTGCGATGCGGCCTGCATGGCCAAAAATCGCGAGGAAGACGTACCTTCGCAGCACAAATGCTTTCAGAAGTGTGGTGTCGACGCCAGACATCTAGCCGGTCGTTCGAAAGACACTCCGGATGTCTGATACTGAAAAAATTCCAGTATCAGACCACTCTCCTGCACTTCTCGCCACGCTCCACTGCGGCTCCTTTTGCTCCGCTGCAACCCCAACTGGTGCAGAAGGTCGGGGACGATGCTCCAACGTCCACCTCCCGCACGTTCCGCGGTGGCCATGCGAGCCTCCGATGAGCTTCCTCGAAGCTTCTCGACCTCGGCCCTCTCCTTTTCCTCACGCCCACTCCCCTTCCTCGCTCTCGCTCTCTCTCTCTCTCTCTCTCGCGCCCTTGCTTACAGCAATGGAGTGGGGGGTGTGGTGGTAGTGGTGGAGTGGAGAGGAGAGGGAAGGGGGGTGTAGTGGTAGTGGTGGAGTGGTGTGCCGAGGGGTTAGGGTTCGGCAGGGGGAAAAGGAGAGAGAAGGAGGGTCTGCGTACCGCCTGCACGTAGAATGCAGAGTGCGTACAAATTTTTCAATTTCCAGACGTCTAGGAAGGGGTCCAGACGTCTGGCCAGATGTCTGACTAACACTCCAGACGTCTTAAAAGGCTAAAATTAGGATGGGTCTTTACAGTTCTTGTTATGACCCGATTCTCGAATCCCTACGAGACACGAGAATCGGATCGACTCGACTGATCCCAAGACCTAGTCATCCAATGAGAAGTAACCAAAAAGTAGTAAAATAACCCACATTCACCATGCATGTAACTAACAGTAACAAAAGTACAGCAGTAAAGAAAAGAACTACTACAGTATATACCACCACAACAGTAGAGAATTAAAAACAGGTACAGAAATATGAAGATTTCAATAAAAGAGTACAAGCTAAACAGAAATACTCACTACAACAGAAAAACAGTACAACAAAGTACAACTACTGGGCTCTACTACGCCCAGCACCCTCCGCAGCCACAGGCTCTGGCTACTCAACACCTGGTCCTAAAAAAGGTGACAATGTGACATGTCAGCGAAACGCTGAGTAGAGTGGCAACCAGCTAGCTAAGAAAATAGTAAAGGTGGACAAGTGGCTGTTGTTTTTAATTTCTTTCTTTATTCCTCTATTTACTCTTTCTTGAATTATTTCTCAGATCTTTCTCTTGATCTCGAATGTTCCTTGCGGGAACGATCTTGATTACAGTCTTTTCCGAAAAGTAGAAGTAGCACATGGTGCTCTCCTGGCCGGGAGAGTCCCCCGTGGTGGTCCTACCCTTAGTAACCAGACAGGGGTCTTGCCCCTCCACAGTCCGCGGACCCTCTCTTGACTACCCTGGTTTGCCTAGTGGGCCTAACAGGTCGGTGTAGGATGGCTAGCTGAACCCCGGGGCCCGTGGGGTGACTAGCTCTCTCCCTACACTAGTTGCTCTCCCCGATACTGTGTATGCGAGGGTGAAAAGTCAGTACAAAGTGGCTAGACCTAACCCCGGGTCCCTAGAGTGGCTAGCTCTGCTCTGCACTAAACAGGGGGACAGTCACTCTCCTTGGTACTTCGTACTCAAGGGCCAGCTCACTTCCCCAATTCCATTCAATTTATCTTCCAGGAGCTCTACTCCTAATTCCCCGTAGGGTTCATACTCATATTTGTCAGGCCAAGCCATACTAGGTTTCATCATTTCAGTTTCATTCACATATAGCTCGTGTTTCCAACATTTAATATCCATTTATATACAAGTAGCTCAATTTTAGTTTCCAATAACAGGAATTACATGTAGCAGTTACTAGCAACAGTGTTCTACATTTCACAGGCAGCTGTTATCCAATTACAGGTAATTATCATTATTCTATCTACTTTTCCAAAACTGCAATTCATGTATTCACGACATTTATTTCAGTGTTTCTGTTCCTAGGATTCATGCCACACCCTAGGATCTATCATTCAATTTAGTTTTCAAGTCCTAGGATTCATGCCATACCCTAGGATCTATCATTCAATCTAGTTTTCAGATCTTAGGATTCATGCCATATCCTAGAATCTATTATTTATCTCAAAGATGCATTGATGTTAGTAAATAACAAAGGGGAGCCACTCTACCTGCAAAATTGGGAGTAATGGGGGCGTGATCGGTAGGTCCACGTGTCTCCACAGCCCCCAAAGCTGCAACGGAACGAGGTCCTAACACAAGGATCAATCACAAGGAACTACTCAGAACAGGATAAAAGTATTTTAAACAAGTAGAGGAACAAATGCTGAGAAGAACGGAATCTCAAACGCAGAAATCGGACTTCGAACGAATCCTAAACGGGTCAAAAACGACAACTCTGACTCAAATCAGACATCTGGAACACCTTCCAGACGTCTTAAAAGGTGGTCCAAGTCATACCTCACTCTGAGATGTTCTTCAGACGTCCAAGATCCCACTGAACAGTCTGGACCTAGTTCCAGACGTCCGACTATCACTCCGGACGTCTGGAGACTCTCTTCGCCGTCTGGTGTTGTGCCCAGACGTTTGATCTGTGTGGGAGGGTGTGTCCTTACGCCTTCCCGAAATGAAACTTGCACGCGCGACGAAAGCCTCCTCATCACGACACATCCCGGCCTTCGACGGATCGACCTGCAAGGTTGTATCCGCAAAAAGGAGGAAGATGAGAAATATCATGCCTTTCAGATGTCTGGATCTCTCTCCATACGTCTCCTGAGTCGTCTGGACATAGATCTAGACGTCTGATTCGGGGAAAATTTCCCAGAATCAGGACCTCCTCGCCTTCTGCCTGCTGCGCACGGCTACGCCGCATTGTGCTCACCCGCCTGCTGCCTGAGCTGCAGCAGCACCGAGGTAACCTCCCCAGCACCACGCTCCCGCTGCGTGCTCCTCAGCTGGCCCTGGGCTGCTCCAGTTAGCTTGCTCTCTCTTCCTCAAGCACTCTCCCTCTTGTCCCCTCTCACTGCACCTCCTCCTCCCCGCACGCACCCGGTAGCAGCTGCTGCTCTCGCTCTCTCACTCTCACGCTAATGCTGGAAGAAGGAGGAGACGGTAGGGTGGTGGGTGAGGGAGAGGGAAGGGGGGAGAGGGTTATTTGAAGGTGTTGGGGGAGAGAAAAAGCGCCTGCAGGTCGGCGGATTTAGTTTGCGTGCGCACGCGCGCAGGCTCGAAATCGTACGAACGCAAAAATTTATTTTCAGATGAAAAAAATACCGTTTTGGCGCATTTGAAAGTTGTCGGAAATCGTAGTGTAGTCGCGCAAAAATGTTTGTCAAAAATTGATTTCTAAACATAAAGAGACTTGAGTCCCGGTCGTTCGTCTCTCGGAGGCGTTGCTTTTACTTTTGAAATCGATCTTTTTGCCACTCTACTTTGTTTAGAATCGCATGCCGGTTCGTGATTATTGCGTATTTACGTACGACATGCTTAGTTGCAAGAATATTAAGAGTTAGAAATAGGCAACATTAATCACGCAAAAGATAATAGCAATCATTAAGCTCATGGTGATTTCAAACAGATATATATATATGTGTGTGTGTGTGTGTGTGTGTGTGTTTTCATTCATTCATTTGGGAGTTGTTGCACAAGAAATGTAGAGGAAAGCCTGTACATAAATGCTTGAAAATTAAATCTAGTTACCAGAAAATGATCTCATACAAAAATCGATGGGGGGATTTCTCATGCATCATTGGGGGAGAAGTAAGACTACACTACTAAGTAGTAAATAAATGTAGTAAATATACGAAGAGCATAATCTAAATCTAGCAGAATGGAAGGGCATTCAGGGGTGGTCCCCGATGGCCTTCGAGTGGTTGAGAAAAGGAGGGGCGGCCAATGGAACTTAGGCCGGCCCTTGGAGAAAGGTTGGGGAGCTGATCCAGCTTCCTGCCATGGAGATGGTGGCCTCCATGGTGGTGCTCAACTCGTGGAGGTGGAGTGGAGATGGAAGTGGCTAGCCTAAGTGGAATGGATGCCAAGGAAGTGAATGGGTGCAAATGGCCACCCAAGGGGTCTTTTTATAGACCTAAGGGAAGCTCTCTAGAGAATTATGGAATCCTCTAGAGAGGCCTATGGTGGGAGCTCGTGGGAGAGTGAGAGAGAGAGGGTGGATGGTGGTTTTCAGATCCACCAAATGTGGATCTAAAAATTGAATCGCTCTTGGTTGCTATTTTTGGCAACTAAGGCAACCACACATGGTAGAGAGTTCTAGAGAACTCTAGGCTAGATATTTTCCTGTGGATGGTGTGTGTGGGTGTGTGTGGGTCGAAACCTAGGTGGCTAGGTTGATTAGGTTAGGCTCTAGTGGGTTTAGGTCAAGGTAGGTCTCAAATTAGGGTTATAAACCCTAATTCACTAAGGTAAAGTGCAATTAAACTTAATACAAGTTTAATTGGGTGTGTGGAAACTTACTTGAGAGTAAAACAACTCAATTAATTTAGTTCTAGGTCAATTTGACTCTCACTGAGTCCAATTGGACAGTGCGTGCTGAGATCAGGGCTCAATTAGACTCAATGAGTCCAATTGAATAGGCTGATGGAATTGACTAAGATCCAAGTCAATTAGGTTTAGTGAGGATCTAATTATGTCCTTAGGGAGGTCTAGAGGTGATGCACTAGGGTTAGGGCACCTTAATTTAGGTTCCTATGGGGTTGGAATTGGGTTTAGGGACCTAGAGATCCAAGATCAAGGCTTAAATCTCAAAACAGGAATTGGAGAGCAGTATCAGACGTCTAATAATAGAATCAGACGTCTTATACTCAAAAATCAGAAGTCCAGACTTGTTGTGTGGACGTCCAATCAGAGTCAGGAAGGATTTCGAATTCTGTTTTGGGTATTCTGCAGAAATTAGACGTCTGACAAAGTGTCTGGATGTCCAATAACACTGCAGAAGTGGGTTTGAAGTGTGCGGGATTTGGCTAAGGGTCCTAGAGGTCTTAAAACTTATCTAGACATCCAGAGAAAGGTTGAAACTAGGGTTTTAGGGCTTCTTAGGGTGTTGTGACCTAATCTAAGGGTGGCTAAGGCTTAAGGAAGTCTCTAGGCTATCCTAGGGCTAGGATGAACCTAAGCTCTTCACATTTTACTGCTTTATTTCAACTTAATAGAATAACAAACTTTTAACCTCCTTACATTATTATTCCTACATTTAAACTAGGCCTTCTGCTCCAACTCTGCTACAACTCCTATTATTCCTGATCTAGCTTCAGATCCAGCTCCTAATCAGCTTATTCCCTGCATTCGACATAATGCACTTAATCAGCAGATTATAACATTATTTTATGCATAGCTAAAGGAAGGCAGTAAAGATGTAGATAATGGGTATGCATGCATGAATAACCCTAACTTATCCTAAGTCCTATCCTAATTTAGGTCAATTATGACCTATGATTGCTGCGCAATCATACCCCCATGCCTAAATCTTGCTAGTCCCTAGCAAATGCAAGACTAAATTATTTACAGCAAGGGTCCCTAAGGGACTGGTTATTTTATCAAGTGTTTGCATAGAGATTTTTCTCCTTTTTGTTTTCATTTTATGCTCTAGAAATCCAGACAATCGTGAAGGTGCAGCTATGTAGCTTTTGCAACGGATTTGAGTGAAAACTAATACACCTCTAAAGCCTGTACTTGACCCCTAATAAAAATTCTAGCGGGATAGGCGGATTTCTTCCCTCGGGGTATTCGAGATATTCTATGAATTTTACCCCGGCTTTGGGCTTAGGTAGAGAATCTTTGAGGGAAAGGATTATATATTTGGTGGCTCATTCTCACTTGGTGCTACACAGAGACTAGTACTACAGAATCCAGATTCCCAAATTACTAAGTAACTTAACTTAGAGAAAGACGAGAAAAACTATGCTCTCTTTGATTCCTTTGTATTCATTCTCTCTTGCACTTTTTCTTTCTTTTTCTTAGAGCTCACAACCTCACCAGATTCACACAGAGGATCTGTATTTGGTGGTCTCACTAGGGATTAACACTTTAATTGAGTTCTCATGACCCTAACACTAAGTCGGGATTCCTCAGCCAGTATTCGGGCAGTCAAAAACACAAGAAAAATAGGTTAAGGCCATATTTGGTGGAGCTCAATTTTATTTGGTGGTATTGCCTTGATAAACATTAAATATTCATTCTTTTCTTCTTTTTTCTTCTTTTTCTAATTTTTTTTTCCAGTTTTTCTCTCTTTTCATCATTCTTTTTCTTTTTCTTTTTCTCATTTTTTTTAAAATTTTTTTTTTCAGCATAACACAACTGGCGTACATCCATGAACTTTATTAAGGAGGCATTATTGGGGATTGGTGGTACTCAAGAGACATTGGGTCACTTATTTGGTGGAAGTGCCTACTCACGGCACTGGGAGAGACGGATAGGACGGTGTATTTCTGACCTTGACATCAATACCCTCTTTCAGCCGAGGATTCCGTAAAGAATTGTCGTAACCATCCACCTTAGCCCTAGTTTTATGAAAACTCGCTCTTCGCGTATTTGCCTTATTCGGTGGCTCTCACAATTTCGCACAAAATGCATAGATAGGAATCGAGGGCGAAAACTGTCTCATCTCAGAGCATCATTACCTAATTATCTAGGATTCCATATTCCTTGCACTAATCTTAGAGCACCAATACACTCTACTCTCTCACACTATTTAGTGGATTTTTGGAAGAAAATCAGCCTGACTCCCAAAACACTGTCTAGGGGTTCAGGAAAAGAAGCACTGCTTCTTCTCGACAGACTGAAGACGTTTATTAGCCTTCACCATGAATCCATTGCAAATTCTACGTGTGTGTGGGAGGTTGTACTGGATTCCAGATTACAGGAATCAACTAAAGGATAAAATCCCTAATGCATTCTCTTAATAAAATAATCTTATTCATGAATGCAATATCTATATATGCTATAAACATGTAACCTCATATAATTTGTACTTCGTGAATTTCCCGTATCGGGTTACAATCAGCTTGACCCTAAATTTAGAACAAAAGGTGAGCGGGTGAGTCGGAATTGGTTGTTGCGAACGATTTCTAGCTCCAATGAGAGCATTGGAGGTGGAGTCGGTTGTTCTTTTATTTAATGTCCTAAAGTACGTTTTGCATGCAGCTCCGAGGTTTTCCTAAGTGTTGGCATAAATTTTTTTTCTGTTTTTCTATATCTACCCCCCCATGCCTAAGTTCTTGCATGTCCTCATGCATCAATGTAAAAGAAAATAAATGCTGCTGGGAGAGAATGGGTAGAAATCACCTGTAATTGCTCCTGAAATTATATTCAACACCGGCCAACCTGTTAATATGCAATATAAAAGGGAAATATGCTAAAACAAAAATATGCTATTGTTGAACGCACGAATCGAATTGCTAACGTGTTCGGTTTTGGAAAACCTGTCGTTGTAGCTTGAAATGGAAGAATTCGTGTTCAACAAATAAAATTTATACCGAAATTAAAATTCCGGGTCGAACACAGGGAGGCGGACGTTTGATTTAAAAACTACGCATTTCATTTTATTTGTCACCAAATAATTCAATTCAAAACTATCTAATTATTTACAATAAATAGAAGAGAGAGAGAGTAAGAGAGAAAGAGAATATTACACAGAGAAATAAAAATGAGATGTAGAATAAACAAGGAATTTATCATTAAGGAGATTGTTCATTTCACTCTTACAACTACAAAGCATAAAACAATTACTCTAGAAAGCGATAAATTTACTCTAGAAAGCATTAAAAGAGTGGAGGGAAAAATGTCCTCCTCGACGATTGCTTGGAGGACGAGCAAAATTACACTAGAAAGTAGTAAATCTATACTAGAAAGCAATAAAAAGAATAGGGAGAGAGAAATCCTCCTCGACGGTTGCTTGGAGGATGAGCTGGACGGGACGACGCCTGGACGAAGGAGGACGAAGCAGAAGAACGGGAACGGAGCAGCACGCCGTCGTCATCGCGGGATCCACTTCCGAAGGGGAATGAAAATTTAGACTTTATCTTGCGAGAAGCATCCCTAGTGTGGGACATGCTTCTCTTGAGCTTTGGAGGGGTAGAGAGGAGAAGGAAGGGATGAGAATTTCGTATGGAGGGGTTCTCCTTTTATAGTTGCAAGGAGTGGGGCAAAATAGTCATTACAACTTTAAAATAATAAATGAGGGGTCTTTAGTGACGGATAAATCCGTCACTAAAGCCCCAACGTGGGCGTAGCTCCCGTGCCCACGCGCGCCTCCTCAGCTGCCCGCTTCCTCAACGCCATCCCACGTTCATTGATTCTCAGCCGTCCGGTCCCATCGCGAGATCAGAAGGCTTAAGACGCATCTCCGCCCGCTGCTGCGCCCGCCTGGAGCGTGCAATCGCGCGTGACGCCGCGCGTGCAATGGCGCGTGAACGTTATCGGACGCGCACGGCTGTTGGATTGCAATCTGACGATTGATGAAGGTGCGCCCGCTCGCCTCAGAAATCGCTTGGCGGGGCTCGAACGTGCGCTAGCGCCTCGCGATAAGGCGTTGGACCGCTACGCTGCCTCGCCCAAAAGGTCGCGCGGACGACTTTAAAGAGCCACGTCCACAGCCGTTGGATCGAGATCCAACGTCGGAGAGGGGGCAGGTGCGTGGTCTTCATAGAATGCAAGCGACCGTTTGGGTGGCTGAGATGGCACCACGTGGCGCCATCTTGACCGTCCATCTTCTGGAAGTTGTAGATGGTGCCACGTACGTCGGATTGACTCGATTTTTGTGTCGTTGGGCTGCGATCGTCGATCCAAATTCATCCGTGCGATCAGATTTGTCATCTGAAGTGAGGATTTACACCATCTTGGCCCTTGATCTTCTAGGGTTCCCCGGTCACTATCTGATGCTACGGATGTCTTATTAGGGTGATCTTGGAGTCGTTGAACTCCAATCGTCGCCCTGATCACATCCATATGGTTGGATCTTTGATCCGAGGCCCCGATAAAATGTTTTCCCTGTCCAAGCACATAAAAGGAGACAATTAACCTCCATTTTATTCAAACTACTCTAAATGTAAGATGGTGCATGTTATGCAATATTTATATCATGAAATGCAATCCTATGCTTAAGAACATACATAAATAGACATCTTAAGTAGTGTAAGTGTGTTTACATCAGCTATGTATAAAAATGGTTATATATAAATGATGGTGGAATGTGGGGCGAATGGTATCTATATGTGCTGAGTTTAACGCCTCTAGCTGGGCGAGCACTCAATCAGATGTGTCATTTCTAGCATAGGAGCCGGCTAAGATTAAGAGAAATATATGCTCGTATGCTCCCACAATCAGTGGTCCAGAGATGTGAACCAGCTGATTGTGCACCCCTACTCCAAAAAGTCTAGCTATAAGAAAGTGTGGAGTGGTAGTGGAAAATAGAGGATAATCAGAGGTGGGATCATGATGTTGATTTAGCTGATTTATCATGTCCCACAATTCAGCAGGATGTTGCTGAGGAAGTATATCAACATGTATCTCAGAACCAGAATCTGAGTCATAGGGATCCTCATAATGATAATTGACATCAAAGATCATTTTTTCTCCAAGCTCTGGGTCATACGGGGGTATTCGTGAAAGTAGAAAATCTGTGGGGAAGTCACTGAAATCCTCATCAGAAATTACTTCGTCCTCATCAATACCCATCTCTGATTCATCAGAGGCTGTCTCCTCAGGCTCAAAGTCGAGCCATCTACTAAGATGATAGGTGCGTCCCCAGCTCCTTCTGCTCAAAGCTTCACCCTCATATGCATTGGGTTCCTCAGTAATTCCTACCTCAGGTAGCATATTTATTTCTTCAGTTAAGTCATCCAGAGCTACTTCTAGTTTTTGGATGTCAGGATCAGGGATAGAAAGTGTCATCTCAGAATCTCTAACATACTAATTAGGGATGTAGGTGAAAGAAGAAGAGTGCAGATCAGAAGATGTTGGCTGATGAGAACCTCATCATGAGCCATAACTAGCTCATTTTGACCTAATACAAAGGATAAAAGCTCCTACATAACTCAAGGAAAGGCTTAACTCAGAGAATTCTGAGTTTAAGAAGAAAACAGAAACAAAGGGGTAAAAATGCAATTTCACTAATTCAATCTGAAAACAGGGTAACTCAGGATCCAAACATAGGTCAAAATAACCTAATAAGAAGAAAAGTGGGATGAGATGACTCAAAGAGGACTACAGCAACTCCAAGGAATTAAATGACATCCTGTAACCCTAAAAACGAATCCACTTCAATTCACGAGGTTCGAGGCAAAGAAAGAATCGAATAAACCCTCTAAAATTAATATGAAAATAATCTCTAGGGTTTAGAACCTCCAATTTGGCCTTAGGAACCCATTTTGACCTACATTGAGAACCATGCCCAATTAACAACTTAATTTGGGTTTTTGCATAATTTGACTGGTCAAACAAGGTTTAATCTAGAAATAAAATTTACCATCCGAATCCTTAGGTCCTAATTAGTCATGTATAAAAACTTGAGCCTAAGAAGAAACCTTCTTGACCAACTTTACACATTGGTCCTGATATATTTACTTTTTGGCCCTCAACTTTTGAACCCTCACATTTTGGCCCATAACTCTCCTTCGTTCTTTGCATTTAGGTCCCTCCTGCAAAACTTGAGCAGCACCATGCTCCGGCGACCTTGTGCGGAGCATGGCGCCGCGCAGGGTGAGGGGGGGGCCTGCCAAGTCAAATGGGGGTGCCCTGCATCGTCAGCCGTCGCAGAAGCACCCCCTTGAGTGCTGCAACCACCCATACCGGTCGTACGAATGCACGGACGGTATGGGTCTCCTTCCTCCGGCGTCCTCCGGCGAGGGAGGCACGTCACCTCCCTCCGCCCTCCTCTCCGTCTCTACCTCTATAAGAACCCCACAAGCTCTGCCGTTCTCCTGAGCTCGGATCTGACGGAGAAACCGACCCCCCCTTTCCTCTCTTCCCACTTCGGCAGAAGCCCTCCAGCTCCGGCGGTTCTTCCTCCTCCTCCTCGTCGCTCTGCTGCAATACCAGCAGCAGAGCCACCTTCCTGATCTTCCTCCGTGTCGCGCAATACCAGTGCACGCTGCCTCTGCCCCGTCATCGCCGCCGTCCTCCCCCACTGGGCACCTTCTTCTCCGGCGACAGCAGGTACAGCCGTCCACCTCCTCGAACCCTTCGTCCCTTTAGTTAGGTTAGAACTACTTCCCTGCCTCCTCTCTCTCTTTTCCCCCTGCTATTTTTATCTAATTACCCCTCGACCGCGCCTAATCACCCTCACCTTCTCCATCTCCGGCCAAACTCCGGCGACCCGCTCCCGTCACTCCAGCACCCAACACGGCTCGCCGACCCTCACAGAACCTCCACCTCCTCACCCTGATCAACCTCCGCTCTTCCACTTCCCACCAATCGCCCTCTGCAGACCCACCGACCAAACCCATCTCCCAACCTGCAGTTTGACTTAGGGCGGCCCTTAAGCTCCGCCCCGCCACCTGCAGACCCCCCGACCACCTTCGCCGTGCTACGGCGAAGGTCCTCCGCGTATCTGATTAGGCCGAGAGGCCGTTTCTCTGTGAGCAGGTACTTCGCTCGCCACCGCCATTACTGAGTGAAGCAGCTTCTTCGACCTGCTCCTCCAGGCGCGCCACGCCCAGGTCAGACTCCCAGGCTGCGCGGGGCATCTCCGCAAAGAAGTCCCAGGCTGCAATTAGGGCAAAGCCTTCGCGTGGAGCCTCGATTGTGCGCTGCCTCCTTCGCGTGGGCATCCAATTGGGGTGGGACATTTAGTCCCCCCTCGGAAACTCACTAAGGCGAGCAGGCGCTTAAAGGCAAAAAGTGCCTTAAGCTGTTCGCCTCAAATCATGGGGTGAGGTCCCCTTCACCCGCCCGATTACCCGGCCTCATCCACGCTTCCGCCCCGCGGACCTGATTAGCCCGACCTGCACTCCTCGCCCACCACCGCACGCCGGTGGGCCTAGACCCGGGCGCGACCCGCGTACCCGATTAACCGGTTGCTGTGGGAGAGCTTTCCTAAGAGCGAATTCTGAGAGAGAGAGACGCGGGGGGAGGTTAGAGTAGGTTTTGCCCTCTGATCGAACTTTGAGTGTGTAGGCACAGGTGAAGAAGAAGAAGAAGAGAAGGCAGGAAGAAGAAGAAGAAAGCCACAAAAGAAGGAAGCTAGGAGACACTGTAGCAGCAGCAGTTTAAGTCGTCTGATTGGAAAATCAGATGACGTCCTGAAGGCAAAGAAGAAGAAGAAGAAAAGAAGAAACAGGACCGCAGCAAAGAAGGAAGAAGACAAAGAAGAGAAGCAGAAGACGAAGAGAAAGAAGAACGCACTTGGCCGAGAAAAGAAAGAGCAGAAGAAGAGGAAGCAGACCGCAAGAGAAGAGAAGGAAAAAGAAGAAGAAGAAGGCCAAGAAAGAAGGACTGCGAGAAGAAGAAAGAAGAAGAAAAAAAAGAGAAGAGAAAAGAAGACAGACTACTTCCTGAGAAGCCAACAAATTCTTTCTCTCTCTCTCTCTCTTTATTTTTGTAATAGAAATACTGTACTTCTAGAATACAACTTGCTCCCTGAGTTCGACCTCGGGAGAACTTTATTTTCCGAGTAAAAAATATCTGTAATGATGGCAATAACTAGCTGTACTACAATGCTATTTCTTTAACAAAACCTAGTCATAAGTTATCGGCCACTCATCATTGGCTCTAGCAAAAGTTCACCTACAATGGGAAGTGGTCTAGATTGATCAATAGTGTTGCATGTAATGTCTGCCTTAGGATCCATATCCTCAATTGGATCCGCTTCCCTTATCTCGATTGGGTTATCCAACCCAAAAGGTGTCTCCCAGGATTCAGGATAATCTGATTATGGCTCAATCCTGGAGATATCAGTCCTTTCCTCAATTTTCTGAATGGAGTTCTCAGATGAACCCTTTCGGCATACTTCCTGCTCCTATCTCATATCCACTCTAAATTCTTTTTCCCCTGAGTGATCTTCGGGCATCTGCTCCCGAGAATCTTCTGTGTGTTCTTCCGACGTAGTTGTTTCAGATTCTTCAAGGTCTTCAATGCTATTTTCCACTTGATATCTCAAAAGCAATAGTTCTTGAGTTTCCCGATTTTGTCCCATTCGCCTTGTTATCTCTGTTGTTTCCCAAAGAAGCTCCATTACAGCTTGTTGATGCGGAATCCGGCTTTGTTTTTGGTTCGGCCCAATGATAGCCTGGATTTTGCATAGATAGGATGCGGCCTTTTCCTTAGCACTCGCTATAGCTCTCTGTATTCTATAATGCGGCCGCATATGCACCAGTAGCTCTTCAGGGGTTCCAGGGGGTGAATCAGGTCTACCCATATTCCATGGGTGAGAAGCAGGAGTATGAAATCCATATCCTAGGTTATAAAATGCTATCCTTTGAGGGACCGACTGGTATGGGTCATAATATCCAGGGTTAGGATATGGGTTAACCATTTCGGTAACCCGAGGAGAAGGATCAGGCGAAGCGAAAAGTCATCTTCGCCACCTTGGGTTCTGATCCCAAGGTTGAGCTGATTCAGTGACCCGAGCTCTCAAATAAGCTCGTGGGTCCAGCTCTTCTGGATCCTGATTAGGTCCAGATCTAATGTTAGCCATCGCGGCTCAACAGATAGAAGTGACTTGCCTCCGTGGGAGCGGCTCCCAAGGTCCAACCAAGTGAGGTCGAAGTGACCTCCTTCCGTGCATACACCGCCCAACCCCTGGGTTGGTGTAGCCACGCAGGACAAGGCTAAGGCCGTGTCAATCAAATGGTCCTTATAGATCAGGTGACCAGATTTTTCGTTATGGATTTAAATTCCTGAAGATAAGTTCGTCGTACAACCGACTGAAAGTGAATCCCGCCTCCCAAGCTAACCCAGCCAGTCTGGTTACGAGGGGACTAAGGGGAAGGTTCTTCCTTTGGCTTACGCCTCCAGTTCCGTTGACCCTCGAGCCGCCGTCGTTTGACACTACCCCCCAGACTTAGTCACCAGGTCTGGCAAGAGAGATTAAACTCACCCAGTAGTACGACAACGAACTCGGGTTGATTTCGTATTTTAAAGTTAATTTTAACCTGTTTTCTTCAGTGAGGTTTGTGGTGAGTGGCCCACAAGGTGACCAAGTTCACCGGCTAACTAGACTTGTTTAAGTCTAAGTTAGCCCAATGTGTGGTCTCTAGTTGTAACCCTAAGGGTTTGACCTAGGTTGCATGCACTTCTAAGGTTTTCTCTGTTTCAGCAGACCACAAAATTAATGTTGATTTTCTATTAATAATTGGAATCAAATTAATTTTAAATTTTTCGAGTAGATTCCCTTTTCAATCAGTTTTTCAGAGAATATTTTTTTGAAATTTTTACTGTTTTAACCGAATTTTTAGGGAATTTTGAATATCAGGGGGTCAGATTTGAAATTTTGACCCCTGGTCGATTTTTCAGTTTGAAATAGTATCAAATGATCTTCAAAAATTCAGGAAAAATATGAAAAATAAAGCTAATGAAATCATCTTTCAAACCTCACCAATTTTAATAAAAACAAATTTGCGAATTGCTCGGAATTATTTTTTGAAATTTGAAAAATTTTGAATTTGGGTCAATTTGACCCCCGTGCACTTCGCGAATTTTCAAAAATTTTATACTTGGAATTTTTTTAAAGTAACAGTGGAAATTGAAAGATGGTTTGAAAATGAAGGTTTATCCCGAATTTCAAAATTTTTCGCTAACTAATTTTTCGGAAATCAACTTTTTAAATTAGATTTGAAATCTGGCCAAAAATCAGAAAATGGTGGAAAAGCCTTTTAAAGAGGTTTGAATTCAAATCTACGCTTTCCACCAAAAAAGATGTTTTTTTTTTCAAAACTCTTGTATGTTTTTTTTTTCAAAAAATATTTTTCAAAAGATTCGTAGAAATTTTTTTTTCTTTTTTTTTTAAAGTAACCTAGATTCGAAAGGAAACCTAATCTAGATTTTTTTTTCAAATTCTTTCTTTTTGATTTTTTTTCTTTTTCACGAAAATGAGAAAAGTCTTTTTTTTTCACAAAGAGTTTTTGAAAAGAAATTGCAGCAAGTAAATCTACTCCTAAGGTTCAGAAAGAGAAACCTAATCTAAGATAGATGATGTGCACCTGATTTTTCTTCACCGCGTTCGGTGTGCGCAGATCCCATTTTCGTTCCGTGTTGCCCTGTACATCAAAAAAAAAGTAGAGGCAAATTTGTCAGTGATAGATTAAAAGATCGAAATCAAGAAAAATGACGTTGCCTCCCCGACAATGGCGTCATTTGACAAAAATGCCGTTTTGGCGCATTTGAAAGTTGTCGGAAATCGTAGTATAGTCACGCAAAAACATTCGTCAAAAATTGATTTCTAAAGATAACGAGACTTGAGTCACGGTCATTCGTCTCTGGGAGGCATTGCTTTTACTTTTGAAATCGATCTTTTTACCGCTTTACTTTGTTTAGAATCGCATGCCGGTTCGTGATTATTACGTATTTACGTACGACATGCTTAGTTGCAAGAATATTAAGAGTTAGAAATAGGCAACATTAATCACGCAAAAGATAATAGCAGTCATTAAGCTCATGGTGATTTCAAACAGATAGAGATATATATATATATATAAATGTGTTTTCATTCATTCATTTGGGAGTTGTTGCACAAGGAATCTAGAGGAAAGCTTGTACATAAATGCTTGAAAATTAAATCTAGCTACCAGAAAATGATCGCATACAAGAATCGATGGGGGGATTTCGCATGCATCATTGGGGGAGAAGTAAGACTACACTACTAAGCAGTAAATAAATGCAGTAAATATACGAAGAGCATAATCTAAATCTAGCAGAATGGAAGGGCATTCAGGGGTGGTCCCCGATGGCCTTTGAGTGGTTGAGAAAAGGAGGGGCAGCCAATGGAACTTAGGCCGACCCTTGGAGAGAGGTTGGGGAGCTGATCCAGCTTCCTGCCATGGAGATGGTGGCCTCCATGGTGGTGCTCAACTCGTGGAGGTGGAGTGGAGATGGAAGTGGCTTGCCTAAGTGGAATGGATGCCAAGGAAGTGAATGGGTGCAAATGGCCACCCAAGGGGTCTTTTTATAGACCTAAGGGAAGCTCTCTAGAGAATTATGGAATCCTCTAGAGAGGCCTATGGTGGGAGCCCGTGGGAGAGTGTGAGAGAGAGGGTGGATGGTGGTTTTTAGATCCACCAAATGTGGATCTAAAAATTGAATGGCTCTTGGTTGCTATTTTTGGTAACTAAGTCAACCACACATGGTAGAGAGTTATAAAGAACTCTAGGCTAGATATTTTCGTGTGGATGGTGTGTGTGGGTCGAAACCTAGGTGGCTAGGTTGATTAGGTTAGGTTCTAGTGGGTTTAGGTCAAGGTAGGTCTCAAATTAGGGTTATAAACCCTAATTCACTAAGGTAAAGTGCAATTAAACTTAATACAAGTTTAATTGGATGTGTGGAAACTTAATTGAGAGTAAAACAACTCAATTAATTTAGGTCTAGGTAAATTTGACTCTCACTGAGTCCAATTGGACAGTGTGTGCTGAGATCAGGGCTCAATTGGACTCAATGGGTCCAATTGAATAGGCTGATGGAATTGACTAAGATCCAAGTCAATTAGGTTTAGTGAGGATCTAATTAGGTCCTTAGGGAGGTCTAGAGGTGATGTACTAGGGTTAGGGCACCTTAATTTAGGTTCCTATGGGGTTGGAATTGGGTTTAGGGACCTAGAGATTCAAGATCAAGGCTTAAATCTCAAAACAGGAATTGGAGAGCAGTATCAGACGTCTAATAATAGAATCAGACGTCTTATACTCAAAAATCAGAAGTCCAGACTTGTTATCTAGACGTCCAATCAGAGTCAGGAAGGATTTCGAGTTCTGTTTTGGGTATTCTGCAGAAATTAGACGTCTAACAAAGTGTCTGGACGTCCAATAACACTGCAGAAGTGGGTTTAAAATGTGCGGGATTTGGCTAAGGGTCCTGGAGGTCTTAAAACTTATCTAGACGTCCAGAGAAGGGTTGGAACTAGGGTTTTAGGGCTTCCTAGGGTGTTGTGACCTAATCTAAGGGTGGCTAAGGCTTAGGGAAGTCTCTAGGCTATCCTAGGGCTAGGATGAACCTAAGCTCTTCACATTTTACTGCTTTATTTCTACTTAATAGAATAACAAACTTTTAACCCCCTTACATTATTATTCCTACATCTAAACTAGGCCTTCTGCTCCAGCTCTGCTACAACTCTTGTTATTCCTGATCCAGCTTCAGATCCAGCTCCTGATCAGTTTATTCCCTGCAATCGACATAATGCACTTAATCAACAGATTATAACATTATTTTATGCATAGCTAAAGGAAGGCAGTAAAGATGCAGATAATGCGTATGCATGCATGAATAACCCTAACTTATCCTAAGTCCTAGCCTAATTTAGGTCAATTAAGACCTATGATTGCTGCGCAATCACCAGACATCTAGGAAGGCATCTAGACGTCTGACCAAACGTCTGGACCAACTCACAGATGTCTTAAAAGTGTTTGATGTCTTCGGGTCTTAACAACATAATAAACTCAAAGGAAGTTTTGTCCCTGAAACTTGCGCTAACTAGGGTGCACAAAAAGAACAATATACGCATAACAAACTCAAATAGGATCGAGGCCGGTCCAAAAAGACCTACACTCAAAGAGTTTCGGGTACAGCTCCCGCATCGTCGCCTCAGGCTCCCAGGTAGCCTCCTCGTACCGCTAGCTCCTCCACAAGACCTTCACCAGGGTTACTTACTTCCGTCTCAGACTCCGGACGACTCTGTCGAGAATCTGCACTGGCCGCTCGGGGTAGGTCAGGTCGTCACCCACCTCGATGCTCTCATGGCTCAGGACGTGACTGGGATCGGCGACGTACTTCCTAAGGTTGGACACGTGGAACATGTCGTGCACACCTGAAAGCTGGGGAGGAAGGGCAAGCCTGTAAGCAACGGGTCCAACCCGCTCCAGGACCTCAAAGGGTCCCATGAACCTCAGCGCGAGCTCCGCTCTCACCCCAAACCGCTACAGGACCTTCATGGGTGAAACTCGAAGGAAGACGTGGTCCCTAACCTCTGCGTTTCCGATCAGCATAGCTCTTCTGTCTGTTCCTGACAGTGCGGAGTCGCCTGTGAATCTGCTTGATCACCTCCTGACTCTGCCGGATCAGCCTGGGGCCAACCTCCCACTTGGTCCCCACCTAAACCCAACTCAAGGGTACCGTACACCTCCATCTGTACAGAGCCTCGTAGGGTGCCGTGCCGATGCTCGAGTGATAACTGTTATTATATGCAAACTCCGTCAGGGGCAAGTGCTCCTCCCAAGAGCCCCTCCAGTCTAGTACGTAAGCATGCAAAAGGTCCTCAAGTGTCTGTATCGTGCACACAGACTGTCCGTCCGTCTGGGGGTGGAAAGTTGTACAAAACCTCAATCGTGTCCCCAAGGCCTGCTAAAACTCAGCCCAAAATTGGGACGCAAAACAGGTATCCTCGTCGGATACGATTTCCCACGGAACTCCATGTAGACATACCACGTCGGAGATATACCTCTCTGCCAACTGTGCTAGTCCCAAGGTGACTCGGATCAGCAAGAAACGTGCCGGCTTCGTCAATCTGTCAATTATCACCTAGACTGCATCGTGTCCTCACTGGGTAACGGGCAAGCCCACCACCAAGTCCATGGTGATGCTTTCCCACTTCCACTCTGGCACTGGAAGTGGCTGTAACGGCCCTGCAGGCCTCTGATGCTCGACCCTCACATGCTAGCACACTAAGCATTATTGTACGAATTCACCCACATCCCGCTTCATCCCCCTCCACCAAAAGTCGCACCTCAAATCATGGTACATCTTTGTGTTTCTGGGATGTATGGTGAACCTAGAATCGTGTGCCTCAGTCAGGAGCTCTCTCAATAGTTCCTCGTCCCTGGGAACGCATAAACGACCCCTCATGCGCAGTACCTGGTCTGCAAAAGAGAAGTCCCCAGGGTCTCCTGATAGCACTCTGTCACGCAATGACTTTAAGTACGAGTCGGCCATCTGTCTAGTGTTGATGCGGTCTATCAGCTTCGGCCTCGTCTGTCGTGTCACCTTCACTGCCTCACAGTGCCCCAGTAACTCTAGTGGTCGCCAACTGCCCATCTCCTCCATAGGGCTCCAGCTCTGTGCCTGTAAACTAGCCACGTGGGCGGGCACCTTTTGGCTCAAGGCGTCGGCCACCACGTTGGCCTTTTTCGGGTGGTAGGAAATGCTGCAGTCATAGTCCTTCAGGAGCTCCAACCAACGTCTCTGTCTTATATTGAGCTCCCTCTGATCAAACAAGTATCTGAGGCTCTTATGGTCTGTGAAAATCTCAAAAGTATCACCATACAAGTAGTGCCTCCAAGTCTTCAGCGCGAAGACGACAGCTGCCAGCTCCAGGTCCTGGGTAGGGTAGCTATGCTCATGGGACTTCAGTTGCCGCGAAGCGTAAGCGACAACGTAACCCCTATGCATGAGCACACCCCCTAACCCCTGTAAAGAGGCGTCCGTGTACACAACGAACCTGCCACTACTGTCTGGGATGGTGAGCACGGGAGACAAAGTCAGACTCTCCTTCAGCACCTGAAAACGCGCCTCACAAGCGTTTGTCCAAGTAAAGTGCACGTCCTTCCAGGTCAGCTGTGTCATAGGACGTGCAATCTGCGAGAAGCCCTTGATAAACCGCCTGTAGTAGCCTGCCAGTCCCAAGAAACTACGGATCTCAGTAACCGTACGCGGTCTCTCCCACCTGAGCACTGCCTCAACCTTGGCTATGTCCACAGCCAAGCCATCCCTGGAGATCACATGACCCAAGAAGGTCACCTCCCTCAACCAGAACTCGCAATTGCTGTATTTGGCGTACAGCCTGTTGGTGCTAGAGCACCACGATCATTTGTTTTGATGATAACAAAACACGTGTTATTTAACATTTGCAATTTGAGTCCTAGATTTCAGGTCAATTGCAAATGAGGACGTGTTTAGACGGAGTTCGAGCTCGCATCCAGGACGGATTGGAAGAGCTTGACGGAAAACGGAGGAGGTTCGCGTGGAGCGAAAGATTGAAGATGGAAGGAAATGAAGAATAGGATAGATTTCCTTCTTTTGTACTTGTTGTATTTTTTGTTTCTTTTGTTGCTCTTTATTTCTTTAGATATTTCATGTTAAAGAGCCTCAAAGAACCCTAACAGTAGTCCTAGGAACACCGGCACAACCCTAGGATACTTAGGTTTTCTGTAGAATACTTAGAAAACCAATATAGGGTTCAAACAGACTTTACAGACGTCTAATTCCCAAATCAGACGTCTGATAATGTATTTTAAGACGTCTGACTGTTGTTTCAGACGTCTGATAACTGTTAGGCTGGACATAGTTAGTTCTGTCTGATGAAATCAGACGTCCAGACCTTAGACCAGACGTCTTAGGAGACGTCTGATGACTTTGCCAGACGTCCAATTAGTGGACCATTGGCTGGCTTCGCAAACACTGTAGGTATGACCGTTAGAGCCTTATCAGACGTCCACAGGACTGTCCAGACGTCTGATAAATGACCGTTTTGCCTCGGCTGACCCAAAATCTCTTCTCAGAGATTTTCTAGCCGTTGCAACGTTTGGAAATCAATTCCCACAGTAAAAGTAGGTTTCCAGACGTCCAGACATAGTACCAGACGTCTTGTATGTCGTCTGATGGACTTGCGCAAAAACCCTGTTTAGATCTGATTCAAGTCAGGGAGAAACCCGCATAGAATCAGACGTCTGACCTTAGAATCAGACGTCTTAAAGTGGCCCTCCAGACGTCTGATGCCAGAGTTAGACGTCTGATAACCCTGTCAAATGTAATCATTGTCATGATTTCGGCCTGATTCTCTTGGGCTTTGCACCCAACGGCTATAGAACCTTTCTTAAGCCTTCCAAAGCCTTCCTAAGGCCTCTATAAATAGAGGGGAGCCTTTGCAACACAAAAATACACTTGGATACACTTAGAAACACAAGAGACACACTTGGATACACTTAGCTACACACTTCCACACTCTTTGGTGTCCAGAAAAGATCTTGCTCTCTAAGCTCAAGCTCCATCATCTTGAGAGCATCAAGCCTTCGCGCACCCGCTCTCCCGCCGTTGTTCACGAGAGCGACATTGCGCCGTTGCGTGGCTCACGCACCCGCGTCATCCTCGACGCACTCCTTGCAAAGGGGAGTTTCCTTATTCCTATAGAAGCTAGGTTCTTAATTACTTTGTTGGCTCTATAGGACCTGTTGTTTTATTTTATCTTTGTCTTTTGGTTGGGTATTCGCTTTGCGAATTCCCGTCTCCTTCGTGGGACAAAATCCTTCTCGTGGAGAGAAGGGGTTGAGGAACGCTACCCTCGTACTTGTAGCGTGGTTGTACTGAGGTTGAATCACCCTCGTTTTAAAGTGATTCGGTTAGTGGATTTGATCAACTAGGTTAATCGGAAAATCCTAACTCGAGAGGGTTAGGTGGTGGTTTTCACCCGGTTTGGGTTTCCACCTAAAAACTTTTGTGTACATTGTGTGATTGCTTATTTTTGTGATATTGCTTTATATAGTTCAATTCCGCATTTTTTTTGTCACGCTGATCTCACCCCTCCAAGTAGGGAACTTTCAATTGGTATCAGAGCAGGTCTTGCTGTTTCGGCGTAACAACCCGGCAAGAGATCACATGGAGGGAAGCTGTTCCACAAGCAGGATTTCCGAGGGGCAGTCCACAACCCGTCCGCCCTACTTTGATGGGAACAACTACAGCTACTGGAAGCTGAGGATGAAGACGTGGCTCCAGGCCACTGAATTCGAGGTATGGGGATGTTGCGAAACCCCATACGAGATCCCGAAGCGACCCCAAGGAGGCTACTCGCAGGTGCAGATTCTAGAGCTCTCACTCAACGCAAAGGCAATGAATGCCTTGTACTGCGCATTGAGTCCGAAGGAATTCGAACGAATCCAAGAGTGCACCACCGCCCACGAGATATGGAGGAGGTTGGAAGGCACTCATGAGGATTCCAGCTCGGAGGAAGAAGAAGAAAAAGAAGAAGAAACCACTTGCTTTGGTTTCATGGCCAGAGGAACCAACAGCGACAGCGAAAGTGGAAGCGACGACAGCGACAACGAGGTAAATCTCGATCTTCAAGAAGCATTTAATGAACTTTTTGAGATTAGTAAATCACTTAGGGTAGAAAATAAAAGCATTAAAAAGAACCTTAGTTTTCTTAGAAATGAAAATGATAGGTTAGAAAAACAACTCAAGGATATAGAAACTAGTCCTAAGGATAATAACCTGTTATTAGAAAATCATAACCTCATCAATGAAAATAATAAATTGATTGAGGAAAATGTTAGTCTAAAAATAGAAATTTCTAATTTAAAGACTAAAATGAATACTATAGAAAAAGAAATTGCATGTCTTAGGGAAAACTCTAACAAACTAATCAATAAAGTAGATGATTTTTATAGCCCTAAGGTTGAGAAAGGATCTCCATCAAGGAGACCTTCTAACAAATCCAGATCCAAGCCCACTTGGATACCAAAAAAAGAATTAGAATCTTGTTTTGTAGGGTTCAGGGATAATTACAACATAAGGGACTGGACCTACAAGCTCAAGGCTGGTCAACTCGAATTGGGAGAACCAAGGAGTAGACCAAGGAGGAGAACAAGAAGACCGACGAGACGGCGAACAAACGACGGACCCGCCGCACGTCGACCACCAGATTGGAGACCGGCGCCAATGCCCGGGCCTCCAAGCTACGGATGGGAGCCCCATCCGATGTGGCATCCACCACCACCATTCGGGCCATTTTATTGGCCATGGTAGGTGAGGTAAAACCCTTTACCCTATCTTTTTATCATAAGCATTTAGATAGGGGGAGTTAAAAAAGGATGAGCTAATTGTCAATTTTTAAGGGGGAGATATAAGGTAGCTAGATTTCCTTTAAAAAGGGGGAGAAAAATAATAGCTATCGCATTGTTACAAAAAGGGGGAGGACATTACCTCTGTCAAAATAAATTCATAGAAGAGCATGTTTTAAGGGGGAATTATAGGAAATTTAAAATCAATCAAACCTTTTTGATAATGTCAAAAAGGGGGAGGATTTTTATGCATTATTATTTACGGTTTTGTCATCATCAAAAAGGGGGAGATTGTTGGTGCTAGAGCACCACGATCATTTGTTTTGATGATAACAAAACACGTGTTATTTAACATTTGCAATTTGAGTCCTAGATTTCAGGTCAATTGCAAATGAGGACGTGTTTAGACGGAGTTCGAGCTCGCATCCAGGACGGATTGGAAGAGCTTGACGGAAAACGGAGGAGGTTCGCGTGGAGCGAAAGATTGAAGATGGAAGGAAATGAAGAATAGGATAGATTTCCTTCTTTTGTACTTGTTGTATTTTTTGTTTCTTTTGTTGCTCTTTATTTCTTTAGATATTTCATGTTAAAGAGCCTCAAAGAACCCTAACAGTAGTCCTAGGAACACCGGCACAACCCTAGGATACTTAGGTTTTCTGTAGAATACTTAGAAAACCAATATAGGGTTCAAACAGACTTTACAGACGTCTAATTCCCAAATCAGACGTCTGATAATGTATTTTAAGACGTCTGACTGTTGTTTCAGACGTCTGATAACTGTTAGGCTGGACATAGTTAGTTCTGTCTGATGAAATCAGACGTCCAGACCTTAGACCAGACGTCTTAGGAGACGTCTGATGACTTTTCCAGACGTCCAATTAGTGGACCGTTGGCTGGCTTCGCAAACACTGTAGGTATGACCGTTAGAGCCTTATCAGACGTCCACAGGACTGTCCAGACGTCTGATAAATGACCGTTTTGCCTCAGCTGACCCAAAATCTCTTCTCAGAGATTTTCTAGCCGTTGCAACGTTTGGAAATCAATTCCCACAGTAAAAGTAGGTTTCCAGACGTCCAGACATAGTACCAGACGTCCTGTATGTCGTCTGATGGACTTGCGCAAAAACCCTGTTTAGATCTGATTCAAGTCAGGGAGAAACCCGCATAGAATCAGACGTCTGACCTTGGAATCAGACGTCTTAAAGTGGCCTTCCAGACGTCTGATGCCAGAGTTAGACGTCTGATAACCCTGTCAAATGTAATCATTGTCCTGATTTCGGCCTGATTCTCTTGGGCTTTGCACCCAACGGCTATAGAACCTTTCTTAAGCCTTCCAAAGCCTTCCTAAGGCCTCTATAAATAGAGGGGAGCCTTTGCAACACAAAAATACACTTGGATACACTTATAAACACAAGAGATACACTTAGAAACACAAGAGACACACTTGGATACACTTAGCTACACACTTCCACACTCTTTGGTGTCCAGAAAAGATCTTGCTCTCTAAGCTCAAGCTCCATCATCTTGAGAGCATCAAGCCTTCGCACACCAGCTCTCCCGCCGTTGTTCACGAGAGCGACATTGCGCCGTTGCGTGGCTCACGCACCCGCGTCATCCTCGACGCACTCCTTGCAAAGGGGAGTTTCCTTATTCCTATAGAAGCTAGGTTCTTAATTACTTTGTTGGCTCTATAGGACCTGTTGTTTTATTTTATCTTTGTCTTTTGGTTGGGTATTCGCTTTGCGAATTCCCGTCTCCTTCGTGGGACAAAATCCTTCTCGTGGAGAGAAGGGGTTGAGGAACGCTACCCTCGTACTTGTAGTGTGGTTGTACTGAGGTTGAATCACCCTCGTTTTAAAGTGATTCGGTTAGTGGATTTGATCAACTAGGTTGATCGGAAAATCCTAACTCGAGAGGGTTAGGTGGTGGTTTTCACCCGGTTTGGGTTTCCACCTAAAAACTTTTGTGTACATTGTGTGATTGCTTATTTTTGTGATATTGCTTTATATAGTTCAATTCCGCATTTTTTTTGTCACGCTGATCTCACCCCTCCAAGTAGGGAACTTTCACAGCCTACGTCGTCTCAGCGTGTCCAAAACCATTTGTAAGTGTTGTCCGTGCTGCGCCTAGTCTTGAGAATAGGTGAGCACATCATCAATGAATACCATCACGAGCTGGTCCAAGTACAATCTAAACACCCGATTCATCAAATCCATGAATGCAACGGGGGCATTGGTCAGCCCAAACGGTATGACCAGAAACTCGTAGTGTCCGTACCGGGTGTGGAAAGCTATCTTCGAGACGTCTGCCTCCTTGATCCTCAACTAGTGGTATCCAGACCTCAAGTCAATCTTGGAGAATACCATGGCACCTCATAGCTGGTCAAACAAGTCGTCAATCCTCGACAGCGGATACCTGTTCTTGATGGTAACCCTATTCAGTTGTCTATAGTCCACACAAAGGCGTAGGGTACCATCCTTCTTCTTTACGAACAAAACCAGGGCTCCCCATGGAGACGCACTGGGCCTTATAAAGCCCTTCTCCAGAAGATCCTGCAACTGAGACTTGAGCTCTCGCAGCTCAAGTGGTACCATCCTATACGGTGCTGTGGAGATGGGGCTGGTCCCCGGTACCAGTGAGATCTCAAACTGGATCTCATGCTAAGGAAGTAGTCCTGGCAACTCATCTGGGAACACGTCAGGGTACTCTCTGACTACCGGGATACTCTGGAAGTCTGCCATAGGGCTGGGTTCTGCCACCACACAAGCTAGGAAGCCTGCACACCCCTGGCTCAAAAGTCTCGCCGCCCGAAGTGTAGAAATGCACCTTAAGCCTCCGTCCACTGGCTGCCCGTGGAACTCGAAAGAAGGCAACTCCGGTATGGAGAAAACGATCTTATTCTCAAAGCAGTCCACCAAGGCGTGGTAAGCGGACAGCCAATCCATCCCCAGAATTACGCCAAAGTCCTTCATCTGTATCATAATCAGGTCAGCGGGAAGGCTGTGTCCCCCAACACTGACCTCGCAGCCTGTGTACACCTCAACTACAAACAGCTGACCACTCGGACCTCTGATCACGAACAGATCCTCTAACATATAGTCCTGCCCCAAGCTAACCGCAAAACTGGCAGCGACAAACGAGTGCGTAGCACCGGAATCGAAAAGCGTGTAAACAAGTCTGCCGGAAACTGAAACCATACCTGCCACCACTAATCCCGAAGCTCTGGCATCCCTGTGTGTCAGGGCATTGATACGCCCCTCAGCCCTAGGTGCGGACGAAGTAGCCACACTCTACGTCGGACGGGTAGCTGCTGGCTGGTACCCTCCCCACGATTGTTGTCCTCCTCCTCGCGCTTGGAAACCGCAGCCTCCTGCTCGCCTTCCAGTGCTCGGCACGGGAAGCATCTGCTGACCTGCAGCCTTAGATGGGCAGTCCCTCCTGATGTGGCCTGGCTGGCCACACTGGTAGCAAAGGGGGACTCGACTCCCGCCCTCAGTGGGTCCCTGCTGGCGGCGGGTGGAGCTCCTCTCGCACGATGTCCCGTATCAGTTGGGCGAGGTCTTGGGCCTGAATGCCCGGGAGCAGAGGCTAGTCCACTACGGCATCGGCCTCAACGCGCCCGCCCCTCCGACCTCGTCCTCGACCGCGTCCGCAGCCCACCTCACTACCTCCTCATCGAGGCATCTCCTGCAAGGAGACGCGAACACAGAACAAAAAAGACATTAAAACTAATCGATATTCAACGAAGTAACCTTAAAATAGATGTCAAAAGGTACGTCGTGGTGGCCACTCTAGTTACAAGTATGTGAATTGGTTATTTTCCAACCAGTTGGTTCACTTCTCGGGAAGACCTTACTCTGATACCATCTTGTTACGACCCGATTCTCGAATCCCTACGAGACATGAGAATCGGACCGACTCGACTGATCCCAAGACCCAGTCGTCCAACGAGAAAGTAACCAAAATGCAGTAAAATAACCCACATTCACCATGCACGTAACTAACAGTAACAAAAGTACAGCAGTAAAGAAAAGAACTACTACAGTACATATCACCACAACAGTAGAGAATTAAAAGCAGGAACAAAAATATGAAGATTTCAATAAAAGAGTACAAGCGAAACAGAAATACTCACTACAACAGAAAAATGGTACAACAAAGTACAACTACTGGGCTCTACTAGGCCCATCACCCTCCACAGCCGCAGGCTCTGGCTGCTCAACACCAGGTCCTGAAAAAGGTGACAACGTGACATGTCAGCGAAACGCTGAGTAGAGTGGCAACCAGCTAGCTAAGAAAATAGTAAAGGTGGACAAGTAGCTGTTGTTTTTAATTTCTTTCTTTATTCCTCTATTTACTCTTTCTTGAATTATTTCTCAGATCCTTCTCTTGATCTCAAATGTTCCTCGTGGGAACGATCTTGATTACAGTCTTTTCCAAAAAGTAAAATTAGCGCGTGGTGCTCTCCTGGCCAGGAGAGTCCCCCGTGGTGGTCCTACCCTCAGTCAACCACCCCAAGGTCACTGACAGGCGCAACGGTGAGTACAGCACGCGTGATAAACGCATGGGTAGCTACCCCGCACTGGCACGCGGTCAGTCGTTTCCGTTAACGGGTGCGCCCAAAGCACAGCACAGAACCAGTATAAGGCAGAGCCCTCTCAGTAACAGGGGTCCAGCCCCTCCACAGTAACCAGATAGGGGTCTCGCCCCTCCACAGTCCGCGGACCCTCGCTTGACTACCCTGGTTTGCCTAGTGGGCCTAATAGGTTGGTGTAGGATGGCTAGCTGAATCCCGGGGCCCGTGGGGTGGCTAGCTCTCTTCCTACACTAGTAGCTCTCCCCGGTACTGTGTACGCGAGGGCCAAAAGTCGATACAAAGTGGCTAGACCTAACCCCGAGTCCTTGGGGTGGCTAGCTCTACTCTGCACTAAATAGGGGGACAGTCGCTCTCCTTGGTACTTCGTACTCAAGGGCCAGCTCACTTCCCCAATTCCATTCTATTTATCTTTCAGGAGCTATACTCCTAATTCCTCGTAGGGTTCATACTAATATTTCTTAGGCCAAGCCATACTAGGTTTCATCATTTCAGTTTCATTCGCATATAGCTCGTGTTTCCAACATACAAGCAGCTCAATTTTAGTTTCCAATAACAGGAATTACATGTAGCAGTTACTAGCAACAGTATTCTACACTTCACAGGCAGTTGTTATCCAATTACAGGTAATTATCATTATTCTATCTACTTTTCCAAGACTGCAATTCATGTATTAACGACATTCGCTTCAGTGTTTCTGTTCCTAGGATTCATGCCACACCCTAGGATCTATCATTCAATCTAGTTTTCAAGTCCTAGGATTCATGCATTACCCTAGGATCTATCATTCAATCTAGTTTTCAGATCCTAAGATTCATGCCAGACCCTAGAATCTATTATTTATCTCAAAGACGCATTGATGTTGGTAAATAACAAAGGGGAGCCACTCTACCCGCAAAATCGAGAGTAGTAAGGGCGTGATCGGCAGGTCCACGTGTCTTCGCAGCCTCCAAAGCTGCAACGGAATGAGGTCCTAGCACAAGGATCAATCACAAGGAACTACTCAGAATAGGATAAAAGTATTTTAAACAAGTAGAGGAATAAATTCTGATAAGAACGGAATCTCAAACGCGAAAATCGGACTTCGAATGGACCCTAAACGGGTCAAAAATGACAACTTTGACTCAAATCAGACGTCTGGAACACCTTCCAGACGTCTTAAAAGGTGGTCCAAGTCATACCTCACTCTGAGCTGTTCTTCGGACGTCCAGGATCCCGCTGAACCGTCTGGACCTAGTTCCAGACGTTCGACTATCACTCCGGACGTCTGGAGACTCTCTCCGCCGTCTGGTGTTGTGTCCAGACGTCTGATCTGTGTGGGAGGGCGTGTCCTTGCACCTTCCCTAAACGAAACCTGCATGTGCGATGAAAGCCTCCTCATCATGACACGTCTCAGCCTTCTGCGGATCGACTTGCATGGCCGTATCCGCAAAAAGGAGGAAGATGAGAAATATCGTGCCTTTTAAACGTATGGATCTCTCTCCAGACGTCACCCGCGTCGTCTAGACGTAGATCCCGACGTATGATTTTGGGAAAATTTCCCAGAATCAGGACCTTCTTGCCTTCTGCCTGCTGCGCACGGCTGCTCCGCACCGCACTCGCCCGCCTGCTGCTTGAGCTGCTGCAGCACCGGGGTAACCTCCCCAGCACCACGCTCCCGTTGCGTGCCCGTCGGCCGGCCCTAGGATTCTCCGGCGAGCTCGCTCTCTCTTCCTCATGCGCTCTCCCTCTTCTCTCCTCTCGCTACACCTCCTCCTCCCCGCACGCACCCGGCAGCAGCTGCTGCCCTCGCTCTCTCACTCTCATGCTAACGCTGGAAGGAGACGGTGGGGTGGTGGGTGAGGGAGAGGGAAGGGGGGAGAGGGTTATTTGAAGGCGTCGGGGGAGAGAAAAAGCGCCTGCAGGTCGGCGGGTTCAGTCCGCCCACGCACGCGCGCAGACTTGCAATCGTACGCACACAAAAATTTATTTCCAGACGTCTGACCAGACGTCTAGACCAACTCCCAGACATCTTAAAAGTGTTTGATGTCTTCGGGTCTTAACAGTTCTAGTCAGGATAAATTTTATATAAACCCTCTAAAAATCATGTAAAAATATTCTTTAGGGTTTGGTATGCTTGATTTGACCATTAGAACCAAATTTGACATAAAACAAAGTTACAGACTGACTATTACCCTAATTTAAGTTTTTGCATAAATTACCTAGTTAAACTTTGTAATGACCCGATTCCCGAGTCCCTACGAGACACGAGAATCGGACCGACTCGACTAATCCCAAGACCTATTCGTCCAACGAGGAAGTAACCAAAAGAGCAGTAAAATAAACTACATTCAACATGAAATTTAACTAGTAGTAACAAAATACAGCAGTAAGAAAAAGAACTACTACAGCATGTACCACCACAACCGTAGAACAACATTTATAACATAACAAGAACTACGAGGAAAGAAAAGTACAGAGAGTAACAAAAACTACTCACTACAATGGAACAAAAAGGGCACAAAAGAACAGTGGTAACTCTACTGGACCTTACTCGGCCCAGCGTCCTCTGCAGCCGCTGACCCTGGCTGCTCAACACCTGGTCCTGAAAAGTAACGAGTGTAACACGTCAGCGAAACACTGAGTAAAGTGGCAGCTAAAACTAAAGAAGCAGTAAAGTGTACAGTAGCTGTTTTATTTTCTTTCTTCCTTTATTTACGTCTTTCTATTGTTTCACAATTTATCTATTTCTCAGATCCTTCACTTGATCTCGAATGTTCCTCGTGGGAACGATCTTGATTGCAGTCTTTTCCGAACAGCAGAAGTAACACGTGGTGCTCTCCAGGCCGGGAGAGTCCCCCGTGGTGATCCTACTCTCAGTCAACCACCCCAAGGTCACTGACAGACGTAACGGTGACTATGGCACGCGCGGTAAACGCACGGGTAGCTAACCCGCACTGGCACGCGGTCAGTCGTTTCCGTTAATAGGTGCGCCCAAGGCACAGCACGGAACCAGTATAGGGCAGAGCCCTCTCAGGGGTCCAACCCCTCTACAGTAACCAAACAGGGGCCTTGCCCCTCCACAGTCAGCGCACCCTCACCTGACTACCCTGGTTTGCCCAGTGGGCCTAGCAAGTCGGTGTAGGAAGCTCGCAGAACCCCGGGGCCCGTGGGGTAGCTAGTGCTCTCCCTACACTAGTAGCTCTCCTCGGTACTACGTACACGAGGGCCAGCAAGTCGGTACAAAGTGGCCAGACCTAACCCCGGGTCCCTGGGGCGGATGGCTCCGCTCTGCACTAAACAGGTAACAGGTTCTTCCCCTGGTACTACGTACCCAAGAGACAGCACACTACCACGTCTTTCTTTCTCAGTTCCATTCCTTTCTCTTTCCAGGAGTTCTACTCCTAATTCCCAGTAGGGTTCCAGCTCTTTTAACTCAGAACATCTAGGTTTCACCTTCCAGTTTCACGTTCTTACAATCCATGTTCTCAGTCACGTTTATTTATTCATAACAGGCAGCTGTTAAATCAAATTACAGGCAGCTATTTATTCCTTTCCACTTTTTCAAGATTGCAGTATTCATATATTCCACTAGTTTTCCCATCCTAGGATTCATGCCATACCCTAGGATCTATCGTACAATCTAGTTTTCCAGCCCTAGGATTCATGCAACACCCTAGGATCTATCATTCAATCTAGTTTCTCATTCCTGAGATTCATGCAATGTCCTAGGTTCTATTTATGGTTCCATAGTTTAACAGATTATGCTAATAAACTTAAAAGCCACTCTACCAGCTACAACGGAAGTACTGGGGGCGTGGTCGGAAATCTCCCGTGCCTCCGCAACCCCCGAGACTGCAATGGAACGGGATCCTATCACAAGGATCAACACAAGGAGTTTCTCAAAACAGTATGTAACTACTGTAGATGGGTAGAGGATTTAATTCCGAAAAGAACGCAACTCGAAATGCGGAAAACGGACTCCGAACGGGCCCTAAACGGGTCAAAAATTACGAAACAGTGCAAAATCAGACGTCTGGAACCTCTTCCAGATGTCTTAAAATGAGGATCAGATGGTACCTTCACTCTATATAGTCTCTCAGACGTCCAGAAGCCTGTGGGGGCGTCTGGCCTAGTTCCCAGACGTCCGATGGTCACCCCGGACATCTGGAAGTCTTTCCCGTTGTCTGGCACTGCAGCCAGACATCTGATTCGCGTTGGATGGCGAATCTCAGAACCTGCACGTACCCATTCCTCGCTCTCAGTACGGACGATCGAAGAAAAGGAGGAAGTACGAAAATAACTTACCTTTCAGACGTCTGGACAGTCCTCCAGACGTCTTCCCCGTCGTCAGAGCGCTGCTCGCCCTCCGCCTGCGACGCACGGCCACGCCGCACCTCGTCCGCCTGCTGCTCAAGCTGCAGCAGACCTCTTGCGTCACTCCGTGCCCGCTGCGCCCCCGCCGGTCGGCTCTCGCTGCCCCGGCAAGCTCAAGCCCTCACGGCCGAGCGCCTCCTCCCTCGCGCAGCACCTCCTCCCGCACTCACCGCAGCTGTCGCTGCCGCCGCTCACTCGCACCCGCTGGAAGAAGAAGAAGGAGGAGCGGAGGTGATGAGAGTGAGGGAGAGGGCGAGGCTTTTTAAAGCCGCGCGGGGAGAGGGAGAGAGAGAGAACGCAGACTGCGGTCGCAAGAGGAGAGAGGGAAAAAGAGAGAGGTGCGGTGGTTGTGGGTCTGCGCGCGCCTGCGCGCAGACGCAGCCCTGCATGCCACCCAAATAAAATCCCAGACGTCTAGAAGGGGTTCCAGACGTCTGTTCAGACGTCTGGGCCACCTCCTAGACGTCTTAAAAAAAATGTCTTGGAATGCGTTCGTAACAAACTTGGTCAAAACCTAAATCCAACTTCACCATTGGATTCCTTGGATCCAAATTAGGTTTGTACCAAAATTTGGATCTAGTCTGAGATCATCTTGACCTAGTTTGCAATTTGGTCTTGTTTAACTCTTTTCTCTCACACACATGCTCCTAACTTTCAAAATCCTTACAAATAGGCCCCTATGTTTGTCGTTCTCATTACAAACAGGTCCCTTCACCATTATCGTGGAGGAACTCCTACTTCGGTGACCTTCAACTAGGGATTTCTCCCTGATTGACTGGTGAATTCCTTCCAAACTTGGAAAGGAGATTCCTGAGAGATTTCCCCACAATTTAAGCTGCATCGTAGGCTCTAGTTATTGCCTAAATCCTCATGCGAATTGCTTGAAGTATCAGGTCTCCTACTTGTGTGTAGGCTCCAAGCTTCCAAGCTTGGAAGGCCTCCTTGAGCCCTATATAAGGACCCAGGTCGCAAGACCAAGTTCGTTAGCAAGCTTTGGGGCTAAAAACATCTTCATAACCCTACCTCTAGCCCCTCTTCGACCAAGCTCCGGTGGTCCTCTTCGTCTCCTTCATCCATCACCCTAACCGTCAAATTGGAGGCACAGCTATCCTCCCCTCCTTCCTTTGACGGTGGCCGGCCAAAGCTCCGTCGCCCCAGCCCTATGTCTTCGCCGTCATCTCCATCTGGAGAAGTTCTCTTCCCCGACACCGGCCAATCAAAGTCGGTGTCACTCTCCCCCGTTCGTCTGTTAGATTAGGATTAGAATAATTCCCTTAGCCTCTTAGGTTAATTCTCCCCCTCTTAACTCTTGTTTCGACCCCTCGACACCATGAATCACCCTCGTCTTCTCTGTCTCCGGTCGCTCCTCCGGCAAGGCATCCCCGCTGCTACACCCCTCCATCCTCCTCGCCACCATGCCTTGCACCTCCGCCCCGACTTCATGAACAAAATCCCTCTCTTTATTTCACCGTTCACGCTCTCACGACCACCCCCAAACACATCCATCACCGGCTTCCATCCCCGACTCTATCCGACCACCATAGACCTCCACACGCCACGAAACCACCCCCATCTAACTCCACACCCTCCGATGAAGCTATTAAACAATTTTAATGTGGCTAAGAGGCCGTATTCCTTTATTTCAGGTCCGACCGGAGCTCTGCCATCGCCCTTGAGTTCTCCAACACGTCTCACATTCTCCGGTCGTATTCGCTCCAGGTCTTGGCCCCAGGCACTGCGGACTCATCCCAGGAAGCAACCCAGGCCGCCAATTTGGAGCATTGAGCACTACTTCAGCTCCGATTGGGTGAGTGTTCCATTAGCAAGCACGTTCGAAGAAGCTGTGGGATTTAGTGCCACCTTGTAGATGGTTTCAAAATGTCGTTTAATTGTAGTATAGATGTCATGAATGCAAACCGATGTCACATCAATTTTATTTATTTACCATTTTTATTGGTTTGTTTCCACGTCGTTCACTGAGAGGCAACTATTGATATGCATTACTCTTTAAGTCTAAAAATGTTCTTTTATTCCAAAAATGTTAATTTTATTTACAAAATGAATGAATGAATTAATTAATTAATGAAAAAATGGGTTAATTATTTACAAAAGAATCAATTAATATGCATCACAATACCTGAAACATATATACAATAAATAATCATAAAAAACTATTTATTATTACACTATGTTAATTTTATACAACTGCTATAAATAATACCTAAGTATAGGTACAAAAATATCTAATAATATCTACTATACTAAATCATATTAACATACTAATATCTATAGTAACATATATTACATATACAGTAACATAAATAAGCATCGCTAGAACCTTAGTAAAATTATATACATAAAATAAGGCAAAATAGTTGTCTATACTGACGTATATATATATGTATGTAGTGACATATATATCTGTCACTAAAGCTCTAGTTATTTATATATATATAAGCTCAAACAACACATATATACTATATGCTGGTGTAAGGGCGTCACGATCGTTAATTTTGATAATAACAAAACACTTGTAATTTAACATTTACATTGGTTTATGAGTTTCAGGAAAATGCAAATGTAATCAAGTGTGAAGGAACTTAAGCTCGCATCCATGGTGGATTAGAGGAGCTTAATGGAGTAGAAGGAGATTCGCTTGGAGCGAAAGCTTGAAGAATGAAGGAGATGAAGAATAGGATAGATACTTTATTCATGTATTTCATTTGTTATTTTTTTTACTCTATTTCTATCTAGATAATTGTTAAAGAGCTTCAAAGTTACCTAACAATAGTCCTAAGAACACTTACTCAAACCTAGGATACTTAGGCTTTTCGTAGAAAACTTAGAAAGTCAAAATAGGCATTAAACAGCCTAATCAGACATCCAATCTGGAAATCAGAAGTCTAATGTTTGACATTAAGACGTTTAACTATTTGATCAGACATCCAAACACCTAGGCTGGATTTAGTGCCTTTTGTCTGTTAATTTCAGACGACTAGTCCTTAGTCCAGACGTCTTAGAAGGCGTCTAATGACCTTGCCAGATATCCAACTAGATGACCGTTGGCTTTATCAGACCAACCTTAGAGGATTCACCTTTTATCTTATCTATACTCACTTTCAGACGTCCGTAGTGATTCGCAGACGTCTGATAAGTAGACGTTAGGCCCAAATCACCTTTTGTCAGATGATTATAACCGTTTAGCCTCGGGAAATCAATTCCCGCAGTAAAACCTATTTCCAGACGTCCAGATTTTGTGCTAGACGATCGACCTATCATTTGACCAATAAGACTTAGAACCCTATTTAGGTTTGGACAAAAATAGGAAGGAAACCCAACTTAAATTAGACGTCAGACCTTAAGTCAGACGTCTTAAAAGTGATCTTTAGATGTCCATCTTGATCCAACTTCAATCCAATCTTCCACCTTTCTAGATCAGACGACTAATTCCCAAATCAGATAATAACCCAGATGTTTGATAATATATTCAGACGTTTGATATCCCTATCAAAATTATAAAGAGCCCTAATTTCGGCCTGATTTGCCTTGGAATAGCTCCCAACGACTAGAGAAGGCTTCCAACGGCTAGAAGAGGCTCCTAAACCCTTCTTAGGACCTCTATAAATAGAAGAGCATCCTTCCTAAGGTAAAATATACCAAGTAACACTATTTTCACACTCTTTTGTGTCATAGAGAAGAAATCATCAAGAAGAGAAGTGATCTTACTCTCGAAGCCCCATTCAACAAATCCGAGAGCGTTGTTACTCGGCCGAGATCATACCTACGTACTTCCATCTAAGGGAAGTCTCTTTTTCCTATAGAAGCTAAGTTTAAGATATATCCTTTGTGGCTGTATAGGTTCTGTTGTATTTTTCTTATTTTTGGTTGGGTATTCGCTTTGCAAATTCCAATCTTCTTAGTGGGATAAAATACTCCTCGTGAAGAGGAGGGATTTGAGGTACAATACCCTCATATAAAGTAATATTGTTGTAAGAGGTTAAGTCACCCTTACTTAAGTGACTTGATAGTGGATTTGATCAATTCGATCGATTAGGAAATCCTAAATTGAGAGGTTTAGGTGATAATTTTTACCTGGATTTAGGTTTCTACCTAAAATTCCTTTGTACTTTGTGTGATTGTTCTTTTGTGAGATTGTTTGTTTATTTCCGCATTTTTATTTTATATCACGTAAATCTCACCCCCTCTGTTGTAAAACCTACACTATAAACATATCTATTACAATATACGTTATTTAGTTACATACATATACTTATTTATTTACATTATTTATATACATATATATATATTATTATACTTATACTATATATACTATACATACACACACTACAACAAAATACACTTATAGTGACGACCTTTGGTGACGAAATTGAAGGCTATGGAGACAGATTTCAGGGCGAGTGACGGAAAATTTGTCTCCAAAAATCCATCCCCCAAATGAGGGTCACCAAAAATTTTGGTGACAGATTTTCCATCTTCAAAACTATTATGACAGAAAATTAGTCACAATAAGTTAAACACAAAAGAAGGTAATGACTTGGCATTTAATTTTTTTAGGGATGGATTACTATATCTCTACAAGTTTTAGGAACAAAAACATGTGCCCCTCGTAATCTTTTAAGGATTATGTAATTGTGAATGTTAATTATTAAGATAAAATATTAAAATATTTTTAATTATAATAATGCACATATACATGGATAGCTTGACAAAAGTGATCTTTGACAAATGACATCATTTTTATTGAAATGAAAATGCAAAGTACTTATTATAATGTTGTGAGAAAATTACAAAAACGAATAATAAAAAACAACATCATAATACAAAGGGCACAATTTTTTTTTCCCCTCTTTACAATAGAAGTTAAAACTATTTCAATCTAACACCACGAAGAAACTCGAAAAGAAAGTCATTGCTCTGACAACACCACGAAGAAGTTTCCAATTTGCTCTTTTTTGAGCAGGGTTTAGCAACAATATCCGCCTGTAGTAGTTCTTTCCTGGTCCCTACACAAGCCCCCTGATCCGCTGCTGCTGCTAGAGGTGAACCCTCTGTTGGCTGCTGCTGCTGCTATTGCTACTCTACTGCAGCTGCTGATGAACTGCAAGTGGGCGGACGTGAACCATCTGCTGGCCTGCTACTTCACCTGCTATTGCCGAAGGTGAACCATCTGTTGGCCTGCTGCTGCTGCTACTCTGCTGCAACAACTACTCTGTACAAGTGGGCGGTTTCAACATCAGTAAAATGACAGTTGCTCCCAAGATGTGCTAGAGCATCTGTCAAGTCAAATGATTACTAAAAGAAGCTAAACATATATAATTTTAAATTGGTCCAGACGTGTCAGCTTTTTTCCCATTTCTTGCATGCATCTTGAAAGTTGGAAATTTATATGATTTCCCAATCACATCCCAAATTGGGGCTGCTGCTCGAGGTTAGTGACAAAGGGCAGATTGCTTACCAGAGGAAGATTGTTAGCATAGGGCATCCTTGTGGTAACAGCATCTCCATTCGCTCTTAATAGATGAGTGACGAGAGAAGAATTCAAAGAGGTAAGGTGTTGATTCTCTGTTGGCATGAGAAGCTTCGGAACCTTGACATTGAAATGATTTAAAATGAGAAAATGTGGCAGTTTGGGTTATACAAACCCAAATCATAATCAAAATAGAAGAGCTTGATACATAGATGCAGCGATCATCTTGCAAAATTTTTATCCAGCAGGTGGTGGATGTCAATTAAAGAACAAGAACTAGAGAAATGATTGGTTATTGGGAAAAATTTGTCACAGTAGCACCTGCGAGCATAGAAGAAATAGAAGAAAAGATTCTAATATTGAGCAGGGTAATTCTACTGTTATAACTGCATCTAGTTTTCATATTAGCTCAAATTTACTCAGGAACCACTACATAGAGAACAAAAGTCATCTGCTGTATGGACAAGCATCAGGACCTTCCACCTGGAGCAGTAACTTCATGACCGTGGACTTCAGAAGTTGTAGCTAATCAAGCCATGGACCCAGATAGCAAAAAGTTGCATGAGAAAGGAGATTTGCAAAGTCAAAGGCAAAGAGTTCCAGAATATCAAAGGTTTCACTCGATCCAATATGTGTCACCTTTGTTACAACCCACTCTATTACCAGCACAAGCATTGATAGTGCATCCTTAAAGAGAACAAATTTATAGATAATTGGACAAACAAGTGAGCCAATAAATACAAAATTGTACCACAAATACAAACAACTTCTACAAATATAGATAACTAAATTTCAAAGATGTTCCACAGCAAGAAAAAATTGGAATTTAAATGTTTGCTCTTCAAAGTGAAGGAAAAATTCCAAATCCTTTTACCTTCTACTCCTATAGTGCTTAATTAAAAGCACTTGCAAAGTTCTGAAATGGAGAGAATGAACACAAAATCAAAACCAGGCTTTGGACCCTCTGGCTGCCTCTTTGTGCTAATGATCTCACCTCTAGCCTTTGCCCCTGCCTTAAGTTGGTCGTTCCTTAGCGTCCTTTAGCAAAATTCCTCCCTGCAGCAGGAAGGTTGTGCCTGTTCTACACAAACATGGATCCTTTTGCAGATGATCATAAAAAGAACAAAGGAATTATGCTCGAAAAGAAATACGCGAACTGGCATTTTAGACACAGAAATGTGCAAACCACAGTAACAAGGTAACTGAATGACAAGGTAAAGGTAAAGTGAGCAAGTATTGGATCTCAATCCAAATAAAGGTTCCAGGCCACATCTTCCGTTTCAAAATGAATACCATATCATAATTAAAAGGAGTCTTCCATGTCCATAGTGGTTACTTAAGGGACTGAATCAAGTATAAGAAATTTAAATCGTCCCCAAACCACAAAAAACCTTTAACTTGGTTAGATCCCCCTAAGTTCTGCAAGTTAAGTTTCATTTTCTCATTTAGAATGAGGACTAACTGAATGTCCTACAATAGGCTTTTAGAATAAAGTGCTCAAGAACACTATGCTTTAATTCTCATAGAAGATATTAAACAAAAAGATACCAAGCTGTAATATTGCATAGGATTCCCTTTCCCCTCTATACTCTAAATGTTGCCAAACCAATGTTGCCATGGCAGAAATAAAGGTAGAAAAATTAACCAGTAGTTTCTGATTGTTACAACAATGACCAGCCAAATGAAAAGGTATAATTCCAACGAAGCATTTGGAAATCAATGCTTCGAATATTTTCATACTGCCTCATGAAATAGCTTTTAAATAATTATCAAATGTTCAAAGATCGAGAATGTACTAATTCATAATGTAAAGAAGCTTACAAAATATGCAAAATCAAGAATTTTTGAGGCAGAGAAGAAAAAAAATAAACCAGACCTGGTGCCCATATCCACTGTAGAAGAAATCCATGACTGGCTGTGGATTCAGACTGAGCTTCTGAAAACAAGTCTCACATTCTACAAATCTTCCCTCCACAATCAACTGCACAACGCAGTAAATGAACTTAAAATGTTCGATCTGTATGAAAATTTTGAATGATCAGAGGCCAGATAAAAAAGGATACAAGGTTCCTTAATGTCCAGCATTTTCAATTTGAACTAGTGAGCTTGGTAGTGCAGTTTCTCCAACATTCACATGCATAAGAGAAATTTTTAATCAAATAGAATCAACCAAGTGGCAAGCAAATGCACTACCTAAAGAGTTGGCCTTCCTTTCCCTGAAAAAAATCTAGCCACCAACATTGCTAGTGGAGTAAGTCTCTTCAATGCAATGTACATGGGAATATTGACCCCTTTAAGGCTAGCCAAAGCAAATGCTACATTCGCATTATGGAATATTGAAATTGGCATAACCTCTTAACTATTGTTAGACTCAAGCTTTTGACCCTAGTAAATCCCACGACTTGAGTAACAGAGGGCTAGGAAAGAGCCAGGTTGGGATGTGATATTACAGTGGATTTGGGATGTGTAAGAATGAGGCAAGCTGATATAGAAAATTGGATTGGGAATTTTAGAAATATTATGTGAACAGAATCTCTAGCAACAAGTGTTTTTGCACTGACAAACTCACTCCATCCAGTTGTCAAGAGATGTCTTTTTGGCTGACCTACAAGAAGTGTAGTCAGAAAATAACCAGAGGCTATGAAACAGAAAATTACACATAAATGACAAATCAAGCAGGACAGTTAAAAGAGACTATTGCCAAAAACAGCGATAATTCAGGATACATTATAGGTTAAACCTTGTCATCTTTTGGACGAGATGTAAGATAGGTCTCTTGGTTATTTGATGGCATGTGGATGAATGATTCTTGTCATTAACAAACCAAGAGAAAAAATACAAGGGGAGCAAAATTCAACACATAAAATCAGACACGAAGCACGAAACATAAAAGCTTGTCAAAAGAATACGTTCCAACACAAGAAGCAACATCAAATGTTGATGCTAATTGGATGCAAAAAGAAGAAATTCTTTTCTAGTCCCATCAAGAATTTCGTTACAAAAAACAACTGCTTAAAAGGCACAGATCCTCATTTAGCTTTTTTCCCTTCAAATTGCTGAAAAGATGATGTTTTGTCAATTGGAGGTCACAAGAAACGATAAATGCCCAATTAATGACAGAAGTCATTCTCCAACTGGCTATCGTTAGAGAAACCTTATATATTAATTTTACTCAATCAATAACATATAATTCAGTCCCATCTTATCTTAATTTCTACACTTATCATACCCTAAAAAATATGCTTGAATTTCCATTCAACGTCGTGAATATCCCAAGTGATAAGTTCCTGCGCAGGTGGTTGCTGAGTGAAATCCTGCAAGAGCTAACACAATTGCCATTATTCCTTAGTAGTATCAAAAGAGATGACCCCAAACCAAATCAAAACATACCAGTAGTAGGAATACCTTCTCTGCTGCACGACGTGGGTGCTGCACGATGGAGGACTAGCGCAGGCATGCCAAAGCTCCAAATTCAACCAGCTCTTCTCCCCACATGCAGTCGATTCTGACACCCCAACAACAAAATCTCAGCAACCCAATTCCCAGAACCACAAGGGGATAAAAAAATTTGCATCCACCACAACCAACAGTACCTTCCAACGGGGGCTGCCCATATCAGCAGCAACCTCTCGCGATCACCTAACAGGGATTGTGCTTGGCTTCATGCAGCAGCAGCCTCTCGCAATCACTTAGAAGGGCTCGTACTCGATCCCCTACCTCACTCCAACAGATCCACAGCACCACATCTTGTGGACGATATTGCGTTGGGCTCATGCTCGAGTCCGACCCCGTTGTTGCTCTCGAAGACGACGAGCAGGGAGGAGGGGCGGCGGCGGCGGCAACGGCTCTTAGGGGAGGAGGGAGGGGTGGCGGTGGACGAGTGATTGTTGTTCTTGCGAGGGTGGCATCGGGGCTTGGAGGGGTTGGGGAGGGCGTCAGAGGAGGGGGGCACACGGGGGTCGAGGGGTCCCGGAGGAGGGGACCTAAGGAGGCACCTACGCTTGTTCTCCGCCATGGGAGCGAGAGGGAGCTGAGGGTTCAGGGTTTGGTTTAGTGGGCTTTGCAAGGAGAGAAGTGGCTTGGGGGCAACGAGCATGTGGTTGCCGAAACCAGGGAAGGGAAAAATCAATGGCAGATCCTGTTCGAAGTGGGTGATGGGATGGGTTGTTTGAAAGGGTTTGAGGAAGGGTTGCGTGAGATTTTGGTGGGAAACAAAAATTATGGATAGGAAAAGATTTTCGTGGGTGGGTGATTAATTTTTAATGATCAAATATAGATCTTATATATAGTGATCATTTTCTTGAGATAATTTTTTTTTGTTACCTAACTTTTTTTTTTATTAAAAAAGATAAATTTGTTCTTAAAGTGTGATTGACAAAGATATATTTTGTTGTAGTAACATACATATATACACATGTACTCAACACACACATGGCCAAAGACATCACAAGTCTCAACATTTAGTCTCTTTTCTTCCTCCTCTCCAACACTTATTCTCTGTAGATTACTCTTCTCCTCTCTTCATCTATATTTAGTCGATTTAGGGTATCTCTCTCACACAACCGATTCATTTCATTGTTTCTTAACCCAAAAATTGGGCTTTTTAATGGGTGAGCAGTTGGAGCGGGACTAGACCTCTACTAGGACCTTGCTAGTGTTTAATTAGGTGTTTTAATATCTAATTTCATACTCATTATTGGACCCACACAAGCCCTAGCATAGTGTGTGGCCCTCGATCCACCGTTGTGCTCAATACGCATACAAATGCTCATGGGATCATATAATGGGTATGGGTATATCATATATAAGGGCGCCCAGTGCCTGACGACCGAGGAGGCTGAGAGACAAATCCCTTTTATACCACTTCGCGAGTTTTGTGCCACACGATGTGACACAAAATAAGAGCGCTAAATTGAGTGCGGCTAATACGCTGGAATGTTTGATTACGTAGATTTTAGCCCTCGATTTGTGAGGCAATATTTATTTTAAATTAAAATTAAACTATAAGGTTACAAAACTCTTTTATAGGGTTACCTAAATATATAATTTATTTACATAAATAATTTATTTAAATATGTAATAAAATTAGCTAAAATTTACTGTTTATACATGTTAGTTTACAGGTTAATTACTTAATTAAAGTTTAAATTAGTTAATTAATTACAAAATTGACTTTATACAAAGTTAATATACATAATAGTTTATTTATTACACATTTTTAATATATTTTATAAACTTTATTTTAATTTATATAGATTTAAATACATGTTTAAGTTAATTTTTCATTTAAATAATTTATAAATATTATATTACATTATAAATATAGTATAAATAGGATGAAAATATTCAATATAGTATAATACAAATGAACATCATAAAATACTTGAGTATTAAATTAAATTAATAATTTATTTTATTTTAAGTTAGTAAATTACTTAATTAACCTAATGACTTGATTATTTACTGTAAATATATAATTAAATCAGTTTACAGGTATTGTATAGTACATAATACATATATAATACATATGTATAGAATTAGGTATAACTATATACATTTATGTAGGTTTATATAATTACTTAGTTTAGTATACATTTAATTAATATAAATTAATAAATAATAATACAATAAAGTTATATATACATTAAACTATTCGAAATACTTAATTTAATTTGTAGAATACATATATAAGTTATTTATATACATTATACACATATTATACATTATATACATATATATTAGATTTAAATTATATATACATAGTATATAGGGTATTTTTAGGGTTTTTCTGATTTTTAGGCTTTTTATAGGTCTAGGGGAGGTAAGGGATGAGAGAGATAGAGTTATTTTTAGTGATTTTGGTTTTTTGGTTCTTTATTAGATTCGAAGCTACACTAAATCGTCAGCTGATATGTTTTACCAAGCCGAGGGTTCAGATTACCTTGAAACTTAACATACACCTAAAAATATACCTAATCCTATTGAAGACAACTTTACTTTATTTTTTTGTAATTTTTTTATAATTTTTATTTACATACAAAGTTCACACAAGTTAGGCCTTAAAGAGTATTGGAAAGGGAATCCTAAGGCCTAGAATTCTATTCTAATGGTTTGATGTTCAGTTAAAGCATTCATAGACCATCATCATAGCACAAAGAGGATATTCAAACAGTTAAACATGAATTTCATCATGATTTGCATTCAATTCTCATTTGGACAATTATTCATTTGAATTTTAACTAACAAAGAATAAGAACATGGTTTACAAGACATTCCAAACAAAATTTAAATCAAATACATGCACATGAATGCTTGTTTAAACTATTCTAATAGTATATACATGCCAGCTCAATTCAATCTTCAAATTCAATTCAAATCCCAACCAGTCAGTGGCTGCTGCTACATCAGATCAGCAGCTCAAACACTAAAAAATCCCCAGTAGCAACTGCTGCTGTAATTGCTACTCTAAAATAGCTGATTAAATGCTTATTGAAGATGCTCAGCCATCTTAAATTCCAGATGCAGACACTAGTGCTATTTCAGTAGCAAACCCAAGCATAAGATCAATAGTTGGGAGCTGCTGCACAAGTCTAATCAACTTAGTTCTATTTAAATCTTTAAAACTCACTTTCCATTCATCACAAACATCAATCAAAAGGTCTGAAATCTTCTTAAAACCAAATTAGAGGATTGATAACCCTTAAAAGCCTAATATGGACTTTACTACACACTATAGACTGTGTGTAAGTAAATGACCATAATAGACATTAAAATCAAATCAAACTATTTCTATACCTTCATTAAACCTTTCCAAGACTCAATCAACTTCTGCAGATCAGATTAAAGCCATTTTTGAACTCAGAAATCCTTTTGGAGTGACAATAAAATATTGCCCAGATTGGACCTTTCATTTTAGATTTGATTACTGATCAGATCAACCGATCTTCTTGAACACCATTGATTAGTGATCAAGGTGATCTAGTGATCATCTTAGAATTCGTTGGGTCCTTGTTTAACCTCTGTAAAGACTCGTTCTGTTCTGAGACTTTTAAGACCTCTGGACTATCAGTCAGACGTCTGGTCAGACATCTAGACCCATTCTCAGACGTCTAAAAATTTAAAATTTTGTACGCATACTCGCGTTTGCGCGCTGACTGCGCGCAGACAGACTCCTTTTTTTTCCTCTCTCTCTTCTCTCCCCCACCAGAACCCTGGGGCACTCCTTATTTAACCCCTCTCCCCCTTCCTCTCTTCCCCACTCCACCACAGCCACCTTCCTTCCTTCCTCTCCACTACAGCGAGAGGGGCAAGTGCAAGAGCAAGCGACGAGGAGGAGAGGCAGCGTGAAAGGAGGAGGAAGAGCTTGAGCTCGCGAGCTCGTGGGAGCTCACCGAAGGACGCACGGCCAGAGCGGCGCGTGCGGGAAGAGGAGTGCGTCAGGGGAGACGTCCCCGACACTTTGCTGTAGCTAGAGCTGCAGGTGAGGAGGAGAGGCCGTGACTGCACGCGGCGAAAGCAACTGGAGGTCAGTCTGGTTCTGGGTTTTTCTCAGAATCAGACGTCTGGCGTGTCGTCCAGACGACGGGTTGGATGTTTGGTGACGACACCAGACGTCTAAAAGCAAAACTTCGCAAAGGTACGTTCCACTTGCGGTTACGGCCATGCAGGCCGCATCGCAAAGCCAATCTGTATGGCTAAAAGTGGGTGATTCGTCTGTCACGTGCAGGGATAGCTTTGGGAAGGTGCGGAGCGTGCCCTTCCACGTGCTTCGGACGTCTAGACAGCTTACCAGGCAACCAGAAGCATTCCCAGACAATTAGAGGAGAGGTCGGACGTCTGTAGTTGGGTCCAGACGGTCAAGGAGGGGTTCTGGACATCTGAAGTCGATGCAGGAACCTGAGGTGAGACCCTAGTTACTTTTAATACATCTGGACCTTGTGTCAGACGTTTGATTTAGGTCTGTAGTCCCGTTTTTGACCCGTTTAGGGTCCGTTTAAGGACTTTGATCTGTTGCATGTTCGAGGCCTGCAGAGGCACGTGAGCTTACCGTTCGAGCCCCTAGTACTTCCGGATTGTCTGGTAGAGTGGTTTCCCCCAAATTTAAATTATAAGATATGAATGCATATGTGAAATTGGATAACTAAAAACCTAGGATGTGGCATGAATCCTAGGACGAGAAGTACTTGCATTGTTTATATGCTTGTTTGAGATTGCAGTCTTAAATGAATGAATAGAAATGTAAACAACTGCCTATTAATAAATAAGAGCTGCATGTGAAATATGAAATGCCTATGCCAGTTAAACAGTTACTTGTGACATTACTTGTATATGTAAATTGTGGAAATATGAGCTTCATGGAATAATTTGAGAATGGAGTTGTGAATGACAAAACCTGGTATGGAATAACATGGGGAATACGAGCATGAATCCTACAGGAAATTAGGAATAGAACTCCTGTAGATAATGCAATGGATCTGGAAATGTGAGTGGGAAGTGTGCTGGCCCTTGAGTACGTGGTACCAAGGAGAGCGACTATCCCCTGTTTAGTGTAGAGCGGAGCTAGCCGCCCTTGGGTTGGGACTTGGGGTTAGGATTGGCCACTCTACACCGACTTCTTTGGTCCTCGCGTACACTGTACTGGGGAGAGCTACTAGTGTAGGGAGAGAGCTAGCCACCCCACGGGGCCCGGGGTTCAGCTAGCCACCCTACACCAACTTGTTAGGCCCACTGGGCAAACTGGGGTAGTCAAATGAGAGTACGCGGACTGTGGAAGGGCGAGACCCCTGTTTGGTTCTGAGGGGCTTGACCCCTGTTACTGAGAGGGCTAGGCCCTATACTGTTATGTTATGTACTTTGGGCATACCTGCTAGCGGAAATGACTGACCGCATGCTAGTGCGAGATAGCTACCCGTGCGCTTATCGCGCGTGCCATAGTCATCGCTACGTCTGTCTGTGACCTTGGGGTGGTTGACTGGGTGTAGGATTACCACGGGGGACTCTCCCGACCAGGAGAGCACCACTTGTGCCTTCTACTCTTCGGAAAAAACTGCAATCAAGATCGTTCCCACGAGGAACATATGAGATCAAGAAAGAGATCTGAAAAGGAAACCAATGGGTGAAAATGAATGACTTGTAAAACAAATAATTGGAAAAGATAATTTACCTGTTAGCCTTTACTACTTTAGTTAGTTGGTTACCACTCTACTCAGCGTTTGCTGACTCTTTTTTACTCGTACCCCTTTATAAGTCCAGGAGTTGAGCAACCCGAGTCACCGGCTGCAGAGGGTGCTGGGCCCAGTTGAGCCCAGAGTAGTTCCTGTTTTTGTTGTACTTCCTTTGCAAGTGAGTTAGACTGTTGTTACTGTTTCTGTTCTATACTTTGTTCTACTTTACTGTTATGGTGGTGATATGTACTATTAGAAACTTTATTTCCTTTACTACTTGTACTCTTTTACTGTTAGTTATTTAGCATGGTGAATGTGGTTTACTTTCCTACTTTTTTGGTTATTTCTTGTTAGACGACTGGGTCTTGGGATTAGTCGAGTTGAGTCGGTCTCGGTCCTGTAGGGATTCGGGAACCGGGTCGTAACAACCTCAAATCAGTATCACTAATTATCCTTGGTCAAACTATCCAAAATAAAGCTCAAATTGGGTGCATGCTCATTCATAAATTAAAAACCAATCCAACACTTTGGATTCATTGCATTACACCTAATTTAGCGATTAAAAGCCTCAAATAGCTCGATTGAATCCAATGAAAACCAAATGAACTCCAAATCATGAGATTGGGCATTAAAAGCAAAGCTAAAAGAAATCGAGCAATTCGAGGCAATAAAACCAAATTAGGGGGTCTTTGTGAATAGATGAAGCAAAGGAATGAACCCCCATGTGAATTTTAGACGTAAATTCAGATCTAGAAGTCAAGGCTTCAGATCTGAATTTGACCTTGATGGATGGGTGGATGATGGTAAAAATACGAGGGAAACATGCAAAAGCGAGTGTTGAGTGAAGGGAGAGATCAAATGGACAATATGAATGGGTGAATTCTTCTTTATTCATAAAACTATCAATCAATCCACAAACTAATTCTACTCCTAGAAAGCAATAGATCTAGTCTAGAAAGCTGTAAACTACACTAGGAAAGCAATAGATCTAGCTAACAGACGAAGGTGGTGTTCAAGGTCCACCGATTGAAGGTCGATGGCGACGAAATGGAAGAGACCCTTAGCTGAAGAAAGAGGTGTCCAGGATTCAACAATCCGCAGCTAGAGGAGATCGATGGAGGGAGAAGAGCCCACTCTATCACCATGGGCAATGAAAGAGGGTGGAAGGCTGAGGGGATAGATCAAAGGGAACCACTCAAGGTGTTATAACCCTGGCATCAAACGTCGTTTAAGACGTCTGGGAATTGGTCCAGACGACTGGTTAGACGTCTGGAAGCCTTCCCAGATGTCTGGAATTAAAATTTTTCGGCATGCGAGTTCGAGTCCGCACGCATGCGCGTGCAGACTGAACCATCGCCCTCCTTTTTCTCTTTCCTTCCTCCCTGCAGGCGCAAACAGCTTTTTCTCTCTCTCTCTCCCCTCGACAGCCTTCAAATACCCCTCTCCTCCCCCTCACCCTCACTCCACCGCCTTCTTCTTCTTCCTGTCAATGAGAGAGTGAGCGGGAGAGGGCAGCCACAGCGGCTGCTGTGAGTGCGTGGGGAGGAGGGGCTGCTACGAGAGGGAGAGAGAGCTCGATCGCGCTGTTGCGAGCTTGCCAGAGCAGCCAGGGCCGACCGGCGGGTGCGCAGCAGGCGCGTGGTGCTGGGGAGGAGCTACTGCAGCTCAGGCAGCAGGCGTGCGCGGCGCGACACGGCCGTGCGTTGCGGGCGGAGGGCGAGGAGGTCCTAATTCTGGGAAAATTTCCCAGAATTATACATCTGGACAAACGTCCAGATGACGCTAGAGACGTTTGGAGGGAGGTCCAGACGTTTGAAAGGTATGATATTTTTACCTTCCTTCTCCTTTCGCGTGTACGGCCATGCAGCCGTTCTGCCAAAGGCTTCTGCATCATTCATGTTGAGGACAGCCGCGTATGTGTGTAGGACTCGTTCAGGAAGGCGCTAGGGCACGCCATCCCACACAGATCGAACGTTTGGGCACAGCACCAAACGATGGAGAGGGTCTCCAGACGTCCAGAGTGAATCGGACGTCTGGAAACTAAGTCCAGATGGTTCAGCGGGCTTCTGGACGTCTAAAGGACCGTGCAGGATCAAGGTATGACCTGAGCCATCATTTAAGACGTCTGGAAGATGTTCCAGACGTCTGATTTTGGGCAGACTTTTCGTTTTTGACCCGTTTAGGGTCCGTTCGAAGTCCGTTTTCCACGTTTCAAGTTTCGTTCTTCTCAGATTTAGATCCTCTACCTATTTACAATAATTGTATCTTGTTCTGAGTAGCTCCTTGTAATTGATCCTTGTGTTAGGACCCCATTTCGTTGCGACTCTAAGGGTTGCGGAGGCGCGCGGGCTTGCCGATCACGTCCCCCAGTACTCCCGATTTTGCAGGTAGAGTAGCCCTTTCAATTATTTATCAAAAATTATGCACTTGTGAAATAATTAATAGAGTCTAGGGTATTGCATGAAACCTAGGACTAAAAAACTAGATTGAATGATAGATCCTAGGGTATTGCATGAATCATAGGACTGGAAAACTAGATTGAATGATAGATCCTAGGGTATGGCATGAATCCTAGGACTGGAAAACTAGATTGAATATATATACATTACAGTCTTGGAAAAGTAGAAAGGAAACGATAACTGCCTGTAATTGGTTAACAGGTGCCTGTTTATGAATGAATAATTATTGTTGAGAACATGGGCTATATGAATATAAAGCTGAAATGATGAAACCTAAATTGGCTGAGTTAAAAGAGCATGAACCCTACGGGGAATTAGGAGTAGAGTTCCTGAGAAGTGAATGGAATAGAATTGGGGAAGTGAGCTGGCCCTTGAGTACGGAGTACCAAGGAGAGCGTTGTCCCCCCATTTAGTGCAGAGCAGAGCTAGCCGCCCCAGGGACCCGGGGTTAGGTCTGGCCATTTTGTACTAATTTTTGGCCCTCGTGTACACAGTACCGAGGAGAGCTACTAGTGTAGGGAGAGCACTAGAAACCCCACGGGCCCCAGGGTTCTGCTAGCCTCCTACACCAACTTGTTAGGCCCACTAGGCAAACCAGGGTAGTCAAGCGAGGGTCCACGGACTGTGGAGGGGCAAGACCCCTATTTAGTTACTGTGGAGGGGCTGGACCCCTATTACTGAGAGGGCTCTACCCTATACTGGTTCCGTGCTGTGCTTTGGGCGCACCCATTAACGGAAACGACTGACCGCATGCCAGTGCGGGTTAGCTACCCGTACGTTTATCACGCGTGCCGTAGTCACCGTTACATCTGTCAGCGACCTTGGGGTGGTTGACTGAGGGTAGGACCACCACGGGGGACTCTCCCGGCCAGGAGAGCACCACGTGTTACTTCTACTTTTCGTAAAAGACTGCAATCAAGATCGTTCCCATGAGGAACATTCAAGATCCAGAGAAAAATCTGAGGAATAACTCAATAACGAGTAAACGGAAAAAAAATAAAGAAAGAAATTAAAAATATAACAGCTACTGTCCACCTTACTGTTTTCTTAGCTTTTAGTTGCCACTCTACTCAGCGTTTCGCTGACGTATCAACTTTGTCACCTTTTCAGGACCAGGTGTTGAGCAACCAGAGCCGGCGGCTATAGAGGGTGCTGGGCCTAGTAGAGCCCAATAGTTTTTACTTGTGTAATACCCACTGTACTTTTCCTTCTGTTGTAGTGAGTAGTTTCTATTACCCCTGTATTCTTTTATTGTAAGCATCATGTTTATGTACATATTTAATTCTTTACTGTTGTGGTGGTGTATATTGTAGTAGTTCTTTTCTTTACTGCTGTATTTTGTTACTACTAGTTACATGTCCGGTGAATGTGGTTTATTTTACTGTTCTTTTAGTTACTTTCTCGTTGGACGACAGGGTCTTGGGATCAGTCGAGTCGATCCGATTCTCGTATCTTGTAGGGATTCGGGAATCGGGTCGTAACAAGATGGTATTAGAGCAAGATCGTCCCGAGAAGTGAACCAACTGACTGGAAAATAACCAATTCACGTGTCTGTAACTAGAGTAGCCACCACAACGTTTCTTTTGACACATGTTCTTAGACTTCTCCGTTAGATATTGTTTCGTATTGACATGTTTCCATTCTATATTTCGCGCCTCCTTGCAGGAGATGCCTCGAAGCAGGACCAGTGAGGCGGGCGGCGGGCGCAGCCGAGGACGAGGTCGGAGGGGTGGGCATGTTGAGGTCGGCATTTCAGTGAACCAGCCACTGCTCCCGGGCATTCAGGCCCAGGACCTCTCCCATCTGATACGGGACATTGTGAGAGAGGAGCTCCACCCGCCGCCACGAGCGCCTCTCCCTGGGGCTGCAGAGGGGGAGTCCTCTGTGGGACCACGTGACGGACGTGGCACTGGACACGGTGGAGGGGATGGGCCGCCACCGCCCCCACCTTCCTCCGACACTTCTATGCACGAGGCTTCTTTACCTGGAGGTGCACCAACATCTCCACTGCAGTGCCACTTCGAGCTTTTCGGACAGTTCCGGAAGCTGAAGCCCCCCTCCTTCAAGGGGGATGAGGACCTAACCGAGGAGAAGAACTGGCTCGAGCAGATCGAGAAGGCTTTTGACACCCTTTGCCTCTCAGTGGAGTGCCGCGTGGCCTTTGCCACATACCAGCTGCAGAGTGCGGCACACAGGTGGTGGAGGGCGGTCAGGGGACAGGAGAGGGATGAGCCGACCTGGGACTGGTTCGTCACCCTCTTCTGCGAGCAGTACTTTCCCCAGACGTTGTAGGACCAGAGGAGGCGGGAGTTCCACACTCTTCGCCACAGGACGATGATCGTGAGCACGTACCGCATGCATTTTCTGGAGTTATCTCGCTTCGCAGCGACAGTAGTGGCCACTGAGGAGGAGCGCCTTTGGAGGTTCACCTAGGGACTCTGGCCTGCGATTCGGGGGTGTGTCAAACCCCTGAAGCTGCCTACGTTCTCGAGGGTGGTGGAGGTAGCTATGACCTACGAAGAGACCAACCCATCTGTGCAAGATACTGACAGTGGGGGAAGAGGCCCTATCAGCCAGACTTCTCACAGGGCCGACGAGAGAGAAGACACGTGGCGCTCGCAGGAGAGCTGTCACATTTTGCAGGGCCATTAGTGGCCTTTGGGGGCCCTCGACAGGGGCCAGTTGCTAGCACCGGACCCCCGCCCAGCCGACAGCAGGGACCCACTGAGGGTGGGAGTCGGGTTCCCCTCTGCTACCAGTGTGGCCAGCCGGGCCACATCAGGAGGGACTGCCCGTCTAGGGCAAGAGGTCAGCAGATGCTTCCCGCACCCAGCACTGAAGGGCGAGCAGGAGGCCGCGGGTTCCAGGCACGAGGAGGAGGACAGCAGTCATGGGGAGGGTACCGGCCAGCAGCTACCCGTCCGACGCAGAGTGTGGCTGCTTCGTTCGCACCTAGGGCTGAGGGGCATATCAACGCCCTGACACACAGGAATGCCAGAGCTTCGGGATCAGTGGTGGCAGGTATGGTTTCAGTTTCCGGTAGACTCGTTTACACGCTTTTCCATTCCAGCGCTACGCACTCGTTTGTCGCCGCAATTTCGCGGTTAGTCTAGGGCAGGATTGTATGCTGTTAGAGGACCTGTTCGTGATTAGAGGTCCGAGTGGTCAGCTGTTTGTAGCTGAGGAGGTATACACGGGTTGCGAGTTCACTGTTGGGGGACACAGCCTTCCCGCTGACCTAATTATGATACAGATGGAGGACTTTGGCGTAATTCTAGGGATGGACTGGCTGTCCGCTTACCACGCCTTGGTGGACTATTTTGAGAGAAAGATCGTCTTCTCCATGCCGAAGTTGCCTTCTTTCGAGTTCCACGGTCAGCCAGTGGACGGAGGCTTCAGGTGCATTTCTGCACTTCGGGCGGCGAGACTTTTGAGCCAGGGGTGTGAGGGTTTCCTAGCTTGTGTGGTGGCAGAGCCCAGCCCTGTGGCAAACTTCCAGAGTATCCCGGTGGTCAGAGAGTACCCCGACGTATTCCCAGACGAGTTGCCCGGACTACCGCCCGAGCGTGAGATCGAGTTTGAGATCTCACTGGTACCAGGGACCAGCCCCATCTCCACAGCACCGTACAGGATAGCACCACTTGAGCTGCGAGAGCTCAAGTCTCAGTTGCAGGATCTTTTGGAGAAGGGCTTTGTGAGGCCTAGCACGTCGCCCTGGGGAGCCCCGGTACTGTTTGTAAAGAAGGATGGTACCCTACGCCTTTGTGTGGACTACCGACAGCTGCATAGGGTCAGCATCAAGAATAGATATCCGCTGTCGAGAATTGATGACTTGTTTGACCAGCTGCAAGGTGCCACGGTGTTCTCGAAGATCGACTTAAGGTCTGGATAGCACCAGTTGAGGATCAAGGAGGCAGACGTCTCCAAGACAGCTTTCCGCACCCGGTACGGACACTATGAGTTTCTGGTCATGCCGTTTGGGCTGACCAATGCCCCCGCTGCCTTCATGGACTTGATGAACTGAGTGTTTAGGCTGTACTTGGACCAGTTCGTGGTGGTATTCATTGATGATGTGCTCATCTATTCTTGAGATCAGATACAGCACGGACAGCACTTGCGGATGGTTTTGGACACACTGAGACGACGTAGGCTGTACGCCAAATACAGCAAGTGCGAGTTCTGGTTGAGGGAGGTGACCTTCTTAGGTCATGTGATCTCTGGGGATGGCTTGGCTGTGGACCCAGCCAAGGTCGAGGCAGTGCTCAGGTGGGAGAGACCGCGTACGGTCACTGAGATTCGTAGTTTCTTGGGACTGGCAGGCTACTGCAGGCGATTTATCAGGGGCTTTTCACAGATTGCACGTCCTATGACACAGCTGACCCGGAAGGACGTGCCCTTCACTTGGACAGACGCCTGTGAAGCGTGTTTTCAGGAGCTAAAGGAGAGGCTGACTTCAGCTCCCGTGCTCACCATCCCAGACAGTAGTGGCGGGTTCGTTGTGTACACGGACGCCTCTTTGCAGGGGTTAGGGGGTGTGCTTATGCAGAGGGGTCACGTTGTCGCTTATGCTTCACGGCAACTGAAGCCCCATGAGCATAGCTACCCTACCCACGACCTAGAGCTGGCAGCTGTTGTCTTCGCGCTGAAGACCTGGAGACACTACTTGTACGGTGAGACATTCGAGATTTTCACAGATCATAAGAGCCTCAGATACCTGTTTGATCAGAAGGAGCTCAACATGTGACAGAGACGCTGGTTGGAGCTCCTGAAGGACTATGACTGCAGCATTTCCTGCCACCCGGGAAAGGCCAACGTGGTGGCTAACGCCTTGAGCCGTAAGGCACCCGCACAGTTGGCCAGTTTACAGGTGCAGAGTTGGAGCCTCTTGGAGGAGATGGGCAGTTGGCGACCCCTAGAGTTACGGGGGCACTGTGGGGCAGTGACTGTGATGCGACAGACGAGGTCAGAGCTGATAGATCGCATCATCACAGGATAGATGGCCGACCCGTATTTGCAGTCCTTGCGTGACAGAGTACTGTCAGGAGACCCTAGAGACTTCTCTTTTATAGACCAGGTGCTGCGCATGAGGGGACGTTTGTGCGTTCCCAGAGATGAGGAGCTGTTGAGAGAGCTCCTGACTGAGGCACACGATTCCAGATTTACCATACATCCCGGAAACACGAAGATGTACCATGACTTGAGACATGACTTTTGGTGGAGGGGAATGAAGCGAGATGTGAGTGAATTCGTGCAGCAGTGTTTAGTATGCCAGTAGGTGAAAGCCGAGCATTAGAGGCCTGCAGGGCCACTACAGCTACTTCCAGTGCCAGAGTGGAAGTGGGAGAGCATCACCATGGACTTGGTGGTGGGCCTACCTGTTACCCAGCGAGGACACGACGCAGTCTGGGTAATCGTTGACAGATTGACGAAGACGACGCGTTTCTTGTCGATCCGAGTCACCTTGGGACCAGCACAGTTGGCAGAGAGGTATATCCGCTATGTGGTACGTCTACACGGAGTTCCTCGGGAGATCGAATCTGACCGGGATGCCCACTTTACGTCCCAGTTTTGGGCTGAGTTTCAGTAGGCCTTGGGGACGCGGTTGAGGTTCAGTATAGCTTACGTCCCAGTCTAAGTGCACGATACAGACACTTGAGGACCTTTTGCATGCTTGTGTACTGGACTGGAGGGGCTCTTGGGAGGAGCACTTGCCCCTGGCGGAGTTTGCATATAATAACAGTTATCATTCAAGCATCGGCATGGCACCCTACGAGGCTCTGTACGGACGGAGGTGTACGGCACCCTTGAGTTGGGTTGAGGTGGGGATCAAGTGGGAGGTTGGCCCCAGGCTGATCTGGTAGAGTCAGGAGGTAGTCGAGCAGATTCATAGGTGACTCCGCACTGTTAGGAGCTGACAGAAGAGCTATGCAGATCGGAAACGCAGAGAGGTGCAGTTTGAGGTTGGGGACCACGTCTTCCTTCGCATTTCGCCCATGAAGGGCCTGCAGCGGTTTGGGGTGAGAGGGAAGCTTGCGCCGAGGTTCGTGGGGCCCTTTGAGGTCCTGGAGCGGGTTGAACCCGTTGCTTACAGGCCTGCCCTTCCACCCCATCTTTCTGGTGTGCACGACGTGTTCCACGTGTCCAACCTCAGGAAGTACGTCCCCAATCCCAGTCACGTCCTGAGTCACGAGAGCGTCGAGGTGGGCGACGACCTAACCTACCCCGAGCGGCCAGTGCAGATTCTCCACCGAACTGTCCGCAGCCTGAGATGGAAGCAAGTACCTCTGGTGAAGATTTTGTAGAGGAGCCAGCGGTACGAGGAGGCTACCTGGGAGCCTGAGGCGGCGATGCGGAGTGATACCCAGAGCTTTTTGCAGGTACGTCTTTTTCAGACCGGCTTCGGTCCTCTTTGAGTTTGTTATGCCTATATCGTTCTTTTCCGCACCCTAGTTAACACAAGTTTCGGGGATGAAACTTCCTTTGAGTTTGTTATGTTGTTATAACCCTGGCATCAAACGTCATTTAAGACGTCTGGGAATTGGTCCAGACGTCTGGTCAGACGTCTGGAAGCCTTCCCAGACGTCTGGAATTAAATTTTTTCGGCGTACGGGTTCGCGTCTACGCGCATGCGCGCACAGACTGAACCGTCGCCCTCCTTCTTCTCTTTCCTTCCTCCCTGCAGGTGTAGACAGCTTTTTCTCTCTCTCTCCCCTTGACAGCCTTCAAATACCCCTCTCCTCTCCCTCACCCTCACTCCACCGACTTCTTCTTCCTGTTAGTGAGAGAGTGAGCGAGCGAGGGCAGCCGCAGCGGCTGTTGTGAGTGCGTGGGGAGGAGGGGCTGTTGCGAGAGGGAGAGAGAGCTCGATCGTGCGATTGCGAGCTCGCCGGAGCAGCCAGGGCCGGCCGGCGGGTGCACAGCAGGCGCGTGGTGCTGGGGAGGAGCTGCTGCAGCTCAGGCAGCAGGCGTGCGCGGCGCGGTACGGCCGTGCGCTGCGGGCGGAGGGCGAGGAAAATTTCCCAGAATCAGACGTCTGGACATACGTCCAAACGACGCTGGAGACGTTTGGAGGGAGGTCCAAACGTCTGAAAGGTATGATATTTTTACCTTCCTTCTCCTTTCGCGTGTACAGCCATGCAGCCGTTCCGCCAAAGGCTTCTGCATCATTCGTGTTGAGGACGGCCGCGTATGTGTGTAGGACATATTCGGGAAGGCGCAAGGGCACGCCATCCTACACGAATCGGACGTCTGGGCACGGCACCAGACGACGGAGAGGGTCTCCAGACGTCCGGAGTGACAATCGGACGTCTGGAAACTAAGTCCAGATGATTCAGAGGGCTTCTGGACGTCTGAAGGACCGCGCAGGATCAAGGTATGACCTGAGCCATCATTTAAGACGTCTGGAAGATGTTCCAGACGTCTGATTTTGGGCAGACTTGTCATTTTTGACCCGTTTAGGTTCCGTTCGAAGTCCGTTTTCCACGTTTCAAGTTTCGTTCTTCTCAGATTTAGATCCTCTACCTATTTACAATAATTATATCCTGTTCTGAGTAGCTCCTTGTAATTGATCCTTGTGTTAGGACCCCGTTTCGTTGCGACTCTAGGGGTTGCGAAGGCACGCGGGTTTGCCCATCACGTCCCCAGTACTCCCGATTTTGCGGGGAGAGTAGCCCTTTCAATTATTTATCAAAAATTATGCACTTGTGAAATAATTAATAGAGTCTAGGGTATTGCATGAAACCTAGGATTGAAAAACTAGATTGAATGATAGATCCTAGGGTATTGCATGAATCCTAGGACTGGAAAACTAGATTGAATGATAGATCCTAGGGTATTGCATGAATCCTAGGACTGGAAAACTAGATTGAATATATATACATTACAGTCTTGGAAAAGTAGAAAGGAAACGATAACTGCCTGTAATTGGTTAACAGGTGCATGTTTATGAATGAATAATTACGGTTGAGAACATGGGCTATATGAATATAAAGCTGAAATGATGAAACCTAAATTGGCTGAGTTAAAAGAGCATGAACCCTACGGGGAATTAGGAGTAGAGCTCCTGAGAAGTGAATGGAATAAAATTGGGGAAGTGAGCTAGCCCTTGAGTACAGAGTACCAAGGAGAGCAACTGTCCCCCTTTTGGTGCAAGGCGGAGCTAGCCCCCCAGAGACCCGGGGTTAGGTCTGGCCACTTTGTATCGACTTTTGGCCCTCGTGTACACAATACCGATGAGAGCTACTAGTGTAGGGAGAGCACTAGCCACCCCACGGGCCCCGGGGTTCTGTTAGCCTCCTACACCGACTTGTTAGGCCCACTAGGGAAACCAGGGTAGTCAGGCGAGGGTGCGCGGACTGTGGAGGGACAAGACCCCTGTTTGGTTACTGTGGAGGGGTTGGACCCCTATTATTGAGAGGGACCTGCCCTATACTGGTTCCGTGTTGTGCTTTGGGCACATTCGTTAACGGAAACGACTGACCGCGTGCCAGTGGGGGGTAACTACCCGTGCGTTATCGCGCGTGCCGTAGTCACCGTTACGTCTATTAGCGACCTTGGGGTGGTTGACTGAGGGTAGGACCACCACGGGGGACTCTCCCGGCCAAGAGAGCGCCACGTGTTACTTCTACTTTTCGGAAAAGACTGCAATCAAAATCGTTCCCACGAGGAACATTCAAGATCTAGAGAAAGATCTGAGGAATAACTCAATAACGAGTAAACGAAAAAAAATAAAGAAAGAAATTAAAAATATAACAGCTACTGTCCACCTTACTATTTTCTTAGCTTTTAGTTGCCACTCTACTCAGCGTTTCGCTGACGTGTCACCTTTTCAAGGCCAGGTGTTGAGCAGCCAGAGCCAGCGGCTGCAGAGGATGCTGGGCCTAGTAGAGCGCAGTAGTTTTTACTTGTGTAATACCCACTGTACTTTTCCTTCTGTTGTAGTGAGTAGTTTCTGTTACCCCTATACTCTTTTATTGTAAGCATCATGTTTATGTACATGTTTAATTCTTTACTGTTGTGGTAGTGTATACTGTAGTAGTTCTTTTCTTTATTGCTGTATTTTGTTACTGCTAGTTACATGTCTAGTGAATGTGGTTTATTTACTACTCTTTTGCTTACTTTCTCGTTGGACGACTGGGTCTTGGGATCAGTCGAGTCAGTCCGATTCTTGTATCTCGTAGGGATTCGGGAATCGGGTTGGAACACAAGGGGACGGAGCGATTAGCCTGTGCGCGAGCTCAAGGAGGAGCTTAAGTAGGCTTGTCACTAATTGTACCCACCACAGTGGTGAGATTAGGCTCCTAGGTTACCAACAGTGGGATGGGCTTGCAAGGGCGTGCTATAAGCTTAACTCAAATCACTACTGTAGGAATAGATCTGGAGGGAAAGGTGATCACACGCACGAAGTCGCACGAAGCTTCGATTGGGATTGGTCGTTAGATCATGAGAAACAAGGGAATGACGACTGAGATCGACCGTATTCTTGTGCCGCTACAGTGGACCTATGCTTGTAGGTCTGTCAGAGAAATTGCAAAGAGACCCAAATGATGAAATGATAGAAGATTTGCTCAGAAACCCATTAGTGGCGAGATTGATTACAGACCAGTCCCTGAGGTGTTGCACAAAGGGCCCTGGCAGCTTACAAACAGGTCCTTGAGGGTTTTAAATGAATGAAATGTGTTATGACCTGAGGACCTAAGTGAAAAACTATTAATGCAACACCCCTAATGTTGTCCAAATGCTACTAAGTTTTTATCAATTGAACATTTTAGAAGTTGATTTCACTCTTGATTTGTACTTTTGAACTTAATTGTATGTTCAATTTGCAATTGGATCATAAATTTTCATTAATGAATAGAATATCTCATTTTATGACCTACTTTCGCGTTTTTAGCATAAATTGGATATTTCAAGTCATTTCTGTTATTTTTCACACTTAACCCTTTTCATGTGTTAATTTTATACTGTTTAACCTAGTTTCTAGCTTAACTGGGACATTTTAGTTGTGATGAGCCTCACCTCATCATGCAGCATCCTCTAACTCTGTCACCCGCTAGCCCCTCTCCTCCTCGAGCTGCTAGGCCCTACCAAGGTTGACCCTCAAGTCCCATGCAGTCGCCTTTGCCTTTTCTAGACTTGCTCTCATAGAAGAAAGTCTATCAATCGAGTCACTCAAGCGGACGCACTCTTCCTCAAGAGCCCTCTCGTACCCCTCCACATGCGAGGAGTGTTCAACCCTGAATACTTGCACCTTTTCCTTCAAGGAAAGGACGTTGGTGCAAGTGGTCGTGAGCCACTCGGACAAGCCCTCCAGAGCCACGATTTCAGCCTTGTGCACTCTGATGAGTCTTTCCTCCAGCCCCTCACCAACATGGAAGGCCCTCTTTAGACCAAGGTGGGCCTTCTTCAGCTCATCCTCCAGCCGAGCCATATCATTGGCCACCTGCTAATGTGAGGGGAGCTTGAGCATGGCCTCTTCTGTTATCTTCTTCGCCTTCTCCCAGGTGGCAACAGCCTCCGCCACTTGGTGGAGCAAACTCCTTTGCTACGCCTTGGCCGTGACGGCCCATTTGGTGGCCATGTTCTCCTCATCAACATTGCCAGCAGGACTAAGGAGGTCCAAAGGAGCGTCGTCACGTGAAATAAAGGAGGTCCCAAGTGTCTCAGCCAGTAACCCACAAGCGCATCAAGATAAGGAAGCTCTAGCCATAAAAATATTGACAACAGAAAGGCCCTAAGAGTTTACCACACGCATACAGTAGAAGAAAACGTGATTGAAGTTCATGCCCCTAGGCTCAGAAGTAACCCAAGACAAGGCATCATTTAGGTGCCTTAGCACCTGCTGTTCTAAAGTGGGGGAACTACTTAATGCCCTCGGCCGAATCGGCACTACCCGACCGGGTGTGGGGCCATTCTGAGTGCCCTCCAGCACAGATCCAGCAATGTACCTGACTATATGACCGATTATCCCTAAGCCCCACCGACAAAGGGGATCCACCAAGACCCTTTTACTCACAGAGCTCTAATGATCGATTCGCGAAAGCGGTTCATATAAAAAAAAAAATTGGAATGTCGTTGTTGTTGTATGTGTCACAAATACAAACCATTATCGTGTCAATTTTATTTAATTACATAATTTTTACTGGTTTATTCCAGGTCGTTCACTGGGAGGCGATTATTGATATACATCACTCTCTAAATTCAAGATTATTCTTTAATTCCAAAAATGATTAATTTTATATACAATCAATAATGAATGAATGAATAAATTCAAAGAAAATGCTTGCAAAAATCTACTTACAAACAAGCATCAAACAATACATAGATATATTCTATACTATCTATTTGTATGCTATATTACTAATGCTTACATAAATATACACTACTAACTAATATTACATATCATACTAACTTAACTTAATATACTAACATAACATATATAGAAACTACAACGACAGATACAAACGTCGTTGGACCCCAGAAAAATTATATACAAACTTTAAAGCAAGAACTAGGGTCTATAGCAACACTTATCTTACCTTTAGTAATGTTTTATTCTGTCAGTAATGATACGTAATTATTTATATACATATATATAACTATACTACTTATACGTATGCTTATTATTTACCTTATACTTATTTATTTATATATACATATATGTTATCCATTATACAAATACATATACATTTCTTCTTCTTCTTCTATTACTTCTTAAGTCTCTTATGTGCTCTTCTTCTTCCTTATCTAAGCTGGTTATTCCTTTGTGCTTAATGGTTCATTAGGGCCTTTTATTACTTAACAAAAATTTGTTAATTGGCGGGTACGCCTTTCGAGGGATACACAGCACCCGAGGATTGGGTGGTACCAAACCTCTACTAATTGCGCCCTAATTTCTTAATTAGGCCACTTAATTATGTTTTTATCTCACATTTGGGCTTAATCAAGCCCTCGCACAGTACCGGCCCACGGCCCTCACACACACAACGCTCAGAATATGCCCAGTAAAGATGGGTATGTTCTCATGTTTCGAGTGCCCGGCACCCGTGACGACTGAACAACCCATAACACAAAAACAATAAAAGGCAATGAGGGTGTTCTCACGCCCACGATGTGGTGCTATTCTAGCGCCTACGCAGTGTTGGAAATCAGGCAGCTGTACACAAATTTGTGATTTTGGCCCTCAATTCGAGGGCCATAATTTATTAGATATTAAAAATAAATTATGTGAAAATAAAGTATTTACATCGTATTATAAAATTGTACAATTAATTTGGAATTTTAATTATATTTACTATATAAATTAATTAGGTGAAGTATACAATTTTTACATAAGTGATTTTAGGTTTTATTCTTTAATTACGTATAAATTAGTTATTATATGGTCTAATTGACCTTACACAGAGTTAGTAAATATGTTTAAATATTTTATAAACATTTTTATTGTATTTTACAAGCTTTATTTCTATTTTATTACATTTAATTAGTATAATTTCATACTATTTTAGTTGTAAATTAAGTTTAAATAGTATAAACAATATAAATATACTTAAATTAACTAAAATTACTTAAAATACATTAATACAAATATACAGAATAGGTTAGTTGAATTATAACTTAAATTACTAATTTATTTTAATTTAATCTAATAACTTAACTGCTAACTTAATAAATTAATTATTTATTTTGTGTATATAATTAAATTAAGGTACAGGGTTTAATATGTTTATAATATACATATAAATACGTATATACAGTATTATAACTTAATATGGTTATTTATAGAGGTTATTAATTTATATAGCTATTTAGTACATATAAGTTAGTTTACTTAATAATTAGTTATATAATTAAGATATATACAATATAATCTAACTGAAAGACTTAATTTACATACTACAATATATACATAAGCTATTTATATTATAAATATGTATAATTTATATTATAGATTAATAAGCTTACTATATAGCTTATATATACACTTATATATATATTATACAAAGGATTTTTAGGATTTTTAGGGTTTTTTCACTTTTTATGGTTTTTATATTTGTTATGGAGGTAGGAGAAGAGAGGGAAAGAAATATATGAGGAGAAAGAGATGTTTTGGCCTTTTTATGTTTGGTTTCTTTTATTAAGTGTCATGGTATACAGAACCGTCAACTAGTAAATTCTACCAAGTCGGGGGTTCTGATTACCATGAAACTTGGTATGCATTTAAAGAAATACCTAATCTTCAATCAAATAGGTTTATTTTAATTTTTTAGATTTTTTAAAATGATTTTTATTTAATTTCAAAGTTCACACATTCTAGACTTTTTCAAGGCTTTCTAAGGTGTCCTAAGGCTAGAATGGAACCTAAAGTAGTTTTAAAAGGCAGTAAACTACCCTGAACAATATCAACATAATGTAAAGGAAAGGATATAAGCATTAAGCACAGAAATCATTATGGATTTTATTTAATTCTACTTGTTGGACAGTTAGGCCTAAAACTAGCTGACAAAGGATTAAAAACAAGATTACAAACATTCTAGACAAGCTAAAAAAATTCATTGAGTTTACACGAATGCTTGTATACATTTTAGGCACTCCTTTACACATCAGTCAACTATCTAACAAGACACATCATAGACCTACTGTCCATAGGATCTATCCGAACAGAAGTCTTTTACTGAAATAGTAGAAGCACAGCAGAAGCAAGGTAACACAGCACAGTAGCTGCTGGAAATCTAACAGCTTCTATAGACCAAGCTTCATCCCAGATGGCTTAACTGCTGTTGCAGTTAGTCCATCTGAAATTAAGTTAAGTCTATAGCAGGAACAAAGCTAAATCCAACTTGTATCTCCTGATTTAGCCATTTATATCCCAGATTAGATTCAAGACAGCTTGATTAGGGATTTAAAAGAGCTAATCCAGGGAACACTTAGTTGGAATTGAGGAGGGGAATATAGCTACTTCTGCAGCAATTTACTCTAATTTTGGGATTCAAAAACACAAAACCAAAAATCACTCAATCAAATTCTGACAAGGGTTTAAATCCTTATAAGAACCATGCTCAAATGTTCAGCATCTTAAATCCAAATTCCTTGTCACAAATATCACAACCACTCTGTTCATAAAAACTGTTGATCTAACTCTTTCTAATGCTATAGTCAGCATGTAGAAAGAGTTAGGATCAACATAGTAAATCCAAAAATTGAATCTCAGGATGTCACACATCTTAAGGGATATTGAGAATCCCTTAAGAGAGAATTAGATTCTCAGAAAAACCATTCAGATTAGAATCCCTAATAGAGCCTCAATCAACATGGTTGATCTTCCTTGGCTCTACAAGGCATTCAACACATTGAAATCCTTAAAATTAACAGATCAGATTATGGCTCTTCTGAGGTAAATTCTGACTTCAGAATCACCTCAGATTCCCTGCTAATCAGTGAATCCAAATCAAAATTCTTCAGTTTGCAAGATTGAAGCATTCAAAACCCAAATGAATAAAAATCTTTGAAATCTGAATTCATGGAAAATCCGGCAAACTGATTCACTTTTTAGCTCAGATTAGGGGTTTTTGTGAACATGGGATGAATGAGAAGCCCCTAAAATGGATTTTGACGCTAATTTCAGAACTGAAGTTGGAGACCATTAAGATATGAAATTAGGTCTTATGAGTGGGTGGATTGCGAAATACAAATCAAGGAAATCAGAAATGAGATGAAAACATGTAGAGGAAGAACAAAATGGACAATGATCAAGTGAATTTCTTCCCCTCCGATCTAGGATGATCAGAGGAGGTGAGTGAGAAAATTACTATGCTAAAACTACTCCTAATGCTAAACTAATCAGAACAGCAAATCGACTATTAATTCTACATCTAATTCTACTCTAATCTACTCTAATCTATTTATTTAATGCTACAGCTAATCTAGAAAACATTAAAACTACTCTAACAGGAAGAATGAGACATGTGGGTCCTTAGCCGATGGCTTAGGAGGAAGAATGGAGGGGGAAGAGATCCAACGGAGTGAAAAGCCTGCTAGTGAGACTTCTGGGTCGTCCTCAGCTGCTACGTGGTCCTTAGCGACGAGGAGAGTCAGAGAGAAGTCGGGGATTCCACAGCCCGTGGCTGTGAAATCAAGGAATTGGTGAGGAGGGGAGATTGGAGTGGAGGAATGATCGCTAAGAAGGTAGGAGAGAGCCATCCCTTGCATGCGTGACCACTGAGGTGCTTAAGTAGCAATCTCAGTCGCTCAGATCACCACGCGGGTGAGGATAAGCGACGAGGGCATCGGTAGCAAGGATGAGAGGAGAGAAGCGCGTGGGATGCTAAATTGAAAATTGACCGTAGGATGGGATCTGGGGGATTGGGTGAGCATACGCGTCGCTTTGCGCAAAGCTTTTATTGAGATCAAGCTGTAGATCAGGATCAAGAGAGAGTGGACGGTCGAGATCCTTCGTGTTCTATGCACGCACAATGCGTGCGCAGAGGCTGCAGACGAGGTTTCTTTTGGGTAATTTGCAGGGAGAGGCCCGTTGTGAAGGGGTAGAAATTTTGCACAAGAGACCATAAGTGGTAGGAAATAATAACTGAATGGTCCTTAAGGGCTTTCAAAGAGGTCCTTGCGGGTTACAAATAGGTCTGGGAAAGTTTTCTAAAGAAGGAAATGTGATGCATAAAGGACCTAAATGTAAATTCTAAGTTTCAAGGCCTTAATGATGTCTAAATGACTTCAAGTTTTTATATGTGCTTAATTTAACATTTGAGAAGTTAATTATACTTTCGATTTGAACTTTTAAACTTGTTTGTGTGTTCAATTAACACTTGGATCACCATTTGACCTTTTTCTCAAGAATATCTTGTTTTACGACCTAATTATGTAATTTTAACACAGAATTAAGGTTTTAGGTCTTTTTCTTTGATTCTCACACTTAACCCTTTTTATGTGTTAATTTGACATTGTTTATCCCAGTTTCTAGCTTAACTTTAGCTTTTTAGCTATGATGCGTAGCCACTCATCAAGCTCCGCCTATAGTACGGCTGGTTGAAGACGCTATCAGTGGTACCCACCTCTTGCATTAGTAGGGCGAACTCTCCAGGAGAAGTCAACGGGGCCGGGAAGCTGACAGTACCCCTGCACGAGTCACTCTAAAGGTGCCTCTGGGGAAGGATTCGCTTAGGGTAATCGCCTCAGGCAGCCCAGATGGCTCTAAGGGGGCAGAGGGCACACCTTCCCCCGTAGCCTCGTCTGGACTCCGTAGAGAGGACGTCGTTGACTCGTCCCGTGGTTGCTTCATATGACAACCCCTTTTGGCACACCTCAAGGGGACCTCCAACTCCTCTGCAACCTCTTCAAGGGCCTCCTCCTTCCGCTTCAACCCCTTCTAATAAGCAGGTTGACTTCCCTTGCCCCACTCCAAGGGCCTCCTCTCCCCCTACTCCACTGGCCTTTCCTCGCCATGCCATGACCCACGACAAGTCGAGCCACTACCTTGACGCTTAGGCGTGATTGGCCAAGCAAACTACCTAAAAGTTGCAACCAAAAGAACGAAAAGACCGGATTAATAAGTACCTGGTGAATGTAATACGTAATACGAAAAGCTATTGCCTCTCCCTACTTACATGGCATGGGCAATGAATTCTCCACCCATGATAAAGCCTCCTGAACGTCCTTCCGCCTGAGTTCCAACTGGGCAATCGAACCAAACTTAATTATTTTATTTGCATCCGCCTGCGCAGACGGGTCAAGCTCTTCAGATCAAGGGGGTTGGTACCTCTTAGGTGGGCCTTGCCAGGTATTGGGGACTCTCAAGTCTTTGATATTCGAAAGAAAAAAGAAATGGTGGTCTTGCCCCTTCAAAATATCGGGGAGATTCACTATCCGACACCCAGTTTGCTAGCTATACAAGGTGTAAGTGACAAATGAAGGATTGCCCCTCTTCAACTTTAGAGGCATTAGCCCAAAAGCAGGCAAAACAAAACAAGATGAGAAACAACACCCAAGTGGGGGCAGATGGCGGTAAAGGCATTTAAAACCAGTCGAGCTGTGAAGGGGAGAGGCGGTAAAAGGAAAGGAAGGAGGACAAAAAGGGATTCAAGGGTACCCTGTAGATGTGCTCTATGGCGTATCTACAAATTACAAACATGTCCCTCACCCCATCTGAACATAGACAGGTCTGGGACTCACAAGAGTAAAGCGATACTCCATCGAGTCCATACTCCAAAAAAGATAGAATCACGGACCAACTACGAAAGTCTGACAAAAAATTATACAAATCTCTCATCTCAGCAGAGACCCCAGAAGAGGAAGCAATGGACTTACCTATGTCTGCAAGTCACGACATGATAATGCTTCCTCTAAGAAAGCTTGAGACGAAGATGCTTCAATGAAGGACACTCTTTCACAGCACCCCACTGAAAACAAATACCAGGCACAGTGCTCTCCAAGGTAGGTGGGGCATTAACTATGGCTCACCACCCCTATATATATCCCCCACAGAGGGCAATTCTCCCCTTGCGGAGTTTACGTTTAAAAAAAAATCAAATCTCGTTGTATCCGGTGTGAATTCCAAATAAACAGCTAAGAGTGAAAAATACATCGGCCATTATTACGGGCATTAAATACCCCTTGCGTGCATATCCACCGCTATAGAGTGGGCAATCCTATCAATGATAGGTGATGAGTCCACTTTAATGGACCATTTAATCGCCTAAGTACATTTTATGCACATTTTCTTAGAGTTTAATTATTTAGAATGAGGTGTTAATTTACCTTGTGGGAGAGAAATGACTTAACACATATCTTTATATTATGTAGGTACATTTGTGCAAAATCCTCAATATGCAGACGCAGTGCACCCTCACCGTCTCCACTGCCAACCCAAGTTGGCCGCTATCGCCTCCCAACTGCTTGGATATCCTCGTCGAGTTGTTGGTTGAGATTTTCGAGGAAGAAACAGATCAAGAGGAATGCTTATAAAAGGAAAGACCGTGCACAAGGATCGATCTCTTCCTTTCCCCTTCGGGGGCCATCTCCTCCACCGTGAAACAAAGCCAACACCGTGGTCAAAGCTTGCACTGTGGCCTGAAGTGTGCCTCATCTTCACCAACTCCATCACACTACGTGCTCGTGGTAACAGCACGAGCGCCACCACCCTCTCAGCACTTGTCACCACCAACGCCCACCACCACTATTCATGCCACTCTCCTCCTTCATCTTTTTCTTCCTTCTTTCTTATTCCTCATCTTCTTTCCCTGTTACCCACCAAAGAACCCATAACCTTCACCACCAATCCCACTCACAGTCACATCTCCAACAGCCATCGCCACCTCCCATAACCACCTGCAGCTCCCTTGCTAGCAACCACCATCATCACCTCCGCCTACTCCCCTACATCTCCTTCCTCTTCGTTTTCCTCTCCTTCATTCCTCCCTTGTTCTTCCTAACACAAACCCAAAGTCGCCGATCGTGCCTGCCGCCACCAGCCACTTTCAACTGCTCTACTCACTGCCAACCCTCCAGGAGGATGGCCTCCATCGAGCGCACCTCATCGACGTTCACATGACATCGTCGGAGTCTCCACTGTTGCGCGTCACCCACGCACCAACAAACTCAAGGCCATGCCACTCAACCGCCACAGACCATCTCAACCTCGCCGTCACCGCCATCGAACTCCTCTCCTCCGGTGGACCTCCTCCACCAAAGCAAACGGGCGACAAGGCCTCATCCATTATAAGCGAAGGCATGAGCCGCATCCCTTGTTTCTCAACAATAAAGAGGGTATTAAAAATTATGTTTGCTGCCATTGCAACATGTACTATTGAAATATTTAGTGATTTAATTTAGTGACTTGAATTTACATGAAATGTCCTCTTATGTGTTAATTGTTCATACCAATTTTGTTTCATGAATAAATAGGTTTATCTTCAAATCATGAAACATTGGGTATATGTTGACTAAACTTGCTCTCATACACCTATCTTTCTCACGTGTACTCTCTTTCTTTATATTCTTTACGCTTGGTTTAATGCCATTGATCTTGATTCAAGATTTTTGAAAGAAAAAAAAGAGAAACTAATCCATTAGCTTTGTGAGCATGCACGCAATATATGTGTGAGTTTATTAGGTTTATTCCTCCCTGTGGATATGACCTGACCAATCCTCATGGTTAGTTTATTGATTAATGTTTTGATTTAGAGATTTTCAACCATGAAAAATAGAATGACTCATCATTTTTGTTTCTATCATCTTAATTAAGCAAGAATCTCTTTGTCAACAGGCACGATATGTGAGGCATTCACCTCATCATAACAGCAATTAATGCCGATCTTATCACACCTATGACAAAACCTAATTCCCTTAGTGACTGGCCATCGCTCGTGGAAGGTGGCACTTACGTCACACCATTTCCTGGGTAGTCGTCTCTTAAGACCGGTAGGGACCAGGCATCGATTTGTGTTGAAGGCAACTTGTTCGATCTTGTTTTAACAGTTATTGCATCGTAGTATAGGTGATCAAGCGTCATCAACAAATAAAGATTTTATTACTCGAAAATCGGAGTATCCGAGGTCGAACACAGGGAGCAATCGGAATTTACTACTAATCTCAAATGTAATTGAATACTCTAATTTACTCAAAACTTTAATTAAATATGAATGTATGTGGTTAAAAAGTAATTATGACAAAAGAATGAAATTGGACGTCTGATCCTGTGATCAGACGTCTTAAAAGTGTTTTCCCTTTTTCTTTTGCTTTCTTTCTTCTGCAGTCTTCACTTTGCTTTTCTTCTTCTTTCTCTACAGTCTCTCTTCCTTCCTTCTCTTCTGCGAAGGCTTCTTCTTTGGTCTCTTCTTTTCTTCCTCTTTTTGTCTGCAATTCTTCTTCTTGCCTCGATCTTCTTCCTGCCTTTGCTTCTTTTCTCTTCTGTCTTCTTCTTCTCAGCAATCTCTCCTTCTTCTTTGGCTAAGTTCCTTCTCTTCAATGCCCAGCCTGCCTGCACAACGGGGAAGCAAAACCTACCCTGTCCCTCTACCCGCACGTCTCTCTCTCTCTGCAATTCACTCAAAGGATGCTCTCCCAGAGCCGCGGGTAATCAAGTCGGATTTTGCACCCTGGACCAGGAGCACCAGCGTGTGGGTGATGCGCGAGGAGTGCTCAGAATGGGTCGGGTCGGAGCCCACCAGATCCGCGAGATAAAGCCGCGGATGAGGCGAGCGCTAGGTGAGGGACCTCACCCCTGTGCGTTCAGAGGCGAATAGGCAGTAACACAAAATCAATTTAAAGTATACCTGCGCTTTGTATTTTGCCGATGTGGGACTATTAGTCCTGCCCCGCTCTCGCGCGCACCCGCAGAAGACTCTTCTTCGATTGCCAAGGCTGCGGACTTCGCTACGCTCCTTACTGGACCAGATAACCTCGCACTGCTTGCCCGAGTCCGCTGCACCTGAAGCCTGGAGCTGCTCCGAAGCTGCTTCAACCGTCAATGGCGGCAGGGGCTGGAATAATGTCAAACACAAAACAAGCCTCTCGGCTTAATCAGACCAGGTGGGGACCTTCGCCGTGGCACGGCGAAGGTCGTGCACGGTGAAGTAGGTCGTGGGACGGCCTAGACGTGCATGCCTATGTCATCCTGTGACAGGAAGTGTGGGGGTGTTCGAGGGGCTGTGGTGGAGGCGTAGAGGGATGATGGATGGGCGGAGGTTGTTCCTTGTGGTGAGGCAGAGGTTACTTAAGGGTCGGCGAGGCGTATGGAGGGGCAGAATGGTGGGGGCGACTTGCCGGAGGTCAGCCGGTGACGTGCAAGATGAGGGTGGTCAGGCGGTGTCGAGGGGCAATCAATTGAAATAAAATCGGGAAAAGAAAGAGGGGAGGTTGTGGAACAATTCTAACCTACTTACAGGGACGAAGGGGGACGGAGAGGCGGACGGCTGTACCTGTTGTTGCTGGAGAAGAAGCTGCCAGTGGAGGAGGACGGCGGCGACGACGGGGCTGAGGCGGCGTGCGCGGGTATTGCGCGACGCAGAGGAGAATCAGGAAGATGACTCTGCCACTGGTCTTGTGGCAGAGCAAAGAGGGAGGGAAAGAAAGTTCGCCAAAGCTCGCTGGGTACTTGGCCGAAGAAGAAAGAGAAGAATTTGAGGTGGAAGTCCGGCCAAGTCGAGCTAAAAATGAGCGGCCGGGTTTGGGGGTTCTTTTATAGGCACTGGGCCGTGCTTTCAGAGCGTGGAGGGCACGCCATTATCTCCGATGGCTCGCCGTAGAAGGAAAGTGGGTGCATACCCAAATCCCTCGTGCGTTCGCATGAGAGATTGGGTTCACATCAGAGATCGTGACAGGCCTCAGATGGAAGGGAATTCCTCAGAGAATCTCCCTTCCATTCCTGAGAGGGTATCTCTGAGGAATCAGAGAGTATTCCCTCTCTAATCCTCGCCGGAGTAGGATTCTGCCCCAATAATGGTGGAAGGACCTGATTGCAAAGGTGGTGAGGAAGTTAGGGGGCTCTCTGCGATGATTTTCAAAAGATAGGGACCAAATTATAATTTGGGTGTACTAAATTGCAAAGTAGGTCAAGATGACTTCCCCTTAGGTCCAAATTTTGGTACAAACCTAATCTGGACCTAAGGAGTCCAATGGTGAAGTTGGATTTTAGGTTTGACTACGTTTGACTGAACATTTTGCATAAAAACCCAAATTAGGTCAATTAATGAGCTAGGACCCTAATCTAGGTCAAACTGGGTTCCAAAGGCCAAATTGAATGTTCTAAATCCTAGAGAATATTTTTCCATGATTTTTAAAGGGTTTACGTGATTTTTATCCTGACCGAAACCTTGACGATTTAAGCGGATTTGTTTTAGGGTTACCAAATGTCATTTAATTCCTAGATTGCACATGAACCCATGTCTGATTGAATCAACCCACTTTTTATCTCATTTAGACCATTTGACCTATGTTTTGTCTCTGAGAAATCCCGTTTATGTACTGCATTGGTAAAATTGCAGTTTTAACCTTTATTTCATGTTTTCTTCTCAGAACACTTATTCCTTCATTTAGGCCTTCTACTAGGTTATGTAGGAGCTTTTATCTTCTTTATTGGGTCAAAATGAGCTAGTTATGGCTCATGATGAGGCTCTCATCATACCCCGATGCCTAGCTTTTGCTAGTCCCTTAGCAAAATTTCAAGGTTTTAACTTCTGTTCTAGACCCTGAGTATCTGTAAACAATCATGATAAGTGCTTCTCCTTTTCTTTTGTGATTAGGTAGGAATGCCGACAATAGGCCTAGAGGTATTCAAGTACCAACCAAAATCCGGACCTGTTCCGCTTTAGCCTCAGTCCTCCGCAAAGGTTTCTAAGGCCCACAGAAACTAACCTAGGGTTTGTTGGATTCCACGGTTAAAGCACCCGTGCTTGAGACATTCTTAGCCTAAGTTTAGTTTGCAGTGCATTTTTGTAAGAGAGATAGAGGATTTATTTGTTTGGAGAACTTTTCTCTCTCTTTTCTTTTTATTTCTAGCTTCGGTTTAGCTTCTCAACACGGTCTGTATCAGATTCCTCGTCCCCATCATCAATCCTCAAGGGTTCCTGGCTATCGATGCTTCCAGATAGCACCGCCCATGGCAACCCCCAGAACCCTGGCTTTCGAGATTTCGAGATAATCCCGCCCATGGCATTCCGTGGCCGAATTCAGACCCTGGCGATCGACATTTCGTGATAATGCCGCCCATGGTATCTGAACCAGCAGAGTGCTTACATGCCCCCAGTAGGATATTTAAATATCCTAAGAGACAAGCACCGAGGAGACGATATGTTATTACGCATCTTCGAGGGAAATTCCCGCCTCTCCACGTTGGGAACTCATCCAAATCAACATGTGTTAATTGGCCGCTCCTAATCTAGGTGACTTTTGTAGAACATTAAACGCTTTTGCTTGATTTGGATGTTTATGCGCATTGAACCAGACTGTGTGTGAATTTGGGGTGCTTAGGTTACCGAATCCCGCAAACCGGAGGTTAGTTAATGAGGCCGAATACTTCATAAGACTTAAACCTAATACTTAAGCTTCGCATTTTCCCCAACCTCTTGAGGATTATCCAAATTTTAGCGGATACGTGAATTTTTAAGCTAAAGAATCTAGCCCAAGAGGCCTAAAATCAACGTTCCCGCTAATCTCTTGTTATGTCTCCTTAGCACTTTTCTTTTATTTCTTTTCTTGATCTGGTCTAGAACTTCAATTAATTCCTTAATCTTTTACTAATGACTATTTCTTTTTCTTTTTCATTTTGTGCCCCTTTTTGTCATTTTTTCTCTTTTTCTCCTCCTTATGTTTATGTGGCTTACAAAATTTCCTCCCTCCCCCATTTTTTGTTCTTTTTCATAATTTTTCAATTTTTTTGTGTTTTTGACATATGCAAAAAATTTTGTGTGTGAGACTCCTGACTTTTTTCTTGGTTCTGTATGTATGCACTTTATCACCCCCCCATGCCTAAGTTTTACAATGTCCTCATTGTAAATAGAGGGTGTGAAATAGTGTTGAGGTCAGGGACTTAGAACAGGATACATCGGGTGGGTGAATAGGTCGAAAAATGAATGATGCGGATGATTTCAAGCTCTGATACGTGTACCAGAGGTGGGATCAACTGTCTAAGGCTGAACTCAAGGTGCAATAGACGTGGAGTACAGACGGATAATCAGACGGGTCTTTATTTTTGGGATGACGGGTTGCCTTCCGTTACGTGCTAAATTTAATGCCTTCAGCCGAGCGAAAAATGGGGTGGAGAGGGAGTGGTCAAATCAGTGGAATTTTGTAAAACAAGCACCTTGATTAAGAAGAGCCTGGTTGGTCCAACCAGGTGCTTGTTAAGATCAGTCGGCTGATGATGCAGCCCAAACCCAATAAGTCTGGTGGGTTGATAGATGTAGATCAACAAATGCGGAACCCACCATATGCAATGAAGTTCAAATGAATATGGAAGTGAAAACTCGGGTTTAGGCTAGGTCGACTCAGCCTGGTCAAAGTAGGGTTCCGAAAAATAGTCAATGTAAGGTGTGGAATCCCTACAGGGGTGATCAAAGAATGTTGGCTCCTGACTTTCGGTCTGATCAGTGCTCGATACCCGGTATAGATATGGAGTTGAATCATCTGCAAATGGCTCAGTGAGAGGTGAATCGGAATAGAAATTGAGTCCGGTTGCGGGTCGGAGTAGGGAACGGGTTTTGATTGGTTCTGTATATGTGGAGCAGGTGGCTTCAAAGAAAATTGGCTTGTTATAATCAGGAAGCAGATTTTCTCCGATGTTATGGTTAGATTCGAAATCGTCGGAGAGTTTGCGAAAATCAAAATCTGAATGAGATTCAAGATCATGAGTTCCACCATAGAATGAATCATATGTTGTATACTCAGCAGCCTGACTGGGGTCCAGCCTAAATGTTAATTCTGAGCTTAAAATGGTGTCCCTATTTGGTAGAGGCTCAGGTTCAAAGTTAGTAGGGCCGACCCAATCGAAACCCCACTCGTCCAACTCCTCAGTTTCTGTATCGTAGATTGGCGTGACTTCCGAAAAATCAATAGTTCCTCTGAGGATGTTGGCGAGGGATATTCATCAAATCGAGGCCTAAAATCATATACTTCATTGAAAGATTGATCTTCTTCATATGGGGCCTTGAAATCTTCAAAATAGGTTTTAGATCTAGATTCTAGGTTTAAGATGTGGGTTGAATTACTAGAATCTAGGTCTGAAGAACCTTCAAGGGTCACCTTATCAGAATAAGGGACGGAATTTATACCCTCGAGAGGTTCAGTTCTACTCTCATACTTGCAAGAGTTTTGGGATTCTAGAATGGGCTTATCATTGTATTTTCCTACATTTGGAGCTTCCCAACCTTCTTCAATATCAGGCACATTGTATTCTATTTGGGTTGGGAATCCACAACCATTTTGTGCCTCAAACCCGAGATCAGATTTATCCTCGATGTTGTCCCAAGATAGTTCCTCCTCTGTTTGTGGTATATACGGGTACTTCTGGTCAATAACTTGTTTTACTAATCTCAATATCTCTTCCCGTTTTTCAAGACTATCTTGGTGTTGCTTCCAAAGTCGAGGATTTGTCATACATTGAAGATATTCAATATTGTGCAGTTTTTCTATCTCAATGTATCCAGTAATGAGCAAGTCACGGGTTGATCCTTTTGTGGCTTCTGCTAATAGTACCTGGGTACAAGTTATGATAAAAGTTGTGGTTGTTGGGACATCAACCTGAATGTTTCCTACTGGTGTTGAGGTTTTTTCATTTTCACAGAATTTCATGGCATCCTCAATCATTTTATCTCTCATGGATCTCTGATATTCAGGTTTCTTGATGGTGGTCCTAAGTGGTTTGGCTGCATATTTGGATCAGGTGGTGGAATCCAGATGTAGAATCAGAGTTTAAATCAAGATGTAAAATCAAGTTATGAAGCGATCAGATCTGAATAACGAGTCCCACTGAAAATGTGTATGTGTGCTCTAAAGAGAAAAGATGAGGGACTGGAGATGTTTTTGACCCAATCAAGACACCCAAAGACGTTTGGATGGACGTTTGGGGCGGATGGACCCCTGGATCAAAAGATCGTCCACCTGAGAATTACCTAGGCAGCCAGAGAGGGAGAGTCCCGCAAAGACCCCTACACGGTAGAGCGTCCCCACGGGTTACAGGGTTTCCCCCACCCGACCTCTCTTGTCACTGAGATTCCAGGTAGACCAGAATGGGGACCTTGACCTCTTAAGTCCACCACTTTTATTTCAAAGGTGCTTTAGGGTTCTCACTTGAACTTTACATGTTTTGATGTTGTGACCTAATTTAGAGGTTGGTTGACCCAAGGGGTCAACTTCACCTGACCTGTCCTATAGATGGCAGAATGATTCTAGGTTTGGAGCCTAGAGATCACCCTGATTTGACTCCCAGTTTATTAGGTCCAAAATTTTAAGATTCAAGTGATTTTAGAGCTTCCTTTTTTTTTTTTTAGGGTTTGCCTTGTTTAGATCTCTTCAATCAAGGTCTTGGGTGACACATTGATGCGGGAAGGTTTATTTCCTTTTATGCAGGCATGTATGACTAACACTCCAAGATCCTACTGTAGAAACCCTAATTTGGTTTCATTTCCAATCCTTTTTTCTTTTTCACAAAAATTCTCTTTGGACTTGAAAGCAAGAAATGTGTTGTCCACAGAGATTAAGCGTGATTTCTATTAGGCACATGAATTTGTGGGATAGAATCTAAAAAAAATCGCTCCAACTTCAAGAACATTTGAAAAAATTTTCGCAAAATTAGGAAACGTTTGCCTTAAAGATGGTGATTACTATATAAAAAAGGCAATTGATTCCTAAATTGATTTTCTTCCTTTTATCTTTTCAGGATTAGGGGATGGTTTAAGCAAGAAAAGAAATTACTTGCCCTGGCGTGGTTGACTTGCGGGAGGGATTTTCTCGTGAAATACCTGCAAGATCAAAACAAAGCAAAGTAGGACAAGTTAGTGTTCAATATGATAAAAAGAATGTAGAGACTCGTGATAAATTATGCGTTGCTCCCCGGCAACGGAGCCATTTTGTTGAAGGCAACTTGCTCGATCTTGTTTTAACAATTATTGCGTCGTAGTATAGGTGATCAAGCGTCGTCAACAAATAAAGATTTTATTACTCGAAAATCGGAGTATCCGAGGTCGAACACAGGGAGCAATCGGAATTTACTACTAATCTCAAATGTAATTGAACACTCTAATTTACTCAAAACTTTAATTAAATATGAATGTATGTGGTTAAAAAGTAATTATGACAAAAGAATGAAATTGGACGTCTGATCCTGTGATCAGACGTCTTAAAAGTGTTTTCCCTTTTTCTTTTGCTTTCTTTCTTCTGCAGTCTTCACTTTGCTTTTCTTCTTCTTTCTCTACAGTCTCTCTTCCTTCCTTCTCTTCTGCGAAGGCTTCTTCTTTGGTCTCTTCTTTTCTTCCTCTTTTTGTCTGCAATTCTTCTTCTTGCCTCGATCTTCTTCCTGCCTTTGCTTCTTTTCTCTTCTGTCTTCTTCTTCTCAGCAATCTCTCCTTCTTCTTTGGCTAAGTTCCTTCTCTTCAATGCCCAGCCTGCCTGCACAACGGGGAAGCAAAACCTACCCTGTCCCTCTACCCGCACGTCTCTCTCTCTCTGCAATTCACTCAAAGGATGCTCTCCCAGAGCCGCGGGTAATCAAGTCGGATTTTGCACCCTGGACCAGGAGCACCAGCGTGTGGGTGATGCGCGAGGAGTGCTCAGAATGGGTCGGGTCGGAGCCCACCAGATCCGCGAGATAAAGCCGCGGATGAGGCGAGCGCTAGGTGAGGGACCTCACCCCTGTGCGTTCAGAGGCGAATAGGCAGTAACACAAAATCAATTTAAAGTATACCTGCGCTTTGTATTTTGCCGATGTGGGACTATTAGTCCTGCCCCGCTCTCGCGCGCACCCGCAGAAGACTCTTCTTCGATTGCCAAGGCTGCGGACTTCGCTGCGCTCCTTGCTGGACCAGATAACCTCGCACTGCTTGCCCGAGTCCGCTGCACCTGAAGCCTGGAGCTGCTCCGAAGCTGCTTCAACTGTCAATGGCGGCAGGGGTGGAATAATGTCAAACACAAAACAAGCCTCTCGGCTTAATCAGACCAGCTGGGGACCTTCGCCGTGGCACGGCGAAGGTCGTGCACGGTGAAGCAGGTCGTGGGATGGCCTAGGTGTGCGTGCCTAGGTCATCCTGTGACCGGAAGTGTGGGGGTGTTCGGGGGGCTGTGGTGGAGGCGTAGAGGGATGATGGATGGGCGGAGGTTGTTCCTTGTGGTGAGGCGGAGGTTAGGTGAGGGTCGGCGAGGCGTATGGAGGGGCAGAATGGTGGGGGCGACTCGCCGGAGGTCGGCCGGTAACGTGGAAGATGAGGGTGGTCAGGCGGTGTCGAGGGCAATCAATTGAAATAAAATCAGGAAAAGAAAGAGGGGAGGTTGTGGAACAATTCTAACCTACTTACAGGGACGAAGGGGGACGAAGAGGCGGACGGTTGTACCTGCTGTCGCCGGAGAAGAAGCTTCCCAGTGGGGGAGGACGGCGGCGACGACGGGGCTGAGGCGGCGTGCGCGGGTATTGCGCGACGCAGAGGAGAATCAGGAAGATGACTCTGCCACTGGTTTTGTGGCAGAGCGAAGAGGGAGGGAAAGAAAGCTCGCTGGAGCTTGCTGGGTACTTGGCCGAAGAAGAAATAGAAGAATTTGAGGTGGAAGTCCGACCAAGTCAAGCTAAAAATTAGCGGCCGGGTTTGGGGGTTCTTTTATAGGCACTGGGCCGTGCTTTCAGAGCGTGGAGGGCACGCCATTATCTCCGATGGCTCACCGGAGAAGGAAAGTGGGTGCATACCCAAATCCCTCGTGCGTTCGCACGAGAGATTGGGTTCACATCAGAGATCGTGACAGGCCTCAGATGGAAGGGAATTCCTCAGAGAATCTCCCTTCCATTTCTGGGAGGGGATCTCTGTGGAATCAGAGAGTATTCCCTCTCTAATCCTCGCCGGAGTAGGATTCTGCCCCAATAATGGTGGAAGGACCTGATTGCAAAGGTGGTGAGGAAGTTAGGGGGCTCTCTGCGATGATTTTCAAAAGATAGGGACCAAATTATAATTTGGGTGTACTAAATTGCAAAGTAGGTCAAGATGACTTCCCCTTAGGTCCAAATTTTGGTACAAACCTAATTTGGACCTAAGGAATCCAATGGTGTAGTTGGATTTTAGGTTTGACTACGTTTGACTGAACATTTTCCATAAAAACCCAAATTAGGTCAATTAATAAGCTAGGACCCTAATCTAGGTCAAACTGGGTTCCAAAGGCCAAATTGAATATTCTAAACCCTAGAGGATATTTTTCCATGATTTTTTGAGGGTTTACTTGATTTTTATCCTGACAGGAACCTTGTTGATTTAAGCAGGTCTGTTTTAGGGTTACCAAATGTCATTTAATTCCTTGATTGCACATGAACCCATGTCTGATTGAATCAACCCACTTTTTATCTCATTTATACCATTTGACCTATGTTTTTTCTTTGAGAAATCCCATTTATGTACTGCAATAGTAAAATTACAGTTTCAACCTTTATTTCATGTTTTCTTCTCAGAACACTTATTCCTTCATTTAGGCCTTCTACTAGGTTATGTAGGAGCTTTTATCTTCTTTATTGGATAAAATGAGCTAGTTATGGCTCATGATGAGGCTCTCATCAATATGCCTTCCCTCCCTCCAAAAATCACCTCTTAAGGTCGGTAGGAACTTAGGCGAACCTGCCTCACGTTCCCTTATCATCGCCACCCTTAAGACAGGCAAACTGCCTCTTAAAGCTGGGTAACCGCCTTGTAAGGCTGATGGGAAATCAGGCCCTTCCGCTCACGTTCCATTAACATTGCCACCTCTTAAGGCAGGCAAACCACCTCTTGAAGTTGGGTAACCGCTTTGTAAGGCTGATGGAAAATCAGGTCCCTGCACTCACGTTCTCTTAACAAAGCCACCTCTTAAGGCCAGGTAACCGCCTCGTAAGGCTGATGGGAAGTCGGGCCCCGGCACTCACGTTTCCTTAACATCGCCACCTCTTAAGGTAGGCAAACCGCCTCTTAAGGTCAGGTAACCACCTCGTAAGACTGATGGGAAATCGAGCCCTCGCACTCACGTTTCCGTAACAATATCGCCTCTTAAGGCCGACAAACCATCTCTTAAGGATGGGTAACTGCCTTTTAAGGCTGAAGAGAAATCAAGCCCCTACGCCCACGCTCCCTTAAACATTACCGCCTCCTAAGGTCGGCATACTGCCTCTTAGGGTCAGCAAGACAACACCTTAAAACTTTCTGCCTTGTAACGACCCGGTTCCCGAGTCCCTACGAGACACGAGAACCGGACCGACTCGACTAATCCCAAGACCTAGTCGTCCAACGAGGAAGTTACCAAAAGAGCAGTAAAATAAACCACATTCAGCATGAATATAACTAACAGTAAGAAAGTACAGCAGTAAGGAAAGAAACTACTACAGTATATACCACCACAACAGTAGAAAAACATTTATCATATAACATGAACTGCATGTAAAGGAAAGTACAGCGGAAACAAGAACTACTCACTATAACGGAAACAAAAGAGGTACAAAAGACTGTGGTAAACTCTACTGGACCCTACTCGACCCAGTGTCCTCTGCAGCCGCTGACCCTGGCTGCTCAACACCTGGTCCTCAAAAAGGTAACGAGTGTAACACGTCAGCAAAACGCTGAGTAGAGTGGCAACTAAAACTAAAGACAACAGTAGAGTGTACAGTAGCTGTTATGTTTTATTACTTTCTTTATTTACATCTTTCAATTGTCTCACTATTTCATTTATTTCTCAGATCTTTTACTTGATCTCGAATGTTCCTCGTGGGAACGATCTTGATTGCAGTCTTTTCCAAAAAGTAGAAGTAGCACGTGGTGCTCTCCTGGCCGGGAGAGTCCCCCGTGGTAATCCTACCCTCAGTCAACCACCCCAAGGTCACTGACAGACGTAACGGTGACTACGGCACGTGCGATAAACGCACAGGTAGCTAACCCGTACTGGCACGCGGTAAGTCGTTTCCGTTAACGGGTGCGCCCAAAGCACAGCACGAAACCAGTACAGGGCAGAGCCCTCTCAGTAACAGGGGTCCAACCCCTCCATAGTAACCAAACCGGGGCCTTGCCCCTCCACAGTCCGCGCACCCTCGCCTGACTACCCTAGTTTGCCCCAGCGGGCCTAACAAGTCGGTGTGGGAGGCTAGCGGAACCCCGGGGCCCGTGGGGTAGCTAGTACCTCCCTACACTAGTAGCTCTCCTCGGTACTACGTACGCGAGGGCCAGCAAGTCGGTACAGAGTGGCCAGTCCTAACCCCGGGTCCCTGGGGCGGCTAGCTCCGCTCTGCACTAAACAGGGGGGGGACAGTCGCTCTCCTTGGTACTCCGTACTCAAGGGCCAGCTCACTTCCCTAAAACTATTCCATTCACTTTCCAGGAGTTCTACTCCTACTTCCCCGTAGGGTTCCATCCTTTTTACTCAAACATCCAGGTTTCACTTTCCAGTTTCACATTCTTACAATCCATGTTCTCAACCACGTTATCTATTCACAACAGGCAGCTGTTAATTCAAATTACAGGCAGCTTTATATCTCTTTCCATTTTCCAAGACTACAGTATTATACATTCCACTAGTTTTCCCATCCTAAGATTCATGCCATATCCTAGGATCTATCATACAATCTAGTTTTCCAATCCTAGGATTCATGCAACACCTAGGAGCTATCATTCCATCTATTTCTCATTCCTAGGATTCATGCAATGTCCAGGGTTCTATTTATGGTTTCATAATTTAACAGATTTTATTAATAACTTAAAGCCACTCTACCAGGTACAACGGGAGTAATGGGGGCGTGATCGGGAATCCCGCGTGCCTCTGCGACTCCCAAGACTACAACTGGACGAGGTCCAATCACAAGGATCAAACACAAGGAAAGTCTCAAAACAATGCATAGCTACTGTAGACGGGTAGAGGAATTTATTCTGAAAAGAATGCAACTCGAATCGCGGAAAACGGAGCCCAAACGGGCCCTAAACGGGTCGAAAAAGACGATACTGTGCAAAATCAGACGTCTGGAACTTATTCCAGACGTCTTAAAAAGTGGATCAGAGAATTACCTGCTCAGCGTGGTTTCCAAGACGTCCAGAAGTCTGCGGGGACATCTGGCCTAGCTCCAAGACGTCCTATGGTCACCCCGGACGTCTGGAGGTCGCTTCCGCCGTCTGGTGCAACAGCCAGACGTCTGATTCGCGTTGGATGGCAAATCACTGAGCCTGCGCACAGCCAACTCCCTCCCTCAGTACGGTCAGTCGACAGGAAGGAAGAAGAAAGCGGAATACTCACCTTTCAGACGTCTGTATGAGCTTCCAGACGTCTCCCACGCCGTCTGGCTATCAACCCAGACGTCTGATTCTGGAAATTTTTCCAGAACAGGGCACCACCCGGCTTCCGCTCGCGACGCCGCCCGCGTCGCACCTCGCACGTCTGCTGCTCAGACCGCAGCAGGTCCCTCTCCGCGTCGTTCCGCGACCCCTGCGCCCTCCGCCGGCCAGCCAAGCCGCTCCGGCGAGCTCGCCCTCACGGCAGAGCTCCGCCCTTGCACGCCGCACCTCCTCCGCGCTCACTGCGGCCGCCGCTGCCGCCCTCGCGCTCGCTCGCTCTCGCGCACAGGAAGGAGAAGAGGAAGGGGACGGTGGAGACGACAGGAGGGGAGGCGTGGCCTTTTAAGGTCGCGCGAGGAGGAGGAAGAGAGTACGCGGCAGGTCTGCAGCCGCAGAGAGAGAGGAAAAAAGAGAGAGAGAGAGAGAAATCGCGGGTCTGCGCGCAAGGCGCGCAGATGAATTTCTCGTGCGAAAAAATAACTGTTTCCCAGACGTCTGGAAACAATCCCAGACGTCTGGTAAGACGTCTGGATGTGATCCCAGACGTCTTATCTGATGTCTGGGCCACCTCCCAGACTTCTTAAAAGACGTCTGGGGCACGCATTCGTAACATGCCTCATCACAAATGTTCCCCTCATTTTTCATACAACCGGGACAACATTTGGGGGCATACTATACTGCGAAGTTTTAAGTATCTTTACTACTCTCTCAGCAGCATTCGCATGCTAGAGAATGGAAGCCTATGATGATGGGCAAAAAGTGCCCTTGGACTTAAATCTTCTCACATAGCCCATATAAGGATCCGAACACCCAAACTCGAAGTAAACAAGCAAACCCGGCCTAACCTGATCCGCCTCCACTCCAACGGATCTGGATCCAGGCGAACACGACCTCTCCTAAAGGCCCAACACTCCTAAAGTCAATAAAGCACGGCAACAGTACCCATAATTCCTATGCCGATAGTAATTATGAGGTTACCGGTGCAATTAATGCTCTGACAATGGATGAGCCCTGACAACGAACTTACCAAGAAACATGACAAGAACGCAAAGAAAGATCTCGTAGGCTTTCCTAGCTATAACAATACTCTTTATAACTATAAATAGAGAAGGAGGCCCATGCAAGGTCTCTTCATGCGATCCGAGAGAAAGGAACTTCGAGAGATTGTAATTACCACTATTTCCAGTGGATTTTCTGGGAGCTTTGTCCTCTCCCCAAATGTGCACCCCTTGTAGTGAAACTGGATAACCAATCTCTCTGTCTTTTTATGATTGCCTTTTGTGTGATTGCTGGGTCAGGAGCTCGATCAATAATGACATAAGTAATCTTAAGATCATGAATTTTAATAATTGTGTATGAAACAGTTTGCATTAAATCTATGCTACCCATTATTAAATGCATCACCAACTAGCCTGGTTTTGAGAGTACTAGCTTTTAACCGGTGTTTTGCTGCGGGAGCGTAAAAATCAATCATATGAAAGTCTAACATGACTTTCAACTGATGCATTTTGATTTTCGATCGGTGAAAAATCAACACATCGCTCGTTGCAAAATGCATTGCCTAGTATATCTTGATTTTTAACTGGTGAAAAATCAAAAATACCGATTGAAAATCAATACACATCATACGTTGCAAAATACATTATTTAATATATTTTGATTTTTAATCGATGAGTTAGATTGGTTTATAATACCTGATTTTATATATATATTATTTCATACTTTTATAGAAATATACTCAATATTAGTCTGTATTGAAAGAGTACAAGATGTGGAAGTTGATAAGAAAGATAAAATTTAAAATGGACATACATGTTAAATAATGCGTAAGAAAAATAAAATAATAAAAAAATAAAAGAAAAAAAGATGAGAGAAAGAGAGAGAGGGATACTAAACGAGAAAAAGATATTGAAAATTTTAATAAAAAAAAATGAAAGAGAGCAACCACAACGAAAAGAAACAAAAAAAAGTTAACAGTACACAAACTAATATATGTATAATACTCAATCGACGATGCTTTAGGTATATAAAAGATTTGTGCTTATACGAGACAAAAAAAAAAAAAAAAACGAGTTGTAATTACTATTTTTATGATTATACACATGCATTCCAGAAAGTACACAGGCATAAAAAACCCCAACAAATTAAAGATTGAGGATGGGTAGAATCTTTTTTTTACGACGAGGAAACCCTTGCCAATAATAGGAACCACTGCACCCACGCCAACAGGTAAATCCTAGGCTCAAATTTGCGACCCTCCATTTCCTCTTTGACAGGTATTGAAGTGCTGGTCACCAAATGAGACACTAAGACGACATATGACTTGAATTTTTGCTTGCATGGATCACAATTGAGAAATGTAATAATTTACTTATCATTTATTATATTGCATCGACCATGTTAAAATATCATCGGTGATAATATGGTGGGTGATATTCCAAATAGAATTAAAATATTCAAATTTTAAAGGTGTTATTTAACTTAAAATCAAGTTACAGGTTATATTTTAAAAATCATCGATAGTATTTGATTTAAAATTAAAATATTATCGATAAAATTTAATTCAAATTTTAAATATTAGTTATTCATCTATAAATATTACTGATATAATTTAATTCAAATAAAGACGCATGTCGTGCTACCGTACATTTATGGTGAATGTACACATAATATATGTATAGCTTTTAGATTTTATTTTAATGTTATGACTTTTATGCTTGGTAAGAATATTTGATGATATCACTTGATACAGGTTCTTCGATTTCCAAGAAGAAAATGCTACTTAGTTCTGATCGAAATTCGCAATGCAGAAATGTCTTTCTTCATTTACCGATCATTTCGATGACTATCGGAATTTTGATATTATATGAATACTGCTATCCAAAAAATGGTGGGACCTCTGGAAATTATTATTTGAGTTGTCTCTCTCTGGTTTTGCACTTTCTTTTTGGTGAAAAGCATACAACGTGTAAAGAAAGTAGGTATCTTTGAGGGTCACTATTTTATGAGGTGTCCTCGTCAAATTAAGTAGAGTTAAAGCACGGCCAATTGGTGGAGGATTCTTCCTGCTTAGCTATACGATTCACCATGTATGGAAAGACTAAGATAAAAAGCAATGTATGTAAAGACTAAATTGATCCTCCATAAAAGAGAAGGGGTGCACAAAGAGAAGTTGGATATGAAATGACGAAGAAAAAGATCTCTTAACTACCAATACCTCTTCTTTCATGAATAGGAGAGTGAAGGAGTATAAGCTAATTATCTAAGTACTCGTGACAACCAAATTCACAAGGGATCACCAAGGGCTTCAGATGTTGAACATTGTGCCTCCTTGAAGTCTAACAAGGGCATGAATGATGTGTAGTAAAGATGTTTTACAATCACACGTAGGATCTTCCAAGGATTACTAGTAGGAAAAGGAAGAGTACGGAAAGATTGAGATTTCAGGAACACCTTAAGGTGATCTTTGGTTTGTAGAATTAACTAACTTAGCGAAATAAACAGAGGAATAAGTGAAAAGTAGAATAAATAGGGGGAATTGTAAGGCTTTGGTGTTTGGGTTATCATATGTCACTTCAATAAATTAAAGAATAAATGAATTATTGTGAGGAATAAATTAATTCCATCTTTGAGATGGAATAAGTTTGTTCAAGAAAGACAACAAATTCGAGAATTAATTCAATTTCAAAATTAAGTCAATCATACATGAAATAAATTGCCTTATTTCACTAAACAAACACTACCTAAGTATTTTTTAGTGAAGATTTTCTCCCCTTATCCTTTTTTGTTTTGGAATATAGGTGTACATGTGAATAACACATGAATACACAAACATAGACTCAGCATAGTTTAATCCAAATATAGCCAATTGGGTACTATCCCTTGGATCTAGATCTTGCTCTTGATGAGATTAGACTCAAAATCCATGCAAATTAGTAGTAGATTGATGATTAACCAAGGAAATGCATGAGATCTAGATAAAGATTACATAAATCTTTGCTAATTAATTAATATCAAGTAGAATTCCACTCAACTCTCTTAAAAGAAGCACTCTCACAGAAGAAAATGAGATAATAGAACCAGTAGTAAAAAAAAAAAAAAAGAATTGCCTAAGGGTTCATCCCTCTATTTATAGGCATTGATTAAACGTGTTTTGATGATACTACGAAACATTTTATTAAATCTCGATCTGCACCTGTCACCCCTCACCATTGTTAATTAAAGAAAAAATATAAACTGTACTTTCCTCTTTTTCTCATCACTAGAGAGGGTAGATCAAAAGGAGGTAGGAGGACCTCCAAAACCATGGCACCACCACCACCACCTCCATCACCTCCAAGTTAATCCTCCTTGCCTGGTCTTTCTACAATTGCTCCTACTTTGTTGGCCACAACATTGTCCTCCGCCTCTTTGCCCTTCTCTCCCTCCCTCCTCTCCATCCATGCCATCATTTTTACGCTCCCTACCATGGAGGACGTTGCTTGCAGCGTCCTCATTGCCAACAAGGTTGTTTCCATTGCAACACTAACCTTTAGGGCCTTACTGTTGGAGACACATTTCATTCCTTTGTTCTATCTCCAAGGCCTTGCGTTCTCCCCTTGTTTGCACATTCGTCTGCAAGGTTGGTGCTGCTTGACTCAAATTCATCCAAGCAACATGGAGGTCCCTCCAACTCCTTTGTGTAATGATGCTTCTAGCATCGTCTTGACATTGTTCACCCATAGGTTTGTGCTTAGTAGGATTGTTCTTGGGGTGATTGGCACTCTATCACATGATATAGCCATCACTCATATATATGTAGTACCAAAATTCCTCAAATTGTTAAGCATCATGATAGTTGCTTTACCTATGTTGTTGTTGCTGCTATCGAGAGGGGTAAGGTTGATGATGCCTTAGGGAAGGATGAGGTAAGGAGAGTACATGGGTGGGCATGTACTTTTAGACTTTTGAAAGGAGAGGCAATTCCGACAATTGCCACCATTAAATTTAATGATTGTTAAGGGTAGATGGCTTTTTTTCTTTTTTTTTGAGAAAATGGGAGTACTATTTTATTCATCTCCCACTCCCAAGGAGCAAAAAAAATGTGACGGGACTAGATCAAAACCCACCTAGTACAAAAGAGAGAAGAACCACGACTTGTGACTTAGTACATGGAAATACCAACAAGCAAAACCCAAGCCTAACAAGGCAAAACAAGCAAAATCTCAGCAAACATAAGGCATTTGAATTTTGTCCAAGCTAAAAGTGCCAGCCAATTGGTAGGATGAAGGGCCAAATGACAAGCAGCTACATTGGCCATCGGATGGGAGAACTCCACAGAAAGGATGTGATCCTCACAGGGTAGATGGCATTTACTCTCACGACCATGTAAGCATGTTTAGTTAAGAAGTTTTTGGGGTATTACATAATTATAATGTATATAAAGGTATGCATGTAAGTGGGCACATTTCTATGGACACCCATATAAAAATCCTTAGTAAAAAAGGGTCCTTCAATGGACATTTATACCCATAAGATATTTGCACTTATGATTGTTGCAATGACCTAAACCTAAACTCAAGTCAAATGAGAAAAACTGGACATAGCAACTTGTTAGATATGGGTCCACTGGACCCCATCAACCACTTAAAATGCTTATGCCCAAGTTGTCAAGTATTAATTTTTAATCCTTATATCCCGTTGCTCATTTTTATGAGTTTACTTTGTGAGATTATTTTTGAAAGTATTACAACATACCTCATTTAAATTTCTGATGCCTTTATCATGGTTTGATAAATCAATCAATATACTCTTAGTAGTAGAGCCAGCTTCACCTTATGACACACTCATTGGCCATCCTAAGGTTAACCTTTCCCTCTTACTAGAGGGAGTCTGACTTTGATACCATTTGTAATGATTTGAGTCTAAATCCAAGTCAAATGAAAAAACTTGGTGGTGACAACTTCTTAGGTATGGACTCACTAGCCCCAATCAACCACTCAAAATACATGTTTCAATGTAAATTATCAAATTGTAATTTTCAATTTCTCATTACCATTTTTGAAGGTATTACAATTAATGCATAGAAAGTATGTAAGCCTTCGGTTCACAAATCAGACAATCATGGATCTTGAGCAAGCAAACGTGATATAACCAATCTAATTCATGTTAAGATGAACACAGTACAAATTATAATGAACAAAGTCCAAACAGGCGGAGAGAGATGTTTATGGTACGTTCAACGTGATTAACCATTTCCCCAGAAGAAAAGTCTGATTATTATGACATGTGCTGTTTATCTAATATCTAAGAGAGAGAGAGAGAGAGAGAGAGGGCTTGGCGCGAGATGATGGGAGGAGGGGAGAGAGAAGGGGGAGATATTGACGGAGGAAAGGTGAGAGAGAGTAAGAGGGAGGAATTGGAGGTTTGAAGAGAGAGAGAGAGAGAGAGAGAGAGAGAGAGAAAGAGATTTGAGGAGGAGAGAGAAAGTGTGAAGGGGGAGAGTCCCACGAGGAGAAGTGCTCAAAAGGGTTGCCATTTCCTTTCCATATTGAGAGAAAGAGATTGGGGAGGAGGTAAAAAGGAGTTTGCGGGATACTTAATTTTACCAAATTATACGTTTGCTATTATCAGATAGGTCACACAGGAGCTGTTAATTATATCATGGGCCGTGTTAAGCTCCAAATAAAGAGGATCGAGAACACCACCAACAGGCAGGTCACCTTCTCTAAACGCAGGAATGGCCTCATCAAGAAGGCCTACGAGCTCTCCGTCCTCTGCGACATCGACATCGCCCTCATCATGTTCTCGCCTTCCGGCCGCCTCAGCCACTTCTCCGGCCGCAAAAGGTCCCTACTCGCTTATCGAATTTACAAACGCATACACAATTACATACCCTATGTATCAATTGAGCTCTTCTCTTTATTAATTACTTTCAATCTTTGTTTATATATATATATATATATATATATATGTTTCAGGATTGAGGATGTTCTTGCAAAGTATGTTAATCTTCCGGAGCATGACACAGGAGGGTGAGTTTTCTTTCTTGCTTGCTTGCTTTCTTTCTTTCTTTCTTTCTTTCTTTCTTTCTTTGTTTCAATCTTATTTATCAATGTTCATATAAATTTAAATATTTCATCAATAACTTTTCATTGGTTTCTGAAACGATTTTGTTTTCCCTTTTTCTTTTATCCAGGACAATTCAGAATAGAGAGGTACCGTTGCTGACTTAATAACGAGGGAACAGAATAAGAATATCCTCGCTTTCAAAAGGAAGAAAAATGACAATAAGATTATATATATCTTCAATGTATAGCGTTAATTCCAATTGTCTTTATGCCATAACCCCATCTTAACTTTTATTACTACGATTCCAGTACTTGATCAGAACCTTGAAGAAGTTGAAATGTGAGAGCGACATGGCTGCCCAAATTCCCAAGTACGTCCTCCAAAATTTTACATCTTCCACGTTCCTCCACGTCACATTTATTTAATTTGACCGTTTTTTCCCTTATTTGTTTCCTTGCGTAAAGTGCTCCGGGACCCTCCAACAACAACGTAGAGGTATTCTTAAAATAAAATTTAACAATCGTTATTCTAATTGGGACTCTTACGAATCTTCCATGATATCACAATGTATAGTTACGAATTAGTCCTTCCGCAGAAACTCCAGCAAGAGATTAAAGACTTGCAACAGCAATTGCACGCTGCGGAGGAGCGAATTCGGTAATTAACCTAAAATTTCCCTCCAAAAAGCCTCAGTTAATTTCTCTGATAGGTGCAAACAAGCCGGAAGTTAAGTTGATTAGTTACGAGTTGGCTGGTTCTGTTACAAGTTTGTTTAGAGTTAGCTGTAAATAGCATGACATTAGTCAAGTAAAGGAGGATGAAATGGTCTCTATCATTCTTATGCATATATGTGATCTGTTGGCTTTCTTGTTGGCTCCAGATACTTCGAGCCCGATCCCTTGTCGATGACGTCGTTGGCGGACTTCGACACGTGTGAGAGCACCCTTCTTGACACCTTGTCTCGTGTCATGGAGAGAAAGGTAAATGTAGAGATATATATGCCATGAAGTTAAACAGATAGTTAGTTTTACGTGTGCATGGGGGCGCAAATTAACAACACCCTAATTTTATATGTTCTTGTCATTGCAGAAGTACGTGTTGAACAATCACATTTGTTCATACGATGCTGCAAACATGCAGGTAACATTATATAGGGTTTTCGCGGGAAAATAAAATAAAATAAAAACGAAACCGACGCTAATTTCTTCCTGTCTGTCTGGCAGATGTTATTGGAGACGCAAGATATAATACCTAATTCATATGAGGCTGAAGTGATGGGATGGGCCGCTGAGGAGGCTCCGAATAACCCAGAGCAAATCTACATCCCATCTGACCCGCTAATGTCCTTGAGGTAGTCATCTTAACCTTTGCTTGCCAATTATTTAAATGTTTTTTTTCCACAACAATATATATATATATATATATTTCTATGTTTGTATCCGGAGTGGAGGTATATATTTTTCATGGTAGAATATCATATAGAATCATGATTCTGGGTCCGTGTAACGTTGCAAATTTTGTAGCAGAAGTCTCAAAGTTTAGGGAGATTATTACATCATACTTTGGGTTCAGATTTGGACTACGTACATTGGGAGTTACGAAAGAAACATTAAGCAAGATATTCGAAGCTCCTTCCCTAACATTGCGGAATCGGAGATAGTCATGGCATTGCAATTGGTTAGCCGTGTAATTAATTGTCTATCTTTTGTAGGGAACCAGAGATATATGACTCAAATTTTGCTAGCACAAGCTTGCAAGTTGATCCGCGGATGGATGCAATCTGCCAGATCGAGAATTCAAGCTCGGATCATGACATGCCCACATGGCACCAAGTATATGCGTCGACGACGGAGCTCCTTGCTTCTCTCATCTCACCGGGGCCTTATCCGACTATGCAGGTTAGGGTTAGGGTTAGGGTGAGGGTTTTTTCTTCCTCGATAAGATACACAATAAAAACAGTTTGTATATGTTTGATCATATCTTAAGCATCAATCTTGCCTTGCTTATCAGCATCAAATGGTGGCTGCTGATTTTGCAACCATAATGCCGCCGGACCAGGTGGACAGTATCCCGAGCTGTTCGCACGTGCCGCAGCCTACCACCGAGGAGAGCATAGCTTTTGAGGGTGGAGATCCATCCATGGTGTTGCCAGAGGGTAACGTGGACCAATGCCAATCAACGTAGGGGAGGTCCCATTCGATTGGCTCTGTTTCACACACCCGCCGGTATACTTTTGACACTTATAGGTAAATACGAGCAAGGAATCATTGTAACGGCTGATGGTACTCTTCAATTAGTGTTGTTGATCAGAAGAGCTTAAAACCGACACTTTGAATCGAGTGGAGAAACGAATGGCGCTTCTTGGATTTCTCTTTCTCTGTTTTTTTTTTTTCCCGCTTGCGTGAATGGATTTGTTAAGACGAAAATACCAATGAACTACGTACGTACGTACTCGTGACCCCTCACATCGGCTGATGGAAAAATTAAAAGAGCTCAGATGCAAATTATTCCGGAATGAGATATCCTTAGGTTGTAAACTTTTATTCTGTTTGTGAATGCACGGCAACGGTACTCTTTCAATTAAACCATGTTAACATGGGCATCTTAGGATTTGATCGATGTTCACCTTTGGTTTCGATGTGTGGATCGTTAACGCTTATAATATATCCACATTTGGTAGCAAAACGGAATCGTGCATGCCCAAGAAGTCCTCCAAAAATTCAGACGTCAGAGACGTTAATCTCGAAGGATAACAATTAAATTATACCTAAACGAATGAATGGGACGCAAAAATAACAATCAAAGATTCTGAACAAGCGGGCAGGTTAGTGCCACACACACACACACTCACACATAAAAAAAAACAGAAAAAAAAAAAAAAAAAATCAAGGCACTTATCCCATTCGACTAGTAAAATCCCCACCGCTTGCCCACTGCCACTGGATAAATCCTGGGCTCAAACCCGTGACTCACTGTTCCCCATTTGACAGGTATAGTTGTACTGGCCACCAACTAAGATGCCGAGGCGGTGTAGGACACCCAACACATAGCATTCTCTATTGTCCATGGCTAAGTTTTTGACTTGTAACTTGTTTCTTCTTGCCTTACCTTATATATGCCGATGAGTGTCCTTTCTAGTAAGGTGTTCAGGCTCGGGTTGCCGTCTGTCGACGCTTTGTTCGGGGTTGGGAGCTTTGGCTATCTTGAGTCTGTCCCTCTTTTCATGTTCTCTGATGTGACAGACAGGTTTGGTGGATGCCTCCTGCACGTTTGATCAATCAGGAGATATTTGATCAGGAGTTAAGTATTTAATTTATCTCTAGTTTATATTAGGTTAATTAAATTTAATTTAAAATAAAATTATTTTATTTTTTAAAAATAATTTTAATCTATCAAAATATTTAAATAAATTAATTCACTTATTTTATTATTTATTTTACTCCATCAAATTTTTTATACATCTACTCATTTCACAAATTTATTATTCTTTTCTTTTTTTTTCTAAACGTAAAAGAAAAAATCGTAGACAGTTGTGATCAAAATTCAATTGGGATAACGGATATTTTATTGGTCATGCCTCTCTTGCTCGTAAGTGTGCCCCTCTTCCAAGTCGAGCTCGGCGAAGGATTTGTATTCACCTCAATATTTCTTAGGAAAGATGGCAATGCGGGAATTCTTAAGGGAGGTGGCAATGGTGAACTTGTTTGAGTTGGAAGGACATACGGTTGTTCGAGGGGAAGGGTAAAATGCAAAACGCAAATTTAGAAACTGCTCTTATTTTGGGTTTAACATTTTAAGTAACCTTAATTGCCAAAAATGTGGCACGGAGAAGAAGTGGTTCCCAACTTCTCGAAGAATGGCCTGTGCAAACGTTTGCATAGCACTCTCTCCCCATGTACTCCCTCATCCTCCTCCCCAACAAGAAAGTTGCAAAGCAGCATAGTGATTAATATCTAGGCATATGTTTGGATGGAAGGATCACGGAGGAGCGAGAGGGAAAGGAAGAAAATTTTTTATTAGGTGTTTGAATATATAAGTAGAGGGAAAGTAAAACATGAGATTTTGGATAATTTTACTAATATAACCTTTACAATAACCTTAAGAATGTATATATATGATATTTATTATAAAGAGGGATAAAAGAGACAATTAAAATAAAATGATAACTAAGCATTTTCTTTTCTGTCAATACTTCCAATTTAAAAGCAGAATAAATCTCTCAAAAAGTTGACTTTTAATCTCTCTTATTCCCTCCCCTCCCTTTCCTTTCACTTACAAAAGTTTTAACCAAACATGTTTTTACCATTCCTTTCCTTTCCTTCCCTTCCCATCCCCTCCTAATCTTTCCACCCAAACATAGGCTAAAGTAAAGGAACCATCTCTCATAAATATTCTTACTTGACTAAGAAACTATAATTAATACTACTAAGATCTTAATCATAATCCACTACCAACTCATTCTTGCTAAGGTATCAATTAAGTAATAGTTATATTATAAATAGAGGTGGGCATGTGTATTTATATTGCTACTATAACAAACCACTGGGAGAGGCTCACCGGCCTCTAATATTATAGGATCTAGATTTGTAGCAAATAACAAAGGGTACCACTATAATGTTTATGAAATGCAGGCACTTAATTAAACATAAATTCATGATTATCGCTCATGTATTGACACCTCCCTTCAAACAAAGCTTTCTTGTAAAGCTGAAGTTTACTTGGTAGCAACATGAGTTTTGTTGTTAGAAGAGGCTTAGTGAGAAATGTCAACCACCTGATTGTTAGCCAGGATGCATGGCACATTGGGTTCTTTGCTATCACCTCTATAATGGACAAAGTGGTAATCAACTTCTACATATAAGTTACCTTAGTATTATCACAAAGATTGTTGATGATTGGTGATGTTGGGTTCCCAATTCATGCAATAATTAGAAAATCTTAATTACTTCAATAAAGGCATTAGCAATGCCTCGATACTTTGACTCAATTAAGGAAAGATCAACAATGGATTACTTCACCAAGAAATTGAAGCAACTCCCAACAATATTACGAATCTAGTTGTGGATTTGTGGTCATAAAGATATGATGCCCCATCAGTGTCAGAGTATGCTAGCAGTGACAGAGTGGGAAATTTGGTGGGGGCAATTGTCAAAATTAATTGTTCCTTTGACATATCACATGCAGTACTCATTTCAAGGCATCATAATGGATATTTGTTGCTTGATACATAATTGACTAAATTTGTTAAATTGATTGATTTTTTTATTGCAAAGGAAAATATTAGGCCTTGTGGAAAAGAGATATTGCATGCAATAAGTTGGTGATAAGGAGTTTGGTCATCCAGTGGACTACTTTTGGTGAGAGCCAAGAGAGAATTGGATGCCATAGGAGCTTGGACAAGTTTGACACCATCTAGATTAAAATTGATTGATAAGTTTGCTATATATGTTCGTTGATAAAGCATAACTCCAAATAGAGTTTGTGATATGCAACACCAAGAAAATATGATGGGAAATCAAGGTCATGAACATGAAAAGCATCCTGTGTTTTCTTAATATGCTTGCAATGGCAATAGGGAATGAATTGACAAGAAGTATATCATCCACATATATCAAGAAATAAGCCATAGAATTAGATGTGCATTTAATAAATAAGGGTGTATCTATTTTAGAATTGTAGAAGCTAATGGAGAATAGAAATCAAGATAAGCAATTAAAACCATGCCCTTGGTGCTTGCTCAAGTTTATATAGAGATTTGTTCAATTTGCATATGTGTGTGGGAAATCCTGATGAATGAAGTCTTGAAGCTTGCCATATAGATCTCTTCATCTTAGTCATCATGGAGAAAGGCATTCTATATATTGAGTTGTGTAATGGACCATTAATTGGAAATAATAAGAGTAAGAGGTATGTGAATTGTAATGGTTTTGATGACGAACCCAATGACCTAAATGTAGGTTCTAAAGGAGGGGAGGTGAGATATGCGTGATACGAAATAAAATGCAAAAATATAATATCAATAACACAAAAAGAGAAATCTCACAAGCATACAGGTATTTTTAGGTGGACACTCAAACCTGAGTAAAAACCACCACCTAAGCCTCTCGACTTAGGATTTTTCGATTGACATAATGCAGCGATTCTGGTAAGCGGTTCGTATATAAAAAATTGTCGTTGTTGTTGTAGTAAGTGTCACAAATACAAACCGTTATCGCATCAATTTTATTAATTACATAATTTTTACTAGTTTATTCCAAGTCGTTCACTGGAAGACAGTTATTGATATACATCACTCTGTAAGTCCAAGATTATTCTTTAATTCCAAAAACGATTAATTTTATATACAATCAACAACGAATGAAGGAATGAATCCATAAAGAATGAATTAAGGGTTCCATTATGTACAAAAAGAGTCAATGAAAATGCTTGCAAAAATTTACTTACAAACAAGCATCAAATAATACATTGATATATTCTATACCATCTATTTATAAGTTATATAACTAATATTCACATCTATATTCACTACTAACTAATATTACATATCATACTAACTTAACTTAATATACTAATATATACAGTAACATATATAGAAGCTACAGCAACAGATACAAATGTCGCTGGACCCTAGAAAAACTATATACAAACTCTAAAGCAAAAACTAGGATCTATAGCAATAGTTATCTTACCTTTAGTGATGTTTTATTTTGTCATTAATGATATATAGTTATTTATATACATATATATAGCTATACTGCTTATACGTATGCTTATTATTTACCTTATAGTTATTTATTTATATTCACATATACGCTATCCATTATACATATACATATACATTTCTTCTTCTATTACTACTTAAGCCTCTTCTATGTTCGTCTTCTTCCTTATCTAAACACTTAGCTGTTTACTCTTTTGTACTTAATAAGTCATTAGGCTTTTTATTACTTAACAAAAATTTGTTAATTAGTGGGCACGCCTTTCGAGGGATACATAGCACCTGAGGATCGGGTGGGACCAGACATCTACTAAGCGCATCCTAATTTCTTAATTAGGTTGCTTAATTATTTCTTTAGCTCAAATTTGAGCTTAACCAAGCCCTCGCACAGTAACCGGCCCCCGGCCACACACACAACTCAGAATGCTCAAGTATGCTCAGATGAGTGGGTATGTTCGGTTGTTTCGGGCGCCCGGCACCCATGACGACTGAACTACCAATGCAACAAAAACCATTTAAAGTACTGAGAGCGCTCCTCATCTTACGATGTGGTGCTATTCGAGCACCGCATCTGCGGTGAAATTAAGCTGCGACTGTGCCAAATTCACGATTTTGGCCCTCAATTCGAGGGCCATAATTTATTGTAAATTAAACTTAAATTATAGGAATTTAAAGTATTTACATAGTACTACTTAATTGTAAAATCAATTTGGAATTTTAATTATATTTACTATATAAATTAATTAGGTAAGGTATACAGTTTATACATGACTGATTTTTGGTTTTATTCTTTAATTACGTATAAATTAGTTATTATATGGTCTAATTGACCTTATACTGAGTTAGTATATATGTTAAAGTATTTAATGTATATTTTTATTGTATTTTACAAGCTTTATTTCTATTTTATTTACATTTAATTAGTATAATTTTAGACTATTTTAGTTATACATTAAGTTTAAATAGTATATACAATATAAATATACTGAAATTAGCTTAAATTACTTAAAATACATTAGTACAAATATACAGTATAGGTTAGTTGAATTATAACTTAAATTACTAATTTATTTTAATTTAACCTAATAACTTAACTACTAACTTAATAAATTAATTATTTATTCTGTATATATAATTAAATTAAGGTATAGGGTTTAATATGCTTATAATATACATATAAATACATATATACAGTATTGTAACTTAATATGATTCTTTGTAGAGGTTGTTAATTTATATAGCTATTTAGTACATATAAGTTAGTTTACTTAATGAATAGTTATATAATTTAGTTATATACAGTATAATCTAACTTAAATGCTTAATTTATATACTACAATATATACATAAGTTATTTTTATTATAAATGTGTATAATTTACATTATAGGATAATAAGCTTACTATATAGATTATATATACACTTATATACATATTATATAATGTATTTTTAATATTTTTAGGGTTTTCTCACCTTTTATGGTTTTTATATTTGTTATGAAGGTAGGAGAGGAGATGGAAAGAAATAGATGAGGAGAAAGGGATTGTTGAACATGCGAATCGCTACGCTAATGTTTGATTTATACCGAAATGAAAATTCTGGGTAGAGCACAGGGAGGCAGACGTTTGATTTAAAAACTACGCGTTTCTTTTTATTTGTCACAAAGTTATTCAATTTAAAACTATTTAATTATTTACAATAAATAGAAGAGAGAGATAGAGTAAGAGAAAGAGAGAATATTACACATAGAAATAAAAATGAGATGTAAAATAAACAAAGAATTTATCATTAAGGAGATTGTTCATTACAACTAGAAAGCATAAAATAATTGCACTAGAAAGCGATAAATTTACTCTACAAAGCATTAAAAGAATGGAGGGAGAAATGTCCTCCTCGACGGTCACTTGGAGGATGAACAAAACTACTCTAGAAAGCATTAGATCTATACTAGAAAGAAGTAAAAAGAATAGGGAGAGAGAAATCCTCCTCGACGGTCACTTGGAGGACGAGCCGGACGAGACGACACCTGGACGAAGGAGGACGAAGCAGAAGAACGGGAATGGAGCAGCACGCCATCGTCGTCGCGGGATCAACTTCCGAAAGTGTAATGACCCGATTCCCGAGTCCCTACGAGACACGAGAACCGGACTAACTCGACTAAACCCAAGACCTGGTCGTCCAACGAGGAAGTAACCAAAAGAGCAGTAAAATAAACCACATTCAACATGAATATAACTAATAGTAAGAAAATACAGCAGTAAGGAAAGAAACCACTACAGTATGTACCACCACAACAGTAGAACAACATTCATAACATAATATGAACTGCAGGTAAAGAAAAGTACAGCGGAAACATGAACTACTCACTACAGTGGAACCAAAAAGAGGTACAAGAGAACAGTGGTAACTCTACTGGACCCTACTCGGCCCAGCGTCCTCTGCAGCCGCTGACACTGGCTGCTCAACACTTGGTCCTGAAAGATAACGAGTGTAACACGTCAGCAAAACGCTGAGTAGAGTGGCAGCTAAACTAAAGAAACAGTAAAGTGTACAGTAGCTATTTTAATTTTTCTTTCTTCCTTTATTTACGTCTTTCTATTGTTTCACAATTTATCTATTTCTCAGATCCTTCACTTGATCTCGAATGTTCCTCGTGGGAACGATCTTGATTGCAGTCTTTTCCGAACAGTAGAAGTAGCACGTGGTGCTCTCCTGGCCGGGAGAGTCCCCCGTGGTGATCCTACTCTCAGTCAACCACCCCAAGGTCACTGACAGACGTAACGGTGACTACGACACGCGCGGTAAACGTACGGGTAGCTAACCCGCACTGGCATGCGGTCAGTCGTTTCCATTAACGGGTGCGCCCAAAGCACAGCATGGAACCAGTACAGGGCAGAGCCCTCTCAGTAACAGGGGTCCAACCCCTCCACAGTAACCAAACAGGGGCCTTGCCCCTCCACAGTCTACGCACCCTCGCCTGACTACCCTGGTTTGCCCCAGTGGGCCTAACAAGTCGATGTAGGAGGCTAGCAGAACCCCGGGGCCCGTGGGGTAGCTAGTACCTCCCTACACTAGTAGCTCTCCTCGATACTACGTACACGAGAGCCAGCAAGTCGGTACAGAGTGGCCAATCCTAACCCCAGGTCCCTGGGGCGGCTGGCTCCGCTCTGCACTAAACAGGGGGACAGTCGCTCTCCTTGGTACTCCGTACTCAAGGGCCAGCTCACTTCCCCAATTCTATTCCATTCACTTTCCAGGAGTTCTACTCCTAATTCCCCGTAGGGTTCCAGCTCTTTACTCAGTGCATTCCAGTTTCACCTTTCCAGTTTCACGTTCATACATCCCATATTCTTAATCATGTTCATTTATTCATAACAGGCAGCTGTTAATTCAATTCACAGGCAGCTATTGTTTCCTTTCCACATTTTCCAAGACTGCAGTATTCATATATTCCACTAGTTCTTCCCATCCTAAGATTCATGCCATACCCTAGGATCTATCATACAATCTAGTTTTCCAGCCCTAGGATTCATGCAACACCGTAGGATCTACCATTCATTCTAGTTTCTCATTCTTAGGATTCATGCAATGTCCTAGGTGCTATTTATGGTTCCATAATTTAACAGATTATACCAATAAACTTAAAAGCCACTCTACCGGTTACAACAGGCGAACTGGGGGCGTGGTCGGGAATCCCGCGTGCCTCCGCAACTCCCGAGACTGCAACGGAACGGGGTCCTATCACAAGTATCAAACACAAGGAATTTCTCAAAACAGTATACAGCTACTGTAGATGGGTAGAGGATGTAATTCCGAAAAGCACGCAACTCGAAATGCGGAAAACGGACCCCGAACGGGCCCTAAACAGGTCGAAAACGACGAAACAGTGCAAACTCAGCCGTCTGGAACTTATTCCAGACGTCTTAAAAAGTGGATCAGGCGTTACCTTGCTCTGCGTGGTCTCTCAGACATCCAGAAGCCTACGGGGGCGTCTGGCCTAGTTCCCAGACGTCCGATGGTCACCCCGGATGTCTGGAAGTCTCTCCAGTTGTCTGGAACTTCAGCCAGATGTCTGATTCGCGTTGGATGCGAATCTCAGACCCTGTGCGTACCCATTTCCTCTCTCTCTTAGTACGGTCAATCGAAGAAATGAAGAAGACGGAATAACTCACCTTTCAGACGTCTGGACAGTCTTCCAGACGTCATTCCAGTCGTCTGGCTAGAATCCCAGACGTTTGATTCTGGAAAAGTTTCCAGAACCAGGGCCCGACTCGCCCTCCGCTCGCGACGCCCGGCCGCGACGAGCCTCGTCCGCCTGCTGCTTGAGTTGCAGCAGTCCTCCTGCGTCACTTCACGCCCGCTACGCCCCCGCCGGCCGACCCTAGCAGCCCCGGCGAGCTCGCCCTCACGGCCGAGCGCTTCTTCCTACACGCAGCACCTCCTCCCATGCTCACCACGACTGTCGCTGCCGCTGCCTCACTCGCGCTCGCTCACGCGCACCGGCTGGAAGGAGAAGAGGAAGGGGGCAGAGGTGATGAGAGTGAGGGAGGGGGCGTGCCCTTTTAAGGCCGCGCGAGGAGGAGAGAGAGCGCGATAGAGGGTAGCCTGCGGCCGCAGGAGAGAGGGAAAAAGAGAGGGAGAGAGCGTATGCAGGTATCACACGTGCCAAAAATAACCGATTCCCAGACATATGGAAGTGGTTCCAGACGTCTGGTCAGACGTCTGGACCACTTCCCAGACGTCTTAAAAGACGTCTGAAGCGCGCGTTCGTTACAGAAAGGGGACGAAAATTTGGACTTTATCTCGCGAGAAGCATCCCGGGTGTGGGACAAGCTTCTCTTGAACTTTGGAAAGGTAGAGAAGAGAAGGAAGGGATGAGAATTTCGTATGGAGGGGGTCTCCTTTTATAGTTGCAAGGAGTGGGGGAAAAATGGTCATTACATCTTTAAAATAATAAATGAGGGGTCATTAGTGACGGATAAATCCGTTACTAAAGCCCCCAACGTGGGCGTAGCACCCATGCCCACGCGTGCCTCCTCAGCTGCCTGCGCACAACGCATACACCCACGTACTTCAAATCTCAGTCGTCCGATCGCGAGATCGGACGGCTTAAGACGCGTGATCGCCCGCTGCCGCGCTCGCCTGGCGCGTGTGATGCCGTGTGATGCCGCGTGACGCCACGCGTTCAATCGCGCGTGATCTCAATTGAGCGCAGACAGCCGTCCGATGACGATCCAACGCCCGCCATCGCCCGCACGCCCGCACCTTCCTCCCCTTCGCTGCGGTTTGAACCTGCGCCCGCAGCTCGCGTAAGCGCGCTCGACCGCTGCGCTACGAGGCGCGGATGGTCGAGCAGGCGCTTTTAGGCGCGGCTGACCACAGCCGTTGGATCAAGATCCAACGGCGGAGAGGGAGCGGGTGCGGGGTCTTCAGAGATTGCATGCAGCCGTTTGGGCGACCGAGACGGCGCCACGTGGTGCCATCTTGGCCGTCCATCTTTTGGATGTTGTAGATGGTGCCACGGATGTCGGATTGACTCGATTTTTGCGTTGTTGGGCTACGATCGTCGATCCGAATTCATCCGTGCGGTCGAATTTGGCATTTGAAGTGCGGATTTACACCATCCTGACCCTTGATCTTCTAGGGTTCCCCGATCACTATCTGATGCTACGGATGCCTGATTAGGGCGATCTTGGAGTCGTTGAACTCCAACCGTCGCCCTGATCACATCCATACGGTTGGATCTTCGATCCGAGGCCCCGATAAAATGTTTGCCCTGTCCAAGCACATAAAAGGAGACAATTAACCTCCATTTTATTCAAACTACTCTAAATGCAAGATGATGCATGTTATGCAATATTTATATCATGAAATGCAATCTTATGCTTAAGAACATGCATAAATAGACATCTTAAGTAGTGTAAATGTGTTTACATCAAACCCCCATGCCTATCTTTTGCTAGTCCCTAGCAAAAACTATATGTTATTTATAAAAGAATTAGGTTGGATTATTTGGACCTGAGTTATTTTCAATCATTAAGAAATTGTCTACTTAGGAACTGAACTTTCAAAGACACAACAGCGCCCGAGTATCAGCCAAAATGCAGACCGCCTTAAGCCCTCGCCTTATTCAAAGAAAAAAAAATTTTCTCTTTTTCTTTTTTTTTCTAATTTTTTGGATTTTCAAATTTTAGGGTTTAAGAGTAGCTTTCGACGGCCATTCGACTCACCCAAGATTTGATGAGAACCCTAAGTTTTAAGCATCTTATTGTGATTGTGATAGACTCGTTGACCGGCAGTTAAAACGGACTTCGGATTTCTACGCCTCTAGGTGACCTCAAAAAGAATTCTACCTAAAGGTGTATCTTTACAACCGGTAGTTTTCTCCCTACTTTTATTTTTTTACGGGGTCAACATAAGGGTGAATCCAGTGTATATCTCCCCGATTTATTCTACTTCTCCGCTTCTTCCTAAGTGTTTTGGGAATTTTTAGTGCATTTACTGAGCTGGGTTCTGGACAACCGGTCGATGAGCTGTTACCACCGACAACTTGCCCGCCATACTCGTGCGGCGAAGTGTGGCTTATTTGTTTTTGTTCTTTTCTCCTTTTCTTTTTGATTGATTTTTTTTTCCTTTTTTTTTTTTTTTTTAAGTTGGTGGCTTCTCTGGTCTAAGATTTACATAAAGGCAGTAAAAAGAGAAAGGTCTAGTGACTAGGCTCTAGACAACCTACTTATGGACTGTTACCCACGATAACTTGTCAGCCATATCACCCTAGAGGGTTCATTAGCTACCCAATTTTCGTTAGAATCGCCGAACAACGAGTCAGTGCAAAGAAAGTGTGTAGATGCTAGAAACTCAAAATTCCCTCAAATCAGAGGGCGGGTTGATAAGTCGTATACTTATCACCCAAACTTATTTACTCCAATTAAAATAAAATTCAGGTTGGCGAGAACTCGAGAAACAAATCCACATTTTAGTGGATACACGGGCTGATTAAGTCCAAAGACCTGAAGGGTGTTTGTGTTCAAATCATAATGTAGTATTTCCTAAGATTGAAAATTTTCTTAAACCCAAATTCCCTTTCCTAATTCTGAACTCTTTTTTTTTTAATAAAAGAAAATAAAATAAATCTACGGAGCTGACGAATGAATTCAGAGGTAAATATCCACCCCCCATGCCTATCTAATGCAATGTCCTCATTATATTAAAAAGACATAAAACAGAGTGGAAAAACGTAGAAAGCACCTGAATTGCATGAATGTCAGGTCTGCTCCGAGATGAAAACTAAGAAAAACTATATATGTGCTGAGTTTAGTGCCTTCAGCTAAGCACACTATACAAAGAAAAGAAATGAAGAATTCACAACTGCAGGTCAGAATTAGAATAAACAGAAGAATCTTCTGACCTATCAACAGAAGTCCACAGATGTAGACCAGATTGTGGTGCAGACCCATCCCCGATAATCGAGAATATCTTAGGTTCTGGATAAAAATTATCCAAAACCTAAAATCAGAATGCAAGCGGGGTCGGGCCTGCGATTTATGAGGATACAACCCAAGACCAAAAAGTCGGGTTACAGAGAATTGAAGCCTAAAAGGATAATCGTTGAATGTGTGCTTGAGTTTGACATCCTCGAAACAAATGTCGTAAGGGTTCTGATTTGATGGTTTCAACTTAAAAGGAACCCTTCTACTCAATCTTCCATTTCCTCCAAAATTAACTTCCCAAATCAAAACTTCCCAGCTCCTATCCTCCTCATTCTGAATGTTAAATTCTGAGACCTCTTGCATGTTAATCACCCCGTCTGAAATCTCCAAGTCTAAATGATGTGGCAGAAGCGGAATTGACTTGGGTCTAATTATCTCAGAAACAAAATTATCGATAAGCTCAACGGGGTGTAACTGATAATCAGGGCATTGAATTGATTCCTCCAGAAAATGCGATTTTAGATCTGTAATGTGTGCCCTAATAAGATCAGTTTCCTTAGTTATTGGGCTATCAAATGATCTATCAGATTCCTCAGGCCCAATCGTCTCACAGAAATCGTGTTCAGAAAACTTGCGTGAGACTTCACAACTTGAATCTTCACCAGCAAAGAAATCAAGATCCGTGTCAATGTATGTCCCAAAATCAGTTGTCACTTTCTGTTCCCAGGAGACATACGTTTCCTCGTAACCCAGCTCAGGGATCTCAGGTGAAGAAATCAGATCTTCCTTAATTGGTTGCTTTAATTCAATATGGTCATAACACATGTCCCCCTCAACAGGTGCCTGAGCGGGTTCTGTCATTGGCTTTCCTGAAGAGGGTTCATCCTGGGAATCATCCCAAGATTGAATCAAAGCAACCACGAATCTCATCCTCAATTTCACTAATTTCCCAAGTAGAAACTCACCCGGGTTCTTATCCTTAACATCCTGGAGCCAATTCAACAATGACTTGTTTAAATCATCAATCATTTCAATCAGGGGCTCTAATCTCTCTATGCAAGGTATTGGCTGAACTTCTAAAGATTGAATGATATTCCTTAAGTTAGCCAGAACCTTATCTTGAACCTGATTAACCTGAACCAAATGAGTTGGTTCAAGATTGGGTGGGTTTGACATCAATGCAGAGGAATTACGAATTGAGGTTCGTTATACCCTTTCTGATAATAGGTCATTTCAAATTGTTCAAAAGATGGTGATGACCAAAAGGCAGTGAAATCGGAGGATGGGTAAGGATCGGTGTATCCTTCTTGATTGTAGATCATATTAGGTTGTTCATGAAAGGAAGATGATCTATAATTGATGTAGCTCTAAGAAGGATAGAAATCAGAATCAAAGTGTTCAGGGTTAGACCCTAAACAAGGAGGTTTGGAGCTGTATCCCCAATCTGAATTATCCCAACTAACTGATGGTTGATTACAATACGAGTCGGGATAATCATCATGTTGAGGATAATTCACAACAGGAGGGAAAGAGCGGGAATGCGTGTAATATGTGGAAGGATTCATGAGACATAAGAGGAAGAAAGGTGCCCTGCACTACAAACAATCAAACCTGTCCTTAAATGGGTTAGCCTACAGACCTACAGACTCCCAAACCCTTCTTGAGATAAAGGAACGATTTGATCTACTTCTGTCTGTTCAATCCAACCAGTTAGAAGGAGGGACTGGGGAAAAGGTTCTTCCTTCGGCTTGCGCCTTCGGTTCCTAGAGTACCCCCCAGCCACGATCGTTTGACTCTGCTCCCTTAGCTAGACATCAGATTGAACAGTAGAAATAGACTAATCGAAAATAATCTCATTCTAGATTCTGAAGAGCGAGTCCAATCCTTAAAGCTAACGTCTACTCTGTTTTATTTAGGGCTAGGTTTGAATGTGCTTTGGAATGTGATGGGCCCTTTAAATGGGTTGTGTCCTTAATAATTGATTGATTTGTGCGTGCGTGCACAACCAATGATTTTCGAGCAAGATTATTTTTGATGTGGTGAATTCTTGCTTAATAGCTTTTAGGATTCAACTTTCAGTGTTTTCAAACAAGTTTCGTTGGCACACCAAGTTTTGCAGGCACAAGTGAAGATATTTTCCTTTAAAGTTTAAGAAGAATGTGGAGTTCCTGGTAAATCCCTAAGAGTTAAACCTAATTGGCAGCTACTTGATGAGTTAATTTTATTTGAAGTGGTGTGGCCCAATCAACTCAAACAATTGGCCTGATGCACCACTTAATTAGGCACATAAATGATTACCTAATCTGATTTCTATTCAATTATGTGTTTGAATGTGTGTACCGACTCCTAAGATCGGTTTATCGGTTGAGTTTGAAAATCAAATGAGGTTGTGTACCTCTGTGAGATTTTTTTTTTTATTTTTCTTTTTTTAATGTGGGGGTTGGGGTGAGTATGGGTGTCAAACAACAATCTAACCTTAGAGTTTATAAAAACACCTAGGTTGATTGATGTTTGAATTATTATGTTGTGGAATGAAATCTAATGGGTGGGAGGTGAAGGATAACTTACAGAACCTTCCGCAGCACTTTTCTCCGATCTACCGCTTTTGCCTGTCTCGAAAGAGTACCTGCAATCACAATGAGGAAGGAGAGAAGTGAGGTAAATGATTTGTAAATTACAAAATGCGAAGAGAAATCAAAGATCGTTGCCTCCCCGGCATCGGTGCCAAAATGTTGAACGTGCGAATCACTACGCTAACGTGTTTGGTTTTAGAAAACCTGTCGTTGTAATTTGAAAGCGAAGAATTCGTGTTCAACAAATAAAATTTACACTGAAATGAAAATTCCGGGTCGAACATAGGAAGGCGGACGTTTGATTTAAAAATTACGCGTTTCTTTTTATTTGTCACGAAGTAATTCAATTTAAAACTATCTAATTATTTACAATAAATAGAAGAGAGAGAGAGAGAGGCTAGGAGAAATAGAAAATATTACACATAGAAATCAAAATGAGATGTAGAATAAACAAAGAATTTATCATTCAGGAGATTGTTCATTATAACTAGAAAGCATAAAACAGTTGCACTAGAAAGCGATAAATTTACTCTAGAAAGTATTAAAAGAATGGAGAGAGAAATGTCCTCCTCGACGGTCGCTTGGAGGACGAACAGAACTACTCTAGAAAGCAGTGAATCTATACTAGAAAGCAGTAAAAAGAATAGGGAGAGAGAAATCCTCCTCGACAGTCGCTTGGAGGACGAGCTGGACGGGACGACACCTGGATGAAAGAGGACGAAGCGGGATGAAGGAGGACGAAGCAGAAGAACAGGAACGGAGCAGCACGCCGTCGTCGTCGCGGGATCCACTTCCGAAGGGGGACAAAAATTTGGACTTTATCTCGCGAGAAGCATCCCGGGTGTGGGATAAGCTTCTCTTGAGCTTTGGAGAGGTAGAGAAGAGAAGGAAGGGATGAGAATTTCGTATGGAGGGGGTCTCCTTTTATAGTTGCAAGGAGTGGGGGCAAAATGGTCATTACATCTTTAAAATAATAAATGAGGGGTCATTAGTGATGGATAAATCCGTCACTAAAGCCCCCAACATGGGCATAGCACCCGCGCCAACGCGCTCCTCCTCAGCTGCCCGCGCACAACGCATACACCCACGTACTTCAAATCTTAGCCATCCGATCGTGAGATCGGACGACTTAAGACGCATGATCGCCTGCTGCTGCGCTCGCCTGGCACGTGTGATGCCGCGTGACGCCGCGCGTTCAATCGCGTTTGATCTCAATTGAGCGCAGACGGCCTTCCGATGACGATCCAACGCCCGCCATCGCCCGCACGCCCGTGCCTTCCTCCCCTTCGCTGCGGTTCGAACCTGCGCCTGTAGCTCGCGTAAGCGCGCTCGACCGCTGCGCTACGAGGCGAGGATGGTCAAGCCAGCGCTTTTAGGCGTGGCTGACCACAGCCGTTGGATCAAGATCCAACGGTGGAGAGGGAGCGGGTGCGGGGTCTTCAGAGATTGCATGCAGCCGTTTGGGTGGCCGAGATGGCACCACGTGGTGCCATCTTGGCTGTCCATCTTCTGGATGTTGTAGATGGTGCCACGGATGTCGGATTGACTCGATTTTTGCGTCGTTGGGCTGCGATCGTCGATCCGAATTCGTCCGTGCGGTCGAATTTGGCATTTGAAGTGCGAATTTACACCATCCTGACCCTTGATCTTCTAGGGTTCCCCGGTCACTATCTGATGCTACGGATGCCTGATTAGGGCGATCTTGGGGTCGTTGAACTCCAACCGTCGCCCTGATCACATCCATACGGTTGGATCTTCGATCCGAGGCCTCAATAAAATGTTTGTCCTGTCCAAGCACATAAAAGAAGACAATTAACCTCCATTTTATTCAAACTACTCTAAATGCAAGATGATGCATGTTATGCAATATTTATATCTTGAAATGCAATCTTATGCTTAAGAACATGCATAAATAGACATCTTAAGTAGTGTAAATGTGTTTACATCAGGGATATTTTTAGTATTTTTAAGTGTAGTTTCTTTTATTAAGTTTCATGGTATACAGAACCTCAAAATCCCTCCTTTTCACAAGGAGTATTTTGTCTCGTAAGGGAAATGGGATTTTGCAAAGCGAATACCTAACAAAGACAATTACAATATCCTATAACGTCTCAAAGTAAATATCTTAAACTTAGCTTTTATAAGCAACGTGTACTTCCCTAAGATGGAAGTGGAGCGCGTAGCGAGTCGGTGCTCTTGGATAAAGATTGTGTAGATAGGAGAGAAATGGCACTTCGAGCACTTGGAACTTCTCTTTCAAAGACACAATATGAGTGGAAGTAGTTTTTCTAGGTGTATCTAGCAAAGGAAGGGTCCTTCTCTATTTATAGATAGAACCCTTAGGAAAGTCTAAGTAGCCGTTAGACACAAAAATAAGATAAATCAGGCCAAAATCAGGACCATTTATGATTCTGATAGGGTTATTAGGCGTCTGGATCTAATATCAGACGTATGGGTCATCGTCTGATCTACGGATCGGTTGTCTGATCAACAGATCGGTTGTCTAATCTAGAAGGGTCTAAGGTCTGAACTAAGTTGGATTAAAATGGACGTCTAATGATCACTTATAAGACGTTTAGGATACTAATCTGACATCTAATTCTAGATTAGTTGTGTTCCTATTTTGTCCAGACCTAAACAAGGTTCTAGGATTTAGTTGCTCAGGCAAAAGGTCGGATGTCTGGCAATATTTCTGGACGTTTGGAAACACAAACCTCTGCGGGAATGGATTTCCTAATGCTCAAATGGCTATAATCATCTTATAAAAGTGATTTAGGTCAGATCGTAGCCTAACGCCTATTTATCAGACGTTTGGGATGCTCTATGGAAGGCTGAAAGTAGATGTAAATCATATTAAGGGTTAATCTTTAAAGATTAAGTCTAACAAGCAAACGGTCTTCTAGTTGGACGTCTAGCAAGGTCCTCAAACGTCTTCTAAGACGTTTGGACTAAGGGCTAGACGTCTAAATGTGGCAGACAAAGAGTGGATTTCTAGCTTAAGTGTTTTAGACGTCTGATCAAACAGTTAGACGTCTTAAAGTCAAATATCAAACATCTAATGTCTAGATTGGACATCTGGCAAGGTTTTTTGATTTCTATTTTGGTTTTCCAAGTTCTCTACAAGATGTCTAAGTATCCTAGGATAGTCTAAGTGTTCCTAAGACTACTGTAATGTATTTTGAAGCTCTTTAATAAATAATCTAAACAAATAAAAGGCAAAGAAGTACAATACAAGAAGATATCTATCCTATTCTTCTTGTCTTCAAGCCTCGCTTCAAGCGAAGCGCCTTCTCCTCCATCATGCTCGTCCAATCTGCCTTGGATGTGAGCTTGAGCTCCTCCTCCACACTTGTAACCATTTACATTTAACCTGAAATCTTAAACTCAATGCAAATGTTAAACAACAGGTGTTTTGTTATCATTAAAATTAATGATCGTGATGCCCTTGCACTAACAATCTCCCCCTTTTTGATGATGACAAAACCATAAATATGAATCCAAAAAAATTCTCCCCTTTTTTGACATTATCAAAAAGGTTTAGTCAATTTAAAAAAAAAAATTATCCTATACTCCCCCTTAAAACATTCTCTTCTAATTCCATCATTTTGACAAAACAAGATAGCTATTCATTTCCTCCATTAACTCCCCCTTTCTAATGGAAATATAGCTATGATCATTTGAAACCTCCCCATTAAGGACAAATAGCTTTATCAAATTTTAACTCCCTCTATCTAAATGTTATAGATGAAAAGATAGGGTGAAGGGTGTATCTCACTTACCATGGCCAATGGCACGGCCCAATTGGAGGTTGTTGCTAAAATGAATGGGGCTCCCATCTAAAGCTTGGAGGTTCAAGCATTGAAGCCGGTCTCCAATCGAACGGTCGACGCGTGGCGGTTCGATCACTTGTCTATCTTCTCGTCGATCTTCTCATCTTCCTCTTTGGTCTACTCCTTTGTCCCCCCAATTTGAGTAGTCCATTCTCCAACTTGTAGGTCTAATCTTTCACATTGACATCTTCCTTGAAACCTACAAAATAAGATTCTAATTGATCTTTCCGTATCCAAGTTAGCTTGGATCAGTATTTGTTAGTTCGTCTACTCCATGATGAAGATTCCTTTTCAACCTTATGACTAGTGCTAACGCTTTCATTAGAGAAGTTTTCTAGTCTACTCATTAAATTCTCGGAATTTTTCTTAATGCATGCTGTAACGACCCGATTCCTGAATCCCTACGAGACACGAGAATCAGACCGACTCGACTAATCCCAAGACCCAGTCGTCCAACGAGAAGTAACCAAAAGAATAATAAAATAAACCACATTCACCATGTATATAACTAGCAGTAACAAAATACAGCAGTAAAGAAAGAAAATACTACAGTATGCACCACCACAATAGAAGAGAAAAATACATGTACATAACATAAAGTTTTCAATAGAGAAAGTACAGGGAGTATCAAAAAAAAAAACTACTCACTACAGAGGAAGAAAAGTACAGAAAGTACTACAGGTAACCCTACTAGACCCTACTAAGCCCAGCGTCCTCTGCAACCATTGACTCTGGCTGCTTAACACCTAGTCCTAAAAAAGTAACGAGGGTGACGCGTCAGCGAAACGCTGAGTAGAGTGGAAACTAAAAGCTAAAGAAGCAGTAGAATGTACAGTAGCTGTTATATTTTACTTTCTTTATTAATGTCTTTCTACTTATTCACTATTGATTTATTTCTCAGATCCTTCTCTTGATCTTGAATGTTCGTCGTGGGAACAATCTTGATTGCAGTCTTTTCTGAAAAGTACAAGTAACACGTGGTGCTCTCCTGGCCGGAGAGTCCCCCGTGGTGGTCCTACCCTCAGTCAACCATCCCAAGGTTGCTGACAGACGTAACGGTAACTACGGCACGCGGGATAAGCGCACGGGTAGCTACCCTGCACTGGCACGCGGTCAGTCGTTTCCGTTAACGGGTGCGCCCAAAGCACAGCACGGAACCAGTATAGGGCAGAGCCCTCTCAGTAACAGGGCTCCAACCCCTCCACAGTCCGCGCACCCTCGCCTGACTACCCTAGTTTGCCCAATGGGCTTAACAAGTCGGTGTAGGAGAACTAGCAGAACCCTGGGGCCCGTGGGGCAGCTTGTGCTCTCCCTACACTAGTAGCTCTCCTCAGTACTGCATACGCGAGGGCTAGCAAGTTGGTGTAAAGTGGCCAAACCCACCCCGGTCTCAACCTGAGGGCGGCAAGCTCCCCTTTACACTAAGAGGTAATACGTGCTCTCTTTGGTTCCATGTACCCAAGAGACAACACACTTCCACATTTTTACTTTCTCAATTCCATTCCATTCTCTTTCTAGGAGTTCTACTCCTAATTCCCCGTAGGGTTCATGTTCTTTTTATTTGGCCATTTTGGGTTTCACCGTTCCAGCTTTATCTTTATATAACCCATGTTCTTAATTGTATTTATTCATTCATAACAGGCAGCTGTTAACCAATTTACAGGCAGTTATCATTTCCTTTCTACTTTTCCAAGACTACAATATTTATATATTCAACTAGTTTTCCAGTCCTAGGATTCATGCCGTACCGTAGGATCTATCATTCAAATCTAGTTTTCCAATCCTAGGATTCATGCAATACCCCAGGATCTATCATTCAATCTAATTTCTCAGTCCTAGGGTTCATGCAATGCCCTAGACTCTATTAATTATTTCATAATTGTAACAAATTTTATTAAATAAATTAAAAAGCCACTCTACCAGCGAAATCGGGAGTACTAGGGGCGTGGTCGGCAATCCCGCGCACTTCCGCAACTCCCAAGACTGCAACAGAATGGGGTCCTAACATAAGGATCAATCACAAGGAGTTTCTCAAAATAGTATACAATTACTGTAAATGGATAGAGGAATTAATTCTGGAAAGAACGCAACTCGAAACGCGGAAAACGGACTCCGAACAGGCCCTAAACGGGTCACGGACTCCGAACAGGCCCTAAACGGGTCAAAAACGATGAATCTGTCCAAAATCAGACGTCTGGAACCTCTTCCAGACGTCTTAAAAGGTGGATCAGGTCGTACCTCACTCTGTGCAGTCCTTCAGATGTCCAGAAGCCCACTGGAACGTCTGGCCTTGGTTTCCAAACGTCCGATTGTCACCCCGGACGTCTGGAGGTTCTCTCCGTCGTCTGGCACTGTGGCCAGACGTCTAATTCACGTGGAATGGGGAGCCCTCGCGCCCTCCCGAGCAGAACCTGCACACACACCACCTGCTCTTAGCATGACGAAGCGCAGAAGGATGCGGCGGAAGGCTGCATGGCCGTACACGCGTAAGAGGGAGAAGATAAGAAATATCGTACCTGTCAGACATCTGGACCGTCCTCCAGACGTCTTCGGCGTCATCTGGACGTAAGTCCAGACGTCTGATTCTGGGAATTTTTCCCAGAATCAGGACCTGGTTCGCTCTCCGCCCGCGACATACTTGTTAAACGTTTCGAATCGCTACGCTAACGTGTTCGATTTTGGAAAACCTGTCGTTGTAGTTCGAAAGCGAAGAATTCGTGTTCAACAAATAGAATTTATACCGAAAGGAAAATTCCGGGTCGAACACAGGGAGGCGGACGTTTGATTTAAAAACTACGCGTTTCTTTTTATTTGTCACAGAATAATTCGATTTAAAACTATCTAATTATTTACAATAAATAAAAGAGAGAGAGAAAGGGAATATTACACAGAGAAATCAAAATAAGATGTAGAATAAACAGGGAATTTTTCATTAAGGATATTGTTCATTTCACTCTTACAACTACAAAGCATAAAATAATTACTCTAGAAAGCGATAAATTTGCTCTAGAAAGCATTAAAAGAATGGAGGGAGAAATGTCCTCCTCGACGATTGCTTGGAGGATGAACAAAACTACACTAGAAAGCAGTAAATCTATACTAGAAAGCAGTAAAAAGAATAGGGAGAGAGAAATCCTCCTCGATGGTTGCTTGGAGGACGAGCCGGACGGGACGACGCCTGGACGAAGGAGAACGAAGCAGGACGAAGGAGGACGAAGCAAAAGAACGGGAACGAAGCAGCACGCCGTCGTCGTCGCGGGATCCACTTCCGAAGGGGAACGAAAATTGGACTTTATCTCGCGAGAAGCATCCCGGGTGTGGGACAAGCTTCTCTTGAGCTTTGGAGGGGTAGAGAGGAGAAGGAAGGGATTAAAATTTCGTATGGAGGGGGTCTCCTTTTATAGTTGCAAGGAGTGGGAGCAAAATGGACATTACAACTTCAAAATAATAAATAAGGGGTCTTTAGTGACGGATAAAACCATCGCTAAAGCCTCCTTCGTGGGCGTCATGGGCGGCTCGCGTGCACCTGATCGCCTGCTCACGCGCGCAACGCCTGCGCACGTCTACCGGTTATTAGCCATCCGATCGCGAGATCGAACGACTTAGATCGCGCTTCACCCGCTGCAGCCCACTCGCCTGGCACGTCAGATTACGCGTCCGCGTCGCGCGTTCAATCTCGCGTCGGAGCTATCGGGTGCGAGCGGCCGTCTTATTTCCATCTGGCACTCCACTCACCTGCTTGCTTGCGCCCAATTTGAGGCTCGCAAGAGTCGATCCCGCGACCTTTGCTTCGCCCGCGGCTGCATCACCACTGCGCTACGCCTTCGAAATGGTCGCAAGGATGAATTAGCCAACCGCATCCACAGCAGTTGGATCTTGATCCAACGGCGGAGAATCGACGCGCTGATTGAAGAAGAAAAGGTGCGGCGGTGCTGGAGGCCGTTTAGGAGGCTGAGATGGCGCCACGTGGCGCCATCTTGGCCATCCATCTTCTGGAAGTTGTGGATGGTGCCACGGATGTCGGATTGACTCGATTTTTGTGTTGTTGAGCTGCGATCGTCAATCCGAATTCATCCGTGTGGTTGGATTTGTCATCTGAAGTGTGGATTTTCACCATCTTGGCCCTTGATCTTCTAGGATTCCCCGGTCACTATCTGATGCTACGGATGCCTGATTAGGGCGATCTTGGAGTCGTTGAACTCCAATTGTCGCCCTGATCACATCCATACGGTTGGATCTTTGATCCAAGGTCCCGATAAAATGTTTACCCTGTCCAAGTACATAAAAGGAGACAATTAACCTCCATTTTATTCAAACTACTCTAAATGCAAGATGATGCATGTTATGCAATATTTATATCATGAAATGCAATCCTATGCTTAAGAACATGCATAAATAGACATTTTAAGTAGTGTAAATGTGTTTACATCAGTACTGCCGCGCCGTGCCCCGTCTGCCTGCTGCCCGAGCTGCAGCAGCCCCTCTGCGACACCCCACACCCGTCGCTCCCACGCCGGCCGGCTCTAGCTGCCTCAGCAAGCTCGCACCCTCGCGGTCGAGCTTCTTCCTTCCTCTCACAACCCTCCTTCCCGCACACTTGCCACGACCACTGCTGCCGCCGCCGCTCACTCGCTCGCGCTCTCGCTGGCAGGGAGAAGGAGAAGAGAAAGGCGGAGGAGATGAGGGTGAGGGAGAGGGCGAGGGTTTATATAAGGCAGTGCGGGGAGAGAGAGAAGAGAAACGGCGCGTCTGCAGAGAGGAAAAGAAGACAAAGGCGGCGGGCGCAGTCTGCGCGCGCACGCGCGCAGACGCAACCCGGTACGCTGAAAAAATTTATTACCAGACGTCTGGGAAGGGTTCCAGACGTCTGGGCCACTTCCCAGACGTCTTAAAATCCGTCTGATTCCACGTTCGTAACACATGCAAATTCTTCTATAACACGCATCTTGGTCTTTAAACAAGAAGGTTCAGTTTTCAAGCTAGTATTTTCCTTAATCAATTTGCTATTTTCATTTATTAGGTCATGATTTTCTAGTAATAAATTATCCTTTTCAAAAGTATTTTGTAATGACCCGTTATACTTTTAGTCATTTAAGACGTCTAAAGTTTCAGTCAGACGTCTGTCTAGACGTCTGGACCCATTCTCGGACGTCTGAAAGTGAAATCTTCGTACTGCACTTTGCGCTCTACACGCGGGTGGCGTGCAAAGGCCGTTTCTCTCTCTCTCATTCCCCACGAACCCTAAACCATACTCCCCTCCTATTTATACCCCTCCTTTCCCTTCTCCTCTCCTCACACCACAGCAACCACCACCTCCAGCACTCCTATGCGGCAGCGACGAGGTCTGAGAGAGAGGTGCAAGAGGGGGGCAAGCGAGGGAGAGCGAGAGGAAGGAGGAGAGCGTGGAAGGTTGAAGGACCTTCGGGAGCTTGGCTGTAACGACCCTATTCCCGAGTCCCTACGAGACACAAGAACCGGACCGACTCGACTAATCCCAAGACCTAGTCGTCCAACAAGGAAGTAACCAAAAGAGCAGCAAAATAAACCACATTCAGCATGAATATAACTAACAGTAAAAAAATACGGCAGTAAAGAAAGAAGCCACTACAGTATATACCACCACAACAGTAGAACAACAATCATAACATAATATGAACTGCAGGTAAAGAAAAGTACAACGGAAACAAGAACTACTCACTACAGTGGAACCAAAAAAGGTGGTACAAGAGAACAGTGGTAACTCTATTGGACCCTACTCGGCCCAGCGTCCTCTGCAGCCGCTGACCCTGGCTGCTCAACACCTGGTCCTGAAAAGTAACGAGTGTAACACGTCAGCAAAACGCTGAGTAGAGTGACAGCTAAACTAAAGAAACAGTAAAGTGTACAGTAACTGTTTTAATTTTCTTTCTTCCTTTATTTACGTCTTTCTATTGTTTCAAAATTTATCTATTTCTCAGATCCTTCACTTGATCTCGAATGTTCCTCGTGGGAACGATCTTGATTGCAGTCTTTTACGAATAGTAGAAGTAGCACGTGGTGCTCTCCTGGCCGGGAGAGTCCCCCGTGGTGATCCTACTCTCAGTCAACCACCCCAAGGTCACGGACAGGCGTAACGGTGACTATGGCATGCGCGATAAACGCATAGGTAGCTAACCCGCACTGGCACGCGGTCAGTCGTTTCCATTAACGGGTGCACCCAAAGCACAGCACGGAACCAGTACAGGGCAGAGCCCTCTCAGTAACAGGGGTCCAACCCCTCCACAGTAACCAAACAGGGGCCTTGCCCCTCCACCGTCCGCGCACCCTCGCCTGACTAACCTGGTTTGCCCAGTGGGCCTAACAAGTCGGTGTAGGAGGCTAGCAGAACCCCGGGGCCCGTGGGGTAGCTAGTACCTCCCTACACTAGTAGCTCTCCTCGGTACTACGTACACGAGGGCCAACAAGTCGGTACAAAGTGGCCAGTCCTAACCCCGGGTCCCTGGGGCGGCTGGCTCCGCTCTACGCTAAACAGGGGGACAGTCGCTCTCCTTGGTACTCCGTACTCAAGGGCCAGCTCAATTCCCCAATTCTATTCCATTCACCTTCCAGGAGTTCTACTCCTAATTCCCCGTAGGGTTCCAGCTCTTTTAACTCAGCACATTCAGGTTTCACCTTTCCAGTTTCACGTTCATATAATCCATGTTCTCAATCACGTTTATTTATTCACAGCAGGCAGCTGTTAATTCAATTCACAGGCAGCTATTATTTCCTTTCCACATTTTCCAAGACTGCAGTATTCATACATTCCACTAGTTTTCCCGTCCTAGGATTCATGCCATATCCTAGGATCTATCATACAATCTAGTTTTCCAGCCCTAGGATTCATGCAACACCCTAGGATCTACCATTCAATCTATTTCTCATTCCTAGGATTCATGCAATGTCCTAGGTTCTATTTATGGTTCCATAATTTAACAGATTATACTAGTAAACTTAAAAGCCACTCTACCGGTTACAACAGGAGTACTAGGGGTGTGGTCGGGATCCCGCATGCCTCCGCAACCCCCGAGACTGCAACGGAATGGTCCTATCACAAGGATCAAACACAAGGAGTTTCTCAAAACAGTATATAGCTACTGTAAACGGGTAGAGGATTCAATTCTGAAAAGAACGCAACTCGAAATGTGGAAAACGGAACCCAAACGGGCCCTAAACGGGTCAAAAACGACGAAACAGTGCAAAATCAGACGTCTGGAACTTATTCCAGATGTCTTAAAAAGTAGATCAGGGGTTACCTTGCTCTTCGTGGTCTCTCAGACATCCAGAAGCCTGTGGGGGCGTCTGGCCTAGTTCCCAGACGTCCGATGGTCACCCCGGACGTCTGGAAATTGCTCCAGTCGTCTGGCACTGCAATCAGACGTCTGATTCGTGTTGGGTGGCGAATCAGAACCTATGTGTACCCATTTCCTCTCTCTCTCAGTACGGTCAGTCGAAGAAAAGGAAGGAAGACGGAAATACTCACCTTTCAGACATATGTACAGTCCTCCAGACGTCGTCCCCGTCGTCTGGCTGGAATCCCAGATGTCTGATTCTGGAAAAATTTCCAGAATCAGAGCGCGACTCGCCCTCCGCCCGCGACGCACGGCCGCGCCGCGCCTCGTCCGCCTGCTGCTCGTGCTGCAGCAGGCCTCCCGCGTCACCCCACGTCTGCTGCTTCCCCTGCCAGCTGGCCCTAGCAGCCCCGGCGAGCTCGCCCTCACGGCCGAGCGCCTCTTCCCATGCGCAGCACCTCCTCCCACGCTCACTGCGACTGTTGCTACCGTCGCTCACTCACGTTCGCTCTCGCGCACTGGCTGGAAGGAGAAGAGGAAAGGGGGTGGAGGTGACGGGAGTGAGGGGGAGGGCGTGGCCTTTTAAGGCCGCGCGAGGAGGAGAGAGAGAGCAGGACAGAGGGCGCAGGAGGGAGAGGGAAAAAGAGAGACAGAGAGACGCTCGCAGGTCTGCGCGCTCAGGCGCGCAGACGAAACACGCGTGCCGAAAATAACCGAATCCCAGACATCTGGGAGGGGTTCCAGACGTCTGGTCAGACGTCTGGGCCACCTCCCAGACGTCTTAAAAGACATCTGAAGCCGCGCGTTCGTAACATCGGCGAAGCTCACACTGCCGATGGCGAGTGCGTGCACGCACGGAGGACGTCGGCTAGGAGCTGCCCGGGCGGAGGCGAGAGCGGAGCGAGCTGTGAGCAGGTTCTGATACAGGAAGTTTTCCAGTATCAGACATTTGGCGTGACATCCAGACGACTGGCGAGGGACCTGAATGTCCGGAACTAAGGCTGGACATCTGAGAGCACGTATCGCATGAGGTACGTACGTTCCTACTCTGATTTCTCCCATGCAGAAGATCTCAGCGTAGGAGGCATTGTCGGCTGACCGCACCTGCATTTGCATGCGTAGGTGCAGCTTTGGGACGGTGTGCGGGACACTTTTCCACACGCTTTTGGACATCTGATCACATCACCAGACGTCCAGAGGTGCTTCCAGACGACCGGAGACATTGTCTGACGTCTCAAACTGTCTTCAGACGGTCACAGAGAAGGTCTAGACGTCAGATCAACCGCAGGAGACACAAGGTGAGTTTTAACGTCTTTTAAGACGTCTGGGATTAGATCCAGACATCTGATTTTGATCAGAAACCGCATTTTTGGCCTGTTTAAGGCCCAAACGGAATCGGATTTCCGCAAACGAAGTACCGTTGTCTTCTACTCGAGTTCCTCTACGTATTCGTATTGAGTACCTACTATTTTGAGCCTATCTAATGTACATTGGTTGCTGGTACAGGTTACCAGCCGATGGCATGTTCGGGGCTTACGGAGACGATGAGATCTGTGGCACAGGCCCCCATTTCTCCCGTGATACCCGGTAGAGTGGTTTAACTCAGTTATTAATATTTTAATAAGAATGTGCTTGGTTGAAATAGCCGAATGGAACTCTAGAATGTGGAATGAACCCTAGGGCAGAAAAATGAATGAGCCTGTTTGTACTGTACGGTTTACTTGCATGCGTGATTGAGATAAATTGCTATAAAAACCCTGTATTATAATTACGAGTTGTCTGTCAGAATATGAGCTACCTGTATTTAATGAATAATTGCCTGTGAAACCACCAGTTGTATGTTATTGAGAATTGGACCATGAAAACACGAGCTGCCTGTATATGGTTGAAAAATGAATTATGAAACATGAGATCTGGATCTAGATAAATGAGGTGAACATGAACATGAACCCTACGAGGAATTAGGAGTAGAACTCCTATGGATAAATGGAATCTGCAATGTAGACGGGAGGTGTGCTGGTTCTTGAGTACGTGGTACCAAGGAGAGGAACTGTCCCCTTTTAGTGTAGAGTGGAGCTAGCCTTCCTTGGGTTGAGACCCAAGGTTAGGATTGGCCACTCTACACCGACTCCTGTTGGCCCTCGCGTACATGGTACCGAAGCGAGCTACTAGTGTAGGGAGGGAGCTAGCCACCCCACGGGGTCTGGGGTTTAGCTAGCCACCCTACACCGACTTGTTAGGTCCTCTGGGAAAATTGGGGTAGTCAGACGAGGGTACGCGGACTGTGGAGGGGTGAGACCCCTGTTTGGTTCTGAGGGGTGTGCCGTAGTCACTGCTACATCTTGACAGTGACCTTAGGGTGGTTTACTGGGTGTAGGACTACCACGGGGGCTCTCTCAGCCAGGAGAGCACCACATGTATCTTCTACTCTACAGAAAAGACTACAATCAAGATCGTTCCCACGAGGAACATGCAAAATCAAGAAATATCTAGATACTTTGAGAAATGGATAAAAGAAAAACATATAAAATAGATAAATAGAAATGAGAATTAAACCTTTTGTTTTCACTATTTTTGTACTTAGATAATATAAACACCACTCTACTCAGCGTTCGCTGACTCTGTCTTTTCATAACACTATTCAGGATCAGGAGTTGAGCAGCCCGAGTTTCCGACTATAGAGGGTGCTGGGCCCAATTGAGTCCAGCCGTAGCCTTTCTTCAATACTTTCCTTTTGTCTACTGTTGTAGTAAGTAATGGATACTTAGTTTACTGTTTCCGCTACCTCTGTTTCCTTTCTGCTTTCAGTTGTTGTGGGTTGTTTGTTATTGTGGTGGCATGTACTAAGACAATTGTTCTACTTTCTTTACTGCTTTGTACGTTACTTCTACTTAGTTATATTGCATGTGTGAATGTGTGTTATTTTCCTGCTTTTGGTTATTTCTTATTGGACGACTAGGTCTTGGGATTAGTCGAGGTGAGCCGATCTCGGGGCCTGTAAGGATCCGGGAACCGGGTCATAACATATTTAGATTAGAGTTAATTTCAAGCTAGATTCCTAACTTTAATTTCTAACCTTTCATTTTCAGATTTAATAAAGCTAAGATTCTTTTTAATGCTCTTATTTTTTATTTTTAGTGACTTACTGAGCTCATATAATTCATCAAAAGCATCTTGTAATTCATTGAAAGAGCTTACCTCCTTGTTGTCATCTTCACTTTCACAATCACTTGCAAAAGCCATGAGGCCCATGCAAGCAACTTCATTTTTCTTCTCGGGATCCTCCTCTTCTTCCTCCTCCGAGGTCAAGACATCCTAATAATCAATTCACGAAAGTGGTTCGTATAAAAAAATTGGAATGTTGTTGTTGTAATATGTGTCACAAATACAAACCGTTATCGCGTCAATTTTATTTAATTACATAATTTTTACTGATTTATTCTAGGTCGTTTACTGGGAGACAGCTATTGATATACATCACTCTCTAAATCCAAAATTATTCTTTAATTCCAAAAATGATTAATTTTATATACAATCAATAATGAATGAATGAATGAATCCATAAAGAATGAATTAAGGGTTTCATTATGTACAAAAAGAGTCAAAGAAAATACTTGCAAAAACCTACTTACAAACAAGCATGAAACAATACATAGATATATTCTATACTTTCTATTTGTAAGTTATATTACTAATACTTACATAAATATACACTACTAACTAATATTACATAGCATACTAACTTAACTTAATATACTAACATATATAGTAACATATATAGAAGCTACAGCGACAGATACAAACGTCGCTGGACCCCAGAAAAACTATATACAAACTCTAAAGCAAAAAACTAGGGTCTATGGCAACAGTTATCTTACCTTTAGTGATGTTTTATTCTGTCAGTAATGACATGTAATTATTTATATACATATATATAGCTATACTACTTATACGTATACTTATTATTTACCTTATACTTATTTATTTACATATTCTATCCATACAGATATACGTTATACCTATATACTTCTCTTCTTCTTTATCTCTTAAGCCTCTTCTGTGTTCTTCTTCTTCCGTTATTACACACTTAGCCGGTTATTCTTCTATGCTTAATGGTGCATTAGAGCCTTTTATTACTTATCAAAAATTTATTAATTGGCGGGCATGTCTTTCGAGGGATACACAGCACCTGAGGATCGGGTGGGACCAGACCTCTACTAAGCGCGCCCTAATTTCTTAATTAGGCTGTTTAATTACATTTTCATGTTGCATTTGGGCTTAACCAAGCCCTCGCACAGTACCGGCCCCCGGTCACACACACATCTCAAATATGCTCAAGTATGCTCAGATGCTCAGGTCATATGTTCGGTTGTTTCGGGCTCCTAGTGCCCGTGACGACTAAACTATGACATGCAGAAAACAATTTAAAGTGCTACGCGTGCTTTACAACTAATGATGTGGCGCTATTTGAGCGCTGCATTTGCGTTGGAATTCCAGGGCGACTCTACAATTTTGCGATTTTGGCCCTCAATTCCAGGGTCATAATTTATTAGATATTAAAAATAAATTATGCGAAAATAAAGTATTTACATAGTACTATACAATTGTATAATTAATTTGGAATTTTAATTATATTTACTATATAAATTAATTAGGTGAAGTATACAGATTATATATAACTGATTTTAGGTTTTATTCTTTAATTACATATAAATTAGTTATTATATGGTCTAATTGACCTTATGCAGAGTTAGTAATATATTAAAGTATTTAATAGATATTTTTATTGCATTTTACAAGCTTTATTTCTATTTTATCTACATTTAAATAATACAATTTTAGACTATTTTATTTGTAAATTGAGTTTAAATAATATAGACATTATAAATATACTTCAATTAGGTTAATTTACTTAAAATACAATAATATACATATACAGTATAAGTTAGTTGAATTATAACTTAAATTAATAATTTATTTTAATTTAATGTAATAACTTAACTACTAACTTAATAAATTAATTACTTATTCTGTATGTATAATTACATTAAGGTACAGGGTTTAATATGTTTATAATATACATATAAATACATATATACAATATTGTAACTTAATATGATTCTTTATAGAGGTTATTAATTGATATAGTTATTTAGTACATATAAGTTAGTTTACTTAATGAATAGTTATATACAGTATAATCTAACTTAAATACTTAATTTATATACTACAATATATACATAAGCTATTTATACATTATATATGTATAATTTACATTATAGGTTAATAAGCTTACTATATAGCTTTTATATATACTTATACATAGTATACAAAGGATTTTTAGGTATTTTTGAGTTTTTTCAGCTTTTTATGGATTTTATATCTATTATGGAGGTAGGAGAACAGAGGGAAATAAATAGATGAGGAGAAAGAGGTATTTTTGGTATTTTTAAGTGTGGTTTCTTTTATTAAGTTCCATGGTATACGGAACCGTTGACTGGTAATTCTACCAAATCAGGGGTTCAGATTACCATGAAACTTGGTATGCATTTAAAAAAATACCTAACCTTCAATCAGACAGGTTTATTTTATTTTTTTAGATTATTTATATTATTTTTATTTAATTTCAAAGTTCACACATTCTAGGCTTTTTAAAGGTTTTCTAAGGTGTGTTAAGGCCTAGAATGGAACCTAAAGTGTCTAAAAGGAAGTAAACTGCCTCAACAGTCATGGTGTAATAAATAGGAAAGATATAGACATCAAAGCATGCAAATCAAAGTGGATTTCAATTAATTTAACTTATTGGACAGTTAGGCTTCAAACTAGCTGACAAAAGAGTCTTAAAACATATTATAAGCATTCAACTGAATTTAAAAATGCATTGAAATTACATGAAAGCTTGTACAAAATTCCTAAACACTATCAAGCACAAGTCAGCTATCTAACAGTTCAAAATCTACACCTACTCTCCACCAAACTATCCAGATAGAAATCTTCTGCTGAAATTGCAGAAGCACAACAGCAGCAAGGTTCATCAAATGTAGCAACAAACAGCAATAGAAGTTGCTGAACTTCACTCTACTCAGCAAACCAAATTCTTCTTCAGATGTCTTAACTACTGCTGCAGTTAATTCATCTGAAGAAGAATAGGTCTGCAGCAAGGAAGAAAGCAGAAATCAGCCACTTAACAGCTTGATTCAGCCAATTAACTCCCAGATCAGACTCAAGATAGCCTGATCAGGGATTCAAAATGACTGTTTCAGGCTATTACTTAGCTAGGATTTGGGGAAATGTAGCTGCAATGGTAGCACTTTACTCTGATTATGGGATTCGAAAACACAAAACCAAAAATCACTCAATCAAATTCTGATAAGGGTTTAAATCCTCACAAAAACCATGCTTAGATGTTCAGCATCTTAAATCCAAATTCCTTGTCACAAATATCACAACCATTCGGTCCATAAAAACTATTGATCTAACTCTTTCTGATGCTATAGACAGCATGTAGAAAGAGTTAGGATCAACACAGTAAATCCAACAACTGATGATCTAACTCCTTCTAATGCTATAGACAGCATGTAGAAAGAGTTAGGATCAACATAGTAAATCCAAAAACTTAATCCCAAGATGATACACATCTTAAGGGATATTGAGAATCCCTTAAGAGAGAATCAGATTCTCAGAAAAACAATTCATATTAGAATCCCTAATAAAGCCTCAATCAACATAGTTGATCTTCCTTAGCTCTACAAGGCATTCAACACATTGAAATCCTTAAAATTAACAGATCAGATTATGGCTCTTCTAAGGTGAATTCTGACTTCAGAATCACCTCAGATTCCCTACCAATTAGTGAATCCAAATCAAAATTCTTCAATTTGCAAGATCAAAGCATTCAAAACCTAAATGAATAAAAATCTTTGAAATCTGAATTCATGGAAAATCCAGCAAACTGATTCACTTTTTAGCGCAGATCAAGGGCTTTTGTAATAAACATGGGGTGAATAGGAAGCCCCTAATGTGATTTTTTACTCTAATTTCATATTTAAGGTTAGAAATCAATCAGATATGAAATTAGGTCTGATGAGTGGGTGGATTGAGAAATACAAATCAAGGGAATCAGAAATGAGATGAAAACATGTAGAGGAAGAGCAAAATGAACTGTGATGGGGTGAATTTCTTCCCCTCTGATCTGGGATGATCAAAGGAGATGGGAGGGGGAAATTGCTATGCTAAAACTACTCCTAATGCTAAACTAATCAGAACAGCAAATCAACTACTAATTCTACATCTAATTCTACTATAATCTACTCTAATCTATCTATCTAACACTACAACTAATCTAGAAAACATTAAAACTACTCTAACAGGAAGAATGGGACCTGTGGATTTTTAGCTGGTGGCTAAGGAGGAAGAATGGAGGGGGAAGAGCTCCAGTGGAGTGAAAAGTCTGCTAGTGAGACTTCTGGGTCATCCTCAAGTGCTACGTGGTCCTTAGCGACGAGGAGAGTCAGAGGGAAGTCGGGGATTTTACAGCCAGTGGCTGTGAAATCAGGGAATTGGTGAGGAGGAGAGACTGGAGTGGAGGAATGATCGCTAAGAAGGTAGGAGAGAGCATTCCCTTGCGCACGTGACCACTAAGGTGCTTAAGTAGCGACCTCAGTGACTCAGATCACCGCGCGAGTGAAGATAGGCGACGAGGGGACCGGCGGCAAGGATGAGAGGAGAGGAGCGCGCGGGCTACCAAATTGAAAACTGACCATAGGATGCGATATGGGGGAAGGGGTGAGCACACGCGCCGCTTCACGCGAAGCTTCGACTGAGATCGAGCTGCAGGTCAAGATCAAGAGAGAATGGACGATCATTGTAATGACCCGTTACACTTTTAGCCATTTAAGGTGTCTAGAGTTTCAATCAGACGTCTAGACACGTTCCCGGACGTCTGAAAGTGGAATTTTCATACTGCACTTTGCGCTCTGCACACGGGCGGCACGCAGAGGCTGTTCCTTTCTCTCTCTTCCTCATTTCCCCCCTAAACCCTAAACCCTACACCCTCCTATTTATACCCCTCCTTCCCCTTCTCCTCTCCTCACACCACCAGCCACCACCACCTCCAGATCTCCTGTGCAGCAGTGGCGAGGGAAGACGAGAGAGGCGAGTGGAGGGCAAGTGAGGGAGAGCGAGAGGGAGGAAGGAGGAGAGCGTGGCTTGGTTGAAATAGCTGAATGGAACTCTAGGATGTGGAATGAACCCTAGGGTAGATAAATGAATGAGCCTGTTTGTACTGTACGATTTACTTGCATGCGTGATTGAGATAAATTGCTAGCAAATTCCTGTATTATAATTACGAGTTGTCTGTTAGAATATGAGCTACCTGTATTTAATGAATAATTGCCTGTGAAACCACCAGTTGTATGTTATTGAGAATTGGACTATGAAAACACGAGCTGCCTATATATGAATGAGAAATGAATTATGAAACATGAGATCTGGATCTAGATAAATGAGGTGAACATGAGCACGAACCCTACGAGGAATTAGGAGTAGAACTCCTATGGATAGACGGACGCCTAGAATGTAGACGAGAAGTGTGCTGGCCCTTGAGTACGTGGTATCAAGGAGAGTAGCTGTCCCCTTTTTGTGTAGAGCGGAGCTAGCCTCCCTTGGGTTGAGACCCGGGGTTAGGACTGGCCACTCTACACTGACTCCTGTTGGCCCTCGCGTAAGTGGTACCAATGCGAGCTACTAGTGCAGGGAGGGAGCTAGCCACCCCATGGGGCCCGGGGTTCAGCTAGCCACCCTACACCGACTTATTAGGCCCTCTGGGCAAACCGAGGTAGTCAGACGAGGGTGTGCGGACTGCAGAGGGGCGAGACCCCTGTTCTGAGATGGTAAGGCCCTATACTGTTCCATACTGTACTTTGGGCGTACCTGTTAGCGGAAACGACTGACCGCATGTCAGTGCGGGATAGCTACCCGTGCGCTTATCACGTGTGCCATAGTCACCGCTATGTCTTGACAGTGACCTCGGTATGGTTGACTGGGTGTAGGACTATCACGGGGGACTCTCCCGGCCAGGAGAGCACCACGTGTACCTTCTACTCCATGGAAAAGACTGTAAACAATATCGTTCCCACGAGGAACATGCAAGATTAAGTAATATCTAGATACTTTGAGAAATGGGTGAAACGAAAACATATCAAGATAGATAAATAAAAAAGAGAAAAAAACATGTTGTTTTTACTGTTTTGTACTTAGATAATATAAACACCACTCTACTCAACGTCCGCTGACTCTGTCTTTTCGTAACATTGTTTAGGACCAGGAGTTGAGCAGCCCGAGTTTCCAGTTGCAAAGGGTGCTGGGCCCAGTCGAGTCTAGCCGTAGTTTTCTTCAGCACTTTCTTTTTCTCTACTGTTGTAGTAACTAATGTACACTTAGGTATTGTTCTGCTACTACTGTTTCCTTTCCACTTTCCGTTGTTGTTGTTGTTGTTGTGGTATGTACTGAGACAGCTGTTATATTTCTTTACTGCTTTATACGTTTCTTCTACTTAGTTATATTGCATGTGTGAATGTGGTTTATTTTCCTGCTTTTGGTTATTTATTTTTGGACGAGTAGGTCTTGGGATTAGTCGAGGCAAGCCGATCTCAAGTCCTATAGGGATTCGGGAACCAGGCCATAACAAGATGGTATCAGAGCTCCTGAAGGACTATGACTGCAGCATCTCCTACCACCCACAGAAGGCCAATGTGGTGGCTAACGCCTTGAGTCGGAAGGCACCCGCCCACTTGGCCAATCTACAGGCACAGAGCTGGAGACTTATGGAGGAGTTGGGCTGTTGGCGACCCCGGGAGTCACAGGGGTATTGTGGGACAGTGACAGTGACGTGGTAGACGCGACCGGAGCTGATAGAACGCATCATCGCAAGGCAGATGACATATCTGTACTTACAGACGCTACGAGACAGGGTGTTGACAGGGGACTCAGGAGAATTTTCCTTTACAGATGAGATACTGCACATGAGGGGATGCTTATGCGTTCTTAGGGACGAGGAGTTATTGAGAGAGCTCCTGGCTGAGGCACAAGGTTCAGGTTCACCATACATCCCGAGAACACAAAGATGTATCATGACTTACGACGCAACTTTTGGTGGAGAGGGATGAAGCGGAATGTTGGTAAGTTTGTGCAGCAGTGTTTAGTGTGCCAGAAGGTGAAGGCCGAGCATCAGAGACCTGCAGGGCCGTTGCAGCCACTTCCTATGCCAGAGAGGAAGTGGGAGAGCATCACCATGGACTTGGTGGTGGGTCTACCAGTTACCCAGCAGGGACACGACGCAGTCTGGGTGATAGTAGACAAGTTGATGAAGACGACGCATTTCCTGCCGATCCGAATCACCCTTAGACCAGCATAGTTGGCAGAGAGATACATCCGAGATGTGGTACGCTGCACAGAGTTCCGCGTGAGATTGTATCTGATAGGGATACCCATTTTACTTCCCAATTCTGGGCTGAGTTTCAGCAGGCTTTGGGGACACGTTTGAGGTTCAGTACCGCTTACCACCCCCAGATAGACGGACAGTCAGAGCGCACCATACAGACACTTGAGGACCTTTTATGTGCCTGCATACTAGACTGAAGAGGCTCCTGGGAGGAGTATTTACCCTTAGCAGAGTTTTCATATAATAACAGTTACCACTCGAGTATCAACATGGCACCTTACGAGGCTCTGTACGGTCGGAGGTGTACTGCACCCTTGAGTTGGGTCGAGGTGGGGACCAAGTGGGAGGTGGGCCCCAGGCTAATCTGGCAAGGTCAGGAGGTGATAGAGTAGATTCACAGACAACTCCGCACTGTCAGGAGTAGGTAGAAGAGTTACGCTGACCGAAAACGCAAAGAGCTGCGGTTCAAGGTTGGGGATCACGTCTTTCTCCGTGTTTTACCCATGAAGGGCCTGCAGCATTTTGGGGTGAAAGGGAAGCTTGCGCCGAGGTTTGTAGGGCCCTTTGAGGTCCTGGAGCGGGTGGGACCCATTGCTTACCGGCTTACCCTTCCTCCCCAGCTTTCTGGAGTGCACGACATGTTCCACATGTCCAACCTCAAGAAGTACGTCGCTGATCCTAGTCACGTTTTGAGCCACGAAAGCGTCGAGGTGGGTGATGACCTGACCTACCCCGAGAGACCGGTACAAATATTAGACAGAGCCGTCCGGAGTCTGAGATTGAAGTAGGTACCATTGGTGAAGGTCTTATGGAGAAGCAAGCGGTACGAGGAGACGACTAAGGAGCCTGAGGCGATGATGTGAGAGCTGTACCCAGAGCTTTTTGAGGGTACGTCTTTTTGAGGGCCCGTGGGGTAGCTAGTACCTCCCTACACTAGTAGCTCTCCTCGATACTACGTACACGAGAGCCAGCAAGTCGGTACAGAGTGGCCAATCCTAACCCCAGGTCCCTGGGGCGGCTGGCTCCGCTCTGCACTAAACAGGGGGACAGTCGCTCTCCTTGGTACTCCGTACTCAAGGGCCAGCTCACTTCCCCAATTCTATTCCATTCACTTTCCAGGAGTTCTACTCCTAATTCCCCGTAGGGTTCCAGCTCTTTACTCAGTGCATTCCAGTTTCACCTTTCCAGTTTCACGTTCATACATCCCATATTCTTAATCATGTTCATTTATTCATAACAGGCAGCTGTTAATTCAATTCACAGGCAGCTATTGTTTCCTTTCCACATTTTCCAAGACTGCAGTATTCATATATTCCACTAGTTCTTCCCATCCTAAGATTCATGCCATACCCTAGGATCTATCATACAATCTAGTTTTCCAGCCCTAGGATTCATGCAACACCGTAGGATCTACCATTCATTCTAGTTTCTCATTCTTAGGATTCATGCAATGTCCTAGGTGCTATTTATGGTTCCATAATTTAACAGATTATACCAATAAACTTAAAAGCCACTCTACCGGTTACAACAGGCGAACTGGGGGCGTGGTCGGGAATCCCGCGTGCCACCGCAACTCCCGAGACTGCAACGGAACGGGGTCCTATCACAAGTATCAAACACAAGGAATTTCTCAAAACAGTATACAGCTACTGTAGATGGGTAGAGGATGTAATTCCGAAAAGCACGCAACTCGAAATGCGGAAAACGGACCCCGAACGGGCCCTAAACAGGTCGAAAACGACGAAACAGTGCAAACTCAGCCGTCTGGAACTTATTCCAGACGTCTTAAAAAGTGGATCAGGCGTTACCTTGCTCTGCGTGGTCTCTCAGACATCCAGAAGCCTACGGGGGCGTCTGGCCTAGTTCCCAGACGTCCGATGGTCACCCCGGATGTCTGGAAGTCTCTCCAGTTGTCTGGAACTTCAGCCAGATGTCTGATTCGCGTTGGATGCGAATCTCAGACCCTGTGCGTACCCATTTCCTCTCTCTCTTAGTACGGTCAATCGAAGAAATGAAGAAGACGGAATAACTCACCTTTCAGACGTCTGGACAGTCTTCCAGACGTCATTCCAGTCGTCTGGCTAGAATCCCAGACGTTTGATTCTGGAAAAGTTTCCAGAACCAGGGCCCGACTCGCCCTCCGCTCGCGACGCCCGGCCGCGACGAGCCTCGTCCGCCTGCTGCTTGAGTTGCAGCAGTCCTCCTGCGTCACTTCACGCCCGCTACGCCCCCGCCGGCCGACCCTAGCAGCCCCGGCGAGCTCGCCCTCACGGCCGAGCGCTTCTTCCTACACGCAGCACCTCCTCCCATGCTCACCACGACTGTCGCTGCCGCTGCCTCACTCGCGCTCGCTCACGCGCACCGGCTGGAAGGAGAAGAGGAAGGGGGCAGAGGTGATGAGAGTGAGGGAGGGGGCGTGCCCTTTTAAGGCCGCGCGAGGAGGAGAGAGAGCGCGATAGAGGGTAGCCTGCGGCCGCAGGAGAGAGGGAAAAAGAGAGGGAGAGAGCGTATGCAGGTATCACACGTGCCAAAAATAACCGATTCCCAGACATATGGAAGTGGTTCCAGACGTCTGGTCAGACGTCTGGACCACTTCCCAGACGTCTTAAAAGACGTCTGAAGCGCGCGTTCGTTACAGAAAGGGGACGAAAATTTGGACTTTATCTCGCGAGAAGCATCCCGGGTGTGGGACAAGCTTCTCTTGAACTTTGGAAAGGTAGAGAAGAGAAGGAAGGGATGAGAATTTCGTATGGAGGGGGTCTCCTTTTATAGTTGCAAGGAGTGGGGGAAAAATGGTCATTACATCTTTAAAATAATAAATGAGGGGTCATTAGTGACGGATAAATCCGTTACTAAAGCCCCCAACGTGGGCGTAGCACCCATGCCCACGCGTGCCTCCTCAGCTGCCTGCGCACAACGCATACACCCACGTACTTCAAATCTCAGTCGTCCGATCGCGAGATCGGACGGCTTAAGACGCGTGATCGCCCGCTGCCGCGCTCGCCTGGCGCGTGTGATGCTGTGTGATGCCGCGTGACGCCACGCGTTCAATCGCGCGTGATCTCAATTGAGCGCAGACAGCCGTCCGATGACGATCCAACGCCCGCCATCGCCCGCACGCCCGCACCTTCCTCCCCTTCGCTGCGGTTTGAACCTGCGCCCGCAGCTCGCGTAAGCGCGCTCGACCGCTGCGCTACGAGGCGCGGATGGTCGAGCAGGCGCTTTTAGGCGCGGCTGACCACAGCCGTTGGATCAAGATCCAACGGCGGAGAGGGAGCGGGTGCGGGGTCTTCAGAGATTGCATGCAGCCGTTTGGGCGACCGAGACGGCGCCACGTGGTGCCATCTTGGCCGTCCATCTTTTGGATGTTGTAGATGGTGCCACGGATGTCGGATTGACTCGATTTTTGCGTTGTTGGGCTACGATCGTCGATCCGAATTCATCCGTGCGGTCGAATTTGGCATTTGAAGTGCGGATTTACACCATCCTGACCCTTGATCTTCTAGGGTTCCCCGATCACTATCTGATGCTACGGATGCCTGATTAGGGCGATCTTGGAGTCGTTGAACTCCAACCGTCGCCCTGATCACATCCATACGGTTGGATCTTCGATCCGAGGCCCCGATAAAATGTTTGCCCTGTCCAAGCACATAAAAGGAGACAATTAACCTCCATTTTATTCAAACTACTCTAAATGCAAGATGATGCATGTTATGCAATATTTATATCATGAAATGCAATCTTATGCTTAAGAACATGCATAAATAGACATCTTAAGTAGTGTAAATGTGTTTACATCAAACCCCCATGCCTATCTTTTGCTAGTCCCTAGCAAAAACTATATGTTATTTATAAAAGAATTAGGTTGGATTATTTGGACCTGAGTTATTTTCAATCATTAAGAAATTGTCTACTTAGGAACTGAACTTTCAAAGACACAACAGCGCCCGAGTATCAGCCAAAATGCAGACCGCCTTAAGCCCTCGCCTTATTCAAAGAAAAAAAAATTTTCTCTTTTTCTTTTTTTTTCTAATTTTTTGGATTTTCAAATTTTAGGGTTTAAGAGTAGCTTTCGACGGCCATTCGACTCACCCAAGATTTGATGAGAACCCTAAGTTTTAAGCATCTTATTGTGATTGTGATAGACTCGTTGACCGGCAGTTAAAACGGACTTCGGATTTCTACGCCTCTAGGTGACCTCAAAAAGAATTCTACCTAAAGGTGTATCTTTACAACCGGTAGTTTTCTCCCTACTTTTATTTTTTTACGGGGTCAACATAAGGGTGAATCCAGTGTATATCTCCCCGATTTATTCTACTTCTCCGCTTCTTCCTAAGTGTTTTGGGAATTTTTAGTGCATTTACTGAGCTGGGTTCTGGACAACCGGTCGATGAGCTGTTACCACCGACAACTTGCCCGCCATACTCGTGCGGCGAAGTGTGGCTTATTTGTTTTTGTTCTTTTCTCCTTTTCTTTTTGATTGATTTTTTTTTCCTTTTTTTTTTTTTTTTTAAGTTGGTGGCTTCTCTGGTCTAAGATTTACATAAAGGCAGTAAAAAGAGAAAGGTCTAGTGACTAGGCTCTAGACAACCTACTTATGGACTGTTACCCACGATAACTTGTCAGCCATATCACCCTAGAGGGTTCATTAGCTACCCAATTTTCGTTAGAATCGCCGAACAACGAGTCAGTGCAAAGAAAGTGTGTAGATGCTAGAAACTCAAAATTCCCTCAAATCAGAGGGCGGGTTGATAAGTCGTATACTTATCACCCAAACTTATTTACTCCAATTAAAATAAAATTCAGGTTGGCGAGAACTCGAGAAACAAATCCACATTTTAGTGGATACACGGGCTGATTAAGTCCAAAGACCTGAAGGGTGTTTGTGTTCAAATCATAATGTAGTATTTCCTAAGATTGAAAATTTTCTTAAACCCAAATTCCCTTTCCTAATTCTGAACTCTTTTTTTTTTAATAAAAGAAAATAAAATAAATCTACGGAGCTGACGAATGAATTCAGAGGTAAATATCCACCCCCCATGCCTATCTAATGCAATGTCCTCATTATATTAAAAAGACATAAAACAGAGTGGAAAAACGTAGAAAGCACCTGAATTGCATGAATGTCAGGTCTGCTCCGAGATGAAAACTAAGAAAAACTATATATGTGCTGAGTTTAGTGCCTTCAGCTAAGCACACTATACAAAGAAAAGAAATGAAGAATTCACAACTGCAGGTCAGAATTAGAATAAACAGAAGAATCTTCTGACCTATCAACAGAAGTCCACAGATGTAGACCAGATTGTGGTGCAGACCCATCCCCGATAATCGAGAATATCTTAGGTTCTGGATAAAAATTATCCAAAACCTAAAATCAGAATGCAAGCGGGGTCGGGCCTGCGATTTATGAGGATACAACCCAAGACCAAAAAGTCGGGTTACAGAGAATTGAAGCCTAAAAGGATAATCGTTGAATGTGTGCTTGAGTTTGACATCCTCGAAACAAATGTCGTAAGGGTTCTGATTTGATGGTTTCAACTTAAAAGGAACCCTTCTACTCAATCTTCCATTTCCTCCAAAATTAACTTCCCAAATCAAAACTTCCCAGCTCCTATCCTCCTCATTCTGAATGTTAAATTCTGAGACCTCTTGCATGTTAATCACCCCGTCTGAAATCTCCAAGTCTAAATGATGTGGCAGAAGCGGAATTGACTTGGGTCTAATTATCTCAGAAACAAAATTATCGATAAGCTCAACGGGGTGTAACTGATAATCAGGGCATTGAATTGATTCCTCCAGAAAATGCGATTTTAGATCTGTAATGTGTGCCCTAATAAGATCAGTTTCCTTAGTTATTGGGCTATCAAATGATCTATCAGATTCCTCAGGCCCAATCGTCTCACAGAAATCGTGTTCAGAAAACTTGCGTGAGACTTCACAACTTGAATCTTCACCAGCAAAGAAATCAAGATCCGTGTCAATGTATGTCCCAAAATCAGTTGTCACTTTCTGTTCCCAGGAGACATACGTTTCCTCGTAACCCAGCTCAGGGATCTCAGGTGAAGAAATCAGATCTTCCTTAATTGGTTGCTTTAATTCAATATGGTCATAACACATGTCCCCCTCAACAGGTGCCTGAGCGGGTTCTGTCATTGGCTTTCCTGAAGAGGGTTCATCCTGGGAATCATCCCAAGATTGAATCAAAGCAACCACGAATCTCATCCTCAATTTCACTAATTTCCCAAGTAGAAACTCACCCGGGTTCTTATCCTTAACATCCTGGAGCCAATTCAACAATGACTTGTTTAAATCATCAATCATTTCAATCAGGGGCTCTAATCTCTCTATGCAAGGTATTGGCTGAACTTCTAAAGATTGAATGATATTCCTTAAGTTAGCCAGAACCTTATCTTGAACCTGATTAACCTGAACCAAATGAGTTGGTTCAAGATTGGGTGGGTTTGACATCAATGCAGAGGAATTACGAATTGAGGTTCGTTATACCCTTTCTGATAATAGGTCATTTCAAATTGTTCAAAAGATGGTGATGACCAAAAGGCAGTGAAATCGGAGGATGGGTAAGGATCGGTGTATCCTTCTTGATTGTAGATCATATTAGGTTGTTCATGAAAGGAAGATGATCTATAATTGATGTAGCTCTAAGAAGGATAGAAATCAGAATCAAAGTGTTCAGGGTTAGACCCTAAACAAGGAGGTTTGGAGCTGTATCCCCAATCTGAATTATCCCAACTAACTGATGGTTGATTACAATACGAGTCGGGATAATCATCATGTTGAGGATAATTCACAACAGGAGGGAAAGAGCGGGAATGCGTGTAATATGTGGAAGGATTCATGAGACATAAGAGGAAGAAAGGTGCCCTGCACTACAAACAATCAAACCTGTCCTTAAATGGGTTAGCCTACAGACCTACAGACTCCCAAACCCTTCTTGAGATAAAGGAACGATTTGATCTACTTCTGTCTGTTCAATCCAACCAGTTAGAAGGAGGGACTGGGGAAAAGGTTCTTCCTTCGGCTTGCGCCTTCGGTTCCTAGAGTACCCCCCAGCCACGATCGTTTGACTCTGCTCCCTTAGCTAGACATCAGATTGAACAGTAGAAATAGACTAATCGAAAATAATCTCATTCTAGATTCTGAAGAGCGAGTCCAATCCTTAAAGCTAACGTCTACTCTGTTTTATTTAGGGCTAGGTTTGAATGTGCTTTGGAATGTGATGGGCCCTTTAAATGGGTTGTGTCCTTAATAATTGATTGATTTGTGCGTGCGTGCACAACCAATGATTTTCGAGCAAGATTATTTTTGATGTGGTGAATTCTTGCTTAATAGCTTTTAGGATTCAACTTTCAGTGTTTTCAAACAAGTTTCGTTGGCACACCAAGTTTTGCAGGCACAAGTGAAGATATTTTCCTTTAAAGTTTAAGAAGAATGTGGAGTTCCTGGTAAATCCCTAAGAGTTAAACCTAATTGGCAGCTACTTGATGAGTTAATTTTATTTGAAGTGGTGTGGCCCAATCAACTCAAACAATTGGCCTGATGCACCACTTAATTAGGCACATAAATGATTACCTAATCTGATTTCTATTCAATTATGTGTTTGAATGTGTGTACCGACTCCTAAGATCGGTTTATCGGTTGAGTTTGAAAATCAAATGAGGTTGTGTACCTCTGTGAGATTTTTTTTTTTATTTTTCTTTTTTTAATGTGGGGGTTGGGGTGAGTATGGGTGTCAAACAACAATCTAACCTTAGAGTTTATAAAAACACCTAGGTTGATTGATGTTTGAATTATTATGTTGTGGAATGAAATCTAATGGGTGGGAGGTGAAGGATAACTTACAGAACCTTCCGCAGCACTTTTCTCCGATCTACCGCTTTTGCCTGTCTCGAAAGAGTACCTGCAATCACAATGAGGAAGGAGAGAAGTGAGGTAAATGATTTGTAAATTACAAAATGCGAAGAGAAATCAAAGATCGTTGCCTCCCCGGCATCGGTGCCAAAATGTTGAACGTGCGAATCACTACGCTAACGTGTTTGGTTTTAGAAAACCTGTCGTTGTAATTTGAAAGCGAAGAATTCGTGTTCAACAAATAAAATTTACACTGAAATGAAAATTCCGGGTCGAACATAGGAAGGCGGACGTTTGATTTAAAAATTACGCGTTTCTTTTTATTTGTCACGAAGTAATTCAATTTAAAACTATCTAATTATTTACAATAAATAGAAGAGAGAGAGAGAGAGGCTAGGAGAAATAGAAAATATTACACATAGAAATCAAAATGAGATGTAGAATAAACAAAGAATTTATCATTCAGGAGATTGTTCATTATAACTAGAAAGCATAAAACAGTTGCACTAGAAAGCGATAAATTTACTCTAGAAAGTATTAAAAGAATGGAGAGAGAAATGTCCTCCTCGACGGTCGCTTGGAGGACGAACAGAACTACTCTAGAAAGCAGTGAATCTATACTAGAAAGCAGTAAAAAGAATAGGGAGAGAGAAATCCTCCTCGACAGTCGCTTGGAGGACGAGCTGGACGGGACGACACCTGGATGAAAGAGGACGAAGCGGGATGAAGGAGGACGAAGCAGAAGAACAGGAACGGAGCAGCACGCCGTCGTCGTCGCGGGATCCACTTCCGAAGGGGGACAAAAATTTGGACTTTATCTCGCGAGAAGCATCCCGGGTGTGGGATAAGCTTCTCTTGAGCTTTGGAGAGGTAGAGAAGAGAAGGAAGGGATGAGAATTTCGTATGGAGGGGGTCTCCTTTTATAGTTGCAAGGAGTGGGGGCAAAATGGTCATTACATCTTTAAAATAATAAATGAGGGGTCATTAGTGATGGATAAATCCGTCACTAAAGCCCCCAACATGGGCATAGCACCCGCGCCAACGCGCTCCTCCTCAGCTGCCCGCGCACAACGCATACACCCACGTACTTCAAATCTTAGCCATCCGATCGTGAGATCGGACGACTTAAGACGCATGATCGCCTGCTGCTGCGCTCGCCTGGCACGTGTGATGCCGCGTGACGCCGCGCGTTCAATCGCGTTTGATCTCAATTGAGCGCAGACGGCCTTCCGATGACGATCCAACGCCCGCCATCGCCCGCACGCCCGTGCCTTCCTCCCCTTCGCTGCGGTTCGAACCTGCGCCTGTAGCTCGCGTAAGCGCGCTCGACCGCTGCGCTACGAGGCGAGGATGGTCAAGCCAGCGCTTTTAGGCGTGGCTGACCACAGCCGTTGGATCAAGATCCAACGGTGGAGAGGGAGCGGGTGCGGGGTCTTCAGAGATTGCATGCAGCCGTTTGGGTGGCCGAGATGGCACCACGTGGTGCCATCTTGGCTGTCCATCTTCTGGATGTTGTAGATGGTGCCACGGATGTCGGATTGACTCGATTTTTGCGTCGTTGGGCTGCGATCGTCGATCCGAATTCGTCCGTGCGGTCGAATTTGGCATTTGAAGTGCGAATTTACACCATCCTGACCCTTGATCTTCTAGGGTTCCCCGGTCACTATCTGATGCTACGGATGCCTGATTAGGGCGATCTTGGGGTCGTTGAACTCCAACCGTCGCCCTGATCACATCCATACGGTTGGATCTTCGATCCGAGGCCTCAATAAAATGTTTGTCCTGTCCAAGCACATAAAAGAAGACAATTAACCTCCATTTTATTCAAACTACTCTAAATGCAAGATGATGCATGTTATGCAATATTTATATCTTGAAATGCAATCTTATGCTTAAGAACATGCATAAATAGACATCTTAAGTAGTGTAAATGTGTTTACATCAGGGATATTTTTAGTATTTTTAAGTGTAGTTTCTTTTATTAAGTTTCATGGTATACAGAACCTCAAAATCCCTCCTTTTCACAAGGAGTATTTTGTCTCGTAAGGGAAATGGGATTTTGCAAAGCGAATACCTAACAAAGACAATTACAATATCCTATAACGTCTCAAAGTAAATATCTTAAACTTAGCTTTTATAAGCAACGTGTACTTCCCTAAGATGGAAGTGGAGCGCGTAGCGAGTCGGTGCTCTTGGATAAAGATTGTGTAGATAGGAGAGAAATGGCACTTCGAGCACTTGGAACTTCTCTTTCAAAGACACAATATGAGTGGAAGTAGTTTTTCTAGGTGTATCTAGCAAAGGAAGGGTCCTTCTCTATTTATAGATAGAACCCTTAGGAAAGTCTAAGTAGCCGTTAGACACAAAAATAAGATAAATCAGGCCAAAATCAGGACCATTTATGATTCTGATAGGGTTATTAGGCGTCTGGATCTAATATCAGACGTATGGGTCATCGTCTGATCTACGGATCGGTTGTCTGATCAACAGATCGGTTGTCTAATCTAGAAGGGTCTAAGGTCTGAACTAAGTTGGATTAAAATGGACGTCTAATGATCACTTATAAGACGTTTAGGATACTAATCTGACATCTAATTCTAGATTAGTTGTGTTCCTATTTTGTCCAGACCTAAACAAGGTTCTAGGATTTAGTTGCTCAGGCAAAAGGTCGGATGTCTGGCAATATTTCTGGACGTTTGGAAACACAAACCTCTGCGGGAATGGATTTCCTAATGCTCAAATGGCTATAATCATCTTATAAAAGTGATTTAGGTCAGATCGTAGCCTAACGCCTATTTATCAGACGTTTGGGATGCTCTATGGAAGGCTGAAAGTAGATGTAAATCATATTAAGGGTTAATCTTTAAAGATTAAGTCTAACAAGCAAACGGTCTTCTAGTTGGACGTCTAGCAAGGTCCTCAAACGTCTTCTAAGACGTTTGGACTAAGGGCTAGACGTCTAAATGTGGCAGACAAAGAGTGGATTTCTAGCTTAAGTGTTTTAGACGTCTGATCAAACAGTTAGACGTCTTAAAGTCAAATATCAAACATCTAATGTCTAGATTGGACATCTGGCAAGGTTTTTTGATTTCTATTTTGGTTTTCCAAGTTCTCTACAAGATGTCTAAGTATCCTAGGATAGTCTAAGTGTTCCTAAGACTACTGTAATGTATTTTGAAGCTCTTTAATAAATAATCTAAACAAATAAAAGGCAAAGAAGTACAATACAAGAAGATATCTATCCTATTCTTCTTGTCTTCAAGCCTCGCTTCAAGCGAAGCGCCTTCTCCTCCATCATGCTCGTCCAATCTGCCTTGGATGTGAGCTTGAGCTCCTCCTCCACACTTGTAACCATTTACATTTAACCTGAAATCTTAAACTCAATGCAAATGTTAAACAACAGGTGTTTTGTTATCATTAAAATTAATGATCGTGATGCCCTTGCACTAACAATCTCCCCCTTTTTGATGATGACAAAACCATAAATATGAATCCAAAAAAATTCTCCCCTTTTTTGACATTATCAAAAAGGTTTAGTCAATTTAAAAAAAAAAATTATCCTATACTCCCCCTTAAAACATTCTCTTCTAATTCCATCATTTTGACAAAACAAGATAGCTATTCATTTCCTCCATTAACTCCCCCTTTCTAATGGAAATATAGCTATGATCATTTGAAACCTCCCCATTAAGGACAAATAGCTTTATCAAATTTTAACTCCCTCTATCTAAATGTTATAGATGAAAAGATAGGGTGAAGGGTGTATCTCACTTACCATGGCCAATGGCACGGCCCAATTGGAGGTTGTTGCTAAAATGAATGGGGCTCCCATCTAAAGCTTGGAGGTTCAAGCATTGAAGCCGGTCTCCAATCGAACGGTCGACGCGTGGCGGTTCGATCACTTGTCTATCTTCTCGTCGATCTTCTCATCTTCCTCTTTGGTCTACTCCTTTGTCCCCCCAATTTGAGTAGTCCATTCTCCAACTTGTAGGTCTAATCTTTCACATTGACATCTTCCTTGAAACCTACAAAATAAGATTCTAATTGATCTTTCCGTATCCAAGTTAGCTTGGATCAGTATTTGTTAGTTCGTCTACTCCATGATGAAGATTCCTTTTCAACCTTATGACTAGTGCTAACGCTTTCATTAGAGAAGCTTTCTAGTCTACTCATTAAATTCTCGGAATTTTTCTTAATGCATGCTGTAACGACCCGATTCCTGAATCCCTACGAGACACGAGAATCAGACCGACTCGACTAATCCCAAGACCCAGTCGTCCAACGAGAAGTAACCAAAAGAATAATAAAATAAACCACATTCACCATGTATATAACTAGCAGTAACAAAATACAGCAGTAAAGAAAGAAAATACTACAGTATGCACCACCACAATAGAAGAGAAAAATACATGTACATAACATAAAGTTTTCAATAGAGAAAGTACAGGGAGTATCAAAAAAAAAAACTACTCACTACAGAGGAAGAAAAGTACAGAAAGTACTACAGGTAACCCTACTAGACCCTACTAAGCCCAGCGTCCTCTGCAACCATTGACTCTGGCTGCTTAACACCTAGTCCTAAAAAAGTAACGAGGGTGACGCGTCAGCGAAACGCTGAGTAGAGTGGAAACTAAAAGCTAAAGAAGCAGTAGAATGTACAGTAGCTGTTATATTTTACTTTCTTTATTAATGTCTTTCTACTTATTCACTATTGATTTATTTCTCAGATCCTTCTCTTGATCTTGAATGTTCGTCGTGGGAACAATCTTGATTGCAGTCTTTTCTGAAAAGTACAAGTAACACGTGGTGCTCTCCTGGCCGGAGAGTCCCCCGTGGTGGTCCTACCCTCAGTCAACCATCCCAAGGTTGCTGACAGACGTAACGGTAACTACGGCACGCGGGATAAGCGCACGGGTAGCTACCCTGCACTGGCACGCGGTCAGTCGTTTCCGTTAACGGGTGCGCCCAAAGCACAGCACGGAACCAGTATAGGGCAGAGCCCTCTCAGTAACAGGGCTCCAACCCCTCCACAGTCCGCGCACCCTCGCCTGACTACCCTAGTTTGCCCAATGGGCTTAACAAGTCGGTGTAGGAGAACTAGCAGAACCCTGGGGCCCGTGGGGCAGCTTGTGCTCTCCCTACACTAGTAGCTCTCCTCAGTACTGCATACGCGAGGGCTAGCAAGTTGGTGTAAAGTGGCCAAACCCACCCCGGTCTCAACCTGAGGGCGGCAAGCTCCCCTTTACACTAAGAGGTAATACGTGCTCTCTTTGGTTCCATGTACCCAAGAGACAACACACTTCCACATTTTTACTTTCTCAATTCCATTCCATTCTCTTTCTAGGAGTTCTACTCCTAATTCCCCGTAGGGTTCATGTTCTTTTTATTTGGCCATTTTGGGTTTCACCGTTCCAGCTTTATCTTTATATAACCCATGTTCTTAATTGTATTTATTCATTCATAACAGGCAGCTGTTAACCAATTTACAGGCAGTTATCATTTCCTTTCTACTTTTCCAAGACTACAATATTTATATATTCAACTAGTTTTCCAGTCCTAGGATTCATGCCGTACCGTAGGATCTATCATTCAAATCTAGTTTTCCAATCCTAGGATTCATGCAATACCCCAGGATCTATCATTCAATCTAATTTCTCAGTCCTAGGGTTCATGCAATGCCCTAGACTCTATTAATTATTTCATAATTGTAACAAATTTTATTAAATAAATTAAAAAGCCACTCTACCAGCGAAATCGGGAGTACTAGGGGCGTGGTCGGCAATCCCGCGCACTTCCGCAACTCCCAAGACTGCAACAGAATGGGGTCCTAACATAAGGATCAATCACAAGGAGTTTCTCAAAATAGTATACAATTACTGTAAATGGATAGAGGAATTAATTCTGGAAAGAACGCAACTCGAAACGCGGAAAACGGACTCCGAACAGGCCCTAAACGGGTCACGGACTCCGAACAGGCCCTAAACGGGTCAAAAACGATGAATCTGTCCAAAATCAGACGTCTGGAACCTCTTCCAGACGTCTTAAAAGGTGGATCAGGTCGTACCTCACTCTGTGCAGTCCTTCAGATGTCCAGAAGCCCACTGGAACGTCTGGCCTTGGTTTCCAAACGTCCGATTGTCACCCCGGACGTCTGGAGGTTCTCTCCGTCGTCTGGCACTGTGGCCAGACGTCTAATTCACGTGGAATGGGGAGCCCTCGCGCCCTCCCGAGCAGAACCTGCACACACACCACCTGCTCTTAGCATGACGAAGCGCAGAAGGATGCGGCGGAAGGCTGCATGGCCGTACACGCGTAAGAGGGAGAAGATAAGAAATATCGTACCTGTCAGACATCTGGACCGTCCTCCAGACGTCTTCGGCGTCATCTGGACGTAAGTCCAGACGTCTGATTCTGGGAATTTTTCCCAGAATCAGGACCTGGTTCGCTCTCCGCCCGCGACATACTTGTTAAACGTTTCGAATCGCTACGCTAACGTGTTCGATTTTGGAAAACCTGTCGTTGTAGTTCGAAAGCGAAGAATTCGTGTTCAACAAATAGAATTTATACCGAAAGGAAAATTCCGGGTCGAACACAGGGAGGCGGACGTTTGATTTAAAAACTACGCGTTTCTTTTTATTTGTCACAGAATAATTCGATTTAAAACTATCTAATTATTTACAATAAATAAAAGAGAGAGAGAAAGGGAATATTACACAGAGAAATCAAAATAAGATGTAGAATAAACAGGGAATTTTTCATTAAGGATATTGTTCATTTCACTCTTACAACTACAAAGCATAAAATAATTACTCTAGAAAGCGATAAATTTGCTCTAGAAAGCATTAAAAGAATGGAGGGAGAAATGTCCTCCTCGACGATTGCTTGGAGGATGAACAAAACTACACTAGAAAGCAGTAAATCTATACTAGAAAGCAGTAAAAAGAATAGGGAGAGAGAAATCCTCCTCGATGGTTGCTTGGAGGACGAGCCGGACGGGACGACGCCTGGACGAAGGAGAACGAAGCAGGACGAAGGAGGACGAAGCAAAAGAACGGGAACGAAGCAGCACGCCGTCGTCGTCGCGGGATCCACTTCCGAAGGGGAACGAAAATTGGACTTTATCTCGCGAGAAGCATCCCGGGTGTGGGACAAGCTTCTCTTGAGCTTTGGAGGGGTAGAGAGGAGAAGGAAGGGATTAAAATTTCGTATGGAGGGGGTCTCCTTTTATAGTTGCAAGGAGTGGGAGCAAAATGGACATTACAACTTCAAAATAATAAATAAGGGGTCTTTAGTGACGGATAAAACCGTCGCTAAAGCCTCCTTCGTGGGCGTCATGGGCGGCTCGCGTGCACCTGATCGCCTGCTCACGCGCGCAACGCCTGCGCACGTCTACCGGTTATTAGCCATCCGATCGCGAGATCGAACGACTTAGATCGCGCTTCACCCGCTGCAGCCCACTCGCCTGGCACGTCAGATTACGCGTCCGCGTCGCGCGTTCAATCTCGCGTCGGAGCTATCGGGTGCGAGCGGCCGTCTTATTTCCATCTGGCACTCCACTCACCTGCTTGCTTGCGCCCAATTTGAGGCTCGCAAGAGTCGATCCCGCGACCTTTGCTTCGCCCGCGGCTGCATCACCACTGCGCTACGCCTTCGAAATGGTCGCAAGGATGAATTAGCCAACCGCATCCACAGCAGTTGGATCTTGATCCAACGGCGGAGAATCGACGCGCTGATTGAAGAAGAAAAGGTGCGGCGGTGCTGGAGGCCGTTTAGGAGGCTGAGATGGCGCCACGTGGCGCCATCTTGGCCATCCATCTTCTGGAAGTTGTGGATGGTGCCACGGATGTCGGATTGACTCGATTTTTGTGTTGTTGAGCTGCGATCGTCAATCCGAATTCATCCGTGTGGTTGGATTTGTCATCTGAAGTGTGGATTTTCACCATCTTGGCCCTTGATCTTCTAGGATTCCCCGGTCACTATCTGATGCTACGGATGCCTGATTAGGGCGATCTTGGAGTCGTTGAACTCCAATTGTCGCCCTGATCACATCCATACGGTTGGATCTTTGATCCAAGGTCCCGATAAAATGTTTACCCTGTCCAAGTACATAAAAGGAGACAATTAACCTCCATTTTATTCAAACTACTCTAAATGCAAGATGATGCATGTTATGCAATATTTATATCATGAAATGCAATCCTATGCTTAAGAACATGCATAAATAGACATTTTAAGTAGTGTAAATGTGTTTACATCAGTACTGCCGCGCCGTGCCCCGTCTGCCTGCTGCCCGAGCTGCAGCAGCCCCTCCGCGACACCCCACACCCGTCGCTCCCACGCCGGCCGGCTCTAGCTGCCTCAGCAAGCTCGCACCCTCGCGGTCGAGCTTCTTCCTTCCTCTCACAACCCTCCTTCCCGCACACTTGCCACGACCACTGCTGCCGCCGCCGCTCACTCGCTCGCGCTCTCGCTGGCAGGGAGAAGGAGAAGAGAAAGGCGGAGGAGATGAGGGTGAGGGAGAGGGCGAGGGTTTATATAAGGCAGTGCGGGGAGAGAGAGAAGAGAAACGGCGCGTCTGCAGAGAGGAAAAGAAGACAAAGGCGGCGGGCGCAGTCTGCGCGCGCACGCGCGCAGACGCAACCCGGTACGCTGAAAAAATTTATTACCAGACGTCTGGGAAGGGTTCCAGACGTCTGGGCCACTTCCCAGACGTCTTAAAATCCGTCTGATTCCACGTTCGTAACACATGCAAATTCTTCTATAACACGCATCTTGGTCTTTAAACAAGAAGGTTCAGTTTTCAAGCTAGTATTTTCCTTAATCAATTTGCTATTTTCATTTATTAGGTCATGATTTTCTAGTAATAAATTATCCTTTTCAAAAGTATTTTGTAATGACCCGTTATACTTTTAGTCATTTAAGACGTCTAAAGTTTCAGTCAGACGTCTGTCTAGACGTCTGGACCCATTCTCGGACGTCTGAAAGTGAAATCTTCGTACTGCACTTTGCGCTCTACACGCGGGTGGCGTGCAAAGGCCGTTTCTCTCTCTCTCATTCCCCACGAACCCTAAACCATACTCCCCTCCTATTTATACCCCTCCTTTCCCTTCTCCTCTCCTCACACCACAGCAACCACCACCTCCAGCACTCCTATGCGGCAGCGACGAGGTCTGAGAGAGAGGTGCAAGAGGGGGGCAAGCGAGGGAGAGCGAGAGGAAGGAGGAGAGCGTGGAAGGTTGAAGGACCTTCGGGAGCTTGGCTGTAACGACCCTATTCCCGAGTCCCTACGAGACACAAGAACCGGACCGACTCGACTAATCCCAAGACCTAGTCGTCCAACAAGGAAGTAACCAAAAGAGCAGCAAAATAAACCACATTCAGCATGAATATAACTAACAGTAAAAAAATACGGCAGTAAAGAAAGAAGCCACTACAGTATATACCACCACAACAGTAGAACAACAATCATAACATAATATGAACTGCAGGTAAAGAAAAGTACAACGGAAACAAGAACTACTCACTACAGTGGAACCAAAAAAGGTGGTACAAGAGAACAGTGGTAACTCTATTGGACCCTACTCGGCCCAGCGTCCTCTGCAGCCGCTGACCCTGGCTGCTCAACACCTGGTCCTGAAAAGTAACGAGTGTAACACGTCAGCAAAACGCTGAGTAGAGTGACAGCTAAACTAAAGAAACAGTAAAGTGTACAGTAACTGTTTTAATTTTCTTTCTTCCTTTATTTACGTCTTTCTATTGTTTCAAAATTTATCTATTTCTCAGATCCTTCACTTGATCTCGAATGTTCCTCGTGGGAACGATCTTGATTGCAGTCTTTTACGAATAGTAGAAGTAGCACGTGGTGCTCTCCTGGCCGGGAGAGTCCCCCGTGGTGATCCTACTCTCAGTCAACCACCCCAAGGTCACGGACAGGCGTAACGGTGACTATGGCATGCGCGATAAACGCATAGGTAGCTAACCCGCACTGGCACGCGGTCAGTCGTTTCCATTAACGGGTGCACCCAAAGCACAGCACGGAACCAGTACAGGGCAGAGCCCTCTCAGTAACAGGGGTCCAACCCCTCCACAGTAACCAAACAGGGGCCTTGCCCCTCCACCGTCCGCGCACCCTCGCCTGACTAACCTGGTTTGCCCAGTGGGCCTAACAAGTCGGTGTAGGAGGCTAGCAGAACCCCGGGGCCCGTGGGGTAGCTAGTACCTCCCTACACTAGTAGCTCTCCTCGGTACTACGTACACGAGGGCCAACAAGTCGGTACAAAGTGGCCAGTCCTAACCCCGGGTCCCTGGGGCGGCTGGCTCCGCTCTACGCTAAACAGGGGGACAGTCGCTCTCCTTGGTACTCCGTACTCAAGGGCCAGCTCAATTCCCCAATTCTATTCCATTCACCTTCCAGGAGTTCTACTCCTAATTCCCCGTAGGGTTCCAGCTCTTTTAACTCAGCACATTCAGGTTTCACCTTTCCAGTTTCACGTTCATATAATCCATGTTCTCAATCACGTTTATTTATTCACAGCAGGCAGCTGTTAATTCAATTCACAGGCAGCTATTATTTCCTTTCCACATTTTCCAAGACTGCAGTATTCATACATTCCACTAGTTTTCCCGTCCTAGGATTCATGCCATATCCTAGGATCTATCATACAATCTAGTTTTCCAGCCCTAGGATTCATGCAACACCCTAGGATCTACCATTCAATCTATTTCTCATTCCTAGGATTCATGCAATGTCCTAGGTTCTATTTATGGTTCCATAATTTAACAGATTATACTAGTAAACTTAAAAGCCACTCTACCGGTTACAACAGGAGTACTAGGGGTGTGGTCGGGATCCCGCATGCCTCCGCAACCCCCGAGACTGCAACGGAATGGTCCTATCACAAGGATCAAACACAAGGAGTTTCTCAAAACAGTATATAGCTACTGTAAACGGGTAGAGGATTCAATTCTGAAAAGAACGCAACTCGAAATGTGGAAAACGGAACCCAAACGGGCCCTAAACGGGTCAAAAACGACGAAACAGTGCAAAATCAGACGTCTGGAACTTATTCCAGATGTCTTAAAAAGTAGATCAGGGGTTACCTTGCTCTTCGTGGTCTCTCAGACATCCAGAAGCCTGTGGGGGCGTCTGGCCTAGTTCCCAGACGTCCGATGGTCACCCCGGACGTCTGGAAATTGCTCCAGTCGTCTGGCACTGCAATCAGACGTCTGATTCGTGTTGGGTGGCGAATCAGAACCTATGTGTACCCATTTCCTCTCTCTCTCAGTACGGTCAGTCGAAGAAAAGGAAGGAAGACGGAAATACTCACCTTTCAGACATATGTACAGTCCTCCAGACGTCGTCCCCGTCGTCTGGCTGGAATCCCAAATGTCTGATTCTGGAAAAATTTCCAGAATCAGAGCGCGACTCGCCCTCCGCCCGCGACGCACGGCCGCGCCGCGCCTCGTCCGCCTGCTGCTCGTGCTGCAGCAGGCCTCCCGCGTCACCCCACGTCTGCTGCTTCCCCTGCCAGCCGGCCCTAGCAGCCCCGGCGAGCTCGCCCTCACGGCCGAGCGCCTCTTCCCATGCGCAGCACCTCCTCCCACGCTCACTGCGACTGTTGCTACCGTCGCTCACTCACGTTCGCTCTCGCGCACTGGCTGGAAGGAGAAGAGGAAAGGGGGTGGAGGTGACGGGAGTGAGGGGGAGGGCGTGGCCTTTTAAGGCCGCGCGAGGAGGAGAGAGAGAGCAGGACAGAGGGCGCAGGAGGGAGAGGGAAAAAGAGAGACAGAGAGACGCTCGCAGGTCTGCGCGCTCAGGCGCGCAGACGAAACACGCGTGCCGAAAATAACCGAATCCCAGACATCTGGGAGGGGTTCCAGACGTCTGGTCAGACGTCTGGGCCACCTCCCAGACGTCTTAAAAGACATCTGAAGCCGCGCGTTCGTAACATCGGCGAAGCTCACACTGCCGATGGCGAGTGCGTGCACGCACGGAGGACGTCGGCTAGGAGCTGCCCGGGCGGAGGCGAGAGCGGAGCGAGCTGTGAGCAGGTTCTGATACAGGAAGTTTTCCAGTATCAGACATTTGGCGTGACATCCAGACGACTGGCGAGGGACCTGAATGTCCGGAACTAAGGCTGGACATCTGAGAGCACGTATCGCACGAGGTACGTACGTTCCTACTCTGATTTCTCCCATGCAGAAGATCTCAGCGTAGGAGGCATTGTCGGCTGACCGCACCTGCATTTGCATGCGTAGGTGCAGCTTTGGGACGGTGTGCGGGACACTTTTCCACACGCTTTTGGACATCTGATCACATCACCAGACGTCCAGAGGTGCTTCCAGACGACCGGAGACATTGTCTGACGTCTCAAACTGTCTTCAGACGGTCACAGAGAAGGTCTAGACGTCAGATCAACCGCAGGAGACACAAGGTGAGTTTTAACGTCTTTTAAGACGTCTGGGATTAGATCCAGACATCTGATTTTGATCAGAAACCGCATTTTTGGCCTGTTTAAGGCCCAAACGGAATCGGATTTCCGCAAACGAAGTACCGTTGTCTTCTACTCGAGTTCCTCTACGTATTCGTATTGAGTACCTACTATTTTGAGCCTATCTAATGTACATTGGTTGCTGGTACAGGTTACCAGCCGATGGCATGTTCGGGGCTTACGGAGACGATGAGATCTGTGGCACAGGCCCCCATTTCTCCCGTGATACCCGGTAGAGTGGTTTAACTCAGTTATTAATATTTTAATAAGAATGTGCTTGGTTGAAATAGCCGAATGGAACTCTAGAATGTGGAATGAACCCTAGGGCAGAAAAATGAATGAGCCTGTTTGTACTGTACGGTTTACTTGCATGCGTGATTGAGATAAATTGCTATAAAAACCCTGTATTATAATTACGAGTTGTCTGTCAGAATATGAGCTACCTGTATTTAATGAATAATTGCCTGTGAAACCACCAGTTGTATGTTATTGAGAATTGGACCATGAAAACACGAGCTGCCTGTATATGGTTGAAAAATGAATTATGAAACATGAGATCTGGATCTAGATAAATGAGGTGAACATGAACATGAACCCTACGAGGAATTAGGAGTAGAACTCCTATGGATAAATGGAATCTGCAATGTAGACGGGAGGTGTGCTGGTTCTTGAGTACGTGGTACCAAGGAGAGGAACTGTCCCCTTTTAGTGTAGAGTGGAGCTAGCCTTCCTTGGGTTGAGACCCAAGGTTAGGATTGGCCACTCTACACCGACTCCTGTTGGCCCTCGCGTACATGGTACCGAAGCGAGCTACTAGTGTAGGGAGGGAGCTAGCCACCCCACGGGGTCTGGGGTTTAGCTAGCCACCCTACACCGACTTGTTAGGTCCTCTGGGAAAATTGGGGTAGTCAGACGAGGGTACGCGGACTGTGGAGGGGTGAGACCCCTGTTTGGTTCTGAGGGGTGTGCCGTAGTCACTGCTACATCTTGACAGTGACCTTAGGGTGGTTTACTGGGTGTAGGACTACCACGGGGGCTCTCTCAGCCAGGAGAGCACCACATGTATCTTCTACTCTACAGAAAAGACTACAATCAAGATCGTTCCCACGAGGAACATGCAAAATCAAGAAATATCTAGATACTTTGAGAAATGGATAAAAGAAAAACATATAAAATAGATAAATAGAAATGAGAATTAAACCTTTTGTTTTCACTATTTTTGTACTTAGATAATATAAACACCACTCTACTCAGCGTTCGCTGACTCTGTCTTTTCATAACACTATTCAGGATCAGGAGTTGAGCAGCCCGAGTTTCCGACTATAGAGGGTGCTGGGCCCAATTGAGTCCAGCCGTAGCCTTTCTTCAATACTTTCCTTTTGTCTACTGTTGTAGTAAGTAATGGATACTTAGTTTACTGTTTCCGCTACCTCTGTTTCCTTTCTGCTTTCAGTTGTTGTGGGTTGTTTGTTATTGTGGTGGCATGTACTAAGACAATTGTTCTACTTTCTTTACTGCTTTGTACGTTACTTCTACTTAGTTATATTGCATGTGTGAATGTGTGTTATTTTCCTGCTTTTGGTTATTTCTTATTGGACGACTAGGTCTTGGGATTAGTCGAGGTGAGCCGATCTCGGGGCCTGTAAGGATCCGGGAACCGGGTCATAACATATTTAGATTAGAGTTAATTTCAAGCTAGATTCCTAACTTTAATTTCTAACCTTTCATTTTCAGATTTAATAAAGCTAAGATTCTTTTTAATGCTCTTATTTTTTATTTTTAGTGACTTACTGAGCTCATATAATTCATCAAAAGCATCTTGTAATTCATTGAAAGAGCTTACCTCCTTGTTGTCATCTTCACTTTCACAATCACTTGCAAAAGCCATGAGGCCCATGCAAGCAACTTCATTTTTCTTCTCGGGATCCTCCTCTTCTTCCTCCTCCGAGGTCAAGACATCCTAATAATCAATTCACGAAAGTGGTTCGTATAAAAAAATTGGAATGTTGTTGTTGTAATATGTGTCACAAATACAAACCGTTATCGCGTCAATTTTATTTAATTACATAATTTTTACTGATTTATTCTAGGTCGTTTACTGGGAGACAGCTATTGATATACATCACTCTCTAAATCCAAAATTATTCTTTAATTCCAAAAATGATTAATTTTATATACAATCAATAATGAATGAATGAATGAATCCATAAAGAATGAATTAAGGGTTTCATTATGTACAAAAAGAGTCAAAGAAAATACTTGCAAAAACCTACTTACAAACAAGCATGAAACAATACATAGATATATTCTATACTTTCTATTTGTAAGTTATATTACTAATACTTACATAAATATACACTACTAACTAATATTACATAGCATACTAACTTAACTTAATATACTAACATATATAGTAACATATATAGAAGCTACAGCGACAGATACAAACGTCGCTGGACCCCAGAAAAACTATATACAAACTCTAAAGCAAAAAACTAGGGTCTATGGCAACAGTTATCTTACCTTTAGTGATGTTTTATTCTGTCAATAATGACATGTAATTATTTATATACATATATATAGCTATACTACTTATACGTATACTTATTATTTACCTTATACTTATTTATTTACATATTCTATCCATACAGATATACGTTATACCTATATACTTCTCTTCTTCTTTATCTCTTAAGCCTCTTCTGTGTTCTTCTTCTTCCGTTATTACACACTTAGCCGGTTATTCTTCTATGCTTAATGGTGCATTAGAGCCTTTTATTACTTATCAAAAATTTATTAATTGGCGGGCATGTCTTTCGAGGGATACACAGCACCTGAGGATCGGGTGGGACCAGACCTCTACTAAGCGCGCCCTAATTTCTTAATTAGGCTGTTTAATTACATTTTCATGTTGCATTTGGGCTTAACCAAGCCCTCGCACAGTACCGGCCCCCGGTCACACACACATCTCAAATATGCTCAAGTATGCTCAGATGCTCAGGTCATATGTTCGGTTGTTTCGGGCTCCTAGTGCCCGTGACGACTAAACTATGACATGCAGAAAACAATTTAAAGTGCTACGCGTGCTTTACAACTAATGATGTGGCGCTATTTGAGCGCTGCATTTGCGTTGGAATTCCAGGGCGACTCTACAATTTTGCGATTTTGGCCCTCAATTCCAGGGTCATAATTTATTAGATATTAAAAATAAATTATGCGAAAATAAAGTATTTACATAGTACTATACAATTGTATAATTAATTTGGAATTTTAATTATATTTACTATATAAATTAATTAGGTGAAGTATACAGATTATATATAACTGATTTTAGGTTTTATTCTTTAATTACATATAAATTAGTTATTATATGGTCTAATTGACCTTATGCAGAGTTAGTAATATATTAAAGTATTTAATAGATATTTTTATTGCATTTTACAAGCTTTATTTCTATTTTATCTACATTTAAATAATACAATTTTAGACTATTTTATTTGTAAATTGAGTTTAAATAATATAGACATTATAAATATACTTCAATTAGGTTAATTTACTTAAAATACAATAATATACATATACAGTATAAGTTAGTTGAATTATAACTTAAATTAATAATTTATTTTAATTTAATGTAATAACTTAACTACTAACTTAATAAATTAATTACTTATTCTGTATGTATAATTACATTAAGGTACAGGGTTTAATATGTTTATAATATACATATAAATACATATATACAATATTGTAACTTAATATGATTCTTTATAGAGGTTATTAATTGATATAGTTATTTAGTACATATAAGTTAGTTTACTTAATGAATAGTTATATACAGTATAATCTAACTTAAATACTTAATTTATATACTACAATATATACATAAGCTATTTATACATTATATATGTATAATTTACATTATAGGTTAATAAGCTTACTATATAGCTTTTATATATACTTATACATAGTATACAAAGGATTTTTAGGTATTTTTGAGTTTTTTCAGCTTTTTATGGATTTTATATCTATTATGGAGGTAGGAGAACAGAGGGAAATAAATAGATGAGGAGAAAGAGGTATTTTTGGTATTTTTAAGTGTGGTTTCTTTTATTAAGTTCCATGGTATACGGAACCGTTGACTGGTAATTCTACCAAATCAGGGGTTCAGATTACCATGAAACTTGGTATGCATTTAAAAAAATACCTAACCTTCAATCAGACAGGTTTATTTTATTTTTTTAGATTATTTATATTATTTTTATTTAATTTCAAAGTTCACACATTCTAGGCTTTTTAAAGGTTTTCTAAGGTGTGTTAAGGCCTAGAATGGAACCTAAAGTGTCTAAAAGGAAGTAAACTGCCTCAACAGTCATGGTGTAATAAATAGGAAAGATATAGACATCAAAGCATGCAAATCAAAGTGGATTTCAATTAATTTAACTTATTGGACAGTTAGGCTTCAAACTAGCTGACAAAAGAGTCTTAAAACATATTATAAGCATTCAACTGAATTTAAAAATGCATTGAAATTACATGAAAGCTTGTACAAAATTCCTAAACACTATCAAGCACAAGTCAGCTATCTAACAGTTCAAAATCTACACCTACTCTCCACCAAACTATCCAGATAGAAATCTTCTGCTGAAATTGCAGAAGCACAACAGCAGCAAGGTTCATCAAATGTAGCAACAAACAGCAATAGAAGTTGCTGAACTTCACTCTACTCAGCAAACCAAATTCTTCTTCAGATGTCTTAACTACTGCTGCAGTTAATTCATCTGAAGAAGAATAGGTCTGCAGCAAGGAAGAAAGCAGAAATCAGCCACTTAACAGCTTGATTCAGCCAATTAACTCCCAGATCAGACTCAAGATAGCCTGATCAGGGATTCAAAATGACTGTTTCAGGCTATTACTTAGCTAGGATTTGGGGAAATGTAGCTGCAATGGTAGCACTTTACTCTGATTATGGGATTCGAAAACACAAAACCAAAAATCACTCAATCAAATTCTGATAAGGGTTTAAATCCTCACAAAAACCATGCTTAGATGTTCAGCATCTTAAATCCAAATTCCTTGTCACAAATATCACAACCATTCGGTCCATAAAAACTATTGATCTAACTCTTTCTGATGCTATAGACAGCATGTAGAAAGAGTTAGGATCAACACAGTAAATCCAACAACTGATGATCTAACTCCTTCTAATGCTATAGACAGCATGTAGAAAGAGTTAGGATCAACATAGTAAATCCAAAAACTTAATCCCAAGATGATACACATCTTAAGGGATATTGAGAATCCCTTAAGAGAGAATCAGATTCTCAGAAAAACAATTCATATTAGAATCCCTAATAAAGCCTCAATCAACATAGTTGATCTTCCTTAGCTCTACAAGGCATTCAACACATTGAAATCCTTAAAATTAACAGATCAGATTATGGCTCTTCTAAGGTGAATTCTGACTTCAGAATCACCTCAGATTCCCTACCAATTAGTGAATCCAAATCAAAATTCTTCAATTTGCAAGATCAAAGCATTCAAAACCTAAATGAATAAAAATCTTTGAAATCTGAATTCATGGAAAATCCAGCAAACTGATTCACTTTTTAGCGCAGATCAAGGGCTTTTGTAATAAACATGGGGTGAATAGGAAGCCCCTAATGTGATTTTTTACTCTAATTTCATATTTAAGGTTAGAAATCAATCAGATATGAAATTAGGTCTGATGAGTGGGTGGATTGAGAAATACAAATCAAGGGAATCAGAAATGAGATGAAAACATGTAGAGGAAGAGCAAAATGAACTGTGATGGGGTGAATTTCTTCCCCTCTGATCTGGGATGATCAAAGGAGATGGGAGGGGGAAATTGCTATGCTAAAACTACTCCTAATGCTAAACTAATCAGAACAGCAAATCAACTACTAATTCTACATCTAATTCTACTATAATCTACTCTAATCTATCTATCTAACACTACAACTAATCTAGAAAACATTAAAACTACTCTAACAGGAAGAATGGGACCTGTGGATTTTTAGCTGGTGGCTAAGGAGGAAGAATGGAGGGGGAAGAGCTCCAGTGGAGTGAAAAGTCTGCTAGTGAGACTTCTGGGTCATCCTCAAGTGCTACGTGGTCCTTAGCGACGAGGAGAGTCAGAGGGAAGTCGGGGATTTTACAGCCAGTGGCTGTGAAATCAGGGAATTGGTGAGGAGGAGAGACTGGAGTGGAGGAATGATCGCTAAGAAGGTAGGAGAGAGCATTCCCTTGCGCACGTGACCACTAAGGTGCTTAAGTAGCGACCTCAGTGACTCAGATCACCGCGCGAGTGAAGATAGGCGACGAGGGGACCGGCGGCAAGGATGAGAGGAGAGGAGCGCGCGGGCTACCAAATTGAAAACTGACCATAGGATGCGATATGGGGGAAGGGGTGAGCACACGCGCCGCTTCACGCGAAGCTTCGACTGAGATCGAGCTGCAGGTCAAGATCAAGAGAGAATGGACGATCATTGTAATGACCCGTTACACTTTTAGCCATTTAAGGTGTCTAGAGTTTCAATCAGACGTCTAGACACGTTCCCGGACGTCTGAAAGTGGAATTTTCATACTGCACTTTGCGCTCTGCACACGGGCGGCACGCAGAGGCTGTTCCTTTCTCTCTCTTCCTCATTTCCCCCCTAAACCCTAAACCCTACACCCTCCTATTTATACCCCTCCTTCCCCTTCTCCTCTCCTCACACCACCAGCCACCACCACCTCCAGATCTCCTGTGCAGCAGTGGCGAGGGAAGACGAGAGAGGCGAGTGGAGGGCAAGTGAGGGAGAGCGAGAGGGAGGAAGGAGGAGAGCGTGGCTTGGTTGAAATAGCTGAATGGAACTCTAGGATGTGGAATGAACCCTAGGGTAGATAAATGAATGAGCCTGTTTGTACTGTACGATTTACTTGCATGCGTGATTGAGATAAATTGCTAGCAAATTCCTGTATTATAATTACGAGTTGTCTGTTAGAATATGAGCTACCTGTATTTAATGAATAATTGCCTGTGAAACCACCAGTTGTATGTTATTGAGAATTGGACTATGAAAACACGAGCTGCCTATATATGAATGAGAAATGAATTATGAAACATGAGATCTGGATCTAGATAAATGAGGTGAACATGAGCACGAACCCTACGAGGAATTAGGAGTAGAACTCCTATGGATAGACGGACGCCTAGAATGTAGACGAGAAGTGTGCTGGCCCTTGAGTACGTGGTATCAAGGAGAGTAGCTGTCCCCTTTTTGTGTAGAGCGGAGCTAGCCTCCCTTGGGTTGAGACCCGGGGTTAGGACTGGCCACTCTACACTGACTCCTGTTGGCCCTCGCGTAAGTGGTACCAATGCGAGCTACTAGTGCAGGGAGGGAGCTAGCCACCCCATGGGGCCCGGGGTTCAGCTAGCCACCCTACACCGACTTATTAGGCCCTCTGGGCAAACCGAGGTAGTCAGACGAGGGTGTGCGGACTGCAGAGGGGCGAGACCCCTGTTCTGAGATGGTAAGGCCCTATACTGTTCCATACTGTACTTTGGGCGTACCTGTTAGCGGAAACGACTGACCGCATGTCAGTGCGGGATAGCTACCCGTGCGCTTATCACGTGTGCCATAGTCACCGCTATGTCTTGACAGTGACCTCGGTATGGTTGACTGGGTGTAGGACTATCACGGGGGACTCTCCCGGCCAGGAGAGCACCACGTGTACCTTCTACTCCATGGAAAAGACTGTAAACAATATCGTTCCCACGAGGAACATGCAAGATTAAGTAATATCTAGATACTTTGAGAAATGGGTGAAACGAAAACATATCAAGATAGATAAATAAAAAAGAGAAAAAAACATGTTGTTTTTACTGTTTTGTACTTAGATAATATAAACACCACTCTACTCAACGTCCGCTGACTCTGTCTTTTCGTAACATTGTTTAGGACCAGGAGTTGAGCAGCCCGAGTTTCCAGTTGCAAAGGGTGCTGGGCCCAGTCGAGTCTAGCCGTAGTTTTCTTCAGCACTTTCTTTTTCTCTACTGTTGTAGTAACTAATGTACACTTAGGTATTGTTCTGCTACTACTGTTTCCTTTCCACTTTCCGTTGTTGTTGTTGTTGTTGTGGTATGTACTGAGACAGCTGTTATATTTCTTTACTGCTTTATACGTTTCTTCTACTTAGTTATATTGCATGTGTGAATGTGGTTTATTTTCCTGCTTTTGGTTATTTATTTTTGGACGAGTAGGTCTTGGGATTAGTCGAGGCAAGCCGATCTCAAGTCCTATAGGGATTCGGGAACCAGGCCATAACAAGATGGTATCAGAGCTCCTGAAGGACTATGACTGCAGCATCTCCTACCACCCACAGAAGGCCAATGTGGTGGCTAACGCCTTGAGTCGGAAGGCACCCGCCCACTTGGCCAATCTACAGGCACAGAGCTGGAGACTTATGGAGGAGTTGGGCTGTTGGCGACCCCGGGAGTCACAGGGGTATTGTGGGACAGTGACAGTGACGTGGTAGACGCGACCGGAGCTGATAGAACGCATCATCGCAAGGCAGATGACATATCTGTACTTACAGACGCTACGAGACAGGGTGTTGACAGGGGACTCAGGAGAATTTTCCTTTACAGATGAGATACTGCACATGAGGGGATGCTTATGCGTTCTTAGGGACGAGGAGTTATTGAGAGAGCTCCTGGCTGAGGCACAAGGTTCAGGTTCACCATACATCCCGAGAACACAAAGATGTATCATGACTTACGACGCAACTTTTGGTGGAGAGGGATGAAGCGGAATGTTGGTAAGTTTGTGCAGCAGTGTTTAGTGTGCCAGAAGGTGAAGGCCGAGCATCAGAGACCTGCAGGGCCGTTGCAGCCACTTCCTATGCCAGAGAGGAAGTGGGAGAGCATCACCATGGACTTGGTGGTGGGTCTACCAGTTACCCAGCAGGGACACGACGCAGTCTGGGTGATAGTAGACAAGTTGATGAAGACGACGCATTTCCTGCCGATCCGAATCACCCTTAGACCAGCATAGTTGGCAGAGAGATACATCCGAGATGTGGTACGCTGCACAGAGTTCCGCGTGAGATTGTATCTGATAGGGATACCCATTTTACTTCCCAATTCTGGGCTGAGTTTCAGCAGGCTTTGGGGACACGTTTGAGGTTCAGTACCGCTTACCACCCCCAGATAGACGGACAGTCAGAGCGCACCATACAGACACTTGAGGACCTTTTATGTGCCTGCATACTAGACTGAAGAGGCTCCTGGGAGGAGTATTTACCCTTAGCAGAGTTTTCATATAATAACAGTTACCACTCGAGTATCAACATGGCACCTTACGAGGCTCTGTACGGTCGGAGGTGTACTGCACCCTTGAGTTGGGTCGAGGTGGGGACCAAGTGGGAGGTGGGCCCCAGGCTAATCTGGCAAGGTCAGGAGGTGATAGAGTAGATTCACAGACAACTCCGCACTGTCAGGAGCAGGTAGAAGAGTTACGCTGACCGAAAACGCAAAGAGCTGCGGTTCAAGGTTGGGGATCACGTCTTTCTCCGTGTTTTACCCATGAAGGGCCTGCAGCATTTTGGGGTGAAAGGGAAGCTTGCGCCAAGGTTTGTAGGGCCCTTTGAGGTCCTGGAGCGGGTGGGACCCATTGCTTACCGGCTTACCCTTCCTCCCCAGCTTTCTGGAGTGCACGACATGTTCCACGTGTCCAACCTCAAGAAGTACGTCGCTGATCCTAGTCACGTTTTGAGCCACGAAAGCGTCGAGGTGGGTGATGACCTGACCTACCCCGAGAGACCGGTACAAATATTAGACAGAGCCGTCCGGAGTCTGAGATTGAAGTAGGTACCATTGGTGAAGGTCTTATGGAGAAGCAAGCGGTACGAGGAGACGACCAAGGAGCCTGAGGCGATGATGTGAGAGCTGTACCCAGAGCTTTTTGAGGGTACGTCTTTTCGGACCTACTTCGGTCCTCTTTAAGTTTGTTATGCGTTTTTACGTTCCTTTTTCGTCACCCTAGCTAGCTCAAGTTTCGGGGACGAAACTTCCTTTAAGTTTGTTATGATGTAATGACCCATCACACTTTTAGCCATTTAAGACATCTAGAGTTTCAGTCAGACGTTTGGACCCATTCCCACACATTTGAAAGTGGAATTTTCATACTGCGCTCCGCACGCAGGCGACGCGCAGAGGCCGTTCCTCTCTCTCTTCCTTATTCCCCCCCCCCCCCCGAACCCTAAACCCTACACCCTCCTATTTATACCCGTCCTTCCCCTTCTCTCCTCACACCACCAGCCACCACCACCTCCAGATCTCCTGTGTGGCAGTGGCGAGGGCGGACGAGAAAGGCGAGTGGAGGGTGAGCAAGGGAGAGCGAAAGGAAGGAAGGAGGAGAGCATGGGAGGAGGAGGACCGAGGTCGGTGGAGCTTCGGTGGAGCTCGAGGAGCCGGTGAGGAGCTGCTCAAGCTCGTGCAACGGCTGGAGCTACCACTACGGGAGGAGGAGCGAGCGGAGCGAGCTGCGAGGAGCTCCTGATACTGGAAGTTTTCCAGTATCAGACGTCTGGATTGGAGTCCTGATGACTGGCGGGGTACCTAGACGTCTGGAGCTAAGGCCAGACGTCTGAAAGCACATATATCGTAAGGTACATATCTCCCTACTCCATGCATATCGCAGCGTAGGGGTTGTTGTCAGCTGACCACGCATGCATTTGCGTATGCAGGTGCAGCTTTGGGAAGGAGTGCGAAACGCTTTCCCATGAGATTTTGGACGTCTGATCACATCACCAGACATCCGAAGGTGCAACCAGACGACTAGAGACATTGTCCGACGTCTGGAACTATTTCCATACGGTCGCAGAGAAGGTCTGGACGTCTGAGGATACCGCAGGAGACACAAAGGTAACATATGACGCCTTTTAAGACGTCTGGGATTATTCCCAGACATCTAATTTTGAATAGTAGGCACGTTTTTGACCTGTTTAGGGTCCGATAGCGGTCCGTTTTACGCAAAAGAAATACCTGCACTTTCCTCTCGAGTTTCTCTACATACTAGAGTCTGTTATATACTGTTCTGAACTCTTCTTTTGTGATGTATTCCCTGATATAGGGTTTCATCCTGCTACGCATTTGGGGCTCGTAGAGACGTCTAGGTCTGCGGTTTAAGCTCCCATTACTCCCGTGTTTCCTAATAGAGTGGTTTAATTCAGTTATTAATATTTAAATAAGAATGTGCTTGGTTGAAATAGCCGAATGGAACTCTAGGATGTGGAATGAACCCTAGGGTAGAGAAATGAATGAGCCTGTTTATGCTGTATGGTTTACTTGCATGCATGATTAAGATAAATTACTAGCAAATGCCTATATTATAATTACTAGTTGCCTATTAGAATGTGAGCTGCCTGTATTTAATGAACAATTACCTGTGAAACCATCAGTTGCATGTTATTGAGAATTGAATTATGAAAACATGAGCTACCTGAATATGGATGAGAAATGAATTATGAAAGATGAGATCTGGATCTGGATAAATGAGGTGAACATTAGTACGAACCCTATGGGGAATTAGGAGTAGAACTCCTGTGGATAGACGGAAACCTGGAATGTAGACGAGAAGTGTGCTGGCCTTGGAGTACATTGTACCAAGGAGAGCAACTGTTCCCTTTTTGTGTAGAGCGAAGCTAGCCTCCCTTAGGCTGAGACCCGGGGTTAGGATTGGCTACTCTACACTGTCTCCTATTGGCCCTCGCGTATGTGATACCGAGGCGTGCTACTAGTATAGGGAGGGAGCTAGCCACCCCACAAGACCTGAGGTTTAGCTAGACACCCTACACAGGCTTGTTAGGCCCTCTGGGCAAATCGGGGTAGTCAGACGAGGGTGCGCGGACTGTGGAGGAGTGATACCCCCGTTTGGTTCTGAGGGGTAAGACCCCTTTTCTGAGAGGGTAAGGCCCTATACTGTTCCGTGCTGTACTTTGGGTGTACCCGCTAGTGGAAACGACTGACCGAGTATCAGTGCGGGGTAGCTGCCCGTGTACTTATCACGCATGCCATAGTCACCGCTACATCTTGACAGTGACCTCGGGGTGGTTGATTGGGTGTAGAACTACCACGAGGGACTCTCCCGACCAGGAGAGCACCACGTGTACCTTCTACTCTACGGAAAAGACTTAAATTAAGATCGTTCCCATGATAAACATGCAAGATCAAGTAATATCTAGATACTTTTATAAATGGGTGAAACTGAAACATATCAAGATAGATAAATAAAAATGAGAATTAACCCTGTTGTTTTTACTGTTTTGTACTTAGATAATATAAACATCACTCTACTCAGTGTTTCATGACTCTGACTTTTTGTAACACTGTTTAGGACCAGGAGTTAAGCAGCCCGAGTTTCCAGCTGTAAAGGGTGCTAGGCCCAGTTAAGTCCAGCCATAGTTTTCTTCAGCACTTTCTTTTTCTCTACCGTTGTAGTAAGTAATGGACACTTAATTATTGTTCTGCTACTACTGTTTCCTTTCAGGTTTCTGTTGTTGTTGTTGTTGTTGTTGTGGTATGTACTGAGACAGCTGTTATATTTCTTTACTGCTTTGTACGTTTCTAATACTTAGTTATATTGCATGTGTGAATGTGGTTTATTTTCCTGCTTTTGATTATTTCTTGTTGGACGACTAGGTCTTGGGATTAGTCGAGGCGAGCCAGTCTCAAGTCCTATAGGGATCCAGGAACCGAGTCGTAACAGTCGAGATCCTCCGTGTTCTACGCACGCACAAAGCACACGCAGGGCTGCAGGCGAGGTTTCTTTTGGGTAATTTGCAGGGAGAGGCCCCTTGCGAAGGGGCAGAAATTTTGCACAAGATCCCGTAAGTGGTAGGAAACAATAATTGAATGGTCCTTAAGGGCTTTCAAAGATGTCCCTGTGGGTTACAAATAGGTCCGGAAAAGTTTTATAATGAAGGAAATGTGATGCACAAAGGATCTAAACATAAATTCTAAGTTTGAAGGACTTAATAATGTGCAAATGCCTTTAAGTTTTTATATGTGCTTAATTGAACATTTGAGAAGTTAATTATAATTTTGATTTTAACTTTTAAAGTTGTTTGTGTGTTCAATTAATACTTGGATCACCATTTGACCTTTTTCTCAAGCATATCTCGTTTTATGCAATTTTAACATAGAATTAAGGTTTTAGGTCTTTTTCTTTGATTCCTACACTTAACCCTTTTTATGTGTTAATTTGACATTGTTTAACCTAGTTTCTAGCTTAACTTTATCTTTTTAGCTATGATGAGTAGCCACTCATCACATCCCAAGTAGCTTGGAATGCTTTCTGCTTATACTTTTTCTCCTCCTTTTCTTTCTTTAGAAGAGGGCATTTGGGTCTAATATGCCCCTACTTGTTGCAGTGATAGTAACGAGTTGGACTTTCCTTCTCTTTCTCCTCCTTCTCTCTCTTTGAATCCCTACAAAACTTAAAAAACTTTTGAAATAAAATTCTAAGATCCTCATCATCGGAACTTACCTCACTATCCGAAGCAACTTTAAAGGCGAAAGTCTTCCTTGGCTTTAGCTCCGGTGTGTCCTTCTTTTACTTCAACTTCAACTCATAGACCATAAGTTGCCTAAGAGATCCTCCATGTTGAGCTCCTTAACTTCATTCGCCTCCTCGATGGCGGTGACCTTTTGTTCCCATTCTGGTCCAAGGGAACGAAGAAGCTTTCCTTGAAGCTCCCCCTTGATAAAAGTCTTCCCTAAAGCTTTCAAGTTGTTCGCTATAAGAGTGAACCTAGAATACATCTCACTTAAAGACTCATTAGGTTTCATAGAGAAAGATTCAAAATCTTGAGATAAAATATTAATCTTAGAAGTTTTTACCTTGGATATACCCTCGTGAGTTACCTCTAGAGTGGGTCATTTCTCATACGCGGTGGTGCACTACGAGATCCAGTTGAACTCCTCCGAGCTTAATACGCAGTATAACGCATTCATCGCTTTTGCGTTAAGGGAAAGCTCGCAGGTGTGCTGCTGCGAGTAGACTCCCTCCAGTCTCGCTGGAACTTCGTATGTGGTTTCACATTGTCCCTATAGTGCGAAGTCAGTGGTTTGAAGCCACATCCTCTTCCTTAGCTTCCAATAGCTATAGTGTCTCGTGGCAAAGATGCTCCCCCCCATTGAATCCTTGTCGGGTTGTTATGCCGATGTGCAAGACCTACTCTGATGCCAATTATAGGTTCTAACGGAATGGGGGTGATGATGAGAGCCTCATCATGAACCCTAACTAGCACAATTTGATCTAAATCAGTGTGCAAAAGCTCCTACAAAACCTAAGGAAAAGCCTAACTCAGAGAATTCTAAATTTAAGAATAAAACAATTCGTAAGGGGAAAACTGTAATGTTACCAATGCAGTACACAATCGGGGTGTCTAAGGGTTTGAATACAGGTTAAATAGGCTTAATAAGAAAGAAAGTGGGATAACCTGATCCAAAAAGAGTTATAGCAACTTCTAGGAATTAAATGACATTCTGTAACCGTAAAAACAAACTCGCTTCAATTCACAAAGTTTCTGGAAATATAAAAGTCAAATAAACCCTCTAAAATTCATAAAAAAACATCCTCTAGGGTTTAGAACCTTTAATTTGGCCAGTAGAACCTGTTTTGACCTAAATTGAGAACCATACCCAATTTTTATCCTAATTTAGGTTTTTGTGCAAATTGACCAGCCAAACGTGGTAAAACCTAAAATCAAACCTCACCATTAGATTCCTTAGGTCCAAATTAGGTTTATACCAAAATTTGGACCTAAGGAAAGGCCATCTTGACCTACTTTACAAATTGATCCTCTTGAATTACTTTTTGACCCTTATTTTTTGAACCCTTGCTTTTAGCCCCCCATCTTCTCTTTCGTTCTTTGCAGAACGGCCCCTCTATTACCCCACGCAGACGCCCATACCTCCGACGACCTTGCGTGGAGGATGGCACCGCGAAGGGTATGGGGGCTGCTTTCAGGAGCGAAAGGGGGGTTCCCTTCGTAGTCCTCTTTCGCAGGGACCCTCCCCATTGCCCTGCAGCTACCCATGCCTCTCGTGCGAACGCACGAAAGGAATGGGTCTGCTTTCCGGCCATTCTCCTGCAAGCTCCCCACGTCGCCCCCTCGAGATCCTCTCCTCGCCAGCACCTTTATAGGGAACAGCAGGGGCAGCCGTTTCCTTCAAGCCTGTTTTGGCCGAAGGAAACCCCTAATCTTCGTCTCCTCCTCCTCCGGTCAACCTCCCACAGGCTCCAGCAACTCTTCCTCCTCCTCATCGCTCTGCTGCCACACCTGCAATAGAGTTTACTCCACCTCGTCCTCCCGCGCCAGGCCGCACCAGCTGGCGCCTTCCAGATCCCCTCCTCGTCATCGTTACCCCCCTTCTAGGCATCTTCATCTCCGACGTCGGTAGACGCGTCAAGCGCCTCCTTCCCCCCTTTCGTTAGTTAAATAGGTCAAACTCTTTCCCTTACTCTCCTCTTAATTTCCCCCTCTTCAACTATCACTTTTAACCCCTCAACTGCCACTACCACCACCTTCGGCCATCAACTCCGACGAGGCCGCTCCACCTCCACAGGCAATCCCACCCCTCGCCAACAAGTCCATAAGCAGCCCCTCACTCCACTCAACATTCCCCCCCACTCACACCACCACTCCACACACCCAGAACACCTCCCGAACACACCCACTCTCACGCACACAGTGTGCCCTAGGCACGCACACTCCGGCCTCCCCACGCCACGCCGACCCCCGCACCACCTTCGTCGTGCTCTGGCGAAGTTCCCTAAGCTTTTTGACGTGGCTGCGAGGCCGTTTTAGTGTTTTCAGGTCGCGCCCCCTTTCCGCCATTGACGACAAGCTTGGAGCAAGCTCACAAGCAGCTCCAAGCCTCTCCAGCTCCAGGCGTAAGCCCCAAGCGACGCAGAAGACTTCTGCGAGTGTGCCCAAGTCTTCACTTGGGGTCGCAAGCCTCTGCTGCTGACCCAATTGGACGACTCTTCCTCCCGCAGGCACCCGAGAACGAAGGTGGGACTTTAGTCCCACCTCGGAAGTGTGTGGGTGCGCACCCACACATAAGAGGAAAAGGTGCTATACGCTGGTTGCCTCCGATAACACTGGGGTGAGATCCCTCACCTATTCACTGGGTCTCGTCCGCGGCACTGCCCACGCGGATCTGACCCGTGACCCGATTACCCCTCACTCCTATGCACTCCTCGCGCACCACACCCACGCCAGTGCGCCTGGACCCGGGCGCGCGACCGACCTGAAAACCTAGCTCTGGGATAGCGTACCAAAGAGAGATTCAGAGAGAGAGAGAGAGCCGCGCGGGAAGGGTAGGGGTAGGTTTTGCGCTGGTGTGTGTGCAGGGAACAGGTAGGGAAGAAGAAGAAGAGGGGCGGCGAGGACTTAGCTGCAAAGAAGCAGCAGCAAAGAAGAAGGAAGAAGGAAGGAGCTGAAGAAGGAAGGGCCAGAGAAAAAGAAAGGAAAAGAGGAGGGAGCCTCTACCGCACAGAAGAAGCCAAAAGGACCAGAGAAAAGAGAAGAGGAAGAAGTTGAAGAAGAAAAGAACACAACAGAAGAGGAGAAGAAGGAGGCACTGTAGCAACAGCGTCGATAAGGCGTCCGACTCGAAGACTCAGACGTCCGAATCAGGGAAAAGGAAGAGAAGAAGAGAAGAAAAAGAAAAGAAGAAAGAAGAAGTGCAAAGCTGCTAAAGAAAAGAAGAAAACGCAGACGAAAAAAGAAAGAAGAAGAGGCAGCCAGACTGAAGAAGAGAAGAATCGGCTAAAAGAAAAGAAGAGAAAAGAAGAAGAAGCCAAAAAAGAGAACTTTTGCCCACTCTTTCTCTCTCCCTCTTATTCTTTTCATAACAGAATTGTGAACCTTTATGTTGCTAGAATAACGTGTGCTCCCTGAGTTCGACCTCGGGAAAGTTTTAATTCCAAGTAATAAATTGTAAACTGGTGACCGTTGTTTGTAATATACTATAACGAATTAATCATTATAACTCCGCCAAGAGTAAGAAACGCAGCATACAATGCACCAGGTGAGATATGCATGATGGGAAATAAAATGCAGAAATATAATATCAATCACACAAAAAGAGCAATCTCACAAGTACATAAGTATTTTTAGGTGGAAACCCAAACTCAGGTAAAAACCACTACCTAAGCATCTTTACTTAGGATTTTTCGATCAACCTAGTTTATCAAATCCACTATTCAAACTACTTAAAAAAAGGGTAGTTCAACCTCAATACAACCGACGCTACTTTGAACCCAAGGGTAGCGTACTTTAAAACCCCTCCTCTTCACGAGGAGTATGTTGTCTCGCAAGGGAGACGGGAATTCGCAAAACGAATACCCAACAAAGACAATTACAATATCCTATAGAGCATCAAAGTAAATGAAATGACCCTTTCCAAGGACCGTTCGGAGTTTTCCAGAAAGTTAGGGGTATAAACAAAATTTTTTGACCCTTTAAGTTGAGTGTGTGGGCTTTGCGGGAACAAGAGAGGAAAGTGGGGGGAGTTCCACAATTTTTCCCCCTCTCTCTCCTTCTCACACACACACACTCACGCACACACACACACACACTTCTCCTTCCCCCTCCCCTCCAAACCCTAACCCCACTTCTATTTAAACCCACCACCCTCACCATCTCCACACCCTCCACACCTCCACCTCCATCTCCTTCCCTTGCTGCCGACGAGCCACCATCCCCTTCACGTCCCTTGCAGCTGTGAAGAGGAAGGAGAAGGGCGGAGCATGGAGGAGAAGGAGAGAGGGAGAGCGATTGAGAGAGGGAGAGCGAGGGCATGGGAGAGAAGAGAGAGCTCGGGGGAGCTCGAGCGCGCTGCCGGAGGAGCACGAGCAGGAGAGCTCGTACGCGTGGAGCGCCCTTGCTGCGGGTGCAGTGGCGAGTGTCGAAGTGTGAGGGGAGGAGCCGTGGTTGGAGGAGCTGCGGGAGCCGTGGGAGCTCGGAGGAGCTCATGCAGGAAGAGACGAGGACGTGCACGAGGAGGAGAAGCTCGTGGAGAAGAGTTTTCAACCTCCTGCAGCCGTTGGAGCAGCAGCTGCTGCATTGCGGGCAGAGCTCGTGAGAAGACGACCGTCCGTAAGGAGTTTCTGCGTATTGAATTTTTCTAGAATTAGACGTCTGGAGCATCTTCCGGACATCTAGAACAGCAGCGGACGTCCAGAGCTAAAGCTGGACATCTGAAAACTCGCAGAGTGCCGAGGTAAGCATCCTGAACGCTCATGCATGCACGTACGTGAAGTACGTGGAATGTGCTGTCGTACTTTTGAACCTACGAACGTATGTGCAGGTACATGTCTTGGAAAGGTGTGCGAGCATGGGCTTTGAGATGCTTTAGGACGTTTGGATGTCTCCATATACGTCTGATAGGCCTATCGGATGTCCGGGCGCACCGATAAATGTCTAGAATGACCCAGGATGATTGTCAAGGGATTCCAGACGTCTACTAGCAATGTAAGGAAGCAAGGTTAGGTTCTAAGATCGTTTAAGACGTCTAGGTGTAGTCACAGATGTCTGATTTTAGCTAGTATGCACGTTTTTTGCCCATTTAGGACCCAAACGAAGTCGGATTTATGCAAACGAAATATCATCGTTTTCCGCTCGAGCTTCTCTACGTGTTAGTATCAATTATATATTATTTTGAACTCGTCTAATGTGACTTAGTCACTGGTATAAGTCTCCAGTCTGTAACGTGTTCGGGACGCATGAAGACAACAGGACCTACGGTTCTAGCCCCCATTCCTCCCATATTTTCCGGTTGAGTGGTTTACTTTAATATTAAGATTTAAATAAGTAAAGTGCATGTTTAAAATAACTTGATTGAACCTTAGGATGTAAAATGAATCCTAGGGAAGAAGCGAATGAATATTGCTTGAGCTACACTGTATACTTTGAGACGCATGTGAAACCCTAATTGCTAGCAAGTGTATTAATTACTTGATGTGATGCTTTCTCAGTTATTAAAACACGAGCTGCCTGTTATAAAAATGAAACCCAAGATGTGAACAGTGAGATCTGAATGTGGAAAAATAGAATGAAAGGAATACAAGCATGAACCCTACAGGGAATTAGGAGAACTCTTGTATATGGAAAGAACCTTGTAAGTAGATGGGAAGTTAGCTAGCCCTTGTATACACAGTACTAAGGAGAGCAATTGTCCCTTTAAAGTAGAGGAGAGCTTGCTGCCCCTTGGGTTGAGACTTGGGGTGGGTTTGGCCACTTTACACCAACTCTTGTTTGGCCCTCACGTATGTGGTACCGAGGTGAGCTACCTAGTGTAGGGAGGGAGCTAGCCGCCCCACAGGACCCGGGTTTAGGACTAGCCACTCTACACCGACTCTTGTTAGGCCCACTAGACAAACCAGGATAGTCGGACGAGGGTACACGGACTGCGGAGGGGTGAGACCCCTGTTTTGTTCTGAGGAGCGAGACCCCTACTCTAATAGGGCAAGGCCCTATGCTGTTCTGTGTTGTACCTTAGGCATACCCGTTAACGGAAATGACTGACCGCGTGCTAGTGCGAGGTAGCTATCCATGCGCTTATCGCGCATGCTGTAGTCACCGCTACATTGCGACCGTGACCTCGGGGTAGTTGACTAGGTGTAGGACTGCCACGAAGGACTCTCCGAGCCAGGAGATCACCACGTGTATATCCTACATCACAGGAAAAACTGCAATCAAGATCGTCACCTTGATTGTAGAACTACTTAGTCGAGCTAAATGGAAATGAATAATTAATTAGTTGCTTATCTTATGTTAATTGCATGTAAATGGCTTAACCACCACTCTACTCAGCGTTAGCTAACCACAAATTTTATAACCTTGTTCAGGTCAGGGAGTTGAGCAGATAGCACCACCGGCTGCCGAGGGAGCTGGGCCTAGTCGAGCCCAGCCTTAGCTATTGTCCCCTTTTCATTTATGAGCTTCTGTTGTTGTATTGAGTATTTGATATCTGTAATACTATTTCTGTTACATTTCTATTCTACTTTCCATTGTAATTGTGATGGCATGTAATATTGTGAGACATTTCATTCTATTTCTTTTACTGTCTACCAATTATTTTCTACCTAGTTACAATGCATGTGTGGTTGTGGAATATTTTTTGCTTTTGGTTATTTCTCGTTGGACGACTGGGTCTTAGGATTAGTCGAGGCGAGCCGGTCTCAAATCATGTAGAGATCTGGGGTTGGGTCGTGACAATAAATGTCTTAAAGTTAGCTTCTATAGGAAACATGTACTTCCTTGAGATGGAAGTGGAGTGCGCAGTGGATCGGTTCTCTTGAATAAAGATTGTGTAGATGGGAAAGAAATGGCACTCTAGCACTTAGAACTTCTCTTTCAAAGACATAATATAAATAGAAGTAGTTTCTCTAGGTGTATCTAACAAAGGAAGGGTCATCCTCTATTTATAGATGGCTTAGGAACCCTCAGGAAGGTCTTGGAAGGTCTAAGTAGCCGTTGTACACAAATCCAAGATAAATCAAGCCGAAATCAGGATCATTTATGATTCTGACAGGGTTATCGAACGTCTGGATCTAGTATCAGATGTTTGGGTCATCGTCTAATCCAGGGATCGATCGTTTGATCTAGAAGGCTGAAAGGTCTAAATTGAGTTAGATTAGAGCTGACGTCTAATGATTACTTATAAGACGTCTGGGATGATTACTTATAAGACGTCTGGGATACTAATCAGACATCTAATTCTACACTGATTGTGTTCTTGTTTTGTCTAGACATAAATAGGGTTCTAGGATTTAGTTGCTCAGAAGATAGGTCGAACGTCTAGCAATATATCTGGACGTTTGGAAACAAAAATATCTACGGGAATGGATTTCCATAGGCTCAAGCAGCTATAATCATCTGACAAAAGTGATTTAGGTTAGATCTTAGCCTAACATCTATTTAACAAACGTCTGGGATGCTCTATGGACGACTGAAAGTAGATGTAAATCAGATTAAGGGTTGATCTTCAAAGATTAAGTTTGATAAGCTAACAATCCTCTAATTGAACATTTAGCAAGAACCTTAGACATCTTCTAAGACATCTGGACTAAGGGTTGGACATCTGAATGTGGCAGACAGAGAGTGGGTTTCCAGCCTAAGTGTTTTGGACATCTAATCAAACAGTCAGACGTCTTAAAGTCTAATATCAGATGTCTGATGTCCTGATTGGACATCTGATCAAGCTATCCGATTTCTGTTTTGGTTTTCTAAGTTATTTATGAGATGTCTAAGTATCCTAAGGTAGTCTAAGTATTTTTAGGACTACTGTAAGGTACTTTGAATCTCTTTAACAAATAATCTAAGTAAATAAAAAGCAAAGAAGTACAAGACAAAAAGGCATCTATCATGTTCTTCTTGTCTTCAAGCTCTCGCTCTAAGCGAAGCTCCTTCTCCTTCATCAAGTTCCTCCAATCTGCCATGGATGCGAGCTTGAGCTCCTCCAAACTTGTAACCATTTGCATTTATCCTGAAATCTTAAACTCAATGCAAATGTTAAATAACAGGTGTTTTGTTATCATTAAAATTAACAATCATTGTGCCCTTATACCAACACCAAATAATATAGTCCTTCCATTTGGTGACTGTCTTTTACATCGAACCTTGCTTTATAGTAATTTACGACACCATGAGTTTTATGTTTTGGTGTGATAGATGCATTTTGCTCAGATAACATTCATATGGAGGTTTCTTGACACTACACAAACCAAAATCTATCTTCTTTCAAAAAAAAAAAAAAACAAGCCAAAATCTATCTCTCAAATTGCTACTAATTAAAAGTTTCATATTGATCTTCTCCATCAAGGGTTTGACCTTACAACCAAGTCATGGCAATGAGAGAGATGGTCGCTCTTGTTTAAACCCCAAGGAGGTGGAATGTACAAACCTAATTAAAGATAGATTGAAGGAAAACCATATCTAAGCTAACCACAATGATAAGGTGGCTTATGACATGATAAGCCAAGTACATACCTTTGTTTGAGGTAGGGAAGTGGATCATGATAGTAATGCCTTGGAAAGAAGCTAGCACTTGTTTTCTAGTTCAATGTTCCTAAATAACTACTAGTGAGGCCCCCACCCAAGTTAGCCCTCCACCAATTTTCAAATTTGCTTCTCATCCTTAGTCAAAGAAAAAAAATTGCTTCTTACCATTGGTTTTGTCTATAAATAAGAAAAAATGATGGCTTTTAGCAACAATCTCATATTATAGTTACTAGTTAGTGAAAGTTGTGTCCATCTGAGTGATGATATGAATTTCCATGTTATTCCAATAGATGAAAGCACAAGTAATTAAGAAAGAGCAATTTCTTGACATTACATTAAAACTCCATGTCCCCCTACGGAGACATCCATCATAGATCCCAATGAGATAAATATCACGTAAGCCTAATTGCGGATGTTCTTAATTTTTCACCCTAATCATATGTTAGAAGCACACGCCTACTAAATAACAAGAATGACATGGGTGCCAATGAGTCATTTTCTGTGACACCTCAAAGAACAGTCCATAATAAATTTATAAAATTGAATGATAGGATATAAGAGGAATGAGAATTATTAAATGATAACTTGAATTTAAGTATTTTAGGTGATTAACTTAAATTAATTAGACTTATACCTAATACATTATCAAGATTATTTTTTTTTATCAAACTTGGATCTAGACTAATTGTTATAATTTCTAACATACAACATAGCCTGATTCAACTAATTGGGTCAAATCATGTTTGCATTGAGAGTTTCAACGGATTTGATTGTGATGCATTTTGATCTACCAGTCAAAAGAAAAAAAAAAAAGGACGGGTTGGAAGGATTACCCGACGCCATTCTTATGGCTCATGTATACTAATTTTCTCAAGTTTGACCTTTGCATCGTATTCCTTTCAACATTTCTCTTCATATCCTTTGAGTATTGAGTCATATTTATCGTTTTACCTTTTTGTTTTTAAATTGTCACATGTACGACTAGATTTTTTATGACTTTGGTAGATGTATTCACGACTCCATCTCTTTTCGAAACCAGGCAAGAAAATATATAAGAAGAAGGTAAATTATCTTGACTACGGGTGAAACATTTCACCTGGACCCAACACGACCAGTCTTTCACAAGTTAGGCTAATTCGTGTTAAATAGTATTATGATGGACCGGATTAGAGATCTCCCAACCTATAAAATAGCATTGGGTCAGACTGTGGCATTTGAATGGTCCAATCTAACCTGACCTTTCATTCAACAAAATAACCAGAAAATCCAATCAATTGCAACTTGTTTTGGGAATGCCCTATACATATGGGTCCGCTCCCTTGTGGGAGCCCTCAGTCAGCCGTACATTCCGATGCGTATACCTAAAAAGTTCGTAGATTTTGCTTCCATACGAGGGTTTCTTTTATATATATAAAAAGCCTCATCGATTGGGCAATGTACATAGTAGTTTATATACTTTTTTTTTTTTACATTTTTTTCATTTTGTATCTCTCTCTCCTTTGCTATGTTCTCTCTTATTTTTTTTCTCTATTATTTTATTTTATTTTATTTTATTTACACACTATTTAATATATACATTCATTTTAAATTACATCTTCGTCATTAATTCTTTCATCTCATATTCTTTTATTAAAAATCAACATCAAATATATTTCTACAAAAATATAAAATAATATTCAATAAATTTTTTAATTTTTTATAAATTAAAAATCAAAATATATCAAATAATTTATTTTATAATATATGATACGTTAATTTTTTATCCATTAAATTAAAAATTATATTAATCTTTCATGTAATTAATATTTGCACTCTCACACCAACCATAGATTGAAAATTAGTTATACTTATATCATGGCAGCCACTTGTCGCTACTAATCCTATCGTGGAAAGAAGAAAGATAAAGAAACAATAAATAGGGATACAAGTGGTGCCATGATATGCCAACACATGATGAAAGGCCAAATGTGGGAAATTTAAAATGAAATTTAAAAAAAAAATATTAAAGTAATCCCTTCGTACTTACCTTTTGTGTAGAATGAATTAAATTTGATCGATGATATTTAATTATGAAATAAATTATATTATGAAAAATAATTACTAATCAAATCACATCAATAATATTTTAATGATGATGCTTAAATATCATTGACATAATACAGTAAACATGGTTGATCATTATTATTATTATTATTATTATTTCTTGGAAGATACGAAATAATCTTATGCTTAATAGAGAGGGTATGGAAACAAATATGTAAATAGGGATGGATTTGATTATAGCAAAATTCGATCCAAATCCACTTGGTTGGCATGTCCCTACTCAGAAGGTAACTTTTATCACTCTGCAGCAACCACACCGAATTGTCGAGCTACATAGATGATTACGATGTCCACATCGCACCATAAATAAATGGAGGGAAGGCAGCATGTGGTGGACCTTTTGGATCACTTGACGAGGAGGCTCGACGTGGGCTCCCCTTTGCCTTTGCCATCTATCTCAAGCGAGAAAATTATAGCCCCAAATAAGAGAGGGGCAGAGGACGACTTTTTATGGAAAATGGATATTCTAAGGATCTATTAATTTCGTTATTCCTCGATTGCAACGTTCATTAATTAGCTTCTTTTGTGGCATTCTAACCCAACCTTCCAATCACAGGAAGACTCCCAACAACTACTACTGACACTTCTATTCCCCTCTTGCATCAAAAATAAAGACGGGTTTTTTGAAGCACGAGTCCATCACAAGTCAAAGCTCACGTAAATCATAGTTTAATACTTACCACTGCAAGGTGGAAGCGCCGGAGCGGAAGCAGTATATGAGCAGAAGCCCCCTCTCTAGCGTCGACGGAGGCCCTGATCGACTTGTCCTTTGTCGGTCGTGGCCTTCTCCCCTTCCCACTCTTCCTCTCCTCTCTCTCCGGGCACCCTTTCTTGTTGATCTTTGCCTAAAAGCCCATCGCTGCTCGCCTCAATTATCAAGCTTGACTCTTCGACTCGAATCTCATCGACCTTGCTTGGGCATCTCGTTGCTCACCGGAGTTGTGCCAGTGAGCCTAGTGATGCTACAGGTTGGGTGTCCGTTGAGGGGACATCATTTTCTTCGTGGTGGAGGTCATGCTACTGTGGTGGGGGTGATGGTTGTCGTGTGTACTCTTCGGTCGGTACCTAGGTTGACATTGAAGTTGAAGACCTTTCCTTATGCTTAAAACTACGTGTGATCTTGTACTTTACAGGTTTGAGACTAGCTCCATTCTTGTTGAATTTTGACACCTATAGATTTCTCATTAGTACAGATCGTGAAGATCATTGACACTACATCTTAGTGACGATGTCATATCTACGAACATCGAGTTGCAACTTTTTTAAGTTTGAAAGACTGCGAGTAATTTTCCTACGTAGGAAATTTTCTTTGCTTTTTCTTATATTTTGATTATTTTTTCTCTTATATTTTTTATTTTATCTCCATCTTAATGGAATTTCCTCCGTTACCAGGGGAAGTAACATTTCCCTACGAAGAGGGTGTTCGAATATCTCTTTCTCTTTTCTTCGTTCTAGGTTGCGTCCTGGTAAATAAAAAATAAAAAGTAAATAAGAAAAAATCACCGCAAGACGACAGGTGCTCGCTCGATTCTCGTCGTTGCTCCGACCTAATTAATTAATCTCCTCCACGTGGGTACCGTCGTGCTCCTTCTTGTCCTCGACGTGGGAAATGACACCATCAATTACTTCGCCACCCCCTCTCGCCCAAATCAGGTACCGTTGTTAATCGGGATTGTGTTGTTTTTTTATTGGGATTGAATCATTTATATAATAATTTAATTTTTTAATTTCATATCGTAACAACCTTGTGATAGAGTTTTTAATTTTAAAATTATCCAATTTTACGAGAAATGGTGGGATGAATTCATTTTGAGATTAATGTGTGAGAGGATATTCACACCTATTTCTTCAAATATCTCATGATTTAACTTATATTTCTCTTGAATATAAAACCTTTATAATTCTAAATTTATCCCATAATCACTTCACTCACAAAATTAATCATTCAAAACAAATGGTACCTCTCCTGCAAATATACACATGCCTCCCATGATGCAAAGGAAGGATCTTGGCATACCCAAGTACCAGGGTTTAAGTGATTGCTTAGCTCCAATGGTGCATGAAGCAACATCAATTAATGATCAATTTAGTAATATGTAAGAGGTGAATTGTAGTTTTAGACGGTTGGGCAAAGGCTAACGTAATGTGAGCTCAGTAGAGGTAGGTGGCAAACTTCTCCTTATATAACTCAAGTTTTGAAACATGGTTGATAGGATAGATTTTGATCCCATTTCAAATGTTGTAACTTGTGCCTTACTTTACGATCAACTTCTTGGATCCGGATCGATCGTACGTGGCCGTTCTGCCGATGCTCTGTTGCATGCCGTGTTTAAGAGATTTTGCGTGCACATGCAGGATTCGCTTCGGGAAGGTGCGGGACACGCCCTCCCACGTGATTCAGACGTCTGGGCGAGTCACCAGACGGCGGAGAGCGTCTCCAGACGTCCGGAGAGGTGGTTGGACGTCTGGAGCTAGGTCCAGACGGTTCAGCAGGATCTCTGCATGTATGAGGAGCAGCACAGAGTGAGGTATCGATCTAGACTCCTTTTAAGGCATTTGGAAGATGTTCCAGACGTCTAATTTGAGTCAGAATTGTCATTTTTGACCTGTTTAGGGTCCGTTTGAGGTCTAATTTCCGCGTTTAAGATTTCGTCCTTCTCCGTATAAATTCCTCTACTTGTTTAAAATACTTTTATCCTGTTCTGAGTGGTTCCTTGTGGTTGATCCTTGTGTTAGGACATCGTTCTGTTGCGGATTTGGGGGTTGCAGAGGCACGTGGACCTGCCGATCAAGCCCCCATTACTCCCGATTTTGCAGGTAGAGTGGCTTCTTTTAGTTAATTACAACATAAATGCATATCTGGAATAAATGATAGATCCTTGGGTATGGCATGAATCCTAAGACCAGAAGCACTTGAATGAATGATAGATCTTAGGGTATGGCATGAATCCTAGGACCATAAACACTAGATTGAATGATAGATCCTAGGGTATGGCATGAATCCTAGGACTAGAAACACTGGAACGATTGTATTGAAAGCCTGAATTGCAGTCTTGAATGAATAATAATTGTTTGTAATTGGATAACAGCTTCCTGTGAAATATGGATACTGCTGTTGGTAACTGCTACATGTAATTCCTGTTGTTTGAAATTAAAAATGAGCTGCCTGTATATAATTGGAAAAGAAAGGATTTAATGTTGGAAACACGAGTTACCTACAAATAAACCTGAAATGATGAAATCTAGTATGGCTTGGCCTGAGAAACATGAGCATAAACCCTAAGGAGAATTAGGAGTAGAGCTCCTGGAAATAAATGGAATGAATCTAAGAATGTACTGGGAAGTGTGCTATCCCTTGGGTACGTGGTACCAAGGGAAGCACATGTTACCTCTTAGTGCAGAGCGGAGCCAGCCGCCCTAGGGTTGAGACCGGGGGTTAGGTCTGGCCACTTTGTACCGACTTTTGGCCCTTGCATACACAGTACCGGGGAGAGCTACTAGTGTAGGGAGGGAGCTAGCCACCCCACGGGGCCCGGGGTTCAGCTAGCTGCCTTACACTGACTTGTTAGGCCCACTGGGCAAACCAGGGTAGTCAGGCAAGGGTGCGCGGACTGTGGAGGGGTGAGACCCTGTTTGGTTACTATGGAGGGGGTAGACCCCTGTTACTGAGAGGGCTCTGCCCTATACTGGTTCCGTGCTGTGCTTTGGGCGCATCCATTAACGGAAACGACTGATCGCGTGCCAGTGCAGAGTAGCTACCCGTGTGTTTATCGCGCGTGCCGTAGTCACCGTTACGTCTGTCAGCTACCTTGGGGTAGTTGACTGAGGGCAGGACCACCAAGGGGGACTCTCCCGGCCAGGAGAGCACCACGTGCCACTTCTACTTTTCGGAAAAGACTGCAATCAAGATCGTTCCCACGAGGATCATTCGAGATCAAGAAAAAGACCAGATAAATAAACCAAGAGATGAAAGAAAGAATAATTAGTGTAATAAAGAAAGAAATTGACAACAATAGCTACCTGTCCACCTTTACTATTTCTCGTAGTTAGCTGGTTGCCACTCTACTAAGCGTTTCGCTGACGTGTTGTACTTACAACCTTTTTTAGGTCCTGGTGTTGAGCAGCCAGAGCCTACGGCTGTAGAGGGTGCTGTGTTGGTGCTAGAGCACCACGATCATTTGTTTTGATGATAACAAAGCACGTGTTATTTAACATTTGCAATTTGAGTCCTAGATTTTAGGTCAATTGCGAATGTAGACGTGCTTAAACGGAGTTTGAGCTCGCATCCAGGACGGATTGGAGGAGCTTGACGGAAAACAGAGGAGGTTCGCGTGGAGCGACAGATTGAAGATAGAAGACAAGAAGAATAGGATAGATTCTTTTTAATCCTTTCTTGTATCTCTTGTCTTTATTTTCTTGCTCTTTTTATTTTTCTTAGAATATTATGTTAAAGTGCCTCAAAGTACCCTAACAGTAGTCCTAGGAACACCTGCACAACCCTAGGATACTAAGGTTCTCTGTAGAACACTTAGAAAACCAATATAGGGTTCAAACAGCACTTCCAGACGTCTAATTCTAAAATCAGGCGTCTGATAAAGTATTTTAAGACGTCTGACTGTTGTTTCAGACGTCTGATAACTGTTAGGCTGGACATAGGTAGTTCTATCTGATGAAATCAGATGTCCATACCTTATACCAGACGTCTTAGGAGACGTCTGATGGATTTGCCAGACGTCCAATTAGTGGACCGTTGGCTGGCTTAGCATACACTTAAGGTTATGACCGTTAGAGCCTTATTAGACGTCCTTAGGCCTTTCCAGACATCTGATAAATTACCGTTTTGCCTCGGCTGACCCAAAATCTCTTCTCAGAGATTTTCTAGCCGTTGCAACGTTTGGAAAATCCATTCCCACAGTAAAAGTTGGTTTCCAGACTTCCAGACATAGTGCCAGACGTCCTATATGTCGTCTGATGGACTTGCGCAAAAACCCTGTTTAGATCTGATTCAAGTCAGGAGGAAACCCGCATAGAATCAGACGTCTGACCTTTAAATCAGACGTCTTAAAGTGGCCTTCCAGACGTCTGATGCAAGAATTAGACATCTGATCACCCTGTCAAGTGTAATCATTGTCCTGATTTCGGCCTGATTCTCTTGGGGTTTGCACCCAACGGCTATAGAAGCATTTCCAAGCCTTCCAAAGCCTTCCTAAGGCCTCTATAAATAGAGGGAAACCTTTGCAACACAAATACACACTTGGATATACTTAGCTACACACTTTCACACTCTTTTGTGTCCAGAAAAGATCTTGCTCTCTAAGCTCAAGTTCTACATCTTGAGAGCATCAAGCTTCGCGCACCCGCTCTCCCGCCGTTGTTTACGAGAGCGACGTTGCGCCGTCGCGTGGTACACGCACCGCATCATCAACTCGATGCACTCCTTGCAAAGGGGAGTTTCCTAATTCCTATAGAAGCTAGGTTTATAATTACTTTGTTGGCTCTATAGGACTTGTTGTTTCTTTTATCTTTGTTATTTGGTTGGGTATTCACTTTGCGAATTCCCGTCTCCTTCGTGAGACAAAATCCTTCTCGTGGAGAGAAGGGGTTGAGGTACGCTACCCTCGTTTAAGTAGCGTGGTTGTATTGAGGTTGAATCACCCTCGTTTAAAGTGATTCGGTTTAGTAGATTTTGATCAACTTGGTTGATCGAAAAATCCTAACTCGAGAGGGTTAGGTGGTGGTTTTCACCCGATTTGGGTTTCCACCTAAAAATTACTTGTGTACTTGTGGGATTGCTTATTTGTGAGATTATTTATATTTCATTTCCGCATTTATTACGTCACCCCTCTTCGAAGGGAAAACCTTCATTTCTTTTCAGAGCAGGTTCTTGCAAGATCGAAGTAACACCCGGTAAGAAGATCATGGAGGGAAGCTATTCCACAAGCAGGATTTCCGAGGGGCAGTCCACAACCCGTCCGCCGTTCTTCGATGGGAGCAACTACCCCTACTGGAAGTTGCGGATGAAGACCTGGCTTCAAGCCACCGACTTCACGATCTGGGCCAGATGCGAGACGCCATTTGAGATCCCAGAAAAACCCGCGGGAGGCTACTCACAGCTGCATATTCGAGAGCTTTCACTCAACGCAAAGGCAATGAATGCCCTGTATTGCGCGTTGAGTCCGAAAGAGTTCGAGAAAATCCAAGAGTGCACTACCGCCCACGAGATATGGAGGAAGTTAGAAGATACTCATGAAGAGATGAGCTCGGAGGAAGAAAAAGAAGAAATCGCTTGCTTTGGTTTCATGGCCAAAGGAACCAATAGTGACAGTGAAAGCGGAAGCGACTCCGACGACGAGGTAAATCTCGATCTACAAGAAGCTTTTAATGAACTTTTTAAAGTTAGTAAATCACTAAAAAGAGAAAATAATAGCATTAAAAAGAATCTTAGTTTTCTTAGAAATGAAAATGATAGGTTAGAAAAACAACTCAAGGACATAGAAACTAGTCATAAGGATAATAACCTGTTATTAGAAAATCATAACCTCATCAATGAAAATAATAAATTGATTGAGGAAAATGTTAGTCTAAAAATAGAAATTTCTGATTTAAAGACTAAGATGAGTATTATAGAAAAAGAAATTGCATGTCTTAGGGAAAACTCTAACAAATTAATCAACAAAGTAGATGATTTATATAGCCCTAAGATTGAGAAAGGATCTCCGTCAAGGAGACCCGCTAACAAATCTGGATCCAAGCTCACTTGGATACCGAAGGAAAAATTAGAATCTTGTTTTGTAGGGTTCAGGGATAATTATAACACAAAGGACTGGACCTACAAACTCAAAGCTGGTCAACTCAAGTTGGGAGAACCAAGGAGTAGACCAAGGAGGAGAACAAGAAGACCGACGAGACGGCGAACAAACGACGGACCCGCCGCACGTCGACCACCAGATTGGAGACCGGCGCCAATGCCCGGGCCTCCAAGCTACGGATGGGAGCCCCATCCGATGTGGCATCCACCACCACCATTCGGGCCATTTTATTGGCCATGGTAGGTGAGGTAAAATTCTTAACCCTATCTTTTTATAAGCATTTAGATAGGGGGAGTTAAAATTTATGAGCTAATTGTCAATTTTTAAGGGGGAGATATAAGGTAGCTAAATTTCCTTTAGAAAGGGGGAGAAAAATAATAGCTATCTTGTTGTTATAAAAAAACGGGGGAGGAGATTACCTTTGTTAAAAGAAACTCATAGAAGAGCATGTTTTAAGGGGGAGTTATAGGAATTTTAAAACCAATCAAACCTTTTTGATAATGTCAAAAAGGGGGAGGATTTTTATGCATTATTATTTATGATTTTGTCATCATCAAAAAGGGGGAGATTGTTGGTGCTAGAGCACCACGATCATTTGTTTTGATGATAACAAAACACGTGTTATTTAACATTTGCAATTTGAGTCCTAGATTTTAGGTCAATTGCGAATGTAGACGTGCTTAAACGGAGTTCGAGCTCGCATCCAGGACGGATTGGAGGAGCTTGACGGAAAACAGAGGAGGTTCGCGTGGAGCGACAGATTGAAGATAGAAGACAAGAAGAATAGGATAGATTCTTTTTAATCCTTTCTTGTATCTCTTGTCTTTATTTTCTTGCTCTTTTTATTTTTCTTAGAATATTATGTTAAAGAGCCTCAAAGTACCCTAACAGTAGTCCTAGGAACACCTGCACAACCCTAGGATACTAAGGTTCTCTGTAGAACACTTAGAAAACCAATATAGGGTTCAAACAGCACTTCCAGACATCTAATTCTAAAATCAGGCATCTCATAAAGTATTTTAAGACGTCTGACTGTTGTTTCAGACGTCTGATAACTGTTAGGCTGGACATAGGTAGTTCTGTCTGATGAAATCAGACGTCCATACCTTATACCAGACGTCTTAGGAGACGTCTGATGGATTTGCCAGACGTCCAATTAGTGGACCGTTGACTGGCTTAGCATACACTTAAGGTTATGACCGTTGGAGCCTTATCAGACGTCCTTAGGCCTTTTCAGACGTCTGATAAATTACCGTTTTGCCTCGGCTGACCCAAAATCTCTTCTCAGAGATTTTCTAGCCGTTGCAACGTTTGGAAAATCCATTCCCACAATAAAAGTTGGTTTCCAGACGTCCAGACATAGTGGCAGACGTCCTATATGTCGTCTGATGGACTTGCGCAAAAACCCTGTTTAGATCTGATTCAAGTCAGGAGGAAACCCGCATAGAATCAGACGTCTGACCTTTAAATCAGACGTCTTAAAGTGGCCTTCCAGACGTCTGATGCAAGAATTAGACGTCTGATCACCCTGTCAAGTGTAATCATTGTCCTGATTTCGGCCTGATTCTCTTGGGCTTTGCACCCAACGGCTATAGAAGCATTTCCAAGCCTTCCAAAGCCTTCCTAAGGCCTCTATAAATAGAGGGAAACCTTTGCAACACAAATACACACTTGGATATACTTAGCTACACACTTTCACACTCTTTTGTGTCCAGAAAAGATCTTGCTCTCTAAGCTCAAGTTCTACATCTTGAGAGCATCAAGCTTCGCGCACCCACTCTCCTACCGTTGTTTACGAGAGCGACGTTGCGCCGTCGCGTCGCACACGCACCGCGTCATCAACTCGACGCACTCCTTGCAAAGGGGAGTTTCCTAATTCCTATAGAAGCTAGGTTTATAATTACTTTGTTGGCTCTATAGGACTTGTTGTTTCTTTTATCTTTGTTATTTGGTTGGGTATTCACTTTGCGAATTCCCGTCTCCTTCGTGAGACAAAATCCTTCTCGTGGAGAGAAGGGGTTGAGGTACGCTACCCTCGTTTAAGTAGCGTGGTTGTATTGAGGTTGAATCACCCTCGTTTAAAGTGATTCGGTTTAGTAGATTTTGATCAACTTGGTTGATCGAAAAATCCTAACTCGAGAGGGTTAGGTGGTGGTTTTCACCCGATTTGGGTTTCCACCTAAAAATTACTTGTGTACTTGTGGGATTGCTTATTTGTGAGATTATTTATATTTCATTTCCGCATTTATTACGTCACCCCTCTTCGAAGGGAAAACCTTCATGCTGGGCCCAGTAGAGCCCAGTAGTTGTACTTTTGTTGTACCCCATTTTCTGTAGTAGTGAGTATTTTGTTACACTTTTGTACTCTTTTATTGTAGACTTCATATTCCTGTACCTGTTTAAATTCTCTACTGTTGTGGTGGTGTGTACTGTAATAGTTTATTTCTTTACTGCTGTACTTTGTTACTTTTAGTTGCTTGCATGGTGAATGTTGTTTATTTTACTGCTTTTTGGTTACTTTCTCGTTGGACGACTGGGTCTTGGGATCAGTCAAGTCGGTCCGATTCTCGTATCCTGTAGGGATTCGGGAACCGGGTCGTAATAAGCACCCTCTGCAGCCGTAGCTCTGGCTGCTCAAAACCTGGACCTGAAAAAGGTTATGAGTACAAAACGTCAGTGAACACTGAGTAGAGTGGCAACCAGCTAACTAAAACAGTAAAGTTGGACAAGTAACTATTATGTTCAATTTCTTTCTTTCTTTAACTAATTATTCTTTCTTTCATCACTTGGTTTATCTATCAGGTCTCTTTCTTGATCTCGAATGTTCCTCGTGGGAACGATCTTGATTGCAGTCTTTTCCGAAGAGTAGAAGTAGCATGTGGTGCTCTCCTGGTCGAGAGAGTCCCCCGTGGTGGTCCTACACTCAGTCAACCACCCCAAGGTCACTAATAGACGTAATGGTGACTACGGCACGCGCGATAAACACACGGGTAGCATCCCCACACTGGCACGCGGTCAGTCATTTCCGTTAACGAATGCGCCTAAAGCGCAGCACGGAACCAGTATAGGGAATAGCCCTCTCAGTAACAGGGGTCTAGCCCCTAAGAGCCAAACAGGGATCTCGCCCCTCCACAGTCCACGCACCCTCGCCTGACTACCCTGGTTTGCCCATTGGGCCTAACAAGTCAGTGTAAGGCAGCTAGCTGAACCCCGGGCCCCGTGGGGTGGCTAGCACTCTCCTTACACTAGTAGCTCTCCCCGATACTGTGTACGCGAGAGCCAAAAATTCGAGACAAAGTGGCCAATCCTAACCCCAGGTCCCAACCCTACAGTGGCTAGCTCTGCTCTACACTAAGCAGGGGAACAGTCGCTCTCCTTGGTACTCTGTACTCAAGGGTCAACTCACTTCCCCATTCACATTTCCAGTTCCATTCCATTTATTTCCAGGAGCGCAACTCCTAATTCCTCGTAAGGTTCATGCTCATGTTTCTCAAGCCAAGCCATACTAGGTTTCATCATTTCTATTTCCATTTCTTAAGTTCTACACATGTAGCATGTAACTTTACCATTCACATTCCAAGTTTATTTGCAGGTAGCTCGTGTTTCTGACATTCAATCTTCCATTTCCAATTCATATACAGGCAGCTCGTATTTAATTGCAAACAACAGGAATTTACAAGCAACAGTCGCTAACAACGATACTTTACATTTCACAAGTAGCTATTATCCATCTACAGGTAATTGTTATTATTCTATTTACTCATCCAAGACTGCAATTCATACATTCCATACAACTATTCCAGTGTTTCTAGTCCTAGGATTCATGTCATACCCTAGGATCTAACATTCATTCCAGATATGCATTCATGTTTGTAATTAAACTAGGGGAAGCCACTCTACTAGTAAACCCAAGAGTAATGGGGGCTTGATCGGTAGGTCCATGTGCCTCAGCAAACCCCAAATCCTCAACGGAACGAGGTCCTATCATAAGGATCAATCATAAGAAACCACTCAAAACAGGATAAAAAGTATTCTAACAAGTAGAGGAACTTATACGGAGAACAACGGAATCTTAATTGCAAAAATTGAACCTCAAACGGACCCTAAACGAGTCAAAATAGTAACTCTGATTCATATCAGACGTCTGGAACACCTTCCAGACGTCTTAAAAGAGTCCAGAACCATACCTCAACTCCTGCGCCACTCCTCAGACGTCCAGGAACTCTGTTGGACCGTCTAGACCCAGTTCCAGACGTCC